>OX941090.1:66634007-67983007 GCA_954870635.1 Arctium minus | reverse complement strand
ATGGACTAACAACCTAATAATCTAATTTCGAATGAAACAAGATTACAATTCGGGTGTCATCCAACTACTTTAAAAAATAAATGAAAATCCAAGATCAATGAATCCTATAGA
Organism: Arctium minus; assembly: GCA_954870635.1. Taxonomy (NCBI): domain Eukaryota; kingdom Viridiplantae; phylum Streptophyta; class Magnoliopsida; order Asterales; family Asteraceae; genus Arctium; species Arctium minus. The sequence goes on along the minus strand of OX941090.1, from coordinate 67,982,896 downwards.
GAGAAAGTAGAGAGAGAGTAACAAGGATGCGCAAAGTAAGAGTGTATTGATATGAGCGTGAGTTTCTTACACGGAACAAAGACCAAAGGGACTTAAATACCCTTGGTCAGATACAACACAGATAGACATTAGACACAGTATTTGACCAAGCCCTATAAATACAATGATTACTATAAAATCAGACCTAACAATCTCCCCTTTAGTAATCATTGGCGCTTTGGTCTTCAAAAATTGTCTTTTATAACAGCATGAACCAACAAAGCGACTTTATGAAGCTTTCTGACTTTTAAAGAAAAATTTCTTCTCAGCATCTTTTAGATTGATTTGTCTTTGCTGCCTTTGACAAGTCTGAACCAGATTGGAATAAACTTGAATGAACAGTTGATTCATCAGCTTGTGCTCTAGACGACACACCTCTTATGAAAGACCTTGAATGAACAGTGGTGGTCGGAGCAGGAACAACAAAAGAAAAAATTTAAGTTGAGAGAATAGAATCTTTGAGCGAATCTTGATCATCAGATAAACTTTTGAGCTCTTTGTCTCTTTATCATCTCCTTGACTTCTCTGATTTCTCCCCCTCATGACCTTGATGAACTTGTTCAACTAGGTCATGCCAATGTTGGAGACGAGACAACTTAAGATCTGCAAAATCAAAGAAACAGAGAAAACATAGGAGGTTTGTGTATCACGTTGGTTGCGCAAACCAAGGTTTGCGTTTCACGAAGGATACGGAAAACGAGGTTTGCGTGACCAACAGAATGCGCAAAGATGACTTAAACTCAGAAAAAAGTTACCTTTTTAAGCTCTTTGACTCCCCCTACACAAATGCACTAGATGTGACAATTCAAGTTAGCATTCATATAAAGAAAATCAGATACTCCCCCTCAAAAACAGATATAATCTTTGAAAAATATTCTCTTTGTTCACTCCCCCTTGAATAATGCATAAACCCATTAAAATATATTTATGAGAACACAATGATCAAATATTAATGTAGAAAGAAAAATATACTGAATGTAAATTTTGAAACAACTAAACATATAAAATTTTAAACACTAAACAAATAAAATTCTACAAAGTAAAATATTACAGATTTATCAATCAGTTGAAATCAAGCGTGTGTTGTTGGATACAAGAACAAGTTTTATTGCATATCAAGTTAAAACATGTTCAGTTTTAAAAACTTCCAGCAATCTATTCAGTGTGCTCACATGGGAATCTTCGATTAGCTTCAAGAAAATGCAATTCTAAATATAATGGAGAACTTTGCATGTACTCACACTAATCCATCAAAAAGTAAGATTATCACAAATTTATAGGTTTATCGCAACTTAAACATATCACCAAGTATCATGAGATGTGTGCTCATTGGCATCTTTTTAGCAGTGTGCACATTGGCATCTTAACATGAGTGTGCTCTTTGGCATCTTTTAAGCTTGTGCACTTTGGCATATTTTAATCAAAAAGTTTATTAAGTAAAGAATATGCCGTAAACGTAACTTTCTATCTGACCCTATTGCAGGATTTGGGTCAGTCGCTCCCAGACCAGATGGCCTTAGGGGACTAGGTGTCAAGCACCCCTTGGAACTTACTCTCCCAGATCAGAAAGGCTACATCGACATATCCTAAACCCATTCATACCAGTAGAACATGACTTTCGATCTGGTTCTATTGAAGGATTTCTGTTCGATCACTCCCAGATCAATTGACCTTAGGCGACCAGATGACAAGCATCCCATGGAACTTACTTTCCCAAACCAGAAAGGTCACAGGTACAAACTTTTAAACTCAGAGAATTCTGTATTTTAAGAATTTAATATTCATCTCAATCACTCAAGTCAACGTCTAAATGCTTAGCCCATATTTTCATTACAATCAAAATTTTGATTTTTTTAGAATTTTCCAAGCATTGTAAACTATAAATATTCCGAATCACACAACTTTAAAGCAGTAATAAAAGTTTCAAACATATTGCTGACTTTTCGACTTTTGTAAGACTTTGAAATTTGATCATATAAAAACTTTAATATAAACAAAAGAACTTGAAAATTTATCCTAGACACATATTTTATTCAAAAGAAAGAAAAAAAAATGTAAAACTTTTACTTTATAGACTAAAATTTGTAAAGATTTAAACTTTTAATTGATATTTAGTCAGAACAAAATAAAATTCAACTATTTCATCTTTTACATTTTATAAAATAAATTTATGACTCATATTAAAAAAATTGGGTTATACAAATTCACGAGATAGATAAACAAGCTCAGATTCTTAAAACATTGAGAAAAACAGGAATAACATCATATACAGAGATATATGCAGCGGAAATAAAATTGATGTACTCAGAGTATCTCATTTAGTCAGAAGCTTAAATCATTGAAGAACGAGTTCTAAACTGATTCGTTTAGAAGTCATAGTCTATGAAGTACGGGTTCTGAGCTGAAATACTCAGAAGCCAACGTTTTATTACTCCCCCTTAACATGTGATGCCTGCAACTTTGAATCAGATAAAGATTTGGGTACCCACTTGAATTTGGGCCCGTGTTTGTTAGTTGCAGTTCGTATGGGGAAACAATAAGCAGATTTGATATGAGAAGCACGATAAAGATAATCAGAAAAATATGCACAATCATCAGAAGAGAAAGCATAATCATCTGAACTAGAATCAGAAGACGAATATGAGACATTTTTTGGAAATTTGAAACATTTGCTTTATAGAGTATTTTGAAATTTTATTACAATAAGCAAATGAATCACTTTTATAACAATTGTCTACATATCTATCTTCCTCAGTCATAGAAACATTTGATGTCCGCCTCGCTCTCCAGATTTGCTTCTTTGATTGAGCTCTCAAAGTCCTATTTGTAAGAATTGAATTGGAAGAATTAGAGCTGTCAGAAAGAACTGTATCTCGTTTCTTTGACTTCTTTGACCGTCTTCTTTTACGCTTAGGTTTATAATATTGATCATTGAGCGTAAAAGAATCATCAAGAATTTTAGACTTAATATTTAAATCAGAAGAAATAAATTTATCCAAACAACCAATCTGATCAACTAATAAATATGAATTTGCCTCAGAGTCTAAATAATTTTGAGAAAAGATTTTAAAATTTGAAACTTCCTTTTTATTTTCGTTAGAATTAGAAGATAGGCTAGAAATAGAATCTGATTTTTGAAAAAATAAATTTTCTTCAAGACTAGACGTCATGAAAGAAAGAATAATATCAGATTCAATTTTCTTCAAAATATTTTGATCTTCTATCTGATCTTCAAGATCTATGATTTTTCCTTCTAATACTAATGGAGGAGTATATTTCTTCGAATCATAAATGATTGGAGAAATATTTCTTTTATCAGAATCAAGTGCATAAGGAGCAATAAAATCATCAGACATTGAAGATTTGATAGGAGATATATCATTTAAAACTCTTCTTCCTCTTCTTGATTTTTCAGGAAAATATTTTCCATTTTCGGACGTATAAACAAAAGGAATTTCATTTTTCTTAATATTTATCCTTTTCTCATTTTCGACGTCTAAAATTTGCTTTTCACTAGTCCAAAAGAATTTAAACCATGGACCATAATGTGCAAGAGTTAGATAGTCATATTTATATAAAGTGGGAACTTCGTCTATCACTTTGTTTAAACAATGAGGATTGTCAAAACCAAGTCCCCATCTTTGTTTTAAAGCCTCTTCACTCCTCGATTTGTTCATATAAATTGTTTGTTCAGATTGGTTTCTTCGATAAAGTTTTTCTTCTAACTTATTTATTTTATCTGAAAATTCATCTTTTAAATTAGTCATAGACGTCAAAGATTCAAGATAAGATTTATTTGAATTTTCCAAATCATCCAATTTCTTTTGAAAGATGTCTTTAGTATTTTCTAAAATAGATTTTTCATCTTTCAAAGAAATTTTCAGTTTGTTAATCAAATCTGACTTTTCTGAATATAAATTCTTTTCAGATAATAACTTTAAACGTAAATCAGATAAAGCAATTATCATGATATTCAACTGAGAAGATATGAAATTGTAATCAAACTCTGAATATACCTCATCTTCATCAGTTTCAGAATCATCTGACTGGTTTGCAGCTTCATCTGAGAGATCTCTACGTTTGCAGCTTCATCGTCAGAGTGATCCAGCCAGAATTCTTCTTCTGCCAGTAAAGTTGTTCCATTCTCTCTCTTCTCAGCCAGCTCCAATTTCCTTCTGTAATAAGCTGAGTCCTTAACCTTCTTTGCTCTACACTCCTTTGAGATGTGACCCGGTTTTCCACAGTTGTAGCAAGCAGCAATCTTTGGCTTGGGTACTTTGTCTTTAAACCCAGAAGTGAAGCGAGAAGAGTTGGAATCAGATCTTGGTTGGAACTTTTTCTGGTAATGCTGAGAGAGAAGGATCATAGCTTTCTGTAATGCCTCACCATCATCTTCAGTTGACCCGTTGTAAGCGTTATCAGACAACGCTTGTTCAGATAATTGCTTTGTGAGAAGTGCAACCGGGTCCACTGTTTTCTTCTTTTTATCCAACTTGGCCTTCTTCTCTATTACCAAGCTTTCATCAGTCATCAGAATCTCGTAAAGTTCCTGAATCTGCATTGTTGAGATCCGAACGTCGTTCCTCAGTCTGTGACATGTTTTGTTCCATTGAGGCTGAAGAGCATTAAGGAATTTCAGATTCGTCTCAAGCTCTGTCTTGATCACATTTATCTTTCGGAGATCATTCAGCACTGCGCAGAATCTGTCGAAAACACTCTTTATAGACTCGCTGTCTTTGGCCTTAAACTCCTCAAAGTTGTTCATGAATCGAGTATGTCGGAGCCGAGTTGCGACCGAAGAACAAATCATTATTTTTTCCAATTGTGCCCACAACAGATTTGAATAATCCTTGCAGTGATCAACCCAGTTGTAGACAGAGTTTGGTAAAGCCAGCATCAGATTAGCTTTCAGCTCTCGATCAGCTTTCATTCGTAAAGCCTCTTCAATTGTTGGAGGAGTCTCTTTATTAGGCTTTACGAAAGGTCCTTCAGTGAGAGATTTCATCATGTTATCTCCATTAGTTTGACGCTCGATGAAATTTAAGAACCTATCTTGCCATTGAGTGAATTCGTTTTCGTCAACTAGGACCGGAGGACGAGTTTCTGTACCCAATGACATCATGAGGTCACTCGTGTAGAACTTAGCTTGAAAGCCAAATTTTGCAGAATCCATAGATGAAAAAAAAAATTTCCAGACTCCTTTTTTTTTTCAAACAGAAAGTCAGAAAAAAAATATGCTAAGTCTGGAACTTGCGCAAACTGAAGGTTTGCGTATGCAGTGGGGTGCGCAAAACAAACTTTGTGTATGTCTAAGGGTGCGCAAAACGAGCTTTGCGTATGCCTAAGGGTGCGCAAAACAGACTTCTCGGACCAAGACGGATGAGCAAATCTCTCTTTTCGTACACAGAAGGATACGCAAACAATGTTTTGCGTATGAAGGAGGATACGTGAACTTGGTTTCTCGGATCTCACTTGATACGCAAAATGATCTTTGCGTATATAACCTGATGCGAAAATCCTGAAAAACACTAACAAACAGATTAGAACAATATGAACTTGCGCAAATCTCTATGAATGATGCGCAAACCTATGAACGATACGTAAACTTCAGAAACTCACACAAATTATGCAAGAACAATTAAAACTTTGAAATTGAACCAAGAAAAACACACACTGATTATTGAAAAACACTTTCTAACAAATTTCAACCAACAATATCGATTAAAAACATCTAAAACACAAAAACTTGAATGAAACAGTACGTAAACCGAGTTTTTCTAGAAAATCAAAATATTTCAAAATTGATGATCAAAACACATATTTCTTGAAATTTGACGTGAATCAAATATATTCTCCTTGTAAAAACGAATCCAACAAATCAAAAAAACAAAGAAATTCGTTCAAAAACAAAGTCGAATTTCATGAAAAATCTGAAAACGAGATTTTCTTGAAAAATTCAAGAAAATCAATCAAATTTTCGATTTAATCCACAAATTCAGTATCGAAAAAACAATCTCTCAATTCTCTCAAGATTCAGATTAGCTCTGATACCAATTGAAAATCCAAGATCAATGAATCATAGAGAGAGAAAGTAGAGAGAGAGTAACAAGGATGCGCAAAGTAAGAGTGTATTGATATGAGCGTGAGTTTCTTACACGGAACAAAGACCAAAGGGACTTAAATACCCTTGGTCAGATACAACACAGATAGATATTAGACACAGTATTTGACCAAGCCCTATAAATACAATGATTACTATAAAATCAGACCTAACAATGGTCTTCTATGAAGTGGTGTCCAATAATCTCTTTCCCCAAGCTCGCTCTAAGCCCGGCTAAACCTCCTTATGACCGGCTCCGCTAGAACCTGAGATACACAACAACCACACAAGTGTTAGGCCAAAGAGCCTAATGAGTTTGAACAATAAATCAAGAGCAATATTACAACAATTAGTTATATAATTCAAGTAGTGCCATGATACTTGGAGTCAATGGGGGAGACCCAAAACACCAATCAAATTTCACCCAAAGAGTTAAGATACCTTAGTGTCGATCTTTGCCATCGACATCCAAAGGTCCGACACATCCGTGGGTTACACGCAGGCATTGCCCCAAATGGTGGGGGTCTTGGTTTGTACTCAAATGGTGGCACCCAACACTATGTCCTCCTAGTGTCTACTTGCCTTGGGTCGTCCAACATTCTCAATCTTACTCCAAAAGGGGTAACAATCCCAAATATTAGTACATACATTGATAAACACAGTTACTCATGGTCCAAACACCATATACTTTACGGGTATTCCCCATCATGGTTCCCATATTCTCTCGATGACCCATTTGTCATATATCACGTCACAAAATAATCCCAAGTCAAGATATCATGTTAATGAGTTATATAATACCAAATGTACATAATAAAGGAAGGAACCTTGTAAATCTATCCCAACGAGGGTTATGGTTAGAACTCAATCTTCCTTCCCATTTTACATGAATCCATCCAAAGGTAGGAAGTTACTAACATGTAAAGTTTATATGCATAATACTCATAGACTTTTCCTACACTTTCATACAAAATAGTTCACTTTGGTAAATATGGGAGATTTATGATGGATGAATAACAATGACAATAAAGATGCAAGAAGTGATGTGTATCTAAAGTTTTAAAGGTTTAGAAACTCACAATCTAGGTTTTGGGTAAAAAACCTAGAAAAGTTAGTAAACCCTAGAAATGTAGAGGGAATGAGTTCAATGCTTGCTTCTAGATGAGATTCCACAATAAATGCTCCTACTAGTTGCTTGAGACCCAAATCAATGACCCCAACCACCTTAGCTTTGGAATAAATGTAGAGAGATGGTAGAGGAAGAAAAATCGCCTCTCACTAGCTCTCAAGTCGTATCAAATCTGGAAATGAAGAGAACAATGGTTGAAAATCGGTTTAAGTGGGTTTTTAAACCCTCAAATGCGCGCGGCTATTGTGCCCCGCGACTTTGCCAGGGGCATTGTCGCGAGGGCACTCTCGCGGTCCTTCCATAGCTCACGGTACAAAGTGAGCGAGTTTGCCCCGCGATAGTGTCGGGTGTCAATCTCGCCGGTCACAACCGCGACCATGGTACCATAACCCTTTCTCAGCCCGCGACCTTGCCATGTGGTAGTGCCCCCTGGAACTATCACGGGCATTGTCGCCAAACCCTCACACGTGCCAAATTTTTCTGAAAACTGCTATCTTGTGGCATCGACGTTTGGCCTCGATAAATACGTGGTTAAAGGAAATAATTTCAAAATTAAAAGTGAAAGTCACGGGGTTTTGCTAAGTCAAAGCTTACCGAGATTTTCGGGTGTTACAATCCTCCCCAGCTTAAAGGAATTTCGTCCGCGAAATTTTGCTCTAATTAAACAAATGGGGGTATCATCTCCTCATGTCCTCTTTTGCCTCCCACGTCACATTGGCGCCACGATGATGCTTCCATTGATCCTTTACCATGGTTACCTATTTATGGAGTAATTTCTTCGTCTTTGACTCTAGAATAGCTTCTGGCTCCTCCAGGCAATGGTTCTCATTGTCCACTCTGATTTCCGATAACGGAATAACGCTTTCCTCTTCGGCTAGATACTTGCAAAGGTAGCACACGTGGAGAGTGTTGGGAAAATTTTCAAAATAAACTAGGAGTCTTAGTTATTTTGGGATTAGTCTTAGGATAGGAGAAAAGTTTGTTTTGGTAGCTTTCACCTTGTCCCACATAGGTGCAAGAGTGGAAATTAAGTGAGTATATAAGTCGGAGTCTTTTCTATATATTAATTTAATATATTGGAAATGGTGGGGGCTCCACAAGGGTGCAACGCACCCTTACGCGCGCGCGACCTTGGGCATGGGCGCAATGTGGCGCTTTGATGGCGCACTTTGCACTTTGCACACACGCATCACCGCGAGTCGCTTTTGAGCCGCAATTTTTTTTTTCGATATTCCTATTAGTGACGACACAACATTAAGTCGTGACTGTTCACGAGAATATGCGACGGTCCGTGAATAGGTACTTCCAATAATTGCGATGGTTAGGTTCAAAAGGTACCTATTCGTGAACCAACACCATAGTTTGGCCTAAGAGGTGTCCTGGACATATGCGATGGTTCGTGCATAGAGCAGACCGTCGTGAAAGCTATGGATGGCACCTATTGGAATATATACGACGATTCAAACCGTCGCGAATAGTGACTGTTGACTTTGGTGGTGGCTGTTTGTTAGATCCCAATACAGACAACAAATGAAGAACTCCATACAGTAGAAGATACAAGAGAGAAATGAAGAACAATATTCATCAAAATCACATCTCATATGCTTAGATTGATTAACAATGGAGGAGAAAATGGGAGAACATCACACTAAACATTTTAAGCGACTCTCATGAAACTCACCTAGTCTGTGTGTGAAAAGTGTTCTCTCCAAAACCTAATGAGACAATGATCCATGAGCACCTATTAATAGGGACCATTTACAAATAAAAAGCTCAAGCCCACACAACTAATTAGAAAGCCCAAAATACAATTCTTTATAAAACATTCAATTAAATTGGGGGCTAATTTAATCTAACAATCTCCCCTTATTGTTTTATAAAGAAAGCATCATCATATAGTCTCCCCCTTGCTTTCTTTAGAAGCTTTGGTGTGTCGTTCTTCAAGTCTTCAAAGCATCATAAGCTCCCCCTCAAATGTAGGCTCATATTCTTGAAAGACTTAGACGAATTACTCCATTTTGTCCAGCTTTCATGTCTCAACTTCACCGTTGTTTTTGACCATCAAGGAGCCTGATTGAGAGAAAACATAAAACATGCACATTGAATTCCAGCCTCTTAAATTTCCAACGAGCTTTGATTCATCCATTTTGGATGAAAAATGAGTGAGTTGTGCAAGTTTTCCCACAGCTGCGCATAACAATCGTCAAAACAGAAAATTTGACTCTTAAGATCCCGTTGTGTAAGCGTTTAGCACCGAGCCTTAAACTTGAATAACGGAGGAGGGAGTGAAAAACAATTTGTCACATATGTAGCTTGAAACCATGAAGAACCGAAGAGAGAACACCGTTCTTGAAAGCGGAAAGAGCGCAAGTGAAATGCGATGTTTTCGGTCCAGCACCCTAACGCAGACTTTGAAACAGATTCTGGCATATCAGCTCACGGAATTTGAGAAAACTCAAAACATCAAAGTCGTACATCTGTGTTCTATAAATCCAACACAACTGGACTCATGTCAATCGGAGCTCTGAGAAAAAGTTGTGCGCGTGTTTCTGAAACAGCGCAAAGCTGTCAGAAAATCAAAGAAATTTGGGCTTTGGGCTGTTGTTTCATTTCGACCTCTGGACCATCGACCTCTTATGTGCGTGCTTGGGTCTACCTCTGGTCCTCCCCTCTGGTTGCTGCTCTTCAGAGGTTTTGGTCTAAAGAGGCTTTGTGGACGACTTTAAGAGCATCTGGATAGCTTCACAGAGGCTCTGGACAATCTTCAGAGGCTTTGTGATCTGCCCTCTGCGATCTGCCTCTGATTAAGCTCTGCGTTTCAGAACTATGCCAATTTTACAGGGCTTCTCTGTATTTCAGCCTCTGCGTATAGCAACAAACAATTCCAAAAGAATTTTTGTGATCTGCATCTGATTATAGACAACTTCTGCAGAGGTTCTAAACAATCTTACAGAGGCTCTGCACAAGCCTCTGCGCATTTGATTAATCTGTTGCAGCCTCTGCACATATTGGATAGAGCTTTATGTAGCTTCTTGACAGCTTCTGGGCACGGCTTCTGCACTTCACAGCCTCTCTGGACAACTTCTTTAACAATTTGTGCAGCCGCTGCATCTGGTAGCAGTCCACGACAGCAAACTAGAGATGCTTCTGTTACAAGATTCTGAAATAGAACAAGAACTGTTTTGAACACAGCAACAGAAGCTCTCAGTTTCGCTTCTACAACTTCTGCATCTTTTCAATCTGATGTTATCATTTGACTTCTGCACGGCAGCCTTTGCATGTGCACAAAAGCTCTTCACAAATAGCCTCTGCCTTTTTGATCAATTTATGTTGCAACAGCTGCATGGCTCTAATCGGCCTCTCTGATATGTACATATTCTGAAATCAATATTCTTTTGGACGTAGACCAGAATCAACAGAAAAATAAGTGTCTGTTCTTACAGGTGTAGATCCATAATTAGTTCTAGGTTGAAAGGGTAGAGACTGGATTAACCGGTGATCTTGCACATGCTTGATATTCCACCAGCTGCAGAGGCTTTGAATAGAGTAAAAATGGAGTTGGTGGATGCTGCATTTCAGATTGAAGGGTAAGAAACTGCTCCATTGCACTTCTTAGACTTCCCTTAAAAATGTGAATTTCGACTTCACATGGAATGATTGAGAAGCATAAGTCGTCTATTTGGTTCTGCAACTTGACCAGTTCCATTTCCTTAGGCTTCAACTTTTCTGTAAGTAAACCAACCTGCTTTTCAGCACTTCTGTCTCTATTAATGAAAAAATGAATTATAGACTCAAGGAAAGACAGGTTTATTTGGTTTGATCTCAGTGTCATCTAGCATAACCACACTCTGAATATCTCCAAGCAACTTCATGATAATAGCTTTGAAATCTGCAGATCAACAATCTACCATAACAAGTTTGAATTCTGAAATCTAAATAACATCGATTATCATCTCGTGTAACAAGCTAAGTGAATTAGACCATGGCAGTCCTCTGGCAGCAACTGCAGATCTCGAACACATCAGACTTGCTGCATTTCGAACCTACTGTTGCACCTTTTCGATCACATTTGTTTGGACAGATTATGGACATGAACACATCAGCAGAGGCTTTATGTTTTGCTTCTGCAAGGTCTTGGAGACAAATTTGCTGGAGATATTTATTACATTGCTGGTTATCTTCTTGGAGAAGTTGTTGAGGTCAGCCTTTGTAACGAATTCGGATGTAGCAGGAGCAGCAGCAAAGGAGGTAGGGATCTTTGCAATCACTTATGCCAAAGACCGCAAGACTTCCTCTTTGAATTGAGAAAAGTCTGCATGTGTTGGAGTTGGAGCAGAGGGACTTGGAATCGCCTTGAGGAGCTCTGTTGTGGAGTTCTGAATTTCTCTAATTAAACCGACTCATTTTTGATGACCAGGCTTTCCAGAGCATCCAGTTTAGCGTTCTGAGAGATAACGGTCGTGCGCAGCTCAGAGACCTCTGAAGTGAGCTTTGCAACTTCAGAGTGAGAGGCAGAGGCCTCTGAGGTCTTCTCCAATTGAAGTTTAGTCTCCTTAAGATATTTTCTGATTTCATCACCAAAGATTTTGAACTCCTCTTTGGTGACATAATCAGAGGGGGTGACCTTAGGATCAACACATGATTCTAAGTTTCCCTCGAGTTCAGAGGGGCCTTCTTTCGGAGGTGGTTTGATGTTTTCTCCGGAAGGACTTCCCATTAATCCTTGAGGAACCTTTTGCAAGGATTTCTCTATAATGGTTCTGATAGGTCTGCCATCATCAGAGTCAGATTCTGATGATGATGAGAACCTAATATGTGTGGACACCTTGCTATCCAGGATAAGGAGTCCATGTGCAAGAAGGTCGTGCCATTCTTTCTCTGACAGGAAATCCTTACGAGAGATCTTAGGTCTTTCTTGATCTAAGGGACGGTCCAACATTTTATGAGCCACAAAGGCATCATGTGTGTGAGGTGGTGGCATACTCTGGGGTGAATAAATATTTTTATCTTGGTCTAAGTCCTGTTGGGAGGACTTAGCCGTATCAGAGGTTGCCCCTTTGGTGCGTGCTTCAGAGGCAGAAGAAAAGGCCTCTGAGCGGCTAGGATGGGAAGGGTTCGAGGTGTGCACCTCTATTTCAATGTCCACTGATGCTAGACCACCTTGGATAGTAAATGTGTTTGCACGGGGATTTTGGCTTTGTAATTGCTCATTCGTGCCTTTAAGGGCATCTTTTTCTACCTCGCCACCCTCGGATTCTAGGTTCAAAAACTCATTTGTTTTCTGTATTGGGATCTAACACTGTTGGAACAATTGCAACCGTTCAAAGCGTCGCGAAAGGTGACTGCTGTCACAAAAACCTGCATTCATGACTCTTCAAAGGGTAGTAACATTCCTCTATATATATATCCACCTCTAGACACCAAAAGCATTAACTTGTCATATACCGGATTGCTAGAAATTGTGTTGCTATAGAAACACAATTTTCTGGTTTCTCGAAATCCTTGAAACTCAATAGTTTAACCGGGATTATCACCACTTGTGCGGTGTTGATAATCAATCTACATACGTTGCTTCATTGTATCTTGAGAAGCAATTCGCCAAATCCCAAAGCACCTACGGTGGGGGCGAAATTGCTTTAAGGATAGAGAGATCACTCGCCTTGAAAGCAACAAGTAGTAGAATTCCTTGTTATTCTATTCCTTAGTTTTAGAACCCCAAGTCTAACAATCTTAAAGCAATTTCCGAAGAAATATGGCAACCAAGAATCTTCAACAAATGTCTTGTGACATCGTCAAGTTGGAACGATTTGACGGTGGAGACTTCAAAAGGTGGCAAAAGAAAATGCAATTCTTGTTGGCCACTCTAAACGTCTGCTACGTCCTCACCAAACCATACCCGGAACAACACGATGACGAGACACTTGCATCGGCACGAGAAAGGCTCAAGTTTGAGAACGACGATTTCATATTTGCGGTCACATCCTCAACGCTATGTCTGACCCTCTATTCGATGTTTATCAAAACATCGAAACGACAAAAGAACTTTGGAACGCCCTCGAACAAAAGTACTTCACGGAAGACGCAACAAGTAAGAAATTTATCGTTTCCAAATTTAATTCTTACAAAATGATAGATTCACGTTCTATTATGGATCAAATGTATGAAATTGAGCACATTCTTAGTAAGTTCACAGAACACGACATGAAAATGGATGAATCGATCCAAGTGGCATCGATCATCGATAAACTCCCTCCCTCTTGGAAAGATGTTAAGAAAAATCTTAAACATCGTAAGGACGATATGTCCTTAAAAGAACTTGGAAAGCATCTTCTCATTGAAGAACAATATCGATTGGAAAATAAATCCAATGAAGATGTCTCCAAAGTTCATATGGTCGAGGAAAAGGGAGAGACTTCCAAAGTCGGTGGTAAGAAAAGGAAACGCCATGAGGAATATGGTAAAAAGAAAAGGAATATGAATCACGTGGTTTGTTTCAATTGCAACAAGCCTGGACATTACAAACGTCATTGTCAACTTCTCAAAAGAAGAAGAGGAAATGGTAGTGACAACACCAAAGATGGAAACTTCAAGAACAACAACTTTGTTGCTATGATTTCCGAAGTATTCTCACTAGAGGAAGGCAAATGTTGGTGGGTGGATTCGGGGGCTACCCGACATGTGTGCAACAACATGGAAATGTTCAAAACGTACGAAGCTTCTAACTTCGTACTTTACATGGGAAACCACTCTACCGCTCAAGTCAAAGGAAAAGGGAAGGTCACTTTGGAATTCACATCGGGGAACACTTTGACTCTAAACGATGTTCTCCATGTTCCCGATGTCCGAAAGAACTTGGTTTCCGGATCAATCCTCAACAAACATGGCTTCAAACTCGTCTTCGAATCCGACAAGTTTATACTCTCTAAAGGCGGAAGATTCGTCGGCAAAGGCTATCTCACCGGAGGAATGTTTAAACTAAACATAAATGATGTTGTGAATAATAGTGTGAATGATGTAAATATGATTGACATAAGCAACGCAAATAATGCGGTTGCTCCCGATGTACATATGATTGATGCTAATAATACTACTACTAGTTCTGCATACTTTGATTCTTCCTTACTAATATGGCATGGTCGATTAGGTCATGTACACTTTAACCGTTTGAAAAATATTGCAAAAAGTAATTTAATTCCAAAATTAGATAATAAAAATCATAAGTGCCTTACTTGTATGCATACTAAAATTACTAATCAACCGTTCCCTTAAATCCAAAGATCATCTAAAATCTTAGACTTAGTGCATAGTGACATATGTGACTTGCATGCTACTCCCTCTCTTGGTGGCAAAAAAGTACTTTGCCACTTTTATCGATGATTACTCTCGATATTGCTGTGTATATCTTTTTGTTGATCCAAACTCTCTCAGTGATTTGATAACGACCCTTTTCTATACTTAGTGAAAATTACGTTTAATATGTATTAGTGTTTCACCATCAGCGATCAGACTGAGTCTGTTGAGTTATCGCTGATAGTATTTCTTATAAACATTTAATATGTATTAGTGTTTCACCATCAGTGATCAAACTGAGCCTGTTCAGTTATCGCTGATAGTTCTGATGTAAACAGTAACGTAATCCCTGAAGATAAGTCTCGCGTCAACATATGTTCATAGCTGAATCGAAGACGAAGCCACTGAACAAAGAGAAGTCTACTAGTGATCTGATGCGGATATCAGTGAAGCAAAGACAACTCTACTTATACGCGAAGGAACATGAGGAAAGCTTCAGCGATCGCTCAACTCTTGATGTCTCTGAAGAAAGAGATATTCAGCGATCGAATGATCACAAAGATTATACATCAAGTTTCCTTTTGTCTTACCTTTCACAACTCAGTACGATGTGTCAGAACGGACATGTCTCTGCCACAATTCGTACAACAACTTTGTCAACTACACTGTTCATGATCCGTCCGAAAGCATGTCTCCCAAAGTCAGACTTCCAAAGGCAATCAGTGAACGCCACGTGTAAAGTGCCCTGCCATGCATTTAATGCATAGGGTATAAATAGGAAGATCACCCCTCCATATGAGGGTCTGCTCAATCCTTGAACCCCAAATAGAAACCTTTGTTTTCTACATTCCTTAATCCCCCATTCTCTGAAATTCTTGTGCAACCATCTTAGTGTTTCTTAAGTTTGTTTAGATTGAGTCTGTCTTAATCTTATTCTGCAACAAACTTGTAAATTGTGTTTGATTTATCAATAAACAATTTATTAAACTTTAATTTCTGTGTTTGTATTCAACCCTCCCCCCCCCCTTCTACAAACTTGTTAAGAACCTCCGGGACCAACAAGTGGTATCAGAGCAGACTGTTTAATCTGATAAACAAGATCTTGCTTTATTTTCTTCCTTGCTGTTCTAAATGGCACTTAACACAAACACAAATTACTATGATAATGGTTCACTTTCTAAACCTCCTCAATTTAGCAGAGATAACTTTTCTCTATGGAAAAATCGAATGATGCTATTTCTTGAAGGTGTTGATCCTACTATACCTGAATATATAGAAAATGGACCCTATGAACCTGTTAGAATTATAGCTGCAGTTCCCGCTACTGTCACCACTGAAGTTGTCCCTGAACGCTATGTCGTTAAGGAAATAAGACAGTGGAGTGATGAAGAAAAAAAGAAGGTAGGCATAGATGCAAGAGCAAAGACCATTATCTCAATGGCTCTGCCTGATGAAGTTTTCCATTCCATCATGCATCTTAAAACTTCTAAAGAAATGTGGGAAACCAGTTGTGTTCAATACGAAGGCACCACTGAAATCCAAGAGACTCGAAAGATTAACTTGGTAAGACAGCATGAAAGTTTCATCGCTGGTAAGAATGAATCTCTCTCTGACGTTCATCAGCGATTTAACTGCTTAATCATTGATCTAAGAACCGTTGGTAGGACCTATTCTAATTCTGAGGTCCTAACAAAATTCTTAGAATGTCTTCCTGAAAGCTGGGACAGTTATTCAATATGTCTTAAGCTGACAAAAGACTTAAATTCTCTTTCTCTAAGCACTTTGTATGGAATATTGCTCAACTATGAGCAATCGAATCTCTTGAAGAAGAATCTTGTAAAAGATTCTAAAGACTCCAAAAGTACTCCTGTTGCTTTAGTCTCTTCAGAGATAATTCCATCTCAGCGATCTACTCTCACCATCACTGAGTTAGATTATGAATCTGAGGATCAATCAGACCCTGATCTTTCAGAGTTTGATGAGTCCTTAGCACTCTTGACAAACTCTTTTAAGAGATTTGCAAGAAAGAGCAATTTCCGAAGAAATAAGCCTCTCTCTCTAACTGATAAGCCAAAATCAACCCCGGTTGATAAGGCTACTGCCACTTGCAATAACTGTGAAAAGATTGGACACTTTGCTAGTGAGTGCAGGTCTAAAAAGGTCTTCAAGCCTTCTACCTTAAGAAGATCCAGTGATGACAAATACCTAAAGCTGAAGAACAAATATCAAAAGCTCAAAAGCTACAAGCGAAAAGGTAAAGGTCTCATCGCTGAAGAACACGACTGGGCTGAATCAGAAGAATCAAGTTCTGATGAAGAAGAAGTCGCTAATCTTTGCCTCATGGCTGAGATTAAAGAAGAAGTGGAAGAAGCATATGAACCTTCCATGAGCTACATATCATCTCAGGTATCTATCTCTACTAATCCCTCTCTGCCTGAAGCTGAGAGAAGTCGCGCCATTGATGTGCTGACGATTGATCTTTATAATGCTCTAAACGACAAAACTCAACCTGAGAATAAAAATGTTCATTTAACTCAAGAGCTAGAGAAATGTCATGAAAAGATCAGAGAACTAACTCTTTTAGAAGAAAAGTTGAAAGATCAAGTCATTATAAATGAAATCATCAGCATTGAACGCGAACAATCCATCGCTGCTCTAAAAGCAAAAAAGGCTCATGTTGAAAAATGGTGCAAATCATCAACAAAGATCTCTGAGATAACAAATGCTCAAACTCCTGAAAGTGATAGAACTGGTCTTGGTTTTTGGACACCAGAGGATGAGCCTAAAGAAGAAAGTTCCATGCTTAAGTTTGGAACGTTTGTCACTCCTATCTCTGACACTTCTTATAATCAGTTTTATCCTTCTTCTTTAAATTCTATCCCTGAGGAAAAATCCAAAGGCTCTAAGTCTGCGGATAAAGGAAAATCCATTCTTCGTCCTCAGAAGGCTACCAAGAAAGCAAAGCTGAAAGTTCCTTCTAAACCTTCAGTGAATCAATCCTCAAGCTCTGTGATAGAAATCTTCGATCTCTGTCCTTCAAAGCTAAAGATAGACCTTAAACCCACGAGATCTGAAGAAATGAAAATTCCTCCCAGATCTCATGAGAAAATCATTCTTGGACCTGGCCCCGCTCATCTTAAACTTGCAAAACCTTCTACTTCTGGTCCTAAAACCATTTTCAAATATAGAAAATGCTATCACTGTGGTTTTACTGACCATATTGCAAGCAAATGTCCAACTGCTACTAAATCTGATAAATCAGCTAAAGTGAAGATGAATGCCTCCAAGGCTGAAAAGGTCACTAAAGCTGAAAAATCGACCAAGGTGAAGAATAACACTAAGGTTAAGAAATGAACCAAAGTGAAGATTACCACTAAAGCTGAATCTTCATCTGCTGTGAAGACTGTTGAATCTTCCATATCCACTAACACTAAAGGACCCATTGAAAAGTGGGTACCAAACAACGCTTAATCTTCCTTATGTGTGCAGGGATCAAAGGGTATCTGGTATCTCGATAGTGGATGTTCTCGTCATATGACTGGACAAAAAGACCTGCTCACTGAATACAAGGAAGAGAAAGGTCCCTCTATGACCTTTGGTGGAAATGGTAAAGGATATACCCGAGGGTTTGGTGTTCTCAGCAATGGAACAACTACCTTTCGAAGAGTCGCTTATTTAGATGGACTGAAGCACAATTTTCTAAGCATCAGTCAGCTATGTGACAAAGACTATGAAGTTCGCTTTACAAAGAAAGCATGTTCAGTGGTAAATGAGAAAGGAAAACCTACACTCAGTGGTTATCGTAAAGAAAATGTCTATGTTATAGACATGGACTCTACTACCACTGAGAATGTATGTTTTCTCTCTAAGGCCTATTCTTATGTCAACTAGCTATGTCACAAAAGGCTCTCTCATCTAAACTTCAAAACCCTGAATTCTCTCTCATCTAAGGAACTGGTTTCTGGTCTTCCTCAGCACTCATATGCTAAAGAATCTCTCTGCTCAGCATGTGAAAAAGGAAAACAAACAAAAGCTGGTTTCAAGTCAAAACAAGTCTCCTCAGTGACAAGTCCTCTTCAGCTCTTGCATATGGATCTGTTTGGCCCTGTAAACATCCAATCAATAGCTGGAAAGAAATATACACTTGTCATTGTAGATGAATTCTCTCGCTATACCTGGGTTATCTTTCTTCGCTGCAAGAGTGATACTCCAGAAAAACTAATATCTTTTGTTAAAAAGATGGAAGTGCTGAATAATCTTACTGTTCGTTCAATAAGAAGTGATCATGGAACTGAATTCAAAAACAGCTCTCTGAACAATTTCTTTGAGAACAAGGGAATTTCTCATAACTTCTCCTCAGTAAGAACACCTCAGCAAAACGGAGTCGCTGAAAGAAGAAACAGAACGATCATTGAACCTGCTAGATCAATGCTCAGCGATTCTCCCCTCCCTACTCAATTTTGGGCTGAAGCTGTAAACACTGCATGTTTTACTCAAAACAGATCGCTGATAGTAAAGCGATTTGGAAAGACAACTTATGAACTCTTTCATGGAAGAAAACCATCTATCAGTTTTCTTCATATATTTGGCTGTTAGTGCTTTATCTTAAACAACAAGACCAGCTTGGAAAGTTCGACCCAAAAGCTGATGATGGAATATTTATAGGATATTCCTTCATCTCCAAAGCCTACAGAGTTTTAAACAAGCGAAGACAATCTGTGGAAGAAACAATTCATGTCACTTTTGATGAAACTCTCTCAGCGAACTCCAAACCAATCGCTGACAATGAAGAGTTAAATGCTTGGATGTTCTCTCACTACAAAGAAACTGAACCCTTCTTTTCAAACCATCAGCACACATAACCACCTACTGCTGATGATGATCCAAACATCATACATCCTAACGCTGAATCCAACTCATGGGTTTCAGCTGAACCTCTTAACACACTGCTACCATCATATCTACCTTCGTCTGAAAATCTCTCTAATAACAATAGTATGTCCAATACTCAACAGTTAATTGCTGATGAACCTCAAACGTCCTCATCAGTAAACATCCCAATTGTTGATCCAACCTCTGAGTTAAGCGATCATGCTTCTGCTCAGAGATGGACCAGAGATCACCCAATAGATCAAATTCTTGGTGATCCAGATGCAGGTATTCAGACACGACGAAGCTCAGGTAATATCTGTCTCATTGTCAACTTTCTATCTTTAATAGAACCAAAGAAGACTGATGATGCCCTCAGAGATCCAAACTGGGTCAGCGCTAAGCAAGAAGAGCTGACTGAGTTTACTCGTAACAAAGTTTGGAATCTCGTTCCTAGACCATCTGATAAAACTATTATAGGCACCAAATAGGTGTTTAGAAACAAGTTAGATGAACATGGAACTGTAACCCGCAACAAGGCTCGACTTGTTGCTCAGGGATACAGACAAGAGGAAGGCATAGACTATGATGAAACCTTTGCCCCTGTGGCTAGGCTTGAAGCAATTCGACTATTCTTAGCCTATGCAGTCTATAAAGACTTCATCGTTTATCAAATGGATGTAAAATCAACGTTTCTAAACGGAAAGCTGAATGAAGAAGTCTATGTAGAACAACCTCCAGGGTTCTATGACCCTAAGTATCCAAATTATGTTTATAAATTGGATAAGGCTCTATATGGTCTCAAACAAGCCCCTCGTGCTTGGTATGACACTCTCTCATCTTTTCTTATCTCTGAAATATTTGAACGTGGCAAAATTGATAATACATTGTTTTTCAGAAAGATAAAAGGTCATATTATTCTTGTACAAATATATGTCGATGACATCATATTTGGTTCTACTAACCCATCACTGTGTACTCGCTTCGCTGAAAGAATAAAGAAATAATACAAAATGAGTATGATGGGTGAGCTGACATATTTTCTTGGTCTTCAGATTAAACAATCTGACAAAGGTACTTTATCAGCCAAGGGAAGTATGTTAAAGATATGCTGAAGAAGTTTGATCTTACACAAACTTCAGCAATGAAAACTCCTATGGTACCTCCCCTGACACTTAACAAAGATCCATTTGGAAAACCTGTTAATGTCACTGCCTATAGAGGAATGATAGGCTCACTGCTGTATTTTACAGGGAGTCGACCTGACATTATGTACTCTACTTGTTTATGTGCACGCTATCAATCTGAACCCAAGGAATCCCATCTGATCGCTGTTAAGCGAATTTTCAGATATCTGAAAGGAAATCTTAATCTCGGTCTTTGGTATCCCAAAGACTCAGGGTTCGATCTAACTGGTTATTCTGATAGTGATTTTGCAGGTTGTAAACTAGATAGAAAGAGCACCATTGGTGGATGTCAACTCCTAGGAGGAAAGTTGGTAAGCTGGACAGGCAAGAAGCAAAATTCAGTATCCACTTCCACAGCTGAAGCTGAATACGTAGCCGCTGGAAGCTGTTGTTCTCAGATCTTATGGATGAGAAATCAACTATTAGACTATGACATTCAGCTATCAAAGATTGCAATCTATTGCGACAGCACTAGTGCTATCGCTATGACAAATAATCCAGTGCTACATTCAAAGACGAAACACATAGAGATCAGATATCAGTTTATCAGAGATCATGTGATGAACGGTGATATTGAACTTTATTTCATCCCTACTAACTTTCAGCTTGCTGATTTATTCACCAAACCTCTGAACCTTGTCTCATCAGTGAGCTTGGAATGCTGAATCTAGAAGAATAATTCTTCAGCGTTCATGCATTGTGTCAGTAATCATAAGTTCCCCTTTTATCATTCTATGATAAACATTCTGACTCTCAGGTATATTCTCTCCATCCCTACAACTGAATCTTCATTCAGTTAAGATGTTTTTCAAAATATAAACTTTAATCACTGAACTTTCTTCAAATGATTAAAAGCTTTTTGAAAAATAAATTTATCACTGATATTTCTAGTCAGTGATCCTTCTTAAAAGAAAATTCATCCCTAACTTTACCATCAGGAATACTTTCAAAGAAAATCTATCGCTGACTTTTCTTCAGCGATAATTTCAAAACGGACAAATGAACAGTCTCTCTCTTCTATGACGTCATTTGAACCGACAATCCACGACATGCCTTTTTCTGACACGTTCGTCCGTTGCCCTTCCATCGAATCAACTTCGTGGGACGTGTCCATGTCATGATGAACATTTGTTTTCTCGCCTCTCACACTCTCTCTCCTTCTCTCACACGTATAAAAAGAATGTTTTTCCATTCTTATCGTTTTACGCTTTCTGGAAATACTTTCAAAGCAAGAAAACTCTCTCAAAAGCATTCTAGCATTCTCAAGCATTTGCATCGTCTCCTTCAAAGATCAACAAGTTATTCTTGATCTTCTTCTTATTCTTGTTCTAAATCTTTTTACATAATACTCCATTTATGGACTGCCATTATGGGTATATAAGATTTTTTTTACATAAAATCATTTTTCTTTTTGATTTTATTCATTCAAAACCATTTTATTTTGATTATCTTCATTCAAAATCTTTGGTTTTTCTTCTTGTTGTTATATCTTATATTAAGAACACCTTTTTTAATCTTCAAATATGTTGATTTTTCTATGTTTCTTTCCCCAAAATAGAAACTGGGAAAACCTTCTTTATTTTTAGACTAAAACCTTTCTTCTACTCTTCTATCTGTTCATATTCAGAATGGCTCAATCTGCACTTGTCGCCTCTAAGAACGTCAAGTTCGCCATCACTGACTCTGAGCTTCCGAAAAACAATCATCTTGCTCGCCTTGATTTTGATGGTGTCAAATACCCACATCTGGTGGAAGCTGCAAAGTTTCTAAAGCAATCCTGCATTACCTACGCTATCACTGTGGATCCCACACCTTCAAAAGCTCTTCTCCAACAATTCTGGTTTACCGCTGAAGAGACCTCTATCACCAACAAAAAGGGTGAACTGGTTCATGCTATTTCCTTCAGCACTGCACTTGGACCAGGGATGATGACGACCTTAGGGCTAATGAAAGCTCCGCGATTTCCTGACAAACCCAGGAATGGATTCGATGCCTTGCCCACTGATGCTGAACTCATCCAATTCCTGGATGCTATGGAATACTCTTGGGAACCCAAGCCGAGGACGACAATTCCAAACAAGAAGTTGACTCTCGTGAAGAAGGCGCTCATGCCTTCTCAGCTTAACTACATCTTCTCTCACTTCATTCAATGTATGAGTGGGAAGAGTGGGTCACTGGACCAGGCCAGCAAGATTCAGGTCCAAATGGCTTACTCAGTGATCGCCGGAAGAAATTTCGACTACGCAACAACTATCTTTGACGATCTCAGGTCAAAGATAGAGAAGACCGAGAGGGATCCCAAGATCCCCTATGTACACTTCATCTGTGCGTACCTGAAGTTTCTCTACCCTGCTACTTACCCCACTAATTCTGATGCAACTTTTCCCAAAGTGGGTCAGCGCTCCCTGGAGGTCAAGCCGCTCCCCAACGAGGTAAGTATCTCTGAACTTCACTCCCGACTCTCTCTCCTCACTTCTTCGTTTTTAGCGGCCACGCAGGAGGTTCCTTCTTCTGCTATCCCTGCCGCTACCCCTTCCAAACGACCATCAACTGGCTCCCTTGGTCCTTCAAAGAAGGCCAAGGTGACCAAGGAGAAAGGTACCTCTAGCTCAATACCTAAGGATGTTTCTCAACAAACCTCCCTGGATGCATTCGTGGGTCTCTCCTCCACATCCTCAGTGATACCCACATCAACCGTGCCAGTGACTACGGTCGCTGTCACATCAACAGTGACACCACTCATCATCTCAGCTCTTCCACATCCTGAGGTGATCACAACGGTAACTACCCATATCCCTACTTCTATCCCCATCTCTCATCCTTCTATTTCTTTGGTCTCTGACCCATCATCTACTTTTTTACAACCACAGTTTGGACCCATAGGACCTGAACATCAATTTTTTGAGGAATATATGCAATTCTATAACCTTAAACACTTCTCCCAACTCACCATATAAGCCTGTTTCTCAAAAACTAACTTATATTTCAGGTCCTAATTTGGCGACTGTTGACACCAATGTCAACAGTTTGAGTGCAAAGGTGGAGTCTCTAACTGCATCTCTCAACACCACCACCAGCACTGTTCATACCGCTAGTGAAGCACTGAAGACGCTGACAGCTCAATGCGCCTCCAAAGCTGACGTCTCTCAAATCGCTACTCTCCAAGAAGCGATTGTCAAAGTCAGGGAAGACTCCAAACGGAAGTTTGATGTCTTGTCTGCCAAGGGTGATTCCTGTGAAGTTCTACTTCAGCAAATCCTGACTCATCTGAAGGCACCAACTCCAATTCTTGCTCCTTCATTTACAGAGAGCGATCGCACCTCTCTGAACATAGCTGTGGAGTTTATTCATCAAGCTACATCAGTTATCCCTGTACTTGAAGGCCGTCTGGACAGTTTGGAGGCTGAAGTTCAGAAGTTGGCCGTTGCACACACTTCATCTCCTTCCAGAGATCTCTCCCTCCGTGATAATGACAAAGAGGGGGAGAAAGCAGCTGAAAAAAATACGGAGTTAGAAGCTGCTGCTGAGGTCCAACAGAAAGAAACTCCCTCTCATGTTGAGGGGGAGATAGCTGCTGAAAAAGCCCCTCCTACCATCGATGAGTTAATCGATGAAGAGGAAGAGGAGGACGATGAATATGAAGCCCTTGATCTTGAAGATCAAGAGGAAGAACCTCATCTAGATGATGATGATGACGATGAAGAAGATCAATCTCTATGGTGTTCTTCAGCCGTCACTTCATCAGCAATAGCTTCGAAAGAAGTTATCAAATCAGGGGGGAGTCATGAGATATCTTCAGGAACCCCTTCCCAAAGCAAAGGTGCAACTGCTGAGGAAAGCCTGAAGTTGACCTCACTACCTGAGGAGAATCCTTCTCAGGTATGCCTTACTCTCGTTCCCTTATCCTTCTATAAAAATCCCACCCCTGTTTCTTTATACCCTTTATCTCTCTTCTTCCCTAAAAATAAACTAACCTTTTTCATTTTCTGACCAGACAGTTCTCTCCCCTGTTTAAGGGTAAAGAGCTCC
Source organism: Arctium minus (assembly GCA_954870635.1). NCBI lineage: Eukaryota > Viridiplantae > Streptophyta > Magnoliopsida > Asterales > Asteraceae > Arctium > Arctium minus. The sequence continues at coordinate 67,958,253 of OX941090.1, read as the reverse complement.
AAATAATCCAGCTGCTGAAGTTGATGACCAGATAATCCCAATCTCTGAAAGAGAGATTGATGAAGAGGATGAAGAAGAAGAAGAGTCTCTACAACATCCACGGAGGCCCTCTAGACCACTTCACTCGTCAGAGGAAGAGATGAAGAAAAGAACAGAGATGATCTCTCATCTAGAGAATCAACGGCGAAAGATCCCCTCTCAATCATCAGATCTAGAGTTCCTGACAGAAGCTAAAATTGAAGAATCCGTCAGGGCTGAGAAGCTGATTGCTGATTGTCAAAGAGATGCCTCTCTGGCTCTCAAAATTCAGTCTTCTCAAGTCAAAGACAAGAAGCTGAAGAAGAAACCAGTTGAAGTGCAGGTTGCTCTTTTGAAAGAGATTGAAGAGGAACGCTCAAAAGAAAAATCAGTCAGCGATAACTCAGTCGATTGGTGCAAGCATAAAATTGACTATCGCTCTGACCCAATGAAGATCATAGCTGTTACAATCTCTGGAAGAAAGAAGAAGGACAAAGTTTCTGTCACTATGGAGATTACTAGAGAGGATGGAAGCTGCAAGGCGATGTTTGTTTCAAAGATGGAAAGCCTCGGCTATATGGAATGGCTTGAGTTCAAAGACGCACTGAAGAAATCAAAATCAATCTACAAAGGCTATGTTGAAGGAATAAATGATGCTCTCATCAACAGAGTCGCTGCAATCCTAAAAGTGTCGTCTGCTCTTCCTTCTAAGCCAAAGGAGATCAGAAGAAAGCCTGTCTCCTCCACCTCTGAAAATGTCGCGGTGATCAGAAATGAAACCTCCTGCAAATTCTCAAGAGAAACTCTGTTCGGTCCTCCTCCAGATCTTTCAGTTCTGGATCTATCTCTGCCTCCTGGTGGACCATATATTGCGGGACAAGTACTTGAAGAACCTTTTGGAATCTTCTTCAGAGATGACGAGGAACAGCTCAGATTTCAAAGAGTCTCTGAAGGATCTCATGTGCTTATGGTGTGATCTCTCTCCTGCTGCTGAGCAAATCAAAGCAATCATTAGCCAAGAATCTTTAGAGCGAAGGCAAAAAGGAGAAAAAATACCTGAGTATTTGATCAATCCTCCTAATCCCTCTTACAGTAGTTAGTACATCACTTGTACTTGTAATTTTCATACCTTGTAATTCTTTTCTTGGATTAATGAAAGTTTCAGTGAAGTACTTAACTCTATCAGTACTGTAAAAGATCCCTCAAAATAGTAATTGGGACATGTATGTTATGAGTCTTGATTATTCCAACATTTTGAATTATAAAGTAGTTTTCTTCAGTTACTTTGTCATTATCAAATAGGGGGAGATTGTTGATCCAAACTCTCTCAGTGATTTGATAACGACCCTTTTCTATACTTAGTGAAAATTACGTTTAATATGTATTAGTGTTTCACCATCAGCGATTAGACTGAGTCTTTTCAGTTATCGCTGATAGTCTTTCTTATAAACATTTAATATGTATTAGTGTTTCACCATCAGTGATCAAACTGAGCCTGTTCAGTTATCGCTGATAGTTCTGATGTAAACAGTAACGTAATCCCTGAAGACAAGTCTCGCATCAACATATGTTCATAGCTGAATCGAAGACGAAACTCTGCCACAATTCGTACAACAACTTTGTCAACTACACTGTTCATGATCCGTCCGAAAGCATGTCTCCCAAAGTCAGACTTCCAAAGCCAATCAGTGAACGCCACGTGTAAAGTGCCCTGCCATGCATTTAATGCATAGGGTATAAATAGGAAGATCACCCCTCCATCTGAGGGTGTGCTCAATCCTTGAACCCCAAATAGAAACCTTTGTTTTCTACATTCCTTAATCCCCCATTCTCTGAAATTCTTGTGCAACCATCTTAGTGTTTCTTAAGTTTGTTTAGATTGAGTCTGTCTTAATCTTATTCCGCAACAAACTTGTAAATTGTGTTTGATTTATCAATAAACAATTTATTAAACTTTAATTTCTGTGTTTGTATTCAACCCCCCCCCTTCTACAAACTTGTTAAGCACCTCCGGGACCAACACTTTTACATTCAAAAGATGAAGTCCTTGAAAAGTTTAAGATCTACAAAAATGAAGTAGAACTTAAATGTGACACAAAAATAAAATGTTTAAGAACAGATAGGGGTGGTGAATATTATAACCCTAGATATTTTGAATCTACCGGAACTATTCACCAAGTGACGGCTCCGTATACACCACAACAAAATGGTATTGCGGAAAGAAAAAACCGTACCTTGATGGAAATGGTAAATTCCATGATGTCATATTCTGGATTATGTTCTGGATTTTGGGGAGAAGCATTACTTACATCTTGCTACATACTCAACGGACACCTAAACTATATTACCTTCGGATTTGGGGATGTCGAGCAATTGTGAGACTTCCCGAATCCAAGAAGAGAAAGTTAGGAGACAAAGGTATTGAATGTATATTTTTGGGATATGCCCAAAGTAGCAAAGCTTATAGATTCATGGTGGTTGAACCAAATGATCACATTTCTATTAACACCATCATAGAATCTAGAGATGCTCATTTTGACGAACAAAGGTTCAAAAGCATTCCAAAGGCATATGAGGTTTCTAAGGAAACTGTGTCTACCAAGATTCCCATAGATAAAGAAAGAGAAGATGATGATTCCCCGAATTATCAAGTGATTGAACCTAGAAGAAGTAAACGTCAACGAAGATCAAGAACCTTTGGACATGACTTTGAGATGTACTTAGTTGAAGGTGATCGACATGGTTTGATAAAAGAATATCCAATAATCTACAACTTGGATGAAGAACCACATACATATGCGGAAGCTATGAAATCTCATGATGCATCTTTTCGGAAAGAAGCAATCAACGATGAGATGGATTCCATCAAAGATAATAATACTTGGGTCTTAGTCGACCTACCCCCTGGTTCAAAGGCCATCAAGAATAAATGGATTTTCAAAAGACAATTAAGAGTTGATGACAGTATTGAAAAGTTTAAAGCCCGATTAGTAGCTAAGGGCTTTACACAGAAAGAAGGACTAGACTATTTTGACACATATGCCCCTGTTGCACGAACGTCAACCATTAGAATTTTGATTGCCTTAGCTTCCATTAATAAACTCGTAATTCACCAAATGGATGTCAAAACCGCATTCTTGAACGGTGAATTAGAGGAGGAAGTATATATGGAACAACCGGAAGGCTTCATAGTTCAAGGAAAAGAAAAGAAAGTTTGTAAACTTATTAAGTCCTTCTATGGCCTGAAACAGGCTCCCAAACAGTGGCATCAAAAATTCGACCAAATCATTCTTTCAAATGGTTTCAGAATTAATGAATCTGACAAATGTGTTTACAGTCAATTTGTTAATGGTCGAGGGGTTATCATCTACTTGTACGTGGATGATATGTTGCTTTTTGAAACTGACTTAGAACAAGTGCAAATGACAAAGAAACTCTTATCTGAAAATTTTGATATGAAGGATCTGGGAGAAGCTGATGTTATTCTAGGAATAAAGATTCTTAGGAATGACAATAAATTAATGTTATCCCAGTCTCACTATATTGAAAAGATATTAAAACATTTTAATAAATTTGATTGTTTACTTGTCAGCACTCCGTTCGAAGTAGGTTCTAGATTGACTATTAATACCGGTAGGGTGTTAGCTCAAAATGAATATGCTAAAGTTATTGGTAGTCTAATGTATGCTATGACTTGTACTAGACCTGATATCGCCTATGTTGTAGGAAGATTAAGTAGACATACTAGTAAGCCTGGAAAAGCACATTCGGATGCTGTAAATTGGGTACTCAAGTACTTAAGGAAAACCATGGACTATGGTTTAGAGTATAGTGGATATCCTTCGGTATTGGAAGGATACATGGATGTAAGTTGGATAAATGATCAAGAAGACTATGCATCTACAAGTGGGTGGATTTTCACACTTGGTGGGGGTGCAGTGTCTTGGGGATCAAAGAAACAAAGTTGTATAACAAATTCTACCAAGGCGGCAGAATTTGTTGCTTTAGCTTCTTGTTGTAAAGAAGCATAATGGTTAAGGGACTTGTTGATTAACATACCCTTATGGCCAAAGCCAATGCCGCCAATTTCTATACACTGTGATAGTGCGGCTACACTATCAAGGGCATACAATCAAGTGTATAATGGTAAGTCTAGACATATTGAACTTAGACATAGGCAAGTCAATCAATTAATAAATGATGGGGTGATCACCATTAGTTTCTTACGATCAAGTAAGAACTTAGCACATCCTTTCATAAAAGGATTACCAAGAAAATTGATTGAAAGCACTTCAAAAGGGATGGGTCTCAAGCCCACCTATAAATAGTCACCCATGATGGAACCTTGTCTTGACACATGGTATTTCACCAAGTCTCAAGATTAAGTTAAAGTACATCATTTGAATGTGACTGAAAGTTCTGCAATGTTTATAAACCATCCCAAAGGTCAGCAGAACTTGGAACCGTAATGTGAAAAAAGGTTGAATCTAGTTCTTAATGGACTTGTAACACAGTATGTGTTGGAGTGTTAAAGTTACGGGAACACTCTTGACAAGGTCCACCTATCTAAATGTGGAAGTGAGGTCGCTTCCTATGAGCTAAAGGGCTTGGCTCTAGAACATTCTGAGAAATCAAGATATAGACCCATGACCAATTAACGAGTCGGCTTATAGTGGCTGAATGAATGAGAGGAAGGATATGCGTGAGGTCTTTCCGTCTAACATATAAAGGAAGATGGTTCAATGACTTTAGTTCAACTATTCTTACCCTAGTTAGATTTGAGCACTTTCACTACGTAAAAGTTCAAGGTGCAAGACTCTACCTTTACTTATGCATAACACCCCCATAGATTTCGGAATCTGGTTAGGTCATGTCGAGTCAGTTTTTCAAATTCGAGTCTATTTTGAAAATGGTGGGGGTTTGTTGGGAAAATTTTCAAAATAAACTAGGAGTCTTAGTTATTTTGGGTTTAGTCTTAGGAAAGGAGAAAAGTTTGTTTTGGTAGCTTTCACCTTGTCCCACATAGGTGCAAGAGTGGAAATTAAGTGGGTATATAAGTGGGAGTCTTTTTTATATATTAATTTAATATATTGGAAATGGTGGGGGCTCCACAAGGGTGCAACGCACCCTTACACGCGCGTGACCGTGGGCTCAATGTGGCGCTTTGATGGCGAACTTTGCACTTCGCACACACGCATCACCGCGAGTCGCTTTTGAGCCGCAAATTTTCTTTTCGATATGCCTATTAGCGACGACACAACATTAAGTCGTGACTGTTCACGAGAATATGCGACGGTCCGTGAATAGGTACTTCCAACAGTTACGATGGTTGGGTTCAAAAGGTACCTATTCATGAACCAACACCATGGTTCGGCCTAAGAGGTGTTCTGGACATATGCGACGGTTCGTGCATAGAGCAGACCGTCGTGAAAGCTATGGATGGCACCTATTGGAATATATACGACGATTCAAACCGTCGTGAATAGTGACTGTTGACTTTGGTGGTGGCTGTTGGAACAATTGCGATCGTTCAAAGCGTCGCGAAAGGTTACTGCTGTCACCAAAACCTGCAGTCATGACTCTTCAAAGGGTTGTGACATTTCTCTATATATATATCCACCTCTAGACACGAAAATCATTAACTTGTCATATACCGGATTGCTAGAAAATGTGTTGCTATAGAAACACAATTTTTTGGTTTCTCGAAATCCTTGAAACTCAATAGTTTAACCGAGATTATCACCATTTGTGCGGTGTTGATAATCAATCTACATACGTTGCTTCATTGTATCTTGAGAAGCAATTCGCCAAATCCTAAAGCACCTACGATGGGGGCGAAATTGCTTTAAGGATAGAGAGATCACTCGCCTTGAAAGCAACAAGTAGTAGAATTCCTTGTTATTCTATTCTTTAATTTTAGAACCCCAAGTCTAACAGAGAGTGGGGTGAATCCATTCATTTCCGGGGGTAAGTCCATCTTATAAGCTTGGATCCCAATTTTCTCCAATATCATGAAGGGTCCAAGGAATTGAGGGCTAAGTTTCCCGCGTTTCCCGAATCGGATGATTTCCTTCCATGGAGATACTTTTAACATGACTCGTTCCCCGACTTGAAAATCGACCGGTCTTCGTTTCTTGTCTGCGTAACTTTTTTGTCGATCTTGGGCCGCCTTCAAGCGTTCCTGAATTGATTTCACTTTATCTGTCGTTTCTTGTACAATCTCCAATCCGGCGAACTGTTTCTCTCCCGCTTCGAGCCAACACATGTAGGGATGGCAACGGGTTTGGGGCGGGCATCCCCTTATCCGGCCCCGGCCCCGGTTTAGTAAGCATGGCCCTGGCCCCGGTCCCGGTCCCCGGAGGGTATGGGGATTGACTACCCGGCCCCGGTCAACCCCGCCCCCCGTACCCGGTTGGAACCCGTTTACCCGACCCGATTTAGACCCGGTTTTTTAAAAAAAAATTGACATTTTTTATATGATGTAATATAATTTATTGAGTTTATATACAATATATATATATATTATATAATTGGTTGGTTTTTGTATTGTTTTTTTTTTGCATGTTTGCTACTGTTTTTTGAGTTGTTTTGACACAGTAAGCCACATCATCCAACACCACTAATTTTTGACATTCATGAATAATTACAAAACATTAACACTAATTTGGGAAAACTAATAGGAATATAGAATTATTAATATATATATATATATATATTAAAAAAATACTTATATAATACATTCGGCTACCGGGCGGTTCGGGGGTAGGCTACCCACCCCCGCCCCCGGTTTGAGAGTACCGGGTATCCCCGGCCCCGGTCCCCGGACCCGTTTTTGTGGGTATTCCCCGACCTCAGCTGGGTCGGGTGAACCGGATTCTCCAACGGGTCGGGTCACATCACCATCCCTAAACACACGGGAGTTCGACACTTCCGGCCATAGAGGGCTTCGAACGATGCCATTCTGATGCTCGAATGGTAGTTATTGTTGTAGGCAAACTCCACCAACGGTAGGTGTGAATCCCAATTCCTGCCAAAGTCTATGACACATGATCTCAACATGTCCTCGAGTGTTTGAATAGACCTTTTGCTTTGTCCGTCCGTTTGAGGGTGATAGGTCGTGCTCAGATTCACTCTTGTACCCAACTCGTTTTTAACCCATCCCAAAAGTTAGAGATAAACCGACTATCCCAATCGGAGACAATGGATAGCGGGACACCATGCCTTGACACCACCTCATCGATGTAAAGCTTAGCTAATTTATCCATAGGTAGCGTCTCTCTCATCACCAAGAAGTGTGCACTCTTAGTAAGCCGATCTACCATGACCCAAATTGTATCGTGACCTTTCAAGGTCTTCGGTAGCTTCGTGATAAAATCTATCGTAATGTGTTCCCATTTCCACTCCGGTATCGACAAGGATTGCAAACTCCTGTAGAGCCTTTGATGTTCCGCCTTGACTTGAAGGCTGACATACTTCTCCACATAGTTAGCCACATCGAGTTTCATTATCGGCCACCAATAATGCAACTTTAGATCCCTGTACATTTTTGTCCTACCGGGGTGTATGGAGTATTTTGACTTGTGAGCTTCTTTAAGTAGCAACTCACGGTTCCCTCCTAGATTTGGCACCCAAATCCGACCTTAGAAGAGTTTAAGGCCCCGACTATCCTCCGTCAACAACTCTCGTTGCTTCACCATGACTTTGGCTTAGAGGTTTTCTTCTCGGAGCGCTACCATCTGGCTTGCCTTTATGTTCGCCACCAGACTTGACACCACATTGATTCTCTTAAGGGTTAACTTGACACCACTTCCGTGGATTTTCCGACTCAAGGCATCTGCCACTACGTTTGCCTTCCCAGTGTGGAAGAGTAGGTCGCAATCATAGTCCTTCAAGAGTTCTAGCCATCTCCGTTGGCCATGTTGAGCTCTTTTTGATAAAAGATATACTTGAGGATTTTGTGATAGGTGTAGAGGGTGCACTTCATCCCGTACAAGTAATGGCGCCATAACTTCAATGCAAAGACCACCACCGCCAGTTCTAGATCATGAGTTGGATAATTCTTCTCATCTTCCTTGAGTTGTCGTGATGCGTAGGCGATCACCTTGCCCCACTGCATGAAAACGCACCCAAGACCAAATTTGGAGGCGTCGCTATACACAACAAAGTCGTCCGAGCCCTCAGGTAAGGACAAAACTGGTGCCTTGTACAACTTCCTCTTCAGAGTCTTGAAAGCTTGATCTTGTACGTCGGTCCAAACGAATCTGACGTTCTTCCTCGTCAAGGATGTGAGCGGTGAAGCTATTTTGGAGAAATCTTGTATGAATCGCCTATAGTTCCCGGCTAGACCCAAGAAGCTTCTTATTTTCGTCGGATTTGTGGGAGATTCCCAACTCATCATTGCTTCAAACTTTGTCAGATCCACTTTGACTCCCTCTCTAGACACCACATGGCCCAAGAATTGAACTTCTTGTAACCCAAATTTGTACTTTGAGAATTTAGCAAACAGTTGCTCTTTCCGAAGGACCTTCAACACTTCCCGCAAATGATATTTATGCTCTGTCTCATCTCGTGAGTAGATGTGTATATCGTCGATGAAGACTATTACCGAGTTTTCCAGGAATGGACGACACACACGATTCATCAGATCCATGAATACGGTCGGGGCGTTCGTCAAGCCGAAAGACATCAACAAGAACTCGTAAGCCCGTATCTTGTTCGAAAAGTTGTCTTCGGGATTTCTTCTTTCCTTACCCTCACCTGGTGGTACCCAGACTGCAAGTCAATCTTAAAGAAACAACATGTTCCTTGTAGTTGGTCGAAAAGATCGTCGATTTGCGGAAGTGGGTACTTATTCTTCACTGTGACCTTGTTCAACTCGCGGTAGTCTATGCACATCCGTATCGAACCATTCTTTTTCTTCACAAACAAAACTAGAGCACCCCATGTTGACGAGCTCGGTCAAATAAATCCCTTCTCTAGGAGTTCTTGTAACAGCCTCATCATCTCTTGCATCTTCGTTAGGGCTAGGCGATAGGGAGCATGGGCGATCGGAGCTGCTCCCGGCGTAAGTTCGATGTGGAACTCCACTAGCCTTTCCAGCGGTAGACCGGGTAGATCTTCAGGGAAGACGTCGGAGTAGTCTTGCACCACTTCTAAGTCTTCGATCTTCTTCTTCTCCACCTTTGCATCCACCACATAAGCCAAATATGACTAATGCCCCTTGGCCAGGAATTTGCGTGCCTTTAGGGAAGAAATGACCGATACTGCTCTTTTCTCTTTCTCCCCATAAACGGTAACCACCCTTCCATCAGACAACGGTAATCGAATTATTTTCTTATAACATAGAATATCGTCCCCATTCCCGAACAACCAATCCATGCCCACAACGACATCAAAACTTCTTATCGCCATCGGTAAGAGATTTATTTTTAAAGGAATATCCATCTATTTCCAAGGTGCAGTTATCAAAACATTCCTGGATCAAAATTTGTTCCCCGTTAGCTACCTCTACTAATAGGGCGTCTAGAAGTGTACTAAGAGGAATGGTAAACTGATCGCAAAAAGGTCTCGACACAAAGGAATGGTTCGCACCCGAATCAAACAGTACACGAGCTGGCAAGAAGTTTACAAGGAATGTACCCGTCATCACATCAATGGTCCCTCTTGCTTCCTCTGCAATCAACTGGAAATCTCAGCTTCGTGCTCTTGGTGGGTTCTCCTTCTTGGTCGTCACTCCGATTAGCGCTGAGTGAGTTCCTCCCGTTAGCTTCGGGCACTCCCTCCTCATGTGCCCCGGTTGTCGACATTCAATACAGACCGGCCCCCGGATGGTGCAATCTCGAGCCGCGTGATCTTTGCTTCCACACTTTCCGCACTCCGAGGGATTCAGTGGCAGCGTAGAGTTACACGAACCTCTATGCTTGCTCTTACACCGGTGGCACCATCTTACCTCCCGTCGGGTATCACTGTTCCTTCCTCCAGAAAATGGCCTAAACTGTCGAGCGGGTCCAGTCGACCCCTGCCATCCTCTTTTCTTCCCAACCATCACCTTCTCTTCCTTCCCCCTCGCGTACACAGTTTCCACAATTTTAGCCTCCTCTATTGTCTCCCTCAAGGTGACGGCCTTGGAGTTTTGGACCATGGACATCATGTCCGCCGGTAGTCCCTTGAGGTAAGCTTTGACTTTCTCTTTTTCGGTTGGGGCCACATGCCCCACCAAATTTAGATTTTCCATGAAAAGTCGAGTGTATTCCCGGATGGTCGAGTTACCCTTCTTGAGAAAATGGAACTCCTCTTCTATACGGTTCATTTCTTGTTCATTGCAGTACTCCTCTAAAATCTTCTTCTTGAATGCAGTCCAGTCCATTTTTGCTAGGAATGGAGCCGCTAGGGTTGAAGTGAAAACGTTCCACGAAGTGAGAGTCGATCCCCGTAACAACTGAGAACCAAACTTGACCTTCTGTTCTTCGCCACAGTCACAAGCTCTATAGCTGTGTTCTCTAATCTGGAGAGAAAATAAAAGAAAAGAAATAGATGGAAAAGAAAGGGAGAGAAAAGAAAGGAAAGGAAAATAATTTTTTCATTTGGGTTCTCGAAATGGAAGGAAAGGGAAGAGAAGGAAAGGAAAGGAAATAGTTTTTCATGTTCTTGAACAGGAGAGAAAGGAAAGATGTCAATTTTACAAATATACCCTTGTAAAAATATATTCTTATAATGAAAGATTGGGTAGTTTTGTAATTTTAATAATTTCAGTAATTTTTTTAAATGGTTTTAATTTTTTTCCTTTCCTTTCCTTTCCTTTCCTTCCCTTTCCTCCCACATTTTAGAGGAAAGGTTTGGGAGGAAAGTTATCAATTCTTTCCTTCCGTTTCCTTTCCTTTCTCTCTTAAAAAAGTTTCGAGAACACGAGTTTTTTTCACTTTCCTCTCCTTTCCTTTCCTTCGTTAAATGAGTTTGGAGAACACATCGTAAAAGCCAGCTCATTTCTTGGATCCAGTTCATGCATGCCACTGGATCATCATAACTGACAAACTTGGGAGGTTTGCAACCAAGGAATGATTTATAGGTGCAAGCCCTCCCTGCTTGTCGGGTATCTAGAGTCACTAGTCCGTTAGTTGGAATTTTGCCTCCGGTACCCCCGGACCCCGCTACTAGTACATTCTCAGCAACCATCTCGTGCCTACGGTGGCTAGCATCCCTGTCCTCAAGCAATTTCATATACAATTCTTGTTGCTTTACCATCGTTACGTTCATGGTTCGCATCATGTCCAACATCTCTGTTTAAGGCGTCACCTCCGCTAAAACCGAGTTCGCAGAGGCTAGATCGATTCTGGGTATGTGCTCAGGCCCTCCACCCAAGATGGGTGGTTTTGAGGGATTCATGGCGATAATGGCCCTTCTGGTTGATCAGTCGTAGATTCCGTCACGGCGTGACCTTCTGGTGAAGATGGATGTCGACTCCGAGTATTTACCATTTTCAGTCTGTCACACATGACAACATCACACCGATTAATTCTTTCAAAGATTAATGGTTAGAACGTACTAATACAATTATCAATCTTTATTACAACAAAATTCAAGCACGCTTATGTATTAATATATTCACCCTCGCATGGGCCCTATGAAATTTTGAATATACCATACACAAGAATCCTCTTCATTATTACTATAACTCTCAACAATTGTAATTCTGTGATCCTAATGCTCTCCCCACCTTAAATTCTACCCAATTTCGAAAGGTTGCACACTAGCATTTAAAGTCTAAGTCTAGGTATTCTGAGGTTGACACCTAGACTAAAGCTCTGATACCAACTTGTAACACCCCAAAAATTAGGGATAACAAAAATTTTCAGAAAATAGAATTGTGGTAATCAAATATGCCATAGCATCGAGCCGCCCAAAAATGGGGAATAGATATTCACCTGTTAAATACAAGTTATGATCTAAAGCAATGGACTAACAACCTAAAAATCTAATTTCGAATGAAACAAGATTACAATTCAGGTGTCACCCAACTACTTTAAAAAATAATGGTCTTCTATGAAGTGGTGTCCAAAAATCTTTTTCCCAAGCTCGCTCTAAGCCCGGATAAACCTCCTTATGACCGGATCCGCTTGAACCTGAGATACACACCAACCACACAAGTGTTAGGCCAAACAGCCTAGTGAGCTTGAACAATAAATCAAGAGCAATATTACAACGATTAGTTATATAATTCAAGTAGTGCCACGATACTTGGAGTCAATGGGGGAGACCCAAAACACCAATCAAGTTTCACCCAAAGAGTCGATATTCCTTAGTGTCGATCTTTGCCATCGACACCCAAAGGCTCGACACATCTGGGGGTTACACGCAGGCATTGCCCCAAATGGCGGGGGTCTAGGTGCATACTCACATGGTGGCACCCAAGACTACGTCCTCCTAGTGTCTACTTGCCTTGGTTCATCCAACATTCTCAATCTTACTCCAAAAGGGGTAACAATCCCAAATATTAGTGCATACATTGATAAACATAGTTAGTCATGGTCCAAACACCATATACTTTACGGGTATTCCCCATCATGGTTCCCACATTCTCACTGTTAGTGCATAAATATGTTGGATACAAGATCATAGAAGACAGAAGACTGAAGTCAAAGCAAGTCAAAGCTCAAGTCAAACTCTCAAGCAAGTCAAAGTCTTTTGTAATAAAAGTCAAAGTCAAAGTGTTGTGAATGTTTAGTTGTGTGAGAGTTTGTGTGTGTATAAATAGGGATATGACTTAGTGTAGTGTTTGTGTGTGTGACTTGTAAGAGTGTTGTGCGTTTATCATTGCAAAGAGAGAAAGTTTGAGAGAATACTGTGTAATTGATTTCTGAGATTGAATTACAAATGGAAATTGTTTGAATTACTATTGTAATCTTGTTTTAGCACTGTTTCTGGGAATAATAATTGGTATCAGAGCAGAGTTCAAATTGGAATCAATCAAGAAAATGGACGTTCGCACTGTTTCTTGAGATTTGATCAAGTTTCGAATTGTTGTGTGTAATTGCAAGTTTATTTGAGTCATTTGAGTTCGTTTGTTATTTAAACAAAGTTTTTATTGATTTGTAGTACTCTTGCACTATAATTTTGATCAATTTGTAAGATTTTATGAGTTTTAGTTTTACGAGTTCGAAAGCACTGTATCAGACTAAATTTGTATGCTTAAGTGAATTTCGTTGAAATTCATTGGTTGAAATCAATTCTAGACGTGTAAGTGATCAAATTATCAAAGTTTCAGATCAAAATTTAAAGATTTGATGGGTTTTTCAGTTGATCAAAGTGGTTTTTAGTCGAGATTCGAAGAACTCACATAAACCTCAAGAACTCGCATGAAGAACTTGTTATTCCCAGATCTGTTCAAGTTCTTATCTAAATCAAACATACAAACAAGATTTATCAATTACCTGTTTTATTAAACCACAAGATTCAATTACAAATCTATTGAATCACTTTCTCTCTCTAAAAACTCTCTCTGTAAATCTGAAATCCGATTCGTATGTGCTTAGTGTTTTAAACAACAAAGACTCAAAGCTATTTATACCTACACACTAATACAACAAGAAATCTAAAACAACAAGACACTTTGACTTTGACTTTTATTACAATTGACCTTGAGAGTTGACTTTCAGCTTTGACTTTATTTACTTTAACCATCTGTCTTCTATGATCTTGAATCCAACAAATATGTGCTATAACATAACTCGTACCAAGAACTCACAGATCAAGAGATTTCGCATATTTCTTATCTGAAAATTTTCACAAGTATAAAATTCTCATATGTGTGTAATGAGAATTCCTCAGAATTCGTACATGCTTGTGTACGAAAAGCCAGAATTCGCATAAGGCCTTTATACAAAAAGTTTCTTGAAAAATTTTCAAAGTTCAGATTTCGTATATGCCTGTGTGCGAGAAGTGAAGAACTCGCATACTGTGGCATACGAATTCCTACAATTCGCATAAGGGTGATATACGAATTGCTCAGATTTCGCATAAAAAGTTTTAAAATTTTCCAAGTACAAAATTCGTATGATTCTGTTATGCGAAAATTATATGCGAAAAGTTGATTTTCAATTTTTTTTTCTATGTCCAGATTTCGCATAGTGTTGTGTGCGGATTCTTAGAATTCGCATATAGCTTCGTGCGAATTCTGAATTTTGTGTGTGTGTGAATTCTGAAGTTTGTTGTTTGTATGAATTGTGACTTACGAATTCTGTGTATACGAATTGTGTTTGTCTTAGTGTGGTGTGCGAATTCCATACTTATGAGATTTTTTGAAATTTTATTTTCTGAAAAATTCTTTCTAAGTTTTTCTGTATTTTGATTTCAATTGAACTAACGATCATTTTAAGTTCTTATTAAATAGTTCTATTGACAGGATGACTTCAAGGGAAGCATTAGCTATTGGAACTGATGTGAAGCCACCGGTGTTATTCAAAGGCGAATACGAACAATGGAAGGACCGCTTCATGGACTTTATTGATCGCAACGATTTGGGTGACTATATCCGGTTATCTCTGAAGGAAGGAGTGATGAAACCTCCTACGAAGGACAGGAAGGTGAACAAAAAGAGTACCCATTGTCACTGCATGAGTACACGGATGAACAAAGGAAAAGGGTCAAAGCTGAGAGACTGGCAAGGTCGTTCAACTTACAAGGGATTCTAAACGAAATTTATGTGAAGATTGACAGTTATAATGCCACGGGCAAGGAGATGTGGGATCAGCTAGAAAAGATATGCTAAGATCCAAAATTGGTAACCAGCTTAAAGCCTCAAACTGCCTGAACAACTACGAGGAATTCAAAGCAAAGGAGGGTGAATCTCTTGAGGCTACATATGACAGATTTGTGACTTTGCTGAACGAGCTTAGCAAGAACAAAGTCAGGAAATCATAAATTAAGCTCAATGTTAAATTCCTGAGCATTCTACAGTTAGAGTGGAAGAGGTTCACAAGGCAGATGAAACAAATGAAGGATTTGAACGAGATACCACTCCATGAGGTATACGAGACTTTAAGACAAAATGAAGAAGAGGTGGAGGAGATTAAAGATGAGAAAATGAAAGCTGAAAAGATGGTTACTGATCCTGTTGCCTTGGTGGTAAAGAAGAAAGAAAAGAGATCAATGAGCTTAAAGAAGAAGAAGAAGGTTATAGTTTCTGAGTTTGATGAGGAAGCTGATAGTGAGGAGGATTCTGAATCCGATGACTGTGATAATCTAAAACAGGCAATGTTGTTGTTGACAAAATCTTTTCAAAAGAAGTTCCATAAGAAGCCTTGTTCGAACAGTCAACGATATTCATCAGGCTCAAGAAACTACGAACACAAGGAAAGGATTGAAAGTAAGAGGTTTGATGAGAAAAGGCCTGAAGAAGAAGAATAGAACTGAAGAGAAGAAGAAAGAGCCCGAGCTAGTGAAGTGCTATAACTGCGGGAAAATCGGTCACTTTGCAAAGGATTGCTGGAAACCTAAGGTCCGCAATTCCGAATATTACAAGAATAAGATGCTTTTTGGCCAAGAAACAGGAGGCTGGCAAAGCACTTATGGCCGAGGACGAGTACTGGCTTGATCACTGCGATGAAGAGGAATCAGAAGAAAAGGCTCACATGTGTTTTATTGGAAAGAATGAGAATGAAGCTAAAGTTGATTCTGATGAAGAAGATACTGATGAGGTATGTGATATGTATGAATTGGATTTTCTTAATCAAATGCAATCCATGATGGTTCAACTCCAAGAATTAGAGTCTAAGCTTAAACGTGAGAAAGGTATCATTAAAGAGAAAAACTAGTCAATACTGAAACTTAGCAATAACATTGCTGAGAAGAACGTATTGATTGATGCTTTACACAAAGACATTGATACCAGCGGGAAAGAAAAGACTATAATTCATAATGAACTGTGTGAAACTACTTCAAAATATAGACTGTGTCAATTTGAAGTCAAAGAGGTTGCGAAAAAGTGTTCATCACTATCGAAAGAAAACAAAACTTTATCTGAAAAAGTGAATGTTTTGGAGGAAAAACTTTATACTTTGGGTCAAACTGAACAAACCATTCACCTGAACAAACCTAAAGAGAGTAGTTAATGTTGGGGTCTTGGTTACGAGAACCCACACTATCTCAAAAAGGGTATTTATAAAGTGTCTGCTTTGTACGATTTTCGTTTTCTTAGATTGGCACCTCAATACCCTGAACTTAAAGTTAAATGGACTAAACTTTCAGAAGAGGATGAAGCTAAGGAAATGGAGAAAAGAAAGAACAAAACTAAAATGCAACTTCCATTTAGATATGATAAGTTTAATTATAGTTACAGTTTTGTTAAGTCAAAGTTTCTTTCTAATGACTATTTCCAAAGTTATTCTACATAGGAGATAGAGGCTAAACCAGTTGAAGGTACAATTTATGTACCTCCTCTCGTGTTAGAAAGTAAAATTTCTTAACTCAAGAACACTCTGTTAGAAGAAAGAATTTTGACTAATCTAGAGCAAATTGTGCTTCTCAATTTTGATTTTTCAAAGACTTCCAAAGCTTCAAAATCTGATGATGTTAACAGTATGTTTGATGAAGAGTTTGATTTTTAAACTCTGATGGTGATTTAGATGATTGTGTTGCTCAATTTGATTTCAATGAAAAACTTCCCGATCATTCACAGTTTATATTCAATTCTTTTGGATTACCAAGTGTGTTTGAGAAAGGTGAAACATCAACGAAAGTTGATGAACCAGTTTCTGTGAATACCAAGAATGCTAAAGGTAAAAAGAAAAGAACTCGGCATTCACAGAAACGGACAACCACTGGTAAGCCAAAGAACAAGCAATCTTTCAAATCTCACTGTTCTAACTTTAAAAGTTCAAATGTGAATAAGAGAAAGACTGGAGTAAGATCAGAATGGCAACCAAAGAAGAAACTTGACGAGACTGCAAAACCATCTTCTAATATTTCTTGTAATAGAGTGTCTAGTAGTAAAACTGAAGTAGTTGGTAATGTTTCTTTTCAAAATCCAAAACTTGTAACTTCTTACAAGTGTTATTCAATAAAGAAATTGTTCCAATTATCTTCGTCTACTAATAGATCTTCTACTTATCATAGAAATGATTTCGCTTCTCGGCAATATTTTGATGTTTGGTTTGGATCATATCATGTTTAGTCATATCATTCTCATGCTTCAAATTATTTTCAAATGAAAAGAGGACCCCTTAATTTAAATGGGTGCCAAAATCATGTGCTAACACTGTAGGACTCATCTATAAATGGGTACCTAAATCAATTGTTTCATAATTTCTCTTATGCAGACCCATCATATGTGGTACTTGGATCCTGGTTGCTCCAAGCATATGATCGGGTAGAAAGATTTATTGTCTAATTATACAGAGAAATACTGCAGAACAGTTCGATTCGTAAATGACCAGTTTTCACCAATTTTGGGTTATGGTGATGTTATTCAAAAGAACGTAATGATTAAGAAGGTGAGCTATGTTGAAGGTCTAGGACATAACCTATTCATCACTAGACAGTTATGTGACAAATACTTAGAGGTTAATTTCAAGGCCAAGAGGTGTAATGTGCGTACTCAATATGGTTAAGAACTCTTGGTCGGAATGAGAAAGTCAAACCTCTACACAATCAATTTGTCAAAAGTCAAGACTGACAATGAGGTGTGTCTACTATCAAACACCTCTTTGCAACAAAGTTGGTTATGGCATCGAAGGCTTTCTCAACTGAATTTTCGGTATATCAACAAGCAAGTCACGGGTAATTTGGTAAAAGGACTTTCAGAGCTCAAATATGTCAAAGAACATCTTTGTGCAATGTGTGAGAAAGGAAAGATGAAAAGAGTCACTCATAAGCCAAAGTCTGAGCAGAGTACAAGTTCTACCTTGGAGTTACTGCATTTGGATCTCTGTGGTCCAATGCGTACACAAAGCATAAACGACAAGAAATACGTGCTAGTGATTGTGGACGATTACTCGAGATACACTTGGGTCAAATTTCTGAGATCTAAAGATGAGACGCCTAAAGTCATCATCACATTTTTAAAGACCACTCAAGTGAATCTGCAAAATAAAGTAAAGCATATTAGAACGGACAATGGCACAGAATTCAAGAACATAATTGTTGATGATTATCTCGAATCGGTCGGGATAACACTCCAGTTTTCAGCTGCTAGAATGCCTGAACAGAATGAAGTTTTATAAATATGAAACAGGACGCTAGTCGAGGCCGCTCGAAATATGCTGAGTCAATCAGATATACCTCTATTTCTATGGGCTGAAGTTGTGTCGACTGCCTGCTATACTCAGAATCGCTCCATTATCCACCGTTGGTTTGGTAAAACTCCATTTGCTTTAATAAATAATAGAATACCTAGCATTAAACACTTTCATATCTTTGGATGCAGATGCTTTTTGTAACACCCCGAATTTCGAAAAGTATCATTTTCAAGTTATTACAGAAATCGGTAATTTTAAGGGAAAAATAGATATAGGATTTTGTATTTGAATACTAGATGCTATAACGAAGAAGTTACGGCCAAAACAGTGAACGAGAAGAAAACCAGGCGAACAGTGCACTATGCGATTTGTTCCGTGACTTAGAGCCACCCTCACGACTTAGGGGAATCGGGCAACTTGTGCCGAGACTTAAGGTCGTGTGGCAACCCGCGAAACGCTCTGTCGAGCATAAAACTCGATTTTCAGCCCTAAAACTTCATTTCTTCATAACTTCTTCATCCCAACTCCGATTTCAGTGATTGTTTTTGCTATGAACTCGTTTTTAAGATCCTTTAAATATTAGAACAATTTAATGGAAGTCTATTGGAAGATCCAAGGGTATTTTGTGGTGGTAATTTCCTCATCTCTCTCAATGTTAAGCTAGGGTTTGATGATTTCATCATTTTTCCTTTCATCCTTCAACTTGGGTGTGATTTTGATGACTTGTGTGTTGAAGGGAACCTTGTAGATGTGTTGGATCTAAGATATAGGTATATTTCTTGGATATTTCAAACCTTCATCAATGGTGATTCAAGTTTTGGGGGTAAAACCTAGATTTAGCCTAAATCTAGCAAGGTGAGTTCAAGTTGCTTTGTAAAAACTATGTACAAGCCAAAATGAGTATTTTGAAGTAAAAATATGTTTTATTTGGTAATTGTCAATGTGTTAGGTATTTTGATAAGTTTTCACATTTGATAAACTTGGGTTGTTCTAGTCTCATAAAATGCCCATATTTGGGATTTGGATATCTTGGTAAGTAATAACATGATTTATACATTCTTGGTGATTTTGAACAAGTAAAGTTTAATTCATGATATATGCATTTTTGGTGTATTTGATTTCATAATCCATTTGGAAAATGCATGTCTCCGTGTTATGAGACATTTTGGAAACATAAGGGTATAAACCCATTTGGAAAATGATACATCCCAATCCGTGTCGAGTTTTGGGTTAATCACATCTTTGAAGTATGTGTCTGCATAAACGTCATTTAGATGCGTTTTGTTATTTAGGGACCGTTATTTGTTGGTCAAATGGAGTTTGACCATTTAGCTCGGTTTTGACTTAAAAAAGTCTCGTGGACACTTGTCCAGTTTTAATGGTTCAATGTAGAGCCCGTGTATGATTTACACCTTAATGCATCTTTATTGAATAATTATGATAATTATATGCTCGAGTGCTTTGGTCATTCCTGTGTAGTCATGTATTGTTAGACTATGTTGCATTGGATCCATAGGAACGTAAGTCGGTCTTTATTTGATGGTCAATTGGGTATTCTGGGGTTGGACTCCGGGACCCATGTTTTATGACCTTGACCTTTCAAGTGTACACTAGGAGGGCTGAGTCCGGTTGTGCTATTATGATGATGGGAATTTCACGATGGGCGTTTGGGACCTCCGCCATTCGGGGTAATGCCATGGTTGTAGTCCTCGGATGTTTCCGGGCCTTTGGTGGTATTCATGGTAATATTCACTAAGGTCAGCTGTCTCTTTTGGTGTAGCTTGCAGGCGGTCGTAGGGACACTTGGGCTTTCATGTCGTGACATGTCATATGACTAACATTGTATGAGTGGCATACTTTTGTGTTCCTCCACTCTCAATGGATATGGGTCTCCCCCGTTGTCGGCCAGCAGTATTTTGGATATTTAGTTGTCCATGCATTAGTATTTGGATTTCATTCCATTTTATAGTCGCGTGAGTATTGAATTTCAGTTTCATATTTTCGATGGCATATTATATTTATAAGGATTGTTTTCTATTATTTATGAGTTGAGTATTATGCCCCACCCATGTTTTGGGTGTTTCGGGATATAAAGTTTTATCTGCGTTTTTATAATTGGAAGTCTGTTTTCTATTCACGTTTGAGTGAGTTTTGGGCGACATCATTTTATATAGAATGTTTTGTATTGGGACGTTCGTCCTTAAAAACGCATGTTATTGGAAAACGAGTCGTTTTCATAGTTAAGGGAAATCATTTTGAAAGATAATGGTGTAAACTGCATTCTTTCCTTTTAACGATATATTTATTCATGTTAAAACTCTTGAACTCACTAGGCATTAAGCCTAACCTTTTTATTTATCGGCATGTGCATCAGGTTCCAGTTGGGGTTTGGTTCTAGCAGTGCTTTGAGGAGATGAACTCTAGATTTACACGAGGGTAAGTTGTTTGATGAAGTCTTCCACAGTTGGAGATAGTGACTATTATGGAGTTGTAGTAACATTCGTACCTATTATAGATCGTGAATAGGAATTGAATGGTGTTTATTGAAGTTAAACCTTAATTTGTCGTTGTAGATGATCCAGTTATCGATGTATTTAGAAAATTTTAATTTAGTCGCTATTTCCAGATTCGAGGGTGTTACACTTTGTATTGAATGACAAGGAGAACCTGAACAAGTTCAGTCTAAAAGCTGACGAAGGCATTTTTATCGGCTACTCTCAAACGTCTGTTGCTTACAGAGTATATCTAAAGTAGTCGAAGATCGTAGTTGAAAGCGTTAATGTGACATTTGATAAGGAGATGGCTTATGTTCAAGACAGTTCAGAACCCGTTATTACTAGTGTATTAGCTTCTGGGCAGATCAGTCCAGAACCTATAATTAGTGACAATAAATCGGATAAAGTGTCATCGTCTACTTCACACTTATCTGATTTAGATTTATTGTTTGAATTGTTTTATGATGAATTTCTTGGTACTAGACTGACTAAACCTGTTGTGGTTGATAGATTGGAAGATTCAAAGAATAATCATCCAACCACTTCAGATATATCAACTGAATCCAATTCCCCGGTTCAGCAAGAAGTTCCAATTCAAATGCCTACTCCATCAGTTGAAGTTGTACAAGTTAATGAAGAGCCATAAGTTGATGATTAGTTGGATGTACTATAATTTCTAATCAACAGATATCTAGTGTCTAACCAACTAAAGCTTCTGCATCATCTACGGCAACTGAACCCCTAAATGAACATAATGAAGACGATAGTGGATTTTGAGATAAACATCATGATCAATCTACATCTAATCCACTCCCTCATGAACACAAGTGGACCAAAGAGCACCCAATACATCAAATCATTGGAGATTTGTCCAAACCGGTGCAAACTAGGTCTGGTACACTAAATCAGTGCATGCATGATTCCTTTCTGAGCAAGATAGATCCAACACGAGTATCTAAAGCTCTAGCTGATTCAGACTGGGTAACCGCAATGCAATAAGAGCTCAATAAGTTTGAATCACTTAAGGTCTGGAGACTAGTAACTAAACCTGAAGGAAAAACTATAATCGACACGAAATGGGTTTTCAAGAACAAGAAAGACGAAGATGGTATCGTAATTAGAAACAAAGTGAGACTTATGGCTAAAGGATATAGGCAAGAGGAAGGAATAGATTATGACGAGACTTATTCTCTAGTTGCACGCATCGAGGCTATTCCTATGTTTCTAGCATATGTCGCACACAAGAACTTCACTGTCTATCAAATGGACGTGAAGACTGGTTTCAAAATGGCATCTTAAAGGAGGAAGTCTACGTTTCTCAACCTGAAGGTTTTGTTAATCCAAATAAACCAAATCATGTATACATTCTGGACAAAGCTCTTTATGGTCTGAAACAAGCTCCTCGCGCCTGGTATAAAGTTCTATCCAAATTTTTAGTCAAGTCGAGCTTCTTAAAAGGTAAAATCGATACTACTCTTTTCATTAAAAAGAAAAAATCCGATATCATTTTAATTCAAATATAAGTGGATGATATCATATTTGGCTCAAATAATGCCAAGTACTGTAAGAATTTTTCTAACCTTATGGTGTCAAGATTTCAGATGAGTATGATGGGAGAGATGAATTTCTTTCTCGGACTACAAGTCAAACAATTTTCCACGGGGATTTTTATTAATCAAGAAAAGTACATTTTCGATATTCTTAGAAAATTTTAAATGGAAAATTGTACTCCTATTGTAACCCCGATGGCACCGGGAACTAAGATTGGCGCTGATCCTTCTGGTAAAGTTTTCGATGTTAGAACCTACCGAGGTATGATTGGTTCTTTAATGTACTTAACATCTAGTAGGCCAGATATAATGTTCTCTACATGCTTATGTGCAAGATATCAGGCTAGTCCTAAAGAATCTCATTTGTCTGCAGTCAAGCGTATTTATAGATATCTAAAGGGTACTGTAGATCTTGGTCTGTGGTATCCTAAGGATACAGGTTTCGAGCTACTAGCATATTCAGATGCAGATCATGCAGGTTGTATGCTTGACAGGAAGAGTACGCCGGGACACATACAATTTGTTGGAGATAAACTCGTTAGTTAGGCTTCAAAGAAACAACTATGTGTATCTACTTCAACAGCCAAGGCAGAGTACGTAGTTGTGGCTAGCTGCTGTTCTCAAGTGATGTGGATGCGAACACAACTGCGAGATTATGGTTTCAAATATGAGAAAATCCCGATCTACTGTGATTCAAAGAGCGCTATTGCAATATCTTCTAACCCGAAGCAACATACCAAAACCAAGCACATAGACGTGAGATATCACTTCATCAAAGACAATGTGGAAAAAGGTACAATCGAAATTTACTTTGTAAACACAGATTATCAACTTGCAGATTTATTTACCAAGCCACTTGAAGAAAAGTGATTTAATTTTCTCATTTCAAAACTTGGCATGTTAAATCTCAAGACTTAATCTGTTGTAACCTATTAAATTTTAGTTTTGTTATTTTTTCTTCATTTCGTTATTTTTAATCAGAAAGATATCTGCACTTAAGTTTGTTCATGATTTTAGGGGGAGTGTGTGAAGATGATAAGATAATCTACATTTAAGGGGGAGTTGATATAATTTGCATATATTGTATAACTGACAAATTTTTTGCTGCATAATTTCAGGGAGAGTTAAGGAGTTAGGAAGTTGACTTCTGATTACATCTTACCAGAACTCGTTTTTAACACGTTTTATTGCTTTATGTATTTAATTTTTAATAAATTTTGCGAATAAAGCTTTGTACTTTGATGACTTTTGACTACTGTAGATTTTGAGAGGAAGCTTACACGATCATATCTTTTATGATTTTGAGCTGACTTCATGAGATTTAAGACTGAACATAAGGTTTAATTCTAATCTTAATCTCATACGTGTCTGAAAGAAGGATGACTTTCAAATATGAAAACATGTTCTTAAATGTTCAAACCACTTCTAATTCTCAAAATGATTTCATGAATTAAGAAGTGTGATTTTTAAATGTTTTCATTCTTATGAACTTAAATGTTAATGAACCGTGTGTTTCCAAAGATAAATACTTGTGTATTATCTTTTCTATATACTGTCAAGTATTCACACACACCGGTTTAATATTTTATTGGAAATGTTCTTACCATGTCTCATATTGGAACATATTTTTCGATGGTAAGACACCCCGCTTGATATTCAATAGTTGTTGAGCATGATTTCATTCGAAACGTTTCTTTTAAGACTTGTCTATATTTGATTCGTATAGACAAATTCCAATTTTTCTTGACGTAAGCTTTAATTGTTAAATCATTCATATTTGATCTTATTATACAATGTCAGATTTTCAAACAAGTTTTTTTGTACTCATTTTATTCATTAAATATACTTGTTTTGAAATATCTTCCATGCTTAACATGCTCAAATCTTCATGATTATCTTTATGAGCATACATTTATCTGACATGTATTTCATTATGTGCTTTAACTGCAAAGTTAAACCGTTTGAGCAACATTTTGCTTATAGAACAACATGGGTTCATTGTGTGAGAACTTAACAAAACTTCTATGGATTCACGTTGACCAGTGTTTCCTACCCAAGAAGTTAATCCTTGAATGAACGAGAGGCGAGGAGTCAAATTAACTGAGTGTGGGTATGTGTGATGAGGTAAAATGTAAAGAGAGTTTGGTTAGAAGCGAGCTCAATGATAAAAAGAAAGAGGGTGAGAGATCAGAGTAAGAGAATATCAAACTCTGCACCAATTTTTTCTGAGTCGGGCAGCCACATTTCTGATTGTTTCACATCTATTTGGTGAACATTATTGAAAAAGGCAACTATCCCATGCCAACTCTTGCTTTAAACCCCACCAGCTACTCATCTTTTTCTTAACAAGAAGATGTTTCATATTTTCTGGGGATGCAGCACATATGTTATCTCGTCTTCATTCGGAAGATGTGGATATTGAAAAATAAGGAAGTCTGCCCCACCTTTGCACTTCGATCATGAACAATTGAGTATGTGTTATACTGTTGTTGTCTCAATGGTTTACACAATTTTGAGCCTAACAAAAGCAATCATCATGTGCTTAATTCTTTCAAGCACAAGCACGAACACACAGGAAATTCGTTTTTCTGTCTAAACGTTCATAGAATAAAATTGTGTTATTCGATGATTGAATGGAAGACCTGGGGGAGTGAACATCAAAAAGCTCCTTTCCAATGTGTATTCGTTACACACAGTGACTTCGTGTTACTGACAGGCATTTGAACTGGTTCTTTTGTTGATTCAGGTGTTACACTCAGAATTTGTCTGAATTTGCAAAGATTCAGATGAATATCTTTTGGATCGATAAATACTCATAGGCTCTTGTAAAAGATAAATGGTCAGACTGGTTCATGACATTTCTTGTGAAAGTTTTGATGATTACACTATCACAATCATCAAAAAGGGGGAGAGATTCAAGAAATGGAGAAGTTATTTTCAAGAAATGAATTTGGGCGAAGCTAAGTTCAAGAAATGCAAAGTCTGAAGAAAGTTAATGGAAAGTTTTTATTAAAGAATGCAAGATTGCTGAAGATTGTACAAGTTTGAAAGAGCAAATTCAAAGATTTCTGAAAGCAAGCTGCATTTTACTGAAATTTTCTTTGAAGATAATTTGCTGAAGCAAACTGAGCTAAACCTGAAGATAATTTCTTTCTAAAGTCTGAAAGAGGTTTTTATTATCTTGGGGGAGATTGTTAAAGTTGATTGCAAAAGATGTTGTACAAAGACTTTGGAGAGTTTACAGAATGGTTGAAGAATGATTATGAAAAAGGGGAGATTGTAATTTTGTGCTTAAAGGAGGAGATTGTATTGCATATCTTTTTGGAAATGATCTTGAATCCAAAGGGGAGAATGTTAGTGCATAAATATGTTGGATACAAGAGTATTGATGACAGAAGACTGAAGTCAAAGAAAGTCAAAGCTCAAGTGAAACTCTCAAGCAAGTCAAAGTCTTTTGTAATAAAAGTCAAAGTCAAAGTGTTGTGAATGTTTAGTTGTGTGAGAGTTTGTGTGCGTATAAATATGGAAATGACTTAGTGTAGTGTTTGTGTGTGTGACTTGTAAGAGTGTTGTGCGTTTATCATTGTAGAGAGAGAAAGTTTGAGAGAATACTGTGTAATTGATTTCTGAGATTGAATTACAAATGGAAATTGTTTGAATTACTATTGTCATCTTGTTTTAGCACTGTTTCTGGGAATAATACTCACGATGACCCATTTGTCGTATAGCACGTCACAAAATAATCCCAAGTCAAGATATCATGTTAACGAGTTATATAATACCAAATGCACATAATAAAGGAAGTCACCTTGTAAATCAATCCTAACGAGGGTTATGGTTATAACTCAATCTTCCTTCCCATTTTACATGAATCCATCAAAAGGTAGGAAGTTACTAACATGTAAAGTTTATATGCATAATACTCATAGACTTTTCCTACACTTTCATACAAAATAGTTCACTTTGGTAAATATGGGAGATTTATGATGGATGAATAACAATGACAATAAAGATGCAAGAAGTGATGTGTATCTAAAGTTTTAAAGGTTTAGAAACTCACAATCTAGGTTTTGAATCAAAAACCTAGAAAAGTTAGTAAACCCTAGAAATGTAGAGGGAATGAGTTCAATGCTTGCTTCTAGATGAGATTCCACAATAAATGCTCCTACTAGTTTCTTGAGACCCAAATCAATGACCCCAACCACCAAAGTTTTGGAATAAATGAAGAGAGATGGTAGAGGAAGAAAAATCGCCTCTCACTAGCTCTCAAGTCGTATCAAATCTGGAAATGAAGAGAACAATGAATGAAAATCGGTTTAAGTGGGTTTTTACACCCCCAGATGCACGCGGCGATTGTGCCCCGCGACTTTTCCAGGGGCATTGTCATGAGGGCACTCTCGTGGTCCTTCCATAGCTCACGATACAAAGTGAGCGAGTTTGCACAGCGATAGTATCGGGTGTCAATCTTGTCGGTTACAACAGCAACCATGGTACCATAACCCTTTCTCAGCCCGCGACCTTGACATGCAGTAGTGCCCCCTGGCACTATCACGGGCATTGTCGCCCAACCCTCACACA
Organism: Arctium minus; assembly: GCA_954870635.1. Lineage (NCBI taxonomy): Eukaryota > Viridiplantae > Streptophyta > Magnoliopsida > Asterales > Asteraceae > Arctium > Arctium minus. The sequence goes on along the minus strand of OX941090.1, from coordinate 67,931,382 downwards.
CGCCAAATTTTTCCGAAAACTGCTATCTTGGGGCATCAACGTTTAGTCTCGATAAATAAGCGGTTAAAGGAAATAATTCCGAAATTAAAAGTGAAAGTCATGGGGTTTTGCCAAGTCAAAGCTTACCAAGATTTTCGGGTGTTACAGGTTGTTACAAGGTATATAAATTCGATGAGGCTCATAATCATATGCTTTTTTTACCTGAGGATAGGATGTTTTCTCGTTCCAAAAGACAACTTAGTTATACCGATTGTAGGAATGAGTTTTATGCATCTAGTTCGAAAGTTGGTATAACGTATTCTCATAGGATGAAATTGGCAAAGAATGGTGGTATAGACGTTTCATGTGGCACAACTAGGGATCATATTAATTTTAAAAAGGACGTTGAAAACTTTGTTGGCAACAAAGACACCCAGATGTTTATAAATAAACTCGGTAGTAGGCGTGAACATTATCCCAAGTATTTTTTTGAATACAAGTGTGAATGGAAAAAGTTGATTGCCATTTTTTGGGCCGATGAAACTGCCAAAGGGAATTATAAAGAGTTTGGTGATACTATTTCTTTTGATGGTACTTATCGGACCAACCAGTAAGTAATAACAATATTTAAGTTTTTGCTTGTTTAAGGTTACATTATTTGATCATCTACCGATTTCCTATTGTGTACTTTTAATAGGTATGCAATGATCTTCGTACCTTTTGTTGCCATTAACAATCACAAGAAATATGTAGTTGTCGGTGCATCTTTGATTGCAAGAGAAATCGTTCTGAATCTCACCTGGATTTTGAATGCTTTAATTAAAGCACATGGAAAGCAGCCGAAGTTTTGTGATTACTGACCAGTGCGCGTCAATGAAACAAGTGATTCCTATAGCATTTCCTGATGCTAAACATCATTTATGAATGTGGCACATAACTAAGAAATTTGGTGATAAGGTAATGTTATAACGAGTTTTGTTAATGTTGTTTCGTAGTAACATGTTAGATTTTTTATATATAATTTACGTGCTTCAAACATTATTTTTTTTATAGGTAACCTCCTATGTAGCAAACAGTACACCTTTCAAAAATGAAATAAACAAGCTTGTATGGAACGTTCACATAGGACCTGAAGAGTTTGAGTTTCAATAAAACAACTTGATGGATACATATGGCCTTCTTGGCGAGCCTTGGTGGGAGGAAATGTACTCGATAAGGGAATCATGGATTCTTGCTTATTACAAAGACTCTGAAATGTCCGAATTGATGAAGATCACGTCAAGGTTAGAAAGTATAAATGCCTTTTTTAGGGTATATGTGAAGCATTGGGATGATTTGGTTTACTTTATTAATATGTTCGATGATGCGATTAATAAGCAACGTAAAGCTCATTGTGAACTTGAGGTTGAAACTAGGACTATTATACCTTGCACGTTATCACCTTCGAAGATGGAAAACCAATTCTGTGAGGTTTATACAAGAACCGTCTTTTTGGAGGTCCAAAAGGAATTGAACAAGGATATGTGGTATTGTACACTAAAATGTGATGAAGATGGCATTGACAAGAAGGTTTACACTATTAATCTTTTGACAAAACAATCCGAGTTCAAGACGATGTATACGGTAACATTTTTTGTCCATATTAGTTGTTTATATATTTTTTTAGTATTTGAAATAATTTATTAAGGAATTTGTTAATTGTGTTTTGTTGATTGAATGTGTTTCGTAGGTTGTGCATAGTGTATCGGACGAGTTTTTGATTGTAGTTGCAATCATTTTGTTCTTTACATTGCCGTCACATATTTAAGGTAATGTTGAATGAAGAGTATAAAGTCATTCCATATAAATATATTTTACGTCGTTGGTGTCGTGGTCTAGTTCCAGTGGAGATTTTGTCGGCTCGAGCAAGGTATGACGAACTTGATGTCGAGAAACAAGAAATGATGAACAAAGCTCTTTCCCTTTTTGATCGTATTATTGGTATGGATCGAAATGATAAGGAGACCCTGTCGATGTTTGTTGATTAGTTGGCAGATTGGGACGAAGAGATTTCAATGAATGTTCCTTTGGTGTCAAGTGCTAACTATAAAAATAATGTTATTGAAGAGCTAATTGGTGTGTCACGACCTGAAACGGTTGATATTTTGCCTCCTTATCGCTTACGCAATAAAGGTTGTGGTACTGGTAAACGACTTGTTGGTTCATCAGAAAAATCAGCGAAGAAGGCTAAGAAACCGAAGAGGTTGTGCAGGCGTTGCAATAAGATGGTTAGGCATGACTCGCGAAATTGTCTGGATAAAGCTTCTGCCAACTAAAGTGACAGTTGATTTGGCGTTGTAGATTCTTATGGATTTTCATGATTTTTTTTGTTATTCCTAACAGTTGGTTGTGTTTCATTAAAAACTTGTTTCAACTTTTTTTATGAAGTATTTTAATTTGAAATCAATTTTTACATTGATAAGTACCGTCTCTTATAAAGAAATGGACTATTTTCTTATTATTTTATAGGAATTAACTATTTTTGTTTGTGTTTTTTTAACTGCACATAATACTTTTTTGTTTGTTGTTTCTGTACCTTCAGTTTTTTTATAAGAGGTTGGGTGGTATTACTTGGATCCATACACGTAACTAGGTAGTAATGAAACCTTAGTGTAGGGTTATAATTGTTGTCCTTTTTAACTCTACATTGGGAGATTTTTTACATTAAATATTTGGCGGTTCATAGGACACATCTCATCCATATATTAAAGTTACCCTCGAATCCACCAAAACCCACTTTCCATCTTTTCATTTGCATTCTTCTTCTTCCCCATCGTCCCTCGCCTTCTCTTTTCCACACAGCAGAAAAAAATGGCAGATGTTTCTTCCTCCGTAACCTCTAGTGGCAGCGACGAAGGAGTTTATCCTGCATCAACCATGCGTTCCCTGATTCGAAACCACAACAATCTAGTGATGAGTATTGATAAACTTCAAGATTAAGCTAATGTACTATGTTCTGAGAACGAACGCATGAAGGCTCAACTTAAAGATGCCACCGAGAAGAAGTGACGAAATATGTTTCAAATTGAAGAAATGCGTTTGAAAAGGGAATCGATGAAGGATAAGTGCACATGTCAGGCTTTTGACTCTGATGATGAAGCGTAGATATATTTTGGTGGTAATACATAGCTATAGGTACGATGAATCTAGATGTGGTTTTCTTTTAGGGTTTTTGAGTCGTGGGTTTTTTGGTATGTGGGTTTTTTTTTGGTAAGTGGGTTTGTTTTGTTTAATATTGGATGGATTTCATACATTAATGAAGAAATTACGTTTCCTTTTTGTTATTGTTCATACATTGAGTTTCACTTTTTGTACATCCAATGCATCTACGTTAGATCATGTCCTACTCTGATGGACATGTATTTTTGGAAATCATTTCCCTTGATTTGTTTCACATACAGAATATAATACACGGTAAAGGTTATTGCTACATTGAGTTTTTTTAGTCAACTAATGTTTTATTTTATTGATAATGAATTAATCTGCAGTTGGAATTATTTACCTGTTTACTGATGAAACAAGTAGTACTTTTGTTGACATTTTTGTTTTATGTACTGAAACTTTTTATTAAGTTGATCAATGAGGCAAGCACCAAGATATTATCTACGATGATGAAACATAGTTAAAGCACTTCCGAGTTTACACATACAAAATAAAAATGTTTCATCCTAATTTTCCTAGTTTTCCATTATTTTGAATGCAATTGTTTTTCACTACTAGATTCAACATTAATTAAGTTATTCATATGAGTAATTCATGGTTGTTTAATTGTTAAAAAAAAGGGGGTTGAATTTGGAATTGAACGCATGAAAAATTGTTAAGTCATGTTGGTGAATAAATATCACCAATGAAACTGTTTCATTATCCAATCCTTTCCTTACGCCTACCAGCAGCTTCAGCTATCAATTGGACCTTAATGGTCGGTTCAACGTTGTTGAACTTTTCAACATCTGTCATCATTTCATCCCTCTTTTTGTTCAAGTTTGTCAACACCATTTTAGTTGTATATTTTTTCCTTAAATCATTCAGTTGCGTCTTCTGGGATGGCCCTTCGTATGTTAAACCTGTTTTCCATGATCGTTTATCTCCCATCCATGTTTCCATATGACGCATTAAGAATATTCCACTATCGTCATGTTGGTTCTTTGTTTGCCATACCATATTTGGTCTTATATAAACGATCTCCGTAAATTCATCTGCCAATGGATATTTCACCGACTTCAAGTGCTTAACCAAAAGGTGATTCTGCCAAATAGATTTTATATAAAGTTAGAGAATGATTATTCGTCTATCCGATTAATCGTAATTGTGAGGTCCAATTGAGATCAATGATTGGTTTGATTTGATGAAGAACAAGAATTCGAGGAGATAGAAATCAGTGATTATTGAAAGCAAAATAAAATCTACACTAAGAGAGCAAAAGGCAGTGTGCGGCTACATTGTGGAAGGTTTTGAATTGATCAAATGGAAAGTTAACCTAAAACTATTACACATGATTTCTATTTATACCCCATAACCCTTGTAAACACTATAAGCCCAAACCCAATACAAGGCCCATTACAATATATGTAGATTACTTTATAAAACTTCTAAATAGAACATAAAATATGTTCTAACATTCTCCCCCTAAGTTTTGTAAAGTAATCATTTTTCTGATCAGCTCCAGCTTCAACTCCTCTCCCCCTTGATTTCTTTATAAAACTTAATGTTTCATAAACTTCAAAGCATCCTTAAGTTCCCCCTAGAATGTAGCTCTTATCCTCGAAGTATCAACTGAAATATCAGATCTGATGTAGACAATAACCTCGACTGAGTGCACATAAAGACATCTTTTTCCTCTACTAAATCCAACACATTCCTTAACGCCCACAAGAATGATATGTGTGGATTATGGAGTGACACCCAAGTGCATCTTTCAGTATATGACATCTGATCTGTCTGTTAACCATGAGTTGAATTTAGAATTCAGCTTAAGAACTTCATCTGATAAGCTTAGGGGCGGTAGCATCCGGTAGCAACACTACAATGCAAGGGTTAGAAGGCAAGCAATGTTCAACAACAGATGAAAGGTACTCATTTTCTGACTGGTTTCCAGAATACTGAGTCATCAAACCCGGAACTCCTTTCTTAACAAATCAACTGGATGATTATCAGCTCTCAGGATTCTGAAGCACAACCAAAGTGCAGAACAGTGATTGCAGTTGCTCACACTATTGAGTGATCAAGTCAGAAGAATGATAAAGTGCTCTCAACGGTCTAACAACTGAAGAAGCTTTCCAGACTGATGATTGCAGATGATCAGGCAGCTAACTCAATCCAAGCAGAGACCAAATCATCAAATCCAGAATCTGAAAAACTTTGCAGATCATGAGCACTCGTGAAATATAGATCAGTTGCTAAGGATATGTGACCAACCAACTATCACATATGCATTCCGCATAAAAAGCTCAGGAACAGGGCAAACTTGTATGAAATAGGGTTCAGAACAGTCATAATTCTCAAAATAAACACCAACTTTTGCACACAACTGAAATTCGCAGATCCCTATAGACATGTAAGCACAATTTGCAAGATAACATAAGCTGAAAACACAATTCGCAGAGGCTTGCATTGTGAAACCTCCAACTTTCGCAAGCCTCTTGTATGCGAATCCTCGCCTTTCGCAAGATATATGTCTGCGAATCCTTCAGAATTCGCAAGACATACATTTGCGAATCCTTCACCTTTCGCAGTTCGCATACCTGCGAATCCTTACCTTAGAACATTTTTCAAGATTAGGAAGCCACTTTTCGCAAACATAAAACTTGCGAAACTTAGACATTAAAAATCAAGTGGCCTGCGAATCCTTAGGATTTCGCACACAACATAAGCACAGTGGCTTGCGAATCCTTCAACTATCGCAATGAGCCACTTGCGAATTCATCCCTTGTGAAAATTTGTTGTGTCCAATGTTCTTTCTGCGAATCCTTCTCTGAAAACCTTCTTTCTGAGAAACTTTCTACACTTCTGCGAGTTCTTCAATAAATCTTGCGAAAATTGTAGATCTCGAACTTGTTTTCTGATTTTCTTCAATTAAGCCTTCAATTCTTCGATTCTTGAGCTGAAAATTTATCCACGGGTTCGAAATATGCTAATAAGCACATTTGTAGTTGATCTTCAAGTCTAATTCTGACTCTAAAGTGATTTTCGATCCAACCACAGTAAAAAAAAATTCGAACATAATGAACTTAAAATCGATCGATTCGACTTTCTGGATCGAAATTGTTACAAGCAATTGATTCCATAATGATAAACTATTACTCCTGAATCAATTAAACAATACAAATCAAACAATTTCACAAACAATCACAGAAATCGATATATACACATAACTGTTCTATTCAAACACAACCAGGTCTCAGATCGTGTAGAAAGATGTTTTCTATTAGGCTCTGATACCAATTGTGAGGTCCAATTGAGATCAATGATTGGTTTGATTTGATGAAGAACAAGAATTCAAGGAGATAGAAATCAATGATTATTGAAAGCAAAATAAAATCTACACTAAGAGAGCAAAAGGTAGTGTGCGGCTACATTGTGGAAGGTTTTGAATTGATCAAATGAAAAGTTAACCTAAAACTATTACACATGATTTCTATTTATACCCCATAACCCTTGTAAACACTATAAGCCCAAACCCAATACAAGGCCCATTACAATATATGTAGATTACTTTATAAAACTTCTAAATAGAACATAAAATATGTTCTAACAGTAATGGAACTGTTGTTTAGCTCATTACCAAGATTTCAGCCACATGCTCATACGTCCCCATTGTTTCATCAATGGAGCACCCTCTCAAAAAACTGTTGTCAATCACGACAATGGAAGGGGATTTGAAGTTGTAGACCACCAAGTAGTAATTCTCATAATCGAAAATAGGAAAAAAAAGCCTAACATATATGATATAATATTCAAAATTAGTGAATGCTGATTTAAGTAGTTAATTAACTACATATCCATCGTAATACTAACGATAATACAACTTACCAAATTCATACTTCGCATTTTAAGGACTTCAATATTAAAATGTGTCGACCTTGCCAATCCCGCTCTGAACATGACGTATTGGTTGTTGAAATCTATGAACGGAGTATGAAGCTTTGGTCCCCCTGCACGGTGTAGTTCTTAGTATAATCATGATCAAATATTGTTTCGTATAATACGGCAACCGATTAATTTCATGTAACAAAACAGTTTCACAATCCATATACGCCTTTTCCACAAACATTTTGTGCAAATTACATAGTAAACCTGCTTCACAATGCACAATGGATTTGTTTCCCGGATTTCAATTAAACTTATCTATAACAAATGTCCAATAGTGTCCACTCAAGTTGTTTCATAGTGCTAAGATAACGCCTCATTTTTCATAATAAAAATATATCACAATCAACAATCAGACAATCCCATATAAATAGATGCATGGTGGATATATCCAAAATGGACGATGAAACCTTTTCATTTAAGTGAATTCATACATGGTTCATATTAAGCAATTAATATGTTTCATAATTAGCTTTCTACCCGTGTCACGTATGATTCATCATGTTTCATTGGTATACCGGGTCTATTTTAGACAAATAAGATGAACCAGATTCACAGTACTCCTTGATTTCATGATACACATACTGCAATGAATATATTTTCATTGCATATCATGCGAAAAAAACATATTGGTTCTATATGTTATTAGTGCCAATGCATGTTACTCAATGTGTAATGACTATGCTTTCACTGTCTGTCATGTGAAATAGATTGTTGTTCTATATGATGAATGCAAATCATTAACAGTGTTCATGGGTTGCATGCTACACAAAGTCGGATGAACATGGTTTCATGGGTTATTGTGTGAAACATATTCACTACTAAACAAACAGCTTTTTCCGGCGGCCGTTTTCGACGGAAAAATCATCCGGAAATATTTTGGCGGATTTTCGGCGGATTTTCGGCAAAAGTCAACCTGGTCAAACCTCGTTGACTTTCACCAGAAATCCGCCGAAATATTTTTTTTTTTTTTATTTTTAAAAAAAAGTTTTCGGCGGATTTCCGACGGTTTTTATTTTTTTTTAAATTTTTTTCCTATTAATTATAATTAATTAATAATTTCTGGCGGATTTCCGACAGATTTTAAATAATTAATTATTTTCCGCCGAAAATCTGCCGAAAAATATTAATTAATTATTTTTCTTAAAAGAGTTCTAAAAAATATTAAAAAATATTAAAATCCACCGAAAATACAAAAATAATTAAATATTTAGTTTTCTTAAAAGAATATTAAAAAAAATTAAAAACCGCCGAAAATACAAAAAATAATTAAATATTTAGTTTTCTTAAAAGAATTTAAAAAAATAAATAAAAGCCGCCGAAAATACAAAAAATAATTAAATATTTAGTTTTCTTAAAAGAATTTAAAAAAATAAAAATAAAAAAAATTAAAGTCCGCCGAAAATCCGCCGAAAACACAAAAAATAATTAAATATTTAGTTTTCTTAAAAGAATTTAAAAAAAAAATAAATGGCAAATTTTTCTTAAAGGAATTTTTAAAAAACATTAAAATAAATAATTAATTAAAAATAAATTTTATTATTAAATAAATATTATTATGAAACAAATTAAAAATATTTAAAAAAATGGATCCAGTTGGCTTTAACGTACCTAGTTGGGCTTTAATGGATCCGGTTGGGCTTTAACGTACCCACTTGGGCTTTCATGGATCTGGTTGGCTTTAATGGATGCAGTTGGGCTTTAACGGATCCAGTATGGCTTTAACGGATCCAGTATGGCTTTAACATATCCAGTTGGGCTTTAACGTACACAGTTGGGCTTTAATGGATCCGGTTGGATTTAATGGATGCAGTTGGGTTTTAACGGATCCAGTTGGGCTTTAATGGATCCGGTTGGCCTTTAATGGATCCAGTTGGGTTTAATAGATCCAGTATGGCTTTAACGTACCCAGTTGGGCTTTAACGTACCCAGTTGGTCTTTAATGGATCCAATTGGGCTTTAATAGATCCTATTATGCTTTAACGGATCTAGATGGGCTATAACGTACCCAATGGGGCTTTAATGGATACAGTTGAGCTTTAAGGGATTTAGTTGGGTTTTAACTACACAGTTGGACTTCAACGTACCCGATTGGCCTTTAATGGATCCGGTTGGGCTGTAATGGATCCAGTTGGGCTTTAACGTACCTAGTAGGGCTTTAATGGATACAGTTGAGATTTAAGGGATTTAGTTGGGCTTTAACTACATGGTTGGGCTTTAACGTACCTGGTTGGGATTTAATGGATCCGGTTGGGCTTTAATGGATCTGGTTGGGCTTTAACGTATCCAGTTGGGCTTTAACGGATCTAGATAGGATTTAACGTACCTAGTTGGGCTTTAACGTACGTAGTTGGGCTTTAACGTCCCCAGTTGGGCTTTAACGTACCCAGTTGGGCTTTAACGTACCCATTTAGGCTTTAACGTACCCAATTGGTCTTTAATGGATCCGGTTGGGCTTTAACGTACCTAGTGGGGCTTTAATGGATACAGTTGAGCTTTAAGGGATCTAGTTGGGCTTTAACGTACCCAATAGGGCTTTAATGGATAAAGTTGGGCTTTAACGTAACCAATAGGGCTTTAATGGATACAGTTGACCTTTAATGGATGCGGTTGAGCTTTAACGTACATGGTTGGGCTTTAACGTATTGGGCTTTAACGTACCCAGTTGGGCTTTAACGTACCCAATTGGGCTTTAACGTACCCAATTGGGCTTTAACGGATCTAATTGGTCTTTAATGGATCCAGTTGGGCTTTAATGGAACCAGTTGGTTTTAATGGATCTCGTTGGCTTTAACGGATCAAGTTGCGTTCTAACGGATCTAGTTGGGCTTTAACGTACCCGGTGGATAGGATTTACCGGTATTTAATGGATCCAGATGGGTACGTAATAATAATAATAATAATAATAATAATAATAATAATAATAATAATAATAATAATAATAATAATAATAATAATAATAATAATAATAATAATAAATTCCAAAAAAAAGTTCCGGCGGATTTTCAGCGGTATAATTGTTTTCGGCGGATTTCCGGCGGACAAATCCGCCGGAAATTCAAAATTTTCGAATTTTTGGGAAAAATAGGCGGAAAATTAAGTTTTTTTTTAAAATTTGGTTTTAGGCGGACATATCCGCTAGTAATCCGCCACCTGAAATAAGACATAGGTTTTTCTTTCTTCTATTTGCACGCACGCCTCCTCAACTCTTTCTTCTCTTCTTGACTCGTCGATTAGCAGTGAACCACCACCGTCGCCCCACCACCGGTGAATCGATTTCTACCACAGGTTTTTCTAATCAAGGTCTTCCTAATCGATTTCTACCAGAGATTCTGCTAATCAAGGTAACGATTTATGTACTTTGGTCGATTTCTTTATTTTGGTCGATTTATTCCAGTAGTTTGGTCGATTGTTGTTTTATGGTCGATTACTTCCAGTAGTTTGGTCAATTTATTCCAGTAGTTTGTCGATTCCAGTAGTTTGGTCGATTCCAGTAGATTGCTTCCAGTAGCTTGGTCGATTCCAATAGATTGCTTCCAGTTGATTTGTTTGGCATGTGGGTTATTGGTTTCTTGATGATTTATTGTTGATTAAGTTTGTTCGATTTGGATGGAATAGACGGAACACCTGGTGTGTTCCTGTTGTTTTCGATTTGGAGGAAATAAAATTACCTGCAGTTTGTTCGATTTATATAATTTATTTGCTATTGTTTCCATTTTTTTGGCTGCTGTTTATACACCATTTTTTGTTTCTTCCTTTTGTTGACTATTTTGTTGGATACAACACTTGCATTGATAGCATTTTGTTGATACATAGTTGTTTTATTGGCTATTTTGTTGAATACAACACTTGAATTAATAGCATTTTGTTGATTCATAGTTGTTTTGTTGGCTATTTTGTTGGATACAACACTTGAATTGATAGCATTTTGTTGATTCATAGTTGTTTTCTTGGCTATTTTGTTGAATACAACATTTGAATTAATAGCATTTTGTTGATTAATGATTATTGTTTTGTGTTTTTGTAGACATGGATCATAGCCATCTAAATATTATTTATTAATTTTCAATTAGATTGATTATTTGGTAAAAAAAACATCAAACAACTCACTAGGGGTAAATTGGTCATTTAACCAATCATGTCCTGTCCTATCCTATCCTCTCCATTCATGTATTACCAAACGTTGAACAGTTGTCATGTTCTGTCTTGTCCTGTTTTGTCTTGTCTGCGTAGCAAACGCAACCTTAGAGCTTTTATGAGCACAAACCGAACCTTGTTTGTTCTATATGCATGGTTTGGGTTTCAAATAGCCTAATAGGCGCACTTAGAGCTTTCAAGCGCACAAACCCCATCCGGGTTTCTTCTATATGCATGTTTTGACTTCCAAACAGTCAAACTAGTGCACTTAGAGATTTTATGCGCACAAACCGAACCTTGTTTGTTCTATATGCATGGTATGGGTTTCAAATAGCCTAATAGGCGCACTTAGAGCTTTCAAGCGCACAAACCCAATCCAGGTTTCTTCTATATGCATGGTTTGACTTCCAAACAATCAAACTAGTGAACTTAGAGATTTTATGCGTACAAACCGAACCTTGTTTGTTCTATATGCATGGTTTGGGTTTCAAATAGCCTAATAGGCGCACTTAGAGATTTCAAGCGCACAAACCCAATCCGGGTTTCTTCTATATGCATGGTTTGACTCCAATCAATCAAACTAGTACACTTAGAGCATTTATGCGCATAAACCGAACCTTGTTTGTTCTATATGCATGGTTTGGGTTTCAAATAGCCTAATAGGCACACTTAGAGATTTCAAGAGCACAAACCCAATATGGGTTTCTTCTATATACATGGTTTGACTTCCAAACAGTCAAACTAGTGCACTTAGAGTTTTTATGCTCACAAACCGAACCTTGTTTGTACTAAATGCATGGTTTGGGTTTCAAAAAGCCTAATAGGCGCACTTAGAGCTTTCAAGCGCACAAACCCAATCCGGGTTTTTTCTATATGCATGGTTTTACTCCAAACAGTCAAACTAGTGCACTTAGAGCTTTTATGCGCACAAACCGAACCTTGTTTGTCCTATATGCATGGTTTGGGTTTCAAATAGCCTAATAGGCGCACTTAGATCTTTCAAGCACACAAACCCAATCCGGGTTTCTTCTATATGCATGGTTTGACTTCCAAACAGTTAAACTAGTGCACTTAGAGCTTTTATGCGCATAAACTAAACCTTGTTTGTTCTATATGCATGGTTTGGATTTCAAATAGCCTATTAGGCGCACTTAGAGCTTTCAAGTGCACAAACCCAATCCGGGTTTCTTCTATATGCATGGTTTGACTTCTAAACAGTCAAACTAGTGCACTTAGAGCTTTTATGCGCACAAACCGAACATTGTTTGTTCTATATGCATGGTTTGGGTTTCAAAAATCCTAATAGGCGTACTTAGAGCTTTCAAGCGCACAAACACAATTCGGGTTTCTTCTATATGCATGGTTTGACTCCAAACAGTCAAACTAGTGCACTAAGAGCTTTTATGCACACAAACCGAACCTTGTTTGTTCTATATGCATGATTTGGGTTTCAAAGAGCCTAATAGGCACACTTAGAGATTTCAAGCGCACAAACCCAATCCAGGTTTCTTCTATATGCATAGTTTGACTTCCAAACAGTTAAACTAGTGCACTTAGAGCTTTTATACGCACAAACCGAAGCTTATTTGTTCTATATGCATGGTTTGGGTTTCAAATAGCCTAATAGGCGCACTTAGAGCTTTCAAGCACACAAACCCAATCCGGGTTTCTTCTATATGCATGGTTTTACTCCAAATAGTCAAACTAGTGCACTTAGAGCTTTTATGCGCACAAACCGAACCTTGTTTGTTCTATATGCATGGTTTAAGTTTCAAATAGCCTAATAGGCGCACTTAGAGCTTTCAAGCGCACAAACCCAATCCAGTTTTCTTCTATATGCATGGTTTGACTCTAAACAGTCAAACTAGTGAACTTAGAGCTTTTATGCACACAAACCGAACCTTGTTTGTTCTATATGCATGGTTTGGGTTTCAAATAGCCTAATAGGCACACTTAGAGCTTTCAAACGCACAAACCCAATCCGGGTTTCTTCTATATGCATGGTTTGACTTCAAAACAGTCAAACTAGTGCACTTAGACCTTTTATGCACACAAACCGAACCTTGTTTGTTCTATATGCATGGTTTGGGTTTCAAATATCCTAATAGACGCACATAGATATTTCAAGTGCACAAACACAATCCGGGTTTCTTTTATATGCATGGTTTAACTTCCAAACAGTCAAATGTTGAATTCCTACCTAACTACAATTTATATTTGATTTGTAGCTATGTCCACTAACACCGATAGAGGATGGATGTATAAACGAGTAAATAGGACTGGTGAAATAAATCTAGTTTTCGGTGTTGAGGTTGAAAGATTTTTGGATTTTGCTGTCACCAATGGGCAATCTAGGCTACCGAGTGGAGCATACGACAGGGTTGAAATATTTATAAAATGTCCTTGTAAGAAATGTCTTCTTCTTAAGTATAAAACGCGAGAGGTAGTTCATTTAGATTTGTTAAGAAAGGGATTCATGTTTTCTTATACTCACGGGTATGCACACGGAGAAATAACACCGTCAGTTCCACCACCACAATAGATAATAGTAGACGATGGTTATAATGACTTTGATGGTGTTCACCAAATGGTGATGGACCAAAATATTCCCGGTACTTCAAGTACGTGGGAGGAGCAAGAATCGAATCTACATGAACGCCATTTCTATGAGATGTTACAAGTTGCGGACCAGCCGATGTGGGAGGGATGCCAGAGATTTTCGAAGTTAGAGGCAGCGTCAAGGTTTCTGAATTGGAAGGCAGATTGTAATTGTTAGAACATAAATGTTTAGTTTAGAAGTTTAGTAAAGTAATCCTTTGTAATTGTAGTTTGGGCCTTGTACTTTGGGTTTGGGCTTTAATGTGTACAAGGGTATTGGGGTATAAATAGGATCTGTTAGTATTGTGTTTGTAACTTTCATATTCTGTCAAAATGTAGTATGTACGAGTTCTTGGTTCTCTGTAGTGTTTGTTTAGATTTGTGAATAAAACTACACATTTCCTCCCAATAATCCTTGTCTATTTGTTAATCAATTCAACAATGATCTCAATGGACCTCACAAGTGGTATTAGAGCCTAACGAAGAAATCATTCATCGAACGATCGAGGTCAAGTTGATTTGAGGAACAGTGGCTGTGAAAATTTTGAATTATGTGATTTGATGTTATTTTGGATAAACTTTGTTGCTAAATTGATTCGGTGGATATCGTCGAACCTTATGGAATCAATTACATTGTTTAATTTCAACAATTTTGGTCAAATTGATCGATTTTGAGATTTTCTGTTCGAAAATATGTTTGTTATTGTGTTGAGATCGATTGGGCTATAAAGTCGTTTTTAGACATGATCATCAACAACAATTGTGCTCCATTGTAATTTTTGAACCTGCTCACAAAGTCTCATCTCAAAATTCGAAGTATTGAAGCTGAATTCGAAGAAATTTGGAAAAACCATCGTAGATCCAAAGAATTCGCATGATTCTCAAAGAACTCGCATGAAGTTTGAAGAATTCGCATAGAGAAATTCGCATGTCAGAACTCGCATGGTCTTTGAAGATGAAATTTTGTTAAGTAAAGAATTCGCATGACAGTGACATGCGAAATGTTCAGAATTCGCATCCATACGAATTCCTTGTGGCTAAAGAAAATTCTAAGTTCAGAATTCGCATGGAGTCATATGCGAAAAGTAAGAATTCGCTTGAAGTGAGATGCGAATTGCGAAGAATTCGCATACAAGCTCATGACAGAAGTGAGGAATTCGCACGTAGGCATATGCAAAAAGTAGGAAGTCGCATATAGGCCTATGCGAATTGTGGAGATTTCGGCTAAAGCCTCATGCAAATTGTGCTTAAATGAACAGTGATCTGCGAATTGTGAAGGGTATGCAAAAAGTTTTAAGATTTTTGAGAAAAGTGACTGTTCTGAACCTAGTTTTCTACAAGTTTGCCCTGTTCCCGAGGTTTTTCGCATAATGCATATGTGACAGCATTCCTATCTTCTGTTGGTCACATATTCTTAGCAACTAATCTAAAATTTCATGAGTGCTCATGTTTGTCAAGATTTTCAGATACTGGATGTTTGGATTTAGTCTCTGATTGGATTGAATTAGCAACCTGAGTATCTGCAATCATCAGTCTGGAGTGCTTCTTATGTTGTTAGACCGTTGAGTGCTCTTGATCATTCTTCTGACCTGATCAATTAGTAGTGTGAGCGACTGCAATCATTGTTTTGATGCTTTGGTTGTGATTCAGAATTCTGAATGCTTATAATCATCCAGCTGATTCATGAAGAAAGGAGTTCTGAGTTTGATTGTTCAGTATTCTGGAAAGCTATTAGAAAATGAGCGTCTTTCACCAGTTGTTGAACAATTATCAGAGTTATCTTCTAACCCTTGCATTGTAGTGTTTGCTACTAGATGCTACTTCCTGCAAGCTGATCAGAATAAGTTCTTAAGCTTAATTATTTTCAACTTGTGGTTCAAAGACAGATTAGATGTTAAATACTGAAGATGCACTTTGAGTGTCATTCCATAATTCAACACATTTCATTCTTGTGGGTGTAACGAATGTGTTGGATTTACTAGAGATAAAAGTTGTCTTTATGTGCACTCAGTCGAGGTTATTGTCTACATCAGATCTGATATTAAATTTGAAACATCAAGGATAAGAGCTATTTTCAAGGAAGAGCTGAGGATGCTTTGAAGTTTATGCAACACTAAGTTTTCTAAAGAAATCAAGGGGGAGAGGAGCTGGATCTTAAAAGAGAATGATTACTTTACAAAACATAGGGGGAGAATGTTAGAACATAAATGTTCAGTTTAGAAGTTTAGTAAAGTAATCCTTTGTAATTGTAGTTTGGGCCTTGCACTTTGGGTTTGGGCTTTAATGTGTACAAGGGTATTGGGGTATAAATAGGATCTGTTAGTATTGTGTTTGTAACTTTCATATTCTGTCAAAATGTAGTCTGTACGAGTTCTTGGTTCTCTGTAGTGTTTGTTTAGATTTGTGAATAAAACTACACATTTCCTCCCAATAATCCTTGTCTATTTGTTAATCAATTCAACAATGATCTCAATGGACCTCACAACAATGTACCAGAGACAACCTACAATCGTAACATTGCTATGGTGAAAGAAATGCTACCTGACGGTGAACAATTGGTTGGAAGTTTTTACGATACAAAGAAGATGTTGAAGCAACTCAATCTTTCAAAAGAGAATATCCATGCTTGCAAAAAACATTGCATGTTATTCTATAAGGAATATGCTGATGATGACACTTGTCGAGTGTGTGGGGAGCCTCGTTACAAGACAACTGGCCGAAATAATAAGGTGCCTCAGTTGGTGTTGACGTATTTTCCGGTTACACAAAGATTACAACGATTGTATATGTGTAAGAAAACAGCAAAGGAGATGACTTGGAACCGTGAACATCAAACTCAGTCGGGAAAGATGGTACATCCGAGTGATGGGGAGGCTTGGAAACATTTCGACAGGCTACATCCTGATTTTGCTCAAGAGATCGGGAATGTTCGTCTGGGCTTATGTACATATGGTTTCAACCCCAATAACTCGAACTCAAATCCGTATTCACTATGGCCCGTCTTTCTTACAAACTACAATCTACTGCCTTGGATGTGTATCAAGGAGTCCTATGTCCACCTCGCCTTGCTAATTCCCAGCAAGAAGAGTCTCGGACAAAACTTGGATGTATTTCTTCGACCCTTGATCGATGAGTTGAAGACATTATTCTTCGATGGTGTCCATACCTATGATTCTTTTCATAGGATGAATTTTACAATGAGGGCAGTACTGTTGTGGATGGTTAGTGACTTCCCTGCTTATGATATGCTTTCTGGTTGGAGCACGCATGGAAGGTTAGCTTGTCCATATTGTATGGGTAATGCATATGCATTCCAGTTACGAAGTGGAGGGAAGTCATGTTGGTTTGACTGTCGCCGCAAGTTTCTAGCACAGAGACACACGTTCAGGCGTGACAGAAAGAAATTTCGTAAGGGACATACCGAAAAAGTTGATCCACCCTTGGTGCCAACCGGGCAACAAACATGGAATCAAGTGTGTAGCCTTCCTACAGTTTATGATGGCGTCCCATACGGGTCAAGACACTACAGAAATCCTGTGGGTTTTGGGGTAACACACAATTGGTTAAAGCGGAGCATTTTCTGGGAGCTACCGTATTGGCACACTTTGTTGATACGGCACAACCTGGATGTACTGCATATTGAGAAGAATGTGTTTGATAATCTCTTTCACACGATTATGGACACACCAAAATCAAAGGACAACATCAAGGCAAGGAAAGACATAGAAGAATACTACAATCGACCCGAGTTTCATGTGAGGACGGAACGAAATAAAATATTTAAACAGAAAGCTTCATACACTTTGAACAAAGGGCAAGTACGAAAGGTGGGTGAATGGTTGAAGACGTTGAAATTTCCAGACGGATATGCTTCCAACATAGGGTCGTTAGTAAACCTTGAGGATGGTAGTTTCTATGGTTTCAAGAGTCATGATTGTCACGTGTTCATCCAAAGGTTGTTCCCTATTGCTATTAAAGGGATGGTACCGACCCAGATATGGGATGCTATCACTGAGTTGTGCACATTCTTTCGTGCAATATGCTCCAAGGTGTTACACGTTGAGGACTTGATTCAATTGAAAACAAGTATAGTTGAAACAATATGCAAGTTGGAAATAGTCTTTCCACCGGGGTTCTATGATTCCATGGAACACCTTGTGGTACATCTGGCACAAGAGGCACTAGTTGGGGGTCCGGTTCAATACATATGTATGTATCTCTACGAGAGACGTCTAGGGTCCTTGAAAAGGACAATGAGAAATAGAGCAAGGGTAGAAGGGTCGATTGTGGAGTCATATTTGGTGAACGAACTATCTACCTATTGCGCGTTGTATTTTGAATCAACGGTGGAGACGCGGCTAAACTGTGAGCCTCGAAATTTTGCCCCCGAATGTGAGTCTTCCGACCAATGCTTAAGCATATTTAAAACCCTCTGACGTCCATTATACGATAAGGCCGGAAGACATTGTCAGCTAGCAGAGGTAGATATGCACAAAGCTCACACATACATCTTGCTTAATTGTGAAGAAGTCTTTCCTTTCATAACCATTATCAATGATTAGATTAAACGTTCGGAGCCGTATATCGATGAAGAGGGGCTCGACAAACGTAGAGGTGACCAATTTGTTGATTGGTTTGAGAGCTACGTAAGTATACATATGAAATTTTATTCATCATCATTTATATGTACTTAATATAATATTACAAATGAATAATGTCTTATAATATAGGTTATGACTCGGCCCGACCCCTCAATCGACCACTTGAAAGTTTTGGCACAAAGACCGCTAACGATGGGCTTGGACACACCCGGGTTTTTTTGTAAATGGTTACAAGTTCCACATTCAAACTCACGGTAGGAATCACACCACACATAATAGTGGAGTTTGCGTGAGAGGTTCTTATTACTCAGAGTATGATGCAGACTACTATGGATTGTTGGATGAAGTGCTAGAGATAGAATACCATGGGTATAGACTCGGTCGATATGTTGTCCCAATATTCAAATGCGCATGGTTTGATACAATTAACGGCGCCCGAGTTCACCCAAAGCATAATCTCATGGACGTCAAACATAGATCAAGACTTCGTTTAGACGATCCTTTTATCCTAGTGTCACAATCTGAACAAGTCTACTATGTACCATATCCATCGAATGAATTAAAAGATTGGTTGTCTGTGGTGAAGACAAAGCCTAGAGGGGTCTATGAGTTCGCATCATCTACACAGGAAGTACCGGCCAACGAAAATGTGGATGGGGAACAGTTTTTCCAAGAAGATGATAGAATTTCACCCATAGGGGGAAACGAAGACGTGGATGAACCCATTCGTCTTGTCACAGAGGGAGAAGACATCGAGGTTGCCAATGATGGTCGCGACAACTGGCATGTTGACGAGAGTGGTGACGAAGAGGAAGAGTTCCAAGACTCGGATAGTGACTCTGATGAAGAAGAAATTGACTCGTCTAATGAATCCTCAGATGATTAAATAGTATTTTAATCTTAGGCTTGCTAAACTTTGTGTAATTAGGGCCTTTATGTGTATCTCTAGTATTTGTCATATGTTTGTGTATGTAATATGTTTGTGTATCTCTAGCATATGTAATATGTTTATGTACTTAGGGACTTTATGTGCACAAACCGAACCTTATATGTTCTATATGCATGGTTTGAATTCTTAAATTACTATTGTATGCTTTCTAACGTTGCTTTGTAGACAATGCCACGTACGCGTGTTACTGGGACCGGACGAGGTACCCGTAGCCGAGCAGGAGACTCTAGTAGCGGCTCGGCACAACCAGACAATGGGGAGTCTGGTAATGTCCGTGGAATCTCTATTCCGGAGCAGCTCCCGGCACAAAGGATAGCGCTAGCACCTCGTGATCCCAAGTCTTACGAGTAAATTCATTTCTATTACTTGTTCAGTATATTATATGCATTGTTATTTGTATGGATATTAATTCAATTCCTTATGTAGTTGGGACGTACAAGAAGCGAGCTGGATGGCCACCCGGATAAACCGAGGCTTCTTTACTGAGCCATAGCTTAGTTGGTCTTACATCCCTATGTCCCAGAGGGACAGGATGTTCAGGTTCAAATTGTATATTTAAGTAATTATATCTTTGATAGTTTTATTTTCAACTTAAGAATAACTAAACTTTTACGTACAGAACCACTACACGTGGGACCCATCGTTAGACGCCCAGATGCGAGATATCTGGGAGAGAAAGTGTTCGAAACAATATAACGACAACCTAAGTGTCGCCCGAAACAGAGCTGCCAGGATGTCCACAGACAATGGGCATCCCTATGATGAGAACAACCCTAACGAGATATGAACTTGTTGAAGCCATACCCTCCAGGTTGGATCATCCCGGCTCACTGGAACGTGATGATCGATGGATGGAACAACCCCTATTGGAAGACGGTTTCTGTGGGTGCGCGTAAGAAACGGTTTACGGAGGTGGATGGCAACATATCCAAGCACTTCAATGGATCGATCGAGTTCGGAGAGACATCGGCTCGTTTGGTAGGACCTTAAAATGTTATAATTAACCATTGCTTGTTATTTAATATGTTATAATTAACACATGTTTGTACTATTTGCCCTTTGCAGACTAGACAAAATGGTGCACCACCGACGGGTTTGGAGCTCTTCGATGTGACCCACAAGACTAGACCAAAGAGGTCGTCGGGTTCAGATACCACGTCTTCATCCGGGGATTATGTGACTACGAGGTGTAGCCGGGTTGCGGTAATTATTTTGCACAATACTTTAGAATATCTATATATATTTCGTGTTTAACTTTAAACTTTTATATATCAAGTTGGGGTTGATATTTGTTGGGCAAACATTAGGATTTTTATACCGTAAGACTTTATCTTAATGTGTATATACATATATATCTATCTAGTTTGGGTTTCCATTTGTTGGGCAAACATTAGGATTGTTTAACATAGTTGGGTATGTCCCCTTTACAGTCGTTATGTTGTCGAACCGAACCTTATATGTTTTATATGCATTGTTTGGGTTTCAAGTAGCCTAATATGTGCATTTAGGGTCTTTATGCGCACAAACCCAACCTTATATGTTATATATGCATGGTTTGGGTTTCAAGTAGCCTAATATGTGCATTTAGGGTCTTTATGCGCACAAACCCAACCTTATATCTTCTATATGCATGGTTTGGGTTTCAAATAGCCTAATAGGTTCATTTAGGGCCTTTATGCGCACAAACCAAACCTTATATGGTTTATATGCATGGTTTGGGTTTCAAATAGCCTAATAGGTTCATTTAGGGCCTTTTTGTGTACAAACTGAACCTTATATGTTCTATATGCATGGTTTGGGTTTTAAATAGCCTAATATGTGCATTTAGGGCCTTTATACGCACAAACACAACCTTATATGTTCTATATGCATGGTTTGGGTTTCAAATAGCCTAATATGTGCATTTAGGGCCTTTATGCGCACAAACCAAACATTATATGTTCTATATGCATGGTTTGGGTTTCAAATAGCCTAATATGTGCATTTAGCGCCTTTATGAGCACAAACCCAGCCTTATATGTTCTATATGCATGGTTTGGGTTTCAAATAGCCTAATTTGTGTATTTAGGGCCTTTATGCACATAAACCCAACCTTATATGTTCTATATGCATGGTTTGGGTTTCAAATAGCCTAATATGTGTATTTAGAGCCTTTCATGTGCACAAAACCAACCTTATATGTTCTATATGCATCGTTTGGGTTTCAAATAGCCTAATAGGTTCATTTAGGGTATTTATGCACACAAACCGAACCTTATATGTTCTATATGCATGGTTTGGGTTACCAATAGCCTAATAGGTTCATTTAGGGCTTTTATGTGCAGAAACCGAACCTTATATGTTCTATATGCATGGTTTGGGTTTCAAATAGCCTAATATGTGCATTTAGGCCATTTATGCGCACAAACCCAACCTTATATGTTCTATATGCATGGTTTGGGTTTCAAATAGCCTAATATGTGCATTTAGGGCCTTTATACGCACAAACCCAACTTTATTTGTTCTATATGCATGGTTTGGGTTTCAAATAGCCTAATAGGTTCATTTAGGGCCTTTATGCACACAAACCGAACCTTATATGTTATATATGCATGGTTTGGGTTTCAAATAGCCTAATAGGTTCATTTAGGGCCTTTATGTGCACAAACCGAACCTTATATGTTCTATATGCATTGTTTAGGTTTCAAATAGCCTAATATGTGCATTTACGGCCTTTAAGCGCACAAACCCAACCTTATATGTTCTATATGCATGGTTTGGGTTTCAAATAGCCTAATATGTGCATTTAGAGCCTTTATGCGCACAAACCCAATCTTATATGTTCTATATGCATGGTTTGGGTTTCAAATAGCCTAATATGTGCATTTAGGGCCTTTATGCGCACAAACCCAACCTTATATGTTCTATACGCATGGTTTAGGTTTCAAACAACCTAATATGTGCATTTAGGGCCTTTATGCGCACAAACCCAACCTTATATGTTCTATATGCATGGTTTAGGTTTCAAACAGCCCAATAGGTGTGTCTCATTTATAGTCGTTATGCTGTCGAATTTGACTTGTATGTATTTTGTAAAAACCACAGGGTGGGTATTCGACCAGTGTTACCCAGAGGTACGACGATGACCCCAGCCAGTATCTGACTTTTGATACCGAGTTGTGGCAGGAGATTTCTGGGGGAGTGAAGAAAGGTCGTACGTTTGGGTTCGGGCACCACAAAGATCCCAACGCAATCTTGACTGGGACATCCTCGGGTGGTGCTTCTTCTTCTTCCCGACAGGTGCGTACCACCTTTCATTATATGAGCTTTATCATTTTATTTTACCATATTTCATTATATGAGCTATATCGTTCATTATTGTCATTCGTTTTGAACACGATGAATCAAAGTATAGTTAAAGTGGTTTCGCAAAACGAAATTCATGTCAGTGATGTGTTTGAAAACGATGAATATTTTCATGTGGCATTTGTTAAGCCAGTTGGCGTTGAGTATGGAATGGCGTCGGAGGAAGGTGCAAATGAATTGGACGATGCATTGGAGGATTCATGATGAGCGTACAAAGAAAATTACTTCTAATGGTTTTTTTAAATTCTGGGTTTTCGAAGTTTATGTATTGTAAAACCTACAAACAAACAAATACGTTGATGAAACCCACATATGAAATGAATATATTTTTCATAAACTAGCAAGTGAAACAGATTGTTGTCATATTATATGAATGCCAATGCTTCACGGTGTTCATGATTTGCATGTTACACAATGTTGAATGAATATATTTTAACTGTATATCATGTGAAAAAATTTGGTGGTTTTTTATGAATGTCAAAGATTCACTGTGTTCATGGGGTTGAATGTCACAAAATGTCGAATGGGTATATTATCATGAGTTTGATGATATAATATCTTCAATGGGTTCTTGATAACAAATATCAATAGATGGTTTTTTTTAGTAATCAAGGTATTCGTTCATATGTCCTCAAAGAAATTAGTGTCATAATATCTTTAATGTTTTATAGATAACAAAACTCAAGATAAGGTTGAATCTCCGGGCAGTACGAAGTGTTGGATACCAATCATAGTAACACGTCCCCTAAGATTGGTGATAGTTTTGATTCGGTGGAAAACCACGAATTAATGTATCGAAAGTATGTTGAAATCGCCGGGTTTGATATATGTTTGTCAAATAAAAAAACCAACAAACTTGAGCGGGTACAAGCCCGTTATATATATATATATATATATATATCCTTTTTCGTGTGTTAATGTAAAATCACTAATAATTTTGTTAGTTCTCGTGTTCTTTTAAATAGTTAATGTTCTCGTTTGAACCCGACTCTCTCTCTCTCTCCCTCTCTCTCTCCTCTCTCTACTCTCTCTCTCTCTCAATCTATCCTCTCCCTCCTCTCTCTCCTCTCTCTTTTCTCTCTCTCTCTCCTCTCTCTCTATCTCCTCTCTCTCTCCATCTCTCTCTCCTCTCTCCCTCTCTCTCCTCTCTCTACTCCCTCTCTCTCAATCTATCCTCTCTCTCTCTCAATCTATCCCCTCTATCTTTCCTCTCTCTCCTCTCTCCCCCGATCCTCTCCCTCCCTCTCTCCTCCCTTCTCTCACTCCTCTCTCTCTCTCCCTCTCCCTCTCTCCTCTCTCTCCTCTCATCTCTCTCCTCTCTCTCTCTCATCATCATTCGTGCGCTAAAATAATCAAAGCAATTTTAGTTAAAAATTAAACTTTTTAATGACTATTTAATTAAACTAATTTTTGTTGAAAAAAATTAAAATAAACAAAAAGGGTATTTTGGTCATTTACCAAAATTTCATTCCAATTCTAAAGCTACAATCTGTGAACCAAACAGAAAAATTTCAATTCATTTAACAGATTTCATTCCAATTCTGTCAACCAAACAGGTGGTCAAACCTGACAACATTGCATTCCAATTTCTTCAAAGTCAAATTTCTTTGACAGATTTCATTCCATCCAAAAACATTCTGCGAACCAAACGCCCCCATAGAGTAGAAGCTCGTTAATGCATGATGCGCCCCGACCCGAGTCCCCACGTACGCCGAGGGCAATTGGAGGAAGACAGCATGGGACATAGCAAAACAGGAAGACTCACACCTAGTCTTTGTTTGAATAACTGACATTTCGTGAATTTCATTTCTTTTTCATGTACATTAATTATAAAAAAAGCGTAAAGGGGATTTCGTGAGGATGAATCTTTTGTCTTCATATTATGAAGTTCATTTTTATTCCTTTTTTTAGATATACCCCTATAAAATCTATAGCATTATCAATAGAAGTTAAATAAACCAACTTCTTAGAAGAAAATAATATTTATGATCAAGTAATCTCACGTGATGAGTCGAGCAAAATTACATTTCCGATATTAAATTAATCGGAAAAGTCTAAAAAAACCTAACAAACTATCTAATTTTGAATGGTTAAGTCTCTAAACTATTTTTTTGAATGAAAAAATCCTTAAACTTTTTAAAACCGATTAATTACATCCTTGCAACCTGTAAAACATGTTAATGTGATCAAAAAATTGAGAAAAGTCTAAAAAAAACCAACAAACTATTTGATTTTGAATAATTAAGTCCCCGAATTTTTTTTACAAATAAATCTCTAATTTTTTCATAATTTTTTTTGCCAAATAAATTCTTGAACTTTTTTGAAACAAATAAATCTTAAACCTTTTTTGAAAAAAACAAAATCATGAACTTAATTTTGAACAAATAAATCCGAAACTCTTTTTAAACAAAATCATGAACAATAAAATATATATAATTTTCTCACCGACAACAAAGTAAAATTAACAAATTAAACAGAAGAAAAGTATACCATTTCCATTACTAATTCCGAAACATTCAAAAGTTATGCCTAAAGCATAAATATACCCATACAAAAATTATACTCTACCCTTCACAAAATATACCAAAAAACGTTCATCATTTTCACAAAATATACCAAAAAACGTTCATCATTTTCACAAAATATACCAAAAAAACGTCTATCCCTTCAGAAAACATACCAAAAAAGACGTCTATCCCTTCACAGAATGTACCAAAAAAAGCGTCCATCCCTTCACAAGTATACCAAAAAAAAACGTCCATCCCTTCACAAGTATACCAAAAAAATGCCTAAAAGATATGTTCATCCGCTAACAAGATATGCTCATCAAACGTTTGATTTTCATCTACACCATCAACCTCACCTTCATCAACAATATCCGGATCTTCTTGAGCTTCATGACCAAATTGGTCCTCCAAACTTGAAATTGAATGTGGAAAGATATCATTTGGCCATGATGTCTGTAGCACACCTGATGATGTCTATAATAGATATGAAGTGTAAGTAATAGTTTATTGTAAATAGATTGTCAATTTTAATATGAATACTAAATAATAACTTACTCCAATCATTGTTTCTCCTGTGATTGGATCATAAGAAACACCCGCATATGCATACGTCGGTATCCTACCACTTCCGGTCCCTCTTCCACCTCTATTGCGTCTTCCCCCCTCTAGAGCTTCTTTTTGTTGTAGTCGACTTTGGAATGTTTAGTCTCGGTCTACCTTTCGGCTTAACAGGTTTAGGTGGTGGGTCGGTCTTCTCATTTTTACAAGTCCTAGCATTGTACCCTTTTTCCAAGCAATTTCTACATGTCATTGTCTTTCCAGACTTGGTTACTCTTGTACCTTGGCTCTCAGTTTCTAATCTCTTCCACTTAATAGATGGTATGCTAGGCTTTCTCCTCTCTTTAGGTGGGTTTGGTTTGATGAAAGGTGTTGGAATCCACATGTTGCTCCCATTCAGTGGTTTTATATGATGCTCGTAGGCCATTTTGAAGAGATCTTTCTTAAACCATTCACTTACATAATCTTCTGGATCCTTGTTGATGAAGTGTATGGCAACTATGGAATGCACACAAGGAATGCTTGATATGTCCCATAATCTGCAACTACAACTTTTAGCATCTAGATCCACCACCATTGCTTCATAAATATTTCTTGTTTTAAACACATTTCCACCGATAGGGATAACAGACCAATATCTATATAAGACAAAAGAATACATTAGAATACATTAGCATACATAATCATATTACCATTAAAGATAAACATATAGCTGTGATTTTCTCCCCACTTCTTTAACTTTTTCCTTGTGATCGGACATACAACTGATTCCCATTGTTGTGCTTTCTTTAACATTTGACAATTCCTCTCCATAACAAATATTCATACCTCTTCTAACATTGTGATTATAGGTTTTCTTCTAGTATCAATAATGAACGAATTAAATGACTCACATATCCCATTTTCTACAGCCTCACAAGACTTGTCTGGTTGAAAAATGCCATACACCACGTATTAGGGTCTCTTTAAATCAAATGATTGTATGCATCAAGGTCTAGTGGTTTAATCTTTTCCATGTGGGACCTGAAATCTGCTTCAAAGTGGATGTAGTTGCTGCCCAAAAGTTGTTTCTTACTCAACACCATTAAACCTTTTATGGAAATGAGCATATATGTCTCGTGCACATTGCCTATGCTCTTCATATGGTGCCAATTCTTTTACCACTTCAACAATGCCCTGATACATATTATATATATATATGTGTGTGTATGTGTGTGTTAATTGATTCATATTATACAAAAAGCAAGCAAGTCAAATATAATGTATAAAGCTACCTTATGTTGATCAGACATGATAGTAAGCCCTGCTCCTTCACTAACACCAATATCTTCTATTAGTAGTTCAATAAACCATTTCTAGTTCTCCTTGTTCTCTACATCCACCACAACCCAAGCTATATAAACATTCAACATCATAAGTGATTAAACCAATAATAAGAATGTAAAAACAGTATAATAAGCATAGTTTCAATATACATACCTATAAGGTAAAATTTGATTATTTCCATCTCGACCGATTGCTGATAATAACTCTCCTGTGCGCACGCCTTTTAAAAAACAACCATCTAGTCCTGTAACCTTCCTACATCCAGTAATCCACCCATCTCTTAGTGCTTTGAAGCATACATAAAACCTCATAAACTCATTGCTTCCATCTGCCATTAAATTTATGTCCATCTTGACTGTGATCTCGTATTGGCCCTCCTAATTTCATGTGCATAATCCCAAAGCTTTCCATAGTGTTCTATCAAAGTACCCTCAATTTCAAGTAGTGCCCTAGACTTGGCCAGGATGCATTGGCCCCTGCTAACCTTAAACCAATAACTTCTTATAAATATCCTCTTGCATATCCTTCATTTTTATGAATGGTCTTTCAATTAGTTCTCTAACATAATGCTTTGCAATCCAGTTGGGTGTCACTAAGGATCCAGAACTATAATTTCTACTACATATGTGGCTAATATTGATGTTTTTAATATGAAATAACCTCTCTTCTCGCATCCAAGATGCCCATAATCTAAAAGGACATGAGCGATCTTTCTGACCTTTTCCACATGTAACAAGTAGTGTCTCAGAATCATTTTTAATCTACTCTAGTTGGTAGACATTTGCAACCGAATAGTTTATCAAACATTGCTTTAATTGACAAGGATTCCCATAACTCTCACCAAGTCGTGCTTTATCAATTTCCAATGAACATTAGGATCATGTGTCGGATATTGCACCCCTTTTTGTATAACCTGCTCTCCGACATTATCATCCCCTTCGTCCACATTGAACTCAACATCGGAATCAACCTCATCCCCAACTTGATTACAAAGTTTATATAAAAATGGATCATGACTTCTTTTCTTTAGATTGATTATATCATCCTCGTTTTCAAGATCTAAGGATAAAGAATCTGACATATATTCACTTGAATCATCACTTACCTCATACGAAGAATCATCACTACAATCGGAAGTCATCCTATAAACAAAAATAGCAATGAGATCATCATAATTCTCAAATGAAAACGAAACCTAATTAAGAATAATCACATTGTAAACTACAAGTGGAAGTACATGGAAAACAATTATAAATTACCATGTAAGAATAATCACATTGTAAACTACAAGAGGAAGTACATGGAAAATCGAAAATCAAACAAGAAGCAAGATTGTGTCAAATCTAAAAATCAAACTATGTCTAATAAAAATCAAACAAGAGAATCGAAAATAGAGCAAGAGAAACTAGAAATAAGAATAGAATCGACCTGCAAATCAAAAATAAAACTTGATACTAAAAGTCAGTAATCGAACCTGAATGCAAGGACAGGTCGCGACAGGCTATTGGTGGCGAGGGTGAGAGGTGGCGATGATCGCAGGTGGTGTTGGGTTGGTGACGAAGGTGGTTGGCGGCACTGGTGGCCGGTGGCGGAGGGTTGTGGACTGTGGTGACGGGAATGGAAGGCAAGTCGCGATGGGTTGTTGGTAGCGATGGTGGCAGGTGGTGTTGGATTGGCGACGACGGTGGCTGTGGGCGCCGGTGGTCGATAGCGGGGGGCTGTGGACTGTGGTGACGGGAATGGAAGGTAGGTCGCTCGATTGATTAGGGTTTTGATAGAAACTATTTTTTTTCTCTTTTTAATTTTAGAATTACCTATTAAACAGGTAAGAGGTAAACATTAATTGGAAAAAGGGATACAATTAACCAGTTTTAAAAAGTTTAAGGGTTTTTTCATTCAAAAAAATAGTTTAAGGACTTAACCATTCAAAATTAGATAGTTTGTTGGTTTTTTTTAAACTTTTCCCTAAATTAATCTAAAGAATTAACAAGCATAATCCTATAAGGGAGTGAGGGTGGTGAATAGTATGTTTGGGGTGCAAAATGGTAATTATTCATATCATAGTGGTTGTAAGTGAAACATTTACTTTATTTTATATATTATACATAGTGGTTGTAAGTGAAACATTTACTTTATTTTATATATTATATTTTTATTTTAATTCAACGCCCTTGGGGATGCGGAGAGCCGACTCCCCATTCCATCCAAGCGGTGTCATTTTTCTGCGTCTATTATATTATTGTTGTCTTTTCTTTCCTAAAATCACTAGAGATTCTCGCATGAATATTTTATCGAGTAAAATTATGATTTTTATTATTATAGTTTGTAGTAATTTTAATTTTCATCTTGTTTAAATTTGTGGTTTTCTTCTTTGTAGCTTGCAATTTATTGTTAGTTTTTTACTCTGAACTAATATTTATCTTTTAATATAAGAGACAAACAGTATAGAATTGTAGACCATAGGGACCGAAATAACAATAAATTATAAATCATAAAAACGAAAATAACAATGAGTTACAAACCATTGGGGCGAAAACCGTAATTTCTAAACCATGTAGACGAAAATCGCAATTTTTAACATAGTATAAAGACAAAAATCACAATTTTTAACAAGCCATAGGGACGAAAAACGTAATTTACTCTATTTTTTTTAATGGGTAAAAAAAATTTACAATAAAATTTTATCAAAATATTTGGTGTAAATTGCAATTTTGGTCCCTGTGGTTTATTGTTTTTATTTGGTTTGGGTTCCTACAACATTTTTATTGCAAGAAAACCCTCGTAGTATGCAAAAGTTCTTCATTTGGGTCCTACCCACTTACACCGTTAAGATAATTTGTTAAATCAACGGTATTGTGGTCATTTTAATTTTTAATTTATTTTTCTACTAAAAAGCATAAAGGCCACCCCCTTTTGTTGTTGGCGACAAAAAACCCTTCCCCCTTTTGTTTTCGACAACAAAAAAACCAAAGACCTTCGATCAAACTCCTCCCCCCATCATTGCTCTGATCATCTCCAAAACCCCATCACCACAACCCCTCCTTCTAAAACCACCAACCCTTTTTTTCTCTCCCCTTATCTCCGACTGTTATAGGTTCTGCATATATGCTCGAAAACCAAACTTTGCTCAATCTTTTTCAACCAAAAAACAGAAATAGTCCCAATGATCCATAGAACCAAATACTATTTTAGATATTCCAAATAACAGGAACAAACAAAAACCATTTGAAGTTGCCATATCTGATCATAAACATAAATGACCATCTATTATCCACCCTTATCCCTCCATTGCAACAAAAACAGACAACAACCCACTGAATAAGAATACCCAACCTAGAACCTAAATTGAACTCAATCTCAGACCTTAAAGCAAAATCAAATTCAAATTCAAATCCTAACTTAAAATCAAACTCAAATAATTCAAACATTTCAAGTGGAGGTCTTCAAGATGTTTCAATGGCAGAGATGTGTAGGGCAGTAGGGGAAGGTGTACGATTTTGGTCTCTGTTTGATGGATGTTTCAATGGCATAGATGAGTTTTGGGGGGTTCATCGGAGATGGTGTGGGTCCACACATGGTTAGGCTCAAAGTCCCTATGATTACTTTTGAAATGTTGTTGTCGATGAGAGGTAGAGAGAGAGAGAGAAAGACTCTTAGAGGTAGGCCTATGTACATTATATACATAATTAATATAGTATATGTTGATTATTTTTTATTTTTTAAAAGAAAATAGTAGAATGACCAAAATACCGTTTACTTAACTTGTTTTTTTTAACATTCGTTAGTTCAGATACCCAAGCTAAGCACTTTTGCATCCGTGAGAGTTTTTTTACAATAAATTTTTTGTAAGAATCCAATCCAAGAAAAACAACAAATCATAGGTACCAAAATTACAATTTACTTAAATACTTGTAATAAAAGTATTTAATACACTTTATGAGAAAGCTTTTATATAGAACCCTCTTATTAGAGATGCTCTTATAAAATCTCTATGGTGACATAAGTTCTTGTTCTTTCATAACTTCTTAACAAAAATGGAGCCCTTTGTGCAAAAACCTAACTTCTGACTCGTTTCATGTTTCATTATTGTTTTTTAATCATTTTATTTGGTTTTAATAAATCTATAAAACATATTTGTAAAATATAATAATAAATATAAGTCTGTAAAAATTATAATTTTAAAATATATAATTATTTTAAGATATATTAAAAAGTTATATATTTATTTTATTTATATTCAATAGTAGTTTAATTCAAAAAATTACTAAAACAATACTTTTAATATAAGTCTTTTGAATAAATATAAAATTATTGAAATGATCACAAACATATTTAATGAATTAAATATGTACATAAGATTGTAAATTTTTAATTGTAGTATAAGTTTATATTTATATTATAATTATTTTTTAAATATGTTATTAAAATATATCAATTAAAAGATTAATATTAACATGTAAAAATGTAATTAATAATTATATTTTGAATTGACTATAAATTTTTTAGTTTATATGTATATGTGTGTGTATAATAAAGTTATATAATTTATTATAAATAAAAAGGAAAGGTTCTTGAATACTACATGTTTTTTATAAATATTTATGTAACTAGTTGTTTAAGTAGCATATAATTTAATAAAAAATTTAACTAATAATAAGAGATTAAAATTTCTTAATCAAAATCAATAGCATCAATTTTTTATTATAAGACAAAAATTTAAATATAAATTAGAATCATACTTAAAAAAAATAATGTTTTATTTTGAAGTAAAAATATTCTATTTAATTATTCAAGATATAACAATAATTTTCTTTTAAAATTAATAAACAAGTTGTATAAGACTTTTATCACCAAATTAATTAAATCAACCAATAAAACCGTAAATCGTGTTACAAAAGGTCTGAGTTGTGTTTAACCAATCACAATTAAGGTAGGAATACAAAATCTAATGAAAAATAAACCCCTCATTTAATTGAACACGAATTTGATTTTTAAACGTCAATGTAAAAACCAGAGTAAACTACGATTTTACTCCATGTGGTTTGGTATTTACTAGTCATATACCCGTATGATGCAGCGGAATGTAAGTAAATAACGAACAATTAATGCTACTTCCTTATAAATATGTCATCAATAATAACCATGACCTAAGAATCACAATTTATGAAATCTTAAACCCATAAAGATATTCAATAATTAGTTTATATTACAATTATTGACGAAAAAAATTATAATGATATAATTTATAATAAGAATGAAACATATTTTTAATATATTTTACGATTATGTATTTTTAATGTGCTAACGGTGGAAAAAAATAAAACGTATGGATAGAAAACAAATTAATTCGTAGATATTCATGATATTTAATAGTACGGTTAAATTAAAAAATATTCAATATTGGGCTCGTTTTGAAGTTATTGACAAGACGATTATAAATTATAATGGTATAATTTGTAAAAAAAGAAATGTATTTTTTCATTGCATTTTTGTTCATATTCGATTATTTATGTTAATATGATAATGGTGTAAAATGAAAAATGAAAAAATAAGAGATATAAAGTAAATTAAATAAGTAAGTGTAAAGGTGATAAATGTAACATTATACAAGAAACCACTTTGTACAAATAATCGTTTTAAAATCTTTATAATATAGTAGAGATACCGATTTTTATCCTTAATTTTTAAAAACTGCTTTTTTGTTTTTATGGTTTTTGTTTTACTTCCATTTTCGTTTATGCATACAATGTTGTTAGAATAAGGCGTTAACTTGTGTGCCAAATCCAAAAAGATGGTAAATTACATATTTGGTCTTTGTGGTATACAAGTTTTAACGAATTTATTCTTAAACTTCATTTATTACGTAATATATTTTTTTATATTTAAAATACATTTATTACGTAAGAAGAGATCTCCACCCTTGGATCAATCGTAATTGAAAATCAACAGTAATCCGGTGCACAGAGATGGACAGGATCAATCCCCATGATAAGCGCAACTCATGGGGTAGGGTGAGATTAAAAGTAATCAATGGTCCAGATCTCTTCTAACGTTTCTCATCTTAACTCATATTCTCACACGATCCTTCGTTTCTCTCTCTCTCTCTCTCTCTCTCTCTATATATATATATATATATATATATATATATATATATGTTCAGGTTCAAACGAGAACACTCCTTGTTTTCTGAAAATGCAAAAACACTTCCGGGCCTCAAAATTATTTAACCTAGAATAAAAATTAGGATAAATGAAAAAAATTAGTATTTATCAACTATTTATCTTATATTTGTTTTTATTGATTAAATATTGCTAGTATCATCAAATACTTTCTTATGTTGATACCTCCGTTGTCGATAATGATGTGATAATGACATGATTTTGCTGTGATAATAAAGTGATTTTGATGTAATAATGATGTGATATTGCTCTGATAAATCGAAGACTTCTTATGATGTTATTTTGTTGTGATAATGTTGTGATAAATCAAAAACCAATCATGATCACGTCCACAATCATCAGCTCTCTCTGTTTAATATGTGCTTTGTAGTTTTTTCCCATTTTATCCCTACATGCCTTTGACATTCCTAGAAAAAAGATAAACATTTGTTTAATATTTTGTAGCTCCTCAATCCTTTTAAAATTATGACTTAAAGTAGAATGATGGGCTTACAAGTATTCTCGTATTTGCGTAAATCACAAGCATTCTATTTTGAACCCTTCCCCCTATATATATATATATATGTGTGTGTGTGAGTTGGGTTCCAGTGAGCATGAAAGTTATGGTGAGAAGGATAAGAATGGATCTCCACCCTTGGATGCACATTAGGATAATATGCACCGAGATGCATCAAATCAATCTCCGTATCAAGCGTGATTCATAGGTGAGTTTGAGATTAAATGTGATCCAGGGTCCTCTTCCCTTCTTACATTCTCATATTAACTCTTCTTTTCACACGATCATTCGTCATATATATATACATATATATATATATATAGGGTTGGGTTATTTTGTTAACCAAATTTTTTATACTAACCTTATTAACCTAATTTATAACCTTTGATCTTAGAATGAATGATCTAGATTAATTATAATTAAATAAACCAATTTAAAAAAGGTGAAAAGAGTAATTAATATAATGAACAAAGGTTCTTGAGGGTATTTAGGGAAAATAATATCTTTTTCAATCTGTAACCCCCGTGTATTAATTAGCCCAATTTGATACCGACGTGATTGCTAATCGAAATCAAATGAAATCTTTATTTTTGAACATGCATGTATGCACAATAAACAAGATACTTGGACATTTATTTTTGTACTTGTTTGTGGAATGTTCATTCGAAGCATGAACATTAATGAACATAAATTTTGTATTAAAATATGAATACAGAACAAGGATGAACATGCATTATGAAAAAGTATAATGAACATATATAACGGTTACTCATTACGAAATTTTGTATAGGAACAATTATGAACCATGGTATTAAAATTTGCATGTTCATGAACACTACAAATTGCATTTTTTTTGTTCATTCATGAAACCATACGAAACATGAACAATCATGATCATATGAAAACTCCAGATATATGAACTATGGTGAATATATTGGATCTATATTCATGAACATGAACGAACACTATATGTTAGTGTTCATGGCATAAGCTATTACATGCTAACACCCCTTACAAAGAAATCATGACATAAGATAAACATGAATCTAACTATGAAATATAATTTTTCGCACACATAAAAAAATCTTACCCATACAATCATCTCGATTGGATTCAATGTTTTCAACTCATTTGATGTGACTTCCACTGTCAACATAGTTATTGAGTTGCGTCTCATCATCTTCATCCATTATTATTATCATTGTCGAACGACCCTTTACATCGACTCCACGAAAGTCATCGTTAAAATACTCGCATTCCTAATAACGTTCGCAAATCTTCTTGTTTATGTTTATGCTAAACATCGACTTTACCAAACATGAATCCTTGTTGGTCATGTTGTACACCCATTTCGTCCATCCTTGTTGGTAAATTTTGAAAAACCCAAACATGTATCTTAACTCATTTTTTAAATTTAAAAATATGGCTACAATTAGGAATTATAGTATTGTAACTCCTAATTAAATGAATGCAATTATTAACAAAATAAAAGAATTCCAATAATGCCCTCATATATTTATTAGACATATATATCAAACCAAGACTCACAATGACTTTCTATTGGTTGAAGAGGGTTAACAAAGTTAATATGAATGAGATGGTTAACAAAAGAACCTCCCCCTATATATATATATATATATATAATACAAAAGAACCTATATATATATATATATATATATATAGGTTTAGGTTCTTTTGTTAACCCTTGTTTTGTTGTTAACTTTATAAACTAATCTCAAGCATCCATCTTAACATTGGATGGTTGAGATTAAAACTAATTTTGTAATTAATAAAATAGGTTTTATTTATTAAATGGACATGTGAACATATGTGGTTAGGGGTAATTTGGGGAATCAAATAATCATTCCTTTAAACCCTCATTTAATAGCTCATTAATTTCCCCTTAAACCACAATCGTAACCGATGATTCCTCTACGATTCATTATTTTGAAATTGAGATTGTTAATTAGTTCATCCTTTACTAAAGTTCATATATCGCCAATAATTAGGATTCACTTATCAAAGGCTCTTCATTATATGTTTTACACATTTATTGTTGGTCCCGGAGGTGCTTAACAAGTTTGTAGAAGGGGGGGGGGGGGGTTGAATACAAACACAAAATTTAAAGTTTAATAAATTGTTTATTGATAAATCAAACACAATTTACAAGTCTGTTGTGGAATAAGATTAAGTAGAACTCAATCTAAGCAAACTTAAGAAAACACTAAGATGGTTACATAAGAATATAGAGAATGGGGATTGGAGAATATAGAAAACAAAGGTTTCTGTAAGATAGAAAGATGAAGGCTAGAGGTGAGCACACTCTTCAGATGAAGAGGTAATCTTTCTATTTATACCCTATGCATTAAATGCATGGCAGGGCACTTTACACGTGTCCTTCATTGATTGGCTGAGAGAGTCTGACTTTGGGAGACATGCTTTCGGCCGTATCATGAACAGTGTAGTTGACAGAGTTGTTGTACGAATTGTGGTAGAGGTATATCCGTTCTGACATATCGTACTGGTTGTGCAGGGAAAGACAAAAGAGACTTGAGGCATAAGCTAAGTGATCATCGATCGCTGAATATCTCTTCCTTCAGAGATATAAGAAGGTTCAGCTATCGCTGAAGCCTTTCCTCAGGTTTCTTCGCGTATGAGTAGAGTCGTCTTTGCTTCACTGATATCCGCATCAGGTCACTAGTAGACTTGTCTTTGTTCAGCAGCTTCGTCTTCGATTCAGCTATGAACATCTGTTGACGCGAAACTTGTCTTCAGGGATTACGTTAAATGTTTACATCAGCAACTATCAGCGATAACTAAACAGACTCAGTCTAATCGCTGATAATGAAACACTAATACATAGAATTGCTTACAAGAAAGACTATCAGCGATAACTGAACAGACTCAGTCTGATCGCTGATGGTGGAACACTAATACATATTAAAATGTAATTTTCACTAAGTATAGAAGAGGGTCGTTATCAAATCACTGAGAGAGTTTGGATCAACAATCTCCCCCTATTTGATAATGACAAAGTAACTGAAGAAAATTACTTTATAGTTCAAAATAATGGAATAATCAGGACTCATAACATACATGTCCCAATTACTATTTTGAGGGATATTTTACAGTACTGATAGAGTTAAGTACTTCACTGAAATTTTAATTAATTCAAAGATAGAATTACAAGGTATGAAAATTACAAGTACAAGTGAGGAACTAACTACTGTAAGTTTAACTAATAGATTACAAGAAATAGACAACTAATCTATCATCTACCTAAAGAAGATTTTGGAGGATTGACCATATAGTCAGGTATTTCTTCTCCTCTTTGCCTTCGATCTAAAGATTCTTGACTGATGATTGCATTGATCGGTTCAGCAGAAGGAGAGAAGTCACACCATAATTATAGGAGATCCTTGAGATGGCTGAGGGGACATATAGGAATTTCAGAGACTCTTTGGAATCTGAGCTATTTCTCATCATCTCTGAAGAAGATACCAAAAGTATCTTTAATTACTTGACCTGCAATATATGGACCACCAGGGGGCAGGGATAGATCTAGAACTGAGAGATCAGGAGGAGGACCGAACAGAGATTCTTTTGAGAACTTAATGGAGGTGTCGTTTCTTATTGCAGCGACATTCTCAGATAAGGAGGAGCCAAGATTTCTTTTTAGTTACCTTGGCTTGGAAGGAAGAGTAGATGGCTCCTTTAGGATGGCAGTGACTCTGTTGATGAGAGAATCATTTATCCCTTCAACATAGCCTCTGTAGGTTTACTTGGATTTCTTCAGCGCATCTTTGAACTCTAGCCATTCCATGTAACCGAAGCTTTCCAGCTTTGAAACGAACATAGCCTTGCAGCTTCCATCATCTCTGGTTATCTCCATAGTGACAGAAGTTCGGTCCTTCTTCTTTCTCCCTGAGATGACAACGGCTACGATCTTCATTGGGTTAGAGCGATAGTCGACTTTATGTTTGCACCATTCGACTGAGTTATCGCTGACCTGTTAGACTGAAATTGTACTCAAGATTAAATGTGGGTCATTATTGTATTTGTTGTAAGTGTGAGTGTGTGTCTTGTAAATGTGTTTAGAAGGTTTGACCTTGCTTGGTCATGTTGACCTATATATAAGCATGTCATAGTGTTGGTTTCAAGTTGTAGTGGTAATTAGAGAGAGAGAGATAGAACACATAGTTGCACACCTTGAGAACACACACAAACACTCTGTCTTGAAAGGATTATCACAAATAGGTATATGGATTTATGTAATCTGTGTGATTAATCAATAAAAGTGTTTTGTGTCAATCTGTATGTGTTTATGCTAGTAATTGTTGGGCCACAATTGGTATCAGAGCCAAATCCAAATTGAAATCAAGAAAAGTTTTTGAGTTGGCACTATTCATCGTCACTGTTCATCGAAATTCAGAATTGATTTTGAATTTTAGTGAAAATTTCGAGTTGTAATCGATTGATTTGTGTTCGTTTATCATTTTTGATCAAGTTTGTGTATTTTGATTTGTGAATTGCACAATATTCGAATCTGAATTTTGATTTTGGTCGAGTTTGTATTTCACGAGTTCATCGCATTGTTCTTGAATCAAATTGTCAATTTGTGTGTTTTTAATCGAAATTCCTTATTAGAATTAGATTCTAGATGGTTAGACGATCAAATTGTCAAGCTTTCAGATCGAGATTCGAGGTCTAGATTGGTTTTTAGTGCAGATATGATCGAAACAGTCGATTTGCGCTAGATCTAAAGTTTGCGCGAGTTCTTCACGGTTTGCGCGAGTTCATCAGTGCTTTGCGCCAGTTCATATCAGATTCGTATCATACTTCACGCAAAGTGTTATTTGCATCATCAGTTCTTCGCGCGAATCCCAATTTGCGTCATACATTACTCAAGAAAATCAGTGTTTGCGTTATCTTGTTTTCGCACAAAATTCAAATTGTAAAGTGTTTACTTTGCGCTAGACTAAGGTCACGCAAATATAGCTTTGCGCTACACACTGATCACGCAAAGTAAGGTTTGTGTCACACACTAATCACGCAAA
The DNA here is from genome assembly GCA_954870635.1 of Arctium minus. Classification (NCBI taxonomy): domain Eukaryota; kingdom Viridiplantae; phylum Streptophyta; class Magnoliopsida; order Asterales; family Asteraceae; genus Arctium; species Arctium minus. Next base: position 67,892,525 of record OX941090.1, on the reverse strand, counting down.
GTCAGGTTTGGAGTTGTAATCGATTAGATTTTGTTCAGATAGCATAATCGATCGAGTCTGTATAGGTGATTTCAAGAAATGCACTGTATTTGATTGTTAATTTTGATTTTAGTTGAGTTTGAAGTTCACGAGTACTGTGCACTGTAATTGAGTCGATTTATACATTTTTGTGTATTTGATCGAAATTAGTTGTTAAGTTTGTATTCTAGTTGTTTAGATGAGTGACTTGTCGAAATTTAGTGTTGAAATTCTAGCTTTAAATGAGTTTTTGGTGTGATTTTGATCGATTTTAGAGGTTTGCGGGTGTTCATCAAGGTTTGCGGGTGTTCATCAAGGTTTGCGTTTCATTCATCGAGGTTTGCATTTCATTCATCAAGATTCATCAATGAGAAACGCAAAGTGATATTTGCGTTTTCAACAAGAACCGAGAAGCGAGCTTTGCGTCTGTAACTACAAACGCAAAGTTGGGTTTGCATTTGTATCGTGAAACGTAAAGTTCATCGTTTGTCTTTTTCACGACATGCAAAGTTGGTAAACGCAAAGTAGATGTGTATCAAGAAACGCAAAGTTGAGTTCAGAGATAAGTTGTGGTTTTCGTTTGCCACTTGAACCGCAAAGTAAGGGTTTGCGCTTCCCACTTGAATCGCAAAGTGAAGGTTTGCGATTCCCTCTTGAACCGCAAAGTAAGGTTTGCGTTTGTCTCTGGAAATGCAAAGTAAAGGTTTGCGCTTCTAACCTGAACCGCAAAGTTATGGTTTGCGCACCACACTAGAGACGCAAAGTGTGGTTTGCGCATCACTCCCCCGTGCTAAGTCTGCGAAGGGGGACATATTTCTGATTGTGATCAAAATATCTGAATTTTTATTTCAAGTTTTTCTGTATTTCTTGAGATTTCATATTTTGGACTAACGATCATTTTTGTCAAGTTCTTTTTGTTAACAGATATTCAAGATGGGATATTTTTCTGATGATGATGAAAAGAAGATTGAAAAGCTCAAATTAGAGAACAAAAATCTTGCTTCCTCAGTTGACTACTACTCAAAGAGATCAAAGAGATACAATGATGAAAGGAAGATACTGAGAGAAGAAGTTAGTGCTTTAAAGACTATTAACGAAGATCTTCTGAAACAGACTTCTGGGCTGAATGATGAGAAAATACTGAGTCTGGAAACTGAGAATACTGAGCTGAAAAATAAAATCTTTGACTTGGAATATCAGATTATCCAAATCCAGCAGCAAGCATCTGTTGAAAGCTATGAGAAGATGATTGAGAGTCTGGAAGATGCTAATGTTGAGCTTCGAAAGAAAATATCTGATTTGGAACAAAATATGGTCAAAGATAAAGATATTTTTGAGAGTGACAAGAAAGAATTTACAAAGAAATTCTCTGAGTTTTCCAGAAAATGTGCTGACGAGAAGAAGATAGTTGAGCTGAAATGTTTAAAGCTTTCTCAACAAGTTTCTGATTTTGAGAAAGTGATCATTATTGAAAGAGAAAAGTTTGCAAAGGATAAAAAGGAGATTAAGCAAAAGAATGTTGGATTCTTTAAGGAGATATCAGATGGAAGAAAGGATGTTGAGAAGGGTTTTGAAGATGAAAGAAGTATTTTTGAGGAAGAAATCAAGAAGCTTACTAAGAAGTTATCTGAACTGTCTGAGAGTGCACTGAAAGAGCAGATAACGAGGTATGAATTCAAGAAGAAGATTGACCTACTCATTGAAGAAAGAGACAGTTTATCTTTAAAGATAAAAGATCTTGAAAAGATTGTTTCAAAGGTGGTGGTGACTGAGCATACGACTCCAGAATCCAAAATCCACTCACCTAGAAATAGTTCAGTTGGTTCTTTCAAGACAGCTACAAGCTCACATCAGAAAACTGTTTCTTCAAAAAGGTTAGTTAATTCATTTGATCAGATTTGTACAACTAACATTTTCTATGATTGGAAAATAGATGGTTCAGGTACACATAGAAGGAGAAGAAAAAGATATGAAAAAGAGAAGCTGGTTTGGAAGATAAAACCAGTTGAAGATGAGAAGAATGATGAGAAGAAGGAAGAAAAGAAAGGAAAGAAGGAAGAGAAGAAAAGTAACAAATCATTTGTATCTGTCTCAAATGCAAAGAAGAACAAAGTGCTGAAAGGTAAACCTGATCTTGTTTACTCGAGAAATCAAATGATCAGGTTATCTAAAAAGAGGTATTGTTCTTATTGTCATACATATGATTTTGTTCATAAAGCAAGTGATCATTACTGGTATGGTTCTTATTCAGTTACTCCCATTCGAACTGCAACTAACACACATGGACCCAAATACCAGTGGGTACTAAAGCCGAAAATTGATTCTATGTTGCAGGCACCACAAGTCAAGGGGGAATAAAAGAACCTAGGCTTCTAAGTAAATCATCTTAGGACCCGTACTTCAACGGAGTATGACTTCTAAACACAACAGTTTAGGACTCGTACTTCAGTGATCAAAAGATGTGATACTCCCGGGCGGATATGAAGATGTACTCCGATACTCAAACGAGGATATCAACCTTCAAGGGGGAGTACATATTTTTCTGAAATTTTTGCATCCGATAGATATGACGAACTACATTCCAAAAGGAGTTGTAGATCTCTATCATGTGCTTTATAACTGACATAGTTTAGATGCATAATTTCAGGGGGAGTAAAAGGATTATGACTTCTGATTACTCAGATCAGAACTCGTACCATTAATCGTTTTACTGCTTTATGTCTTTTACATTTGAATAAATTTTTGTGAATAAATTTGTTTTTGACTAGACTTTGAGACTTATGCAGGATGAGAGAAGCTGACAAGATCATATCTTAATGACTTTAGCTTGACTTCATGAGATTTAAGATTGCGCGTAAAGGTAAATTTTTATCTTAATCTCAAATATATCTGAAAGAAGGACAACTTTCAGATATAGAAAACATGTTCTGAAATGTTCAAACCACTTCTCGAATTTTAAACAGATTTTATAATTTGGAAGTGTGATTTTAAATGTTTTTATTTTATTTTTTGTGCTTCATTGATAAACAAACCGTGTGTTTCCAAAGATAAATACTTGTGTATTGTCTTTTCTATATACTTTCAAGTGTTCATACACACCGGTTTAATTTTTGATCACATTGTGTCAGGATCGAATTCTTAACAAGAATAAATTCTCAGAAATTAATATCAAAGAAGTTTGCGGAATAACACTTTGATATTCACTAAAACAGTAAACCAAAACAGTATATAATCAACAACTTGTAAACTTGTATTGAATGCTTGAAGTTACAAGATTAAACACACAACCTCAATATTGATGAACAGGCTCACCAATACGAATTCTACTTCTCTAGAATTAGGATCTATGCCTTGAGGTTGATTTTCTCTCTAGAACTAAAACTTAGAATGAAATTTTTTTATCTCTATCTAAACTATACAATATATATACTGAAGATAAAAGCTAATTACAATTAATAAAATATCATCAGAATATCTTCCATCATTATCTCTAAGCCTTCCATGAATATCTTGATTCTTTCCAGCTGTCATCCTTTCCATCCGATTCTTTAAATCATAAGCAGTACTAACTATGCTCAGCAACATTAATTTCTTCTAGCAGCATTAACTTGGTCTTAGCAGCATTAACTACTAAGCAGCACTAACCACTAGCAGTACTAACTTTGTTCAAGCAGCAGTAACTTTGACTAGCAGTATTAATTCTACTAGCAGTAGTAACACTCAGCAGTATTAACTTTGCAGTCTTCTAGCAGTAGTAATTCTGAACTAGCAGCATTAAAGACTTGTTCACATCCTCAGTTCCCAACAATCTCCCCCTAACTTGACTTTTAGGAAGAGAAGTCAAGTTCTTTACATGTTCTTCAAGATGCTCCCAAAACTCTATCATGGCCTAAATTCCAGTGTTTGCATCCAATCCCAAACTCTGATTAATTGTTCTTTGAATCAAGTATTTAGCCATTTCTGAATCTGGAACACATCCTAGCTTTTTCTTCAGCATGGCATGAAGCTTTAATCTGCTATGGTTATATACTCTATCCACTAGAAAGTATTCAGTGTGATTTAAATCCAAAGTCACTGCATATACTCCACTAGTTTCATATAGAGTCCACTTGTTGACTGATTTGAACACATTCTTGATCACATACTCTACTTCATCAGGCTTGAACATCATATACAGGTACTCCATCACCAATTTTGTAATTGAAATCCCTGAAGCCTTCAGTATATCTGCATACAACTTCATTCCTATCTCAAACATTTCTTCAAGATCTGACCTAGAGCATGTTCTGACAATCTTGACCCAAGTGTTGAATACCTCATACTTATCATCCTTTCTCTTGAGTCTTATGTACTCCTTTCCATCCAATGTCAATGTATCCCAATGAATAACTTCAGGAGGCTTTATACCAACAGGTTCTGCTGAAATTGGTTCAGGAACTTTGTCCATCACTACCATGTACATCTTTAAATCATCAGTATTTGAAGATTCTTTCTTTTCAGATGACTCAGGCACCCCTTCTTCTTCAACAACCTTATCAGCCTCTCCTTCAGTTATTCTAGGCTTCTTGATTGACTTTCTCCTTGCCATCATCTTAGTTCTCTTTAAAGTCCTTAGACTTTCTCCCAGAGTAGCTTCTTTCTTTGATGGTGTTTCCTGCTCATCTGGAAAGGGCTTTTGTATCAAAAAATCATTACTTTCTTTCATCCTCTTCTCCATCTCCACTCTTGCAGTTTCATTCCCCTGAAGCTTTAACATCTCTGAATCATACAGCTCTTTAATCTTCTCAAAAGACATTTTGGAGAACATCTCCTTTTTGACTCCTACAGCACCTTTGAGAAATATAATCATCTTGTTTCTCTCTTGGGTACCTAGGAATGTCTTTGAGGGTTTTCTCTTCTTTGCAGCTGTTTTTACTACCACTGATTTCTTCAGAATTTCAGCTTTCTTCTATGCAATTTCAGTTGCCAGGCTTTGTTGATAGGCTGCATTTAGTTCAGCAGCTAGAGCCTTTGCCATTTCCCTGTCCTTTTCAACCTGAACTCTTTCTTCCTTTTCAATGTCATCTTGCATCTTCCTGGCTAAGGCTTCATCTGATTCAACCAACCTTTGCTTTTTGACTGGTTGATCAGATTCCACCATCTTTGCTTTTCCTTTGTCTTTGTTCATTTCCTTCTTACTGTTATCTTTCTTGATCACTTCACCTTGATCTTTGATGATTACTCCTTTGGTCTTTGAAGTGACCTTGGGAGTATCATTCTTGGCTTTAAGTAAGGTTTCTGCAATCTCAAGATCTGTTAATATTTCTTTCACTATCTCTGCTGCTTTACTTGAACTAGCAGTATTAATGATTTCTACTGCTTGCTCTATTGTTACTGCTGCTTCTTGTGTTTCTATTTGCACTGGTTCTCTTTCTGTTTCTGCTTCCTGCTCCCCCTCAACATCACATTTCTCCCCCTCACCACCATATTTCATACCATCAAGCTCCAGCTCCCTCTTTTCTGTAGCTTCTTCCATGTTGATCTCCCCCTTTTTGGGAGCATCATTCTTAGATTTCCTTCTCCTTAGCACAAATTGTCTCTTCTTCTTTTTCTGGACAAGCTTCATCACCAATTTCTTGAGTTTGGTAATCTGCACTTGTTGGGACAAGATTATCAATTTCATTTCCTCTATCTCTTTGCCTTGTTTGAGAACATCTTGGTTGATGTTACCCATTGTTTCCATCAATTCATAGTAAGTATATCTGTCCTCACCCTCTCCAGAAGTGTTACCCTCTTTTGAAGGATCATTGGATCTTTTTGTAGTGGAAGTCTTCTGCCAAGCAGAAGCACCATCCACCCCCTTGGTTTCTTGGCACCAGGGACCTTTGAATGATTGCTCATTCCAAGTTGCCATGGGGGAGGTCTTATTTATGTTACCACTGTCCTTCTCTGTGCTAGCAGAAGTAGTGGCAGCCTCAGTACCCATATGCTCTACCTCCTCCTCAAAGAGCACCTCCTTTGGGTTGGGAGACACCCTGTTGGTTTCCCTTTGGATATTCTCTAAGGAAGAATTCTCCCTTAGAGGGCTTAAAGGCTGAGTGGGTGATGGTACAAGAAGGGAAGGAGCCTTCTTTACCTGTTTTCTTTGATAAGTTTGGGTGATTGGTGAAGTTGGTTTGTCAAGAAGAGACTGAGGAATTGATTTAGAGTTGGAAGGTTTGGATTGGCTAGCAGTGGGTTGATCTAATGGGGGCCTTGACCCTGCTACCATACCTTCATTAGTTTGGGACACCACCATCATTGTAGAGAACAATGGGGTGTCTACTCCTTCCGAGTCCCCAGCAGATCTTCTCATATTTGAGAAAACCTTGCCTTTAGGGGGTTTTGGTACATATATTCCATCAGAATGAGGAATATCCGTCAATTCATGGTTGATAACTTCTTGAACAAACCTGGGATACATATAAAAGCTCTTTTTGTTTCCCATGTTTGAGACAAGATCATTGAAAATCATTTGTGAAAAATTGTACCTTATGGCAGTGGCCAAACAGACCAAAGCATAAGCAATGGGACTGCTGAACTCACTCCATCCAGTGGTCTTTTTAGAAATACAGTGCATCAAGGTATGAACAAGAAAACGCCATTGGGGTGAGAATTTAGCTTTTGAGAACTTAAAAACACCCAATGGGCCTCCATACCCCATTCTTGTAAGAGTAGAAAACAGTTCATCATTAGGGATAGAAGTTATACCAGAGGCATCGTCTAGACGTAGACTGATGCGAACTACCTCTTCAGTAACTGTTAATGGATTGCCACAGACTGTCGTCTTGATCATTTGCACACCATCCTCAGAAACAATGGTGGCATGTGCCCAGAATTGCCTCTGATGCTCTATGAAGATAGTAGGAGACATAGTGAGAGCCTGGGCAATGTGGCTAGACTTCAGAAAGTCTACTATCTGATGAAAACCTTCAGCTTGCTTTGGCTTTTGGAGCATCGCGATTTCATTGTGCTCGTCAATGAACGCCATTGATGCCATTAACCTTGAAGATTCTTGCCTGAAAACTTTGAACTTTGAGAGAGAAAGGGTTTAGAGCGCAAGAGAACAGTATGCAAAGAGTCGTTATGAACTTTTAGGCGGGCAAAGAGTATTTATAGTATTCGGAACATAAGCAGTATTAACCTAGAGCAGTATTAACCACTAGCAGTATTAACTGAAAGCAGTATTAACTACTAGCAGTATTAACTAACTAGCAGTATTAACTACTAGCAGTATTAACTAACTAGCAGTATTAACTGAGAGCAGTATTAACTACTAGCAGTATTAACTAACTAGCAGTATTAACTACTAGCAGTATTAACTGAGAGCAGTATTAACTACTAGCAGTATTAACTAACTAGCAGTATTAACTAACTAGCAGTATTAACTAACTAGCAGTATTAACTACTAGCAGTATTAATTGAGAGCAGTATTAACTACTAGCAGTATTAACTAACTAGCAGTATTAACTGAGAGCAGTATTAACTACTAGCAGTATTAACTGAGAGCAGTATTAACTACTAGCAGTATTAACTAACTAGCAGTATTAACTAACTAGCAGTATTAACTGAGAGCAATATTAACTACTAGCAGTATTAACTAACTAGCAGTATTAACTGAGAGCAGTATTAACTAACTAGCAGTATTAACTGACTTACTCCTTTAAACTTGCGAAACACTGAGTACTGCTATGCATATCCTGAAAAAGAAGATTAGTAACACCAAGAATAAATAATATACAGGTATAGAACCACTTTTTGAGAAGGGGATTATTCAGAGTTGATCATTCCCACACTTGTTACCAAGAAAGTGAATCTACCCACATCAAAAGCTTTAGTGAATAGATCAGCAAACTGATTATCAGTGTGAACTTTTACAACTTGAATAAGTTTCTTTTCATTACAGTCTCTTATGAAGTGATACCTGATCTCAATGTGCTTTGTCTTTGAGTGCTTGACTGGATTATTCACAATGCTAATAGCACTGCTATTATCAATAAAAATTGGAGTGTGTAGAAAGGTTACCCCATAATCCAACATTTGATTCTGAATCCATAAGACTTGAGAACAGCAACTTGCAGCTGCTATGTACTCTGCCTCTGTTGTAGATGTGGATAATGTGGTTTGTTTCTTGCACTGCCATGAGACTAGTCTTGCACCCAAAAATTGACATCCTCCAGAAGTAGATTTTCTGTCCAAGTTTGCTCCACCTAGATCACTATCTGAGTATGCAAGTAGGTCAAAGGATGAGTCATGAGGATACCAAAGTCCCAATCTGGGTTGCCCTTTGAGATATATGAATATCCTCTTAACAACTTGATAGTGAGATTGCTTTGGCCTAACTTGGAATCTTGCACACACACAGACTGGAAACATTATATCTGGCCTAGAGGCTGTAAGATACATGAGAGAGCCAATCATGGATCTATAATGATGAACATCCATATCCTCCCCCTCAAGATCTGCTGTTATTTGCTTGTGTGTCTCCATAGGTGTGCTAGCAGGTTTTGAATCTGAGAAACCAAACTTGGTTAGAATGTCCTGCACATACTTGGACTGACAGATGAAGATTCCATCTGACTTCTGTTGAACTTGGAGTCCAAGAAAGAAAGTAAGTTCTCCCATGGAACTCATTTTGAACCTTTGATGCATTAGTTCCTCAAACTCCTTGCACATGTTGTCTCTTGTTGATCCAAAGATAATATCATCAACATAGATTTGGACCAGCAAGATATCCTTCTTCTTTCTCTTGATGAATAGAGTCTTATCAATGAATCCTCTTTCAAAGCCATTTTCCAAGAGATAGGATGACAAAGTGTCATACCATGCTCTTGGAGCTTGATGGAGTCCATAAAGTGCTTTCTTCAATTTGTATACTCTGTCGGGATAGCTTGGGTTTTCAAACCCTGGTGGTTGACAGACATATACTTCTTCTTCAATTGAACCATAAAGAAATGCACTTTTCACATCCATCTGATAGACTTTGAATTTCATGTAGGAAGCATAAGCCAGGAATAATCTAATTGCATCTATCCTTGCCACTGGTGCAAATACTTCTTCATAGTCTATCCCTTCTTCTTGTGTATACCCTTGAGCCACCAGCCTTGCTTTATTCCTTATCACTATACCTCTTTCATCTCTCTTATTCCTGAAGACCCATTTTGTTCCTATTGCCCTATGGCCTTTAGGAAGGTCTACCAGATCCCAAACATCTTGCAGCTTGAACTGCAGTAGCTCTTCTTGCATGGCTTCTATCCAACTAGATTCTTTCATAGCATCATGTGCCTTTTTAGGCTCAAGCTGGGATAAAAAGCAAGAAAGCACTGTGTGTTGTTGATCTTGTATTTCTTGAAGTCTACTTTGATTTCTAGTTATCATAGGAGAGGATATATCTCCTATTACCAGCTGTGGAGGATGACTCCTTTGTATTCTGGTGTGATGACTAGGTTCTTCATTAAGTCCCACCTCTAGATTAGAGTCATTCAACCCAACTGAAGTGTTTTCAGTAGCCACTTCTGGTTCTTTATTCTCTTGAGTCTCCTCATCTCTACTTTCTTCTTCACCTTGACTTGGTCCAGTAGATGGTTCCTTTTCACAGTCTTCAACAGGATTCACTGTGGGTATGGGAAATATCACAGATTGAGATATACTTTCTGAGACTTGTGTAGTACCTGATCCTCCAGTCCCTGTACCTGTATAATCATCACTACTGAAACCAAAAGAGTTAGTTAGTGAGTCAATGTCAAATAGCCACTGAGGACCAGACCCAATTGGATTTGGTGTGTTCTCATTGCATTTGACATTGTCACTTTCTTCAATTATTCTGGAAGAAGAGTTAAAGACTCTGTAGGCCTTACTTTGAGATGAGTAACCAACAAGAAATCCATCATCTGCTTTTCTATCAAACTTACCTAAGTGAGATTTGGTATTGAGAATAGTACAAGGACACCCAAAAGGTTTGAAAAATCCAATGAAAGGTTTTCTTTTATTTAAAAGCTCATATGAGGTCTTGTTCTTTTGTTTGACCACTAGAACTCTGTTTTGAACATAACAAGCAGTATTAACTGCTTCAGCCCAAAAGGTAATTGGTAGTTTTGAATCAGCCAATAGAGATCTAGTAGCCTCTATTAGTGTCCTATTTCTCCTTTCAGCAACTCCATTCTGTTGAGGAGTCCTAGGAGCACTATATTGTCTCTCAATACCTTTCTCTTCACAGAAGGTGTTTAGATCAAGATTTTTAAACTCAGTTCCATTATCTGATCTAATGACTTTTACTCTTTGATTAGTTTGGTTTTCAATTCTTAGAATAAAGGATTTGATCAGTCCACTTGTCTCATCCTTAGTCCTTAGAAAATATACCCAAGTAAATCTGGAGTAATCATCAACAATAACTAAGCAGTAAGATTTCTTGCCTATACTCATAACATTTGTAGGACTAAACAGATCCATATGCAATAACTGGAGACAAGATGAAATAGAATTTAACTCTTTGGTCTTATGAGAAGTTTTGTGCTGTTTGCCTTTAAGACAAGCAACACAATGATCATCACATGAAAAGACTTTTGAAGGTAAACCTCTTACAAGGTTGTTTTTAACAAGTTTGTTCATAGTCTTGAAATTCATGTGACACATCCTTCTGTGCCAAAGAGAGGATTCAGCCACAGAAGCTTTTGAAACAAGACAGTTTAGGGATGAACCACTATCAACATTGTCCATATCTAGACAATAAACATTGTCCTTTCTTGGAGTTCTAAGTAGTATCATGCTTTCATCAACTACTTTGAACCCTGGAGCAAGGATCATACACTCTGTGTTTGTAAATAATATGCTATGTTGTTTGTCACAAACCTGTGATACACTTAACAGGTTGTACTTCAATTGATCAACATAGTAGACATCTTCAAATGTCATCTTACCTTTTGTGACATTACCTTTGCCACTTATTTTACCACCAGTAAGATCATTTCCAAAAGCAACATGTCCTCCATTGATATGCTTGAAATCCTGAAGGCATGACATGTTACCTGTCATGTGCCTAGAGCAACCACTATCAACATGCCAAATGCTCTTTCCCTTGAGCTGTTGATTGCCCTGCACATTAGATAAATCAGTTAGTTTGAATAAGGAACCCAAGCCAAAGTGGTCTTGGGTACCCCTTTCTCATCAAAATACTTGCATTCTTTCTTGACAAGATTTTTAAACTTTAATTCCTCATGCTTGGAGTATTTTGTCACAATAATAGGCTTGGAAACATTTTTGATAGAAGCAATACTGATTTTAGAAGTACTTGCATGCTTAGCAGTACTAACCTTGTTAGCAGTAGTAACTGTGTTAGCAACATTAATATTTTCAGCAGTACTAACACTGTTAGCAGTAGTAACTGTGTTAGCAACACTAATATTGTTAGCAGTACTAACACTGTTAGTACTTCTAGGTACCCATAGTAAAATACTTTCTTTTAAAACCTTATTTTTCAAAGGGCCTTTACTTTCAACAGATTTCTTCATCACATGTTTCTTTCCAGCCTTCCTATAACCAACAGGTTTTTGCACAAATCTTTGAAAGTTCATCTGTTGGTTAATAGGGTTAAAGTAACAATACTTAGCCAGATGATTCAACTTGCCACATATGAAACAAGGTTTTGGTCTATTGATTTTATTCAGATCAACTCCTTGTTTCTGAGCCCATTGATTATTCCAGTTTCTTTGATTACCTCTTTTTATACCTGAATTTAGGCTCTTAGTTTTATTGCAAGCACACTGTTTACAAGATCTAGGATTCATAACCGTGGTTTGTTTGTAATGGACCTTGTTATCCTTTCCTTTGGTCTTCTCTATCTCCTTGGACTTGACCCAGATTTTCCCACATCCTTCATTGGTGATAATATTGTTTTCTAATGGTATCTTTTTACTCACAGTATTATCCCTATTCTCACTGGCTTCTTTCTCAGTCAAATCCTTAACTACTACCTCATCCAAAGGATCTATCTTAAAAGCTTCCTCAGACAAGTCCTTTTTCTCCTTAGTTTCTAACAAGTCTGATGTAGGAGAGATATAGTTGTTGTTGTAAGGAGGGGGTGTATTGTTGTATCCAATACCAGGCTTCATCTTATCATGAATCTGAGCCTTTAGAAGAGAATCCATTGCTTTTGAAGCATAAGAAAACTTTTCTATGTCAAGCTTAACTTTAGACAGTTCCTCTTTCAGCCTATCATTCTCTTCTAAGGACTTAGACAGTTTGGTTTCTAACTCATTCTTTTCCCACTTCCAATAGTTTGTGTCATAAGAGTGTTGCAGTTCATTAGCTTGAAAACCTTTGATCTGTTCTTCAAATCTCTCTACTATCAACACATAATCTCTTCTATCCTTTTCTAATCTTTTGAGGTCATCACACATACTTTGATTGTGATCCCTGTATCTTTTGACAGTGTCTATGCAGGATTTAGTGCAAAGATTAGAAATTACCTCAGAGGGGAGATCAGACACTTCTGCCATAAGAGCTTGATTCTGAATGGCTTCCTCAGCTTGATCACTCCAGTCAAATCCCATTCCTTGTTGAGAAACAAGGGCTTGAGCAGGATTCTTGTTTTGATTGTATCCTCCATTCTGAGCTTGTTGGTGGTTGTTGTTTGGAACAACACTCCTGCACTCTCTAGCAAAGTGTCCTTTCATGTGACACTTATAGCATTCCACCTTAGTCTTGTCAAAACCAGCTCCATCTTCTCTTCTTTGAGAGAAGTTGTTCCTTCCTGTTCTTTTAATAAACTTCTTCACTCTCATAGATAACATGGCCATCTGCCATTTAATGTCCATCTCCTACAGGTCATCAGGGTGAAGTTGATCTAGATCATCATTAATCAAGGAATTGTTGCTATGACTGGACAAAAAGGCTTCAAAGATAGTTCCAGTGCCTTTTTCTGATTTTACTCCACTGGCAGTACTAACTGCTTCAGGGTTAGCAGTAGTATCAGTAGATGTTGAAAGAAGTGCAGCATTGTGGATATAGCCAGTGGGATTCTTCTTGGATTCTACCTCAGTTTCCAAAACTCTTAGATCATTATATAGATCATCAAGTTCCTTCTCTTCCAGATTGTCACTCTGTCTATATGAGACAGTGTACATAGTCCATTCATTCCCAAGAGATCTGAGGAATTTTCTGTTGATATCATCTTGTTCCATCTTCACTCCTACAGTAGCCAGTTCACCAATGAGCTTGTTGAATCTATCAAAAGTTTGAGTCATAGACTCATTCTTTGAAGAAGTGAAGTTCTCATACTGCTGCTTTAGAACATCTCTTTGATTTCTTTTGATACTTTTAGTTCCAGCAAATCTTTACTCTACAGCATTCCAGAGAATCTGAGCATCAGTGCAATTGCAAAATTGATGTTGATATTCATTTGGAATGGCCAAGAGCAGAGTGCTCAATGCCTTCATCTCTGTCTGTCTGATCTTCCTCTCACCATCTGTCTTTGGTGGAGGTCTTTTTCCATCTGGTCCTATCTTTCCTGCTTCAGAAGGACCATTCTCAATGATATCCCACATTGAGTAGTCAGTGAGAAGAATGAATTGTCTAATTCTGATCTTCCACATGTCAAACTCACTGGGTTTGAGCATTGGAACCTTAGAGACCATAGTACTGTTTGATTCTGCAAGGTTTTCCATGATGAATGAATAGATGTTTCTGAGAGAGTTTGGCTCTGATACCACTTGTCAGGATCGAATTCTTAACAAGAATAAATTCTCAGAAATTAATATCAAAGAAGTTTGCGGAATAACACTTTGATATTCACTAAAACAGTAAACCAAAACAGTATATAATCAACAACTTGTAAACTTGTATTGAATGCTTGAAGTTACAAGATTAAACACACAACCTCAATATTGATGAACAGGCTCACCAATACGAATTCTACTTCTCTAGAATTAGGATCTATGCCTTGAGGTTGATTTTCTCTCTAGAACTAAAACTTAGAATGAAAATTTTTTATCTCTATCTAAACTATACAATATATATACTGAAGATAAAAGCTAATTACAATTAATAAAATATCTTCAGAATATCTTCCATCATTATCTCTAAGCCTTCCATGAATATCTTGATTCTTTCCAGCTGTCATCCTTTCCATCCGATTCTTTAAATCATAAGCAGTACTAACTATGCTCAGCAGCATTAATTTCTTCTAGCAGCATTAACTTGGTCTTAGCAGCATTAACTACTAAGCAGCACTAACCACTAGCAGTACTAACTAGCTAAGCAGTACTAACTTTGTTCAAGCAGCAGTAACTTTGACTAGCAGTATTAATTCTACTAGCAGTAGTAACACTCAGCAGTATTAACTTTGCAGTCTTCTAGCAGTAGTAATTCTGAACTAGCAGCATTAAAGACTTGTTCACATCCTCAGTTCCCAACACATTGTTCTTACCATGTCTCTAAATTGAAACAATTTTTCGATGGTAAGACACCCCGCTTGTATTTCAAAGAATTTTGAGCGTTATTTCATTTTTAAACGTTCATTTCAAGAATGTCTATATCTTGGTTCGTATAGACAATATCCGTTATTTTTTTTGACCATAAGCCTTAATTGCTATATCATTTCATTTCTGATCATTTTTTATATAATGTCAGATTTTCAAACAAGTCTTTTGCATTCATGTTCATTCTTTCAGTATACTTGTTTGAAAATATTTCAATGTCTAAAAATGCTCAAATCTTCATGATTATTTATGAGCATACATTCGTCTGACATCTGTATATGAGTTTTAACTGCTATAGTTATACCAATTGAGCAACAAATGTTTTCTAGGATGATATGGATTCTTTGTGTTAGGACTTAAATGAAATTCTATGAAATCACGTTAACCAGTGATTTCTACCCAAGAAGTTAATCCATAGAGATTGAGTGTGAGGAGTCAAAAAGAAATGAGTGTGGGTTGTGCGATGAGGTAAAATGGAAAAGAGAGTTTGGTTAGTAGTGCGCTTAATGATCAAAAGAAAGAGGGTGTGAGAACAGAGTAAAAGAATATTAAACTCTACACCAACTACTTTCTGAGCCGGGCAGCCACATTACTAGCGTTTCACAAATCTTTGGTGAACGTTATTGAAACAGGCAACTAGCCCATGCCAACTCTTGACTAAACCCCACAAGCTACTCATTTTCTTCTTAAAGAGAAAATGTTTCATATTTTCAAGGGGACGCAACATATAATCTATCTGGTTTTCATTTGGAAAATCTGGATATTGAAAAAGAAGGAAGTCTGCCCCACCTTCGCACTTCAAACATGCACATTGAGTCTGTGTTTATCTACTGTTGTCTCAGTGGTTTACACAACTTTGAGCCTTATTGAAAAGCAATCATCGTGCTTAATTCTTTCTACACTTGCACGAACACACAAAGAATTCGTTTCTTTGTCATTACATTCATAGAAATTGCCTTTGTGGTGTTTCGATGATTGGATGGAAGCCCTGGGGGAGTGAACATCAAAAAGCTCCTTTATATTGTGTATTCGTTACACACAGTGACTTTGTGTTACTGACAGGCATTTTAACTGATTCATTTATTGATTCAGGAGTTACATGTTCTTATTTTGTCTATATTTGAAAAGATCTGGATGAATACTTGGCTATGGATCACAGAATCAGAGGCTCAGTTTGAAAGATTAGTGGTCAAAAAGTCTTCAAAGACATTTCTTGGAGAAAGTTTTGATGATATCGATGCTCAAATCATCATAAAGGGGGAGAAGAGTTCAAGAAATGTGTATTTCAAAGAAATGTTAAAGTTAAAAGAATTGTCCGAAAAGAAGTATTTGTATTGGATATGGAGAGAGATATTTCAGAATTGAAGTTTGTTCAAAGATGATAAGCGAAAGTTCAAAGAATTTCGAAAGCAAGCAGATTTTGAAGAAATTTTATTTGAAGAAAGTTGGATAAATCATTCAGAGCTGAAAATGAAGATAATTTCTTTCAATGTCTGAAAGAGGTTTGCGTATAACCTTAGGGGAGATTGTTACTATTTTTGAAGATCAGACGTTGGGAAGATTGTTGAAAGTTTTTTGAAGACAAAGCTAAAGAAGAATTTCATTGTGTTAAGGGGAGTTTGTATATCATGTTTGTTTCAAAAGGAGAGATTACAAGTGAAGATACAGATTGTTCAAAGGGGAGTTAATTTAATCGAGCTTAAAGAAAGAAGATCGCATTGCTAAATCTTTTAGTAATGATATTGATCCAAAGGGGGAGATTGTTAGAGCATAAATATGTTGGATTCAAGATCATTAAGATTGAATACAAAAGATCAAGAAGTCAAAGCTCGAAAGTCAACTTTCATCAAAGTCAAAGTCTTTTGTAATAAAAGTCAAAGTCAATGTAATTGTAATTTTGTTTCTTTGTAATTGTCAAGGGTATAAATACCTTTGTTGTTTTTGTAATCAGATGTACACAAATCATAGAAGAGGAGATTAGAATATCATTCTAGTGAGAGAGTTTAGAGAGAGAAACCATATGAGATTGTAAAATGTGAGATATATGATTGAAATCAATGAATGTGATTTAGATTCTCATCTTGATTGTGTTTGTGTAGCAATTAGAACTTGAAATTGGGAATAACAGAAAGAGATCTTGTAAATTTAAATGCTGAAAAAGGTGAATTTAAAATCAAGTTTGAAGCATGTTTTCAAGAAAGAAACGAGGCATATTGTAAAATCAAGCAACTGGAGGATTTAAATCTGAAACGAGGACAGACTGAGCAAACATTAAATCTTTTAACAAACAAACTCCAAGATGTCCGATTTTATGATGTTAAAAAAGGTTTAGGTTTTGAAGCAAATAATGTTTTGAAAAGAGCACCAGAAAATTTGTATAATTTTAATAAGATGGGCTCTACTCATACAAAAACTGATATTCGTGATACTTTTGTTACTTTTCTTAAAGGTAAAGTTGTGAATGATGATGACACTTCATCTTGTGCTGATTCAATTTCAAGTTTTAAATTTGTTGGTTTTACTTATAAAGATTTGAACGAAAGTTACAAAACAAGAAAGCCGGAATTTAGTGAATTTTCTTCACTATTTTCTCCTTGTTTACCAACAGAGTCAGCTAAGGTTGAAGCAAATTGTTCTGAATCTCAGTGTCAGTATGATGAATCTGATTCAGAAACTGATGTTGAGAATCAAATTCCTTTATCTGATTCATTCACTTCTAATTCCTCAAAAGAATCAAAAGGTGAAAATATCATGAATCAAAACCTTAATTCTGATTTTTCAAAAATTATGACTGAGGAGATCTTTTCAGAAATGATGAATGCTTCAGATCCTGTACCTATAATAGAAAAGATGGAATCAAACTCTGAGGTGAATCAAGCATCTATCTTTGAGAAACAAATCACAGATCTTCAAAAGACGATTAAAGAGTTAGAAGATGAGAACATTGATCTCAGATTCAAACTTGACAAGTCTTCTGAAGAAAACAAAGAACTCTCTAGAGAGTTAAAAGTTTTAAAAGATGATTTGTTTAAACAAAATCTAAAAGAGAAAAAGATGTTTGAGTCTCCAAACTGGAATGTTCATTCTAATCCAGAGTTTGAGACTATTAATTCTAAAACTTCATTTGTTTATACTACTACTCCTGAATATCCTCCGAGTATTTTTGAAAAGGGAGAAACTTCTTGTACTTCAAAGCCAAAATCATCTTCTACAATGAAAGCTAACAAGATTCTGTTTCCTGTTTCAGATATAAAAAGGCAGAATGATAAAGGAGAATTGATGAAGAATGTGAAGGAAAATAAAGTTGCTAAAAATAAATGTAGTATTAGTGATAGTGATAGTTTGATTTGTAAAAACTCAAACGTTTTCAAATGTCAAAGTTGTATGAATGCTTGTACTTCATTAGATAAATCTAAGCTTTTGACATTTGCACGTAAGAATTTTATCTGCAAACACTGTCATGATAATGCATTTATCATTTCTTCCATTTCTTCTAAATCTAAAGTTGCCAGACAAACATCTCTTGTCAAAACAGTTTCTAAATCCCTAACACATCAGGCTAAAGTTTTTCATGCTAAGATTGATCATTTTTCTAAAAAGCAAAGATTTCACAAGCTTAATGTGAAAATGACATGGAAATGGGTACCTAAGCCTCGCTATGAGTGGCGAATTAAGGCTAAGGTAACTGATGTTGATAAATTGCAAAAAGTTAACAAGGAAGGACCCATCTGGATATGGGTACCTAAGCAGAAATAATTTGCTCTTTTTGCAGGCCTCACATATATGGTATATAGATTCAGGATGCTCGCGCCATATGACAGGATTTAAGCATCTACTTCACAATTATGTTGAGGAACCTACCGGTACTGTAAGTTATGCAAATTCTGAGCTTACTGGACATATTCGAGGACACAGATCTTTAACAAATGGCATCGTGACGATCAAGAGAGTACTATACGTAGAAGGACTTGATCATAATCTTTTCAGCATAAGTCAGTTCTGCGATAGTCAATTCCATGTTCAGTTTACTGATAAATGCTGTTATATTGAAGATAAGTTGTTGTTCACAAGTCCTCTGGATGAGAACACAGTTAAAAGATTTCGGATATACTTACCAACGAGTCCCTATCTACTGTGACTCCAAGAGTGCAATTGCGATAACAGCTAATCCGGTGCAACATTCCCAGACGAAACACATCGACGTGCGTTATCATTTTATAAAGGATCATGTCGAGAAGGGCGATATCGAGATGCACTTCGTGACTACAGACTACCAGTTGGCTGACCTTTTCACCAAGCCGTTGGATGAGAAGAGGTTTAACTTTTTAGTAAGCAAACTTGGTATGTTAAACGCCAATTGATGATTCTAGGGGGAGTTTTCTAGTCTTATGCTTTATTTGAAGATATCTTGGATATTTCATCACATGCTGACTGACTAAAGCGGAATCATTTTTATAATGATTACCAAAATCTTTATTTTGCAGGAAATTTTATGTGACAATGGCTTTTGGACAATTCAATTCAAAACCCGTATTCAAATGTTTTCTTCTGAAGGATGCTTTCATGATTATATCTTTTCAGGAAGTTTTTCGTTTGAAAGGAAGTTTAAAAATTATATTGTCATATTTTTCTGATAAGTTGACTGTTTCAGATATCAAGGGGGAGGATATCTATTGTTTAACTAGGATGCTTTAACTGCTATATTCATTCTAGAGGGAGTTAAGGATTCTGATCAACAGGTATATCATTCTAATCCTTATACTCTAACACTTGTGAAAGAAGAACAACTTTCACTTGTAAAAAATGTTTTTAAAATGTTCAAACCACTTCACATTCTTAAACTGTTTTTTTTATGATTTGAGAAGTGTGAATTTTAAATGATTTTTGGATACTTAACTGTCTATCTGACCGTGTGTTCTTTAAAGAATAATACTTGTGTATTTTCTTTTTCTATATACTTTGTCAAGTATTCATACACACACTGGTTCAGTACATTCTTTTGACTTTGTTATTACCATGTATCAAAAGTTATATCTTTCTTTGGTAATACTCCCGTTTGATATTCACAGTTGTTTGAATCAAACGTCATTTCATTTTTAATGTGCTTTCATTGATAATATGTTTATATATTGTTCATATACACAACATACGTCTTTGAATTCCCAAATATTTTTTTCTTCATGATAATTTGATCTGATCTTAATCATTGTCAGATTCTCAAAACATTTATATTCTTTCTTGGTTATTCATTCATATAAAGTTTTGAGAAATCTTAAATGTTTAAAAATGCTCAAATTTCATTTATGATTTTTGATGAGCATAGATACACTGACATATGATTTCTTGTGCTTTACATATAGAGAAAATCATTGACCATCATGTATTTTTAGGAACATGGGATTCAGTGTGAGTGCTTAGTAGATCTTCCATGGATTCACGATAACCAGTGTTTCCTACCCCGGAAGAAATCCTTTGAGTGATTGAGGGGAGAGGGGTCTAAAAGAATTGAGTGTGGGAGTGAGCTGAGGTAAAATGGAAATGAGAGATTGGTTAGATGTGAGCTTATATGTTTAAAAGAAAGAGAGTGTGAGAACAGAGTTAAAAGAATATCATAACTCTACACCAAACATCTTTCTAAGCCGGGCAGCCACGTTACTGATTGGTTCACATTTCTTTGGTGACCATCATTGAAATAGGCAAATAGCCCATGCCATCTCTTGCATACAATCCCACCAGCTACTCATTCTTTTCTTAAAAAGAGAATGTTTCACATTTTCTGGGGAAGCAACACATAATCTATTGGTTCTTCACTTGGAAGATACTGGTATTGAAAAAGAAGGAAAGTTGCCCCACCTTCGACCTTTTCTCATGCACATTGAGTCCATGTACAATCATTGCTGTCTCAGTGATTTACATACTTCGAGCCTTATGAAACACAATCATTGTGCTAATTATTTCAAACACAAGCACGAGCACACAGATAATTTGTTTTTATGTCAGAACATTCATAGAATTACCTTGTGTTTTTCAATGATTGAATGGAAGTCCTGGGGAGTCAACATTAAACCAGCTCCTTAAATTGTACATTCGTTGTACACAGTAACTTCGTGTTACTAACAGGCATTTCTAACTGTTTCATTTGTTGATTCAGGGTTACAACTCATATTCGTTTGAATTTGAAAAGATTCAGATGAATACATTTGTGAATCAAAGGCCAATCCAGATCAGATGTCAGATTGTCTATTTCTTCACAAAGGGGGAAATTGTTCTCATATTATCATAAGGGGGAGAGGAAAGCTCATGAATACTGTACTCATTGGTTATATGGTGGAGATCATTCAACGACAGATCTGACCTTGAAATGTTTTAATGATTTTGATTCTTAAAAATCATTAAAAAGGGGGAGATTAATCAAAGTTCAAGATCAGATTGAAGTTTTAAAGATTTCAGGAGAGATAAATATTTTCCAGATGATCAAAGTCAAAGGTTAAAGAAAGTTTGTCAAAGAGATAGTGAAAGAAAGTCAGGGTTTGAAAGTAAAGGTGACTATTCAGAATATTCAAAAGTTAATCCAAAGGGAAACACAAGTTTGAAGAATTGTCAAAGATTCTACAAAAGTGTAAAAAGACTTGAAAATGTCAATGTTAAGAAAGAGCAAAAGCTGAAAGCTGATGACATTTCTGAAGAAAAGAAGACCTGAAGATTATTGCCAATTTTTTTTAATCTTGAATCCAAAGGGGGAGATTGTTAGACTGAAATTGTATTCAAGATTAAATGTGGGTCATTATTGTATTTGTTTTAAGTGTGAGTGTGTGTCTTGTAAATGTGTTTAGAAGGTTTGACCTTGCTTGGTCATGTTGACCTATATATAAGCATGTCATAGTATTGGTTTCAAGTTGTAGTGGTAATTAGAGAGAGAGAGATAGAACACATAGTTACACACCTTGAGAACACACACAAACACTCTGTTTTGAAAGGATTATCACAAATAGGTATATGGATTTATGTAATCTGTGTGATTAATCAATAAAAGTGTTTTGTGTCAATCTGTATGTGTTTATGCTAGTAATTGTTGGGCCACATGACCGCTAGTTCTTTTGAGCGTACCTATTCAATTTCCTTTAATAGAGCAACCTGGACTTCCACTGGTTTCTTTTTCAGCCTTTTGTCTTTGACTTAAGAGGACTGAATCTTGAGAGCAAGAGAGGTATATCTTTGACAATCAACTATCAGTTTCTCAGCTCTGACAGATTCTTCGATTTCAGCTTCAGTCAGGAAGTCTAGTTCTATAGAAGTTGTTTGAAGAGGGACCTTCAGCTGTTGAATCTCCAGATGGGAGATCATCTCTGTTCTTTTCTTCATCTCTTCCTCTGACCAGTTAGATGGTCTTGAGGGCCTTCTTGGATGGTGAAGGGCTTCTTCTTCTTCATCTTCTTCATCAATCTCATTTACGGAGATTGGGATTATTGAGTCATCAGCTATAGAAGTTGGGATTATTTGTAGTTCCTTACCCTTAAGCAGGGGAGAGAACTGTCTGGTCAGAAATAGAGAATGAAAAAGGAGTTAGTGTATGTTTGGGAAGAAGAGAGATAAAGGCTAGAAAGAGATTGAGGGTTTATAGAGAGATAAAGGTACAAGAGCGAGGCATACCTGAGAAGGATTCTCTTCAGATAGTGAAACATTAGTCAGGTTTCCCTCAACAGCAACACCTTTAGATCTGCTTTGGGAAGGGTCTCCTGAAGATGTTTCTTTACTCCCCCCTGCTGTGACAGCTTCTTTCGAAGCTATCACTGATGATGTGGCAGCTGCAGAAAACCATAAAGATTGGTCTTCTTCATCGTCATCATCATCATCTGGATGTTGCTCTTCATCTTGATCTTGTAGATCAAGATCTTCATCTTCTTCATCCTCCTCCTTTTCTTCTTCTATTAAGCCTTCGAAAGAAGATGGAGGGGCTTTGTCAGCAACCTTCTCCCCCTCAACATGAGAGGGAGGATCTTCTGGGAGAACCTCAGCAGCAGCTTTCTCTTTATTTTCTTCAGCAACTTTCTCCCCCTCTTTGTCATTATCAGCGAGGGAGAGGTCCTTAGATGGAGAGGAAGGTTGTGCAGTGGTCAACTTGCGGACTTAAGCCTCCAGACTTTCTAAGCGTCCTTCAATCACAGGGATGTCTGAAGTAGCTTGATGAATGAATTCAACAGCTATGTTCAGAGAGGTATGGTCAGCCTCTGTGAAGGAAGGAGAAGGAGTCGAAGCTGGTGCATCAACTTATTAAGGACTTGTTGTAGAAGAGTTGTACAGGAATCGATCTTCGTAGATAACCCTTGGACATTGTTGTTTAGAGAATCAAAGCGTCCTTGAAGAAGTTGAGTATCCTCCTTTACTTTGAAGAGCTCCCCTGAAGAGCTGAGATTTGGGAGGCTTCAGCTTTGGTGGAGCAGGTAGCTGTCAATTGCTTCAGCTCTTCACCAGCGGTATTGACTGCGCTGGTGGTTTCGTTGATGGAGGTGGTGATAGAATCCACCTTAATACCTAAACTGTTGACATGAGAGTCAACAGTCGCCATATTAGGACCTGAAAGAAAAGTTACCTTCTGAGTAACAGGCTTATATGGACATATGAGAGTTGTATTGGTGGGTTTAGGTATACCTGATGGTTCAAACATCTTGAAAAATTGCATGTATCTTTCAAAGGTTTGAGCATCAGGTCCTAAAAATGCAACGTGAAGTTACTGTACGAGAGAAGGAGGGTCAGAGACCAAAGAAATAGAGGGATTAGAGGCGGGGATAGAAGGAGTTGGGAGTTGGGTAGTTACCTCAGTTGGTACTGAGATGGGTAGTTACCTCAGTTGTGTCACTGATGTTGTGATAGCGACCGAGATCGCTAGCACGGTTGATGATGGTATAGCTGAGGATGAGGAGGAGAAACCCACGAAATTATCCAAGGAAGTTTGTCGAGAAACTACCTCAGGTATTGAACTAGGGGTAATGGTCTCCTTAGTCAATTTGGCCTTCTTTGAAGTACCAGAAAGACTAGTAGATGGTCGTTTAGAAGAGGTTTTAGCGGTAGGGCTAGCAGAAGAACGAACCTCCTGCGTGGCCGCTGAAGTAGAAGAAGTGTGGAGAGAGAGACGAGAGAGTAGGGTAGAGATACTTACCTCGTTGTCCAGCGTTTTGACCTCCAGTGAACGCTGACCCACTTTGGCGAAGGAGCCATCAGGAGTAGTGGGGTAAGAGTTAGCGTAGAGAAAATTCAGACATGTACAGATAAACCGTACATATGGGATCTTGGGATCCCTCTCCGTCTTCTCTATCTTTGACTTAAGATCGTCAAAGATAGCGGTGGCAAAGTCGAAGTTCTTTCCAGCGATGACTGAGTAAGCCATCTGGAGTTGAACCTTGCTTGCCTGATCAACTGAACCACTTTTCCCACTCATACACTAAATGAAGTAAGAAAAGATGAAATTCAGTTGGGAAGACATGTTTGCCTTCTTGATGAGAGTCAAAAAGAAAACCAGAGGTTTTGAAAGAATAAAATCAAAAAGAATGATTTTAGTGAATAGAAATCTTTTAAAAATCCATAATGATGGAACATAAATAGTATTTAGTAACAAGATTTTAATAGAAAGAAGATCAAAATAATCTGTTAATCCTTAAGGAAGAAGATGCAAATGTTTTGAAAGAAGTTCTTGCAAATTCTTGAGAGAGTTCTTGCTTGAAAAAAAAATTCCAGAAAGCGTAAAAGATAAGAATGAAAAGAAACATTCCTTTTATACGTATATATAGAGAGAGAGATGGGAAAACAAATGTTCATCATGACATGGACACGTCCCACGAAGTTGATTGGATAGAAGGGCAACTGACGATCGTGTCTATTAAAAAAGGCATGTCTTGGATTGTCGGTTCAAATGATGTCATGAGGAGAGAGAAAACGTTTCATTTGTCCTTTTTGAAATCATCTCTGAAGAAAAGTCAGAGATAGGTTTTCCTTTGAAAGAATCCCTGATAAAAATTCAGAGATTGATTTTTATTTCAGAAAGATCACTGAAGAGAAATGTCAGTGATAGATTTTGTTTATCAAAAAGCTTTTAATCATTTGAAGAAAACTTCAGTGATCAAAGTTTTATTTAAAACGTCTTACTGAATGAAGATTCAGTGATTGAGAGTAAGAGAACATACCTGAGATTCAGAAATTTATTCAGAGATTGAGTGATAAAGGGGAACTTATAATCACTGACGTAATGCATGAACGATGAAGAGTTACCCTTCAAGATTCAACATTCCAAGCTCACTGATGAGAAAGTTGAATCTTGTCTCATCAAGAGGTTTGGTAAACAAATCAACTAGCTGATAGTAAGTGGGGATAAAGTGAAGTTCAATATCACCATTCATCACATGATCTCTGATAAAATGATATCTGATCTCTATGTGTTTCGTCTTTGAATGTAGCACTGGATTGTTTGCTATAGCGATAGCACTAGTGCTATCGTAATAGATTGGAATCTTTGATAGCTGAAGGTCATAGTCTAATAGTTGATTTCTCATCTATAAGACCTGAGCACAACAACTTCCAGCGACTACATATTCAGCTTCAGCTGTGGAAGTGGACATTGAATTTTGCTTTTTTCTTGTCCAGCTTACCAGCTTTCCTCCTAGGAGTTGACATCCACCAGTGGTGCTCTTTCTATCGAGTTTACAACCTGCAAAATCACTATCAGAATATCCAGTTAGATCGAACCTTGAGTCTTTGGGATACCAAAGACCGAGGTTAGGAGTCCCTTTCAAATATCTGAAAATTCGCTTAACAGTGATCAGATGGGATTCCTTGGGTTCAGACTGATAGCGTGCACATAAACAAGTAGAGTACATGATGTCAGGTCGACTCGCTGTAAGATACAACAGGGAGCCTATCATTCCTCTATAGGCAGTGACATTAACAGGTTTTCCAGATGGATCTTTGTTAAGTGTCAGAGGAAGTGCCATAGGAGTCTTCATCGCTGAAGTTTGTGTTAAATCAAACTTCTTTAGCATGTCTTTAACATACTTACCTTGGTTCATAAAAGTACCTTTGTCAGATTGTTTAATCTGAAGGCCAAGAAAATATGTCAGCTCACCCATCATAATCATTTTGTATTCTTTCTTCATTCTTTCAGTGAAGCGAGTACATAAAGATGGGTTAGTAGAACCAAATATGATGTCATCGACATATATTTGTACAAGAATAATATGACCTATTATCTTTCTGAAAAATAATGTACTATCAATTTTTCCACGTTCAAAATTTTCAGAGATAAGAAAAGATGAGAAAGTGTCATACCAAGAACGAGGGGCTTGTTTTAGACCATAGACAGCCTTATCCAATTTATAAACATAATTTGGATACTTAGGGTCATAGAACCCTGGAGGTTGTTCTACATAGACTTCTTCATTCAGCTTTCCATTGAGGAACGCTGATTTTACATCCATTTGATACACATTGAAGTCTTTGTAAACTGCATAAGCTATGAATAGTCGAAATGCTTCGAGCCTAGCCACAGGGGCAAAGGTTTCATCATAGTCTATGCCTTCCTCTTGTCTGTATCCCTGAGCAACAAGTCAATACTTGTTGCGGGTTACAGTTCCATGTTCATCTAACTTGTTTCTAAACACCCATTTGGTGCCTATAACAGTTTTATTAGATGGTCTAGGAATGAGATTCCAAACTTTGTTGTGAGAGAACTCAGTCAGCTCTTCTTGCATAGCGCCGACCCAGTTTGGATCTCTGAGGGCATCATCAGCCTTCTTTGGCTCTATTAAAGAAATAAAGTTGACAAAGAGACAAATATAACCTGAACTTCGTCGTGTCTGAATACCTTCATCGGGATCACCAAGAATTTGATCTATAGGGTGATCTCTGGTCCATCGCTGAGCAGGAGCATGATCGCTCATTTCAGAAGTTGGATCAACAATAGGAATGTTCACTGATGAAGAAGCTTGAGGCTCATCAGCTATCAACTGTTGAGAGTCAGACAGACCATTGTTTTCTAAGAGGTGTTCAGACGAAGTTGGATCTGATGGAAGTAAGGTATTTATAGGCTCTTCTGAGATCCATGAGTTGGATTCAGCATTAGGAGGTATGATGTTTGGATCATCATCGGCAACTGGAGGATCTGAATGCTGATGGTTTGAGAAGAAAGGTTCTGTTTCTCTGTAATGAGAAAACATCCAAGCATTTAACTCTTCAGATCCTGATGGTTTGAGAAGAAAGGTTCTGTTTCTCTGTAATGAGAAAACATCCAAGCATTTAACTCTTCATTTTCAGCGATTGGTTTAGAGTTCGCTGAGCGAGTTTCATCAAAAGTGACATGAAATGTTTCTTCCACAGATTGTCTTCTCTTGTTGAAAACTCTGTAGGCTTTGGAGATGGAGAAATATCCTAGAAATATTCCATCATTATCTTTTAGGCCGAACTTTCCAAGCTGATCTTTGTTGTTTAAAATAAAGCACTGACAACCAAAGATATGAAGAAAGCTGACATAAGGCTTTCTTCCATGAAAAAGTTCATAAGCTGTCTTTCCAAATCGCTTAACTATTAGCGATCTGTTTTGAGTAAAACATGCAGTGTTTACAGCTTCAGCTCAAAATTGAGTAGGGAGGTGAGAATCACTGAACATTGATCTAGCAGCTTCAATGATCGTTCTGTTTCTTCTTTCAGCGACTCCGTTTTGCTGAGGTGTTCTTACTAAAGAGAAATTATGAGAAATTCCCTTGTTCTCAAAGAAATTGTTCAGATAACTGTGTTTGAACTCAGTTCCATGATCACTTCTTATTGAACGAACAGTGAGATTATTCAGCACTTCCATCTTTTTAACAAAAGATATTAGTTCTTCTGGACTATCACTCTTGCAGCGAAGAAAGATAACCCAGGTGTAGCGAGAGTATTCATCTACAATGACAAGCGTATATTTCTTTCCAGCTATTGATTGGATGTTGACAGGGCCAAACAAATCCACATGCAAGAGTTGAAGAGGACTTGTCACTGAGGAAACTTGTTTAGACTTGAAACTAGCATTTGTCTGTTTTCCTTTTTCACATGCTGAACAGAGAGATTCTTTAGCATATGAATCCTGAGGAAGACCAGACACCAGTTCCTTAGAAGAGAGAAAATTCAGGGTTTTGAAATTTAGATGAGAGAGCCTTTTGTGCCATAGCCAGTTGACATCAGAAGAGGCTTTAGAGAGAAAACATACGTTTTCAGTGGTAGTAGAGTCCATATCTATTACATAGACATTTTCTTTATGTTGGATCCCAAATTTAATCTCACAACAATGATATAAACAATAAGAGTAATAACAGCGGAAGCAGTTTAATATCAAAGGAGATTCAAATATCACAGTTCATAAAGCAAATAATAGATAAACAAGATATTCTTCAATAAAATATTCAACTTATATTATTAGTTATAAGACTTCTTAAGCACACTTTGAACAATAAGGTGATGGTCCTTTTTATAGGACCATAAAGTAAATAGTGTACTTATTTGACAAATAGAAGCATGGCTTGAACTGTATAAGAGGTAAGATCAAGATATTGAACAGTGTCTTACCTAAGAGGTAAGATCAAGACATGTTTGAACAGTGACCTACTATAGAAAGTAAATCTTATCACAAGGTGACGTGTCATATATTCTTCTTTGTCATCAATTCAGAGTGAACATCTTCAGAGCTCTGAAGTAGGATCTCTGATGAGGGGCTCTCTGATGTCTTTCTGAGAGACTGTCTCTGAACTAACTTCAGAGACAGACATACTTTCTTCAGAGACAGACTTGCTTTCTTCAGACTGAATCTGAACTGACTTCAGAGACAGACTTGCTTTCTTCAGACTGACTCTGAATTGACTTCAGATGAAGACTTAGTTATTTTCAATACTTTCATTGGTTCAGATTTGGGGCTAACAATCTCCCCTAAGTACTGAAAATAAACAAAGAACACATTGTACATTTAAACTAGAAAGCGAAGAGGAGAAAGTCATCCTCTGTAAATATTACTTCTCATAAGAATTTGGAATTACAAAAGAGAATAATATTCAACAAGTAATCAGAACCTATCACTAGAACATATCCTATGAAACTTCATGATGAGCTCTCTGAAGTTAATCATTGAGCCAATTTCCAAGTCTAGTTTCGCCAGTAGGTCTGCTCTGTGCCGTTCTTGCTTTACATGAATCATCTTCTGTATTCCTTTCAAAGTTTCATCAGAATACTTTTCTACTTGCGAAGCTAGAAAGATTTTCTTCTCTTGGTTCACTCTGTATATGAAACCCAGAGGTTCTTCAATGATTGATCCAGTCTTCTGTTTGTCCAGGTTTTCAATGGTTTCCTCTGGTTCAGTCACTTGGAGCTTTTCTTCACCCAAGTTCAGAGCAATCTGAAAGTCACGTTTGGCTCTGTGTTTGATGTAAGCTTCCATTGCCCGTCTGACTTCAACCATGCTCATTCTGATTTCCCTTCTTCCTGAATCATATCTCGCAGAGCAATATGCATATAGATGAGTGAGATCATACGGATTTAGATTTACGAGATCATTATCATTGAACTCGTAAATCTTCTGATCAGATCGAGTCACCACATAATGCCTATATATTATTTTGTTGAAGGTGAATGTCTTTTCAGAGATTTTCTCAACTTTTACTATTGGAGCATCATTGAGAACCGCCTTTCTTGGTGATGTTTTTGCCTGTATGAATCTTCGTTCGTAGTCTGGCATGTCCTCTCTGATTCTTGGATTCAGAGGGATTACTTGAGTGTTTTCCATATTGAACTCACAGTAGATATGCCAAAAGTGATCTTCTATTGATGCTTCAGGAGTGGATTCTAAGAATGTGGGAGGATGAGTGAATACCTTGGCTGGTAAACCGATGCTTGTCTTCTGAAAAAGATTCTCTAGAGGATCCTGTTCATCAACAACCATGGTTTCTTTGTCCTTGGGCTGTGACTGAGTTATCTCTGAAGGCTGTTCAGAGATATATCCATCTATCTCTGGAGATTCTCTTAATTTTGAAGTTGTTGACGTATGATGAGGTTGAGCGTTTTTGAAAACATACTCTTTGACATCAATTACTTCGATCTGATCTCCAGCAGCTTCTTCCTCTCTTTCAGAATCTTTCTGTTCTTTCTCAGACTCTGACTCAAAGGCATCTCTCATCGCCATTGGTTGTCTTTCGGGTGATGATAATGCATCTTCAGAGGATGTATAGAAGTCTAAAAGTTGTTGTTCTTCTTCTTCTTCCAGAGCTCCAATTTTCTCTGGAGTTGCTTCAGTAACTGGAGTGATTGGAACACCTGGTGTTGATGAGGCGTAAAGTATGACTGGTGCTGTGAATGATTGTAAAGTACGGTTTTCATCAGAAGAGGTGGTGTTCCTTTCTGGTTCCTTCTCTTGAACTTGTGCAGAGGGAGCAGCTTTAAAGGTGTGCACGGTTTTATCTCTGATCTCCCTATTTTGTGAGTCAGAGTGCTCATCATCATCTGAATCCTCAGAATCATCAAATATGGCTTTCTTTACTGCATCGCTACAAGTCCCACTAGAAAACTTGCGTTTGTATTTAGGAGAGCTTGGTTCAGCGATTCCTTTTCCTTTGGGATCCAGAAGTGTCTTCTGAATGGATTCGATTGCCTCTGAAGCAGCAGTTCTGATTTCAGTAATATGGTCCTCTGATTTATAGTTGTGAAGTTCCAGAGTAGCTTTGACCTGCTTCTGAGCAATTGTAGAGATCTTGGAAGAACAAGTGAGCATTCTGCTCATTATTGCTGATTTGAAAGAGGCCAGATCACTTTTGGTGATGAGGTCTTCAGAAGTCTGGGGTGGTGGTTGTGGTGTTGCTGATGGTGCGCTGACAGTTGGTACAGAAGCTTGAATTGTTGCTTTGATGAGGTCAGAGATAGAGGCCATTTGATCTGTTGAGAGTGATGATGATCTGGTGGCTACTACCTCTTCCCTTAGTTCTAATAGAGCTTTCTGAACATCGATGGTTGTAGATGCTTGATTTTGAAGAGCAGCATTCTGAACTTTAAGAGCGGCTACCTCCAGGGATGATTCAGCCTTCTGTTTGAACAGTTCTTGTTCCAACTCTTGGATTCTGTTTGAGGAGTCCAAAAGTTGGGTCTTCAGAGTGGAAACCTCTGCTCTGAGGTTTGTGTTTTCAGAGCGAAGAGCAGAGGTCTCTGAACTGTCAATTCTCTGAAAGTTATGCTCATTCATGGAGCCTCTGACTTCCTCACAGAATCTCTGGAACTCAGATTTAGTGAGAAGTTCAGATAGGGGTACATTGGTTACAACACATGTAGCCAAATTTTCCTCGAGTTCAGAGGAGCCTTCGTTCAGAGTTGTTTTGATGTTGTCTCTGGAAGGACTTCCACTCAATCCTTGATGTTCCGGAGAATCATCTCTGAGTGTTCTGTTCTCATCCAAGTCCTCCTTCTCAGATTCAGAGGACTGGAAGTGAATGTGGGATTTGATCTTGCGATCCAGGCAAGTCAATCCTTGGTTTTGTAGGTCAATCCATTGTCCCTGAGTTGGACAGCTACTTCTTGATATCCTAAAGGGTGAGAGATGAGCCACAGAGGCAGCATCATGTGTAGGATTTTCGGATGTACTCTGAGGCAACTGAGTACTTAAAGTATTGGCTAAGTCCTATGAAGAGGGCTTATCCAAAAATTGAGTTTCCTCAGTTATGTGAACTTCAGAGGAGGAAAAAGGTACCTCTGAAGTGGCTTGCTGGTTTGGGTTCGAGGTGTGCACCTCTGATTCAATAACCATTACCTCTGGATCAGGTAGGTTAGATTGTGTGGTTGCACTGGGAGATGGGGTTGCCTTGAGGCATCTTTTTGTTTGGAAGGGGAAGAACTCTCAGGTTTCTCTAAGTCAGAAGACTTGCTCTCTTCCCTCTGAGAATTTTCAGAGCTAGTCTCTGAAGATTCATCCTCACTTTCCTCAGAGCTAGTCGAGCTATCCTCTACACTAGCAAATGAGGTTTCTTCCATTACTTCCTCATTGAGAGCCCCTTCCGGTGCTCTGTCATCTCTCTCAACTTCGGTTTCTCTACCAAGAGTACCCTCTGGTTCACTCTTGTGAGAGCTCTGTACTTCAGCGTCCTCAGATCCCTCTGAAGCCGAGATGCTCTTACTCTCCATTCCAGGTTCAGGACCTAAGTGTGTTGGTGTTCCCAGAACTGGTTCTAGTCCTTGGGCAACACTGAGATAAGAAGCTAAGGCTACAGATTGAGGATTTACCTGATTCAGCATGTGGTGAGGGATCCTCCTTGCTTCTGGATAGCCTTCAGATAGAATCGTCGGTTTGAAGCTGTTCATTATGTAGAATGGAGTTTTGGGTTGTTCAGGGGCAATCAAAATATGAAGCTTCTCGATCGCAGCATGGATGATTAGAGATAGAAATCTTGGGAAAGTTATTGAAGGAACTTTGGATGATTGGGTCGTTTGTTCAGGGTCCTTTGCCAAGCATTTGTTCTTCTTCTCTATTGATGTCAGAATCATATCAAAGATTATGCCGGCCATGTGCAAGTTGCGATTGAAGAATAGGTCATACATGATTGACAGTATTTCTGGTGTTGCTTGATCTATGCTCCCTAGTTTGCAGGTTAGAGTGTGATTTAGGACAGAGAACATGAAATTCCAGATTGGTGGTAGGTGTTGTCGTCGGAAGTTGCTCAATCTGGTGATTTCAGTGTTGTAACCTAGCATTCGAATAAACTGTAGTAGGGTTTCATAAGTTGGGCGTTTTTCAAAACGCGTGATTTGAAGTTCCTCAGCTGTTAGGAGTGGGAGAACTTCTCTTAGAACAGTAGGATTGATGAGTATCCTACATTTTACAACTTGAGATATGTCGAACTCGCCGATTATTCTGTTATGTGCATCGCTGTAGTGACTTGATGAATACCATTCTTGAATAAACGAAAGTGGACATTCATTTGTAAAAGCAGTTAGGGCTTGAGTCAGTTCACAGTTGGAGAAGAACTCGCAGATTACTCTGTATTGTTCCTCAAATTTGGGAGAATCAAGCTGAATCATATGATTGTTGTCTTTGATTGGAAAACGATACAATCTTGAAGGTTCACCAGATTTGGGAAAAAGCTTGCACCATTCATTTGAAGACGCCATTTTTGAGTTCAAGTGAAGAAGATGAAGTTCAAATTCTTTTTGGAGAGAAAGAGAGATTGTGCTCGAGAGTAATTTGTAAAAATGAATATCCGGATTTTAAATTGGTTTTGTATCCAAATTTAGAAAAAGATACACTCGAGTACATAAGGTGAAACGGCAGTGATTTGACCTTTTGGATAAAGCCGTTTGGCCTTTCACTCATCCCTTTTTGTGACACGTGGCCTTGAAAATTGTTGTACCTACGAATGTAGGTTCCAAGAAAATAGGAAAGGGGCGCCATTTTTTCAATAAAAATCTGAATATCTTCTTTGTGCTGACTAGACAAACCTTTCGCCTTAATAAGTAATTTTAAGATATTACTTGAAATAATAAGGTTCAGTTAAACTGAAACTTTAATTTCAAATGATATCAAAAATTGCTTATTTATTAAAAGGTTCTTGTTTGAGGAATGTCTTGGTCTGAAAGTTGTTGACTCCCCCTTGACAGATGATTTGTGAAAAAAAAATCCTCAATTTCAGAGACTCGAAGATTAATTTCAGAGACTCTGAGTAGACTTCAGAGACCATTTTCAGAAACTCTGAGAAAAATTTAATTTGATTCAGAGACAAAATTCAGAGATTCCGAGTTGACATTTGAAAAATTCTGGAGACAAAATTCAGTGAATCTGAGATGAAATTCAGAGACTCTGAATTGTCTTCTGAAAAGTTCTTTTTCTCAATTTCAGAGACTCTGAGATGAAATTCAGAGACTCTGAGATGTCTTCTGAAAAAGTTCTTTTTCTCCCCCTATTGTTGTGTTTGGAGAACATTCAGAGACTGATATTGAAATATGCTACTTGGTTCAGAGGCTCTGATTATTTGATCAAGAGACTCTGAGTTTCTTCCTTGTTAGGTAGACATATTCAACATTCCTAACTTGCTAATTAAAAAAATTGAACCTTCGTTCATCTAAAGCTTTTGTGAAAATATCAGCAAGTTGGAGATCAGTTGGTACAAAATACATTTCTATTGTTCCCCTTTCAACATGATCTTTTAAGAAATGATACCTTACATCAATGTGCTTTGTCTTTGAATGCTGTACTGGATTTGCAGAGATGGTATGGCACTTTTTGAATCATACAGAATGGGTATTCTTTCATATTGTTGGCCATAATCTTTGAGCTGAGTTTTCATCCATATTACTTGAGAGCAACAACTAGCAACAACAACATATTCTGCCTCTGCAGTTGAAGTTGAAACACAGTTTTGTTTCTTGGATGACCAACTTACCAGCTTATTGCCCAGTAACTGACAGCACCTAGAGGTACTTTTTCTGTCAAGCTTACATCCTGCATGATCTGCATCAGTGTAAGCTGTTAGATCAAAACTAGAAAGTTTTGGATACCAGAGGCCTAAAGATGGTGACCCTCTTAGGTATCTGAAAATTCTTTTGACAGCAGATAAATGAGATTCTTTTGGATTTGCTTGATATCTAGCACAAAGACATGTTGCAAACATTATGTCAGGACTACTTGCAGTTAAGTATAATAGTGAACCTATCATTCCTCTATAGGTTTTTATATCCACAGATTGTCCTAAAGGATCAGAGTCAAGTTTGACTCCGGTGACAAGAGGTGTTTTCATAGTAGTTGAATCATTGAGTTTGTACTTTTTCAAAATTTCAGAGACATATTTAGTTTGACTTATGAAAGTGCCTTCTGAAGTTTGTTTTACTTGTAAGCCCATAAAGAAAGTTAATTCTCCCATGAGGCTCATCTCAAATTCACTCTTCATCAACTCTGAAAACTTGTCACAATACTTTTGATTTGTAGAGCCAAATATAATGTCATCAACATAAATTTGTACTAATAGCATCTCATTCTGTACGTTTTGATGAATAATGTTGTATCAATTGTGCCTTTGTCAAATCCATTTTTAATCAAAAAAGTGGACAAAGTTGCATACCAAGCTCTTGGAGCTTGTTTAAGTCCATACAGAGCCTTATCCAAATAATAAACATGATTAGGAAACTCTGTACTTTCAAATCCAGGTGGTTGTTGGACATAAACTTCTTCATTTAATTTACCATGTAGAAAGGCAGATTTAACATCCATCTGATAAAATTTGAATCCTTTGTGTGCAGCATAGGCTAAGAAGATTCTGATTGCTTCTAGCCTAGCTACAGGTGCAAAGGTTTCATCATAATCAATACCTTCTTCTTGGCAATATCCTTTAGCAACCAACCTGGCTTTGTTCCTAATTATAATTCCATCCTCATCCTTTTTGTTTCTGAAAACCCATTTTGTTCCAATTGCAAATTTTCCTTTGGGAAAGGGAACAAGGGTCGAGACTTTGTTTCTTACAAATTCTTGAAGTTCATCCTGCATTGCAAAAATCCAATGAGGATCTTCAAGAGCTTCTTTTACCTTCTTTGGTTCAATAATGCTCAAAAAGTTTACGTAGAAGCATTCATTGATTGTTGCAGATCTTGTTTTAACTCCTTCTGATGAGCATCCAATGATTTGATCAATTGGATGATCTTTTGTCCATCTAGAGATTGGATCAAAGATTTGGGGTGGAGTTTGAGCTTCAGAGATAACAGTTGGTGACATCTCTGATGTGCTGTTTAGAGTCTCTGAAGTTGTTTCCCGAGATGGTGAAGCAGATTCTTGAATTTCTTCACTATTTGTTTCTGGATTTACTTCAGATACTCCTTGATCATCCTCCTTTTGATCTTCAACTTCTTCTGATTCACTTTGTTGATCTGAGTTTGGTGAAATAGAAGGTGTTAATTCAGAGGGACCAGAAAGAGTTGTACCTGTTTCTTGGGGTCCTTCTGAATTTTCTCTTGGTTTATCTCTGAAGACTACTTCTGGGTTATCTTCATCAAAGAAATCTTCAAATATTCTGTTTAATTCAGATTCTCTTGATGATTCAGAGATAGGTGTTGAGAGACTTTCTTGTTGTTCAGAGCTTTTATTGTCATCAAAAGTGATATTGATGCTCTCTTGGATGGTCCTTGTTCTAAGATTGAACACTCTGAAAGCTTTTGAGGCTAAAGAATATCCAATGAATTTGCCCTCATCAGCTTTCTTGTCAAACTTTCCAAGAGATTCTCTATCGTTCAGAATGTAACACCTGCATCCAAAAACATGAAAATATTTAACATTAGGTTTCCTATTGTTAATGAGTTCATAGGATGTTTTCTTAAATCTTTTGACAATTGTAGCTCTGTTCTGAGTAAAACAGGCTGTTGCCACTGCTTCTGCCCAAAAATTTGTTGAAAGATCAGATCCAGCAAGCATTGTTCTTGCAGCTTCAACAAGTGTTATGTTCTTCCTTTCAACTACTCCATTTTGCTGAGGGGTTCTTGCTGCAGAAAAGTTAGGAGTAATGCCTTCTTTTGATAGATATGAATTGATTTTGGCATTTTTGAACTCTGTTCCATTATCACTTCTTAGTTTCTGAACTTTGCTGCTGAATAGAACCTGTAATCTTTTCAACAATCTTATCAAAATATCAGGTACATCAGATTTGGCTCTGATGAATTCTATCCATGTGAATATGGAAAATTCATCAATTAGAACCAGAATGTATTTCTTACCTGCTAGACTCTGTACAGAGATAGGACCACAGAGGTCCACATGTAGCATGTGCAGAGGTCTAGGACAGTTGTTTTCACTTTTGGTTTTATGGGAAGATCTTTTCATTTTTCCCATCTCACAAGCAGAACAAAGATGATCTTTGTTAAACTTCAGAGATGGTAATCCCTTAACCAAATTAAGTTCAACTAATTTATCAAGTGAGGAAAAGTTTACATGTGAAAACTTTTTATGCTAGAGCCGGACTTCTTCATTATTCAGAGATACAAGACAAAGTTTTTCTGAATCAGTGTCGTTTATTTTGGTAAAATTCATTCTATAGAGGTTACCTTTTCTGTCTGCTCTTAGTAATTCTTGACCTGATTCTGAGTGGAGAAGTGAACAATATTTTCTTTGAAATTTCACATCAAAACCATGATCACAAAGTTGACTTATGTTGATCAGATTGTGTTTTAATCCATCCACATAAGCAACCTTTGATACTAAAACATTTCCTCTTGACAACTCACCATATCCTTTAATCTGTCCTTGCACATTGTCTCCAAAAGTAACTGCTCCTCCAGATTTTGCTTTGAATGAGGATAGCAGTTCCTTATTTCCAGTCATATGCCTTGAACATCCAGAATCTAGGTACCAGATTGGCATTGACTGATTCTGCAAGACAGATTATTGTTTCTTAGGTACCTATCTCATTATGGGTCCTTTTTTGTTAGACTTTGGTGGATTTGCATGACTTTTTGGCATTTCATCTTTTGATGTCTTGCCGTTTGTTGTCTTCTGTTGAAATTTTGTCTCTGAGATATTTTTCAGAGATTGATTCAGAAGACAATGTGATCCTCTGAAATGATTTTTCAGTTTGATCAAGAGATGAATGCAGTTGTAATTAATAGAACAAGAAGAAGTAGGAGCAAAGTTTTTCTTTTTATTAAAATCATTTGTTACATTTTGATTTCTTTTGAAACTTGCATTCGGAATATTACATGTATCCCTAACTACTTCTTTCCTTTTTTTTGAAAGACAGTCTTCTTTTCAAGTTGCTTTTTCTTGATCAAAAACATCTTCTTTTCTTTTCTGCTTACTGCACAAACAGGATCAATATGGTTAATTTTTGTCCTTTTGCCTTTTTGTTCAGGAGAGAATTTTATTGTTTTATAGGTGTAAGAATTAGAAGTGTTTGTTCTATTCTTTGCCTTTCTTGTAATTCTTTTTTGAAGTTCTAGAGACGTTTTTGCATGTAAACACATATTTGCAAAATCAGGACTTATTGGAATTCTGGTTTTGGTTTTCAAAATTGAAATTGGAACATTCAAAATACCAGACCCAACAGTTTCTATCTTTTTGTGACTTACATTCTCTGGTTTACAAAAAATATGTTCATCAATCTCTTGATCAGATTCTGAATCAGAATCAAGAAAGTCTCTCTTAGTTTTAATAGAGATAGCTACCTCTATTGGTTTTTCAATTTCTTTTGTTCTAGAGACTTTAATGATCCGTTTCATGCTTTCTTTTCTTTTTAAGTCCTCCATGACATTTTCTTTCCATATATTTTTAACATCATCTTCAAATGTAGTTCTGATGTTTTCATCTGACTTTGGTGAATACTGACTTTGGTGAATACAGAGGGGCATACAGATTAAGTGAACTCTGAGATTCATTTTCAGAAGTACTTGTATCAGAGGTACTTGGTTCCGATGTCTCTGATTCATTTGAGATGAAAGCATCAAATCTGAAAATTTCTTTGGGATCATAGCTCTGAGGTTTTGTGAAGTGTACCTCTGAAGTTTCTTCTTTTATTTGTAACACAGATTGTTGAAAGTTTTTTACTTCAGAGTATGTAGTATTTTTGAAATTTAGAGCTCTTTCTTTTGATCCCTCTGATGTTTTCATTCTTTTGAAATTATTCAGAGATGGACCTTCAAAGCTTTGGACCTTTCCCATACGGAAAGTGGAAGAAAGTGAAGTTTTCTCCAATCTAGTGAATGAATTCAACTCATTGAATCCCAGCCCTTGAGAATCCATTTGAGTTTTTATTTTGTCGAAAACACCTTGTGCATTAACATAGCTTTTGATTCGAAGATTTTTTCTATCTAGAGATTGATGTAGGATTTCTCTTTCCTTTTGAAAAAATTTGGTTAAGGCAATAGAATTGAGCCTTTCATACTCAGATTTCTTTACTTCTTCTTCTTTTCCTTTTAAAACTTTCTCAATTTTTCTTATTTCTTCTTTTCAACAAAAAATTATTTCTTTTTTGATTCCAGAAGATTCTTTTCTCTTTTGAAAAAGATGAGCTCTTTTGACAATTGTTCTCTTTTCTTTTTCTCTTCAAGAAACTTTTGCTCTAGATCTTGAAGTTCATTAATTAGTTTAAAATCATCTATTTCAGGATCACTATCAGAGGTGTAAGGAGAGTTTACCTTTTCAGAGTTGTCTTCTGATGCTCCATCAATTTGATTTCCATCTGAAAAAGCCATACCACAGAGATTGGTAAGCTCTTCCTCGCCGTCGCTTGTTGAGTCAGATAGCCAGTCTTCCATATCTGCTACAAGAACTCTTTCTTTTACGTTGTACTTGTATTTGTTCTTGTAGTAATCTTGATCTTTTACGTTGTACTTGTGGGTTCTTGTTGAAATCTGACACCATCTTGTTGAAATATTCTTTCAGGATTTCTTCTTTCTTCATTCTCTCTCCTTCCTTCAAATACTTTCTTGCCAAATTTCTTGTTAAACTGATGAGTGATTAATGCAAGAGATTTGGCAAAGGCATTGATATCTTATTCTAAGTCTGAATAATTTTCTTCTGCCATTAGGACCTTTTTGGATCTTTTTTTTGTTTCCAAACCTTTTTGTGACTCTTCACAGTTGTTTTCTTTCGAAATTTGTTTTGAAACAAGTGCAAGGGGTCCACCTAAAGACAATTTTGATTTTTGCTTCATAACTTCCTTTTCATGTGCAACTAGAGTGCCATAAATGTCAGTTAATGACCATGACTCAAGATCTTGATTGGCTTGTATAGACATGGACAGTTGTGACCAATCTTCATTTAAGCTTTTCAAGAAAAGAACATTGTTTTCCTCTTTTGTTCTTATCACTCCAAACTTTCTGCATTTGTTGATAAGAATATTGAATCTTGAGTAAGTTTGGTGTAATATTTCTTCTGGTAGAGCATGAAAATCATGATATTCATTGATGCATAGATTTCTTCTATTTTTCTGGGTTTGTAGGCCTCCTTCAAGTTGATTTAACAACTGATCCCATATTTCTTTTGCAGTTTTACAAGAATCAAGTTCTTGAAAGATATCATTGGGAATGACCATTATCAGTAATCTAACAGCTTTTGAGTCATTATCCATCATATTAGTTTCTTCATCAGTGAAGTTTGTGGTTTTCTTTTCATAATATGCAGGGATTTCAGCAGTATCTGCTGTTGCAGGAACTCTTGGAACCAACACCATTGGAATGTGAGGTCCAACGTTCACTGATCTAAAGAGATCCTTGTCCATACCTTCTAAAAAATTTACCATCCTTATCTTCCATTTGGGATATTCATCCCTTAAAAGTGTAGGAGGTTTTGTTAAAGACCCAGCTGTATAAATGGCACTTATGCTTGAGTTTGCCATTTTTGAAGAAAAAGATGAAGATTTGAAGAACAGATGCTTTTTGTATTGAACAGTGATTTACTATCAAATCTTGAGCATATGGTGTTCTTTAATAAACCAGGTTTATTTGAACATGCACAAATATTGAAAGTTAGAATCAATGAGATGTAAATCTATCATAGTATGCAGATGCGATCTTACTTTGTTTAGAAAACAAAGAAGGCTCTGATACCAATTGTTGGATCCCAGATTTAATCTCACAACAATGATATAAACAATAATAGTAATAACAGCGGAAGCAGTTTAATATCAAAGGAGATTCAAATATCACAGTTCATAAAGCAAATAATAGATAAACAAGATATTCTTCAATAAAATATTCAACTTATATTATCAGTTATAAGACTTCTTAAGCACACTTTGAACAATAAGGTGATGGTCCTTTTTATAGGACCATAAAGTAAATAGTGTACTTATCTGACAAATAGAAGCATGGCTTGAACAATATAAGAGGTAAGATCAAGATATTGAACAGTGTCTTACCTAAGAGGTAAGATCAAGACATGCTTGAACAGTGACCTACTCTAGAAAGTAAATCTTATCACAAGGTGACATGTCATCTGTTCTTCTTTGTCATCAATTCAGAGTGAACATCTTCAGAGCTCTGAAGTAGGATCTCTGATGAGGGGCTCTCTGATGTCTTTCTGAGAGACTGTCTCTGAACTGACTTCAGAGACAGACATACTTTCTTCAGAGACAGACTTGCTTTCTTCAGACTGACTCTGAACTGACTTCAGAGACAGACTTGCTTTCTTCAGACTGACTCTGAATTGACTTCAGAGACAGACTTGTTGATGTCCCTTGAAAGTCTTTAGATGAAGATTTAGTTATTTTCAATAATTTCATTGGTTCAGATTTGGGGCTAACACTTTACGATAACCACTGAGAGCAAGTTTCCCTTTCTCATTTACCACTGAACATGCTTTCTTGGAAAAGCGAACTTCATAGTCTTTATCACATAGCTGACTGATGCTCAGAAGGTTGTGGTTCAATCCATTTACATAAGCGACTCTTCTGAAGGTAGTTATCCCATTGCTGAGGACACCAAACCCTCGGGTATATCCTTTTCCATTTCCACCGAAGGTGACAGAGGGACCTTTCTCTTCCTTGTATTCAGTGAGCAGGTCTTTTTGTCCTGTCATATGACGAGAACATCCACTATCGAGATACCAGATGCCTTTTGATCCCTGCAAACATAAGGAAGATTAAGCTTTGTTTGGTACCCACTTTTCAATGGGTCCTTTAGGGTTAGTGGAGATGGAAGGTTCAACAATCTTCACAACAGATGAAGATTCAGTTTTAGTGGTAATCTTTACTTTGGTTAATTTCTTAACCTTAGTGGTATTCTTCACCTTGGTAGATTTTTCAGCTTTGGTGACCTTCTCAGCCTTGGAAGCATTCATTTTTACTTTAGCTGATTTATCAGCTTTAGTGGCAGTTGGACATTTGCTTGCAATATGGTCAGTAAATCCACAGTGATAACATTTTCTATATTTGGAAGTGGTTTTGGGACCATGAGTAAAAGGTTTTGAGAATTTAAGATGAGCAGGTCCAACTCCAAGAATGCTTTTATCATGAGATCTGGGAGGAATTTTCATTTCTTCTGATCACTTAGGCTTAAGATCAACCTTTAACTTTGGAGGACAGAGATCAAAGATTTCTATCACAGAGCTAGAAGATTGATTCGCTGAAGGTTTAGAGGGAACTTTTAGCTTTGCTTTCTTGGAAGCCTTCTGAGGATGAAGAATGGCTTTTCCTTTATCCGCAGACTTAGAGCCTTTGGATATTTCCTCAGGGATGGGATTAGAAGAAGAAATATAAAACTGATTATAAGAAGTGTCAGAGATAGAAGTGACAAACGTTCCAAACTTAAGCATGAAACTGTCTTCTTTAGGCTCATCCTGTGGTTTCCAAACACCAAGACCGGTTTTATCACCGCCAGGAGCTTGAGCGTTTATTATCTTAGTGATCTTTATTGAGGAATTGCACCATTTTTCAACAGTAGCCTTTTCTGCTTTTAAAGCAGCGATGGCTTGTTCGCGTTCTTTGCTGATGATTTTATTTACAACAACTTGATCTTTCAAACTTTCCTCTAAAAGAGTCAGTTCTCTGATCTTTTCATGGCATTTTTCCAGCTGTTCAGTTAAATCATTGTTTTTTGCTTTGAGCTAGAGATTTTTCGTTTAGAGCAATGTAAAGATCAATTGTCAGCACATCAACTGCGCGGCTTCTCTCTGATTCAGGTAGAGAGGGATTAGTAGAGATAGATACCTGAGATGATATATAGCTCATAGAAGTTTCAGTTGGTTCTTCCATTTCTTCTTTAATCTCAACCATGAGGCAGAGATTAGCGACTTCTTCTTCATCATAATTTGATTCTTCAGATTCAGCCCAATCGTGTTCTTCAGCGATGAGACCTTTACCTTTTCGCTTGTAGTTTTTCAACTTTTGATATTTCTCTTTTAGCTTAAGGTATTTGTCATCGCTGGATCTTCTAGAGGTAGAAGGTTTGAAGACTTTCTTCGACCTGCACTCACTTGCAAAGTGTCTAATCTTTTCACAGTTAAAGCAAGTAGCAGTAGCCTTATCAACAGGGGTTGATTTTGGCTTGTCAGTGAGGGAGAGAGGCTTATTTCTTCGGAAATTTCTCTTTCTTGCAAATATCTTAAAAGAGTTTGTCAAGAGTGCTAAGGACTCATCAAAATCTGAAAGATCAGTGTCTGATAGATCCTCAGATTCAGAATCTAACTCAGTGATGGTGAGAGTAGATCGCTGAGATGGAATTATCTCTGAAGAGACTAAAGCAACTGGAGTGCTTTTGGAGTCTTTAGAATCTTTTATAAGATTCTTCTTCAAAAGGTTTGATTGCTCATAGTTGAGCAATATTCCATACAAGGTGCTGAGAGAAAGAGAATTTTAGTCTTTTGTCAGCTTGAGACATATTGAATAACTGTCCCAACATTCAGGAAGACATTCCAAGAATTTTGTTAGGACCTCAGAATTAGAATAGGTCCTACCAACAGTTCTTAGATCAATGATTAGGCAGTTAAATCGCTGATGAACATCAGAGAGAGATTCATTCTTACCAGCGATGAAACTTTCATACACTCTTACCAAGTTAATCTTTCGAGTCTCTTGGATTTCAGTGGTGCCTTCATATTGAACACATATGGTTTCCCACATTTCTTTAGAAGTTGTAAGATGCATGATGGAATGGAAAACTTCATCAGGCAGAGCCATAGAGATAATGGTCTTTGCCCTTGCATCGATACCAACCTTCTTTTTGTCTTCATCACTCCATTGTCTGATTTCCTTAACAATATAGCGTTCAGGAATAAAAGGAGTGGTGGCAGTAGCTAGAACGAAGCTATGATTTGGACAGGTTCATAGGGTCCGTTTGCTACGTACTCAGGTATAGTGGGATCTGCACCTTCAAGATATAGCATCATTCGATTCTTCCAGAGAGAGAAGTTATCTCTGCTAAATCGAGGAGGTTTAGAAAGTGAACCATTATCATAGTAGTTTGTGTTTGTGTTAAGTGCCATTTTAGAATAGCAAGGAAGAGAATAAAGCAAGATCTTGTTTATCAGATTAAACAGTCTGCTCTGATACCACTTGTTGGTCCCGGAGGTGCTTAACAAGTTTCTAGAAGGGGG
Source organism: Arctium minus (assembly GCA_954870635.1). NCBI lineage: Eukaryota > Viridiplantae > Streptophyta > Magnoliopsida > Asterales > Asteraceae > Arctium > Arctium minus. The sequence continues at coordinate 67,848,971 of OX941090.1, read as the reverse complement.
GGTTGAATACAAACACAAAATTTAAAGTTTAATAAATTGTTTATTGATAAATCAAACACAATTTACAAGTCTGTTGCGGAATAAGATTAAGTAGAACTCAATATAAACAAACTTAAGAAAACACTAAGATGGTTGTACAAGAATATAGAGAATGGGGATTGGAGAATATAGAAAACAAAGGTTTATGTAAGATAGAAAGATGAAGGCTAGAGGTGAGCACACTCTTCAGATGAAGAGGTAATCTTTCTATTTATACCCTATGCATTAAATGCATGGCAGGGAAGAATTCTAAACAAGAATTTAATTAACACACTCAGAAACAATGTTAAAGAAGTTGCGGAAAAACACTTTAACACTCAATCAATGAAACAATACTTGAATGTAAATCACAAGTTATATTGATTAAACTTAATGATTTCAAACAAAACCTCAATCTGTTGAACAAGCTCAACAGACGTTCAATACTTCTCTATTGAAAGGACTACTAAGAACCTTGAGGTTAATTCTCTAAACAAACGTATATTGAAAACTGTATCAAAAACTATATCTCTATCAAGGACTTCTATACTATATATACATAATTAATTACAAGATAATTATCAAAACAAAATTGATCTTCATAATCCATTCCATAATTATCTTCATCTCTATCTTCAGCTCCTATTCTTTCTCTTCAAGCAATATCTTCATAAACAGTATTAACTTCATTCTTATCCAGCAGCATTAACTTCCTCAACAATATTAACATGTTTGCAGTATTAACCCTTCACTTGCAGTAGTAATCTTCAAGCAGTACTAACTACTAGCAGTACTAACTCTCCAAGCAGTACTAACTACTCAAGTAACAGCACTAACTCTTCAAGCAGTATTAATTCTACTAGCAGTAGTAATCTTTCATCTTGCATTAGTAATATCTTTCAAGTAGCAGCATTATTCATCCTTAGCACATTCAGACCCAACAACGTGTCCTTCATTGATTGGCTGAGAGAGTCTGACTTTGGGAGACATGCTTTCGGCCGTATAATGAACAGTGTAGTTGACAGAGTTGTTGTACGAATTGTGGCAGAGGTATGTCCGTTCTGACACATCGTACTGGTTGTTCAGGAAAAGACAAAAGAGACTTGAGGCATAAGCTAAGTGATCATCGATCGCTGAATATCTCTTCCTTCAGAGATATAAGAAGGTTCAGCTATCGCTGAAGCTTTACCTCAGGTTTCTTCGCGTATGAGTAGAGTCGTCTTTGCTTCACTGATATCCGCATCAGGTCACTAGTAGACTTGTCTTTGTTCAGCAGCTTCGTCTTCGATTCAGCTATGAACATCTGTTGACGCGAAACTTGTCTTCAGGGATTACGTTAAATGTTTACATCAACAACTATCAGCGATAACTAAACAGACTCAGTCTAATCGCTGATAATGAAACACTAATACATAGAAATGCTTACAAGAAAGACTATCAGCGATAACTGAACAGACTCAGTCTGATCGCTGATTTTCACTAAGTATAGAAGAGGGTAATTTTCACTGAGTATAGAAGAGGGTCGTTATCAAATCACTGAGAGAGTTTGGATCAACATTTATAATGATAATATATATGAACATCACATATACAATGTTCATGTCCATTCATGTGCATCCATGGTGAATCAAAGTGCACATTTACACTTTTTCGTTACACTGTTCATTCATTTTCACTACATATATTTGAACATTGATGAACATTATAAATAATGAACGTTGCTGAACATTATAAATATGAACATTGAAAAATATTTTTTGTTACACTATTCATTCATTTTCACTACATATATTTTAACATTGATGAAATTATAAACAATGAACGTTGTTGAACATTATAAATATGAACATATATTTTCGTTACACTGTTCATACATTTTCACTAAATAAATTCGGGATATTTCTTCATGTTGCCACATACAATAATCGAAATGTTTTACTAAAAGTTGCAGTCTTTACCAAATGATTCAGAATGACATATACGATCAATATTTTAACATTTCAAATGGGAAAACAAATAATTTAAAAATTGTAGATATTATATACAATGATCATTAATGTTAAAAATGAAGATGTTTGTTCATCGTCAATGTTTAAAAAAATAATATAAAAATCGTAGATATTATAAACAATGTTTGATTGTTTGTTAATTTTGTTGTGTTCGTAACGAAAGGACATCAACGTTCATTGGATGCCGTTGTTGCAAAAATTTCAGGGATGTTCACATCTGTTTTCTGAATTAAGATGACTACAGGAAAAATTTCTTAAAAACAACGACTATATGATTTTATCAAACATATGAACCAGAAGACTTTAGTAATATTGATATGATTTAAAAAATATGATGAAAATGGACAAAATAATATAATCATAACCTACAATTGTTGTAAAACAATTGATATAGAGAGAATAGAAAGGTTGTAAATTCTCATTAATCATAAACCCTTTATATAGGGATGGATTACAGGTAGATAACTAGATATTATAGTTCTAATCTAACTCTGATATATTTTATTTCTATATCTATCACTATCTCAATCTCTATCGTCATATCCTTTAGACGATGAAACTTATCCTATAACACTCCCCCTTGTGCCGAGTCAAAGAAGTGATGGTGCAATATCGTTGCCTCGTTAAAACCTTGCGTCAAAATAAAAACCCAATGGAAAAAAACGAAGGAAAGAGTACAACGCACCTGTGTATAGACTATTCCTTTAGTCTAGTATTCCCTCATATTTGTACATCAATCATGGGAGTTATATAAATTGTTACCTCACTAAAACCTTACACCAAGGAACAAAACCCATTGGGAAAAATAAAATCTTGGGTGAAGGAAAGAGCACAACATACTAATATCACATGTATAATAGACTCCCCCTTTTGTCTACTACTCCCCCTGATGCGTACGTTAATCAAGGGAGTTTGGATAGTCTCCGCATTCCAATGCTTTCCACATGTTTTTCAAATGTAGCCTTAGGCAATGATTTGGTAAACAAAATCAGCCACATTCTCCTCAGACCTTACTTGATTCACTTGAATCTTAAGGAGAGTCTGTTGTTGCTGATTATAGAAAAACTTTGGCGAAATATGTTTTGTATTATCACCCTTGATATATCCTACTTTCATTTGTTCAATACAAGCTGCATTATCTGTAACAACCAGGCTAAAAGTGATGAATTAAAAGTTTGGGTAAAAGAGTAGTAGGGGTCCATAGTAAAGAGGTCTAGAGTGAAAAAGGGAAATAATAAGGATTTAACCCTAGGACCGAGTATAGTTGATTGTTGGCGGCTGGTATTTTGGAAAAGGGAGAGAGAGAGCTTGAGGCGATCGATCGAAGGGAGCAAAGGGGTTGAGTTTTCAGTGATCATCAACTTTGAAGGTAAGTTCTAATCCCGTTCTCTTTATTGTTAAGGGTTTAACATTTGTTTTCTCAAAATCTTTTAGTTGGATTTTTCTTTAGCCACCGATCGTTCTATGGGTTTTCTGGGTTTAGTTTTGGAGATTGCAATAGATTTAGCTTTTTGATTAAAGGGAATTTTTGTTGTAATCGAGTTCCGCAATTGAAATGGGTACCGGGTTGAGTTGTTATCGATTTCTGGATGTAATCTAAAAATCTGCAGTACCTGCGTGTTGAGCAGTTTTCGTTCGAGCTGGGGGTCCGGTCGATAGAGTACCCCGGTCCCCGTGGTGGACACCGGTCGATGACACCGGTCGACACCGGTTTGTTTGAGACATCGGTCACCGGGGGGGGGGGGGGGAGTAGGCCCTGGTTGTTATCCACACCGGGCGGCCAACGTTGACCCCGGTCCCCGGGTTTTGTTATGTGGGCCGAATCCCAATTCTAGTTGGGGTAATCCCATAGTTGGATTTTTTGGTAGGTGGACCGGCGTATTTTTCTTTCCGAATAGTGAACTCTTGTATATTGTCTTGAGTGGATCTAATCTTCTAGCCAACCTAGCGATCTCTATTAGGTTAATCGTTCGAGATTGGGGTGTTATGTCAACCCCGTTATAAATTAGAAGGTATAGAGAGTTCACCGGTCATTGTTTCTTTTATAGGTTCTGTATCGAACCATAAGAGTAGACGCATGAATTAAACTAAGGACGCCAGGTGAGTTTTTCTGAACTAAATGTTTTTATTTACGAAAGCTTTTGAAAGTTTAATGAAAATTATTGTTTGCTATGTTGACATGTTTATGATGAAACTATTTAAGAATGTTTTATAACTTGTTAATATTTAAATGTATGCATACATTATTTGTGGATGATGTGACCTAAGTCGGGGAGTGTGGCCTGCCTGCTCGTACCGGGGAGTGTGGCCCGTTTATGCCATTGGGGGTGTGTCCCAAAATTAAGGGAGTGCGAGTTAGACACACCGTCTTCGATGGTAGTGTAGTCAGTAGTATGAATTACTTTTATGTTGTTTATAAATCCGTTTGTTTAAAGTGTGAAAAGTTATTTGTTGCTTATTTATTAGAGGGGACTCACTAGACCTCCAGTCTAACCCTCGCTCTTTCAAATTTTAAAAACCCTTTTCAGGCAAACGTGATCTAGGTAGAGCTGATAAAGGCAAGGAGAAGGTGTAGCGGAAATGCGTAGAAGACTGTAACCTTAGTTTAGTTTTTACTTTATCTAAGTTGTGTATAGGTTGCCGTTGCGAACCTTGAAATGAAATTGTACACTTGGGGCCGCTTTGGCATGAGTTATTATTAAGATTTGAATTGTTATCTTGCTATTTTTTGTTGGGTTGTTACAGTTGGCATCAGAGCCATGATTTAAGCGATTTAGGTGACCGGATGGGCCTAAACATAAACTGTGGAGTAGGGAACACAACTGAGATTTAGGAAACCTTTCAGGAAGACCTTGATTATCGAGAGGCGTGATAACAATAGTGAGTACTCTCATGTAAGATAAATTCAAAATCGCATATGGCCAATGCCATTATGAATTTACTTGTGAATAGGCATACTCGATTGTTATTGTTGAGTGTGGTTTAGGGTAGAGAGTCCTATCTATGAATTGATAGTGTTGGTCTGGCGTGTTAGGTAGGTTCGCTTATGGTTGTAAGGTTAATACCATTTGGGAAGAATATTGTGCGGGATGTAGATACTTAGTTGAGAAAGGATCTCATGGGTCCATAAGGAAGATATTATGATAAGAGATGAGCTTTCCACTTCAAGGGAGTTTTCGGTTTGGTAGATTGTTATGGCGATTGGTGGGAAGCAGGAAAGTGTTAATCCATGAATCGAAGGATAGAAATGAGTTTTTTGAAGTTGTAGCTAATTGAAGGGCGGTTGGGAGGCGATATCAGTGCTGACTGATAAAATTGTAGTGAGGATCAGATGGATTTGAGATATGGTTGGTAAGTTTGTTTGAGATCAAAGTGAGGATGCGCAACTTGCAAAATTTTAGTTGCGATGGTAACTGGTACTTGGACATTCAAGGATATTTGGAAGCGTTGGTGCTGGAGGTTGTGGCATAGGAGAGGAACCCGACTGGTTGGTCAGAAGTAAGGAGTTTGGGATAAATCATTGTGGGTGTAGACAGTTGACCTTATTAGAGTAAATAGCCTTCAATGTCATTGAGTCCTATGCATTGTGTTCCAAACAAATTGTTGAAGCCTTTTCATATAATTCATATCAGATATTTTTGGCGTGTGTGTGCATTACGAGGTGTTTATTTTGAAAATGTGTCGACGCGTGCAAACGTGTGTTGGTATTGAACATACAAGTTCATTGCATTGAATTATAAAATTTCAATTTTTGGTGTGGGAGAATTATTTTATATCTCTTTGAAAATGAGATAACTTTGTTATAAAAATCAAAACAACATTTGACCGCATGATTTTATAAGTGAGTTTGGTACAAGCATGTGTTGTCATATCAGTGAGGGTGAGAGTCGTTTGACACGCTCAGTATAAGCAATTTTCTAGTATTTTATAAATCTGGTGGGTAAAGTTCATCGAAAATAATTTCAATTGTGCCAACACCGACATTGGGGTGTGGTGAAGAATATTTTGTCGTGGAGTTGGGGTTGAACAATTCTTTAAATCGTTGCATGTGGCTAGTCGGTGTTGTGTAGTGTACCCTCAAGTTTGTTTCGTAATGTAGTCTCTTCTAAATTTTCAAAAGTGTCAAGAATTTTAAATTCTGGTGTGTCACGCATGAAGGCTATGAACTCTCTAGGTCGTGGGGAAAGGTTGCAATTAAGAATGATGATAGTTTTGAGAGTGGAAGTGTGATGCTCGATCAGAGGGTAGTCAATTCTTGACTTTGGCGTTCCTGTTAAGGAAATGTGCTAATTAGCAGGAGGTGGTTATTGGAGGCCTTGATCTTCGACGTTAAGGATGTTTTTATGGTGTACTAGCTTGTTCAGTGACATAAGATGGGGATGTCGGTAGATGTTTATGCTCAGGGTGGAATTCGAAGTCGTCATGATGCTCTTATATTAGTAAGTTGTATTGCGAGAGGTAGGTCCCATTGGGAATCCTGGTTGGTCGGAGATGTGGTTGAAGTATCACCATGTCGACTGTGGAAGTTGAAGCCAGCGATCATTTTCGAGGTTAATGACGGGACACTGAAAATGAAGAAGTAGCCATGGATGGTTTCGTTGGGTGTTTTTATGGTATGATGCTGGACCACCTGATGTGAGTACTTCGGAATTGGATGATTACCTTTCGGTTAGGTGATCTTCGACGAGGTTTTGTTGGTTTGTGTAAGAGGGAAGTTATTTAGCTCAACTGGAGGAGTTGCGCTTTGAGCGTATAAATCTTCGGGGTAGTACGCTTAATCTTTCAGGCTGCCAGAATCTGTTTCTAGAAGATCGCGATTAAGCTGGAAAGGAGCAATATCTGGCTGAGTAATTTGGAGGATTATAGTTTTGCGTTTTATTCAGACTCGAGGAAGACCAAGTCGCGAAAGGTCTTGAATTCAGATATTGGTGTTATGATCCGTATGAAAATGGAGGTAAATGTGTGTGGGCAAGTTAGCTGCACAAATTTTGGGTATGTTGTGATAGGGTGGTAGGGTGGTGGTAGCATCGATGAGTTGGTGGTTTTCATGACATAAGTGGGTGTGAAATTATTTATGGTGGGAAGGAACTTCTTTAAGGGTGGTGGTCGACAAGTATTTTTGTTATAGGATGAACGTCTTTGTCTGGAGACTCCTGGGGAATGAATTATAAGTGGCAAGTTTGTTGATGGGGATATGTGGATTAGTCAATGATATTTATGCCAAGGTAGGCGTACAAGTCCTTGGTGTGTAAAGACCTCTTGAGGATAAGTGGTGGATTCGAGTTGTTGAACTGGAATGAACGTAGGTAGAAATACTCGCTTAAGGATTTTGGTAATTGTCCAAAAGTGGTGAGTGTGTCGTTGAAGGAATGGGCGTTTGGTTGGTATCGGGGTATTACTAAGTTTAGGATAATGTTTCGAATGACAGTTAGCGACTATCTAAAAGAAGAACCTGGTGTTCTTGTGTTGTGTCAGGTTATGGGCGGATATAGCTTATTCCACCAAGATATTGTTGGAAAGATCGAACGAATTAGTTCTTGAGGTTATGGTAGTGGTTATGTTAATCCATGGGGGATGGCAAAGTCACCTTTGGGGATAAAGGAATTTTAGCGAATGGAACAACCCTTTTGGGAAAGCGAGAAATGCGTAGTGTATTCAAGCATTAGGTATTGCTTTGGGAGAGCCTGCTTGAGTATTTCGAATGAGAATTATGAGGAATCGTTGGTTAACGCAGTAGTATAAAGGTGCTTTCAACGCAATTGGACGATCAGAGAGTGGAACGAGTAATGTCCTACACTAGTAGGAGGAAGTGGAAATGGTATGTTTAACTAAAAAAGTGTGGAATTATGTTTTCAGACTTCGTCGTTAGTAAGTTTATGAATCCCTAGCGAAGGGGGCGAGAGAGAGAGAGAGAGAGAGAGAGAGATTATGGCGCACGTTACAGTTTGAGTGTTGAGCAATCTAAATCGTGCGGATGGTCCAAAGCTTGCACCGCTAATCAGTGAGTTGGCTTTTAAAAGTAGGTTTGAAGTCGTCTGGAAGGAAAGGAAGAGGTGGTTGGACGTAGTGCTCAGAGTGAAAGACCTTAATAGCAGACCAGAGATTGCGTGGAAAAAGTTTCCAAATGAGTCGGTCGTCCAATGCTAAACTAATTGGAACAGTTCGTGGAAGCATAGTCACTCCGTGTTGAGCAAGTGAAGCTTAGTTTTAGGGTACATATGGTTGGATGATTGTGGATGTAATGAAAAAGGGAAAATATGCGTCACATCAATCGGTCAGTTGAAACTGGTGGACTACGGAGGTCTTGGATTGAGGTAGTTTTCTTCCATTCCGTAAGCAGTTGGAGTGATGACGTTGGGGAGATGTATGTTTGGTGTGTATGAGTTAGGTAGCACCGATGAGTGTGATCAGTGTGGTTTGGAAAAGAAAGTACTTCTACGCTAGCCGAATATTGTATTAGGACAGGTTACTTTGCTATGGCAGGTTGTCGGGTGAAGAAACTCATGATTGTGAGTTCATGGTGATGTTTAAGGAGGACTATATTATGTTATAGTTGTTTACTATCATAAAGCGTATTAGGGAGGTAGCGTATAAACTGGAATTAGGGATTCATCCCATGTTCCATGTGTCGAATTTGAAGAAATGTTTAGTAGGAAGCGATTTGGGAGTTAGAGTCGGGCTTAAGGGCCCAATATCCCAGTTTGCTCAGCGAAGGAATTCCGGGGACGAAATTCTTTAGAAATTAATATTGTAAATTAATTAAAAGAACCGGTGGCCATTTTGGATCATAAAGTGAAGAAGTTAAGGACAGGAAGCAACTTGGGAGTTAGAGTCGGATATGAGAGCCCAATATCCCGGGTTGTTCAACGAGGGAATTCCAGGGACAAAATTCTTTTGAGGGGGGACATTGTAACAACCGGGCTAAAAACAATGAATTAAAAGTTTGGGTAAAAGAGTAGAAGGGGTCCATAGTAAAGGGTCTAGAGTGAAAAAGGGAAATAATAGGGATTTAACCCCAGGACCTAGTATAGTTGATTGTTGGCAGCTGATATTTTGGAAAAGGGAGAGAGAGAGCTTGAGGCGATCGATCGAAGGGAGCAAAGGGGCTGAGTTTTCGGTGATCATCAACTTCGAAGGTAAGTTCTAATCCCGTTCTCTTTATTGTTAAGGGTTTAACATTTATTTTCTCAAAATCTTTTTTGTTGGATTTTTCTTTAGCCACCGATCGTTCTATGGGTTTTCTGGGTTTAATTTTGGAGATTGCAGTAGATTTAGCTTTTCGGTTAAAGGGGATTTTTGTTGTAATCGAGATCTACAATTGAAATGGGTACCGGGTAGAGTTGTTATCGATTTCTGGATGTAATCAAAAAATCTGTGGAACCTGCGTGTTGAGCAGTTTTCGTTCGAGCAGGGGGTAACGGTTGATAGAGTGCCCCGGTCCCCGTGGTGGACACCGGTCGATGACTTCGATCGATGACACCGATCGACACCAGTTTGTGTGAGACACCGGTTACCAGGGGGAGTAGGCCCCGATCGTTATCCACACCGGGCGACCAACATTGACCCCGGTCCCCGGGTTTTGTTATGTGGGCCGAAGCCCAATTGTAGTTGGGGTAATTCCATAGTTGGATTTTTAGGTAGGTGGACCGACCCATTTTCCTTTTCGAATAGTGAACTATTGTATATTGTCTTGAGTGGATCTAATCTTCTAGCCAACCTAGCGATCTCTATTAGGTTAATCGTTCGAGATTGGGGTGTTATGTCAACCCCGTTATAAATTAGAAGGTATAGAGAGTTCACCGGTCAATGTTTCTTTTATTGGTTTCGGATCGAACCGTAAGAGTAGACGCAGGAATTAAACTAAGGACGCCAGGTGAGTTTTTCTGAACTAAACGTTTTTATTTTCGAAAGCTTTTGAAAGTTTAATAAAAACTGTTGTTTGCTATGTTGACATGTTTATGATGAAATTATTTAAGCACGTTTTATAATTTGTTGATATTTAAATGTATGCATACATTATTTGTGGAAGATGTTACCTAAGTCGGGGAGTGTGGCCCGCCTACTCGTATCGGGGAGTGTGGCCCGTTTATGCCATTGGGGGTGTGTCCCAAAATTAAGGCAGTGCGAGTTAGACACACCGTCTTTGACGGTAGTGTGGTTAGTAGTGTGAATTACTTTTATGTTGTTTATAAATCCGTTTGTTTAAAGTGTGAAAAATTATTTGTTGCTTATTTGTTAGAGGGGACTCACTAGACCTCCGGTCTAACCCTCGCTCTTTCAAATTTTAAAAACTCTTTTCAAGCAAGCGTGATCTAGGTAGAGATGATAAAGGCAAGGAGAAGATGTAGCGGAAATGCGTAGAAGACCGTCACCTTAGTTTAGTTTTTACTTTATCTCAGTTGTGTATAGGTTGCCGTTGCGAACCTTGAAATGAAATTGTACGCTTGGGTCCGCTTTGGCATGAGTTATTATTAAGATTTTAATTGTTATCTTGCTGTTTTTTGGTTGGGTTGTTACATTATCTTCATATATACATGTAGGATATTTAGTGGTTGAACTTAACCCACTTGCTCTTCTAATATGTGTAATGACAGATCTTAGCCATATACACTCTCGAACCGCCTCATGTAAAGCAATAATTTCTGAATGGTTCGATGAGGTAGCTACAAGGGTATGCTTGGTAGATTTCCAAGAAATCGGTGTGTTCCCAATTGTAAAAACATATCCTGTTTGGGAACGACCTTTGTGTGGGTCAGAGAGGTACCCAACATCAACAAAGCCTACTAATATATCATTTGGGGTTTCACTGTAGGGGATATCACTTTCTTTGTTAATATCTTTAATAGGTATTTTAACCCCATTTTTCTCTTTGTAGTGAAAGAACAAGCCCATGTCGATGGTTCCTTTTAGGTATCGAAAGATATTTTTGATACCATTCCAATGATGTTGCGTTGGCGCCGAGCTAAATCTAGCTAACAAGTTCACTGAGAATGCAATATCAGGTCGAGTACATTGTGCTAAGTACAATAATGCGCCTATTGCACTTCGATAGGGAATTTAAGCTCCCATCACTTCTTCATCATCATCGTTTGGACGAAATGGATCTTTCCTTATATCCAAACTTCGACCTATCATGGGATTGCTAGCCGGATGCGTTTTATCCATATTAAATCACCTAAGCATTTTCTGGATATAAGCGGATTGGTGCATTAGAATTCCACAAGCTCGGTGTTCTAGTTCTATACCTAGACAAAACCGAGTTTTCCCAAGATCTTTCATCTCAAATTCAGATTTCAAATAGCTTTCAGTATCTCTTATTTCATCAAGAGTACCTATCATGTTCATATCATCAACATACACAACTATGATTGAAAATCCATAACTTGTCTTCTTTATAAAAATGCAAAGGCACAGTTCATCGTTCTTATATCCCTTTCCAATCAAGTATTCACTCAGACGGTTATACCACATTCATCCAGATTGTTTTAATCCATAGAGTGAACGCCTTAGTTTAATTGCAAACGCACTTCGTGGTTTACTTGAATCGGGTAGTGGAAGGCCATTTGGCACTTTCATGTATATCCCTAAATCCAGATCCCCATAGAGATATGCAGTAACCACATCCAAAAGTTGCATTTCCAGTCCTTCGAAAACTACTAGGCTAATTAGATTGCGGAACGTTATTACATCCATTACTGGGGAGTATGTCTCCTCATAGTCAATCCCAAGGCGTTGTGGGAAACCTTGCGCCACAAGGCGAGCCTTATATCTTATGACTTCATTTTTCTCATTACGCTTTCTGACAAAGACCCATTTATGTCCTACAGGCTTTACACTTGGTGGAGTTAGCACTACCGGACCAAATACCTGTCTCTTTGCCAAAGAATCTAGTTCTTCCTGGATTGCTTCTTTCCATTTAGGCCAGTCTGCTCTTTGTTGACATTCTTTAACTGAGTGTGGTTCAATGTCATCGTGCTCTATGATCTCATGAGCAACAGTATATGCAAATATATCATCAATGAGTATGGATGATCTTTCCATCAACTCATGTACATTCTCATAATTCATTGAGATTTCTTTGTTCTCTAGAATCAATATTGACTTCGGAGCGTCCTCCAATAATGATTCATGAAAATAACTGTGATCAGAGTCAATCTCATGAGAAGGGTTTTCAGTGTTGATGATAAGTGGATCAGATTGTGCCTTACTTTCCTTTTTCTTTCTTGGATGAGTATCTATGAAACCAAGTGGCCTCCCTTGCGGTAAATAGATCACCCGTCAAGGGTTCTAAATAGCGGATAATTGTTGGAGATTCATATCCAACATATATACTTAATCGTCTTTGAGGACCCATTTTGGTGCGCTGTGGGGGCGCAATTGGCACATATACTGCACAACCAAATATGCGTAAATGTGAAATATCAGGCTCATATCCAGTTACCAACTAGTAACCAGAAAATGGTTGGCTAGTAGTGGGTCTAAAGCGAATAAGTAAAGTTGCATGTAATATTGCATAATCCCATGCAGAAGTGGGTAAATTGGTGTGCATAACCAATGCCCAGACTATCATCTGTATTCTTTTGATGGTAGCTTCTGTGAGACCATTTTGTGTATGCACATGGGGTACGAGATGCTCTACATAGATCCCAATAGACATGCAATAATCATCAAATGCTTGTGATGTAAATTCTCCAGCATTATCAAGTCGCATAAACTTGATAGGATAATCATGGCGGTGAGCCCTTAGACGTATAATTTGTGCTAGGAGTTTTGCAAATGCAGCGTTTTGTATGGACAACAGTGCGACATGCGTCCATCATGTCGAAGCATCAACCAGAACCATAAAATACTTGAATGGACCGCATTCTGGATGTATAGGTCCACATATATCACCTTGTATACATTGTAAGAATGGAATGTTTTGTTTTGTGTCTTTAGCATTGGATGGTCTCGATCCTGTTTTAGCTAAGGAACATGCTTTGCAAATGTTAGGGTTATTCAAGGAGGCATATTGTGATGTTTGTTGCTTCTTGTGCTTCAGAAGTCAACGATTGCAATTTCGTCGATTCAGGTAATTTCTTCATCTTGCCTTTCATTCGAAAGAAAGGGTGTCCATGTGTGTTTTTCAACACACGTATCATCATATCACGGCCAGGGTGTCCCAAGCGGTCATGCCAAAGCTTGTATATGTCACTATTCCAAATTCCATTATTGATGACATAATATGATTCAATAACACGAATTGTGGTAAGATATAACCCACTATTTTGACATATTAATTTCTCTAATATACGTTTTCTTCCGTATTCGTTAGAGGTGATGTACATATATTCATTTCCATTCTCACTGTGTGTTTCAATGTGATAGTCGTTGGAGTGTATATCTTTGAAACTTAACAAGGTTCGTTTAGCTTTAGGGGCATAGAGTGCTTCTGTGATTGTCATTTTAGTGCCATTAGGTAACAAGAAAATGACAGTTCATCGACCAAGTATTAAGTTGGATGATCCAATCATTATGGTCATTGAGGATTTATAATCACTTATTTCAGTGAATAGTAATCTGTTTTTTAGTATTGTATAGGTAGTCCCACAGTCAACTAAGCAATCTAGTTCTCCTCAATACATTTCTACAAGGAACGAAGAATATTTAATTGCTTTGATGTATTCATTTACATCAATGGTTTAGATAGACACAAAATAAAATTTATTAATCATCAATTTAAACAATAAAGTAAGTTCGCTAAATAATAATAATAATAATAATAACAAATAGTGTCTCACTAACTATGAATGAAAAAGGTAGGAAAATTAGTCAAAATCTGGGAGCTCTAGCGATGAATTATTGCTTTTGTTATTGGTGAAATCTGCAACTGTTAAGTTGACTTCTGGGTAATCACTTGTTTCTTCAAGGTAGTGAGATTCCTTTTCTTTGGATTCCCTATATCTCTTGAAAGTGGTAGCTATGTTGTCGCTTGCTCGACAATTCTTATACCATTGCCCAATGATGCCACATCTATAGCAAGGTTCATTTCCTTCTCTTGCTCTTTTGGCAGAATCGACCATTGGTGCTTTTTCCTTTAGAGTGTCCTTGATTACTTGGTCCAGCAGTTGCATCTTTGTGCCATGAATTGGAAAATCCACCACGACTATTGCCGCGCCCCTGTCCACGGCCACGTTTATGGCCCTGCATATGACCCTGTCCACGTCCACGTGATGAATAGTTTCCACGTGCGTGTGATTCAGTATATTTAACTCCCCGTCCTTTGGAGTTCTTTCCACCTCTAACGCTTCCATGATTGGATTCAAGAATTTTCTTTGTCCCGACAGGTCTAGCGTTGTTATTCAAAAGAACCTCATTGTGTCTTTCAGCCACTTGCAGTAGCTTGATAAGTTTGTTAAAGGTTGTGATTCTTTTACTATCATACTCCAATCGATACTGATTCATTAGTATGATTGCTGATGTAGGGAAAATGGAAAGTGTTTTCTGAATCATGTCATCTTCTGTGAGTTCTTTTCCACAAAAGTTTAAACGTGCTTTAAGACGCAACATTTCTTTGTTGAAATCATTTACCTTTTTGTAATCGAGTAAGCGGATTTCATTCCACTGTACGATTAATTCAGCAAGTAAAGAGTCATGAATATTCCTGAATCTTCCTTTCAGTGCATCCCATAGTTCTTTGGGGGTTTTCAGTTGAAGGTACTCCCATCGAAGACTGGGATCGATGTGTCGTCTCAAGAACATTAAGGCATTTGCATGTACCTTTTCTGACGGTTTGTTTTTAAGGTCAGTAGGGGGGTTTATCGTGTAGCTATAGTCCTTTCCAATGAAGGTGGTTTCTAAATCGGATACTCATCTGTGGTATTCAAGTCCTTCTGAATCCTGGATATCAAATTCAGGGCGAGTTGGTTCAGCCATCTACGTAAACAAGAGATAAGGTATTCTTATTTTGTGAGGGGAAAAATAGGATGCACATGAAATTTCATTATCATGGCAATATAAGATTGTATTTCAAACATTTCTTTTGCTGAAAATGTTATCTTAGTATCTTAATATTCAAAAATAAATCGCAAAAACACTTTTGGATTTCTAGGTAAGGAGGGGAATCACGTGAATTACTTAAATCCCTGCAAACCTTTAGGGCTATTTACACCCGTTTTGACAAAATATTTCAATGCAATGCGATTACTTTCGTTTATGAAATACATGAATAACTTTTGTGAAATGTTTGAAGTTTTAGAAAACATTAATTTTCTTTTAAAACGTTTGGGAAAAATCTTGTTTTAAAAGTTTTATTCAAAAATCGGTTGGATTTTGATAAGAATATCAAAGTTTTAAAATATCATTAGTTATCGAATAAATTTTTTTTCGTTTGATTTTATTTTAAAATCGTTTGCAATTACCATAGCAAAATAAAAACAATTAATAAAAAAACATACAAAAGATAAACAATCACAACAATTGGTAATATATGGTTTTGTCCCGCTAAAGTGGTGTTGTGAGACAACCACCACAGTCAGTCTAAGGACATCTTGAATCTTCCACCGACCTCGTCATTTTGGTGAACTCCAAGGACACCGTCTTGATTTATTGGAACTCCGTCTAGATTTATTGGAACTCCGCCTTCGGATGATTACATTTTTAAATAGGAAATTAATAATATCTAATCTATTTACAATTGTCCCTATCTAAAAAAAATTAAAATTACAACCCTTTGCAATTAATACATTTTAATTTTCCCAAAAAAAAAAATTAATCAAACAAACCACAGGTCTTTTGGGGCAAACCATATTTTATTTTCATATTTAATATTTAATTTATAACAAAATTATATATAACATAATATCCATGTTAGAAATAAGATATTCACGAAACATATATATATATATATATATATTATATATATATATATATTAGCAATCAAAATTTAAGGTCAATTAAATGAATAAGCTACCTATAATAATGATATGCTTAAGACATTAATTAAACATATATATAAAAAAAATAAACAAGAAAATCGAAAGGAAGAAAAGAAAGTTTATATATAATGAGAGAATATAATAATTATCGATATAAAATCTTTATGAATCAACAAACATAAATTGATAAATATAATATGCTTAGAATAATTAAAATCACTTGCATAAAATGAGGGCATGAACGATAAATATTCAAAGTCGAGGGGTTGGGATTGCTAATTCTAAACAAAATTGTTTTAAAAACATTTGATCCTTTATCCAAATCGTAATTTAAAACAAATTTACAAATAGATAAACAAATCTTATATATTTACTAAATAGATAAACAAATTAATGATACTTAAAGGTAGATAACTAGATATTCTAGTTTTAATCTAACTCTGATATATTTTATTTCTATCTCTATCACTATCGTCATATCCTTTAGACGATAACACACTTATCCTATAACAACAATATAATTATGGAATCTTCATTTTGTAACTCCCAATAAAATTAATGAAAAATTGGTTACTTATAAAATGACGTTTCTACCCTTTTATATTAAATATTTACACAATTTTAACAACATTCATCTTTACATTTCTATTGGTTGAGCAAAGTTTATAAAGTTAACAAGAAATGGATGGTTAACAAATGATCTTTGCTCTCTTTATATATAGGTTATTATGCAACTCTTTTATATGGTGCAACCCATGCAACCCTTTCATCCACCATTCATTTTATTTTCAATTTTCCTTTTTCACTAATTACAAAAGTGAAAATAAAATGAGTGGTGGATATAAATGTTGCATGAGTTGTACTAGGGCTGTAAACGAACCAAACGTTCAGTGAACCGTTCGACGGGAAGTTCGTTTATTTAATAAATGAATGAAGATGAACACATATTTTTGTTCGTTTAGTTAAATGAACGAAAATGAATAATGGTCTCGTTCGTTCATTTACGTTCGTGAACGTTCGTTTACATTTGTTTATATATATAAATATATTATATATTATGACATTAATATGTAAAATCACTAATTAAGTTAATTTTTTAGAATTCCTTTTTATACCTTAAGTTCACCCGGTTTTTCATTTTATTATGTTAGTTTTTTACGAACGAAATGATCAGTAACGGTGGTTGTTTTTTGTTCATTTGTGTTCGTTTATGTTTATTTATGTTCGTTCGTTTACGTTCGTTTAGCTCTTAATGAACGAACACAAACAAACATATTTTCTTAACGAACGAACATGAACACAAGAAATTTCGTTCGTTTACCGTTCGTGTTCGTTCGTTTGTTCGGTTAAGTTAAACGAACGAACACGAACAAGGCTCCGTTGGTGTTCATTTACAGCCCTAGGTTGCACCATGTAAAGGGGTTGCATTTGAACCCATATATATATATATAGGGGAGAGAGAGAGAGAGGAAAGTTCAAACGAGAACGCTAACTATGTAAAAAAACAAGAAAACAACATATCATGTATAAAATCATATGTGATTTTATATTAACCGACAAGAACTGGCCGCGGGCGACTTTGGCTGCGGGGCAAAGTCACGTGAATCATGTATGATTTTGTACATTAACAACCATTCTCGTTTGAACCCACTCCTATATATATATATATATGTATGTATATGTATTGGATGGTAATCATTAATTGAGAACCCGATATTTGAGAAAACTGTGAGGTCCAACCATATCCACTATTTTAATGAATATTCTCAATATGAATTACCATGTATGAGTTTGATGTTTAAGACATAAAATGCTCATGTCTTAGACCAATGAGTATTAGCAATACGAATTATCATGTTTAGGTTTAATGTTTGAAATAAAATACACATTGGTTTTTTTATAATTAAGTAATCGCAGTGTGAATTACCATGTATGGTTCAATATATGTGGTTGTGAATAGATCTCAAAAGTTCTTACATAATACATAGTTCTTCCATGAATAACCTATATATATACTAATTGTGTACCTGCGCGATGCAGCACGGGTGATTTACGATTCTATGGTCAATAACTCAACATTCAATCATGTTTTTTGTTTTATTCTATTTTTCGCCGCTCTCGATTTTATTTCATAAGTTTGTGTGTTTTTTTTATAAGTCAACTAAAAAATGAAATTGAAGTTTAATATGGTCTATTGGTAACTTATTTGAAGAAATAATCGAGTAGTGTGGAATTTTCAAACCCATATATTCATATATTGTTATAAAATTTAAAATTCATGATTAAACAAAATAGAGATACAATCATTTGCAAATAATACAGGTCTTTGTGATTAATCTTATGGTTTATCTATTTGCTATATAAATTTAGATAGATTTTGCGTAAAAAACAAATGGGTAGAGGAGTATGAAAGATGGATGCAACACATATCAAATAAGCATAATATTTTTATAGTGGATGTTGGTAGATGATCATAGACATTAAGTTGGTTTATTCTTCTTTTTGTTGATTTTTTGATGCATTTGTACCTAAATTTTTTGATTGGATTTGAAACAGTTGTAAGTAGAAGATATGGCATTGGCAAGAGGGTGTATGACATAAAAGGTGATGCATTTTGAACCTTTTTGGATCATATCAAAACATTGAAAATGTAAAGAGAAACTTTTGATTTAATTTATATGAGAGGAAATTAGTATAAAGGTGTTTCAAATAACATCTAAAAGGGAGTTTGTTTAGAACTGTCTAAGTCATATAAATGGGTCCAAGAGTAGTCCATATCTTGGTCTGGATGATGAAGGAAGAACTTGGGTTGTGATGATGGGGTGATTTGATTATTTCATCCCAAATAAAATGGTTAGATTAGAGGTAAGGGTCGAATGGACTGTATACAAATTACTAATAAATGGATATGGAACTACAAACAATTATGAATATGGAACTACAACCTCTGTTAGAAATATTTAATTATGTGGTTTATCATCCTCCATAAATGAATAACAATATTGTCCTGAATCTAGGACTTTCAACTGGATTTTGACACTAACAGTTACAATCAGAAGAAGAAAGCTTTATTTGAAGTTTAAGTAAATATTCCAAAATGGAATGGAATTTACTGTACAACAAACCTATTAAAGTTGTTTCCAGGAATATTGATGATATATGCACGAAATAAATAAAATAATGATGTATAATATCATGAGTTAATAATTACTATGATGTGTGTAATACTAGAATTCCGCACCGGCATGGAAGAACCACATCATGCCTCCAACTTTTCTAGAAACCTCTTCTTGATCGACCTCAACCTCGCAGGCAAAGGTAAACACACACACTTTTCCACACACCGTCGGTGCCTTGGGTTTATCCGATTTTCTAAGCTAAACGAAAAGTATTGTGGGAACTTAACCAATTCGTTCAAATCCCTCCACGTTTCCACCACAAAGTAATTGAATTTTGCCTCAAGGTTCTCCTTTATACTATAACAAAAAGACGGGAATTGCCAAAAAATAAGCTTGTGTCATCGTAGGAGATTCCGATGTTTCCGGTGAAGTATTGGATCTAGGGGAGGAGTTTGTCTTCGACATAACTGGATAGGAGATGGGTGTGTTTGTTAATCTCTGAAATTCCGATTGTTAATCTGGAACCTCATCATGCTGTAATTTTACCATGAATATATAAAGATGTCTAAAGTATTTGACCAACATGACGCCACGTTCCTATTTCAATGACCATTGACCAATATAGCTCTATTAATTTCTCATCAAAGCAATTAACTCCACCAGTAAATTACTCCATTCTCACGATTTAAACCAAAAATAATCAAATTGGATCTTTGTGGAAACAATTTTAGCAAATCAATAGTGACCAATTGATGATAATGAATCAAAATAGTAAAGTCTAACTTTAAACTCGATAATTACCATCATAAACGACAATGGTTCCATATCATGTTTAAGTTGTTTGTCTAGGTACACCATCAGAGAGAAATTGAGGCTTACCAACTACACAAAACTGTCTAACTCCATCGAAGTCAAAACTACATAACCCAAAATTTCATTTCTACCACATCATCATCCATGCAAATAAAATAACCCATAAATGTAACCATAAAAAAATCTGAAAAACAAGCAGGTTACAAAAGGCCAATGCTTATTTGTCACCAGATGTTGTCTTCTTTCCTGCAACAATAGATACAAAAGTCCAATTTTTATTTAGGATGCTTGTTTCAGCTTCAATTTCAAAAAAAATCAGTTGGAAAAGGATTGTTAAAAAAATGCCAAAAGCAAACATGTACCAAGTCATGTTCCATGCTTGGCTTGTTAGGTCCACGTCCTTTGGCCTCTACGACCACCATCTCTGCCACCACGGCTAAATCCACCACCTTCTCTGCCACCAAACATACCTCTTGTTCAACCACATCTACCAGACTACCACCATCAACGTCACGGTGTCCATGATGTCCAAATCCTTGACCGTCGCCTCTTAGCTTGGCTTCCTCTACAATTATGGTGTTGCCTCCAACATCAGTTCCACCAAGTTCCTGATCTTCCAAATGTACTTAATATATAATGACATCTCTATCTTTACTAAACTACATGAACTATCACATATTGTTTCTTAAATAAATTTCAAGTAAGGTTCTAAATTTAGGAGATTTTGAATGAAAATACCTAGGATGAGGATAACCTTTGATAGACTTCCGGTCATACTTCCTCCAATAATACTCATCAAGAGATAATTGCAATGCAACAAACTTAAGTTTTAAGATGAACACTCAAAATCCATAAAAAAACCTACAAGTTCAACATACTATAAGTCATAAAATACCAAAAAAGACAGGTTTTAAAATGAAATTTCAACCACTTACCCTTTTGCATTTGACCAAATGATGTTTGGGCTGAAATAGAGCGACAGTGATAGGCAAGATGATCAAAACGAACAAACCTCAGAACGAAACCAGGTTAAAAACACGTGAAAATATGGATTCTTTCATAACTTGCCATTTTACAAAGGAAGATCTACCGTAGAATTGCAAAGAAATATCTACACGATCTGTGGAGCAAAACCAAGAAGGGGCAGTCTAAGAATAGAATTGCAAAAGAAATATCAACAATAGAGAGAAAAAACCTACCTTTAAAATTAGTAGGGATGGAGAAGGAAAAGAAACCAAACACAAAGTAGAACAATAATTGTGATTAACCATTGTTGCTGATTACTTGGAAGGAAAAAAACCTTGTTATCAAGAACTTTAACTATCCATTGTGATTATCCATTGTTGTTGATGACTTGGAAGCAACCAAAAAGATGCAAATAGAAACAGAAATCAAACAGATTGATGTTAAAATTCAAACAGAAATCGAACAAAGAAACACAAGAAATTCAATTTGTGAAAGGGATTGGATTCGTGAGAATACCTGAAGGTGAGAGACGTGAAGAAGAATCTTGAAGGAGAGAGGCTTTCAGTCCGAGGGGACGGTATTCAGACGGAGGCCGGAGAGCTTTCAAGCGAGGGCTTCAAGGCTTGAAGTGGAATTTGTCTTTGTCGCTTTGACCTCTAAAGTCGGCGACGGGTAGAGCAGAGGTCAACGTGTAGCACCCGTAATTTTCTTTCGTTAGTAAGAGTGGCCCGGGGACAACGTAGAAGCCAATGAGGACGGACCTTGCGTACGAGAGGATTTGCCTTGGGCCTCTAAAAGCGTCATAAATGTGTCGGGCGAGGAAAATGAATTTTTGGGATTCGGTTCGGGTTGGGCGATAGTGCCCCGCGATAGTGACAAGGTCACTATCGCCGTGCCATAATCGCCGAGGGCCAAAGCCTCTCGGTACATCCTTGGCGAGAGTGCCTCGCGATTTTGACACGGTCACTTTCGCTTGGCATGATCGCAGAGAGCTTAGAGCTTTCAGTACATTGTCGACGAGAGTGCCTCGCAATAGTGACCATGTCACTTTCGCTTGGCACAATCACATTCGGGGTCCAGCAGGTTAAAAACTCGATTTTCAGCCTCCTTTCATTATCCACTTCAACCATACCCTCTCCTCTTCTCTCTAAACTGAACCCTTTACCCACATTGTTGATTTTGAGCATTTGAAACACCAAACCTAGAGTGTTTCAAGCGATTCTCCCTCATCTAGTAAAATGTGGAAACTTGACTAAGATATATTCACCCTCTCCACCTTCTTCATCATCTTTATCTAATTTCTAGGGTTTCCACCTAACCTTTTCATCATTTGGAAGTTTGGGAGTTTGTGGCTCGTGTTGGTAACCTAGAAGCATTTTGGGTGGTGGATTGAAGCTATGGATAAGGTAATCTCCCCTTTTCTTCACTTTTGGAAATTAGGGTTTTGTCATACGTTGAGATCTTTATGTAAAATGTTTGGGATTCGATTCTAAATGGTCGAATTAGTATATTCATGGTTGGAAACTTGTAATGATAGGTTTTTGGAAGGTTTTGCTTGTGGATTTAGCCTAAATCTAGCAAGGTGAGTTCAAGTTGATTTGTGAAAACGGTGTACATGCCAAAATGTTTGTTTTAAAGTATTTTGTGTTTTACATGAAATTGTTAACTGCTGATCACATGATAAGTTTTGGTTATTTTGAAATATTTAGTTTTATAAACATGGTGAAATACCTATTTTGGGACTTTTGGGACTTTTGGGAATTTTGGTAAATAAATCATGTTGAAATGTTTCATCGATGATTTTACATATATAATTGGAGTTCATTTGATGCAAGTGTCATTTTGTGTATTTGACCTTATAAACCTTTTCAGAAAATGCATATTATTGTGTTATAAGGCATTTTGGAAATATAGGGGTACGAGTTCATTTAGAAAATGGTTTGCCTCAACTAATGAGGAGATTTGAGTTAATCATACTTTTGGTCGTTGTGTTTACATGATTGTTGGTTAATCGTGTTTCAATGTTTATACCGGCTTCAACTTTAGGGTTCACTTAAATTGTTGGGCCTCTGGCTCAGTTTTGACTAAATTGAGTCTTGAGGACATTTGTCCGGTTTTAATAACTTAAGTGGAGCCTTGGGTGTGAGTTGCATTTACTGTACTTTATTTTGGAGAATACATGTTTTGAGTGCGTGTGTCATCCAATAGGAGTCATGTGTTTTAGACTGTAATGCATTGGATCCATAGGCATGTAAGTCAGTCGTGTTTAATGGTGATGACTCTTGGGGTTCTCACTTTGGGAATTAATGTGGTGTTGGCATTGGTGTCGTCCCAGTTGTTTGGCGAAGAGGAACCTTTATGGGTTGTAGTTCGGTACCATGGTTCTTGTGTTTAAATGTCTAATTCTTGTGCACGAGTGTTAGTCATCATGGGTTATCAAGTAAGGAGTTGAGACTCCTACCTTGAATGCTAGTGAGTAGACACTAAAGGTCGAACAGGAACCTTGAGGTTGGAACTCTACTAGAGAGCGAATGGGCACTAAGATCGGGTATCCTTGAGGTGACGCCCGCTAAGTGGTGTGCACTAAAGGTGTTGGGGACTTGAGGTGACACTTAAGTTAGTATGCACTAAAGTCAATGATTTGAGGTGCAGATTGATAACATAAATATGTGACATACTTTTGTGTTCCCTCCACGTGCAATGGAAACGGGCCTCCCCCGTCACCGAAAGGTGTTGTTTTGGGTATTGTATTTTTAGTATCCTTGTTTTCGGTGACGTTTTATATGTACGGGTTTTATCCATGAGTTATGTGGAGTATTAGTGTTCCACCCGTGTTTTGGTGTTTCGGGAAATAAAGTCTTATACGTGTTTTTATAAATTGGGAGTTCAATCCCTATTTAATGCTTCAAGTGAGTTTCAGGTTAAAATCTATTTTGCGAAGGATTATTTTCATGCTAGAATTGTCATCTTTAAAATGTGCATATTTGGAAAATGAGTCGTCTCATGTTAAAGTAAACCATTCAGGAAGATGAATGATTTAAATGACATTTGTTAATCATAAAATCCCAATCTATCAAGCAATTACTCAAGAATATGATCAAGAACTAGAGAGAGAAACTAGAGAGAGAAAGTAGATCTTGAACATTAACCACAAGTCTGAAAAGATTTACAATACGTGCTTAGTTCTCTAGTTACAAAACCTTGCTACAAGATTACAAAGCAAACCTATTTATAACAACTAACTAACAAAGACTTAACCACTAAGAAAACAAAACATACTTTGACTATTTTGACTTTGACAATGTTGACCATACAAGTTTGACTTTCTAATTAAATCTTGGATACAATATTTAGACTTAACAATCTCCCCCTTTGTATTCAAGATTTAATAAAAATTTGATACTGATCTTCAGCTCTTGATTCTTCGGCTTTTATCTCTATAACTTTGAACTTTGAAGCTTTCACAGTCTTTACTCTTTCAGTCTTTGAAGAATCTTGGAAAGTCTTTTGCACTTTATAGCTTTGAAAGTCAACATGCCTTGAACGCGAAACTGAATTGAAATATTGACTTTAAACTTTGAAACAACTTTGATCTTGTATCTTCATCTCTTTGATCTCTGGACTGTCTTCAGAAAACATCTTTCACCAATCATCTTGATTTTTCTTTTGACTTTGAATTAGAAGAAGCAATTTGAATTGACTTTTGAACTCTCAGAATTTCTTCACAAGTCTTTTCACTTTGATAACTCTTCATGGCTTTGAAATTCTCCCCCTTTTTGATGATTGAGAGCAACATGATCATCAAAACTTCATCAATTTCATCACAGTCTCTGATTTCCCCTTATGTAACCGAATAACAATCTCCCCTTTGACAGCAGTCGCGCTTTGATCTGAGTAACTGAATCATGAACAGTATATACCCAAATCTTTTCAAATTCAGATATAATGAACGTGGTAACCTTGATTCAACAAATGAAACAGTTAGGAATGCCTGTCAGTAACACAAAGTCACTGTGTACAACGAATGTACAATTTAAAGAGCTGGCTTGATGATGACTCCCCAGGAATTCCATTCAATCATTGAAAAACACAAGGTTTATCTATGAATGTTCTGACAGAAAAACAAATTTTCTGTGTGCTCTTGCTTGTGTATGAAAGAATTTTAGCACAATGATTGTGTTTCATAAGGCTCAAATTGTGTAAACTGTTGAGACAACAACATGTATTACACAGACTCAATGTGCATGAAAGAGGTGCGAAGGTGGGACAACTTTCCTTCTTTTTCAATATCTAAGTCTTCCGAATGAAGATTATATAGCATATATGCTGCGTCCCCAAAGAAAATGAAACATTTCTTTGTTAAGAAAGAAATGAGTGGTTGGTGGGGTTAATGCAAGAGTTGGCATGGGCTCACTGCCTGTTACAATGATAGTCACCAAAGAATGTGAACCAATCAGAAATGTTGTTGCCCGGCTCAGAAAGTGTTAGGTGCAGAGTTCTGATATTCTTTTAACTCTGATCTCACACCCTCTTTCTTTTTAACATTATGCTCACTTGTAACCAAACTCTCTTTTCCATTTTTCCGCTCCACACAATGAGAATAACTCAATCGGATGAGTTATCTCCCCCACTCTTTGATATTGACCCCTCACCCCTCAATCACTCAAGGATAACTTCCTAGGTAGGAAACACAGGTTGCGTGAATCCATGGAAGTTCTGTTTAAGCTCACACACGAATCCCATGTTATTCCTAAGAAGAATGGTTGCTCAACAGTTTAACTGAACAGTTAAGCACAAGATAAGATAACACTGTCAAAAAGTATGCTCATGAGATTTGAGCAATTGAACAATGAAGATCTCTCAAAACAAGAAAATTGAATGAAAGAAATGAAATCAAGAGAATTGTTTTGAGAATCTGACAATGTATCAATCAGATCAAATAAAATGGTAAGGGTATCAAAGAATTGGAAATTTGTTTATATGAACGAATATAAACAATATATCAATGAAAGCACAGATATGAAAAAGATGAATGATGCTCAGCAACTTTGAATTTCAAATGGGGGTATTACCATCGAAAAATTTGTTTGTTATGAGACATGGTAATAACAAATTCAAATAAAGTACTGAACCGGTGTGTGTGAATACTTTACAGTATAAAGACAAGATAATACACAAGTATTGATCTTTGGAAACACAAGGTCAGTTAAACATTAAAGCTCAATATTGAAAAACATTTAAAAGTCACACTTCTAAATTCATAAAATCTTGTGAGAACCAGAAGTGGTTTGAACATTTAAGAAACTGTTTTTCATGTTTGAAAGTTGTTCTTCTTTCAAACAATCAGAGATCTAGGACAAAAGATATTTACCTTTTCAGCTCCCCCTCAAATCATGATATAATGATTTAGGTCTTTGGAGCTCCCCCTGGATATTAGCATAATATCTTTCTTTGATCATTGAAAAACGGGTCCTGATCTATCATGTGATCAGAAGCCACCACCTTTACTCCTCCTATAAATTAGGCATATGAAATATGTCAGTTAAAACAGGATAGAGATCAGACACTCCCTTTTGAATTGTAGACCATCATATCAGTAAAATCTATCAGTGAAAAAGAACAGGATAGAGATCAGATCAATTCTCTTGGGATGTAGACCATCATATCCATCGGATGCAAAAACATGAGTAAGGTCTTTTTATCACTGAGGTCCGAGTCCTAAACTGTTGTGTTTAGAAGTCAAACTCCTTTGAAGAACGGGTCCTAAGCTGTGTACTTAGAAGCCATAATCTTGACATTGAGGTGCGTGTCTTGAACTGTGTTATTCAAGAGCCATTGTCTTTCAACTTTGAAGTACGGGTTTTGAACTGCTGTGTTCAAAAGCCTTTGTCCTCTTACTCCCCCTTGACTTGAGGTGCCTGCAACACAGAATAAATTTTCTTCTTTGGTACCCACTGGTATTTGGGTCCAGAAATATTAGTTGCAGTTCGTGTGGGGTTTATAGAGTAAGAACCATACCAGTAATGATCACTTGTCTTGTGGATATGATCATGTGTACAACAGTAAGAACAATAATATTTATTACCTGAAAACCTGAATAATTGATCTCTTGAGTATATATGATCAGGTTTACCTTTATGCTTTTTGTTCTTCTTGGCTTTGTGAATATGTACACATGATGTCTTTCCTTTCAGCGCATCTGACATCTCATCTTCAACTGGTTTCTTCTTCCAGACCAGTTTCTCTGACTTGTAACTTCTTCTTCTTTGAGATGTATCTGAACCATCTAAAAATTTATCATAGAAAATATTAGTTCGACGAATCTGATCAAAAGATTTAACTGACCTTTGTGAAAAGACAGATTTCTGATTTGAACTTGAAACAGATTTTTCAAGCTCTTTGATCTTTGAAGCAAAGGTGTCTCTTTATTTCACAAGCAGGTCAATCTTTGTCTTGAATTCAGATTTCGTTTTCTGCTCTTTAAGCACAGTAGCAGATAGTTCAGATAACTTTAAAGTCAGTCTTTTGATTTCAGTCTCAAAGATGGATCGTTCTTCTTCAAATCCTTTCTCTGAATTGTTTCTCTGGCCTGATAATTCTTTGAAGAATCCCACATTCTTCTGTTCTATGGCCTTCTTTTCTTTAGCAAACTTCTCTCTTTCCAAAATAAGTACTTTCTCAAAATCAGAAATTTGTTGAGAAAGTTTTATGCATTTAAGATCCACTGACTTTTTCTCTTCAAAACACTTCTTAGAGAAATCTGACAACTTCTTTGAAAAATTTTTCTTTTCATTTTCAAAATTAGCTTTATTTCAGCAAGCTGTTTTTCAAAATCAGATAAATTCTTTCTAAGCTCCGCATTCTCATATTCCAATCCCTAAATCTTCTCATCATTTAGCCCAGAAGATTTTTTCAGAAGATCTTCATTGAGAGTCTTTAAAGTACTAATTTCTTCTTTCAGTCTTATGCTTTCCTCATAATACTCTTTTGACTTTTGAGAATGAAAGTCAACAGCATAACCCAGATTCACTTTCTCTAATTCAAGCTTTCTATTCTTCTCTTCAAGCTCAGCAAAATATCCCATATTGAATGAGTACATCAGCTTGATATGAAATATCGTTCCCAAACTGTAAATCAGAAAATCAAAAATTAGATCAAATTGAAATCGTTCACAAAATTAAAAAATTTAACACTTGATATGCGCTAAGAGTTGGTGGCGCAAGATTATGTTTTGCGTGATGTGCAGGTAGCGTAAACCAAACTTCTCGTGAGCAGAGAGTAGCGCAAAGTAAGGTTCTCGCTATCAGTGTAATGCGCAAAGTGAGCTTTGCGTAAGACTTGGATGGCGCAAAGCAAGCTTCTCGTAAGTCGTGGAAGACGCAAAGTACACTTCTCGTGAACAATGTATGGCGCAAAGTAGACTTCTCGTGAGCATTGGAAGATGCAAAGTGAAGTTCTCGTGATCCACATATGGCGCAAAGTGAAGTTCTCGTTAACCGTGTATAGCGCAAAATGGGATTTGCGTGACCCACTGAAGACGCAAATGTGACTTTGCGTGAGAGCCTTGTATCGCAAATGTGTCTTTGCGTGATAGCCTTGATACACAAACTATAATTTGCCTTAAAACCCGGATAAGATCACGCAAATGTCGATGAACTCGCATAAAGCTAGATGAACTAGCACAAATCGTGGATCTAGCGCAAACTTGTATCTGACTTGCACATTTCGATCCAAATCAATTCAAGCCTGCAAATTTGATCTAAAAAACTTATCAGAATCATTGACAAACAATACTAAACACAAATTCACTATCAATTTTCGATTAAAACCAATAATTCACACACAAAAAAAATCAAACAGTGTTCGAACTCGACTTTTCAAGAAAAAATCAAAAATCAAAATTTAACATTGAATTCGTTCGAATTATGAGATGTAATCAAAACAAGAATCAATCCTAAACATAAATCGAACTCAATGATTCCAATTTCTTACAACAAAAACGATTTTACCAACAGAATTCGGATGAACAGTAAAACACGAGTTCTTGACAATTTTTCAGAAAATCTCAATTTTTCGATCTAACACTCCAGATTTCAATTCAAACTTTGATCAAATCATTTCTGAAAAGTTTGATTCAGCTCTGATACCAATTGTTAATCATAAAATCCCAATCTATCAAACAATTACTCAAGAATATGTTCAAGAACTAGAGAGAGAAACTAGAGAGAGAAAGTAGATCTTGAACATTAACCACAAGTCTGAAAAGATTTACAATATGTGCTTAGTTCTCTAGTTACAAAACCTTGCTACAAGATTATAAAGCAAACCTATTTATAACAACTAACTAACAAAGACTTAACCACTAAGCAAACAAATCATACTTTGACTATTTTGACTTTGACAATGTTGACCTTACAAGTTTGACTTTCTAATTAAATCTTGGATACAATATTTAGACTTAACAACATTCTTTATCAATAACATTATATATCCACTCATGTTGAAAACTGTTGAACTCACTAGGCGTTAGCCTAACCTTTTTATTTGTCGGCATGTGCATCAGGATCTGGTAGGGGGGAAATGGTGCTAGCGTTTCAATGAAGAGTTGTGAGCTAGTTATAGACACAAAGGTGAGTATCTTGGTGAAGTCTTCCGCATCTTGGGGATATCGGCTATTATTGGGTTTTATTAACACCTGTCCCTATTGTAGACCTTGTATAAGGCTTGAATTGTGTTTTTTTTGAAGTTAAACCTTAAATTTTTATGGTAGGTGAGGCAATTATTGATGTATTTAGAAAATTTTAAATTAGTTGCTATATTTAGATTTTAGGGTGTTACACGACGGGGGAGGATAACTGCATCGATTTTGCTTCAATAAATTGTAGGGTTATGGAGAACCAGAAATCAGAACTTGGGATTTATGAATATTGTTTGAAATTTAAATTGTAGGGTTATGGAGAACCATAAATAAAGAACTTGGGATTGTTAGAGCATAAATATGTTGTATACAAGATCATAGAAGACTAAAGGTCAAAGATCAAGAAAGCCAAAGCTAAAAGTCAATTCTCATGTGAAAGTCAAAGTCTTAGTGTTTGTTGTTTGTGTTTTAGCACGTGAGTTTGTTTTGTTTAATAGACTTGTAGCTTAGAGTGGTGGAACATACATGTAACAAAAAACTGAATAGTTCACAGAGTTTTAGAGAGAGAAAGTTCACTGTACGAATTGTTGAATTGTAATTTAAATAACAGGTTGAGTATTAAATCTATATTCTTCTTGTTTGTTTGATTTTGATAAGAACTTGATAATTGAGACATTATCAATTGGTATCAGAGTAGATCTAATTAGAAATCAAGAAAAATACAGAGTTCGACACTGTTCGTAGAGTAGAGATTGAAGTTTGAGTTTTTGTGCAAAATTCGAGTTGTAATTGTGTTCATTGTGTTTGTTTAGTGATACAAATAAATCTTGTATAGGTTTTGTATTGAATTGCACTGTAATTTTTGTGAATTTTTGAAATTTTAGTCATTCGAGTTTCACGAGTTATGCGCACTGTAAAAGGATTGATTTGTATTTTTGTGTAGTCGTTGTTGAAATTCATTGATCA
The DNA here is from genome assembly GCA_954870635.1 of Arctium minus. Taxonomy (NCBI): domain Eukaryota; kingdom Viridiplantae; phylum Streptophyta; class Magnoliopsida; order Asterales; family Asteraceae; genus Arctium; species Arctium minus. The sequence goes on along the minus strand of OX941090.1, from coordinate 67,818,526 downwards.
AAAGTGGTTCTAAATGTATTGGTGATCAAATCTTCGAAGTTACAGACTGAAATTTGGAGTTTAGATAGGTTTTTGAAGGAATCAGTGTGTATTTTTCACGAGATCCGAAGAACTCACAGAATATCTCAAGAACTCGCTACAAGGACGTGCTGTAGGAGTAACCCATTACCTTCTGGGTGGAATTGCCACAACATGGGCGTTCTTCTTAGCAAGAATTATTGCAGTAGGATAATGGCTAGGAGGATTTGAAAGGCATTATGGCATTAAGATTTCCAAGGTTTAGCTAAGGCTTAGCTCAGGACCCCACTACTCGTCGTATTTGGTTTGGTATTGCTACCGCGCATGACTTCGAGAGTCATGATGATATTACTGAGGAACGTCTTTATCAGAATATTTTTGCTTCTCACTTCGGGCAATTAGCAATAATTTTTCTGTGGACTTCCGGAAATCTCTTTCATGTAGCTTGGCAAGGAAATTTTGAGAACTCGTATAACCCTTGGATTTCGCTTAATCTTTAGATTTCGCATAAATTTAATTCTGAAATTTTGTAAGTGTTGAATTCGCTGATGGGAGTGGTATGAATTGCATAGATTTCGCATAGCAGAGTCGTGCGAATTGAAAGATTTCGCATAAGTGTGTGCGAAAAGTGTTTTTAGAAAATCTTCAAGAAAAGAATTCGCATATGTCTTATCTACGAAAAGACAACTGATGAGGTACTAAATCTATCTGAATCTGATTTTATAAGCAAAATGGAAGCCATGATGGTCGAACTTCAAGATCTACAAACTAAACTGAAAAAGGAAAAGAGCAGAGTTGCTAAGAAAAGTCAAAAGATTTTTGAACTTAACAAGGTAATTGTTGGGAACAAAAACTCATTGACTCTCTCAACAAATCTGCATCTATTTTTAAACAAGAAAAAGATTGTTTTGAAAATAAGATTTATGATTTTGTATCTAAAATATCTAAGTCTGATCTTGAAAAGCAAGAATGTGTTCTAAAAGCTCATATTTTGCAGGTAGAAAACAAGAACTTAGATAAAAAGGTAAATGGTTTGGAAGCGAAATTATATGCTAGAGGTCAAACAGATCAAACCATTTTCCTAAATACACCCAATGAAGAGGCTGATTTTAAAGACAAATGGGGGCTCGGTTATGAAAACCCCCATTACTTAAAGAAAGCCATTAGAAAACAACCAGCATTGTATAATTTTGATTTTATTTTTGCTGCTGGTAAATATCATCATTTAAAACCCAAATTTGTTACCAAGTCATCGGACGAGGTTGAGGCTAAAGAAGATGTGAAAAGAGAGAATTTAAGGAAAATGCAACTACCATTCTGTTATCAAAAACTGAATGATAGTTATCTTTCAGAAAAACCAAAATTTCTTTCAAATGATTATTTTGCTAGCTATTCTACTACTGAGATGGAGGCAAAACCAGTTAAATCTAAAATTTATGTACCTCCACTCATTCTAGAAAGCAAAATAATTGAACTTGAAAATGTTTTATATGATGAAAGAATTTTGAGTGATATTGAACAAGATGTATTTTCTACTGTTTTAAAGAACACTATTTTCAAAACGAATCCAATGAGTGTTCAATATCTTCTAAGGCACCTCAGACTTCAGAAGCTGATTTTGATGACTTATTTTAAATTCTGATGAAGGGTGTGTTAATGAGATTGATATGTTTGATTTTAATTCTAAACTTCCAGATCATTCTACTTTTGTTATAAATGGTGAAGCCTTACCAAGTGTATATGAAATTGGTGAATCATCGACTAAGGTTGGTGAACCAGTTTCTGTGAGTACTGATTATTATCAGTCAGGTAAGAAGAAAAAGAAACAGCGCTCACAGAAACGGAAGAACACTGTAAGATTAAGAAAAGACATTCTCAAAAATCTGATTTTCCTAACAAATCTAAATCTTGTGTTTCAGATTTGAAAAATAAAAGGTCTGAAGAACGAAAAAAGTGGCGACCTAAACAGAAAGTTGATGAGAAAGTAGAATCCATTCCTGATATTTTTTGTAATAGATCTACTGGTAGTATGCCTGATGTAGTTGGTAATGTTGCTTCGAATAAACAAAACCTTGTAACTTCTTACAAGAGATATACAGTAAAGCAATTACTCCAATTATCTCGATCTGCTACTAAGTCATCTAATTATAAACGGAATGATTTTATTTCTCACCGATATTCTGATGATTGGTTTGGTACTTATCATGTTTGATCTTATAAGTCATTTGCATCAAAAGTTTTTCAAAAGTTCAGAGGATCCATATATAAATGGATGCCAAAATCTTGTACTAATCCATTAAAACCCACTTTTAAATGGGTACCTAAAGTTGTTATTCCTTGATTTCTCTTATGCAGACCCGTCATATGTGGTACTTGGATAGCGGGTGTTCCAAGCATATGACCGGGCAGAAAGCTTTATTGTCTAATTATACAGAGAAATTTTGCGGGAATGTACGATTCGACAACGACCAGTTCTGACCGATTTTGGGATACCGTGATGTGATTAATGATAACGTGACGATTACGAAGGTGAGTTACGTGGAAGGTTTAGGACACAACCTGTTCAATATTTTCCAGTTCTGCGACAAAGATTTAAAGGTAAATTTTAAGGCCAAGAGATGTTCTATACGCACTGAAGATGGTAAAGAACTCTTGGTCGACACTCAAAAGTCTAACCTCTACACAATTAATCTGTGAAAAGTCCAGACTGACAATCAGGTTTGTCTACTGTCAAAAGCCTCGCTGCAACAAAGCTGGTTATGGCACCGAAGGCTTTCTCACCTGAATTTTTGTTACATCAATAAACTGGTAACGGGTAAACTAGTCAAAGGACTTCCTGAAAGGTAAGATGAAAGAACATCTATGCACAACATGTGAGAAAGGTAAGATGAAGAGAGTCGCTCACAAGTCGAAGCCTGAACAAAGTACAAGTTCACCACTAGAATTGCTTCACATGGATCTCTGTGGTCCAATGAGAACACAAAGCATTAGCGACAAGAAATATGTCTTAGTTATTGTGGACGATTACTCGCGATATACATGGGTCAAATTTATGAGATCAAAGGATGAGACGCTTGAAGTCACCATCAGTTTCTTAAAGACCACCCAAGTAAATCTGCAAAATCCAGTTAAGCTTCTTAGAACAGATAACGACACAAAGTTTAAGAACAAAATTGTGGAAGATTATCTTGAATCGGTCGGGATAACACATCAATTCTCTGCTGCTAGAACGCCACAACAGAACGAAGTAGTCGAAAGACGTAATCGAACGCTAGTCAAGGTCACTCGTACAATGTTGAGTCAATCCGATCTACGTCTGTTTTTGTGGGCAGAAGTTGTTTCGACTGCGTGCTACACACAAAATCGATCCATAATACATCGTCGGTTTGGTAAAACACCTTATACATTAATAAACAATTGTACACCTAGCATTAAACACTTTCATGTTTTTGGATGCAGGTGCTTCGTACTTAATGATCGAGAAAACTTGAACAAGTTTGGACCGAAGGCTGATGAAGGCATCTTCATTGGATATTCTCAAACATCTGCTGCATACAGAGTGTACTTACAGAAGTCCAAGAGAGTAATTGAAAGCGTAAACGTGACATTTGATGAGGAGGTGGCTTCTGAACAACACAATTCATAACCCGTACTTACAGGAGTTTTAGATTCTGGACAGATCAGTCCAGAACCTGTGGCTAATGAGACTAATTCAGATAAAGTATCTACTTCTACATCTCACTTATCTAAATTAGATTTATTGTTTGTATTCTTTTACGATGAGTTTCTTGGAACTAAACTGCCTAAATCTGTTGTGATTGACAGGTCTGAAGAATCAAGCTGTCAACATCCAATCACTTCAGAAGGGTTAACTGAACTCGTTCCCCCGGTTGAGACAGAAACTCAGATTCAAACAAATACTCCTACAAGAAACTGATGAAACAGAAGTTCCTACTTCAGTTGGATGCACTGTGATGAATAATCAATAGACCGAACAAGTTGTCCCAACTGAAACTTCTGCACTGTCTACATCAATTGAACCCCTTCCTGCTATAGAACGAACTGAGGAAACTGAAAGTGGATATTTAGATGAGCATTATGATCAATCTACATCCAATCCACTTCCTTATGAACACAAGTGGACCAAAGAGCACCCGATAAGCCAAATCATTGGAGATCCAACTTTACCGGTGCAAACTAGGTCTTCTACTTTGAATATGTGTATGCATGACTCATTTCTGAGCAAGATAGAGCCTACTCGTGTATCAGAAGCTCTAGCTGATTCGGATTGGGTGACTGCAATGCAAGAGAAGTTGAACCATTTCGAAGCTTTAAAAGTTTGGAGACTTGTGCCAAGACCGGAAGGAAAATCTATTATTGGTACAAAAAGGGTATTCAAAAACAAGAAGAACGAAGATGGTATTGTAATCAGAAACAAAGCACGACTTGTCGCAAATGGATACAGGCAAGAGGAAGGCATTGATTATGACGAGACTTACGCTCTAGTGGCACGCATTGAAGCGATCATAATGTTTCTTGCGTATGATGCTCACAAAAACTTCACAGTCTACCAGATGTACGCGAACACTGCCTTTCTCAATGGCATTCTAAAGGAAGAAGTCTACGTCTCACAACCTGAAGGTTTTGTCAATCAAGAGAAACCGAATCACGTCTACATTCTTGACAAAGCACTTTATGGACTGAAACAAGCACCTCGAGCCTGGTACGAAGTCTTATCAAAGTTTTTGGTCATGTCGGGCTTCACGAAAGGTAAAATCGATACTACTTTGTTTATTAAAAAGGAAAAAGCTGGTATCATTCTTATTAAGATATATGTGGATGACATCATATTTGGCTCAACAAATACTAAATACTGTAAGAATTTTTCAAACCTTATGGTGTCAAGATTTCAAATGAGTATGATGGGAGAGATGAACTTGTTTCTCGGATTACAAGTCAAGCAATTTTCAACGAGGATTTTCATAAATCAATCAAAGTACATTTTTGATATTCTTAGAAAATTTAAAATGGAAAATTGTACAACAATTGGAACCCCGATGGCACCAGGAACTAAGATCGGCATGGATCCTTCGGGAAAAGCTGTTGATGTTTGTTGATCCATGCTCTCTCAGTGATTTGATAAAGATCCTTATCTACACTTAGTGAAAATTACGTTTAATAAATATGTATTAGGGGTTGTTTACCAAATCTTCCATTAAGTCCTGTATGGATAAATGTGTCTGTCTGGATAAATTGATGTTGTTGTTTACTTTTTTATCTGAATAAACAATCTGAATAACACAAATGACCAATTTACCCTTAATGATACAAATTACACATAATGATAAAAATTCAATACCTAATGAGAGGAACACATGAAATCCATAATGATTCAAGAAGCAAAAGCACAATGCATGATAAATACATAAACAACTTCGTGAAAATAGCAACATCAATACATAATCAATTTCGTGAAAACAAAAAAAGTAATCGATGGTATCAAAAAAGCAACCGATGGTATCAAACAACATGTTTTTCAAACAATAATCGACGGTATCAGTGATGAATCGATGGATTGAAAAAAAACAGAAACATAAACAGTGATGAATCAATTTCAAACAACAAGTTTTTCAAACCATAATCGTTGGTATCAGTGATGAATCGATGGATTGATAAGAAACAGAAATAGTGATGAATCAATTTCAAACAACAAGTTTTTCAAACAATAATCGATGGTATCAGTGATGAATCGATGGACGGACTATACGATTTCAGTGATTAACGTACCTAGAAGGAAAGAGTGATAGGCGATGAAGGCGATGGCCTGAGAGTGGTCGCCGGTGATGGAGGTAATGGCCTGAGAGTGGTCGTCGGTGATGGATGCGTGCGAGTGGTAGCCGGTTTGGATGGAGGCGTGGAAGGAAAGAGTGATAGGTGTGAAAGGAAAGAGTGTGATTAGGTTACGTATCTGATGTTGCTTTTTTTTAGGGTAGAAATGTCAATTGTATGGCTTAATGGGGGCTGTTATTCCCAAATTCAAGTTCTAATTGATCACAAACAATCAAAATGAATCAAATCGTGAAATCACATGTCATTGATGAAACAAATTGATACAAAACTCACTTTCTCTCTCTACAAACACTCTCTCTCACTAGAATGATATGTTCTATAGACTTCTTCTCTGATTCGTGTTATGAGTGACACCTCTTTACAAAGACAATAAAGGCTATTTATACCTCCAACAATTACAAAGAAACAAAATACAATTAGATTGACTTTGACTTTATTAACAAAAGACTTTGACTTTTACTTGAGAGTTGACTTTTCTAGCTTTGACTTCTTGAACTTTTGTCTTCAATCTTTATGATCTTGAATCCAACAATTATGTGCTCTAACAATCTCCCCCTTTGGATCAAGATCATTAGTAAAAGATTTAGCAATTCAATCTTCTCTCTTAAGATCAATTTGAATCTCCCCCTTTGATGTAAAAACAAATCTTCTCAAGAAATCAACATTCTTCCCCTATTCGTATGAACATTGACGTTCTCCCCTTTCTTTGATAAACACTGTCTTTCAAAAACTTTCAGAAATTTACTCAAAATCTGATCTTCAAAAATAGTAACATTCTCCCCCAAGGTTGTAACCAAACCTCTTTCAGACACAAATCTGATTGCTTCAGCAAATTATCTTCAACAAACTGAAATCTTTGAACTCTTTTCGGCTTTGAACAACAATCTTCCTTTAACAATCAATTCTTGAACATTTTCTCTCAACTTTAACATATATGACTCAAACATTTCTTGTATTCTTCTCCCCCTTTTTGATGATTTGAGCATCGATATCATCAAAACTCTCTCCAAAAATGTCGTTGAAATTCTATCTGACCACTGATCTTTGATAATGAGCCTCTGATTCATTGCCAATTCGAACAAAGTATTCATCCAGATCTTTGCAAATCTAGACAAAATATGAGTGTATCACCTGAATCAACAAATGAATCAGTTAACATGCCTGTCAGTAACACGAAGTCACTGTGTGTAACGAATACACAATATAAAGGAGCTTTTTCATGTTCACTCCCCCAGGGCTTCCATCCAATCATCGAAACACCACAAAGGCAATTTCTATGAATGTTATGACAAGAAAACATATTTCTTGTGTGCTCGTGCAAGTGTAGAAAGAATTAAGCACTTGATGATTGCTTTAAGGCTCAACATAGTGTAAACCACTGAGACAACAGTAGATTAACACAGACTCAATGTGCATTATTGAAGTGCGAAGGTTGGGCAGACTTCCTTCTTTTTCAATATCCAGATTTTCCAAATGAAAACCAGATAGATTATATGTTGCGTCCCTTTGAAAATGTGAAACATTTTCTTTTTGAGAAGAAAATGAGTGGTTGGTGGGGTTTAAGCAAGAGTTGGCATGGGCTAGTTGTCTGTTTCAATAACGTTCACCAAAGAGTTCTGAAACGCTAGTAATGTGGCTGCCTGGCTCAGAAAGTAGTTGGTGCAGAGTTTAATATTCTTTTACTCTGTTCTCACACCCTCTTTCTTTTTAATCATTAAGCTCACTACTAACCAAACTCTCTTTTCCATTTTACCTCTCACACCCACACTCATTTCTTTATAGACTCCTCACACTCAAACAGTAAGGATTAACTTCTTGGGTAGAAATAACTGGTTAACGTGATTCCATAGATGTTTAGTTAATACCTAGCACAAAGAACTCATGTATGATCCTAAAAGAATGTGATGCTCATAATGATTTAACTTTAACAGTTAAAACTCATATACAAATGTCAGATGAATGTATGCTCATAAAATAAAATCATGAAGATTTGAGCATTTTTCGACATTGAAGCATTTTCAAACAAGTATATGAAACGAATGAATATGAATGCAAAAGACTTGTTTGAAAATCTGACATTGTATGAAAATGATCAGAAATGAATTATATAACAATCAAAGCTTATGGTCAAGAATAATGGATATGTGTCTATATGAAACAGAAATATAGACATTCTTGAAATGAACGTTTCGAAATGAAATATCGCTCAAAATGCTTTAAAGTACAAGCGGGGTGTCTTACCATCGAAAAATTGTTTCAATTTAGAGACATGGTAAGAACATTTTGAACAAAAAGTCAAACCGCTGTGTGTGAATACTTGAAAGTATATGAAAAGACGATACGCAAGTATTTATCTTTGGAAACACACTGTTTGTAAACTTTGAAGCACAAAATAAAATGAAAACATTTAAAAATCACACTTCCAATTTATGAAATCTATTTATGAATCGAAAAGTGGTTTGAACATTTTAAGAACATGTTTTCTATGATTGAAAGTTGTCCTTCTTTCAACCATATATGAGATTAAGATAAGAAATTAACCTTTCCATGCAATCTTAGATCTCATGAAGTCAGCTGAAGTCATAAAGATATGATCGTGTCAGCTTCTCTCATCCTGTATAAGTCTCAAAGTCTAGTCAAAGCAACTTTATTCACAAAAATTTTTGAAAATAAAATGACATAAAGCAGTAAAACTATTAAAGTACGAGTTCTGATCTGAAATAATCAGAAATCATGATTCTTTACTCCCCCTGAAAATATGCATCTGAAATTTATCAGTAAAAGGCACATGATAGAGATCTACAACTCCATTTGAAATGTAGTTCATCATATCTTCCGAATACATATTTCCAAAAAAATTTATGTACTCCCCCTTAAAGGTTGATTTCCTCTTCTGAGTATCTGAGTACACTATCTTATCAGCCCGGGAGTAGCATTTCTTTTTCATCATTGAAGAGCGAGTCCTAAACTGTTGTGTTTAGAAGTCAAACTCCGTTGAAGTACGGGTCCTGAACTGATTTATTCAGAAGCCTTGGTTCTCTTACTCCCCCTTGACTTGAGGTGCCTGCAAAACAGAATCAGTCTTTTGCTTTGGTACCCACTAGTATTTGGGTCCATGTGTGTTAGTTGCAGTTCCAATGGGAGTAACGGAATAAGAACCATACAAGTAATGATCACTTGTTTTATGAATAGAATCATATGTACAACAATAAGAACAATAGTATTTCTTACCTGACAGCCTGATTAAATGATCTCTCGTGTATATATGATCAGGTTTACCTTTCAACACATTGTTCATCTTGGATTTATGTGTATGTACACATGATTTCTTTCCTTTCATCTCATTTTTCTTTCCATCTTTCTTCTCTTCATCATCCACTAGTTTCACTCTCCATACCAGTTTCTCTTCTTTATATCTCCTTCTTCTCTGTGTACCTGAACCATCTATTTTGATATCATAGAAAAGGTTAGTACTACGAATCTGATTAGAAGACTTAACTGACCTCTTGGAAGAAACAGTCTTCTTATGTGAGCTTGCAGCTGTCTTGAATGAGCATTCCGAATTAGCTGTATCATCTCTAGGTGTGTGGATAATTGACTCTGGAGTCTTAAACTCAGTTACCACCACCATCTTAGAAATAACTTTCTCAAGTTGTTTTATCTTTAAAGAATAACAGTCTCTTTCTTTGATAAGTTGGTCAATCTTCGTCTTGAACTCAGATTTCGCTTTCTGCTCTTTCAATGCATTTGTAGATAGCTCAGATAGCTTTGCAGTTAATTTCCTTATCTCCTCCTCAAAAATACTTCTTTCATCTTCAAAACCCTTCTCAGCATCCTTTCTTCCATCTGATATCTCCTTAAAGAATCCAACATTCTTTTGCTCAATAGCCTTCTTTTCCATGGCAAACTTTTCTCTTTCTAAAATGATCACTTTCCCAAAATCAGAAATTTTTTGACAAAGCTTTAAACATTTCAGCTCAACTGTCTTCTTCTCTTCAGCACTTTTTCTGGAAAACTCGGATAATTTCCTAGCAAACTCTTTCTTTTCAATGTTAAAAACAGATCTTTCTTTGGCAATCTTTGTCTCCAGATCAGATATTTTCTTTTTAAGTTGAACATTAACATCTTTCAGATTCTTAATCTTCTCCTCAGAACTTTCAACAGATGTTGCTAACTAGAGTTGCTCAATCTGTTTTTCAAAATCAGAGATTTTTATGTTCAGCTCAGAATTCTCAGATTTCAAACTCAGTACCTTCTTTTCACTAAACCCATAATACTGTTTCTTTTCTTCAATGCTTTCATCATCTTTCAAATGCTGAGATTCATAGATTTTCTTCAGAAGATCATTATTGATCTTTTTCAATGCATTGACTTCTTCTTTTAATACCTTATTTTCATCATGATATTTCTGTGATCGCTTTGAATATCACATAGCTGATAAAGTAAGATTTTGAATATCTGATTTGAGTGAAGCAATCTTTTCTTCATCATCAGAAAGACTCATCTTGAATATCCTGAAACAAAAAGAACTTGAACTTCATCGTTAATCCAAATATGAAATCTCAAGAATATAGAAATACTTGAAATAAAAATTCAGATATTTTGATCACAAAAAGAACTATGCCCCCCCCCCTCGCAGATCGCTGAAACTCGCTAGACGTTGAAACTCGCAAGAGACTGTTCTCGAAGAAACTCGCTAATGCCTAAACACGCAGATCACTATTCACTGATAAACACGCAGGCTGAGACGTGCGTGTTTGAGAAACTCGCTAGCCACTACTAGCGCGTTTTGACCAAACTCGCAGATCAACCAAACTCGCAGATCGACCAAACTCGCAGATCACTGTTCCTGCTCAAACTCGCAACCTTCAATTAGCGCGTTTGTAGAACTCGCTAACCACTACGTGCGCGTTCTGGTCCTTAGAAAAATTTCTCAATTTTCAAAACTCGCAGACTTCAATTAGCGAGTTTCTAGAACTCGCTAACAATGATTTGCGCGTTCTAACCAAAAACTGAGATTCTTCAGCTTGCGCGTTCTTGCGGATGAACTAGCGCGTTTTGTAGATCTTGCGCGTTCTTCAGACTCCTTGCGTGTTCTTCATCTGATTCACCAAAAATCAATCTAAACTTCGAATTTCAGCACGAAACTTTGAGAGATCGATCACGTAATCATCTAGAACACAAATCGAGTACTAAATTTCTATTACAAACTCTCAAAATACAAATTGATCAATGATACAGTGCGTATGAACTCGTGAACAAAAACTTCAAAAAAAATCCAAAATTACAAATCTATTACAGTGCAATACTGAGATTAAACCATACACACTCGATCGAAATCTCTAATCACACAAAACTCAGACTAGATCTGAACATTAAAGAACACAGTGTCGAACTCAGATTTCTTGAAATGATTCCATTTGAATCTGCTCTAATACCAATTTTTATTCCCAAATTCAAGTTCTAATTGATCACAAACAATCAAGATGAATCAAATCGTGAAATCACATGTCATTGATGAAACAAATTGATACAAAAATCACTTTCTGTCTCTACAAACACTCTCTCTCACTAGAATGATATGTTCTATAGACTCCTTCTCTGATTCGTATTATGAGTGACACCTATTTACAAAGACAACAAAGGCTATTTATACCTCCAACAATTACAAAGAAACAAAATACAATTACATTGACTTTGACTTTATTAACAAAAGACTTTGACTTTTACTTGAGAGTTGACTTTTCCAACTTTGACTTCTTGAACTTTTGTCTTCAATCTTTATAAACTTGAATCCAACAATTATGTGCTCTAACAGGGACAACTGCTATTTTTACTATTGTGTGAATAAGCCGTTTTTAGCTGCGTGTTTAAGCCATTAAGCCCCAAGTAAACACTCTAGTTGTCTACGCGAATAATCCAATCACCCCATTAAGCTCATTAAGCCCTAAGTAAACACCCCCTTAGTGTTTCATCATCAGTGATCAGACTGAGTTTGTTCAGTTATCACTGATGATCTTTCTAGTAAACATTCATATGTATTAGTGTTTCACTATCAGCTGTTAAATACAGAGTATGTTCAGTATCGCTGATAGTTTCTAATGTAAACAGTCAAACGTAATCCCTAAAGACAAGTTTCGCGTCAACAGATGTTCATAGTTGAATCAAAGACGAAGCTGCTGAACAAAGACAAGTCTACTAGTGACCTGATGCGGATATCAGTGAAGCAAAGACGACTCTACTCATATGCGAAGAAACCTGAGGAAAAGCTTCAGCGATAGCTGAACTTCTTTGTATCTCTGAAGGAAGTGATACTCAGCGATCGATGATCACTTAGATTATCCCTCAAGTCTTTTTTGTCTTTACCTTGCACACCAGTACGATGTGTCAGAACGGACATACCTCTGCTACAATTCGTACAACAACTCTGTCAACTACACTGTTCATGATACGACCGAAAGCATGTCTCCCAAAGTCAGACCCTCTCTGCCAGTCAATGAAGGACACGTGTAAAGTGCCCTGCCATGCATTTAATGCATAAGTTATAAATAGAAAGATCACCTCTCCATCTAGACAGAGTCTCTAAGCCTTCATCTTTCTTAAAATAAAAACTATATATACTTAGGCCTAGTGGGCTTATGGGCTTGAGGCCCACAAATAAACTAACTATTAACTTATTACAAATCAAACCCTCTAATTCACTTTAGCACAATTACAATTTAAACCCTTAACTTTAACTTTAATCTTGAATACAATTTATGATCCAACAATCTCCCCTTTTGGATTCAAGATTAAAAAAAATTTGGCAATTATCTTCGGGTCTTCACTTTTCTTGAAAACTTCAAATACCTTCGAATATGACGTTTGAAAACTGTATCTGATATAACGTTGACAGCTTCATAAATTGTAGCTTTCAGTCTTCATCTTCCTCTTTCTTTCAATGAAGTGTCCTTCTGACGATAAACTTCAAATAGGCTCACACACTTTGATATCTTTTGAAATTCATCAGCAGTCTTTAGATTATATTCTCCCCCTTTGTATATTCTCCCCCTTTTTGATGAGTGGTGAGAATCATCATCATCAAAACATATAAAAAATAATCTCCCCCTTGTCTTTATAGACTTCAACTAAGCAGAATCTTCATGTATAGATCCCTGTGTAGAAATAAGAGAAGTCTCTCCAAATGGAGAAAGTGATTATTTCAATCTTTTCAGATTCAAATAAAGTAATGTGGTAACCCTGAATCAAAAAATGACTCAGTTAAAATGCCTGTCAATGACACAAAGTCACTGAGTAACACAAAGTTACTATATAAGGAGCTGGTTTTGATGTTGGCTCCCCAGGTCTTCCATTCAATCATCGAATAACACATGGTTATCTATGAACGTTCTGACAGAAAACAAATTTTTGTGTGCTTGTGCATGTGTATGAAAGAATTAAGCACCAATGATTGCTTTTCAATATAGGCTCAAAGTATGTAAACTTGTTGAGACAACAACAAATTATACAAAGACTCAATGTGCATGAGAAAGGGTTCGAAGGTGGGGCAACTTTCCTTCTTTTTCAATATTAGTATATTCCAAATGAAGAACCAATAGCGTATGTGTTGCTTCCCCATAAAATGTGAAACATTCTCTTTTTGAGAAAAGAATGAGTAGCTGGTGGGGTTGTATGCAAGAGATGGCATGGGCTAGTTGCCTATTTCAATGATGGTAACCAAAGAATGTGAACCAATCAGATTATGTGGCTGCCCGACTCAGAAAGATGTTTGGTGCAGAGTTTAATATTCTTTTACTCTGTTCTCTCACCCTCTTTCTTTTAATACTCACTTCTAACCAATCTATCTTTTCCATTTTACCTCTTCACACACCATCACTCAATTCTTTTGACCCCTCTCCCCTCAATCACCCAGGGAATACTTCCTGGGTTGGAAACACTGGTTATCGTGAATCCATGGACGTTCTGTTAAGTTCTCACACTGAATCCCATGTATTTTCCTAAAAGAACATGTTGTTCAACAGTCTTTTGTACATGTAAGCACAAAGGAATACAAACTTGAAGAATAAAATTTTGGAGAAGTCAAAACATAAGATGTTTGACAATGCAATTCTCCCCCTCAAACTAAAAAGAGTTTGAAGAAGTTTTTCAATTAAACTATTTGACAATTAAGCTCCCCCTTAACTTAAGGAATTTTTTTTTTAACAAAAAAACAGAAAAACAGAAAAATAAAGCACTGAAGTGCGGGTTCTAATCAGATGTGATTAGAAGCCATAGTCACTTGAACAAACCTGCACATTGAAGAAATCATGGTAATCATTTGTGAAAATGATTCCTCTATTGTTAGCAACAGTTGTAGAATAAAACACAAAATTAAGATTCAGAATACTCCCCCTCGAATCATGAGTAAGGTTTAGAAGACATGTTCAACATACCTAGTTTGCTGATTAAAAAATGAAACCTCTTGTCATCCAACGGCTTGGTGAAAAGATCAGCTAACTGGAAGTCAGTTTGAACAAAGTGCATTTCGATATCACCTTTTTCTACATGATCCTTGATGAAGTGATAGCATACATCTATATGCTTGGTCTTCGAATGATGAACCGGATTAGCAGTTATGGCAATGGAGCTCTTGGAATCATAATAAATAGGGATGCGTTTGTAGTTGTACCCAAAGTCCCTTAACTATGTCTTCATCCAGAGGACTTGTGAACAGCAGCTAGCAGCAGCTAGATATTCAGCCTCGGCAGTGGATGTGGAAACACAGTTTTGTTTCTTTGAGGTCCAACTCACAAGTTTGTCACCTATAAATTGACATGATCCAGAGGTGCTCTTCCGGTCTAGCTTACATCCTGCATGATCAACATCTGTAAAGGCAGTTAGTTCAAAACGAGAATCCTTTGGATACCAAAGGCCTAAATTAGGAGTGCCTTTGAGATATCTAAGGATTCGCTTAACAGGATTATAGTGAGACTCTTTAGGATTAGACTGATACCTCACACAAAAACATGTGGCAAACATTATATCTGGGCGACTGGAAGTCAGATAAAGTAAAGAACCAATCATGCTACGATACACCTTTTGATCAACAGGTTTCCCTGAGGGATCTGCGTCTAAGAGTGTACCAGTAGCCATTGGTGTTTTCATGATTGAACTTTCTGACATATTGAACTTTCTTAACATGTCTTTTATATATTTCGCTTGATTAATGAAAATGCCTTCGGGTAATTTCTTTACTTGTAAACGAAGAAAGAAATTTAATTCACCCATCATCGACATTTCAAACTTTGTTTCCATGATTTTAGAAAAGTTCTTGCAAAATTTCTGATTTGTTGACCCAAATATTATGTCGTCAACATAAATCTGAATGAGAATCAAGTCCTCACCTTGCCTTTTAAGAAATAAGGTAGTATCAACTGTACCTTTCTTGAAACCAAAAGCTAAGAAAAATTTAGTGAGAGTTTCATAACAGGCTCGTGGTGCTTGTTTAAGACCATATAGCGCTTTGTCTAATACATAGATATGATCAGGGTGATGAGGATCAACGAAACCTTCAGGTTGTACCACATAGACCTCCTCATGCAGAACGCCATTCAGGAAAGTTGACTTTACGTCCATTTGATAGACGGTAAAGTTTTTGTGGGCTGCATATGCTAAGAAGATTCTGATGGCTTCAATCCTTGCAACAGGGGCAAATGTTTCGTCATAGTCAATGCCCTCCTCTTGACAGTACCCTTTTGCAACCAATCGAGCTTTGTTTCTCACAACTAGTCCAGCCTCGTCCTTCTTGTTTCTCACAACTAATCCAGCCTCGTCCTCCAAAAGGGATCACGTAGAGCTTCTGATGCTTTCTTTGGTTCTAAGGAACTAAGGAAGCTTGAAAACATGCAGAAATTTGTTGATGCAGACCTTATCATGACACCAGATTGTACGTCACCTATCACGTTATGCAGGGGATGATCCTTAGTCCAACGATGTGTGCTTGGTAAGGATTCAACTGTTTGTTGCGTATTTGATGCATCGTTCTCATCATGCACGGCAGGTAGCTCCATAGATATACTCGGTACATCTTGTACTGGAGTTTCTGATACTGAGACTTCTGGAGTAGCGGTTGAACTACTCGTGACTTCATTTCCAGAAGGACTATCTGTAGAGACAGATTCAGCATTAGTAGATTCAGAAACTAACGGTTTAGTTGTACCTGATGGAGATGTAGTTTCAGTGACTTCTTCGGAAGGTCCAGACATATTTTAAGAAATAGCAGGGACCTCCGAGCTTTTTGTTGTTGTTGTAGATATGCCTTTGTCAAAATTTGCACAAATATCATCGAAGGCATCAATAAACAGTAAATCTAACTCAGATGAAGTAGAGTTAGAGTTAGAAGTAGTAGATCCTTTAGACACTAGTTCTATTCCAGAGTGAATAGAAGCTTTGTTCTTAAGTCCGAGTTCTGAACTGTTGTATCCAGAAGTCTGAGTAGAATTCTCATCAAAGGAGACATTCATGCTCTCAACAACCGTCTTGGTTCGAATAATGTAAATTCGATAAGCTTTGGATGTCAGAGAGTATCCAACAAGATATCCTCCATCCGCTTTCTTATCAAGTTTTGATAATCCTTGACGTTCTCACAGAATGTAACACCTGCAACCAAAAACACGAAGGAATTTGATGTTAGGTTTACTATTGTTGATTAACTCATATGCTATTTTATTAAAGCGCTTGACCACAATGGTACGATTTTGAGTAAAACATGCTGTTGCGACTGCCTTGGCCCAAAGATACCTTGGTAGATCAGAATATGCGAGCATTATACGAGCAGCTTGAACAAGAGTGTGGTTCTTCCGTTCAACAATGCCATTTTGCTTGGAGTGTAGGCTGCGGAGAAATTATGTGAAATCCCCACAGAAGTAAGATAACTCTGTAAGGTGTCATTCTTGAACTCCGTGCCATTGTCACTGTGAATAGTTCTAACAGGCAATTGAAGACGTACTTGAATGTGCTTGATGAAAGCGATAATCAATTCTGGCGTATCTGACTTGTTGCAAAGAAACTCAAGCCATGTATATCTCGAATAGTCATCTATCATTACTAAAACGTACTTCTTTCTATTGATAGATGTCGTTCGCATTGGGCCACAAAGGTCCATATGAAGATGTTCCAGTGTAGATGAGGTTGATGATTCAGCTTTGGACTTAAAGGAGCTTCGCTTCATTTTGCCCATCTCACATGCAGAACATAGTGAGTCTTTCTCAAACCTTGTTTCTGGTAGACCTTTGACTAGACCTTGTTTCTGTAGCTTATAGATCTGAAATTTTGATGAGACAGGCGTCGATGCCACGTCCACAATTGTGCTTTAGTTGCTTTGGCTAATAGGCATACTGGACGTGTGGCAGACAGTGTAGGAAAATCTACATAATATAGATTTCCATGGCGCTCAGCTTTGAAGACTTCGTAACCATCGGTATCCTCAAGATAACAATGAGTTGTTATGAACCGGACTTGATACTTCATGTCATAGAAGTGACTAGTGCTGAACAAATTATGATCAAGCCCTTCTACATATAACACTCTTTGAATCTTCATAACTCCATTATCCAGCATTCCATATCCTCTGACGTATCCTTCTACTTCAGAATTTGCAAAACGAACTACTCCGGCAGGCTCCTCCACATAGTTATGCAAGAGGTGCTTGAATCCTTTCATGTGGCTTGAGCATCTGAAATCTATCACCCACAATCAACAGGCCTGCAAAAGAGACAATTAGTTTTGCTTAGGTACCCATATCAAGATGGGTCATTCGCGGTTAGCTTCACGCAATTCAGGAATATTAGCAGGTTTAACTTTAACCCTCCATTCATAACGGGGATTTGGAGCCCATTTCCAAACCATCTTAACATTTAATTCCTGAAAATGCTTCTTAGGTTTAGGATTGGCAACCTTAGCTCGAAACACTTTGGGTTGTGTGGAAAAATTAGAAGTAGAATTAGAGTTAAGGTTCAGTTTAGCTTTTCTTTTGCTCTTTTTGGACTTAGGAGGGGAGTAGTATTTGAATGAGTTATCCCAACAGTGTTTGCAATATAGATTCTTTCGAGCAAAATTCATAAACTTAGATTTATCGGAACAAATCTTACATTCATGTTCAGCAAAAGAATTACTTTTCAAAATAACACTGTCTGAAATACAACTATTCGTAACAAAAGATTCACTAGAAGTCAAACTATCATTTTTATTCAAACTAGTATCTTTATTCTTCTTACTCCTCCCAACTCCATTTCCTTTTATATCCGAAACAGAAACAGGAATCTTGTTAGTCTCTATCTTAGAGGGTTGTTCCTTTTTAGAGCTACTTGAAGTCTCACCCTTCTCAAAAATACTAGGTGGATATTCAAGACTATCAGAGTAAACAACTGAAGGTTTTGTTGGAGAATCAAATTCTGGATTAGTTCTTACCTTCTAGCTTGGATCATTGAACATCTGTTTATCATTTGAAGCATTTTTAAACAAAGTAATTTTCAAATCATTGATCTCTGTGCAAAGCTCTTGATTTTCTTTCAAAGATTTTTCAAGTTTAAATTTGAGATCAAAGATTTCATCTTCAACCTCGTCAAGAGACTGTTGCGACAAATCAATTTGCTTCATCAATTCAGATGAATGATCATTCACAGAATTTGACTCCTTTAAAATAGAAACAAGATCAGAGTCAGAAGCATTCATCATTTCAGAAAACCTTTCTTCGGTCATGTTTTCAATAAACTTCATTTTATCATTTTTAGAACAGGATCCATTCGTGAGGACAGTTTCTTCTTCAACCTCTTCAACAAGTAAACGTTTAGAAGCAATGGGATTTGAGACTGATGGTATAGTAGATGGATCAACATCCGATTCATACTCATCATATTTGCATACAGTCTCAGGTGGAACCGTGTCATTGCTGACTGATTCTTTTGAAGATGTGGTAAACAGTGAATCAAACTCAGTTAATTCGATCTTTCGAGTTTCATAGCTTTTGTTCAAATCACTGTATTTAAAACCAACTGATTTAAAAGAATTTTGAGAATCAGTTTCACAAGACTTGTCCTTCCCTATTTCTTCTCGACCTTTGGTCTCTGTAAAAGGTTTAGAAGTACTTGCTTCAACAAAGGTTGCACGAATGTTAGGAATGAGTCTGATTGCGGAGCCAAATTTATCAAAATTATATAAGTGCTCCAGTGCCTTTTTCAAAATTTCGTTAGTTGGCACACCCAAACCTGGTTTAAGTTTATAAAACCTTTCATCCTGGAGTTTATTGGTCAACAGATTTAATGTCTGCTAAGTCTGACCTCGTTTCATGTTAATATCCTCCAATTGCTTGATTTTGATGTAAGCTTCATTTCTTTCTTGAAAACAGACTTCGAATTTGATTTTAAACTCACCCTTTTCAGCATTAAGATTCACAAGATCCTTTTCTAAGCCAAACATTTTTCTTTTTAAAGATTATTTTTCAGCTTTTAAACCCTCCATTTCTTTTTCTTTGTCTTCCACAACAACTTTTAACAATGCGTTTTCATCACGAAAACTTAACTTTGATTGATGTGCAGAGCTAAGTTTACCTTTAAATAAAGCAAATTCATCTTTCATACTATGTATTTGGGCCATTAGAGATTCAATAAGGTCAGCATTATCACTTACCTCAGAGTTTGCATCTTCGGAATGTGCCTCAAAAACTTCATCGTCACCATCCAGTTTTGCTATGTAGGAAACTTGGGTGAAGTGTGCCTGCTCCTCGTCATCAGAACATTGGAACAGCCAGTTTTCTTCTTCAGCCATTAGCACCTTTCCTTCTTCAGCTTTCTTGGCAATGAGTGACTTCCTAGCATAGTATTCTGAGTTCTTCATTTTCTTGAACTTGCAATCTCTAGAGAAGTTCCCAAATTTTCCGCAGTTGTAGCATCTGCCCGGTTCATCCGTTCTGTCTTCTTTCTTTGCCTCTCTCTTATCTTTTCTTTTGTCTTCCTTCCGGTCTTCCTTGTTGTCTTCTCGTCTTTCCTCCTTCCTTCCATACATCGGCTTGTATCTCATCTCAGACTTCTCTTTCTTGTAACCTCAGAGAACTTTTGTATATCCGGATCAGAATCAATCTCCAGTTTCTCATCACTAGAAGCAGAATCAAACTCAGTAAAATCCGTAACAAGAGCGTTAGACACCTTTTCTTTGACCTTGCAGAGGATATCGGAACTGAACTCTTTTCTTTGCTAGCTATGAGAGCCACATAATCCTTCAGGTTATTGGACTCATTATTGATGGTTCTCACCTCATCCTCATGCTGAGAAAGAGTATAGAAGATATCAGTGACATTTTCTTGAGCCATATTCTTTGACATCTGAAGGTTGATGGCAAAGTTCTTCCATTCAGGATTCAGATTATTGATGAACTTATAATTTATCTCTGAAGCTGATTTAGAGATATTGTTCTTCCGCAAGTCATTGAGAATGATATTATATCTGTTGTAGGTCTCTAGCAGCGTCTCTCCTTCCTTTGCGTGAAACCCCTCATAGGAATTTATGCATAGATTCTGCTTGGCTTGGATGGAGGCTTCACTTCCTTCAAACTGTCTTGATAGTTCATCCCAGACTTCTTTAGCAGAGCTCCGACTGTCTACACGGTTGTAGATGTCATTTGGTATAGCCATTGTCAGATAAATGAGAGCCTCTACATCTATCTTGTAAAGCTCTTTCTCCTTTTCACTGAAGTACTGGTATGGTTTTGGGATAAACCTATCAGGGATCTCTGGAGAGGTTTCAGTTTCTGCTTGACCAGGTACTCTGATCATTGGATTTACTGGACCATTGATGATTGATTCCATGTATTCTCTGTTCTTGTGATTCAGAAACTGGATCATTCTCTTTTTCCATTGCTGATATTCATCAGCCATGAGGACAGGAGGTTTGGACTGAGAGCCCATTGAGAGAAGCTGATTCGATATCTTAGTTGTATGGCTAGAAATCAAACTAATTTGTACCAAGACAATCAACTAGATGAGATCGTTAGAATCAAGAGTTGAATAAAAACTACACTAAAAAATTTTCAGAAAAATAAATTTCCAAAAATAATTTAAATGCAGAATTCTCATACAGTAAAATACACAAATAGAGTAACCACAGAAAATCTGGCGCAAAAAAATAAGCTAAGGCAATGGTGCAAAAAGACGATTTGCGCGAGGAACAGGTTGCGCGAAATAAGGATTTGCACTAACCGCAGATGGCGCAAAGTGTGATTTTGCACGAGTAGGCACTGGCGCAAAGTGAGGTCGACCGGGGTCTTGCTTGACCGGTATCTCACTCGACTGGTGCTCTGTCCGACCGGACTTGTGTCGACCTGGATGATGCACGACCGGAGATGTGCTTGATCGGTATTGTGTGTCGACCGGAATAGGTCTTCGACCGGTAATGTGATTTAATCGGTAATGTATCCACCGGTATCCTTCTTGGACCGGTATTTCGACCGATATCCTGTAGCACCCGATATCTATTGACTGGGGTGTGGTGTGTGAGGAGACCGGTGTCTTTGACCGGTATGCAGCGACCGAGGTGTATTCGACCGATAATCCGTCGTCTTGAATATCGACCGGTATTATGTTTAAGGTTTCGACCTGTATGTTCTTGCAGGTCGGCCCAGAACGACGATACTCAACCCAGAAACCAATCCAGAACACAAATTCAAATGCAAAAATCAAACTATAGCGACCAAAAACATGTAACGATCAATACTCAATCAAAATTGATGACTAAAATCACCTTTCATGCTTCAATTTGATAAACACAGTAGTCGACATTAACATGAACCCAGAATTCACAAATTCATCGAAATCCAGTCGATTGATTGATTTAAATGCAATTAAATAATCAGATAACATTCAGAAGCATGAAAGGCATATAATCATATCAATTTTATGCATAAAAACTCATAAATTCATGAACTTGATTTTCACCCAGATAGAAGTCGATGAACACAGATAAATCGATAAAAACAGTTTTAATCCAAAACCTCGATTCTTTAGGCTCTGATACCACTTGTTAAACCCAGATACTCTAGTTGATAATTAAACACAACACAATATAGATCAATAGATAATAAGATTAGAATAACATACCACAATCCCTTGAATAATCAATGAAAACCTTGTGTGTGTTCTTGATACCTTTAATGTGTAATACAGAGAATACGTACGACTACCTCTCTATAATAATGATTATTGTATAATTGAGAGATTAACCCTAAAACCTAATTAATAAAAACTATATATACTTAGGCCTAATGCCTAGTGGGCTTATGGGCTTGAGGCCCACGAATAAACTAACTATTAACTTATTATAAATCAAACCCTCTAATGAACTTCAACACAATTACAATTTAAACCCTTAACTTTAACTTTAATCTTGAATACAATTTATGATCCAACATAAACTGAAAGAAAAATATCAAAAATTGAAAAACTTTAAGCGAAAAGGTAAAGGTCTTATCGCTAAAGAACATGACTGGGCTGAATCAGAAGAATCAAGTTATGATGAAGAAGAAGTCACTAATCTCTGTCTAATTGCCGAGATTAAAGAAGAAATGGAAGAATCTCCAGAAACTTCCATGAGTTATATATTATCTCAGGTATCTATCTCTACTAATCCCTCTCTATCTGAAGCATAGAGAAGTCGCGAAAAGATCAGAGAACTGACTCTTTTAGAGAAAAGTTTGAAAGATCAAGTCATTGTTAATGAAATCATCAGCATAGAACGCGAACAAGCCATCGCTGCTCTAAAAGTAGAGAAGGCTACTGTTGAAGGATGGTGTAAATCCTCAACAAAGATCACTGAGATCATAAGTGCTCAGATCCCTGCCAGTGATAGAACAGGTCTTGGTTTTTGGAAACCACGGGATGAGCCTAAAGAAGACAGTTCCATGCTTAAGTTTGGAACATTTGTCTATTCTATCCCTAACACTTCTTATGCTAAGTGATCTTCTTCATCTTCTTATAATCCCATCCCTGAGGAAATATCTAAAGGCTCTAAGCCTGCAGATAAAGGAAAATCCATTTTCCATCCTCAGAAGGCTACCAAGAAAGCAAAGTTGAAAGTTCCTTCAAGAAGGCTACCAAGATTGTCTAGCTCTGTGATAGAAATCTTTGATCTCTGTCCTCCAAAGCTGAAGATTGATCTTAAGCCTAAGAGATCTGAAGAAATGAAAGTTCCTCCCAGAAATCAGAAATCATTACGCTAATTCTTTCATAACACAAGCACGAGCACACAGAAAATTTGTTTTTTCTCAGAACATTCATAGAAAATACCTTATGTTTTTTATTGATTGAATGGAAGTCCTGGGGAGTGGACGTCATTTCAAGCTCCTTACATTGTATATTCGTTGTACACAGTAACTTTGTGTTACTGACATGGATTCCTAACTGTTTCATTTGTTGATTCAGGGTTACAACTCTTAATTTGACTGAATTTTAAAAGATTCAGATAAATACATTCATGAATTGACAGCTCATTCAGATCAGACAGAAGATTCTTTCCTGTTACTCTTTGGGGGAGATTGATCATTTATTGTCAAAGGGATAGATTGTTCATATTTCACCATAAGGGGGAGATTGTTAATCATGGAGACTATGCGTATCAGATGATTTGGGGGAGATCTTTCAAAGACTATGCTGACATTGAAAAAGTTTTGATGATTCTGATTCTCATAATTCATCAAAAAGGGGGAGATATATAAAGGTTTTAAAGTCAGTTTACAAAATTGGAGAAAATTTTGTCAAAGTCCAAGTCAGAACAATGTTGATATTATTAAGAAGTCAAAGGAGATGTAATGAAAGGGGGAGATATTCATATTAGACAGATGGTTGATTGAAAAAAGTGAAAGATAGTTCAAGTTTTGAAAGTCAAAGTGAAAGCAAAAGCAAGAAACGTCAAAATAAAAAGAATGACAAAGTTTTGAAGATGTAAAGTTTGTTTGAAGATTTCAATGATTGTGAAGAATGTGTTATAAGTTGTTGGAAAATCCAAAGTGGGAGATTTATTTCGAAGTTGAAGAATGTCAAAGTTTCAAATTTTGCTGAAGATGTTAAAGTTTTCAAGATTCAAAGTTGAAAAAGAGTTTTGATGATGATCATTTCTGAAGACAAGAAGACCTGAAGATAATTGTCAAAAAAAAAATAATCTTGAATCCAAAGGGGGAGATTGTTAGACTAGAATTGTATTCAAGATTAAAATAGAGGGTCTTAGTTGTAATAGGTTGAAAGTTAAGGGGTTTTGAGTTGTAAAGTCAACTTAGTTTGACTTAGTTTATATAGGATGTTTTCTTTGTAATCTTGTAAGTACGCGCATTAGACATTCAGAGAGTTTGGTAAGAACTCGCACCCACACACACAGAGAACATACGTGAGATCTGTGACTATATGTTAGATCTATGACTTCAATGTAATTGTGATTTGATCTAATAAAGATTGTGTTCTTAATGATTGTGTGAATATATGCTAGTAATCTGGATCACATATCTGAAAGGAACTCCTAACCTTGGTCTTTGGTATCCCAAAGACTCAGGGTTCGATCTAATTGGATATTCAGATAGTGATTTTGCAGGTTGTAAACTCTATAGAAAGAGCACCACTGGTGGATGTCAACTTCTACGAGGAAAGTTGGTAAGCTAGACGAGTAAAAAGCAAAATTCAGTGTCCACTTCCACAACTGAAGCTAAATACGTAGCCGCTGGAAGTTGTTTTGCTCATGTCTTATGGATGAGAAATCAACTATTAGATTATGACCTTCAGCTATCAAAGATTCCAATCTATTGCGACAACACTAGTTCTATCGATATAGCAAATAATCCAGTGCTACATTCAAAGACAAAACACATAGAGATCAGATATCATTTTATCAGAGATCATGTGATGATTGATGATATTCAACTTCACTTTATCCCTACTGACTATCAGCTAGCTGATTTATTCACCAAACCTCTTGATGAGACAAGGTTTAACTTTGTCATCAGTGAGTTTGGAATATTGAATCTTGAAGAGTGATTTTTCATCATTCACGCATTCTGTCAGTGACTCTAAGTTCCCCTTTATCATTTACTTTTTGAACAAATATCTCTGACTCTCAGGTTTGTTCTCTCACTCTTAATTGTTGAATATTTATTCAGTAAGATTTTTGAAAATCAAAACTTTAATCACTGATTTTTCTTCAAATGATTAAAAGCTTTTTGATACACAAAATCTATCACTGGTATTTCTCATCAGTGATCATTTGAAATAAAAACCGATATCTGAATTTTGATCAGCGATTCTTTCAAAAAGAAAACCTATCTTTGAATTTTCTTCAGAGATAATTTCAAAAAGGACAAATGAAACGTTTTTTTTCTCTCTCCTATGGCGTCATTTGAACCGACAATCCCCGACATGCCTTTTTCTCTGACACGTTCGCCCGTTGCCCTTCTATCCAATCAAATTCGTAGGATGTGTCCATGTCATGATGAACATTTGTTTTCCCGCCTCACTCATTCTCTTTCATTCTCCTTCATTCATTCTCTCTCTCTCTCTCTCTCTTCATATAAAAAGAATGCCTTTTCACTCTTATCTTTTTACGCTTTCTAAAAACTTCTCAAGCAAGAAAAGTTCTCTCAAGACATTCATGCAAACAAAAACCTGTTCCAGTCTTTGCATCTTCATATCTTCAAGATGCACAGGTTTTTTGTTCATTTCACTCTTAAATTTTGTTACAAAATCCTACATATTTCATTATCATGGTTTTAACAAGATTTCTCATCACTAAAATCATTTCTTTTGATTTTATTTTCTCTAAACACTTTTGGTTTTCAACATGTTCTTTCTTCTTCATAAATAACACTGTTTTACTCTGAAAATAATTTTTTTCTATGTTTCTTTCTAAATACAGAAACTGGTAAAATTTATTTATTTTTGGATTCTAAACTTTTCCTTTATTCTACTTCCTTCTATATTCAGAAATAGCCCAATCCTCGTTCATTGCCTCCAAGAACGTCAAATTCTCTATCACTGAATCTGAGGTCCCAAAGAACAACCATCTCGCAAGTTTGGACTTTGAAGCTGACAAATACCCACATTTCGTGGAAGTTGCTACATTTATGAAGCATTCTTGCTTGGCCTACGCTCTCAATGTGGATCCAAAACCTTCCAAAACTCTTCTGCAACAGTTTTAGTTCACAGCTGATGAAACCACCGTCACCAACAAAAAGGGTGATGTGGTTCCTTCTATTTCCTTCACCACTGAACTAGGATCAGGTATTCTCACTGCCTATGGTGTCAGGAAGGCACTTCGACTCCCTGAGAAGTCTAAAGTTGGATTTGAAGAACTCCCCACTGATGCTGAACTCATCCAGTTCCTGGATGACATGGAGTACTGGTGGGAAAACAAGCCTCGCTCCACCATCCCTAACAAGCGCCTGACAAAGATCCAAAAGGAAAACATGCCTTCCCAACTGAATTACATTTTCTCACACATCATTCAAAGCATGAGTGGGAAGATTGGCTCCCTGGATCAGGCGAGCAAAGTTCAGCTCCAGATGGGCTATTCAGTCATCGCTGGCAAACACTTCGACTATGTTGGCGCTATCTTTGATGACCTGAAGTCAAAGATAGAGAAGACAGAGAGGGATCCCAAGATCTAATATGTACGCTTTATCTGTGTGTACCTACACTTTCTCTACCCTACCACATACCCAGCTACTCTTGATAGTACTTTCTCAAAGGTGGGTCAGCGATCACTAGAGATCAAGCCGGTCGCCAACGAGGTAAGTCTTTCAACTCTTCGCACTTGTCTCTCTCTACATTCTTCTTCTTCAGCGGCCACGCAGAGGGTTCCTTCTCCTGCTATCCCTGTCGCTACCACCGCTCACAAACGACCATCAACTGCTCCTTCTGGTTCCTCTAAAAAGGCTAGAAAGACCAAGGAGAATGCCCCTAAGAGTTTTGTTCCTGAAGTAGTTTCTCGACAAACTTCTTTGGATGATTTTGTGGGTATCTCCTCCACAACTTCAGCAACCACCACATCATCCGTGCCAGCGTTGACAACCGCTGACACAACAAAAGTGACGCCACCCATCACCTCAGTTCTTCAACAACCACCTGAGATAATTCCCACTGTCCATATTTCTTCTATCCCCATTACTCGTCCTTCTATTTCTTAGGTCTCTAACCCTCCCTCTATCTCACAGCAACCTCATAGTGCACCTATAGGACCTGATCATTAAAATTTTGAAGGAGATTTGCACTTCTTCAATATGTTTGATAATTCAGGTACTTCTAAAATCCTATACACACCTCCCATCTCTCCATATAAGCCTAAGCATCGTTGTGCTATCCCCTAACTTTACTTGCAGGTTCTAATTTGGCCACTGTTGAAACTCATGTCAACACTCTTGTTGAAAAGGTGGAGACTCTCACCACCTCTGTCAATGATTCCAACGACGTTGTTAACCTTGCTGGTGAAGAGCTGAAAAGATTGACTGTTGCCTCATCCTCCAATGTTGACTCTTCTCAAATGACAGTTGTTCAGGAGGACATTGTCAAGATCAAGGAAGACCTTGTTGGAACTTATCAACAGGTCTAATTGATTCAGGGACTCTACGGCAACCTCCACAATGATATCCGAGACCTGACCAAGAAGGTTGACTCCTTCACCTCAATGCTTCAGCAAGTGCTTGTCAAGATGAATGAACCAGCTCCAACACCCCCACCTTCCTCTACAGAGAATGATCGTACATCTCTTAACGTAGCCATTGAATTCATTCATCAGGCTACTTCAGACATTCCTGTCATTGAAGGTCATCTTGAGCGTTTGGAGGCTAAAGTCCGATCTCTAGCTACTGCAAAAGCTCCACCTCAAGCTGCTGAAGTCTCCCTCGCTGATAATGACAAAGAGGGGGAGAAAGAACTGAATGAAGAAAATGTTGAGGAAGTTACGACTGACGTTCAGACGGAAGAACCTCCCTCTGTCAGGATCTTAATTCTAAACAAGAATAAACACTCAGAAACAATATTAAAGAAGTTTGTGGAATAACACTTTAATATTAAATAATCAATGAAAACAATGAATCAGAAGAACAACTTGTAAACTTTGTTGAATGATTGTAAAGCTACAAGATTCAACACTCAACCTCAATATTGATGAACATGCTCACCAATATGAATTCTACTTCTCTAGAATTGGGATTACAAACCTTGAGGTTGATTCTCTCTATCAAAACAAAAATTCAGAATTCTATTTTTATCAATTCTAAACTATTCTTTATATAATGAAGATAAAAGATAATTACAAATAATAAAAAATCTTCAAAATAATCTTCCATCTTTAAATCCAAGCTTTTCATAATCTTCAAACTTGATCTGCACGAATCTTGATAATCTCATAAGCAGCACTAAGTCTTCAGCAGTATTAATACTTTGAGCAGTATTAATGTTTAGCAGTACTAACTACTACCAGTACTAAAATTGCTTAGCAGTAGTAATCTCCTCTAGCAGTATTAATCTTGACTTAGCAGTATTAACTTCACTCAACAACATTAATCTCAGAAGTAATAATCAAGTTCTTCTAGCAGCATTAACTATACTTGTATATTTCTGAATTTCCCAACACCCTCTCATGTTGAGGGGGAGAAGGTTGCTGATAAAACCCCTCCATCTTCTGTACTTGCTCAAGTTATAGATGAAGAAGAAGAGAAGGAAGAATATGATGAAGATCTTGATCTTCAGGATCAAGAGAAAGGGCAACCAGCAGATGACGATGAAGACGATGAGGAGGACCAATCTCTTTGGTTCTCAATGGCGAACATCTCATCAGCGACAACTTCGAAAGGAGTTGTCACAGCAGGGGGGAGAGGTGAAACTTCTTCAGGTACTCCTTCCCAAGGCAAGTAGAAGGGTATAGCTGTTAAGGGAAACCTGAACATAGTCTCACAATCTGAGGGGGAGCATCCTTCTCAAGTATGTCTTTCTATTGTACCCATATCTTGCTATAACTACCAAACCCCTGTCTCTTTCTAAGCCTTTATCTTTCTCTTTCCAAAATATACACTAACTCCTTTTCACTTCTTGTCCAGACAGTTCTCTCCCCTGCTTAAAAGAACTGAACTACAAATATTCCCAGCTTCTACAACTGAAGAACAAATAATCGCAACCTCATTCAATGAGGTTGATGAACAAGAAGAAGAAGAAGCCCTGCACCACCCAGGAAGGCCCTCAAGACCAGCTCAATGGTCAGAGGAAGAACTGAACAGAAGAACAGAGATGATCTCTCATCTGGAGAGTCGATGGCTAAAGATCCCTCTTCAAACTCCATATACAGAGCTTGACTTCCTGACTGAAGCAGAAATTGAAGAATCTGTCAGAGCTGAGAAACTGATCATTGAATGTCAAAAAGATGCTTCTCTAGCTCTCAAGGTTCAGTCTTCTCAGGTCAAAGACAAGAAGCTAAAGAAAAATCAAGTGGAAGTTCAGGCTGCTCTACTCAAAGAAATTGAAGAGGAGCGCTCAAAAGAAAAAGAGGTCAACGATAAAGAACTTGAATGGTGTAAACAAAAAATCGACTATCGCTCTAACCCGATGAAGATCATAGCCGTTGTCATCTCTGGAAGAAAGAAGAAGGACTGAACTTTTGTAACAATGGAGATAACCAGAGAGGATAGAAGCTCAAAGGCAATGTTCGTCTCAAGACTTGAAAGCTTCGGCTATATGGAACGGTTAGAGTTTAAGGATGCACTAAAGAAATCAAAGTCAACTTACAGAGGTTATGTTGAAGGGATCAATGATGCTCTCTTCAACCAAGTCGCTGCCGTATTAAAAGTTCCATCTACTCTTCCTTCTAAGCCAAGGCAAATCAAAACAAAATGCCTCCTCCTCCTCTGAAAATGTCGCTGCTATCAGAAACGACACCTCTATCAAATTTTCAAAGGAAGCATTGTTCGGACCTCCTCCTGATCTCTCAGTTCTAGACCTATCACTGCCTCCTGGTGGACCATATATTCCTGGGAAAATACTCAACAATCCTCATGGAATATTTTTCAGAGATGATGAAGGGGTACTCAGATTTCAAAGAGTCTCTGAGATTCCCATCTGTCCTCTGATTCATCTCAAAGATCTTTTGTGTCTATGGTGTGACTTCTCTCCATTAGCTGATTCGATCAAGACAATCATTAGTCAAGAATCATCTGATCGAAGGCAAAGAGGAGAAGAAATACCTGACTATATGATCAATATTACAAAATGTTATCTAGATAGCTGATAGATTAGTCTCTTACTTCTTGTAATCTATTAGTTAGACTTACAGTAGTTAGTTTTTCACTTCTACCTTATATTTTCATATCTTGTAATTCCTTCTTTGAATTACTGAAAATTTCAGTGAAGTACTTAACCCTATCAGTATTGTAAAAGATCCCTCAAAATAGTAATTGGGACATGTATCCTTTTTTTTAATTAAAAAGTAATTTTCTTCAGTTACTTTGTCATTATCAAATAGGGGGATATTCTGGATCCATGCTCTCTCAGTGATTTGATAAAGACCCTTATCTACACTTAGTGAAAATTACGTTTAATAAATATGTATTAGTGTTTCATCATCAGCGATCAGACGGAGTCTGTTCAGTTATCACTGATGATCTTTCTTGTAAACATTCATATGTATTAGTGTTTCACTATCAGCTATTAAATACTAAGTATGTTCAGTATCACTGATAGTTTCTAATGTAAACAGTCAAACGTAATCCTTGAAGACAAGTTTCGCGTCAACAGATGTTCATAGTTGAATCGAAGACGAAGTTGCTAAACAAAGACAAGTCTACTAGTGACCTGCTGTGGATATCATTGAAGCAAAGACGACTCTACTCATACGCGAAGAAACCTGAGGAAAAGCTTCAGCGATAACTGAACTTCTTTGTATCTCTGAAGGAAGAGATACTCAGCGATCGATGATCACTTAGCTTATGCATCAAGTCTCTTTTGTCTTTCCCTTGCACACCTAGTACGATGTGTCAGAACGGACATACCTCTGCTACAATTCGTACAACAAATCTGTCAACTACACTGTTCATGATACGGCCGAAAGCATGTCTCCCAAAGTCAGACCCTCTCTGCCAATCAATGAAGGACACGTGTAAAGTGCTCTACCATGCATTTAATGCATAGGGTATAAATAGAAAGATCAACTCTCCATCTAAAGAGAGTCTCTAAGCCTTCATCTTTCTAAAAATATAGAAACCCTTGCTTTCTATATATCTCAAATCTCCCATTCTCTATATTCTTGTGCAACCATCTTAGTGTTTCTTAAGTTTGTTTAGATTGAGTTCTACTTAATCTTAAATTGTATTTGATTTATCAATAAATAATTTATTAAACTTTAAAAACTTGTTTTTGTATTCAACCCCCCCCCCCCATTCTACAAACTTGTTAAGCACCTTCGGGACCAACAATGTTAGAACCTATAGAGGAATGATTGGTTCTTTGATGTATTTAACTTCAAGTATGCCAGATAGTATGTTTTCTACATGTTTATGTGCTCGATATCAGGCTAATCCAAAAGAATCTCATTTGTCTACGGTCAAAAGGATCTTTAGATATCTGAAGGACACTGCAGATCTTGGTCTGTGGTATCCTAGAGATACTAGTTTTGAACTGACAGCCTACTCAGATGCAGATCATGCAGGTTGTTTGTTAGACAGGAAAAGTACTTCGGGTCATATACAGTTTCTAGGCGACAAACTCGTAAGTTGGGTGTCAGAGAAACAACTTTGTGCTTCCACGTCAACGGCTGAGGCAGAGTATGTTGCTGCTGCTCTCAAATCTTGTGGATGCGAACACAACTACGAGATTATGGCTTCAAATTTGACAAGATCCCGATATACTCTGATTCTAAGAGCGCTATTGCAATATCAACGAATCCTGTACAACATATAAAGACCAAACACATAGACGTACGATATCATTTTATTAAAGATTATGTCGAAAAAGGTACAATAGAACTTTATTTTGTAAACACTGATTATCAGCTTGCAGATTTATTTACCAAGCCTCTCGACGAAAAAGGATTTAATTTTCTTATTTCTAAACTTGGTATGTTAAATCTCAAGACATAATCAATGATTACCTACTAAAGTTTTTCTTATTGTTATTTTTCTTCATTTCTTTATTTTTAATCTGAAAGATATCTGCACTTTAAGGTATGTTCATGATTTCAGGGGGAGTGAGAGATGATGAAAAGTTGATTTATATTCATTTGAGGGGGAGTTCATATTTTTACATATGATTATCACTGATAAATTTTTCTGTTGTATAAATGCAGGGGGGGTAAGAGTAAGAATAAGGAGTACTGAATATGACTTCTGATTACTTCATATCAGAACTCACATATTCAACGTTTTATTGCTTTATGTCATTTTTGTTTTCAATAAAGTTTTTGTGAATAAAGCTTTGAACTTTGACAAGTTTTTTGACTAATGCAGATTTGAGAGGATGCTTACAAGATCATATCTTATATGACTTAAAGCTTGACTTCATGAGATTTAAGACTGAGCGAAAATGTATTATTTCTAATCTTAATCTCATAAGTATCTGAAAGATGGAAAAGTTTCAGATATGAAAACATATTCTTAAATGTTCAAACCACTTCTGATTCTTAAACGATTTCATGAATATAGAAGTGTGATTTTAAATGTTTTCATTTTATTTGTGCTTAAATGCTTATAAACCGTGTGTTTCCAAAGATAAATAATTGTGTATTATCTTTTCCATATATTGTCAAGTATTCACACACACCGGTTTAATATCTTTGTTGAATTTGTTCTTACCATGTCTCTAAATTAAAACAAATTTTCAATGGTAAGACACCCCGATTAAACTTCAATGAATTTTGAGCATGATTTCATTTCAAAACGTTCTTTCATGACTTGTCTATATCTTGTTTCGTATAGACAAATTCCAATTTTTGCTGACCTAAGCTTTACTGTTAGACTGTAATTGTATTCAAGATTAAATGAGGGTCATTGTTGTAATTAGTGTTTGTGTGTGAGTTGTAATAAGCTTAGAAGGTTTGACCTTGCTTGGTCATGTTGACCTATATATAAGCAAGTCTTTGTTTTGTTTCTAGTAGACATGCAAAAGAGTAAGTGTGTGAAAGTGAAGGTGTAATCTTGGTGGTAGT
Organism: Arctium minus; assembly: GCA_954870635.1. Classification (NCBI taxonomy): domain Eukaryota; kingdom Viridiplantae; phylum Streptophyta; class Magnoliopsida; order Asterales; family Asteraceae; genus Arctium; species Arctium minus. Next base: position 67,785,467 of record OX941090.1, on the reverse strand, counting down.
TGAGAGAGAGAGTAAGAACACATAGTTGCACACATTGAGTACACACACAAACACATTCTATCTTGAAAGGTTAATCACTTATAGATCTATGGCTTGATGTAATTCATGTGATTAATAAACAAAGTGTTTTGTGATAAATGTTGTTATATTGAAGATAAAGATGGTCGTGCAGTTTTTAAAGCCAAGCGGAATGCAAATCTTTATTCTGTGAATTTTCGAACACTTTCTGCATCAAGACCTGTTTGTTTGATTGCAAAAGCTTCACGAGCTGAAAGTTGGATATGGCATCGGCGTCTGTCTCATCAAAACTTTGATGCGATTAATCAGTTGGCGAGACAAGGCATTGTCAAAGGTCTCCCAGAACTAAGGTTTGAGAAGAATTCTCTTTGTCCCGCTTGTGAAATGGGAAAGATGAAGCGAACATCTCATAAAGCAAAGACAGAATTCTCATCTTCAACACCTCTTGAATTGATACATATGGACCTTTGCGGCCCGATGAGGACTCAGTCTATCAATGGTAAGAAATATATTTTGGTCATGATAGATGAGTACTCCATATATACTTGGCTGGAATTTTGAAGGAACAAATCAGATGCAGCAGAGCTGATCATTGAGTTTTTAAAGAAGATTCAGGTTCGACTACATTTGTCGGTTATATCTTTGAGAAGTGACAATGGCACGGAATTCAAGAATGAAAAGCTTCAGAGTTATCTCATATCTGTTGGGATCTCTCACAACTTTTCTGCTGCCTACACTCCTCAACAAAACGGAGTAGTTGAAAGGAAGAATCGAACACTGGTGGAAGCTGCAAGGACAATGTTAGCCTATTCTGAATTGCCAATGTTTCTGTGGGCTGAAGCCGTAGCCACTGCGTGTTTCACACAAAACCGCACGATTGTCATCAAAAGACATAAAAAGACAGCGTATGAACTTATTAATAGTCGAAAACCGAATATTAAATTTTTTCGTACTTTTGGTTGCAGGTGTTATATTCTTAATGATCGAGACAATCTTGGTAAATTTGACAAGAAGGCTGACGAAGGCTATTTCATTGGTTATTCGTTAACATCTAAAGCCTATCGGATCTACAATAGACTAACCAAGACGATCATGGAGAGCATTAATGTGTCATTCGACGAATCATCAACGTTGACTTCTGAACACAACAGTTCAGAACTCAAGCTTAAACAGAAAGTTTCTATTCAAGATGGAATAGAACCTGAATTCAAACAGAATAAGTCTTCTAATTCAAATAAAATTACAGCTGAATTAGACTTATTATTTTTTGATTCTTTTCTGGATATATGTGCAGATTTTGAAAAATCAAACATATCCGCATCAACTTCAGAGGTTCCAATTATATGTCACAATATCAACCACATCAGGTACATCTACACATATACATTCTGAAGATACTAATGTTGATTCTGTGCATGCAGATCCAAATTCTGCAACAGAAGTTCCGAGTTGAACAAAGTTTGGCGACTTATACCACTTCCAAAAGGAAAATCTGTTATTGGAACAAAGTGGGTTTTCAGAAATAAGAGAGATGAATCTGGAGTTGTAGTTCGAAACAAAGCTCGCCTTGTTGCAAAGGGTTATTGTCAACAGGAGGGGATTGATTATGAAGAAACATTTGCTCCTGTGGCAGGACTGGAAGCGATACGAATCTTCTTATCCTATGCAGCGCATAAAAATTTTACGGTCTTCCAAATGGACGTAAAATCAGCATTCTTAAATGGGATATTGCATGAAGAAGTATATGTTGCTCAACCAGAAGGATTCGTTGATCCAAAGAACCCTGATCATGTCTATGTCTTAGACAAAGCCTTGTATGGACTCAAACAGGCACCAAGAGCTTGGTACGAAACTCTAACTCAATTTTTACTCGCTTCAGGATTCAAGAAAGGTACAATTGATACTACTCTCTTTCTGAAAAAGCAAGGTGATGATATGATTCTGATTCAGATTTATGTAGATGACATAACTTTCGGTTCAACAAATCCAAAGTTTTGTAAAAAAATTTCAAGAATCATGGAATCTCGTTTTGAAATGTCAATGATGGGCGAACTGAATTTTTTCCTTGGTCTTCAAGTAAAACAGTTACTCGAAGGAATTTTCATTAATCAGTCAAAATATATTCGAGATATTTTAAAGAAATTTAACATGACTGACATTTCAGTGATGAAAACACCGATGGCAACGGGTACACTTTTAGATGCAGATCTTTCTGGCAAATCAGTGGATCAAAAAGTGTATCGTAGCATGATTGGGTCACTGTTGTACTTAACTTCCAGTAGACCGGATATTATGTTTGCTACATGTTTCTGTGCGAGATATCAAGCTAATCCGAAGGAATCACACCTGGTCGCTGTAAAACGGATTTTTAGGTATCTTAAAGGTTCTACTGAGTTAGGCCTTTAGTATCCTAAGGGTTCGTCTTTTGATTTAACTGCCTATACAGATGCTGATCATGCAGGATGCAAACTGGATAGAAAGAGCACCTCTGGTTCTTGTCAGTTCTTAGGTGATAAGTTGGTTAGTTGGACATCTAAGAAACAAAATTGTGTTTCTACATCCACCGCTGAGGCTGAATATGTAGCTGCCGCAAGTTGCTGTTCACAAGTCCTCTGGATGCGAACACAGTTAAAAGATTTCTGATATACTTATCAACGAGTCCCTATCTACTGTGATTCTAAGAGTGCGATTGCGATAACAGCTAATCCAGTACAGCATTCCAAGACGAAACATATCGACGTGCGTTATCATTTTATAAAGGATCATGTTGAGAAGGGCGATATCGAGATGAACTTCGTGACTACAACTACCAGTTGGCTGACCTTTTCACCAAGCCGTTGTATGAAAAGAGGTTTACCTTTTTAGTTAGTAAACATGGTATGCTAAACGCCAATTCATGATTCTAGGGGGAGTTTTCTAATCTTGTACTTTATTTGCATATATTTTAGATATTTCATCATATGCTATCTGACTAAAGCGGAATCATTTTTATAATGATTACCAAAATCTTTTTCTTGCAGGATATTTTATGTGACATTGGCTTTTGGACAATTCAGTTCAAAACCCGTATTCAAATGTTTTCTTCTGAATGATGCTTTCAAGATTACATCTTATCAGGAAGTTTTTCGTTTGAAAGGGAGTTTAGATATTCTATTGCTATATCTTTTATAATAATATTTCTAAAAAGATTGACGTTTTACAGATATCAAGGGGGAGGATATCTAGTCAAGGATATTTTAATTGCTATATTCATTCCAGGGGGAGTTAAGGATTTTAATTCACAGGTATAACATTCTAATCCTTATACTCTAACACTTATGAAAGAAGAACAATTTTCACTTTTGAAAAATGGTTTTAAAATGTTCAAACCACTTCACGATCTTAACATGTATTTATGATTTGAGAAGTGTGAATTTTAAATGATTTTTTTTTGGATACTTCATTGTTTATCTGGCCGTGTGTTCTTTAAAGAATAATACTTGTGTATTTTCTTTTCTATATACTTTGTCAAGTATTCATACACACACTTGTTCAGTATTTTCAAATTGATTATGTTATTACCATGTATCAAATGATATATCTTTCTATGGTAATACTCCCGTTTGGTATTCACAGTTGTTTGAATCAAACGTCATTTCATTTTTAAATGTGCTTTCATTGATAATATGTTTATATATTGTTCATATAAACAACATACGTCTTTGAATTCCCAAAAAAAAAATTCTTCATGATAATTTGATCTGATCTTAATCATTGTCAGATTCTCAAAACATTTCTATTCTTTTCATTCATATAAAGTTTTGAGATATCTTAAATGTTTAAAATGCTCAAATTTCATTTCTGGTTTTTAAATGAGCATACAAACACTGACATATGATTTCTTGTGCTTTACATGTCAAGAAAATCATTAAACAACATGTACTTTTAGGAACATGGGATTCAGTGTGAGTGCTTACTAGATCTTCAATGGATTCACGATAACCAGTGTTTCCTACCTCGGAAGAAATCCTTTGAGTGATTGAGGGGAGAGGGGTCTAAAAGAATTGAGTGTGGGAGTGAGCTGAGGTAAAATGGAAATGAGAGATTGGTTAGATGTGAGCTTAAATGTTTAAAAGAAAGAGGGTGTGAGAACAGAGTTAAAAGAATATTAGAACTTTGCACCAAACATCTTTCTGAGCTGGGCGGCCACATTACTGATTGGTTCACATTTCTTTGGTGACCATCATTGAAATAGGCAAATAGCCCATGCCATCTCTTGCATACAACCCCACTAGCTACTCATTCTTTTATTAAAAAGAGAATGTTTCACATTTTCTGGGGAAGCAGCACATAATCTATCGGATCTTCACTTGGAAGATGCTGATATTGAAAAAGAAGGAAAGTTGCCCCACCTTCGACCCTTTCTCATGCACGTTGAGTCCATGTATAATCATTGTTGTCTCAGTGATTTACATACTTTGAGCCTTATGAAACATAATCATTGTGCTAATTCTTTCATACACAAGCATGAGCACACATAGAATTTGTTTTTCTGTCAGAACATTCATAGAATTACCTTGTGTTTTTCAATGATTGAATGGAAGTCCTGGGGAGTCAACATCAAACAAGCTCCTTATATTGTACATTAGTTGTACACAGTAACTTCGTGTTACTGACAGGCATTTCTAACTGTTTCATATGTTGATTCAGGGTTACAACTCTTATTTCGTTTGAATTTGAAAAGATTCAGATGAATACATTCATGGTTCAACGGTTCTTTCAGATCGGATGACAGATTTTATCACATCATGTATTGGGGAGATTCATAATTTTTCTATATGGGGGAGATTGTCTATTTTTAAAAGAAGGAGATGAAAGTTCATGAAGAATGTGCTTATAAGACGATGGGATGTTCATTCAACGACGAATCTGAATTTGAAGTGTTTTAATGATTTTGATTCTTACAAATCATTAAAAAGGGGGAGAATAATCAAAGTTCAAGATTAGATTGAAGTTTTAAAGATTTCAGAGGTGATAAAGTTTCCAGATGATCAAAGTCAAAGATTAAAGAAAGCTTATCAAAGAGAAAGTCAGAGTTTATGCAAAAGCTATTTCAAAGGGAGAGATAATTTTGAAGAATTGTCAAAGTTTTCGAGATGTCAAAGCCAGAAAAGATTTGAAGTTGAAGTTAATTCTGAAGATATGAAGACCTGAAGATTATTGCCAAATTTTTAATCTTGAATCCAAAGGGGGAGATTGTTAGACTGTAATTGTATTCAAGATTAAATGAGGGTCATTGTTGTAATTAGTGTTTGTGTGTGAGTTGCAATAAGCTTAGAAGGTTTGACCTTGCTTGGTCATGTTGATCTATATATAAGCAAGTCTTTGTTTTGTTTCTAGTAGACATGCAAAAGAGTAAGTGTGTGAAAGTGAAGGTGTAATCTTGGTGGTAGTTGAGAGAGAGAGAATAAGAACACATAGTTGCACACATTGAGTACACACACAAACACATTCTATCTTGAAAGGTTAATCACTTATAGATCTATGGCTTGATGTAATTCATGTGATTAATAAACAAAGTGTTTTGTGATAATCTGTACGTGTTTATGCTAGTAAATCTTGGGCCACAATTACTTGATAAATCATTCATATTCTGATCTTTTTCATACAATGTCAGATTTTCAAAGAAGTTTCTTGTATTCATGTTCATTCATTCAATATACTTGTTTGAAATATCTTCAATGTTTAAAATGCTCAAATATACATGATTATCTGATTGAGCATACAAACATCTGACTAGTATTTGTGCTTTAACTGATAACGTTAAACCATCTGAACAACTTGTTCTTTTAGGACAATACATGGGTTCTTTGTGTGAGCTTCAATGAAACTTCTATGGATTCACGTTAACCAGTGTTTCCTACCCAAGAATTTAATCCTTGAGTGATCGAATATGTGAGGAGTCAAAATACTGAGTGTGGGTTGAGCGATGAGGTAAAATGAAAATGAGAGTTTGGTTAGATGTGATCTTAATGATTAACCGAAAGAGGGTGTGAGAACATAGTAACAGAATTTCAAACTCTGCACCAAACTTTTTCTGAGCCGGGCAGCCACATTATTAGTGTTTCACAATTCTTCGTGACCATTATTGAAACAGACAATTAGCCCATGCCAATTCTTGCTAAAACCCCACCAGCTACTCATTTTCTTCTTAACAAGAAAATGTTTCATATTTCAAGGGGACGCAACACATTATCTATCTGGTTTTCATTTGGAAAATCTGGATATTGAAAAGAAGGAAGTCTGCTCCACCTTCGCACTTCGATCATGCACAATAAAGTCTGTGTTTAACTGTTGTTATCTCAATGGTTTACACAATTTTGAGCTTATATAAATCAATCATCTGATTTAATTCTTTCAAACACTTGCACGAGCACACAAGGAATACATTTTCTTGTCATAACGTTCATAGAAATTCCTTTGTGGTGTTTCGATGATTGAATGGAAGACCTGGGGGAGTGAACATCAAAAAGCTTCTTTCTAATGTGTATTCGTTACACACAGTGACTTCGTGTTACTGATAGGCACTTCTAACCGATTCATTTGTTGATTCAGGTGTTACACTCATAAATTGTCTGAATTTGCAAAGATTCGGATGAATATCTTTTGGATCGACGGAGAATCAGAGGCTCTTATGTTAAAAGATCAGTGGTTCGTCAGATTATCAAAGACATTTCTTGTACAGTTTTGATGATTTCATGCCTAATTCATCAAAAAGGGGGAGAAGAGTTCAAGAAATGTTTGAATCAGAAATGAATAGGGGAGACAAAATCAAGAATTGTTAGTTTAAGAAAGAAAGTTTTGAGCTGAAAGAAGAGATTTATGTCAATTTGAAGAAAGATTGTTGAAGTTTGTTGAAAGTTGAAATAGAAAGTTCAAAGATTTCTGAATGCAAGCAAAGTTTCTTCAGAAATTTTCTTTGTAGATAATCTGCTAAAGCAAACCGAGCTTAACCTGAAGATAATCTCTTTCTGAAGTCTGGAAAAAGGTTTCTTATTACTTTGGGGAGAATGCACAAGTTGATATCAAAGGGGGAGATTGATTTGCAAAATCTTTTTGAGATGATCTTGAATCCAAAGGGGGAGAATGTTAGAGCATAAATATATTGTATACAAGATCATAGAAGACTAAAGGTTAAAGATCAAGAAAGTCAAAGCTGAAAGTCAATTCTCATGTGAAAGTCAAAGTCTTAGTGTTTGTTGTTTGTGTTTAATAGACTTGTAGCTTAGAGTGGTGGGAACATACATGTAACAAAAAACTGAATAGTTTGCAGAGTTTTAGAGAGAGAAAGTTCACTGTACGAATTGTTGAATTGTAATTGAAATAACAGGTTGAGTATTAAATATATATTAATCTTGTTTGTTTGTTTGTTTGATTTTGATAAGAACTTGATAATTGAGACATTATCAGGGATTTATGAATATTGTTTGAAATTTGAATTCTTGGGAACCCAATCTTGGACTCCAGCTGGGAAGAGAATAAAAATTCATGATAGGTAAAAAGAAACCTTCTAGTATCCCAAATTTGGTGATGGTGGTCAACATTAAAGACATGCTTTAAGAACTTCTACATTATGCATCTTCACTTGTAATTCATAGTTTTTTAAAAAACATGCTTTAAGAAGTAGTACCTTATGCTTTATGACTTGTATTTAAGAGTTTGACGTAAATGCATTATAAGGTAGTATATATATATATATATATATATATATATATATATATATATATAGGGGCCTAATCAAATGAGAACTAGGTAGTCTGTGGTAACCGTGAGATCTAATATGAGCCACTTATTCCATATAATTAAGGTTATTTTTAAAATAAAGTAGATAATTTGGTAATTTAACAATTTTTATTTTTTTACTATAAATAAAATCATTAATTACTCAATCCATAATTACCTAATTGATTACAATTTACCCTACTTATCATTTTGAAACGGATGATAACCGATGCTTCTCCATAATGGTATCACAATGTATCACAATGGTGTCACAATGTATCACAATGGGTATCACATGTGGTATCACAGTGCATCTTGTATGTATTTTGAGTATTACACTCATGATTGTTTGAATCTATATTTTTTTTAACATTGTCGATGTTTTTAGATATCACATTGTGTATTATAATTGTATCACAGTGACAATATAGTTGTATCACAATGCGTCTTATATTTACTTTGGGTATCACACTGATGAATGTTTGTATGTGGGTCTCGGAGGTCAGATTTGAGAGAGAGAGATAAAATCATATTACCTAAAATGACATTTAATTAAAATTTAAAGTCAAATTACCAAATATATTAGTTTCCTAATTTATTCTTTGATGTGTGTTATAAACCAAGATCTCTAAATTCTTAGAGAGAGAAAGTAGAGAGAGAGACAATAGGAGGGCAAAAACAGAAATTCTATAGATTGTGTGTGTTAAACTTACAAGACACAAAGACCAAAGGGACTTAGATACCCTTGGTCAAATACAACACTGAAAAGACTCTAAACACAGTATTTGACCAAACCCTATAAATACAATGATTACTATAAAATCAGACCTAACAATCTCCCCCTTAGTAATCATTGGCGCTTTGGTCTTCAAAAATTATCTTCTAAATCAGCACGGACCAACAAAGCGACATTGAGAAGCTTTCTGACTTTTAAAGAAAAAATTTCTTCTCAGCATCTTGCAGATTGAAATTTTCTTTGTTGCCTAAGCTCAAGACGATACACCTCTTTTGAATGATCTTGAATGAACTGTGATGTTCGGAGCAGGAACAACAAAAGAATTTGATGTAGCTGAGATAATATAATCTTTGAGAGAATCTTGATCAACAGATAATCTTTTGAGCTCTTTGTCTCTTAAACTTCTCCTTGACTTCTCCTCCTCATGACCTTGATGATCTTGATCAACTTGGTCATGTAAATGTTGGAGATGAAACAGCGAAAGATCTGCAAAATCAAAAGAACAGAGAAAAACGGGGAGGTTTGCGTTTCATGCAGGAAGCGCAAAGCAAGGTTTGCGTTCTATGTGTGACGCGCAAAGCAAGGTTTGCGGTTCACATGTGACGCGCAAAGCAAGGTTTGCGGTTCACATGTGACGCGCAAAGCAAGGTTTGCGGTTCATGAAGGACACGCAACACAAGCTTTGCGTGTCATGCCTGAAGCGCAAAGCAGACTTAGAAAAAATTTTACCTTTTGAAACCCTTTGACTCCCCCTACACAAATGCACTAGATATGACAATTCAGATTAGCATTCATATAAAGAAAATCAGATACTCCCCCTCAAAAACAGATATAATCTTTGAAATACATTCTCTTTGTTCACTCCCCCTTGAATAATGCATAAACCCATTAAAAATATATTTATGAGAACACAATGATCAAATATTAATGTAGAAAGAAAAATATACTGAATTTAAATTTTGAAACAACTAAACATATAAAATTTTAAACACTAAACAAATAAACTTCTACAGAGTAAAATATTACAAATTTATCAATCATTGGAAATCAAACATATGTTGTAGGATACAAGAACGAGTTTCATTGCATATCAAGTTAAGACATGTTCAGTTTCAAAAACTTCCAGCAATCTATTCAGTGTGCTCACATGCGAATCTTCAATTAGCTTCAAGAAAATGCAATTCTAAAAATCTTATAGAGAACTTTGCATGTACTGACACTAAGTCATCAAAAATTAAGACTTTCACAAATTTACAGGTTTGTCGCAACTCAAATATATCACCAAGTATCATGAGATGTGTGCTCATTGGCATCTTTTAGAAGTGTGCTCATTGGCATCTTAACATGAGTGTGCTCTTTGGCATCTTTTAAGCTCGTGCACTTTGGCATCTTTTGATCAAAAAGTTTATTAAGTAAAGAACATGCCGTAAACGTAACTTTCTATCTAACCCGATTGCAGGATTTGGGTCAGCCGCTCCCAGACCAGTTGGCCTTAGGGGACTAGGTGTCAAGCACCCCTTGGAACTTACTCTCCCGGATCAGAAAGGCTACATCGACATATCCTAAACCCATTCTATAGAAGGATTTTTGTTCGATCACTCCCAGACCAAATGACCTTAGGGGACCGGATGTCGATCATCCCACGAAACTTACTTTCCCAAACCAGAAAGGTCACAGGTACAAACTTTTAAACTTAGAGATTTCTGTATTTTAAGAATTTAATATTCATCTCAATCACTCAGATCAACGTCTAAATGCTTAGGCCATATTTTCATTCCAATCTATAATTCTGATCATTTAGGTAGTCTAAGCAAAGTAAACTATAAAAATTCCGACTCACATATCTTTAAAGCATTAATAAAAGTTTCAAACATGTTGCTGACTTTTCGACTTTTGTAAGACTTGAAATTTGACCATATAAAAACTTTAATATAAGCAAAAGAACATGAAAATTTATCCTAGACACATATTTATTCAAAGGAAAGAAAAAAATGTAAAACTTTACTTTATAGAATAAAATTTGTAAAGATTTAAACTTTTAAACTCAATATGCCGATATTAAAAAAATTTATTAAAGACAAAATGTAAAAAATTCAGCAAATTGATATTTAGTTGGAACAAAATAAAATTCAATTATTTCATCTTTCACATTATAAAAATAATTTGTGTCTCATATTAAAAGAAATTTTTGGGTAATACAAATTCATGAGATAGATAAACAAGCTTAGATTCTTGAAACATTGAGAAAAACTGGAATACCATCATTATCAGAGATAAATGCAGCGGAATTAAAATTGATGTACTCATAGTATCTCATTAAGTCAGAAGCTTAATCATTGAAGAACAAGTTCTAAACTGTTGTGTTTAGAAGTCGTAGTCTATGAAGTACGGGTCCTGAGCTGAAGTACTCAGAAGCCAATATCCTATTACTCCCCCTTAACATGTGATGCCTGCAACTTTGAATCAGATAAAGATTTGGGTACCCACTTGAATTTGGGCCCGTGTTTGTTAGTTGCAGTTCTTGTGGGGAAATAATTGACAGATTTGATATGAGAAGCACGAGAAAGATAATCAGAAAAATATGCACAATCATCAGAAGAGAAATCATAATCATCTGAACTAGAATCAGAAGACGAATATGAGACATTTTTGGAAATTTGAAACATTTGCTTTATAGAGTATTTTGAAATTTTATTACAATAAGCAAATGAATCACTATGATAAAGTTTGTCTACATATCGATCTCCCTCAAACATAGAATCAGAAGATTTCGGCTTCGCTCTCCAGATCTGTTTCTTGGATTGAGCGCTCAAAGCCCTATCTGTAAGAATTATATCAGAAGAATTAGAACAGCCAGAAAGAACTGTATCTCGTTTCTTCGACTTCTTTGACCGTCTTCTTTTACGCTTAGGTTTATAATATTGATCATTGAGCGAAAAAGAATTATCAAGAATTTTAGACGAAATATTTAAATCAGAAGAAATAAATTTATCTAAGCAACCAATCTGATCAACTAATAAATTTGAATTCACCTCGGAGTCTGAATTATTTTGAGAAAGGATTTTAAAATTTGAAACTTCCTTTTTATTTTCCGTAGAATTAGAAGATAGGCTAGAAATAGATGTCTTTAGTATTTTCTAAAATAGATTTTTCATCCTTCAAAGAAACTTTCAGCTTTTCAATTAAGTCTGACTTTTCAGAATTTAAATTCTTTTCAGATAAAATCTTTGAACGCAAATCAGATAAAGCATATATCATGATATCAAACTGAGAAGTAATAAATTTGTAGTCAAATTCAGAATATACCTCATTCTCATCCGTATCAGAATCAGAATCGTCTGACTGGTCATCTCCAACTAAGCATATGTGAGCGATCTCGACATTTGATGCTTCATCATCGGAATAATCCAGCCAGAATTCATCTTCTGCCAGCAAAGTTGTTCCATTCTCTCTTTTCTCAGCCAACTCCAATTTCCTTCGGTAATAAGCTGAGTCCTTAACCCTCTTTGCTTTACACTCCTTTGATATATGACCCGGCTTTCCACAGTTATAGCAAGCAGCAGTCTTTAGCTCGGGTACTTTGGCTTTAGACCTAGAAGTGAAGCGAGAAGAGTTGGAATCAGATCTTGGTTGGAACTTCTTCTGATAATGCTGAGAGAGAAGAATCATAGCTTTCTGTAAGGCCTCTCCATCATCATCAGTTGACCCGGTATAAGCATTATCAGACAACGCTTTTTCAGCCATTTGTTTAGTGAGGAGAGATACTGGATCAACTGACTTCTTGTTCCTTTTCTCCAGTTTGGCCTTCTTTTCAAGCACCAAGCTCTCATCAGTCATCAGAATCTCATATAGTTCCTGAATCTGCATTGTGGAGATCCGAACATCGTTCCTCAGTCTGTGACACGTTTTGTTCCATTCAGGCTGAAGAGCATTAAGGAATTTCAGATTCGTCTCAAGCTCTGTCTTGATCACATTTATCTTTCGGAGATCATTCAGCACTGCGCAGTATCTGTCGAAAACACTCTTTATAGACTCGCTGTCTTTTGCCTTAAACTCCTCAAAGTTATTCATGAATCGAGTATGTCGGAGCTGAGTTGCGACTGAAGAACCAAGCATTATCTTTTCCAATTGTGCCCACAACAGATTTGGATAATCCTTGCAGTGATCAACCCGGTTGTAGACAGAGTTTGGTAAAGCCAGCATCAGATTGGCTTTCAGCTCTCGATCAACTTTCATTCGTGAAGCCTCTTCAGGTGTTGGAGGAGTCTCTTTATTAGGCTTTATGAAAGGTCATTCAGATAAAGACTTTATCATGTTTTCTCCATTGGCTTGACGCTCGATGAAGTTCAGGAACCTATCTTGCCATTGAGTGAATTCGTTTTCGTCAACTAGGACCGGAGGACGAGTTTCTGTGCCCAATAACATCATGAGGTTACTTGTGTAGAACTGAGCTTGAAAGGCAAATTTTGCAGAATTCATTGCTGATGTATCTGAAAAACAAAAATCAGATTGAATTAAAAAAAAAATCGAAAAATATTAAAAATTGTAAATTTGAAAAACACTTGTGAAGACACAATGTAGTAAAAAAAATATAGATGACACACTAAAAAAAAAAAATTCCAGGGAGACCCGCAAAGTGGAGCTTTGCGGGTGAAGACAGAAGCGCAAACTAAGATTTGCGGGTGCAGAGAGAAACGCAAAGTGAAGCTTTGCGGGTCTAACTACAAACGCAAAGTGAAGCTTTGCGGGTCTAACTACAAACACAAAGTGAACTTTGCGCGTGTAGTAAGATCCGAGAACCTGACTTTGCGTGTGTCACTTGAGACGCACAATGAGCTTTGCGGATCTAATGTGAACTGAAAACCTGAAACAAACAAACAAATATTAGAAGAAAATGCAAATCAATAATGAATCAAACGCAAAGTGAGATGAATGAGGCGCAAACATTATGATTGAAACGCAAAGTTTATAACAGAAACGCAAACTTCAAAAACTCTTAAATTTTCGCAAAATCAGATCAAATCAAGAAATTTAACCAAGAAATGCATACATTGTTTTTCGAAAACACAAATCTAACAACATTTAATAACCAATTTCGATTAAACAACACGAAATCTCAAAAACTAGAATGTAACAGTATCTAAACACGTTTTTTCAGAAAAATACAAATTCGCAAAATCAAGAATCAAAACATGAATTTTATGCAAAACAGTATGAATCAAACTTGATCGACTAATCAAAACGAATCTAAAACAATCAAAATCGCACAAATTTAACCAGAAACAGATCCAAATTTTGTGAGAAATCAAGAAAACGAGATTTTCTTGAAAAAATCAAGAAAATCGATCAAATTTTCGATTTCGATCACTAATTCAGATTCAGTAAAACAATCTCTCAATTCTCTCAAGATCTAGCTTGCTCTGATACCAATTGATAAACCAAGATCTCTAAATCCTTAGAGAGAGAAAGTAGAGAGAGAGACAATAGGAGCGCAAAAACAGAAATTCTATAGATTAGCGTGTTAAACTTACAAGACACAAAGACCAAAGGGACTTAAATACCCTTGGTCAAATACAACACTGAAAAGACTCTAAACACAGTATTTGACCAAACCCTATAAATACAATGATTACTATAAAATCAGACCTAACAGTGTGGATGAGGTTGGATCTCACAGTTATCACAAAATATACAGTTCTCCCTTGAATTACCCCTATATATATATATATATAAGTTTTTAGTTTAAATATTAAATGAATTTAATTAATTAATAACAAAATAAAGTTTTAAATTAAAACATGAAATAGTGAGAGTAAAACGAATTTAATAAAAAACCAACGGATTTTAAACTAAATAAGTAAAAACTCTGATAAAACAATAAATAGAAAATTATTTATTAAAGTATCAAAATATTTATTTTTCTATTAATTAAACTGTATTTTTTTAAATAAAAAAATCAAATGATTTTATTAAAATTATTGATAAATAAATGATATCTTGTATTTTTAAAGCTTTAGGTTGAAATTTATTAAATTTAATAATTTTTTATTTAATGATTTATTAAAAAAAATTATTTGTTTTAAATTACCATTTGAAGAAATTTAATAGAATTCAAGAAAAATAATAATTTTTTATACCAACCAATCCTTGTTTTTATTAAAGGCACTTATTCTCACTGTTCCATATTTTTATATAAACTTTCTTTTCTATTAATTAATCAAATTTATTTAATATTTAAATTAAAAACACATATATATATATATATGTTTATTGAATATTTATATATATATATATATATATATATATAATAAACGAAAATGGGTTAACGCCTCATTTTTAATGAGGTCAAATACAAACAAGAAAATGAAAACAAAACAAAAACTAGTAAATAAAATAAATGAATAATATAATAGTAATGACCAGATTCAGTGTTTCTTAGATTGAAAATGATAATTATTCGTTGATATGTGATGATAGTGTATGCACAAATAACATCATATTAAAAATAACCCATATGCAGTATTAAATTCATTACTAGTTTTTGTTCAATATATGACTTGTTTTTTTTAATTTAATAAATTTAAAAATTTTAATTGCTTCAATGTCAATCATATTCAAAATCTTGTACCTATACAACAAAGGTCTACTAAAACTTTATTTATGAAAAGGTGGAATTAATTTGTATGAAATTTAAGGAAGATACATATAAAAAATTCTCGTTTTTAACGAGGTCAAATATAAAGACGAAATGGAAACAAAACAAAAACTAGTAAATAAAATAAATGAATAATATAATAGTAATGACCAGATTCAGTGTTTTTTAGATAAAAAACGATAATTAGTTGTTGATACGTGATGATAGTGTATGCACAAATAACATCATATTAAAAAGAACCCATATGCAGTATTAAATTCATTACTAGTTTTTGTTCAATATATGACTTGTTTTTTTTTTAATTTAATAAAATTTTAATTTTTAATTGCTTCAATATCAATCATATTCAAAATCTTGTACCTATACAACAAAGGTCTACTAAAACTTTATTTATGAAAAGGTGGAATTAATTTGTATGAAATTTAATAAAGATACGTATAAAAAATTCTCGTTTCATCCATGATGTATTTTACTGAATATTATGGTATATGTTTTGTATCATTTATCATATTTTTAATATTTAACGAGTAATCCTTTATTTCAAAATTGATATACTTATTTTCTTAAAAAAACAATAATAAAACGAAAAGATAAATTATTATTATCATCATTTTTAATTAATCGAATATACCATTGTTGATCCAAACTCTCTCAGTGATTTGATAACGACCCTCTTTTATACTTAGTGAAAATTACGTTTAATATGTATTAATGTTTCACCATCAGCGATCAGACTGAGTTTGTTCAGTTATCGCTGATAGTCTTTCTTACAAACATTTATATGTATTAGTGTTTCACTATCAGTGATCAGACTGAGTCTGTTCAGTTATCACTGATAGTTTCTGATGTAAACAGTAACGTAATCATTGAAGACAAGTCTCGCGTCAACAGATGTTCATAGCTGAATCGAAGACAAGGCTACTGAACAAAGACAAGTCTACTAGTGACCTGATGCGGATATCAGTGAAGTAAAGACGAATCTACTTATACGCGAAGGAAAATGAGGAAAAGCTTCAGCGATAGCTGAACCTCTTTATATCTCTGAAGGAAGAGATATTCAGCGATCAAACGATCACGAAGCTTATGCCTCAAGTCTCCTTTTGTCTTACCTTGCACAACCAGTACGATGTGTCAGAACGGACACGTCTCTGCCATAAATCGTACAATAACTCTGTCAACTACACTGTTCATGATCCGGCAGAAAAGCATGTCTCCCAAAGTCAGACTCCCAAAGCCAATCACTGAATGCCACGTGTAAAGTGCCCTGCCATGCATTTAATGCATAGGGTATAAATAGAAAGATTACCTCTCCATCTGAGAGTGTGCTCACCTCTAGCCTTCATCTTTCTATTTCATAGAAACCCTTGTTGTCTATACTCTCTAATCCCCCATTCTCTATATTCTTGTGCAACCATCTTAGTGTTTCTTTAGTTTGTTTAGATTGAGTCTGTCTTAATCTTATTTCGTAACAAACTTGTAAATTGTGTTTGATTTATCAATAAACAATTTATTAAACCTTAATTTCTGTATTTGTATTGAACCCCCCCCCCCCCTTCTACAAACTTGTTAAGAACCTCCGGGACCAACAACTATAAAAGACCGTAGCATGATTGAGCCATGTAAAAAAAAAAGAGATGAGAGAGAGAGAGAAGGAGAGGAGAGAGAGAGAGAGATGGTGGGCACAATCTAGTGAGGGAAGAGACAACGAGGCAGCTAGGACGAGACGATTTCAATGGAGTCGAGATCATCGAAACTTAGCCTCTTTCTTGTTATTTAACTTTCCGGAGGATTGGGAAGTTCCCCACTTGTGGAAAGCTTTCAAAACATATGGACAAGTAGGTGATATCTATATGGCCCGTAGAAGAATGAGAAATGGAAAAAGATTCGGTTTCGTAAGATTTAAGAATGTCGCAATCATCAGGATCTGGAAAAAAGGCTTAAGGGTATGTGGATAGGATCATACAAAATGAGAATTTTTGCAACAATAAAAAATGGAGGATATATAAAGGAGGAGGACAGAAGAAGAAAGATGAATCCATGGATTGATCGAAATCGTAACCAAGTAGTGGAGGGAGGATGGAAGGGACAAAAAAACCTTTTGCGAGGTAGTTAAGGAAGGGACCGTTAAGAAACAAAATGAGAGAGAGGGTAAGAAAAAGGAGCAGATGGACAGTAAACAAAAGGAAGAAGTAGAAAAAAATCAGGGTGAAGAGATCGTTGGTCGTTGGTCGTCGAAAGAGGAGGTGATATCTAGACTGAGAAGAAGCTTAGTAGGTAACGTTACAGCCTTAGAAAACATAGTGGTTGTCCAAGCCCTTTGTAAGTCGGAGAACCTTTCTTGGTTCTCTTTAAAATTGTTGGGTAGAAGAACCGTGGCCGTAACGTTTGAGCAAGAGGAGACCGCTACCAAAATCTTTAACAAGCCGTAACGTTTGAGCAAGAGGAGACCGCTACCAAAATCTTTAACAACTGTAACATCCTAAAATTTAGAGAGAAATAAAATTCGAAATTTCGGCAATATAACGTCTAAAAATAGGAAAACCTGTCACCCTAAAATAGGGGATAATTTAAACATGTATAATAAGGGTAAAACAATTCAAACCCAAAAGTATCATCCCAAACGGGGAATAAAGTATGGCATTTACAACCCAATTATAATGAAGAATAAAACGACAACCTAATAATCTAGATTTTGTTAACAAGATTAAAGTCGGGTGTCGCTATCCTTCCAAAAGGTATATCTTCCAAAATCAAGGTATTGGTCACTATATCTTCAAAAAGACCATTCACGACCCAAGGTTGTCCACTCAGTCCTGACGAGCCCCACCGCTAGAATGACCTGCCATATACGACAACCAAAGAACAAACGTTAGGCTAAAGCCTAGTGAGAACAAGTCAATAGAATTAGAAATACAAAACCCATTTGAAGTCGCACGGTGGATATAGCCATGAGCTAAGTCAATCAATCAAGTAAACCATTAGTGATTAAAACATGGTACATATAACACTAATCACATAGTGATCTCAACTCCTCTAAGTTTATTGCTCGAAAAGATCAAGTCAACCCCTCTAGGTCTATTCTTGAGAGTTACAAAACAAGAACTCTAGCATAAGAGAATTACATCTTACTACCCATGGGACGCTGCCCGACCGTATAGGTCCACACCTTACTTACCATGGTGACCCGATGCCTATTCCGTGCCAAAGTGGTGAACCTAATGTCCAAAGCGGGACATAGGAATACTGCCTATGGATCCATTGCACTAAGACCAAATACCAAAACATGCTAACACCAACATTATTAATCATGCATGTGAGTCTTAAAAACCAAATCACATATATAAGGTTATTAACATGAGTCTCAACTCCCATCATTTAGGACACTTTATAAACACAACCTTGTCAACGATAATACCATACATCCCATTTCAAAGGTCAAGATTACTATTAATCAACCCAATACATAAATCTCACCAAACCCTAATTTCACTTTGGGTTTACCAAAATCCCATAGAATGAGGGTTTGCTATCAAGTAAATAGAGGAGTATAGAAGTCTATAAATCTCGTTGTGAAACACATATCTCAAATCTTTTTGTTTAGGTTATGAAACCCTAAAATCTCCAAATCTCATGGTTTAGACTAAAATATTACAAATCCACATACATACTTAGGAACATAGATGAGGGTTTAGAAAGTGTAAACCCCAGTAAAATGTAGTAAAGAAAAATAGATGAACTCACCTTGTTAGGGAGAATAAGAACAAACCCTAGGTGATGAAAGCTTGGGAGAAAGATGAAGTTGGACTTGAATCCTTAATCACTTGGGTTCTTTAACCACAACCAACCTAAATCAAAGTAATAAATGTTCATATGGATTCATCTCAAGAACAATAAATGCAAGAGGGAGTGTGACCTACCTTGCTCTTGGAGAAAAATCGCCCAACACCCACACAAAGATGAAAATCGCCGCTCGCGATTATGACACGGCGACTATGCCCATGGCATAGTCGTAGGGCACTGCCGCCCGTGCTTACCCCCTTGCGGTACGAGTGCTGCGATAATGACCATGCGACAGTGACCCTGGAACTATTGCCCCGGATGTACCGAGAGGTCACTCATCTTAGCGATTGTTCCCCGTGCGATAGTGACCTTGGTCACAGTCGCCGGGCATTGTCGTCCTGGGTGTGACGAAGTCCGTTTTCTCCCATTTTCGATCCGAATCACCTCCGATTCCCACTCAAGTTTTGAAAATAGGATACATGATCATATTAGGTATAATTCTGAATAAAGTTGTACTTGATAGGGACATACCGGAATCACGGGTGTTACAATCCTCCCCAACTTGGAGAAGATTTCGTCCTCGAAATCTCGACTAGGTGAAGAGGTGAGGATATCTTTGCTTAATATCTTCCTCGGCCTCCTAAGTCACATTTGCTCCCCGATGGTGCTTCCATTGAACCTTTACCATAGTTACTTCATTGTGACGAACATTTTTCGTTTTCTTTTCCAAAATCGCTTCGGGTTCTTCAATGCAACAATTTCCTTCTTCCACTCTGATCTCGGAGAGTGGGATGTTAGGAGTAATCAATCACTTGAATAATAATTGTATATATATGGACAAAATCATAATGAAAATCAAAATTCTTTTATATATATATATATATATGTAATTCACAAAGTATAACAACAATCAATCATAAAACACAAAATCAAATCCTTACTTGAATAGAAGATTCGTGTATGTATTGAAATCGATTGAGGCCTGCACGTGTAGCAGTGTCCTAAGACATAAATTCGCCCGTATAACGTCTGTCTAGAGGATACAACAATCGTATTCAAGTAAAGAACTTGAATCTATCGAACCATGTATGTTTGGAGACGAATTAAGAGGAGAAACCCAGAAATTTGAGAGAAAGTTAATAAATTTTTCGTTAGGAAAATGGGAGGGAAAATGTGCAGGTTTTATAGGCTGTTTCACCAACCAAAATTAACTGTCAGGGGGTCCGCGCGACTAGACCCAATTATTATAGACCCCAAGAGCCCCAAGGCCCAAGGCCCATCTTTGACATTTAATATATATATATATATATATATATATATATATATATATATATTAATGTCAAGGAAAGTCCTTCAATCACACCACAATCCAAGCCAAGCATTTAAGTGATTCATTTAATGGTCAATGGTTTGGATTTATTAAGTGATGTAAAGTTTGTCTTGGCTCCTATGTGGGACAAGGTTCCTCCTTTGCTTAACTAAGTTCCAACATGGGATAACACTCTCCTCCTCCGCTAGACATTTACGAAGGTAGCACACATAAAATATGTTATGGATTCCACTCATTTCTGGAGGGAGCTCCAATTGGTAGGCTTGAAGCCCCACCCGCTTAATCACGGTGAATGGTCCAAGGAAACAGGGACTTAATTTCCCACGCTTACTAAACCGAATAATCCCCTTCTAAGGGGATACCTTCAACATAGCACGGTCTCCCACTTGGAGCTAACACCCGTAATTTTCGGTTGGTAAGTAAATGCCACTCGGACATTTTTGTAATTTATAAATGGCGGTATTTTTGGTGGGAAATGATTATTTAAAGTTCCTTAGAATATCGGGGGTATTGGCGGTGAAAAAGTCGAGTTTCGGGGCCTAGTACGGGCACGACTACAATGCCCGACGACTATGACAATGTCATAGTCGCACCTGTCATTGTCACAGCTAAATTCAGAAGCCAAGGGGGAGTTGGCGACATTGCCAGGCGACAATGCCCATGCCCTGGGCATTGTCGCTGGTCAATGTCGCACAAAGAGCCCAGACTGCTGTTAAGTGCAAAAATTCAGCCTTCTTCCTCATTTCTCTTCTCCAAACTTTTCACATTCTCTCCCAAATCGTTTCTCCCTCTTTCCCCTCAAACCCAAACTCATTTTGGGTCCATTCCTTGAGTTCTCAAGGTATTCCATCATCAAGTGGTAAAGATTGGAAGCTAGAGGCAAGGGTTCATCATCTTCACCCATTTTTCCAAGGTTGTGGCTAGGGTTTCTAGGTTTTCTTCAAAACCTAAGTGGTAAGTGTACCCCCTTCCATTTCTAAACCCTAATATAAGATAGAAATGTTATCTTCATGATTTCCTAGTGTTTGGCTTCTCAAATTTCGTATTTGATGGTTTTGGAGAAATTAGGTCAAAAAATTGGGTTTTTGTCAAGTTGGAGATTTTGATGTAAAATATTTGGGGATCGATTCGAAATGGTTGAATATGTTTATTTATGGGTAGAAATTGTGGATCTAGGTTTTGGAAGGATTTTGCTTATGGATTCGGAGTTCTTCAAGGAAGCTCAAGTTGGGGTAAAATCTAGATTTAGCCTAAATCTAGCAAGGTGAGTTCAAGTTGATTTGTGAAAACGGTGTGCATGACAAAATGTTTATTTTAAAGTGTTATGGTTTGCATTAAAATGTTAACTGTTGAAAAGTTTGGTTATTTGAAAGTTTTTAACTTTGTAAACTTATATAACACCCAATCTTGGGGCTTTTTCAGTATGATGTTAAATGCATCGAAATGAAAACGATTTGATGACTTATTTACCTAAATGGAGAGCATTGGGTAAGAATGGATTTTTATGATTGTTGGTATTACGTGCATTTGGTATCGTGAAATGTTTAAAAATACCATCGTGTGAATCATGGGTGCTTGGTCATTCCCAACCTTGCAAACGTTTATGAACTTATGAACATTTGGTTTTGGGGAAAGATGTAACTCAAGTATTTTATTGAGTAAACTAGTGATATTGGTATTTAAATGATCTATCGTATGGGTATAAATTTCTTGAATAATTGTCATTTAATTGTATGTCATGGGACGTTTTGGAAAGAGTAAATGAGATTATAAACTAGTTTCGAAAACGATTTATGTTGGAGTTTATTCATGTAGTTGAAGCATGTGTTTGCATAAATGTGATCATTCCATTTTATTGCATTTTGTGGATTTTAGCATATGGTCGTTTGATTGGTTGAGCATAAGGCTCAGTTTTTGGCTTTGTCGGGTAATGGGGACTTTTGTCCGGTTTTAATAACTTAAAGTGGAGCTTTGGGTGTGAGTTGCATCTATTACAATTTATTTTGGAGAATACATGTTTTGAGTGTGTGTATCATTCAATTGGACTCATGTATTTTAGATTGTAATGCATTGTATTAGTGTATTTTATTGTATCTAAGATTTAATGAGAAAAGTCAAGGATGTAAAGTCAACATAGTCAAACTTTAGTGACTTGAGAGAAGTAGTATTGTGAGAGTTTAAGCATATGAGAGTTTCTGTTATTGTAATGTTGTGAAAGAAAGTCTAGAAGTATAAATAGTAATTGTTTGAGTGAAGCATGTAACTTTGGTCATTTTGTACGCATATCACATTTAGATGAATACACATATGACTTGAGCGCTCTCTCTCTCTACTCTCTCTCTAGACCTTCAATGTCAAAATCTTGAATTGATTGTTTGTTTGTGCTTGAATAGTTGGGAATTACATTTTCAATTGGTATCAGAGCTGAACCCATTCATATTCAAATTGATTGTATCACCAGATTTTGAATCGATTTCTTGAATTTCGAAGAACACACAGATCGTTATTTTCTAAATCACTGTTTGATCAATTTTTTTCTTGAAAAATCATTTTTAATCAAAGAAAATGATTCCATAGTATTCGATTAGTGTAATAGAACTTTTCTTGTTTTGATTACATCACGAAATTCGCACCAATTCATGTCAAATTTTGGATTTTTCTGATTTTTCGGTTTGAAACTGTTCAAACACTGTTTGATTTGATTTCACATGATTTTGTTGTTTTTGCCTAAAATTGATGTTTAGAAAAGTGTTCTAATTGTCTTTTCGATCATAATGGTACATGTTTAAGATTAAATTTGCAGGTTTATAAAGATTTAGATCAAATCCGAGAAGTCAGAGGCAAGAACGCGCTAGATCTGTCAAACGCGTAAGATTCATCTGAAGAACATGCAAGTTGAAGAACGCGCAAGGAAAGGAAGAACGCGCAAGATGAAGATGTTTATGTTTTGTGCGAGTTTTACATAGTTCGCGCATAAGGTTCTTGCAAGAAGTGGACAAAACGCGCAAACACCTTCTGCGAGTTCATTGTTCTCGCACGAGGCGTCTAGCGAGAAATTTTCTCAACAGTCACTTGCGAGTGTCTTCAATTTGGAGTTTCCATTTAGCGAGTTCTAAAATTGTCAAAAATTTTCTAAGGACAGAACGCACAAAGGCATAGAAACGCGCAAGCTTAATCTTGCGAGAAGCCAAAACGCGCATATTGTTGTTTGCGTGAACTTCAAAACCCGCAAATAGTAGTGTGCGGGTTCTGAAAACGCGCATAAAGCTTTTAGCGAGTTTCTTAGTGAACAGTGATTTGAGAGTTCAGTGCTTTGCGAGTTTCATTGATTTGCGAATTCGCGTGGTCTGCGAGTTCTATACTTGTATTTTTTTTTTCTGAGAATTTTTTTTAAGTGGTGATCTAATTTTGACTTTCAGTCAAATTTTTCTGAATTGTTTGGGAACGATCATTCATTCAAGCCAACTTATTGATCAAGATGTCTACAGTTTTGTCAGGGAGAGACTGTGCGATAATGTACATGCCTGAGATACCGAAAATTGAGGTTGAACGAAATAAGCTGAAAATACATAATGCAACCCTTCTAAATCAGATTCAGGAGTTCAAATCTAAATTGTCAAATTTTGATAAAACTCCTGATTGTGCAAAATGTGCTAATCTTGATAAATCTGATTTTGCAGGTGTCATAAAGGAAAGAGAGAAAGAGATTAAAGATACAGAGAATCAAATTGAAGTGAAAGAAAAAATCATAGGGGTTAAAGAGAAGATTATTATGCAAAAAGAGAGAAAGATAAATAATCTTCAAAGCCAACTGAAGACAACTGAAAAAAAATCATCTGCATTACAAGCTGAATCAGTTGAGCTTCAACAAAAGTATACGGCTTCTGAAGAAAAGATATCTGCTCTGTAGAAGAAGAATGTTGAACTGAAAACAAGCCTCCAAGCAGATAAAGATAGATCAAATCTGAATACATCTTCTACTCAAAAGCTGTCTGATCTTTCCAAGAAGACTTTACAAAAGAAAAAGGATTTCGAGCTGAGATGTTCAAAACTTTCTAAGCAAGTGTCAGAATTCGAAAAGATAGTAATCACTGAAAGAGACACTTTTGCGAAAGAAAGACAAATTCTTGAAACCAAAATTACTGAACTTCCCAAACAGATTTCTACTTTACAAGACTTGCTCGAAAAAGAAAGACAAATTTTCAAAGAAAAGAAATAATCTTTTAAGCTAGAAAAGAAAAATGCTGAAAAGAGGAATACTGGGATTTTCAAAGATATTTCTGAAAAGAACAAGAATTTGGAAAAAGATTTTGAGCAAGAACGTACATATTTTGAATCTGAAATATCTAAGCTCACATCCAAAATAACTGTTCTGTCATCAGATGTCCAAAAAGAACAGATGGCCAAATCTAATTTGAAACAAAAGTTTGACACACTAACTTCTGAAAGAAACATTTTATCCAAAAAGATAAAAGACTTGGAAGTTGCAAATGTTGAACTATCAGATAAAGTTTTAGCTGATGTGATTAGTCAATCACATGTTGATAATTCAACAGAATCAGTCTATTCTTTTAAAACTGCTTCAAGTTCTATTCATGAAAAAGTTTTCAGAAAGAAAAGTGTCAAACCAATCAACGTCAAATCAAACCAGATCAGACCATCTAATCTATTTTATGACAAATTTGTTGATGGTTCAGCGAGCTTTTATGTAAAATCTCTTGGAAAGCAATCTAAGAAAAGTCAGATGGTCTGGAGAGTGAAGAGTTCTTCAGATGATGAGAATAAGAATGACAGATCATTCAAATCCACAACAAATGCCAAAAAGAACAGAGTGCATAAAGGTAAATCTTTTGGTAATTCTGATATATATTACTCGACTAATCATTTGATCAGGATTGCTCAAAAGAAAATATGTTGTTCTTACTGTGGATAGAATGACTTCGTTCAGAGAGAAACTGCTCATAACTGGTACGGTTCTTACAGAATAACTTCTCAGAATTCTGGATTTAAAAGATATAAATCTAATGAGAAGTGGATTCCTAAATCTAACATACCAGGACCCAAATATCAGTGGGTACCAAAATATGTTAAATTTGTTTCGCAGGTAACACAGGTTTAGGGGGAGCAAGATGTTTGACTTCTAGACAAATCAGTTCAAGACCCGCACCTCAATGTTAAGAGTGTGGCTTCTGATTACAACAGATCAGGACCCATTCTTTAATGTTTAAAGATAAGGATATTTTGAAAATATCCAAGGGAAGCTTATCTGACCTAAATCATATTATCTTGATTTGAGGGGGAGCTTAAAAGTAAGTATCTCTTAATCTAGATCTCTGATTGTTTGAAATAAGAACAACTTTCAAACATGAAAAACATTTAATAGAAATGTTCAAACCACTTCTCTATTTTCAAAAGATTTCATGAATTAAGAAGTGTGATTTTAAATGATTTTCATTATTGAGCTTTACAGTTTAACTGACCGTGTGTTTCCAAAGATTAAAACTTGCGTATTATCTTGTCTATATACTGTCAAGTATTCACACACATTGGCTCAGTACTTCATTTTGATTTTGTTATTACCATGTCTCATAAAGAAACAACTTTTCGATGGTAATACCCTCGTTTGTAATTCACTGTTGTTGAGCATCATTCATCATTTCAATCTTGTGCTTTCATTGCTATATTGTTTATATTTGTTCATATAAACAAAATATCCAGTTCTTTGATACCCTAATCATTTTATTTGATCTGATTGATATATTGCCAGATTCTCAAAACAATTCTCTTGATTTCATTTCATTCATTCACTATCCTTGTTTTGAGAGATCTTCATAGTTCAAATGCTCAAATCTCATTCATATTTTTAATGAGCATACATTTTGACAATGTTATTATATTTGTGCTTCATTGTTCAAGGTTAAACTGTTGAGCAACTATTCTTTTTAGGACAATTACAAGGGATTTGTGTGAGAGATTAAACATAACTTCCATGGATTCACGTTAACCAGTGTTTCCTACCCAGGAAGTTATCCTTGAGTGATTGAGGGGTGAGGGGTCATAAATCAAAGAGTGGGGGAGATAACTCATCGGATTGAGTTTTTGTCATTGTGCTGAGCGGTAAAATGTAAATGAGAGTTTGGTTAGAAGAGAGCTTAAATGTTAAAAAGAAAGAGGGTGTGAGATCAAAGTTAAAAGAATATCAAAACTCTGCACCAACCACTTTCTGAGCTGGGCAGCCACATTACTGATTGGTTCACATTCTTTGGTGACCATCATTGAAACAGGTAGTAAGCCCATGCCAACTCTTGCAATTACCCCACCAGCCACTCGTTTCTTTCTTAACAAAGAAATGTTTCATTTTCATTAGGGACGCAACACATATGCTATCTGATCTTCACTCGGAAGATTTAGATATTGAAAAAGAAGGAAGTTTGCCCTACCTTCGCACCTCTTTCATGCACATTGAGTCCGTGTAATACTTGTTGCTGTCTCAATAGTTTACACAATTTGAGCCTGAAAAAGCTTGAGTAGCTTCAATCATTCTACACTTTCACGTACACACAAGTAATGTGTTTTCTTGTCATAACATTCATAGAAAATTCCTTTGTGGTTTTTCGATGATTGAATGGAAGCCCTGGGGAGTGAACATCACAAAAGCTCCTTTCCAATGTACATCCGTTGTACAAAGTGTCTCCGTGCTACTTACAGGCAATACTAACTGTTTCATGTGTTGATTCAAGGTTACAACGTTCATTTTGTCTGAATTTGAAAAGATTCAGATAAATATATTCATGGATTGACGGCTCTGTATCAAATCAATTGAGGAAGAATGTTCCTATTTTGTCAAAGGAAGATTCAAAAGAGCGAAGATTGTCATTTCTTAAAACAAAGAGAATGTCAATTTATCATAAAGGGAAGATTGTTAGTCATTACAAAAGGGGAAATAAAAAAAAGTGCTGAAATTGAATAAGTTTTGATGATCATGATGCTCACAATCATCAAAAAGGGGGAGAAATTTTGAAAGATCAATTTTAAAGAAAAAAGCTGATCTGACAAATCAAAAATGAAGAGGCTTTCTGATGAAAATGGTGAAGATAATTCTGAAAGTCCAAGCTAGATGAAATGAGAAAAGTCAACATAGTCAAACTTTAGTGACTTGAGAGAAGTAGTATTGTGAGAGTTTAAGCATATGAGAGTTTCTGTTATTGTAATGTTGTGAAAGAAAGTCTAGAAGTATAAATAGTAATTGTTTGAGTGAAGCATGTAACTTTGGTCATTTTTTATGCATATCACATTTAGATGAATACACATATGACTTGAGCACTTTCTCTCTCTACTCTCTCTCTAGACCTTCAATGTCAAAATATTGAATTGATTGTTTGTTTGTGCTTGAATTGTTGGGAATTACATTTTCACATTGGGTCCATAGGCATGTAAGTAAGTCGTGTTAATGGTGAGGACTCTTGGGATTCTCACTTTAGGAAAATATGTCGTGTTGGCATTGGTGTCGTCCCGGTTGTTTGGCGAAGAGGAACCTTTGTGGGTTGTACTTCGGGACCATGGGTCTTGTGTTGGATATCTAATTCTTGTGCACGAGGTTAGACATCGGGACTTATCAAGTAAAGAGATGAGGCTCCTATCTTAAATGCTTGGGAGTAGGTACTAGGGGTCAAATGAGTACCCTGAGGATGAAACTTTGCTAGATACCGAACAGGCAATAAGATCGTGTATCCTTGACATGTAGCTTGGCGGAGCAGCCAATAGGGGATACGGTGTTTGGGACTTGAAATAAAGTCCGACTGGAGGTGTAGCTCGACGCAGCAGGCAATACAGTCATGACTGGAGGTGTAGTTCGGTAGAGCAGGCAATACGGTCACGATCTGAGGTGTAGTTCGACAACATGGTTATGTGGCTTAACTTTGTGTTCCGCCACGTATAATGGAATCGGGTCTCCCCCGTCACCGAAAGGTGTTAATTGGGTATTAAAGGGTATTATTTTATTATCCATATTTTCGGTGGCGTGTTACTTATACGGGTTTATTTACTCAAGATCTATGGGTTGTGTTTATACCCGCCCACGTTTGGGGTGCTTCGAGAAGTAAAATCTTATTTCGTATTGTTATAAATTGGGAGTTCTGCTTACTATTAACATTTTGGGTGAGTTTGGGATTAAAGTGGTTTTACGAAAGAAGGTTCATGTTGGGTTCCTTGTTTAAAAGATGTACTTTCGGAAAATAGTGTCGTTTGTTATTTAAAGTAAACCTTTCTGAAGGTCTATGATTTAAACTACTTTCTCTCCCTTTAGCAAATGTATCTATTTCATGTTGTAAACTCTTGAACTCACTAGGCGTTAGCCTAACCTTTTTATTTGTCATCATGTGCATCAGGTTCCGGATGGGGGAAGAGGTTCTATCATCTTGGTGAAGTGTTGAGTGATAGGAGTATGTGCGTGGGTGAGTGGCTGGATGAAGTCTTCCGCTTAGTCGTTGAGAAAAGCAACTGTTTCTTTTGGGTTTTAGTAACACCCGACCTTGATTAGTCTTTATACGAGACTTGACCTATTATTTGTTAAAGTTAAATCTAGCGTTTTGTTGGAAGTGACTCAAGTGATGAATTGTAGAATAGATTTTATCCTTATTGGATGTTTAATTTAAAGTTTTTAAATTAGTTGCTATTTCCGAATTGAGGGTGTTACATGTTGGGATCAGAGCTTAAGTTTGAGAGAATTAGGTATTGATTTTTGGATGCCTAGACTCAAAATAACGTTCTTCTAAGTAATTGAAAGTGAAATTTCACTATTAGGTACCTTAAGACATGATATTTTAAGGATGATTGAGTCGCTAGAAACGTGAAACTTGTCAAGGATGGAAAGGATAATCATGTACGGTACGTTCATAATGTCACCTGGCCAGTGTTATGATGAACCTACATGTTACATGGGCATACTTGAACTGCCTTGGTATGATGACCTTTGGGGTAGTGAGAAAGTTTTTAAGCGAATAACCGATAGAAGAATTGATGTTTATAGCATTGCCATATTGGAGTGATGGTTAAGCACGACGAATGCATTGAGTTGACCATTTTGGATCAGAGTTGGTGGTTGAATAGAACCATAGGTTTATCGAGTTGACTTTATTTCCAGAAGAAAATTGTAAGTTAACCGAATTAGTGTGATCATTGCTTTAAGATGTTTGAGCATCCTGATGACGATAGTATGACTATGAGATTGAGGAGTGTGGTTCTATGACATTGTGATGCCGACAAAAGGTCATGCACGAAATTATTTTTGAAATGAGTTGCACCAATTACTTTTCATGTTTTCCGAATCATAAAGTGAATTATATTATTATGAGATTTTGGAAAAATGTTTAGCACACACCAGATTTTAATCGTGAGTTTGAACATGTATGAAATCATTTAATACACGTGGTTGCAAACTTGTATTGAAAATCTCTCCATCCCCGTTTGTGTCTAACGCTATTTCGAACATTGCAGTGTGCATATTTTGTTGTTGATTAAGTCTTGGGCAAGTGATTACAGTTTATGAATTTAACATTGGACCTCCTCTACATATGTTAAAGTTTTGGACGAAAAGTTATCTTCCACTATTTTGGTGTTGGAGTTTTATATAGAATTTTATTTCGGGGGATTTTGTGGATTTGATATGGTAATTCTAATGGCGTCCAGTTGTATTGTTTTCCCTTGGGTTCTTGAGCGAGCGGTTTGGTTGCATATAGTATGCATGCATGTCTTATTTTGAGATTTCGCCATTGTGTTTTAGCCAATGTTTTAGAACAATGAAAGCATATCGTTGATTTGACTTTGAACTTGAGAAAGACGTAAACTATTTTACATTTTTAACCAGAGTGCATACACATGTCACAATGCTAGTTTTGAGATAATTCTGATGCATGCAAGTCCGGTCGTGGAATGTTATTCCGTGTGAATTTATGGAATTTTGTGAAGTGTTATTTTATAACGCTTTGCTATGCGAAAGGGAACTATGAAATGTGTAGGCTCTAATTATGTTGCGTGTAAATTTATGAGTTTATTTAGCATTGAGTCTCATGCAAGTTTTGTTAAAAAATGACACTTTATTTTGCATGGTGGTAAAAAGGGGAACTCCTAAAATCTCAACATTTTTCGACATATTGCCATCTTATGCTTTTACGTTGGGAAACGAAAAATTTGACACCATTTGATTTTAATGTTAGTTGGTTTATGAAAATTCGCTTGAGTTTTTATGACGTCTTATTTTGCGACATTTTGAGTCGCGTAGATAAAATTTTGGAACGTGAATATTGGCATCATTGTGTGCGTTAACTTACAAAATTTTCGTCTAATATTCTGTCTCATACGAGTCTTGCACCAGTATTTTCGCAACCGTAAGAGGCGTCTTGAGATTTTGTTAGTATATATTACCCATATGTTATTTTGGGAGTGTCAATGTCATATGATTTCTCTTTTGGGTTTTATATAATTGTTAATTAGTTGTATGCTATTTAGTATTTGAATTAATTTATAGTATTGGTGTAAGTAAACATATGAAAGATTTATGTTGTTTCGTATTGAACTTTTGATCTAAACATGCTTCAGTTGTTGATTTTGTTGTCATAAATTTTCCGCAATGCCTTAAATGAGTTATCGATATATATGTCCTTGTAACTTTTATTTTTGGGACAAATAGCATTTTATTCGTACGACCTAAAGTTTGAAATCGAACTAAATTATTGTACGTTTGACCAAATCGCATGTTTCTATCATTTTGCTAAGTTTGAGAAATAAATTGTTACATGAGAGCCTTTTTGGAAATGATATTCCATGATATTTTATGGTTGAAGCAGAAAATTTTGGGGGCTTGAATTTGTGAAGTTCATCTTTTGGAATTGGTACAAACATCTCTTGAACATTGTTTTAATGCAGAAAATTATTCTATGAACACGGCATAAATTAATGCAGGTACAGACCATAGTGGTCCATTTGAAAAGTTTGTTGTCCATCTTCGGTTATTGTCATTATAAGCGTGTGTTAATGATCAAATGTTTTTCGAAATGGTTTTATATGCGTAGTGTTGGTGATCAATTTTGAAACCTATCGGACGAACGGTAGTGTATTTTACCGCACGATTAATAGTTATAAAACTTATGTATTTGAAAGTTTTATAAATTTCAAATTGGCATACTGGTTGAAAAACCTTGAACTCATTAGGGATATAGATTTAAAACCCCTATCGTGAAAGGAGTTGCAATTAAGGGACTAGAGGAGTCCTTGGGATTTGAAGCGTCGGATGATCTGACTTGTGGTCAACCTTGATTGGGTTCAGTTTTTAAATCGGGTCATGCATAAATAGTGGAGGTATTGGATTTGTCCCCCAGTTAATTAAGAGATGATCTTTTATGATCTGGTAAACCTGGGGGATTTGTCCCCCAGTTAATTAAGAGATGATCTTTTCTGCCTATCTTGAGCCACTTTCAAATGCTCACGAATGCCTTTAATTTTGTCCACCGTCTCTTGCACAATTTTGGGTTCGGCAAACTGCTTCTCTCCCACTTCGATCCAACATATGGGAGTTCGGCATTTGCAACCATACAAAGCTTCAAACGATGCCATTCCAATACTTGAGTGGTAGCTATTGTTATACGCGAACTCCACTAAATCTAGGTGCGAGTCCCAACTACCTCTGAAGTCGATCACACAAGATCTCAACATGTCTTCAACTGTTTGAATTGTCCTCTCGCTTTGGCCATCGGTTTGGGGATGGTAGGTCGTGCTCAACTTCATACGCGTACCCAATTCCTTTTGCAATCCATCCCAAAAATGCGATGTGAACTGACTATCGCGACATGAGACAATAGATAGCGGTACTCCATGACGAGATATCACTTCATCGATATACAACTTTGCTAGCTTGTCCATAGGTAAAGTTTCCCACATGGCCAAGAAATGAGCGCTTTTGGTCAAACGGTCCACTATTACCCAAATGGTGTCATGACCTCTTAAGGTCTTTGGCAATTTCATCACGAAGTCTATCGTGATGTGTTCCCACTTCCATTCCGGAATCTCCAAGGATTGCAGACTTCCATATGGTCGCTGGTGCTCAGCCTTCACTTGCAAACAAGTTACACATCGCTCCACATAGCGCGCCACATCAAGTTTCATGACCATCCACCAATAATTCAATTTTAAGTCTCGATACATTTTCGTGCTCCCCGGATGGATAGAATACTTAGACTTGTGGGCGTCTTCGAGTAGAAGTTCTCGATTTCCCTCGATCTTAGGCACCCACACTCGCCCGTTGAAAAGCTTTACTCCCCGACTATCTTCTGTGACTAGTAAATGTTGCTTTGACATGACTTCTTCCTTGAGGTTCTCTTCTAGCAAGGCTTTGGTTTGTGACGATTTGATTCGATCGATGAGTGTTGACGCCAATTCGATCCATGAGAAGATAGCTCGAGAATTTCCCCCATAGTCTTTCTGACTCAAAGCGTCGACGACGACGTTTGCCTTACCCGGATGGTAAAGCAACTCACAATCATAATCTTTTAGTAACTCCAACCACCTCCGTTGCCTCATATTCAACTCCTTTTGATTGAATATATGCCTCAAACTCTTGTGATCCATATAGATAGTGCACTTTGTGCCGTAGAGGTAGTGTAGCCATAATTTCAAAGCAAACACCATCGCCCCCAATTCCAAATCATGCTAGGATAGTTGACTTTGTGAACCTTGAGTTACCTAGATGCGTAGGTTCAATTTCACAATTTCATAATCTTTTAGTAACTCCAACCACCTCCGTTTCCTCATATTCAACTCCTTTTGATAGAATATATGCCTCAAACTCTTGTTATCTGTGTAGAGAGTGCACTTTGTGTCGTAGAGGTAGTGTCACCATAATTTCAAAGCAAACACTACCGCCGCCAATTCCAAATCATGCGTAGGATAGTTGACTTCGTGAACCTTGAGTTGCCATGATGCGTAGGCGATCACCTTGCCTTATAGGTCCAATTTCACAATTAAACATAAGAAATAAATCACAAATCTCATTGTTCTTCATTAAAATTGAACTTTCTCTCTCTAGGATTGCATGAATTATCTAAGACTTTCTCTCACTAAAACATCTCACTAGAAATATGACAATGTAAGCTCTTACCAAAATTACAAAGGCTAAAACCTATTATACCAACTACATTACAAAGCAAACTCTAAGCTAGTTTGACTTTCACTTAAACTACTTTGACTATTACAAGACTTTTACAAATGAATTTACTTTTGACATCCTTTGACTATAGAACTTTGACTTTAACAACATTGATTTTTACAAAGACTTTAACAATAAATATTGAATACAATAATGTCCTAACATTCTCCCCCTTTGGATTCAAGATTTAAAAAAAAATTGACAGCAGTCTTCAGCTCTCTTGATTCTTCAAAACATTAACTCTGACAGATTTGAACTTGGAAGCTTTGAAAATCTTCAAACATTCGGCTTTAGAAGAATCTTCAGACATACTTGAAAAGTCTTTCACTTTCGCTTTGAAAAGTCATTCACTTTTGCTTTAAAAAGTATTGAACTTGAATTTGAAAACTTTGAAACTTTGATCTTTGCAGGTTTGAACTTTGAGGAATCTTTCGATGCTTGTATCTTCATCTCTTTGATCTATAAACTGTTTGTCTTTGAACAACGAATCATCTTGAATCTTCTCGGAACAAATTTCTTGACTTTGACAATTTTTTCACTTTGAAAATTGAATTATCTCTCTTTTTCTTTTGTATTCTATTTCTCCCCCTTTTTGATGATTGTGAGCATCATGATCATCAAAACTTTTTAATTTCATCACTTTCTTTGAAAACCAATCTCCCCCTTTATTATAAAATAACAATTTCCTTCCTTTTGATCTGAGTATCCGTCAATTCATAAAATGTATTCATCCGAATCTTTTCAAATTCAGACAAAATAAGAATTGTAACCCTGAATCAACAAATGATACAGTTAGTATGCCTGTAAGTAGTACGGAGCCACTTTGTACAATGTATGTACGTTGGAAAGGAGCTTTTGTGATGTTCACTCCCCCAGGGCTTCCATTCAATCATCGAAAAAGACGAAGGAATTTCTATGAATGTTATGACAAGAAAACATATTCCTTGTGTGTACGTGCAAGTGTAGAATGATTGAAGCTACTTAGTTTTATTAGGCTCAAATTGTGTAAATTGTTGAGATAACAACAAGTTTTCCACGGACTCAATGTGCATGAAATAGGTGCGAAGGTGGGGCAACGTTCCTTCTTTTTCAATATCTAAATCTTCCGAGTGAAGACCAGATAGCAGATATGTTGCGTCCCCAAGAAAATTGAAACATTTCTTTGTCGGGAAAGCAATGAGTAGCTGGTGGGGTAATTGCAAGAGTTAGCATGGGCTAGTGCCGGTTTCAATGATGGTCACCAAAGAATGTGAACCAACATATTATGTGATTGTCTGACTCAGAAAAAGTTGGTGCAGAGTAGTCATATTCTTTTAACTCTGTTCTCACACCCTCTTTCTTTTTATCAATATGCTCACTTCTAACCAAACTCTCTTTTACATTTTACCGCTCCGCACAATGAGAAAAACTCAATCGGATGAGTTATCTCCCTCACTCTTTGATTTAAGACCCCTCACCCCTCAATCACTCTAGGATAACTTCTGGGGTAGGAAACACATGTTAACGTGAATCTATGGAAGTTTTGTTTAACCCACACAAGAATCCCGTGAAATTTTGTCCTAAAAAATATGTTGTTCAACAGTTTATCTTGAACAAATAAAGCTCAAAATATGATAACATTGTCACATGAATGTATGCTCATTAAGAATAGGAATGATAATTGAGCATTTGATCATTGGAGATCTCTCAAAACAAGGAAATTGAATGAACGAAGTGAAATCAATAGATTTGTTTTGAGAATCTGACAATGTATCAATCAGATCAAATATCATTGGATAAATGTTAGGGTATCAATCAACATGACTGTGTTTATATGAACGAATATAAACAATCTTGAAATGAACGCTCAATTTGAAACGATGTATGATGCTCAAATTAACCTTGAAAGCAAACGGGAGTATTATCATCGAAAAATTGTTTCTTTTTGAGACATGGTAATAACAAAGTCAATAAGAAGCTAAACTGGTGTGTATGAATACTTGAAAGTATAGACAAGAGAATACACAAGTATTAATCTTTAGAAATACACGGTCAGAAATAATGTAATCTGAGATCGACATAAAAAAATTAAAATCACACTTCTAAATCCATAAAATTTTTTTGAAATAGAGAAGTGGTTTGAACATTTAGGAAAACATTTTTAATGTTCGAAAGTTGTTCTTCTTTCAAACAAATAGAGATCTAGATCAGAAGATACTTACAAACGATTTAGCTCCCCCTCAAATCATGATAAACTGAGTTAAATTCAGATAAGCTCCCCCTTGATATTTGCATAATATCCTTATCTGAACAAACTCTTCTTTGAAGTACGGGTTCTAAACTATTATGTTTAGAAGCCATAATTCTTTGACATTAAAGTACGAGTCCTAAACTGATGTGTTTAGAGGTCTATATTCTTTATCATTAAAGACCGGGTCTTGAACTGCTTTGTACAAAAGCTAATGCCCTTACTCCCCCTAAACCTGTGGTACCTGTAAAACAGATTTAACAGGTTTTGGTACCCACTTGTATTTGGGTCCAAACTGGTTATATTTTGGAATCCACTTCTCATTAGATCCAAATCTTTTAAGTTCATTTTGTTGAGAAGTGATTCTGTAAGTTCCATACCAATTATGAGCATAATGCTTATTAACAAAATCATCAGTTCCACAGTAAGAACAATAAAGTTTCTTTTGTGCTTTTCTTATTAAATGATTTACAAAATTAACAAAATTAGGTTTAGCGAAAGATTTACCTTCTGGAGCATTGTTCTGTTTGTTCATTTGAGGTGTAGGAACAAATGACTTTGAATTATCTTTCTCATCT
Organism: Arctium minus; assembly: GCA_954870635.1. Lineage (NCBI taxonomy): Eukaryota > Viridiplantae > Streptophyta > Magnoliopsida > Asterales > Asteraceae > Arctium > Arctium minus. Next base: position 67,749,184 of record OX941090.1, on the reverse strand, counting down.
TTCCTTCTCCAAACCATTTTCTGTTGAGACTTGTTCTTTTTGATAGTACCTGAACCATCAAGAGATTTGACATAGAAAAGATTAGTAGGACGAATCTGATCTTCATGCTTAGACACAATATCATCTGAATCAACAAATAAAGGATTGTTAGAAACATTTGCAAAATGTGAACTTGCAGCTGATTTGACTGAACACTCCGAAGCAGTTGAATCATTCATGGGTGATTGAGCAATAATATCAGGACTTCTTTGTACTCTCAAATCCACCTTGAAAATGATTCCTTCAAGTTTTGTGATTTTGTTTGACAAACTGTTTCTTTCTTCAGACAATACATCAATCTTCTTCTGTAATTCAGACTTCGTCTTTTGTTCTGTCAGTGCAGTTGCTGATAGTTCAGATAGCTTCTTTGAAAGCTTGTTGATCTCTGTCTCAAATACCTTCCTTTTTTCTTCAAAATCCTTTTCAACACTTTTTCTTTTATCAAATATTTCTCTGAATAATCCAAAATTCTTCTGTTCTATTAACTTCTTCTCTTTCTCAGCTTTGTCTCTTTCCATGACAATAACTTTCTCAAAATCTGACACTTGTTGAGAAAGTTTTATACATTTAAGTTCAACTGTCTTCTTTTATTCAAAAGATTTTCTTGAAAACTCAGAAAATTTCTGTGCAAAAGCTTTTTTTTCTCTGTTAAACTCTTCTCTTTCTTTCTCAAACATCTTTGCATCTTGAGAAATTTGTTCTTTCATTTCTGTAATCTTTCTTTGAAGTTCAACATTTTCCTTTTCAATCCTTTTTATCTTCTCTTGAACTCTTGAGTTGTCTTTCTCTTGTGAGGCTTTCTTTTTGAACATGTTTATCTCAACCTCAAGACTAAACACCTTGTCTCTCAACTGGTCTCTTTCAGAGAAAACTTGTGAGGTTATCTTTCTCAGTCCGATACATGTCTCTCCAGCAATGTTTGCTCGGGTTCTGAGATCTTCTATCTCTCTTTGCATTAACTCTTTCTTTGACCACGTATTGTTTGTACCACTGGCTTTCAAAATTCTGAATTCCTCTTCAGATTTCTTCAATTTAATTTGAAGATTGGAAATCTCTTTCTCTTTTACTTCAATTATTTCTGCAAAATTAATCTTAGAATCATAAATATATTTTGAACATACAAAATTTTTCTCTAAAACAGAAGAATTTTCTTTCAATTTCTTAATCTTATTGAGAAGAGACAAATTTTGAATCTTTAATTTCTCATTTTCTGCTTCCAGTGCAGGTATTTCTGGCATGTACGCAATAGCACAACCTCTCTTGGTTAAGATCATATTTCCCTTCTCATCAGTATAAGTCATTTTGAAGTATGTAAAAGATGTGATCGTCAAAAGAAAACTTCGATTAGAAGTAGAATTATGTGCACACTTTTGAAAATAAGAATACAGCGATTAAAATCAGAAGTATTTTCAAAAAATTAAAATCTAAAAACAAAATGTAAATTTGTCTCACAAAAATTAATTCTGAAAAGTTAGCGCGGAAAAAATTTGACTTTAAATTTTCAATCTGTAAAAATACAGAAACATATATCAGATACATGCAAAAGCAGATAAAACAGCTACAATCGATACTAAAATGACTAAGAATGAAAAAGAAATGAAAAACAAGGACTAAACATGACACAAACAAAAACTTAAAAAAATGACGACAAATGAACAAAAACGACTAAAATATAAAAAAAATACAAAAATATGAACTAAAACCGACAAAATATGAAACTAAGACGAGAAACGAGAACTAAAAATGAAAAATACTAAGACTCGACAAAAAAATAAAATCTAGGGACTAAAAGTGTAAAAACACAAAACTTATAAACTACAAGGACTGAAAATGGCAAAACCCTAAAACTTAAACTAGAGGGACCTAAACTGACAACATCTAAAAGGACTTAACAGGATTAACGAAACTACCAGACTTGGACTAAAAATGTAACGAAATTAACATAAAAACTAACGCAATGTAACTAAAGGCTAACTAGCGACACTTACTAACGAAATAACGAAAATATGAACGAAATATAAACATATTTGCAATGAAAGCACCTTTATAGTAAGAAATGACGTCTGATTCAAACAACAATGAATACAACTGGGAGTATTACCATCGAAAGATTAAACTTTTGATACATGGTAATATCAAAGTCAATAAATGTATTGAACCAATGTGTGTAAGAATACTTGACAGTATAAAGACATGAAAATTACGCAAGTATTTGTCATTGAAAACACACGGTCAGATAAACATCAAAGTATCCATATGAAAATCATTTAAAATCGCACTTCTCAATTCATGAAAACATTTTTAAGAATGTGAAGTGTCTTGAACATTTGAAGAAACCATTTTTCCCAAGTGAAAGTTGTTCAGTTTCAACAAGTGATAAAGATTAAGATTTAGAAAATATACATGTAAGCTCCCCTTAAAATGAATATTCTCATTTAAGTATACTTTGACAAAACTTTAGATCATCTTTCCCTCGATATCTGTAAAAATTTAAATTATCAGAAAAATATAACAATGAAAGTACAACTAGCTATTATCTCCCCCCCCTAAAAGATATAGCAGTGTAATGCATACTAACTCCCCCTCAAATGAAAAAAAGAACTTCTTGAAAAGATGTTATCTTTTGAGTATCTGTCAGAAGAAAAACAATTTGAGTACGGATTCTGAACTTAATTATTCAGAAGCCATGATTACATATTCTCCGGTGAGAATAGTAATTTTCAATTTACCACTGAAGAACGGGTCCTAGTCTGATTGTAACCAGAAACCATTGTTCTGAAACATTGAGTATAACAATGAATTTATCATTTAGTCTCCCCCTGAAAAATCAGAAAATATATCAGTAAAAATATAAGACATGTAAACTCCCCCTTAACATATGCAAAATCCTTAATCATGAAACCGAGTTCTGAAGTATTAGGATTGAAGTAAGTTCAGAAGTCAAACTATTTGACATAGAAGTCCGAGTCCTAGACTGTTTTGTCTAGAAATCATAATCTTGAACATTGAGGATCGAGTCCTGAGTTGTTGTACTCAGAAGTCTTAGTTCTTTCTCCCCCTTAGTCTTTATTTGCCTACAACACAGGTTTAGCTATTGGTATCAACTGGTATTTGGATCCTGGATTATTAGTTGCAGTTCTAATAGGAGAGATATAATAAGAACCATACCAACTATTTTCATAATTTTTATTAACAAAATCATTTAAACCACAGTAGGAACAACTAATTTTCTTTTGAGCTAACATGATCAGTTGATTGACAGTATACACAAGGTCAGGTTTGCCAAAAGTTTTACCTTTATAAGTATTATCCCTTTTAGCATTGGATGCATGCACAAATGATTTATCTTCTTTCTTCTTCTCCTCCGAAGATCCTTTAATTCTCCAAAACCAATTCTCTTTATCTTTCTCATCTTTCTTTCTCTAGGTCATTTTCTTCTGAGACTTATTCCTTTTGATATGACCTGAACCATCAACATTTTTATCATAGAAAAGATTAGAAGGACGAATCTGATCATTTGATTTAGAAGTATGACTGTTAATTGAATCAAATAAAGGATTAATAGAATCATGTGTGAAAAATGAACTTGCTGCTGATTTGAATGAGCATTCGGATGCAGCTAGATCATCTCTCGGTGATTGAGCTATTGATTCAGGCGTCTTGTGCTCAGTCAGCTTCACCTTGAACATGATCTCTTCAAGTTCTTTGATCTATGTAGACATACAGTTTCTTTCCTTTGACAGTATGTCAAACTTCTTATGCAACTCAGATTTTGCATTCTTCTCCTTCTAAATGTTTGTTGACAGCTCAGATAGCTTTCCATTTAGCTCCTTTATCTCAGCTTCAAATGCTTTCTTTTCTTCTCCAAAATCTTTCTTTATACACTTTTGCTCAGCTATCTTTTTCTCCTTATCAAACTTATCTCTCTCCATTATGATTACTTTCTCAAAGTCTGAAACTTGTTGAGAAAACTTTACACATTTAAGCTCCCCTGATTTCTTCTCTTCAAAAGCTTTTCTTGAAAATTCAGAAAACTTTTTAGCAAAATCTTTTCTTTCTTTCTCAAAATCAACTCTTTCTTTCTTCTCTTTATCCATTTGAGCTTCTAATTCAGATATTTTCTTCTTCAGCTCAACATTATTTCTCTCAATTTCTTTTCTCTTCTTCTCAGCCTTCTTCAACTCATCTTGATTTGTTGAAATTTTATTTTCTTTAATCGCTTTCTCTTACTTTATCTTTCAGCATAGAGTAGACAATTTGACTTTCTAAGTGCATCAGATGTCTCACTAGCAATGTTGGCTTTCCTTCTGTGATCATCAAGCTCTTTTTGCATTTGTTCCTTTTTAGACCAATTAGAGCTTGAATTAAGACTTTCAGACCTTTTCAGCTTGTCTTGAAGATTTAAGATCTCTTTCTCTTTAGATTTAATAATCCCTGCAAAATTAATCTTTGAGTTAGCTACACATTCTGAGCAAACAAAATATTTCTTCAGATCTTTTTTATCTTTCAATTCATTAATCTGTATTTGATCCTGAAGATTTGAGTTCTCAAGTTTCAATTTCATAACAATCTTCTCATTTTTCTTTCGTTCAGCTTCAATACCTGCAATTTCATTTTCAGGTTTAGTCATTTTAATTTTTTGAACAACAACAAACATGTCTTCTTCAGAGGTTACTATAGCAGACTTGTTGTTCCTTTTGGATCCCATTTTGACTTGAATTATTTAATCAACTCTAATATGCACAACATAAGAAATTAGCTAGTAATGATCTTTTAATTCAACAATTTGATCAAGACTTGAATTTTTTTTTTCAGAAATTGAAATTTCTAAAAACCTTAAGTCTAGAATTCGCAAGTATCACTAATAAAGAGCAATTCGCTTACAAAATGGAATAGAATTCGTATAACACTGAAAGTTAATAATTCGCACAAGTAAGGAATTCTCTAATACTCATATGCGAATTCAATACAATTCGTATGTGTCTCTCTTGCGAAATCTGCACAATTCGTATAATAACCTCTGCGAATTCTTTACTTCTCAAAAATAACTCTTGTGCGAATTCTTTGAACCCTGCGAGTTATGTCCTTAACAATTTTAATTCTATGTAATGTGCGAATTCTTCCCTTAAGAACACTGAAATCAACTAATCTGCGAATTCCATGACTCTACGAGTTCTACGTGCGAGTTCTTCATCATATCTGCGAATTCTGTGGATCTTGAGATATTTTTCACTAATTTCCACTAATTTCCACCCAAATATCAATGTTTAACTCTGAAGTTTTGTACAAATGATCACAGTAACATCGTGAACAAGCCTGTCTAAGGAATTTCTCTGAGAATAACTATTGAAGTAGAAATCGATCCATGGCAGTCCTCGAACAAAAAGTTTCTGGAAATTGAAACTTTGATCAAATTATACTAATCTGTTGGTTAACTCGATTTCCAACCTGAACAAGAATTGTTCAGAAACAACTTGCGATCATAATGAGCACAAATTCACACCCAAATTTCCCTTAAATCAAAGAATTTGATTTTGCACAGAGTCGACGGAACAGTGACAAAAATTTGATTTTTCATTTTCTCTGATCTAGCTCTGATACCAATTGTGATCCCAAAATAGTAGCTATCAAATCATGCACAGATTAACAAGAAGTTATTGTCATTAATGTCACAAGATTACAGTGTCACAGATCTAACATGGATGATGTGAGTTATGTGTTCTCTCAGAGTATACAAATCTTGTGTTCTCTGAATGTAAGTGTGTCTTACCAATCTAACAAAGAAACCTATTTATACTAAGTCAACATTCGTTGACTTTACAACCAAACCCTTACACTATCAAACAATTACAATTTGACCCTCTATTTTATCTTGAATACAATTCTAGTCTAACATGTTCTGTTTCCCTCCTGTTTGGTTTTGTTTTGGTTGGTGATAATAAGATGAGGATTTGTTTTGCTTTTAATTTTTTTAATTATTCGAATTTGACATATAGATTAAAATAAAACATTTTTATAAGAGTGAATTGTGGTTTTGGTCCTTGTGGTTTGATATATTTTTTTTTTACTAGGGTTTATATGGTATGTTTATTGTGGATTTGGTCCTTGTGGTATTCAATTTGTTTTGGCCATGATCCCTCAGACTAACGCCTCCGTTAACTCCGTTAAATTAAGGGTCATTTTAGCATTTTTCTTATTCTTTTGTCTTTTCCCCATAAAAAAAGCAAAAACAATATTTTTATACATACAAGTATGTATCTATACTATATTATAAAGCATCTATAAAAAATCTTAAAAACAATTGCTAAAGCTTAATGTACAGCTATTTAATTTAATTACTTAAAACTTAAATAAAGAATGAAAACTTAAATATCATGCTATTTAATCATTATCTCTAACAAATTTAACTTACCTAAAATCACTCATCACTTCAACTTCTCCAAAATCACTCCCTACATAATTAAATACAGGATAAAAATCAAATTTTAAATATAAAAAATCTCAAATATAATTAAGAAAATCTAACAAAATATTTAATGTTTATTTTATAAAAAAAAATTATTTTATTAAAACTAAAATAAATTACATTATTATTAAACTATCGAATAAAACTCTTAAAAATAAACTTTTATGCATTAAGTACTGTTTATTGATACACATTACTTAAAATTCAAGATTACAAGTTATGATCGTGAATACAAATTTGTAAAGCTATATGTTTGAATTCATAACTAACCGATAAACATAATCAAAACATGATAAACATTTTAATTTAAATATAAAGAATTTAAAATATATAAGATAATCATATTGTAAATCGACAAAAAAAAACAAAAAATAAAAGATGTTGATCCCAAATAACGATGTTCTTTACTTGATGGACTTTTACTACACACAGATTAATGGATAAGAGTGTGGAAGCATTTCTAATATGTAGAAAAGTAGAACATTCAAGGTAATGGACACACAAATAATCAACAATCAGAATCGTAAGATATAGCAAGGATTTTACTCAAGACACTGTTTCATTTATAAGCTTTTAAGAACACGCACTTGTGTGTGTGAATACTCTCAGAGAAAATACAATCTTTTGAATCTGACTTATGTGTGTGCTTGCTTTCTTGCTTTCTTACAAACTCAAAGGAGGTGCTTATATATATACAATGACAATGCACCCCTTAGTACAAGACAAAGACTGACATAAAAGTGACCTGTATACTTTGGACAGTTGGTTTCACGTGTTCTGCACGTGACTTTGTCTTGAACTGAGTTTGCTGTCTTCGAAGTCTCTAGAGGTTAGCCATCACAGAGGCTCTGTGAGTGATCACAGAGGATCTGTGATCTGAAGATCATTATCAGGTTACGAATCCTTTGGCAGAGCTTCGACGGAATCTTCTGAGATTGTGGGTTCTGTGGTGCGCTTGGATGTTCTGATTTTACTTCTGCAGTTCCTATACTTAGCCTATTTTTCAATACTTCTATACATAGAAGTTGGAGCTAACAATATCCCCCTAAGTATTGAAAAATGAAGATCTTGAATGTTGAGATTTAGACTAAGTTGGAAACATAAAAAGAGGTGAAATGAACTCATCCTCTAAATACTTTCTTTCATTCAAAAAGAATGCCAGAAGGCAATTACATTTCAGTACAAGAAATGAATGTAAAGAAAATTACAATACATCAGAGCCTATATCTTGGCGTCTGGGAAATCATCGACTATTCTTCCAAAGCCATCTTCCTTCTTCAGCTCTTTGTAGTAAAACATTGTTAAGTCAAAATATTGTATCCAATATTTAATTAGAAAGTCAAAGTTGTAAGGTCAACATTGTCAAAGTCAAGGATAAGTTAAAGTTATATTAGTTTACTTAGTTGTTAAGTCTTGTAATAGTTAGGTGGTATAAATAGGCTTTTTGCCTTATGTGTTTTTAAGTTTTTCATGTAAGATTGTGGAAGAACCTAATTGTAATATTCAGAGACGTGTAATGTGCAAGAACTACTTTCTCTCTCTACTCCCTCTCTAGACTTTGATTGCTAAATCTTGTTTGTTTGAGATTATGCTTGATAATTAGGGATTCACAATTGATATCAGAGCAGGTCACGGGTTCGAATCCCATGGAGTGAATTTAAATGCCAAAGGCATGCTGTGCAGCCATTGACTTCTAGCGAAGATCTTGTTAGTGCTGGCAGATGCTGGGGGGGGTCGGATTGTTGGGTCATTGACCATCATATTCCTAAATCGAAACGTGGCTCTGGCTGCTACACTATATGGAAATAAAGTTGCGCCTTCTCTATCAGCAATTTCTTTTGGCGTAGTGGTAAGCGCTTGATCCTAACAAACACGCACAAATCTCTGAAGTTTATAGTTGCACCTATATTTTCCAGAAGAACATTTGCAGCTTCTGTGGGTACAAGTGGTATGCCTCTGTGTTTGATGATCAAGTCTTGTATGAACAGCAGAGACTGAGTTGAGTACTTGTGACTCTCTATCCCCATAAAAATCTTCTTTCGCCTTTGGGATTGATGTACACGAAGCCAAAGGAAGGTGAATTTTCGATGGAGTTCGGAAGGATTGTGGCAGAGGGTGGTAGATTATCCTCTGGTGGAGGAAAGTTTACCTTTTTTACCCCCAAATCAAGTGTCACTTGAAAGTCGACAATGCTGTAGAAGAATAGCTTTTCCCTCATGGTTCTTTTGATCGTTAGGTGGGATTCTTGATACTCTTTCTTCCAACCAAACATGTCTTCTGTCCACTTGAATAGCTCTGAGAGATCGTGGGGATGAAGATTTGGCAGATCTGCATCAGTGAATATCCATATATTCCCATCATCTCTCTTCACCGCATACTCATTAAACCAGAAATTTTTGCATTTTGTGTGGCCAAGTTTTATTGACAGAACCTCTGTGATTTTGGTCATGGAGAAGACACTCATTTTTGTATTGTCTTTGTCTTTGTAGAATCTTCTTCTCTCCTCTGAAACAATTTTCTCTGAGAGTTTGACAGAGGGCTGATCATGGACTCCTCGACTATAGAGGTACTTGTAGACATCTTCTTCTATGTTTTTCTTCTGAGGAAAAGGTAAGGGTCTTCTCAAGCTCTCTAAGCCTTGGATTACTTCTGCAACTTTATCCTTAGAAGGATTGTCGATTGGGTCAAGGACTGGTAGTTCAGAGAAGGGTTGCAGATCAGATGCCCAGTCTTCCTCTTCGGGTTTAATACCTCTCAGAGCTACACATTTGTGGGCATCGAAGGAGCTCTTCATAAGATTTTCGGTGCTTGGTGGAGGTGACTTCTTCTTCAGAGGCTCTGTGGAAATAGCCTTGCCTTTGTCTTTGGCGGTTGGTGGTGCTTTGATTTGGATTGAAGGGATTTGGACTGTGGGAGTCGAAGGTAAAGCTGCAGAGGCCTGTTGATGTTTTGTCTTATGAGGTTCAGGCTCTGAGCTTGAAGGGACATGGTTCAGAGGTTCTGCTCGAATTGGTGGGTTTTGACTTGTCATTTGTAGAGTCTCCACCTAATGAGGACTAGAGGCATCAGGATCCTGGTCCTCATGCCGTGCCCTCTTCTGCGCTGCCTCGGCTTGGCAGGTCGCAGGTTCCTTCCTCTTTCGCCTCTTGCAGAGGTGATCTTCAGCATGCTTGGTGATCTTCTTCAAGACGTTGTCGGTCCACAATATGATCAAGTTCTTATCAAAAACAACACAAACACGATTAACCAACCTGTATGATTTATAACAAACGATTACAAGGTTGAATATGTTTTTTTCTTTGATGAATAGTGTTGGCTAGTTGATGATGATCTGATATATTTGTGTTATGAGATTGTGTATTGTGATCTCGCCTAACAACTAATAAGATAATATCTAAACAAATATATTATAACAAAACTAAATATCCTAAACTAAATATCTATTTATTAGATATTTAGGACTAATATTAAATACTATGATTAACACAATAATTAACTTTGACAATTATTACAAACTAACATTAGACTAATCTTGAGAGTGGCTTTTCAGCTTTAGCTTCAGATTCCAGTCTTCAGATTGGATGATCTTGAATCCAATAAATCTGTGATCTAACAATCTCCCCCTTTGGATCAAGATCATTACTAAAATGATTTAGCAATTCAGTCTTCTCTTTCAGCTCAGAAGATGCAATCTCTTCCTTTGTCTTCAATATGTAATAATCTTCAGTTTTAGCTCAGAATGCTTTACCAAAGTATCTTCAAAGAAAAATTTTCTCAAATCAGCATATCTTCATAATACTTTGATCTCTCGCATTTCTTGGTTAGCTCTTCTCCCATATCTTCAGAATAGATTGAAGAATTCTCTAATCTTTTGATCCGTCCCATTTCTAGGTTCGCTCTTCTCCCCCTTTTTGATGAAAAGTGCAACGACTTCATCAAAACTTTTAACAAGAAATGTCTATCTTAAGGAGCTTCTGATACGTCAATTCAAAAGATATTCATCCAGATCTTTTCAAATCCAAACAAAATAATCGTGTAACACCTGAATCAACAAATGAATCAGTTAAAATTCTTGTCAGTAACACTAAGTCACTATGTGTAACTAATACACATTGTAAAGAAGCTTTTTGATGTTCACTCCCCCAGGGCTTCCATTCAATCATCGAAACACCGCAAAGGTAATTTCTATGAACGTTATGACAAAGAAACAAATTCCTTGTGTGTTCGTGCATATGATAGAAAGAATTAAGCACTTTGATGATTGCTTATAGGCTCAAAATTGTGTAAACCACTGAGACAACAGTAATTTAAACACAAACTCAATATGCATGATTGAAGTGCGAAGGTGGGGCAGACTTCCTTCTTTTCAATATCCAGATTTTCCAAATGAAAATCAGATAGCAAATGTGCTGCTTCCCCTTTGAAAATGTGAAACACTTTCTTGTTAAGAAGAAAATGAGTAGTTGGTGAGGTTTGATCAAGAGTTGGCATGGGCTAGTTGCCTGTTTCAATAACGATCACCAATAAGTTGTGAAACATTAGAATTGTGGTTGCCTGACTCAGAAAAAGTTGGTGCAGAGTTTTGATATTCTTTTCACTCTGTTCTCATACCCTCTCTCTTTTAAACATTTAGCTTACTCTAACCAAACTCTCTATTTCTGTATACCTCATCACTCAATCCACACTCATTTCTTTTCGACTTCTCACACTCAATCACTATGGATTAACTTCTTGGGTAAGAAACACTGGTTAAGGTGATTCCATAGATGTTGTGTTAAGTCCTAGCACAATGAAATCATGGTTTTTCTAGAAAGCATATGATGCTCAAAATGGTTTAACTATCTCAGTTAAAGCACAAACTAGATCTTGAAAACATCTAAACGCACACTTCCAATTCATGAAATCGGTTTGAGATTTAGGAAGTGGTTTGAACTTTTAAGAACAATGTTTTCTATGATTGAAAGTTGTCCTTCTTTCAACCATATATGAGATGAAGATAAGGAATTATACCTTTTGAGTACGATCTTACATCTCATGAAGTTAAGCTTAAAGTCATAAAGATATGATCTTGTAAGCATCTCTCAAACTGCAAAAGTCTTATGTCATAGTCAAAGCTAATTTATTCACTGAAATTAAAAAGACAAAAAGCAGTAAAACAATGAAAGTACGAGTTTTGATCAGAAATAATCAGATGTCATAGTTCTTTTACTCCCCCTGAAATTATGCATTAGAAAAAATATCAGTGTAAAAGATATGCATAGAATTTCAGACAAATATGTACTCCCCCTTGATGGTTGATTTCCTCATTCAAGTATTGGAGTACAATCTCTTATCAGCACAGGAGTAAGGTCTTTTGATCATTAAAGTGTGAGTCCTAAACTGTTGTATTTAGAAGTCATGCTTCGTTGAAGTACGGGTTCTAAGCTGATTTACTTAGAAGCCTACGTTTTGACATTTAAGTCCGGGTCCTGAACTACTGTATTCAAGATCCATTTTCTTCTTCCTACTCCCCTTTGACAGTAGGTGCCTGCAACACAGAGTCATCCCTTTTCTTTGGTATCCATTTCCATTTGGATCCAACTATGTTAGTTGCATTTCTTATGGGAGTAATTCAGTAAGAACCATACCAGTAATGGTCACTCGTTTTATGAACAGGATCATGTGTACAACAATAAGAACAATAGAATTTATTACCTGACAAACTGATTAATTGATCTCTCGTGTAGACAAAATCAGGTTTACCTTTACGCGCATTGTTCTTCTTGTCATTCTGCGTATGTACACATGACTTCTTACTATTCAACTCATCTCTCTTCTTTTCTTCAACTGGTTTCCTGTTCCAGACCAGTTCTTCTTCTTTGTAGGTATTTCTCCTTCTTTGATGTGTACCTGAACCATCTATATTTCTATCAAAGAAAAGGTTAGTACTACGAATCTGATTAGAAGTTTTAACTGACCTTTTGGAGGAAGCAGTTCTAGATGTTGAACTTGCAGCTGACTTGAATGAGCATTCTGAATCAACTGAATCATCTCTAGGTGAGTGGATAATTGACTCTGGAGTCTTGTGCTCAGTCACCACCACCATTGAAATAATCTTTTCAAGCTCATTAATCTTTGAAGAATAACTGTCTCTTCCTTTGATAAGAAGGTCAATCTTCGTCTCAAGCTCAGACTTCTTTTTCTTCTCTCTCAGTGCACACTTAGACAATACAGATAGCTTCTCGGTAAGCTTCCTAATTTCAGCTTCAAGGATGCTTCTTTAATTTTCAAATCCCTTCTTTGCTCTCTTTCTTCCATCTGATATCTCTTTTAAGAATCCAACATTCTTTCGTTCTATTGCCTTCTTCTCTTTGGCAAACAAATCTCTTTCTAAAATAATTACTTTCTCAAAGTTACTAACTTGTTGAGAAAGGTTTATACATTTAAGTTCAATCAACTTCTTCTCTTCAATACTCTTCTTGGAAAGATCTGAGAACTTCTTCTCAAACTCTGATATTTTCTTTTGAAGCTCAGTGTGTGTACTTTCCAAATCCTTTATCTTTTCTTCATAACTTTCAACAGAAGCTGCTTGCAGGATCTGGACACTTTGATCTTCTAAGTCTGAGATCTTTCTTTTCAACTCATCATTCTCAGTTTCCAAAACCATTACCTTTTCTTTTGGAGAAAATTTTGATATATCTTCAAGTTGATCCCATAACTGTTTTGCTGTAGCCCATTTGCTAAGTTTGCTATTCATTTGAATAGTAATCTTGTTAGCACACAGATCTATTGGATTCAATATCATCCAATCTGAAGATCCAATCTGAAGCTAAAGCCGGAAAGTCGACTCTTAATATAAGTCTAATGTCAGTTTGTAATAAATGTCAAAGTTAGTTTTTAGTATTTTATATTAGTTCCTAAATATCTAGATATTATATTAATTTAGATATTTAGTTAGTTAGATATTAGTTTAGTTTAATATTAGTTTTTTTGTTATCAAGTGCAAAGTAGTGTGTCAAGAAAGTTATCTCAAGAAATCAGAAAACATATACACACACACTAACGGTGTAAATTCAGAGAGAACTTTGAGAGCTTTAAATCGAAATCATCAACCTTGTAATCCATTGATTATTAATCAAACAGGTTGGTAATCGTATATGTTGTTGTTTTTATAAGAACTTGATTATATTGTGGACCGACAATTGGTATCAGAGCCTGAAAAACATATTCAAATCAAGTTTTTAAAACTCGACTCTGTGTTCTTCATCTCAATTTTTTTTTCGAGTTTTAGTGTGTTTTAGGTGTTGAAATCGATCAGGTTGTGATCGATAGGTGTAGTAGATCGAGTTGTTGTTGATTAATTTCAGTATAGAGCTTCAATCGATTCAAATTTTGTGATTTTGGTGTCAAAGTGTTCCCGTCCTCATCTCACTGTTCCATCGATCTCTTTTTCAAAAAGTGATTTTTATTGAGATCTAAGGGTTGCAATCTGTTCTAAAACTATTAGTGGTCATTTTCTTAGAGTTTGGTACTGCTAATAGAAGTCGAAACAGGTTTATTGTGAATTTCTGTCGAGTTTCGCAGTTGCAGGGACGAACTCACACAAAGTTCACATTTGCGCCAGTTCATAGTCAATTTTGCGCCATCAACACTTCGCGCAAAACGTTCTTTCGTGCGATCAACTGTTCGCGCAAAATTCCCTTCGCGCTACCAACGACTCGCGCAAACCCCTGTTTGGGCCACCCACATCTCACGCAAACCTTCATTGCGCCATACACACACCAGACGAGCATCTCCACTTTGCGCCAACAACTTTTAGCGCAAAGTTCACTTTTGCGCCATCAACATCTCGCGCAAAAGTTATTTCGCGCAACCTTTGTCTCACGCAAAGTTATTGCGTCATCTATATCTCACACAAAGTTCATAAATGCAAAGTTATCTCAAAGTTCACTTTTGCGCCAACACATCATAACGCAAAATTGATCTTTTGCGCCAACCACTTCTCGCGCAAAGTTCTGTTTCGCTCCACCTTCTCTTCACGCAAAACACTTTTGCACCAGCTTCTTATAGCGCAAAGTGTTACTTCGCGCCACAGACATCTTGCGCAAAACTTTTTTGCGCCATCCACTATTAGCGCAAAGTTTGCCTTTTACTCCAGTACCAGACTTAGTCTTTTCAATCAGAATGACTTCAAGAGAAGCTCTAGCAATCGGAACTGACTCAAAGCCACCAGTACTTTTCAGGGGAGAGTATGAACAGTGGAAAGATCGGTTCATGGACTTCTATGAAAGACATGAGTTGGGTGAATTCATCAGGAAATCGATAGAAGAGGGAGTTATGGCACCAGTTTATGAGACTCGTACGGAAGGAACTGTGGCAACAGAGTTTGAACTTAAGTATGATGAACTAGAAGGTGATAACCTTAGAAGAGCAAAAGATGATAGATTAGCAAAGTCTTATATTCTTCAAGGCATTCCAAATGAAATATACGTGAAGATAGACAGCTATAAGACCTCAGGCAAACAAATGTGGGATCAACTAGAGAAGATGATGCTAGGATCAAAAGTTGGGAACCAGCTCAACATATCCAACTGCCTAAACAACTATGAAGAATTCAAAGGCAAAGTTGGAGAAACACTAGCACAAACTTATGACAGGTTTGTGACCTTGCTGAGTAAACTAAGCAAGAACAAGGTCAATAAATCGCAAATAGAGCTGAATGTCAAATTCCTAAGCATTCTCCATCCTGAATGGAAAAGGTTTGCCAGACAAATGAAGAAAATCAAGGATCTAAACGAGATTCCACTTCATGAGGTGTATGAAACCCTCAAACAAAATGAAGAAGAGGTGGATGAAATCTTGGATGAAAAGAGACAAGGTGAGAAGACAGTTGTTGACTCAATTGATCTTGTTGTGAAAAAGAAGAAAAAGAAGATGCTTATGTCTGAACCAGAAGAGATTGAAAATGAAGCGAACTCTGACTCGGACGACTATGAACAACTAAAGTAGGCTATGCTTATGCTGACAAAGGCTTTTCAGAAGAAGTTCTACAACATACCAAGTTCAAACAGTCAGAGGTATTCTTTTGGTCCGAGCAAATATGTTCACAAGGAGAGGGTTGAAGGAAAGAGGTTTGAAGGAAAGAGAATAGAGAAAAGGAAGTTGGAAGAGAGACAGTATCAAGCTGAAGGATCCAGCCAGTCAAAACCTCCAACGTGCTACAACTGGCAAAATAGGTCACTTTGCCAGATACTGCCGAAGACCCAAAGCCAAGCAACAGGAAGCAGGAAAGGCATTGATGGCAGAAGATGAGTTCTGGCTTGATCAATCTGACGAAGAAGATGAGAATGAAGAGAAGGATGAGAAAGCGCATCTATACTTCATGGGCAAGCAGGAATCAGAAGCTGAAGATGATTCTGATGATGAGGAAAATGAGGTATGTGATTTAACTGAATCATATTTTTTTAATGAAATGCATGTCATGATGACAAAACTCCAAGAATTAGAGTCAAAACTCAAGCGTGAAAAGGGTGTCATTAAAGACAAAGACTAGTCAATACATAAACTTAGCAATGACCTTGCTGAGAAGAAAGTATTGATTAAGGTTTTACATAGAAACAATGACACCAGCGCAAAAGAAAAGACCATAATTCTTAAAGAGAATACTGAAACAAAGTCTAAATTGAAAATGAGTGAGTTTGATTTCAAAGAGCTTATCAAATTGCATTGTTCAACTTCCAAAGAAAACGAATCTTTACTTGCAAAATTAAAAGCTTTGAAAGAGAAGTTATACAAAATGGGTCAAACTGAACAAACAATTCATCTGAACTGTTAAGTATAAATATTGTATCCAAGATTTAATGTGGAAAGTCAAAGATGTAAAAGTCAACATAGTCTTTGTATTAGTTTAGTTAAAGCTTGTTTAGTTTCCTTTGTCATTATGTTTTGTTTTAGGTAGTTGGTTTATATAGGTTTGCTTTCTAAGAGTTGTGGGAATCCAGAGGTAACGAGTTGTAAGATTTGTGAGACTTGTGATTGGAATTCAAGATCTACTTTCTCTCTCTAGATTCTCTCTCTAGTTCTTGATCTTAATTGTCATATTTTACAAAGATCAATTTCAAAGCTGAATTGTCAAAGATCAAAATGCTTCCGCTGATTCAAAGACAAATGTTTCTAAAGAAAGATAATTCAAGTTAAATCAAGACGATTGGTGAAAGATGTTTTCTGAAGACAGTCAAGAGATCAAAGAGATGAAGATACAAGTTCAAAGATGTTCAAAGTTTGTGAAAGAAGTTTAATGTCAAAGGTTCAAAGGTGTTTCAAAAAGATTCAAGAATTCAGTTTCGCGTTCAAGGCATGTTGACTTTCAAAACTACAAAGAGAAAAAAACTTTCCAAGATTCTTCAAAGGCTGAAAGACTAAGGACTATGAAAGCTTCAAGGTTCAAAGTTAAAGAGACAAAAGTTGAAGAATCAAGAACTAAAGATCAGTATCAATTTTTTATTAAATCTTGAATACAAAGGGGGAGATTGTTAAGTCTAAATATTGTATCCAAGATTTAATGTGGAAAGTCAAAGATGTAAAAGTCAACATAGTCTTTGTATTAGTTTAGTCAAAGCTTGTTTAGTTTCCTTTGTCATTATGTTTTGTTTTAGATAGTTGGTTTATATAGGTTTGCTTTCTAAGAGTTGTGGGAATCCAGAGGTAACGAGTTGTAAGATTTGTGAGACTTGTGATTGGAATTCAAGATCTACTTTCTCTCTCTAGATTCTCTCTCTAGTTCTTGATCTTAATTGTCATATTATTGAGTAATTGCTTGATTGATTGGGATTTTATTGATTAACATGAACAAACCCAAAGAGGAAATAGAGAGTTGGGGACTCGGATACGAGAGTCCTCATTACCTTAAAAATGCTAAATCTGAAGTGCCTGCACTTTATGATTTTACTTTTATGAAACTAGCTCGTCGAATCCCTGAGCTTAAAGTTTTCTGGACTGGACTGTCAAAAGAGGATGAAGCCAAGGAAACAGAAAAACGAAAGAACACATCTAATGTTCAACTTCCATTTCGTTATGCGAAGTTGAATAAAAGTTATAATGATGATCCAATATATCAAAAGAAATCTCTTTCAAATGACTTCTTTCAGAGTTATTCTGTCAAAGAAATGGAGGCGAAGCCTATTAAAGGTAAACTATATGTCCCTCCTCTCGTGTTGGAAAGTAAAATTTCTGAACTTGAGACTTATTTAACAGATGAAAGACTTTTGATTAATATTGAACAAAAAGTTTTTTCAACTGTGCTTAAGAGTTCTGTTCTTTCTAAATCTTCAAAGGCTTCAAAATCTGATGATCTGTTTGGTTTAGCTAATGGAGGGTTTGATTTTCTAAACTCCAATGGTGTTTCAGATGAGTGTATTGATCAATTTGATTTTCATGCCAAACTTCCGAACCATTCATCTTTTGTTGTAAAATCCTTTGGATCAACCAGTATGTCTGAAAAATGTAAATCATCAACGAAAGTTGATAAATCAGCTTATGTGAAAGCTAAGAATGCGAAAGGTAAGAAGAAATCTCAGCATTCACAGAAACCGATCACTACTGGTAACCCAAAGAAGATGCATTCTTTTGTTGCTCAAATGTCTAACTCACAAGATTCAAATGTTTCAGATCTGAGCAAGAAAAGGATAGGAGTTAAATCTCAATGGAAACCAAAACAGGAGATTGACAAGACTGATAAATCTTTTTGTAGTGTTGATTGTAATAAGACTATGCCTAGTAAAGATGTTTTGAATGCGAATGTTGCTACTATTTTGAAACCAAAACTTGTCGTTTATCGCAAGAAATACTCTATGAAGCAATTATTCGAGTTATCTTTATCTGCTAGAAAGTCTTCATATTATAATAAACATGTTTATGTTCTTGTCAAGATTCTGATGTTTGGTATGGCACTTATAATGTTCACTCTTATCATTCTAACTCTTCATTTGATTCTCAAAAAGAAAGAGGACCCAAATTTCAATGGGTACCAAAATCATGTGCTAACACAGTTGGACCAAAATACCAGTGGGTACCAAAAGCTAAATCTGTGTTGCAGGCACTCAAAGTTATAGAGGGAGCATAGAAATTAGGCTTTTGAACAAATCAGTTCAAAACCCGGACTTAAATGTCAAGATGGAGGCTTCTAAGCAGTTCAGCTTAGAACCCGTACTTCAACGAAGTATGACTTCTAGACAAAACAGTCTAGGACTCGTACCTCAAAGAACAATGGCTCTTGAATACAACAGTTCAAGACCCGCTCTTCAATGCTCAAAAATCTTTACTCCAATTTTGTATTATGGTTATCTAAATCTCTTGTTTCGTAATTTCTCTTGTGCAGATCCGTCATATGTGGTACTTGGATAGCGGATGTTCCAAGCATATGACTGGACAAAAAGGTATGTTGACTAACTTTACAGAGAAATATTGCGGAACAGTTAGATTCGGTAACGATCAGTTTTCACCAATACTAGGATATGGTGATATGGTACATGACAAAGTCACGATAAAGAAGGTGAGCTATG
Source organism: Arctium minus (assembly GCA_954870635.1). Lineage (NCBI taxonomy): Eukaryota > Viridiplantae > Streptophyta > Magnoliopsida > Asterales > Asteraceae > Arctium > Arctium minus. The sequence continues at coordinate 67,730,140 of OX941090.1, read as the reverse complement.
TTGAAGGCTTAGGACACAACCTGTTCAGTATAGTCCAGTTCTGTGACAAAGTCTTAGAGGTTAATTTCAAAGCCAAGAGGTGTTCTGTTTGCACTGAAGAAGGCAACGAACTCTTGGTTGGCACTCGAAAGTCCGACCTCTACACAATCAATTTGTCAATCGTCCAGACTGACAAGCAGGTTTGTCTACTCTCTAAAGCCTCGATGCAGCAAAGCTGGCTATGGCATCGACGACTCTCTCACCTCAACTTTAGGTACATCAACAAGTTGGTCAGTGGAAAGTTAGTAAAAGGACTTCCAGAGCTGAAGTATGAAAAAGAACACCTTTGTGCAGCATGTGAAAAGTGAAAGATGAAGAGAGCTCCACATAAACCAAAGCCTGAACCGAGTACAAGCTCTCCGATAGAGTTGTTGCATATGGACTTATGCGGTCCGATGCGAACGCAAAGTCTAGGCGGAAAGAAGTACATACTAGTTATCGTGGACGATTACTCGCGATACACTTGGGTCAAATTTCTACGTTCAAAAGATGAGACACCAGATGTTCTCATTACATTCCTGAAGACGACCCAGGTAAATATGCAGAAACCGGTCAAGCTTCTAAGAACAGACAACGGCATAGAGTTCAAGAACAAAACAGTTCAAGAATATCTCGAATCAGTCAGGATATCACATCAATACTCTGCTGCTCGTACGCCTCAACAGAATGGAGTGGTCGAAAGAAGAAATCGTATGCTAGTCGAGGCTGCTCGTACAAATGCTAAGTCAATCTGACTTACCTCTATTTTTGTGGGCTGAAGCTATATCGACTGCGTGCTACACTCAGAATCGCTCCATGATACACCGCAGATTCAAGAAGACTCCTTATGCGTTAATCAACAACCGAACATCGACAATCAAATATTTCCATATATTTGGGTGTAAGTATTTTGTTCTAAACGATAGAGAGAGTCTGAACAAGTTCAGTGCCAAGGCGGAAGATGGCATCTTCAGTGGTTATTCATCTACATCAACTGCATACCGTTTATATCTGAAAAAGTCAAAGACAGTCATTGAAAGCATCAACGTTACGTTTGATGAAGAAATGACTTCTGAACAACACAGTTCAGAACCCGTGATAACCGGAGTACTAGCTTCTGGGCAAATCAGCCCAGAACCTGCGTCTCAAGCGATCAAATCAGATGAAGCATCAACGTCTACTAATCATTTATCTGATTTAGATTTATTATTTGAACTATTTTATGATGAATTTCTTGGATCTAATGTTAAGAAATCTGTTGTGGTTGACAGGAATGAAGACTCAACGACTACTCATTCAACCATGTCAAATATCCCTATTGAATCTAACTCTCAGATTCAACAAGAAATTCCAGTTCAATTGCCGACTCCAACACTAGAAGTTGTGACAAATAATGAAGAGATAGAAGTTGTTGTACGAGCTGAACCTACTGAGACTTCTGCACCTACTACTTCAACTGCAACCGTAATTCCTCCTGAACAACAACAAGAAGGTACCAGTGGATTCATATATGATAATATTGATATATATTCATATAATCCACTACCTCATGAACATAAATGGACCAAAGAGCACCCGATAAGCCAGATCATTAGCGATCTATCAAAACCGGTGTAAACTAGGTCAGCGTCAATGAATATGTGTATGTATGAATCCTTTCTGAGCAAGATCAAGCCATCTCGCGTATCAGAGGCTCTTTCCGATTCAGACTGGGTAACTGCAATGCAAGAAGAGCTGAATCAGTTCGACGCACTTAAAGTCTGGAGACTCGTACCCAAACCTCAAGGTAAAACCATTATAGGTACGAAATGGGTTTTCAAGATCAAGAAAGATGAAGATGGTACCGTTATCAGAAACAAAGAAAGACTTGTAACCAAAGGATACAGACAAGATGAAGGAATAGACTACGACGAGACTTATGCTTCTATGGTGCGTTTAGAGGCAATTCGAATGTTTCTAGCCTACGTTGCTCACAAGAACTTCACTCTCTTTCAAATGGACGTGAAGACCGCCTTTCTGAATGACATTCTAAAGGAAGAAGTCTACGTCTCGCATCCAGAAGGATTTGTCAATCAAGATAAACCGAATCATGTCTACATTCTCGACAAAGCACTCTATGGACTGAAACAAGCTCCTCGCGCCTGGTATGATGTCCTATCTCAATTTTTAGTCAAGTCTGGTTTTACAAAAGGTACGGTCGATACCACTTTGTTTATTAAAAAGGAGAAAGCCGATATCATTCTTATTCAAATCTATGTGGATGATATTATTTTTGGCTCTACAAATCCTAAGTACTGTAAGATTTTTTCAAACCTTATGGTGTCAAAATTATAGATGAATCTGATGGGAGAGATGAATTTCTTTTCTCGGATTACAAGTCAAACAATTTTCATCGAGGATTTTTATCAATCACTCAAAATACATTTTTGATATTCTTCGGAAGTTCAAAATGGAAACTTCTAAACCGATTGGTACCCCAATGGCACCAGGTACTAAGATTGGCACCGATCCTTCGGGAAAAGCTGTTGATGTTTGGACTTACAGAGGAATGATAGGTTTTTTGATGTATCTTACTTCTAGTAGGCCAGATATAATGTTTTCAACATGCTTATGTGCAAGATATCAGGCCAATCCTAAAGAATCACATGTGTCTGCAGTTAAGCGCATTTTTAGGTATCTGAAGGGGACTGCAGATCCTGATCTGTGGTATCCTAAAGATACTAGCTTTGAACTAACAGCATATACAGATGCAGATCATGCTGGTTGTATGTTAGACAGGAAGAGCACGTCTGGTCATATACAGTTCCTTGGTGATAAGCTCGTAAGTTGGGCATCGAAGAAGCAACTTTGTGTTTCAACTTCAACGGCCGAAGCAGAATATGTAGCTGCTGCTAGCTTGTTAGATCTGTTTTTATAGTAATCATTGTATTTATTTTCTAGCTTTTACTATGCTTATTGTTCATTTCTGTATTGTAAAGGCTAGGGGTATTTAAGTCCCCTTAGAGCCTTTGTTTTGTAACCTTGGCACTCACACTTTCAATACATCAGTTTACTTTGCGCTTCTCTACTCTCTCTCTCTACTTTCTCTCTCTAAAGAATCAGTGATCTTGGACTCTCAATTGGTATCAGAGCAATCTGAATCTTGAGAGAATTGAGAGATTGATTTTCTGTATCTGAATTTGTGATTGAAATCTAAAATTTGATTGATTTTCTTGAATTTTTCAAGAAAATCTCTTTTTATTGATTTCTCATAAAATTTGGATCTGTTTGTGGTCGAATTATATTGATCTTTGGTTCATTAGTCTCGATTTTGATAATCGATCATTGTTGCTTCTTGTATTTTTGTATAAAAATCTTGTTTAGACTGTTAATTTGGTGATTGTGGTATTTTCTGGAAAAACGCCGTTCTCGTTCTGTTCTTTATCGAATTTTTAGATTTTGTTGATTTTAATCGAAATTGTTTGATAAAATTTGTTAGAAAGAAGTTTTCGAAGTTCAGTATATGCTTTTCTTAGTTAATTTTCAAAGTTGAAGTTGATCTTGCGTGAATTGATTGAGTTTATGAAGTTTGCGTCTCATTCATGTTAGTTTGCGCTTCATTCATATTAGTTTGCGTTTTATCCATATGAGTTTGCGTGTGATTCATATGCTTTGCGTCTCATTCATTCATTTCATAGATTTTGTGATCTAACTCGGGTGTTAGTAATTTTTTCAGGTTTGCGGTTCTCATTGGAAACGCAAAGCCAAGTTTCTCGGTTCTAGTCTGACACGTAAACCATCAGTTTGCGTTTCTCTCTTCAGCGAAAAGATCTTCGTGCAGTGTCTCTTGCAACACAAAGTGCATCACCCGCAAAGTCTCAACCCGCAAAGTAACACTTTGCGTTTCACGAAGCAAACGCAAAGCTCAGTTTGCGTTCCCCTCAGCAAACGCAAAGCTCAGTTTGCGTTCCCCTCTGCAAACGCAAGACCTTCTTTGCGCTCCTCATTACAAACGCAAACCTCTAGTTTGCGGGTCTCTCATACTTAGAAAGTTTTCAAAATTTTCTGTTTTTTCTCAAGTTGTATTTGCAAGCACAAATCTACAAGAATGACCTCATGATGTCTTTGGGGTCTGATACTCGTCCACCTGTTCTCATCAATGAGAATGAATTCGAACAGTGGATAGATCGGTTCATCAACTTTATTGAAAGGCAATCGAATGGGGAGAACATGATGAAATCACTGACTCAGGGTCCTATGGAAATACCAAGGAAAGTTATTCCAGCTACATCAACTTCTGTTGCTACCTCTGTTGAGAAAGCTTTAAGGGAATATGATGCTGATGAGATGTTACGACATCAAGCTGATAGCCAGGCCAAATCAAATATGATCCTTGCTCTTCCCAACTCCATCTATAACAGAATCGATTGCTTCAAACATAACCCAATGATGATGTGGACACAACTTGAGAAGATTATGCTTGGTACTGTAATGTCTACTCAGTTACGACAGACCAGTTACATGAACAACTTTGAAAAGTTCAAGGCCAAGGATGGGGAAGGTTTGAAAAATGTTTTTGATCGATTCTGGGTTGTTATCAATGATCTATACAAGATTAAAGTTACCAAGACTGAGTTGGAGGGTAATTGAAGTTTCTGAACGCTTTACAACCTGAGTGGAACAAGTCATGCCACAGAATAAGAAACGATGTCAGAATCTCAACCATGCCAATTCAGGAGTTATACGAAATCTTGATGACAGATGAATCTATGGTAATGGAGAAGAAGGCGAAACTGGATAAGAAGAACAAGCCTATGTCAGTAGATCCTATTGCTCTTTTAGCTAGCCAACTGGCTGAGCAAGCTTTGACTGAAACAGCTTATGATGGATCAACGGATGATGATGGCGAAGCTTTAGAAAAGGCCATGATAATTTTGACTCGGCACTATCAGAAGAGATTTAAGCACAAATCTGGTTCAAACAACCTGCGGTTTACTTCTGGTTCTAAAAAGATAGAACCTGGTGCTCCTTCAAAGACATACACTCCAAAGTATGAACCAGCTAAGGTGGTTGAACAGAAGAAGGATGAAAAAAAGGTAGTTAACTGTTTTAACTGTGGAAAGCCTGGACATATGGTTAAGGACTGCAGAGTCAAAGTGGTAAAGGATGCTGCTTTTTACCGAAAGAAGTTGGATCTTGCTGAAAAGAAAGAAAGTGGAACCATTCTGTTGGCCGAAGAAGAATACTGGCTGGATCATTCGGACAACGAGGCTGAGAATGAAGAAACTGCGGCCATGTGCTTTATAGGAGATGACAAATCTGATGATGAGGAAGAGGATACATCATCTGATGGTTCTGAGGTAATATCTGAGATTAACTATAATTTCTTTTTATCTCAAATGAATGCTTTTATCACTGCTTTGCATGAATTGCGTTCAAAATTTGTATCTGAAAAATTTAAAAATCAAGAAAAGTCTGATTTAATCGAAAAACTGCAAATTTCTTTAAATGATGAAAAGTCAATTTTAATTGACACAAAAGAGAAATTTAATAAGCAGTTGGTCGAGTTAGAAAATTCAAATCAGACTTATCATGATTCTTTGAATGAACTGACTTCTTCAAACAAAATTCTTTCTGACAAGATAATTGTTTTAGAAAGGAAATTGTATAAAAGAGAACAGTCTGAGCAAACCATTTACATGAATAAACCAAGGAGTGAAGAAGCCATAAAAGATAAGTGGGGACTTGGTTTTGGAAACCCGCATTTTTTAAATCATGCTAAAAATGAAGTTCCTACTTTATATGAATATGATTACTTTACTCTTGCAAGATATGCTCCTCAGTTTAAATTCTTTTGGACAATTGAGAAACAAATTTTGGAAGAAGAAAATGTGAAAAGAATGAAAAACAAGAGGATGGAAATGCCATTTGTTTACACCTCTGAAAAATGCAAAGTATTTTCCTGATCAATCTAAGAAATCCAGAAAATTTCAAAATCTTTTAAATGTCAAATCTTCCAATAAATCTTCATTATCAACAGATTTTGTGGATATTTTTGCTAACACTGATAAGGAAAATGTATCTTCGGTATCTTATGATACTAAGAAATACATTCCCCCATTAGTGTTAGAAGGTAAAATTGTTGATCTTGAAGATAGATTGGAAGAACAAAATCTTCAAACTTGTTTAGAAAACGATTTATTTCTTTTTATAATGAAAACAAGTTTTGAAGATAAAATTTCTTCTGGATTGTCAAAAGATTCTAAGGAAAATTCTAAAGTTTTGAAAAACAATGGCCATTTGCGTTCCACGTTGGAAACGCAAACTGAAAGTTTGCGCGTGCAGTTGGACGCACAAAGCTCAGTTTGCGCCTCCAATAGGAAGCGCAAACCTCCTCCAGACTTGTGCAATTTTGAAAATTTTCACTCCAAGGCCAGTTCTTCAATGTCAAATGCTAAGACTGGTTTCTTTGATAAAGTTTCTTTTTCTGATTCAATTATTGATAATTCTTTACTGCTAAATGATCAATTTTATAAAAAGAAGCGTAAAAGAAGAAGATCAAAGAAGTCAAAGAAACATGATACTGTCTTATCTGAAAATTCTAATGTTTCTAATTTTTCTTCTTCAGATCGGACTGTGAGAAAGTCATCAAGGGAGATTTGGAGGATGAAACAGCCAATTTTAGAATCTGAACTGTTAGGAGTTAACTGTGTAGACACTCTTTGTGATACTGATACATTTGCTTCATGTAATAAAATTCCAAAATATTCTTTTCAGCAAATGTTTGATATATCAAAGAATATCTCAGATGCTTCTTCTAGTTCTGATTCTGATAATTGTGTTTTATCTTCTATTGATAATTGCTTTCATTCGTGCATGAAAAATAAATCTATGAAAAATAAAAAGCATAAATCTAACAAGGGACCCATAAACATATGGGTACCTAAAAAGGTGTAGTTTCTGTGTGTGCAACTTAGTCAATTATGGTATCTGGACTCGGGATGTTCAAAACATATGACTGGCAACAAATCACTTCTGTCTAATTTTAAAGATAAATGTTGCGGTCGTGTGAAATTTGGTAACTGTGAGACAGCTCCGATTCTTGGTTATGGTGATCTAGTTCAGGGTAACATAACTGTCAAAAGAGTAAGCTACGTTGAGGGTCTAAGTCACAACCTTTTCAGCATAGGACAATTCTGCGATAAAGACCTTGAAGTCAGCTTCAAATCCAAAAAAGTTGCAGTGAAGAATGATAATGGCAAGGATCTTCTGGTATGAAAAAGGCAATCAAATTTGTATACCATTGATCTTTCCAAGATCAAAATTCCTTCAGATATCTGCTTGCTTTCTAAAGCTTCAATTCAAGAAAGTTGGATTTGGCACAGACGTTTAGCTCATCTCAACTTCAAGTATATGGATCTCCTGGTCAAGAATGATTCAGTGAGAGGTCTTCCAGTTCTCCATTTCCAGAAAGACCATCTATGCCAGGATTGTGAGAAAGGAAAAATGAAGAAAGCTCCTCACAAGCCTAAGCCTGAATACTGCACTTCGGCTATTCTTGATCTTTTGCATGTTGATTTGTGTGGTCCGATGAAGACAAAGAGTTTAGGACATAAGAAATATGTTTTGGTGGTTGTTGATGACTACTCCAGATATACTTGGGTAAAATTTCTGAAGTCAAAAGACGAGACTCCTGAACTACTCATCAACCTCATCAAGACAACTCAGACAAATAAGTAGAAGCAAGTGAAAGTGGTAAGATCTGACAATGGCACTGAATTCAAAAACAGTACTCTTCAGTCATTCTATGAATCTCAAGGAATACAACAACAATTTTCTGTTGCACGTACTCCGCAATAGAACGGCGTTGTTGAAAGAAGAAACAGAACGCTTGTTGAGTCCGCCAGATTAATGCTTGCTTATTCAGGTCTACCTTTGTCTTATTGGGCTGAAGCATTATCAACTGCCTGTCATACACAGAACAGATCAATTATGCATCGTCGTTTCAACAAAACACCGTATGAACTTATGAACGGGATCAAACCGAACATCAAGTATTTCAAGTCATTCGGGTGTAAATGCTACGTTCTGAATGACAGGGAGAATCTCAACAAGTTTAGTCCAAAGGCAGATGAGGGTGTATTCGTGGGTTATTCTTCAAACTCTGCTGGTTATAGAGTTTTTCTGATCTCTGCAAGATAGGTCATAGAGAGTGTCAATGTAAAATTTGACGAAGCTGCTGATTTGGTTTCTAGTCACTCAAGATCAGAACCCGCTTTTACTGGAAATTCAAATTCTGAGCAAATCAGTTCAGAACCTGCTCTTTCACCGGATAACCAGGATTCTTCTACTCCCTCTCCTAATCTTTCTGATCTTGATTTTCTGTTTGAAAATTTTTATGATGATGTGCCTAGATCTAATTCTGCAAATGTTTCTAATGTTTTGAATCAGGAAACTGAGAGATCATCTATTCCAAATTCCGCTGCATCTATCTCTGACAATGATGCTGCTCCAGTCTCTCCTATTCAACAAGAACCGGCACAACAAGATTTTGTTCAATCAGACAATGTTCAATCAGAAGCTGAGCTTATTCATGAAGAACATACTCAAGAAGAGTCCATTCAAGATCAACCTGTTCAAAGTGAATCACTTCAGGAAGAAGTACAGAATGATGTTATTCAATAAACTGTTCCTGAATCTGATTCAGATATTGTTGAGATACCTCCTCCTCAAGTTGAAACTATTTCTATCTCTTCATCTGATGTAGAAGTTTCTGAACCTCCCTCTCTTCAATTAGAAGTTGTTCAAGATGTAATTGATCCTCTCCCTCATACAACAAAATGGACAAGATCTCATCCAATTCATCGAATTATTGGAGATCCTCAAGCCAGTGTTTCTACACGCTCTAAATCGGCTACTTCCAACGAATGTCTCTTCACTTGCTTCCTAAGCAAGATTGAACCTACACAAGTTTCTGAAGCATTGGAAGACCCGGATTGGATTATTGCTATGCAAGAGGAGATCAATCAATTTGATGCGCTCAAAGTGTGGAGACTTGTACCAAGGCCAAAAGGAAAAAGCATAATTGGTACAAAGTGGATATTCAAGAACAAAAAGGATAAAGATGGTATCGTCGTGCGGAACAAAGCAAGGTTGGTAGCCAAATCATATCGACAAGAAGAAGGTATTGACTATGATGAAACGTTTGCACCCGTTGCCAGATTCGAAGCTATCCGAATGTTTCTTGCCTTCGCTGCTTATCGCAATTTCACAATATATCAAATGGACGTCAAGACGGCATTTCTCAATGGCAAGCTGAAAGAAGAAGTATATGTATCTCAGCCAGTGGGATTTGTTGACAAAGATCGTCCAGATTATGTAAATTTTCTCGATAAAGCATTGTATGGTTTGAAACAAGCTCCACGGGCGTGGTATAACGAGTTGTCAGCTTTCTTGGTCAAATACGGCTTCACCAAAGGGTCTATCGATACTACTCTTTTCATTTATAGAACTAATCTTGATATCTTCTTAGTACAAATATACGTAGATGATATTATTTTCGGTGCGACTAACAAATTTTTGTGTACATGGTTTTCTGATCTTATGACCTCCAGATTTCAGATGAGCATGATGGGAGAAATCAATTTCTTCCTAGGCTTACAAGTGAAACAGCTTCCTGATGGTATCTTCATCAACCAGTCAAAGTATATATTTGACATCTTGAAGAAATTCAAGATGGACAAATCTACTTCAATCGGAACGCCGATGGATCATGGTGCCAAACTCGGACTCGATCCAGATGGAAAAGTTGTGGATCAAAAGACATATAGAGGGATGATTGGATCACTGATGTATCTAACTGCCAGTCGCCCGAACATAATGTTCTCCACGTGCTTGTGTCCCCGATTCCAAGCTAAACCAAAAGAATCTCATCTTTTAGCAGTCAAACGCATTTTTAGATATATTAAAGGAACTCATTATTTAGGATTATGGTATCCTAAACGTTTTGACTATAATTTGATTGCTTATTCAGATGCAGATTTTGGTGGTAATCAATTGGACAGGAAGAGTACTTCTGGTCATCTTCAGTTTTTAGGTGACAGACTGATAAGTTGGGCGTCGAAAAAGCAAAACTGCGTTTCAATATCAACAGCCGAAGCTGAATACGTCGCTGCAGCTAGTTGTTGTGCTCAAATACTCTGGATGAAAACGCAACTTCGTGATTACGGGATGCTGTACAAGACAGTGCCAATTTATTGTGATAGCAAGTCCGCAATTGCGATATCGGTCAATCCAGTCCAGCACACCAAGACCAAGCACATAGATATGAGATACCATTTTATAAAGCATCACGTGGAAGAAGGTACCATTGAATTATATTTTGTACCAACTAAATATCAACTTGCTGATATCTTTACAAAAGCCTTAGATGAAAAATGTTTCAATTTTTTGCTTTCAAAATTAGGCATGTTGAATTTAAAAGTTTAAATCTTCACAAATTTTATTCTATAAAATAAAATTTTACAGATTTTCTGTTTTTTGAATAAAACGTATGATTAGGGTCTTTAACAAGTTATTTGTTTATATTAAAGTTTTATATGTTCAACTTTCATGTCTTACAAAAGTCGAAAAGTCAGCAACATGTTTGTAGCTTTTAATACTGCTTTAAAGATATGTGAGTCTGAATTTTTATAGTTTACTTTGCTTAGACTACCTAAATGATCAGAATTATAGATCGGAATAAAAATATGGGCTAAGCATTTAGACGTTGATCTGAGTGATTGAGATGAATAATAATTTCTTAAAATACAGAAATCTCTGGGTTTAAAAGTTTGTACCTGTGACCTTTCTGGTTTGGGAAAGTAGGTTCCGTGGGATGCTCGACATCTGGTCCCCTAAGGTCAATTGGTCTGGGAGTGATCGAACAGAAATCCTTCTATAGAATCAGATAGAAAGTCATGTTTTACTGGTATGAATGGGTTTAGAATATGTCGATGTAGCCTTTCTGATCCGGGAAAGTAAGTTCCAAGGGGTGCTTGACACCTAGTCCCCTAAGGCCAACTGGTCTGGGAGTGGCTGACCCAAATCCTGCAATAAGGTCAGATAGAAAATTACGTTTACGGCATGTTCTTTACTTAATGAACTCTCTGATTAAAAGATGCCAAAGTGCACGCACTTAAAAGATGCCAAAGAGCACAATCATGTTAAGATGCCAATGTACACACTGCTAAAAAGATGCCAATGAGCACACATCTCATGATACTTGGTGATATGTTTGAGTTGTGATAAACCTGTAAATTTGTGAAAGTCTTAATTTTTGACAACTTAGTGTCAGTTCATGCAAAGTTTTCTATATTAATTTTAGAACAACATTTTTCTTGAAGCTAATTGAAGTTCACATGCGAGCACACTGAATAGACAAATGGAAGTTTTTGAAACTGAACATGTCTTAACTTGATATGCAATTATACTTGTTCTTGCTTCCAACAACATATGCTTGATTTCAACTGATTGATAAATTTGTGAAATTTTACCGTATAGAATTTAATTTTTTTAGTGTTTAAAAGTTTATATATTCACTTGTTACAAAATTTATATTCAATATGATCATCTTTCATACGGATGTATTTATGTTTGAGTATCTGTATTTTTTGGATATGGTCTGTGCAATTTTCAAGGGGGAGAGCTAATATGAAAAAATTATCTGATTGTTTATGTGGTTGAGGGGGAGTAAGGAAGAAACTTATCTGTGCTGATCAGAAGTTAAACAGGTATGTCTCTCAGATTTTTCCACACATTTGCTAGATTAACAGTTAAATTTTTGTGCATTTGTGTAGGGGGAGCAAAAATATTTCAGGTATATTTTTACATTTTTTTTATTTTTCTATTTTTTTTATTTTTATGTTGTTTTTTAGATTTAGATTTGTTTTAGTTTTATAGGTTAAATAGTGTTTTTCTTTTCATATTTTTTTCTCTTTCCCGCCTACCTGTTCTTAGTCTTTTGTCTTTTCGACTCCCATTCTCTCTGTCGCTCTCTGTGTTCACGGTTCTAATCTGATTGCTTTCAGATTTTGATTCGAGAAATCAGGTATGTGTTCTTCTTTTCTTTTGATTTGTTATGATTAGCATTGTTTTTCTGGTATGTTTGATTTTGATGTTTTATTCCTGTACTGTGCCATTTACGTTCTGTGTATTGTTTATTGTCTTTGATATTCAGATTCGAGTTCCTTTGTTCAAATTGAGTCTTGGGTTTTGTTTAGAACTACTAATCGATCTTCAGGTATGTTTCCTTTTACTTTAATTTCTTGTTATCTAGCTTTAATTTTAGTTTTTGTGGTTTTCGGGTTTTGACTCGCAAAAAGTAGGTTTGATGTACATGTTTGATAGACCCGCAAAGTAAACTTTGCGCGTCTAGCTAGAAACGCAAAGTCTACTTTGCGCGTCTACCTAGAAACGCAAAGTGAACTTTGCGCGTCTAGCTAGAAACGCAAAGTGAACTTTGCGCGTCTAACTAGAAACGCAAAGTCTACTTTGCGCTTCTAACTTGTTTAATAAACCTTGTGTTTTTTTCAAGTGTTGTTTACGTATCAACTAGGACACGCAAAGTGTACTTTGCGTCTCCTCTTTGACACGCAAACTTTCTTTTTTGTTTATACTTCGTGTTTTGTTAAGGTTTTGTTATCAAGTATGTTTGACCCGCAAAGTGAACTTTGCGCCTCTAACTAGAAACGCAAAGTCTACTTTGCGCTTCTAACTTGATACGCAAACCTTCCTTTGTGTTTTTGTGTGTTTTATTTTGTTTTTTCTAAGTATAGTTTTCGGACCATGTTAGACACGCAAACTTACCTTTGCGTCTCATGTCTGAAATGCAAACCTTGGTTTGCGCCTCTAACTTGGCACACAAACCATACTTAGAATATTTTTTTTATTTTGTCTAATTCTTTTTTCATTTTTTTTCAGGTCTATTATGTCTTCTAAAACCAATACTGATCCAATGATTCAAGATGAGAATGCCATTCTCGATGATCCGTCTGAGCGAGCTTCTCATGATACTCCCATGCCATCACACCCTTCTGTTGGAGCCGATCATTCTGCTTCTCGACGTACACCAAATGATGTGTTCCCAACCATCATGTATATGCCATACAAGCCAAACAACTATCACGTGGATTTTGACCGAATCAAGATACATCCAGTGATACGAGCAATTCTCAAAGGTCATCCACTTGCCCCTGCTCTTTCTTACTGCGCAGATGTTCCTGAAGTTTATCTACAGCAGGCATGGCATACAATAACAAAGAATGAAATGGCTCGTCTGCATCACTTTGATCTTCAAATCGATCAATTTGAATCATTCCTCTCATACAAGCGACTGAGATTGATACTGGAGCTTCCTGAGCCGAACTCCAGACCAGGACGAACTACATATGACAGCTTTCCATCTGAAGAGGAAGTATATGAAGGAATACGGAATCTTGGATATGTTGGTACTTTGAACAAACCTACCGTCTTTGACAAGTCTAATCTACCTCCAGTATGGTATGCACTGTTCTCCGTTCTCATCAGGTGCCTGACATCGAAGCATTCTGGCACAGACAGTGCAAGTTTACTGTATCTACGTTTGTTCCATGCAGTCGTCTATGACTTTCATGTCGACTACACGTTTATTTTTTGGACCGAACTCTCAGAGGTGGTACATGACAAGTTCACCAACAAGAAACGGAAGTTCATTCCGTTTGTCAGATTTCTGAAGCTTATTGTTCGAAGTATGCTCCGTAGCAATCCAGCTATTCCTCGCAGGTTATCTTGGCCTCAGGTTCCAGACTCGGAAATGACTTATATTCAGAAGCAGAAGAAGTCTTTCAACTATTCTATGACTATTCCATATGCTCTTATTGCCAACTACGCTGATGTTGCAAATGAGGATGTCATAGAATATTGTATGGAGAATGAGTTTGTGGAAGTTGTACAAGATGAGCCTTCTCATAACATTCAAGTTGTTGTTGAACATGAAGTTGAAGTTGAAGTAGCTGCTGATCAAGAAATTGAAATAATTGCTGAAACTGAAGTTAATATAGCTGTTAATTAGGAGGTTGAAGTATCTGCCGCACAAGAAGTTGAGGAAACTGTTGCATCTCAACAAATTGGATCTGTTATTGCTGATATTGGTACTGAAGCTACTGCTTTTGATGTTGAAGATGAAGATGATTCTGCTGCTGATATTGATCTTTCTGATGATGATAATGAAGATTCTGATCATGATGATGATGATGATAGTGATAAACCAAATCTCAAGGTTTATGAAAGGAAGGTTAGAACACCGGAAGTGGTTGTCTCAACAGAAGTTCTCTCTGAAGATGAATCTGTTCCTGTTAATCTTTAAGTTGCACATCTTCAAGTAGATGAATTGGATATAGCTTTTGATCAAGCTTCAGCTCCGGTACAAAGTCAAGCTTCAGCATCTTCGCTTGCGGCTATTCAAGTTCCAGCTGTAGAGTTTACTTCTGATCAAGCTCGAGTTTCTATTGACAAATTCTCTACGTTGAATGATGTTATTCGTCAGTTATCTGAGAAAATGGATGCAAAAAAGGAAGCTCAAATTCTGAAGTTGAAGACTTTCTTCAAAGGAAAGATGCCTGAGATTGATACTTCAGTGACTCCTCCAGAGATTCCATTCAGACGACCAACTGGAGTAGTTCTTCGTGAACCTTCTTCTGTTGTGCCTACATCTACCTCTCCAGTTGTTTCTCTTCCGTTTCCTTCGATGGTTTCTTTATCTGCGGGAATTTCTACATCTGCTCTTTCAAGGTCTTCTCTACATGATCTTCCTATTTCAGAGTTGACAGATTTTCTCTATGCTCGACTTCTCTCTATGTCGCCGCCTGAACATCAAGATCAAGATCTTATCTCTCTTTTACGAAACTTCCAACCTACGCCGCCTCCAGTTCCTTCGTCTGAATCTGACAGGATCACTGCTTTATCTGATGAGTTTCATTCATTCAGATCAGAAGTTCGATCAAGTTTTGCTGATCTCAAATCGTTTATGTCTCAAGCCTTCTCTGATTTATCTTCAAGGCTTCATTCTCATGACCAAAGCAGCAGAACTGATGTCGGCCCGTCTCTTAAGCGCCGACATGACCAAGATGATCCTGATCATTAAGGCCATGAGGGGGAGATGGCAAAGAGACCAAGAGTTGAAGGATCTTCTGAAGCTAGAGAAGATATTCAAGAAGAAGCGGCTGGTAATAGAGGAAAGAGTGGTGAATCTATTGAAGACTGCAACATTCAAAATTTAGTGAATGTGATGATTGAGAATGTTGATCTATCTTCTTTGCATAATGAACTAAACATTTCTGAGAGTAATATTAACAATAATATGCAAATTGTTGTTTACATGGATCCAGATGTTTCTGCAAGTATTCATGAAGTTGAAGAATCTGAAGTTGCAAATGACATGAGGTCATTCTTTGCTAACTTCATCGAGATTAATTCTGATGATGATGAAGATGTCAGGTTTGAAAAGATATGTCCAGTCAATGAAGAAGACTGTGATGACATCATTATCATATCAGATACAGAAGATGACTCAGTGTTCATGGATGCTAAAGACGAAGAAGAAGCAGATTTGTTATACAGTGATCTTCCTGCTCACGATGAGATTCCTGAATCAGCTAATGTCACATCTACTCCTGTTGCTAGTTCAGCTCCGACTACCACTATTCCTTCAAGATCATTTGAAGTTGGTCAGTCGTCAAGAGCAGAAGCTGATGTTCCATCTTCTGATCCTGTAATTCCACCATCAATTCTAGAAGAAGGAACAGCTTTATCTAGACATCAAAGGCAAAGGAATTTGCATCATAGATATTTGGCATCAAGGCAAAGATCAGCCTTTCTAGAAGACACTCAGAGAAACATCTTTGTCTCTAGAAGAAGGGCGATTAACATCTATGCAATCCTTGGAGTGGAGAAAGAATCAGATGCCTATCAATATGAGTACTTGATGTTCATCAAGTGTCAGCGCAAAAGGAATAATACCGTTTCTTCTCAACACTTGATTGTTCGAGTCATCAGTGTCACAATCAACAAGTTTGTGAATATCTGGTATCCCGATTTTGAAGTTGAAAGAAGAGACTGCAAGCGATATAAATTTTCAAAGGCAGACTTCGTTGATCTTTCAATAGATGATGTTGAATTCTTATATGATCACTTCAGGAATCTGTATCATAGATCTTAGGATATTTCACAAGCTTTGTTCGTCATTAAAAGATTCATTCGACGACAAATCCGATTCTTCAGGGTTTTTGATTTCCAGATGGCAGTTGAAAGCTTCCAACCTGTTGTTAATCTTCTCAGGCCTAACCGAAGCTTACCGAACTTAAAGTCTTATCCTTTTCTTTCTATTGTTGAAGATCCATATGGAGTGGTGTACAAGAATGGCTCTAATGAAAAATGCTTTCTCAGAATTGAAGAAATTGCTCACTACTCCGATGGAACCTTAAAAGTGATCAAGCTACAGTTAGAACAACGTCTGAAGGAGGCCAAAAGAATATTTTTGGAATCTAGAGAAAATGCTTTCCTGGTTGATAATGATGAAATTCGTCTTATTCAGAAGACTTTAGATTCAATTCAAGAGAGATTGAATCTCCGCTCAACTTTAAAACGACTGGAAGTTTTAGTTGGTTTGAATAGACTTCGTCAACGAGAAGAGCGTCAGTAATTCTGCAAAGTCGCCTGGTTGGTCTATGTTGTTTTTGAAGACTACTACGCCAATGATTACTAAGGGGGAGATTGTTAGATCTGTTTTTTATAGTAATCATTGTATTTATTTTCTAGCTTTTACTGTGTGCTTATTGTTCATTTCTGTATTGTAAAGGCTAGGGGTATTTAAGCCCCCTTAGAGCCTTTCTTTTGTAACCTTGGCACTTGCACTTTCAATACATCAGTTTACTTTGCGCTTCTCTACTCTCTCTCTACTTTCTCTCTCTAAAGAATCAGTGATCTTGGACTCTCATAGCTGCTATTCTCGGGTCTTATGGATGAGAACACAACTGCGTGACTATGGCTTTCACTTCAACCATATCCCGATATACTGTGACTCGAAGAGCGCAATCGCGATAACAGCTAATCATGTTCAGCATACAAAGACCAAACACATCGATGTCAGGTATCACTTTATAAAAGATCATGTTGAAAAATGAACAATTGAACTTTACTTTGTAAAAACTAATTATCAGCTTGCAGATTTGTTTACTAAACCCTTAGACGAAAAGAGATTCAATTTTCTTGTCTCTAAGCTTGGTATGCTAAATCTTAAGACATAATCTGTGGTTACCTATTAAAGTTTCTTATTGTAAATTTTTCATCATTTTCTTCATTTCCGCATATTATCTGTACTTCAATATTCTGTTCATGATCAAAGGGGGAGTATAAGAAGAAATTGACAGTGCGTCAATATTATTTTGATGAGAAAACTCACTAATTTCTGCATTTTCCTTTTTAATGTCAAATTTTTGTGATGCATGATTTTAGGGGGAGTTTTACAAATCAAAGGAGTTCGGATATGACTTCTAATTATTTCTGATCAGAACTCGTATTTTAAATTGTTTTACTGTTTTTAGTCATTTTATTTTCCGTGAATAAATTAGCTTTGACTATGACATAAGACTTTTGCAGTTTTTGAGAGATGCTTACAAGATCAAATTTTTATGACTTTAAGCTTAGCTTCATGAGATGTAAGATTGCACGTAAAGGTATAATCCTTTATCTTAATCTCATATATGGATGAAAGAAGGATAACTTTCATTCATTGAAAAAATTGTTATTAAATGTTCAAACCACTTCCCGAGTCTTATTCTGATTTCATGATTTGGAAGTGTGACTTTAAATGTTTTCAAGATTTATTTGTGCTTTAACTGAAATAGTTAAACCAATCTGAGCATCACATGCTTTCTAGGAAAACATGATTTCATTGTGCTAGGACTTAACACAACTTCAATGGAAACACGTTAACCAGTGTTTCCTACCCAAGAGGTTAATCCATAGTGATTGAGTGTGAGAAATCGAAAAGAAATGAGTGTGGTTAGAGTGAGATTAATGTTTAAAAGAATGAAGGTGTGAGAACAGAGTTAAAAGAATATCAGAACTCTGCACCAAACTTTTTCTGAGTCGGGCAGCCACATTTCTAATGTTTCACAATTCTTTGGTGAAAATTATTGAAACAGGCAACTAGCCCATGCCAACTCTTGATCAAACCTCACCAACTACTCATTTTCTTCTAAAAAAGAAAGTGTTTCACATTTTCAAAGGGGACGCAGCACATTTGCTATTTGATTTTCATTTGAAAAATCTAGATATTGAAAAGAAGGAAGTCTGCCCCACCTTCGCACTTCAATCATGCATATTGAGGGTGTGTTTAACTTACTGTTGTCTGAGTGGTTTACACAATTTTGAGCCTATAAGCAATCATCCATGCTTAATTCTTTCTATCACATGCACAAACACACAAGGAATTTGTTTCTTTGTCATAACGTTTATAGAAATTACCTTTGTGGTGTTTCGATGATTGAATGGAAGCCCCGGGGGAGTGAACATCAAAAAGCTCATTTCCAATGTGTATTTGTTACACACGGTGACTTAGTGTTACCGACATGCATTTTAACTGATTCATTTGTTGATTCAGGTGTTACACGATTATTTTGTCTGGATTTGCAAAGATCTGGATGAATATCTTTTGAATTGACGGATCAGTAGCTCCAAATGAGAAGACATTTCTTGATGGAAGTTTTGATGATGTCAATTCTCTATTCATCAAAAAGGGGGAGAACCTAAAGCTTGAAGAAATGTTCATTACATTCAAAATACATTGTAAAAGAGAAGAACTAACCAAGAAATGCGATAGATCAAAGTATTCTGAAGACATGCTGATTTTAGAGAAATTTTCTTTGAAGATACTTTGCTAAAGCATTATGAGCTAAAACCTGGAGATTAATACATATGGAAGACAGAGAAGGAGATTGCATCTTCTGATCTGAAAAAGAAGACTGAATTTCTAAAATCTTTTTAGTAATGATCTTGATCCAAAGGGGGAGATTGTTAGCGCACAGATCTATTGGATTCAAGATCATCCAATCTGAAGATCCAATCTGAAGCTATAGCCGGAAAGTCGACTCTTAATATAAGTCTAATGTCAGTTTGTAATAAATGTCAAAGTTAGTTTTTAGTATTTTATATTAGTTCCTAAATCTCTAGATATTATATTAATTTAGATATTTAGTTAGTTAGATATTAGTTTAGTTTAATATTAGTTTTTTTGTTATCAAGTGGAAAGTAGTGTGTCAAGAAAGCTATCTCAAGAAATCAGAAAACACATACACACACACACTAATGGTGTAAATTCAGAGAGAACTTTGAGAGATTTAAACCGAAATCATCAACCTTGTAATCCATTGATTATTAATCAAACAGGTTGGTAATCGTATATGTTGTTGTTTTTATAAGAACTTGATTATATTGTGGACCGACAAATCTCTTCTGAAATTCCTTTCAAGATAAGAATTTTGGCAATTTTATCAGCTTCATGTCTCCTTCTCTTCTCATATGTGTATTCATTAAGGTATATTGGAACCTCTTTACTTTCCAACCATCCAGAAGTACCTCGGAAAGAATTGAACATTGTTGGAATTTTCATCATCCCTTCCTGCAAAGATAATCTGATATAAGTATTCAATTCATGTTTGTCAACAAAGTCTAAGAAATGATTTTTCCACTGCTCATATTTTCCTCTTTCTAAAACAATAGATTTCATATCAGCTGCAGATGATAAAAATTCTTTTGAAATAGACATCTGATCTAGTTTGTACTGTTCTTGAAGATCTGAAATTTTCTAAGACAGACTTTTCTCTCTAGGTGGTGCAAAGTAATCATCATCATCCATGATTCCTGTAATAAAAGAACTTGACAGATATGATCATAAATCCAAATAAAATCAAATAAAATTCAGAAATAAAATTTCCAAATTTTAACCAAGTATAGAACTGGCGCAAAAGTACAATTTTACGCTAAAAGGAGGTAGCGCAAAAGACAAGTTTGCGCTAAGTGTGGGTGGCGCAAAAGACAACTTGCGCTATGCAAAGCTGGCGCAAAAGACAACTTGCGCGAAACACAATACTTGAACACGCAAGATAAACTTTTGCGCTAATAGAGTCTGGCGCAAAAGTTACTTCGTGCTAGAAGTGACTGGCGCAAAAGTAACTTTGCACTACAAGATAATATCTAAACAAAGATATTATAACAAAACTAAATATCCTAAACTAAATATCTATTTATTAGTTATTTAGGACTAATATTAAATACTATAATTAACACAATAATTAACTTTGACAATTATTACAAACTAACATTAGACTAATCTTGAGAGTGGCTTTTCAGCTTTAGCTTCAGATTCCAGACTTCAGATTGGATGATCTTGAATCCAATAAATCTGTGATCTAACAAACGTCTTCTGTAGCCAACGATAGTCTGTTTACTTCAAGATCAAACTTTGTTGGGAACTGAAGAATTTACCAAGTATGGTTAATGCTGCCAGTACAAGATTACTACTGCCAGAGGACTTCAATAGTTAATACTGCTGAGTATTACTACTGCTAGTAGAATTAATACTGCTAGTCAAAGTTAGTGCTGCTTGAACAAAGTTAGTACTGCTTAGCTAGTTAGTGCTGCTAGTGGTTAGTACTGCTTAGTAGTTAATACTGCCAAGTCGATTAGTGCTGCTTATAAGATGAAGATTTGAATTAGAAGAATGACAGCTGGATATTCTGAAGATATTCATGGAAGATATACTGAAGATATTTTATTTATTGTAATTATCTTTTTGTTCAGTTTATATATAGATTTGACAGAATAGTTTAGAAACAGATTTAAATTAAGTTTTGTTCTAGAGAGAATCAACCTCAAGGCTTAGTTCCTAATTCTAGAGAAGTAGAATTCGTCTTGAAAGATCTTGTTCTTCAAGATTGAGGTTGTGTGTGTAATCTTGTGATTTTAATCATTCAATACAAGTTTACAAGTTGTTAATCATATACTGTTTGTTTACTGTTATATTGAATATCAAAGTGTTATTCCGCAACTTCTTTGATATTGTTTCTGAGACTTTATTCTTGTTAAGAATTCGATCCTGACAGACTTAAACCTTATCGTGGCTACAGTCTTCCTCAATTCCTCTGTCAATTTCTTGCCTTCTTGTGAGATATCAGATCCAATGAGGTTGAGATTCCTCAGAACCATTTTCCCCATTGTCTCCAATTCGTTTTTTGTAGCGAGGCCAGAAATGTCAACGTTAGAGGTGGAGGGTGGAGGTGCAGAAGTGGACGCCTGAGGTTGGAAAGGAGCCATAACACTGCGAGTTAGGTCCTTGATTTCATCTCGAAGTTTGCTCAGATCATCTACCCCTGACTGAACGACTTTTGCTGCAAATGTACCCATTTACTCCAAGCAGATATCCCCGAGGGTTTTAACTGCATCCGTCTGAATGTTGATCGACTCACCGCAAGCTTGAATATCTTTCCTTGTCACAGGGTTCTCTGTCAGCTTCCGTATCTTTGCAGTATATTGTTCGGAGGTTTGGTGGAGAGCTTTCAGAGCCTCTGCGTTGGCTTTCAGGACCTCTACAAGGACTTTGGTGTTTTGTTTGGATTCCTATGTGAAAGAGCTTTTCAACTCTTCAAGTTTTTGAAACACCATGTCAACAAAGGCTTTAAACTCGCCCTTTGTGACGAAGGTGTCCGGGGTAACCTCTGGAACAACACATGTTCCAGATTTTGCCAACGAGTGTTTGGTACCTTCAGAGCCTGTTTGTATGATGAGCTCTGGAGGATTTCCTTCCAATCCTCGATGTTCCACAAAGGAATCATCTATGGAAGTTCTGTCAGTAGGTCTCTTGGGGGAGGGTTCAGAGGCTTCCCCAAGATTCCTAGTGATTAAGTTATGTGGTTGTTCTAGAACCACAGAGCTAATGTGTTCTTTCTCTGCCAACTCTGAAGCAGTTTGGATTTCTCTCGTGTGAGTGACAGAGGCAACAAATGCCTCTGTGTGAGGGTGTGTCGTGTCCTGGGGTGAATGGACACTTAAAGCAACACCTTCACCCTGTTGAGAGGGTGTGGTGGATTTGGCTTCCCCAGATTTGAGTGGTACAGAGGATGAAGTAATATCCTCTGTCCAGTCATCTTGGGTTAGGTTCGAACCATGTCGTCCTTCTTCAACACCTTTCTACACTATAACTGCAGAGGTAGATGTGTGGGTTGCACTAGGATTTGGTTCATGTTGTGTGCTTAAGGCATCTTTTTCACTACTCTCCTCCTTCGATTTTTTATCTCCTTCCCTTTCCTCATCGCTCTGTGACTTTCCAGTCACATCCTCTATCTCCATTTCTACAGTTTCGCCCAAGTCCCCTGAGTACTTGAGAATTACCTCTTTAGCTATTTCAGAGGCCAATTTCAAGGGGCTCTGAGGTCTGTCCTTAGGGGTTTCCTCAAAGATCAGTGCTCTCTTTCTTGTCTTCTGCAGAGGTTTATCGCCACCCTCTGCAGGTTCAGTTCTAGCACATAGAGCCTCAACCTTGGCTTCAGCAGATCTCTCTTTCTCTGCTAGTGTACGCAGTTTCCTCTTCTTTTTCTTTTCAGAGGATTTCACAACCTCTGTGGTTTCTTCTGCAGCCTTTCCCTTGGATTTTGGAACCTCTTCTTCTTCGGTTCTCTTTTTCTTTTGTTTCTTTTTCCTTTTCTTTGCATTGCCCTCCCCTTTAACTAACTCTCCCTGTCTCTCACTCACTACTTGTGCCTCCGTGGCCACTATTTCAATCTCCCTTGCACCTTCATCTCTCAAGTACACTACAATCTCCCCTACTTGGAATCCTACGCGAGGGGGGTTGCAGGACTCGGTGCAGGAGTCCTGTGCCCTCGTATGTAATTCCTAGCACCCTCTTCACTACCCAAATATGTCAACAGGCTTGATGACAGAGGTCTTGCGTTTGGATAACCAGTTTTGAGGGTAGTTGGTTTGTGTGACTTCATTTCATGTAGTTTAATGATCTTACCCTCTGCTGGTAATTTTCCTTCCCCAATTAGATCGTCTCCCAGAAGTAGTCCCAAGAATCTGCCAAATACGATGTTCTTGGGCTCTGTGCCCCTGTCCTGGTCTTGTTGCTTGGAGATGACCGCATTCTTAATCTCCCTGAAGATGAGTCCAGCGTAATCAAGTGGAAGATAATAGTAGATTCCATACATGATTGCCAGAATTGTATGGCTCGACTGATCTGGGCTCCTATCCTTTGAAGTTAAGCATCTGTCGAAGATGGAGAAAAGCACGTTCCACAGAGGGGGGAAATTCTGTCTTCGGAAGTTTTTTCTTTTGGTGATTGGTACAACGTATCCAATAAACCGCAGAAAATCTAAGAGTTCTTCCTTTGTCGGCACCTCTGAGAATTTGCACAGGTTGAGATCTTCCTTGGTAGGGAGCTCGAAGACATCTGACAACTTCCTTCGATTGATACCCAAGTCCAGTATCCTTGTAGTTGAGGGATGAGTTGTATACCCAATGATACAGTGCCCATATCCATCCATCTTGGCATGTCGAACACTTAGCCAGAACTGTTGAATGTATGATTCAGGGATGTCATTCTTCTTTATAGTTAGGGCTTTGACAAGAAAGTGGTTTTGGAGGATCTGGATTAGGGGTTCGGCTTCAGCAGGGAATCCAGAAGGATTCAGGGTGACAAAGTGGTTGTTGGGTTTATTGTTCATCTGTGTCAAATGGTAATCATGCCTGGTGAAGGATAGCATTCTGCTAGTTAGCACTTCTTCTTGACCAACAGAGTTCGAGTCAGCTTTCTGTGCCACTGAGTGTTGAGATTTATTGGAGTTCTTTGAGCCATTGGAGCTTTTAGAAGGGCTGTACTTAGAAGCCATTGTTGGATGCAGTAAAGGTTTCTTGGAAAGAAATTCTAGCGGGTAAAAGTTGCAGGTTTAAAAAGAAAAGAAGGGATATAGAAGGGTTTATATACTGTGAGGGGTAAAAAGAAATTTGAAATCCGTAATAAGTGTAAACAGATGAGTAGCCGTTTTCAAAAAGTGACGGTACAGATACGAACCAATAGAAATGTGCCACGTAAGGATGGGCGGTGTACGATCGAGTACGCGCGCCTCCCTCTATTCTCACGCGCGTGGCATTTACTATTCCCACATGACAGTGATTTTTAGTAAATAACCCGCATTTAAATGAGCAAATGGTAAAAGATTTTAAGTTTTTTTTTTTTTTAAAATGCAGAAGCTCTGTGGGACAAGAGCTTCTGAGGTCATTAGGAGGGTTCAAAACAAATGAGACCTGGACATCGAAAGAACTTATGAGATGATCGAACACAGACCCAATCAAGTGATTAATGGACAAGAAACCCCTTTTATGAGGTACAGAGGCTCTATGATAGATCACAGAGGCTCTGTGGAGGTCCTCAGAGGCTCTGAGATCCAAAAATTCTAATTTAGAAAATAATTTGGGTGGTGATCACTCAAAAATTGTCAAGGTCTCCTTTTTCAGCTCCCCCTTGATCTATGCTTGGAATCTTTTGGAACTAGTCGTTTAAGCAAGACAGAGCAAGAGAGCCATTTTAACAAAATGGTTTCGAGAAGAAACAAAAATTTATACAAGGTTATATAGTATGTACTGCAGAGGCTCTGCGCAAGGGAACAGAGGCTCTGTGAATCAACTCATATTTAGCATCCCAATCTTGCCAACGAGAAAAGTAAATCTTTTCTCGTCTAATGCCTTTGGGAAAAGGTCGGCAAACTGGTAATTTGTGGGGACAAAGTACATTTCTATTGTCCCATGCTCCACATGATGTTTTAGAAAGTGATACCTGATATCGATGTGCTTTGTTTTAGAATGTTGAACAGGATTGGCAGAGATCGCAATGGCGCTTTTGGAGTCACAGAGGATGGGGATTTTTTCGATGTCAAATCCATAGTCTCTGAGTTGGGTTCTCATCCACAGAACCTATGAACAACAACCGGCAGCAGCAACGTATTTCGCTTCTGCCGTAGAGGTCGAGACACAATTCTGCTTCTTAGAAGTCCAACTCACTAGTTTCCCTCCAAGGAATTGACAACTCCCAGAGGTACTCTTTCTGTCTACTTGCATCCTCCGTAATCTGAATCTGTATAAGCCACAAGATCAAAGCCAGAGTTCTCCGGATACCAGAGGCCAAGATTCTTGGTCCCTTTTAGGTATCTGAAGATCCTCTTGACAGCATGAAGATGAGATTCTTTGGGGTTAGCTTGAAGTCTTGAACAGAGGCATGTGGCGAACATTATATCAGGTCGGCTTGCGGTTAAGTACAAAAGTGACCCTATCATACCTCTGTAGAGTTTACACTCCACAGATTTTCCCTATGGGTCTGCATGAAACTTAGATCCAGTGGCCATATGGGTTTTCATTGGTGAAGAGTCAGAGAGCTTGTATTTTTTAAGTATGTCAGAGACATATTTAGATTGGTTTATGAAAATGCCCTCTTTGGTTTGTTTGACATGCAATCCTATGAAGAAGGTAATTTCTCCCATCATGCTCATCTCAAACTCACTCTTCATCAATGACTCAAACTTTTTACAAAAATATTCATTTGTGGACCCAAAAATAATGTCGTCAACATAAATCTGTACAAGTAGAATCTCACCTTTTCTCTTTTTAAAAAAGTAAGGTTGTATCAGTTGTACCTCTTTTGAAACCATTAGCAAGAAGAAAGTTTGAAAGTCTGTAGTAACAAGCTCTGGGGGCTTGCTTGAGTCCGTACAGAGCCTTGTCCAGGAAGTACACGTGGTTAGGGTACTTGGAGCTTTCAAATCCTGGTGGTTGTTGGACGTATACTTCTTCTTGAATTTGCCCATTCAGAAAAGTTGACTTAACATCCATTTGAAATACTTTAAAACCTCTGTGGTCTGCGAAGGCAAGAAATATTCTTATCGCCTCGAGCCTTGCCACAGGGGCAAAAGTTTTGTCATAGTCAATTCCTTCTTCTTGGCATTATCCCTTAGCCACCAGTCTTGCTTTGTTCCTGATCACCACACCATCTCGTCCATTTTGTTCCTGAAGACCCATTTGGTCCCTATTGCAATTTTGCCTTTCGGCAAAGACACTAGGGTCCATACTTCGTTTCTTTCAAACTGCAAAAGCTCTTCTTGCATAGCTTCTACCCAGTTTGGGTCTTCAAGAGCTTCAGAGATCTTTTTGGGTTCGATTATAGTCACAAAATTTGTATAGTAACAAAAATTTGCAGTATTGGATCGAGTTTGGACTCTGTCAGATGGGTCACCTATTATTTGGCTCTTTGGATGACTTCTGGTCCACTTTGTCATTCGTGGTAGGTGATCTTTGGAATCTTCTGGGATCACTTCTGGAGCATGTTCAATTTCAGGTTGATCACCCTCTGTAGTAGGGAGATTATTTGTACTTGTCATGGGACTTTGGTTATTTTGAGTTGATGTTGTGAGGTCTGTTGTGCCTTGTTCAAAATTCTCTGATTTTTCTGGTGTTGACTCTTCAGAGATATCTTGTAGATGACCATGATCTTGATTAAGCTTGGAGCCTTGTTCAGTATTTGCCTCTGTTAGTGTATTAAATTGTATACAAGATTTAATTGAGAAAGCCTTGTAAAAAGCCTTGTATTTGAGAAGTCAATGAAAGTCAATGTAAGTCATATAGTGAGAAAGTCAACATTAGTTTTAGAGGTGCTTAAGTACTTGAGAGTTTAGTTGGATTACTTGAGAGTTTTATATCCTTGGTATAAATAGGTATATGACTTGTAATTGTGTAAGAGATTTACATTGTAAAATCATAATTCAGATTTACTTTCTCTCTCTACTCTCTCTCTCTCTACAATAAACATTGTCAGATCTTGAGTAAGAGTGTAGAATAGCTTGATTGTGTTTGGGAAATTACAATTTCAATTCGTATCAGAGCTATACCAAACTGATTCAGAGAGATTTGCATAGAAAAATGAGATTGAAATCTGGAATTCTTGGAATACACAGTTGATTTTCTTGAAAATTTAAAGAACATTGTTGATTCAAGAACACTGTTGAAATTCATTGAATGTTGTGAAATTGATTGTGAATTGTTATGTTTTGATCTCAAATTCATTGTTTAAACAGATTGAAAACAAAGATTGGATTGATTCTCTGGAAATTCAAGAACACGTAAAAACATTTCACAGTGGTTAAATCAAATATGTCATTGAATTGTTAGTTTTTGAACTGAAAATTGATTCCATAGGATTCGTTCAGTGAAATAGATTCAGTTCTGTTCATAAAGATTTATCAATTAACCACAAAATCAGACTGAATTTTGAAATTTTCTTTGGATCTGATTGTTAAAAACATCCAACACTGTTCTTGACTAATGCATTGAGATTTGTTGATTTTATCAAGTTTTGAATTGATAAAAACATGTTTAGAATTGATTTTCATTGATGTTTTGTCCAGAATCAATTTGCAGATTTGAAGTAATCTGAATCGATCTGTGAATTCCATCAAGAACACGCAAGTGTCTATGAAGAACACGCAAGGCACTATGCGAGTTTCATTTTTCTGCAGTTTGAGAATTTTCACATAACACGCAGACAACCATGGATCTGCAAGTTCTAATGTGTTCTGCGAGTTTTTAGATTCAATCTATGTGCTTCAATTGGAAGGAATCTGTGAGTCGGTGAATTAATTCTGCAAGTTCTGAGAATTCAAAGCCTGTGCGAGTTCTATCTTCAATCATCTTGTGAGTTTCATATCAATTGAGTTTAAAAAAAATTTCTAAGGAAGAAACGCGCACACAGCGCTTTGCGAGTTTGGCAAACACTCAAACCAAATCATGTGAGTTTACAAAACACGCAAGCCACAGGGTTAAATTCGTTTCTTTGTTCTGAGAGTTTCACAGAACACGCAGACCACGTAACAACAGCTTGCGAGTTTCAATTGACAGCCTTTGATTTGCGAGTTTAGCAAAACACGCAGACCTGAAACACGCAATGTCATTGCGAGTTTTGTTACTTAGTTTTTATTTGATCATTTCAAAACGTGCAAGTCTCCATGTTTTTTTTTCAGTCGATAATCAACAAGTGGGTCTTTGTATGAGATGTTTTTGATCGATATCATTGTTTCTAAATTGTTCCTCTTGTTACAAGGATTCCAGAACAAGTTTTGGAATTGATTTTCATCGAGTTTTCATCAAGATATCGAAGTTTAAAGTTTCGTCGGAGTTACTCGTCGGAAAACCGGGTTCACCGGAGATTGTTTTTTGGTCGATGCTTTCTCGGTATTAACTTCAAAATCACATTGCTTAACTGATTTACATTTTTTTGTAGTTCGTTACAGCTATTAAAATTCGAAAACTCGTCGTCGGAAAACCACACTTCGCCGGAGCTCTTTACATCGACATACAGACCACAATTCAGTGCATGATCTAAATATTTTCGTTGGGGTCGATTTAGTTTTCATCAAGGATTGTTTTGCAACAAATTTCAACGAATTTCATCGACAAACGAAGGAGATATCGAGCCTTGAAGTTCACAGTTCGTTTGATTTGGAGAAGATGAACAGTAACTTAACGGACAGCCGTTAAGTCCGTTAAATTTGTGACAAATTTGGTCCTTGCTTCGTTAGTTTGTTAGATTTTCTTACTTTTTGGTCCAATTTCGTTACGATGATGTTAGTTTAGTTAGTGTCTTTTATAAGTTTACATTTTTAATACTTGTTGTTAGTTTTGTTAGTTTTTCCGTTAGATTCTTTACAATTTAAGTCCTAATCTGTTAAGTTTTCGTTAGTTTAGTTCAGGAATTTTAAAAGTTGTCAATTTAGGTCCCTCGAGTTAAGGTTTCATTGTTTTGACAGATTTGGTCCCTCATGTTGCATCTTTCAGAATCTGTCACTTTTAGCCCCCGTAGTGTTTAACTTTTAGTTTTTTATATGTTTAGTCCCTATAGTTTTAGTTTCATTCTTTTTCATTTTTAGTCCTTCTAGTTTTATAAGTTTTGTGTTTTTACGTTTTTAGTCCCTAGATTTTATATTTTGTGTTTTTCGTGGAGTCTTAGTATTTTTCACTTTTAGTCCTCGTTTTTCGTATTAGTTTCGTATTTTGTCGATTTTAGTCCCTATTTTCATTTTTTTTCTTTCATTTTTAGTCAGTTTTATGTCGTTTTGAGCTTATCTGGTTTTTTTTTGTGCTAATTCAAGTTTGACTTTCGGTCAAATATTCTGAACTGTTTGGGAACGATCTTTCATAATCAAGCTAATCATTTAAGATGTCTACTGCAGAGAGAAAACAGATGATCAACAACGATTTGGAGCCTATCATTTTAACTTCACATATCATAGTGGATGGAAATGACAAGTCTCTAATTCTACAAAGATGTGTGCCTGAGATACCAAGAAAAGAAGCTGAACAAGATAGACTGAAAGATCAGAATTCAGAGCTTCTTAAGCAAATTCAGGAGTTGAAATTTAAATTGTCAAATTCTGATAAAATTCCTTTTTGTACAAAATGTACTGATCATGCTAAATCTGATTGTGCAGGTATCATCAGTGCAAAAGAGAACGAGATAAGAGAGAAAGAGAAAGAGATAAGAGAGAAAGAGGAAGAGGAAGAGATTAAAGAAAGAGAAAAAATGATTGATTTAAAAAAAACTATTCAGTCATGTGAGAAAGAGATTAAGTTGAAAGACAAAAAGATTGTATATCTCAAAAGCCAATTGAAAACAACTGAATGAAAATTATTAGATTTACAAGTTGAATCAATTGAAATTCAAAACAAGTTTAAGGCTTTTGAAGATAAGATATCTGCCTTGGAAATACATAATGTTGAACTGTCAAAAAGCATCCAAGCAGAGAAAGAAAAATCAAAACTGGAGACATCTTCATCTCAAAAGATATCTGACTTTTCAAAGAAAACACTCCAAGAGAAAAAGGATTTGGAGCTTAGATGAATAAAACTCTCCAAGCAAGTATCCGACTTTGAAAAGATTTTGATAACTGAACGGGATATATTTGCTAAAGAGAAACAAGTTCTTGAAAATAAAATTACTGAACTTCCCAACCAGATTTCCACTTTACAAGACCTACTTGAGAAAGAAAGAAAATGCTTTAAAGAAAACAAGAGGTCTTATGAGCTTGAAAAGAAAAACGCAGGAAAGAGAAATACTGGGATTTTCAAGGATATTTCAGAGAAAACAAAAAACTTGGAAAAAGGATTTTGAGCAAGAATGTTCACATTTTGAATCTGAAATATCTAAGCTCACATCCAAATTAACTGCTCTGTCATCAGATTATCAAAAACAATAGAAAGCCAAATCTGATTTGAAACAAAAGTTTGACACACATTCAAATGAAAGAAACATTTTGACTAAAAAGATAAATGACTTAGAAGCTGCAAACATTGAATTGTCAGATAAAGTAACAGCTGATGTGATTAGCCAATCACCTGTTGATAACTCAACAGAATCAGTCTGTTCTTTCAAAACAGCTTCAAGTTCTATTCATGACAAAAATGTTTTCAAAAATAAAAGTATCAAACCTAAAATTGTCAAATCAAGTCAGACTCGACCATCAAATCTATTTTATGGTAAATCTGTTGATGGTTCAGCAAATTTTTATATAAAATCTCTTGGAAAGCAATCGAAGAAAAATCAGATGGTCTGGAGAGTGAAGAGTTCTTCAGATGATAAGCAGATGAAGGACAAAGCATTCAATTGCACATCCAAAGTCAAAAAGAACAGAACACATAAAGGTAAATCTTTTGGTAAATCTGATATGTTTTACTCGACTAATCATTTGATCAGGATTGCTCAGAAGAAAATCTGATGTTCTTACTGTGGAGAGAATGACTTCGTTCAGAAAGAAAATACTCATAACTGGTACGGTTCTTACAGAATTACTTCTCATATTTCTGATTTTAAAAGATATACATCTAATGAGAAGTGGATTCCTAAATCTAACATACCAGGACCCAAATACCAGTGGGTACCAAAGCCTGTTAAATCTGTTTTGCAGGTACCACATGTATAGGGGGAGCAAGATGTTTGACTACTAAGTACTACAATTTAGAACTCGGATTTCAAAGTCAAGAAATAAGGCTTTTGAACAAAACAGTTCAAAACCCGTACTTTAATGTAAAGGATTGTGGCTTCTGATCACATGACAGATCAGGACCCGTTCTTTAATGTTCAGGCATGGATATTTTGCAAATATCCAGGGGGAGCTTAATAGACCTAAATCATTATATAATGATTTGAGGGGGATCCTTAAAGGTAAATATCTTCTGATCTTAGATCTCTGATTGTTTGGAAGAAGAACAACTTTCAAGCATGAAAAATGTTTTCTTAAATGTTCAAACCACTTCTCTATTCTCAAAAGATTTCATGAATTAAGAAGTGTGATTTTAAATGTTTATCATTATTGAGCTTTAATGTTTAACTGATCGTGTGTTTCCAAAGATCAATACTTGTGTATTATCTTGTCTATATACTGTCAAGTATTCATACACACGGGTTTAGTACTTCATATTGAATATGTTATTACCATGTCTCTAAACGAACCTATTTTTCGATGGTAATACTCCCGTTTGCTTTCAAATGTTGTTGACCATCATTCATCATTTCAAATTTCTGCTTTCAATGCAAAATTGTTTATATTCAGTCATATAAACAAAATATCCAATTCTTTGATACCCTAACCATTTCATTTTGATCTGATTGATACATTGTCAGATTCTCAAAACAATTCTCTTGATTTCATTTCATTCATTCAATATTTTTGTTTTGAGAAATATTTAAAGTTCAATTGCTCAAATCTCATGAGTAAACATTTTGACAATGTTATCATTTTTGTGCTTAACTGTTCAAGTTAAATTGTTGAACAACCATTATTTATAGGACTTACATGGGATTCGTGTGTGAGCTTAAACAGAACTTCCATGGATTCACGTTAACTAGTGTTTCCTACCCAGGAAGTTATCCTTGAGTGATTGAGGGGTGAGGGGTCATAAATCAAAGAGTGGGGGAGATAACTCATCCGGTTGAGTTTTTCTCATTGTGTGGAGCGGTAAAATGTAAAGGAGAGTTTGGTTAGAAGTGAGCTTAAATGTTAAAAAGAAAGAGGGTGTGAGAACAGAGTTAAAAGAATATCAGAACTCTACACCAACCACTATCTGAGTCGGGCAGCCACAAATTCTGATTGGTTCACATTCTTTGGTGACCATCATTGAAAAAGGCAGTAAGCCCATGCCAACTCTTGCATTAATCCCACCAGCCACTCATTTCTTTCTTAATAAAGAAATGTTTCATTTTCTTTGGGGAGGCAGCATGTTTGCTATCTGGTCTTCACTCGGAAGATTTAGATATTGAAAAATAAGGAAAGTTGCCCCACCTTCGCACCTCTTTCATGCACATTGAGTCCGTGTAATATTTGAGCCTTATGAAACACAATCATTGTGCTAAATTCTTTCATACACAAGCACGAACACATAGAAAATTTGTTTTTCTGTCAGAACATTCATAGATAAACCTTGTGTTTTTCAATGATTGAATGGTAGTCCAGGGGAGTCATCATCAAACCAGCTCCTTAAATTGTACATTCGTTGTACACAGTAACTACGTGTTACTGACAGGCATTTCTAACTGTTTCATTTGTTGGATCAGGGTTACCAAGTTCATTATATCTGAATATACAGTTCATGATTCAGATACTCAGATCAAAGGATGGAAAATGTCAAATTATCATAAAGGAGGAGATTGTTACATTGAGTACAAAGGGGGATGATCAAAGAATGTGTTGAAATTGAAAAGTTTTGATGATCATGAAGCTCACAATCATCAAAAAGGGGGAGATATCTACAAAGATCAATTTCAAAGACAAATGGTGAAGATAATCCTGAAGAGATAATTCTGAAAGTTCAAGAAGAGATAATTCTGAAAGTTCAAGAAGAGATAATTCTTAAAGTTCAAGACAATTCAGATGCCTACTATGTTTCAGAGACAGATTCTGAAGATGATTCGTGAAAGTTTGTTTTTCTGAAGACGGTCCAGAGATCAAAGAGATGAAGATACAGTTTTCAAAGATCCCTAGAAGTTTCAAAGAAGTTTTCAAAGATTTCATTCAAGACATGTTGATTTTCAAAGATGCAAAGTGCAAAAGACTTTTCAAAGATTCTTCAAAGACTGAAGATTGTTAAGAGCTTCAAAGTTTTAAAGACTGTAAGAGACAAAAGTTGAAGAAATAAGCGCTGAAGTTTAGTGTCAATTTTTTTTTAAATCTTGAATACAAAGGGGGAGAATGTTAGTGTATTAAATTGTATACAAGATTTAATTGAGAAAGCCTTGTAAAAAGCCTTGTATTTGAGAAGTCAATGTAAGTCAAAATGTAGAAAGTCAATATTAGTTTTAGAGGGTTTTAAGTACTTGAGTGTTTAAGTACTTGAGAGTTTGAGTGGATCCATATTCAAGTTACTTGAGAGTTTCATAGAGGGTATAAATACCTTTAGTTTTGTTAATCATGTAACACAACTAAGAGCTTACATTGTAATATCACAATATTTCTCTCTCTACTCTCTCTCTAAGATCTTATACACTGTTATATCATATTCTTAATTGAGAGTATTTGATTGCTTGATAATTGAATCTGGGAATACAATTTCAGCCTCAAAGTGCTCCCCCTCGATATTTGCACCTGCAAAAGTATTGGAAGAGGGTGAAGTATTGCTAGGACCTGATAGAGACGTACCTGATTGGTCTGCAGAGGCTTCAGCTCCAGAGGCTCTGAGGTCATCCTCTGAGGGTCCATCATCGTTAAACATCTCTTCAAATAGATGATGAAGTTCATTTTCTCTAGATGAGTCACCAGATTCCTTTTCCAGAATTTTGAGTCTTCGGTTGATTTGCTCAAAAGTCACCTGAAACGAGTCATCAAAAGAAACATTAATACTTTCAAGTATGTGTTTTGATTTGAGCATGTAGACTCGGTATGCCTTGGAGTTTGATGAATAGCCAACAAATTTGGCTTCATCAGCTTTGGGACTAAATTTCCCGATTTGCTCTCTATCGTTTAACACGAAGCATCTGCAGCCGAAGACATGGAAGTACTTGATATTTGGCTTTCTTTGATTGAGTAGATGGTAAGGGGTCTTTTCATGTCTTTTTACCACCAAAGATCAATTTTGGGTAAAACATGTCGTGGAGATGGCTTCTACCCAAAAGGAGATTGGAAGTCCTGAGGCAGTGAGCATGGTTCTTGCGGCTTCCACAAGTGTTCTATTTTTGCGTTCAACAACACCATTTTGTTGTGGAGTCCTTGAGGCATAGAAGTTTTGTGAAATGCCTTCTGTCGTGAGATAGGCTTCTATTTTTGAGTTCTTGAACTCTGTCCTGTTGTCACTTCGAATTCTCTGAACCCTGCAATCATAAAGAACTTGTATCCTCTTAAGAAGATTGATTAGAACCTCAGGAACATCTGATTTCTTTCGAACAAACTCCACCCAAGTATATCCAGAGAATTCATCTATGAGTATAAGTATGTACTTCTTACCACCTAGACTCTGCACTGATATAGGACCGTAGAGGTCTACGTGAAGCATCTGCAGAGGTTTAGTGCAAGATATGTCTGTTTTGGTCTTATGGGCAGCTCTTCTAAGTTTGCCCATTT
The DNA here is from genome assembly GCA_954870635.1 of Arctium minus. Taxonomy (NCBI): domain Eukaryota; kingdom Viridiplantae; phylum Streptophyta; class Magnoliopsida; order Asterales; family Asteraceae; genus Arctium; species Arctium minus. Next base: position 67,695,425 of record OX941090.1, on the reverse strand, counting down.
CACATGGAGAGCATAGATGATCTCTGTCGAATTTAATACTTGGTAGCCCTTTAACCAGATCTAGTTTCACAAGTTTGTCAAGAGAGTGAAAGTTTAAGTGACAGAACCTGTTGTGCCAGAGCCAAGCCTCTTCGTTCTTACTTGAGACCAGACAGAGCTTTTCGTCTCTGTTGATGGACTTGAAGTCCATGAGGTATAGATCACCTCGTCTCTTGGCCCGCAGAAGCTCTGTTGTTGTGTCTTCCTTGATCAGAGAGCAATACTGCTTTTTAAACATTACATCGAGGCCATTATCACAGAGTTGGATAACACTTAGCAGGTTGTGCTTAAGGCCATCCACATATGCAACTCTGTTGACATCGATGTCTTCGTTGGCAATGATTCCATAGCCTTTGATTTGCCCCTTCTTGTTGTCTCTGAAGGTTACAGAACCACCTTCATGTTTATCTTTATAAGAAGAGAGCAACCCTCTGTCGCCAGTCATGTGTCTTGAGCACCCGGAGTCTAGATACCAAATAGGCACATGTTGTTTCTTCTGTGGACAGATTAAGAGGATTTAGGTACCCATTTCCAAATGGGTCCAGTCTTGTTAGGAGTCTTTAATGGTGTCTTAACACCTTTGATTTTGGATTTATCCTCATTGATAGAGATACCATTTTGTCCTTTCTCACCCATGAATTTGGCATTCTTGGACTTCGGGTGAGATATAAGACAGGAAGGCCTAGAGAAGTGTTGATTTAAAGCTTGCACAAGATCAAAACATTTGCAATGGGGAATTTCAGAAGCAAACTTCTTAAACATTTCATTAAAAATGTCAAAGGAGGGTACAGAGCAATTTTTACAACAACCCATTTTAGATTTGGGTTTCTTTTTGCAGAAAACTTTGTCTAATTTAGGTTGTCTTTTGTCAAAAACTCCTCTTTGATGTCTCTCTAAGTGTACTCTCCCCTGATGACCTTCCTTTCGATCAATCACTGCCACAGAAGCATTACTTTTGTCAATTTTGGGCCATTTTACCTTCTTTTGCCAGGTAAGCTTTTCTTGAGAAGGCTTGATTTGTTTGACAGGTTTTGGAGCTTTGGAAGTTTGAGTGATCTTGATCTTTTCTTTTTTCAGTTTTTCAAGCTCAATAGAAGTTTTTGCTTGAAGACACATATCCAAAAAATCAGGGCAGATGGGTATTCTTCTAGTTCTCTTTTTAGGAGCAACTATTCTGTTAAGAATACCAGAGGTTAGCTTATTTTCCTCTGGACCACAGAAAACCAACTCAAGTTCCACATAACTTATCTCATTACTGACAGAGGGGGACTCAGACTCTGATTCTGAATCTGAGTCGAGAAAGTCTTTGTAGGAGAAAGTTTGTTCTTCTGGAAAAGCATTGTTTTGTCCATTTTTAGTGTCCTTGGTAACATTTAGAATTTTTGAAATACAAGGAATAACCATAGGAACACTAAGACTTTTTAGAATATCATGCTCGAAGATTTCTTCAACTTCAGAGATTAGATCAGGATGATCGAAAAAACGGTTTTCATAGGTTTTTCTCAAGTCTCTTTCCAAAAACCTTTTGAAGAGTTTTTCTTCCACAGAGGCCAGAACAAACTCTGGTGCGTCAGAGGATAGTTTCTTTTCAGGAACCATCATGCACATAAAGGCCATTTGAGTTTGAGTTTCTGGATGACCAAATCTGAAGATCCCTATCTGCTTTTGAGACAGATATTTCTTTGGAATAGTGTATGTTCCAGATTCTAGTTTCTATTCAACAACAATCAAACAAACAAGATTAAACACAATGAATTACCTGTTTGATTACTTTGAATTTCACAAGATTACACTTTCTCTCTCTAGAACTCTCTCTCTACAAATCTCTCTCTCTCTAACGAACTCTCTTTCTCTCTCTGATACAACTGAATTCTCTCTAATTCGTATATTACATATTACAAAGAAAGGAAACTATTTATACTAATATCTAATACAAGGAAAATACAAAAAATACAAAATACATTGACTTATTACAAATAGACTTTGACTTTGAATGAGATTTGACTTTAGCAGCTTTGACTTTCTCAACTTTGACCTTCAGTATTCTTGATCTTGTATCCAACAGATTTATGCCCTAACAATCTCCCCCTTTGGATTCAAGATCACTGTTGAAAGATCTAGCAACTCAGTCTTCACTTTTAAGCTCTGTCAGTACAATCTCCTCTTTTCTTTAACGATATTCTTTCCAAAACTGTCTTCAAGTGATTAACAATCTCCCCAAAACTTTCACAATAATACTCTCAGACTTTGGAAAGAAATTATCTTCAGAATCAGCTCGAATTTGCTTTAGCAAATAACCTTCAAAGAAAATTTCCTCAAATCTTCAGAAATACTTTGATCTTTTTCAAATCTTCAAATCTTTACCTTGAACTTTCTGAATTGAACATTTTAGAAAATCATCTCCCTCAATCTTGAAAATCTTTAACATTTCTTCATACCATCTCCCCCTTTTTGATGATTTGAACATCTATATCATCAAAACTTTACGTCCAAGAAATGTCATTGACCGTTCTGATCTGTCAAACTGAGCCTCTGATTCTGTGATCCACAACCAAGATTTCATCTAGATCTTTGCAAATCCAGACAAAATAAGAACATGTAACTCCTGAATCAACAGATGAATCAGTTAATATGCCTGTCAGTAACACAAAGTCACTGTATGTAACGAATACACAATATAAAGGAGCTTTTGTGATGTTCACTCCCCCAGGGCTTCCATCCAATCATCGAAATACCACAAAGGCAATTTCTATGAATGTTATGACAAAGAAACGAATTCCTTGTGTGCTCGTGCAAGTGTAGAAAGAATTAAGCACGGTGGCTCAACATAGTGTAAACCACTGAGACAACAGTAGATAAACACAGACTCTAAGTGCATGATTGAAGTGCGAAGGTGGGGCAGAATTCCTTCTTTTTCAATATCCAGATTTTCCAAATGAAAATCAGATAGATTATGTGTTTCGTCCCCTTTAAAATGTGAAACATTTTCTTTTTGAGAAGAAAATGAGTAGCTTGTGGGGTTTATTCAAGAGTTGGCATGGGCTAGTTGCCTGTTTCAATAACGTTCACGAAGAAATGTGAAACATTAGTAATGTGGTTGCCCGGCTCAGAAAGTAGTTGGTGCAGAGTTTGATATTCTTTTACTCTGATCTCACACCCTCTTTCTTTTAATCATTAAGCGCACTACTAACCAAACTCTCTTTTCCATTTTACCTCATCACACAACCCACACTCATTTCTTTTTGACTCCTCACACTCAATCTCTATGGATTAACTTCTTGGGTAGAAATCACTGGTTAACGTGATTCCATAGAAGTTCAGATAATTCCTAGCACAAAGAACCCATATAATCCTAGAAAACATTTGTTGCTCAACTGGTTTAACTATAGCAGTTAAAGCTCATGTACAAATGTCAGATGTAAATATGCTCAAAAATATAATCATGAAGATATGATCATTTTAAAACACTGAAGTATTTTCAAACAAGTATACTGAATGAATGAACATGAATGCAAAAGACTTGCTTGAAAATCTGACATTGTATGAAAATGATCAGAAATGAAATGATATATCAATCAAAGCTTAAGGTCAAGAATAATGGATATTGTCTATATGAACCAAGATATAGACATTCTTGAAATGACGCTCAAAATTCTTTGAAGTACAAGCGAAGTGTCTTACCATCAAAGAAAAAATTGTTTCAATTTAGAGACATGGTAAGAACATGTTGAACAAAGTCAAACCGGTGTGTGTGAATACTTGAAAGTATATAGAAAAAACAATACGCAAGTATTTATCTTTGAATACACACGGTTTGATTATCGATGAAGCACACAAAAAAAATGAAAACATTTAAAATCATACTTCCAAATTATAAAATCTGTTCAAAAATCAGGAAGTGGTTTGAACATTTAAGAACATATTTTCTATATCTGAAAGTTGTCCTTCTTTCAGATACATTTGAGATTAAGGTAAGAAATTTACCTTTTCGCTCAATCTTAATACTCATAAAGTCAGTTGTAGTCATTAAGATATGATTGTGTCAGCTTCACTCATCCTGCATAAGTCTCAAAGTCTAGTCAAAAATTTATTCACAAAATTTATTCGAACAATAAAAGAACATAAAACAGTAAAAACGATTAAAGAACGAGTTCTGATCTTAAGTAATCAGAAATCATAGTCTTACTCCTTTTGATAAGCTCCCCCTAAAATCATGCATTACAAAAATTTTGTCAGTTAAGTAAAATGCAGAAATCAGTTATGCTCCCCCTTAAAATAATGTAGATCATCTAAAATCTTCTCTTACTCCCCCTGAGATCATGAGCAAACAATTAAAGTGCAGATATCCTTCGGACATAAAAAATAAAGAAAATGATGAAAAATAACAATACGTAACTTTATTAGGTAACAACCGATTATGTCTTAAGATTTAACATACCAAGCTTAGAGAGAAGAAAATTAAATCTTTTTTCATCTAAGGGTTTGGTAAATAAATCTGCAAGTTGATAATCTGTTTTTACAAAATAAAGTTCAATTGTTCCTTTTTCTACATTATCTTTTATAAAATGATACCTGACGTCAATGTGTTTGGTTTTCGTATGCTGGACAGGATTAGCAGATATCGCGATTGCACTCTTCGAGTCACAATAGATTGGAATTTTATCAAACTTGAATCCATAGTCTCGCAGTTGTGTTCGCATCCACAAGACTTGAGAGCAGCAACTGGCAGCAGCTACGTACTCTGCTTCAGCAGTCGATGTGGAAACACATAATTGTTTCTTTGATGTCCAGTTAACGAGCTTGTCTCCAAGAAATTGAACATGACCTGAAGTACTCTTTCTGTCCAACATGCAACCTGCATGATCTGCATCTGAATAGGCAGTCAGTTGAAACCCAGTATCCTTAGGATACCACAGACCAAGATCTGCAGTCCCCTTTAGATACCTAAAAATCCTTTTGATAGCAGCCAAATGGGATTCTTTAGGAGCAGCCTGATATCTAGAACATAAACATGTTGAAAACATAATATCTGGTCTACTGGATGTAAGATACATTAACGATCCTATCATACCTCTATAAGTCCTAACATCAACACTTTTACCCGAAGGATCAGTGTTAATCTTAGTACCTGGTGCCATCGGGGTTCCAATTGGTTTACAATTTTCCATTTTGTACTTCCGAAGAATGTCCAAAATGTACATAGATTGGTTAATGAAAATCCCCGTAGAAAACTGTTTAACTTGTAGTCCGAGAAAGAAATTCATCTCTCCCATCATACTCATTTGAAAACGTGACACCATGAGGTTAGAAAAGTTTTTACAAAATTTTGGATTTGTAGAACCAAATATTATATCATCAACATAAATTTGAATAAGAATAATATCAGCTTTTTCCTTTTTGATGAATAAAGTAGTATCAACCTTACCTTTAGAAAAACCGGACTTGACCAAGAATTTAGATAAAACGTCATACCATGCTCGAGGGGCTTGTTTTAAACCATAGAGGGCTTTGTCCAAGATATAGACATGATCTGGCTTATCTGGTTTGACAAACCCTTCTGGTTGAGACACGTACACTTCCTCTTTAAGAATACCATTCAGAAAGGTTGTTTTGACATCCATCTGAAAGACTGTGAAATTTTTATGAGATGCGTAGGCTAGAAACATGCGGATTGCTTCTATACGCGCTACTGGAGCATACGTCTCATCATAATCTATGCCTTCCTCTTGCCGGTAACCTTTGGCAACAAGTCTAGCTTTGTTTCTTATGACGACACCATCTTCATCCTTTTTATTCTTGAATACCCATTTAGTACCTATCACGGTTTTACCTTCTGGTTTTGGAACTAATCTCCAAACCTTTAGAGCTTCAAACTGATTGATCTCTTCTTGCATAGCAGATACCCAGTCCGAATCAGCAAGAGCCTCTGATACTCGCGTTGGCTCAATCTTACTAAGGAATGAGTCATGCATACATTGGTTAAGAGTCGCTGACCTAGTCTGAACAGGCTTGTTGAGATCTCCAATTACTTGGTGTAATGGATGCTCTTTGGTCCAGCGATGATCATGAGGGAGTGGAGTAGATGAAATTTGAATATGATCATCATCTAGAAATCCAATTTCAGATTCTTCAGCTTGAATAACAAGAGGGGATTTTGCAGTTGAAGACTCAGGTGCAGAAGTATCAGTTGGAACAGCAGATTCTGGCTGTTGAATAGACAATATATCACAACCAACTGAAACAGTTACTTCTGGCTCAGCATTTGCTTGTGCATCTTCAACTGTAGGAGTAACAATAGGAATGTGAGTTTCTGACTGAACGGGGAAATCTTGTTCAGTTATGACTTCTGAAGTGACTGGATGATTGCAACTTGTGTCTTCAGACCTGTCAGTCACAACAGATTTAGGTATATTAGAACCTAGAAACTCATCATAAAAGAATTCAAATAACAAATCTAAATTAGTTAAATGTGAAGTAGAAGTAGAAGTAGAAGTAGAAGCGTTATTCGAATTTGTCGCTGTAGAAACAGGTTCTGGACTGATCTGCCCAGAAGCTAATACTCCTGTGATAACAGGTTCTGAACTGATTTGATCAGAAGCCATATCTTCATCGAATGTGACATTAACGCTCTCAATAACTGTCTTTGACTTCTTTAGATAAACACGGTATGCAACAGATGTTGAAGAATAACCGATAAAGATGCCTTCGTCCGCCTTAGCACTGAATTTATTCAGACTCTCTCTGCCGTTAAGCACAAAACATTTACACCCAAATACGTGAAAATATTTGATAGTTGGTGTTCTGTTGTTGATCAACTCATATGGAGTCTTTTGAAAACGGCGGTGAATCATGGATCGATTTTGAGTATGGCATGCAGTCGACACAGCTTCTGCCCACAAGAATAGAGGTAAGGCTGATTGGCTAAGCATAGTCCGAGCGGCCTCGACTAGCGTCCGATTTCGCCTTTCGACTACTCCATTTTGTTCAGGCGTACGAGCAACAGAGTACTGATGTGATATCCCGACTGATTCGAGATATTCTTCAACTATCTTGTTTTTGAACTCTGTGTCGTTGTCCGTTCGAAGAAACTTGACTTGTCGCTGCATTTTCACCTGGGTCGTCTTTAAGAAAGTAATGAGAACTTCCGGCGTCTCATCTTTCGATCGAAGAAATTTGACCCACGTGTATCTTGAGTAATCGTCCACAATGACCAACACGTATTTCTTTCCTCCCAAACTCTGAGTTCTCATTGGACCACACAAATCCATATGTAACAATTCTAACGGAGAACTAGTGCTTGGTTCAGGCTTCGGTTTATGTGCGGCTCTCTTCATCTTACCCTTTTCACATGCTACGCATAAGTGTTCTCGTTCATATTTCAGCTCGGGAAGTCCTTTGACCAATTTCCCACGAACCAGCTTGTTGATGTAATGAAAGTTCAAATGAGATAAACGTTGTGCCAGAGCCAACTTTGTTGCGTTTAAGCTTTTGTCATCAAGCATACTTGATTGTCAATCTATACTTTGGAAAGATTGATGGTATAGAGGTTTGTCTTTCGATGTCCACCTAAGAGTTCTGTGTCGTCTTCAGTACGAACTGAGCAACTCTTAGACTTGAAGTTGACCTCTAACCCTTTATTGCAGAATTGACCAATGCTGAATAAGTTGTTCCCCAAGCCTTCAACATAACTCACCTTACTTATCATTATGTTGTCTTGAATGATGTCACCATATCCTAAGATTGGTGAAAGCTGATCGTTTCCAAATCTGACATTTCCACTGAATTTCTCTGTATAGTTAGACAATAAAGCTTTTTGCCCAGTCATATGCTTGGAACATCCACTATCCAAGTACCACATATGTCGGGTCTGCAAGAGAAATCAGACAACAATAGATTTAGGTACCCATTTAAAAACGGGTCCTAACAGTTTAACACAAGATTTTGGTATCCATTTGAAAATGGATCATCTGTTCTTTTGAAAACTTTGAAACACATTTGATCTTGAAGAATATATATGATAAGATTCATACCAATCAGAAGAATTATGAGAATAAGCAAAATCATTTCTCTGATAAGAATAAGATGTAGTAGTAATAGGAGACAATTGAATCAATTGCTTTATTGAATATCTCTTGTAAGAAGTTACAAGGTTTTGATTATTAGAAGCAATTTGATCAATCACATCAGTATCACTACTCACTGATCTATTACAAGTATTATTAGAAACTGATTCCACTATCTCATCCTCCTTCCGTTTTGGTCTCCATTCGGATTGAGCTTTCAAATTTTTCTTCCTTAACTCTGAAACATAAGATATAGATTTATTAGGAAAAGCAGATTTCCGAGACTGAATATTCTTTTGTGTACCAGTGTATTTCTGTTTCTGTAATCGCTGTTTCTTATGTTTCTTACCATTAGCATAGTAATCAGCAGTTACAGAAACTGATTCACCAACCTTAGTTGATGATTCAACAGTATTTACACCACTTGGTAACACTTTTTCATTTTTAAGACAAGTAGAATGATCAGGAAGTATAGAATTGTCATCAAACATATCAAATTCTTCCATGCACCCATCATAAGAATTTAAAAAATCATTTGCAGACTCAAATAAGTCAACAAACTTATCAGATGAAGATTGAGATACCTTAGAAACTGTAAAACACTTTGTAGATTTATTTTGAAAAACATTGTTCTTTATAACTGTAGAAAATACATTTTGTTGTATATCAACCAAAAGTTTTTCATCAGATAAAACATTTTCAAGCTCAACTATTTTGCTTTCAAGAATAGATGTAGGAACATAAACCTTTGCAATCGCAGGTTTTGCCTTCATCTCAGAAGCGGAATAACTAACAAAATAGTCAGTTGAAAGAACTTTTGGTGTTTTTGAAAGATAACTATCATTTAACTTTTCATAGTTAAATGATAGTTGCATTTTCTTTTTATTCTTTCTATTTTCAGTTTCTTGATCCTCAACTTCTTCTGACAATTTGGTAACAAATTTGGGTTTTAAATGAGTATGTTTATCAGCACAAGCAAGTAAATCATAGTTATAAAGTGTCGGCTGTTTTCTGATAGCTTTCTTAAGATAATGGGGGTTTTCAAAACCAAGTCCCCATTTCTCTTTGACATCAGCCTCTTCATTAGGTGCATTGAGAAAAATGGTTTGATCTGTTTGACCTCTCGCATAAAGTTTTGCTTCCAGGCCATTTACCTTCTTATTCAAATTCTTATTTTCAACCTGCAATTTATAAACAGTTAGTGCAGATTCAGTTTTCTCAAACTCATATTTAGACACTTTACCTTCAAACTCAGAAATCCTCTTTTCAAAACAATCTACTTTAGATTTAGAATCAAAATCAGACTTGCGTAAAGAATCAATCAGATCTTTGTTTGAAATAACAGACGTATTAAGCTCAAAGATCTTCTTATTCTTTTTAGCAACTTTTTCTTTTTCCTTTTTCAGATTATTTTGTAAATTTTGTAGCTCAACCACCATGGTTTCCATTTTGGTAATAAAATCTTTTTCAGATAAGTTTAATACCTCATTAACTGCCTCATCATCTGACTCTTCATCCTGTACTTCTTTGCCCATGAGACAGATATGAGCTGTTTCTTCTTTCACTTCTTCTTCTCCTTCTGAGTAATCCAGCCAAAACTCATCTTCAGCCATTAGAGCGACACCCGCTTCTTGCTGTCTTGCCAAAAGAAACTTGTTCTGATAGTACTGAGAGTTGCGAACTTTCGGCTTTCGAAAATCTTTTGCAAAATGACCCATCTTGCCGCAATTGTAGCATTTGATGGAATCTGTTGCTGGCTTTTCGGCAACTGTGTAGTCATTCACGAACTTCTTCTTCTCATCCGGTTTCTTCTCCACATATCTATCCTCTTCATACCTCTTTCCTTCCACTTTCTGTCGATGCTCGTGATTCTTTGAACTAGATGAAGAATACCTTTGAGAATTTGATCCCGGCTTCTTGTAAAATTTCTTTTGGAATGCACGAGTCAGCAATATCATGGCGTGTTTCAGACTTTCACCATCATCACTATCTGTAACTGAATCTGACTCAGAACTGGTAAGAACTATCTTCTTTTTCTTCTCTTTCTTTTCTTTCTTTTCTTTCTTCTTCTCTCCAGCTACTAAGGCAATAGGATCAGGAACTTGTGCTGCCTTTTTCTTCTCAGCTCTTTTCTCTTCAACCTCTTCCTCATTCTGCCTCAAGGTCTCAAATACCTCATGTAGTGGTATTTCATTCAAATCCTTCATCTGTTTCATCCTTCTTGTATGCTTTTTCCATTCCGGACGTAGGATACTCAGAAATTTGACATTGTTTTCCAACTGCTTCTTTTTGACTTTATTCTTTGTTAGCTCATTCAGAAGCAATACAAACCTCTCATATGTATCTTCCAGACTCTCATTCTCCTTAGCTTTGAATTCCTCATAACTATTGATGCAGTTTGCCACTTTCATTTGATTTCCAACCTTGGATCCCATCATCATCTTTTGCAATTGATCCCACATCTTCTAAGCATTGGCTTTATAGCTATCAATCTTGATGTAGATCTCGTTTGGAATGCTTTGAAGAAGTAATGATCTCGCTTGTTTATCTGCTTTGTATCGGCTTTTCTGATCTTCAGAATATTGAGAAATATCCACTGTCACTGTTTTCATCTTTTGCTCTCTTTCCTCAGTCCCATCTTCACTATCAGAAGAATCAACATCAGGTACTTGAACTGTTATTGGAGCCATTGGACCTTCAGTGATAGACAGAAGAATATTCTCTCCATTTGAATGACGATCTATGAAATCCAAGAATCTGTCCTTCCATTGTTCATACTCGCCTTTGAATAGAACTGGAGGCTTAACATCAGTACCAATCGAAAGTGCATCTTTGGAAGTCATCTTGTATAACCTGTTTGAAAAATATATCAATAAGAAACTAGAACTGATCGTTAGTCCAAATGAAACAATCAAGAAAATACAGAAAACTTGAAATATAAAATCAGAAATTTTAATCACAAAAAGAACTATGTCCCCCTAGTCGAGGGGCAGCGCCCCTAGAGAAAAAAAAATCACTATTAAAGGGCATATTATAGTTTTGAAAAATTTGTCTAAGTCCTCCACACTTTGCGCTTCAAGTGGGAAACGCAAATCTTGACTTTGCGTGTCCTACGAGGAACGCAAACCTATACTTTGCGGTTCATATGGGAAACGCAAACCACCACTTTGCGGTTCAAGAAGGAAACGCAAACCACCACTTTGCGGTTCAAGAAGGAAACGCAAATCACAACATCTCTGAACTCAACTTTGCGTTTCTAGAAATCCTTTGCTTTTGTCAACTTTGCGTTTCAAATTTACAAACGCAAGACACACTTTGCGTGTTAAGTTACACCCGCAAGATAAACTTTGCGTGTCTAGTTACACCCGCAAGATAAACTTTGCGTGTCACATTACAAACGCAAACCCAACTTTGCGATTGTAGTTACACCCGCAAAGCTCACTTCTCGGTTGTTGATGAAAACGCAAATATCACTTTGTGTGTCTCGTTGAATACACCCGCAAACTTCTGAAGAACTTACTCAAATCTTGATGAATGGCCCGCAAACCTGTTTGAATGAAACGCAAACTTGAAGAACACCCGCAAACCTCTAAAACCGAACAAAATCGCACCAAAAACTCATTTAAACCTAGAAATTCAACTCTATACTTCGACAATTCACACGTCTAACCAATTCGAACACAAAACTAACACTGATTTTCGATCAAATAGACAAAAATTACAAATTCGATACTCATACAGTGTCAAGAACTCGTGAATACAACAACCACAAAAATTCTAAAATTCGAATTGATTACAGTGCAATTGACAAATCTTTCTATACAAACTCGATGGAATTCACTTTCCTAACAACACTTAATCGATTACAACTCCAAAAACTCACTAAAACTCAAAAATCAAATCTGGACTTGAAGAACACATATACGAACATTCTGACTTTTCTTGAAATTTCGATTTGGATCTGCTCTGATACCAATTGTATGTTCCAGATTCTAGTTTATATTCAATAACAATCAAACAAACAAGATTAAACACAATGAATTACCTGTTTGATTACTTTGAATTTCACAAGATTACACTTTCTCTCTCTAGAACTCTCTCTCTACAAATCTCTCTCTCTAACGAACTCTCTTTCTCTCTCTGATACAACTGAATTCTCTTTAATTCGTATATTACATATTACAAAGGAAGGAAACTATTTATACTAATATCTAATAGAAGGAAAATACAAAAAATACAAAATACATTGACTTATTACAAATAGACTTTGACTTTGAATGAGATTTGACTTTAGCAGCTTTGACTTTCTCAACTTTGACCTTCAGTATTCTTGATCTTGTATCCAACAGATTTATGCCCTAACAAATAGATTTTCTCTTTGAAGAGAGTGCAGATGGTAAAATATTGTTTTCATACCATACATTTGCCATGTGTAGAGGTTTCTTCAGATGAGGTCCTTCAGAGGTTTTGCGCCTCTTGAATGTGGATAAAAGGTTTGGAAGACTTGGTTTTAGAAATTGTCCAGTGCAGAAGATATTTGCTAAAGTTTTGTTCCTTTTATTTCAAGTGTAAGGGTCAATATCATCGAACCCTATACCTCTTCTGCCAATCTGGGTATTTATCTTTTCATGGACCTTTTGAGCATCCTGATATCTCTTAATTTGAAGATCTCTGTCGAACAGATCTTGATGAAGAACTTCTCTTTCTTTTTGGAAAAAATTTTTCAAAGAGATGGCGTTTAATCGATCACTCTCACTATTCTTTAACTCTTTAATCTTTTCTTTTAAAGCTTGATCGAGTTTTAAAACCTTTTCTTTTAGACTCTTTTTATCATAAATGTGCTCAGAAATAAGTGATTTTCTTTCAAGATAAAGTTTGTCTTTTTCTTGGGTAAGAAGCCTGGTTTCTCTTTCAAAGAAGGCCAGCTTCTTCTCAAGCTCTGAGCACATGGTTTTATAAGCATGAAATTCATTTTGTAATTTAAGTTTGTTCTCAGAGTCAGAAATATAAGAGTCAGAAGTAGATACCTCATTCTTGTCGTCAGAAGAGTGGACTTCTGCCATTCCACAGAAGATTGCATCCCTTCATCAGAGGATTCATCAGTTTCAAGGTTCTGTTGTTCTGCCATTAGGGATCTCTGAGTATAGTACTCTACTTTCTTTTTGTAGAAAGCAACGTCTCTTGTAGGTTTCTCTTTAATGGCAGAGGACCTGCACTCTGCGGCGAAGTGGCCCGGCTTCCTACATTTGAAGCAACCTTCATTTTGTTTGGGAACTTTTTCAACACCTCTGCCGTCTGGTCTCTGTCCATTCCTTCTTTCTTCTTGCGTCTGACCATTGAATTCTTCTCTCCCATACTTTCTTTCTTCGCCATATCTTCTACTTCTGTCGTCTCTTTCCTCTCGTCCTCTGTACTCTGGCTTTTTCTTAAAACCCCTATTGAATTGTCGGGTCATAAGTACAAGAGTCTTTGCCAGAGCAGCCATATCAATTTCCTCCTCAGATCCTTCCTCACTTTCACTTTCTGCCAAAAGAACCTTTTTCTTCTTTTTCTTCTTCTGAGCATCCTCGTTCACCTTCTCCTTTCCTTTGTCCTGACACTCTGTGGTACTTCCAACCAACGCCAGAGGACCACCGACAGGGGTCATCAACTTCGATATCCTATTTTCTTGACTTATCAATGTACCAAAAAGGTCAGAGATGGACCATACATCCAGATCTAATGTAGCTTGCATGGACATGGTTAGATGAAGCCATTCGTCATTCAGGCTCTGAAGAAATCTGACATTGTTCTCCTCAGAGGTTCTTTGAATGTCATATCTATTGCACTTGTTTAATAAGGAATTGTACCTGTTGTATGTGCTTTGGATGGATTCACTCGGCAGAGCCTTGAATGCAAAATACTCTTTAATACATAGAGCTCTGTTGTTCTTGAGGGCTTTAGCACCACCCTTAAGTTGTTTCTCTAGTTCTAACCATAGGTCCTTCGATGTTTCACAGGAATCAAGAGACTGAAAAATGTCATTTGGGATAGCCATGATGAGTAGTCTTTTGGCTTTCTTTGCAAATTCATGCATGGCACTTTCTTGTTCAGTCCATTCATTTAAGGGTTTGGGATGCTGATATTCAGGAACTTCAGGAGTGTTTGCAGTAGCAGGAACACGAGGAACTGTAGATATTGGAATGTAAGGAGGATTGTGAAGAAACTCAACCAAACCAGGATCCACACCTTCGAGAAAATGCATCATCCTGATTTTCCACTGAGGATATTCATCCCTCATTAAAGTGGGGGGTTTAGATTGAGATACTGCACTGAAGTAGTTAACTGGGTTTGCCATTTTTTTTTGGTAGAGAGAATAAAACAGAGTATGAAGAGTTTTTTAGAGAAGAAAAAAAACCACGAGTTAACTCAACAGGGATGAGTATTCAGTATGAGAAATATGACAATCAACAACTAAGCTTTGAATCTGTCTTTAGCGATTCAAACACACTTGCTTTTAGAATCTACGTCAAACAGGTTGAAGTAGCTCCAGAAAACAGAGTATATTTATGAGTGGGGATCAAGGCAAAGAAACAGACTCAAACTACTACCTGGAACATGGGAATCAAGTATAGAACAGGATCCTTTGATATTAAGAATCAAAGACCGCTCTGATACCAATTGTTGATCCCAAATAACGATGTTCTTTACTTGATGGACTTTTACTACACACAGATTAATGGATAAGTGCCAGGATCGAAACTCAAACAAGAATTTAACACAAACTCAGAAACAATGTTAAAGAAGTTGCGGAAAAACACTTTAACAGAAAATCAATGGAACAGTATATAGAACTCAAATCACAAGTTTATATTGATTCAACTAGATGATTACACACAAAACCTCAATCTGTTTAACAGGCTAAACAGACGTTTTATACTTCTCTATAGAAAGGATCTAAACTATTCTTGAGGTTAATTCTCTCTAAACAAAACGTATGAATAATTGTTAATTCTAACAAAGACTTCTATACTATATATACAAGACTGAGTACAAGATAATTATCAAAATAAAATTGATCTTTAGCATCAATACCATAATTATCTTCAACCATATCTCTAACTCATCTTTTATCTTCAAGTCTTCTTTATCTTTAGAAGCAGCACTAACCTTCTTTTAGCAATATTAATCATTGAGCAGTATTAACCATGCTTGCAGTAGTAATCTTCAACATTATTAACTACTAGCAGTACTAACTCTCCAAGCAATACTAACTATTCAAGTAGCAGTACTAACTTTTCAAGCAGTATCAATTCTACTAGAAGTATTAAAATTACAAGTAGTAGTAATACCTTTCAACTGGTAGTAGTATCCATCCTTAGCATATTCTGACTCAACAATCTCTCCCTAACTTAACTTTTCCGGATGAGAAGTTAAGTTCTTCAACTTAGAGTCTTCGTGATGCTTTCAACACTTCAGCTTAGTTCCCCAAATTAGGATCCAGACCTAGACTTTGATTAATGATCCTTTTAATCACAATCCTTGCCATTTCAGAACCTTGAGGACAGATTAGTTTGGCTTTCAGCATCCCCTGTAGCTTGGCTAGGCTATGGTCATATATCTTATCCACCAGGTAATATTCATGGAAGCTTTTGTCAATGGTTAAGATATACACCCCCACACCTTTCTATGAGCATCCAGTTGTCCACAGACTTGAAAACTTTCTTGATTATGTGCTTGACAAGGTTTGGACTGAACATCATGCATAGATACTCCATTGCTAGTTTCTTGATGTTCATCCCTGATGTCTTCAGCACATCCCCATACAGAGTCATTCCTACTTTGAACATTTCTTCCAAGTCTGACCTTGAACAACTTCTGGATATCTTGCCCCAAGTAGAATAAACTTCAAAGTGATCACCCATCCTCTTGATTCTGAAATACTCTTTTCCTTGATCTTCTAGAATATCTCAGTGGATGATTTCAGGGGCTTGAACTGAAATGGGATCTGCTTTTACTAGTTCATCATCTGTTACAGTCATGTAAAGACCAAAATAAACATCAGATTGACTTGGTTGTTGTGCACTTTGACTTGATTGCTCTGTATGACCTGTAACAGATGGTTCTGCCTCTGTTTCTGCTCCTTCAACCCTTGACTTTTTGGACTGTTTCTTGGAAGCTATAGTTTTCACTCTCTTGGCAGATTTGACTTCCACAGCAACAGGTTCTTCCTTCTTTTCTTCATCCTTTTCTTTTGAACGGGTGGTTTCCTCACTCTCAGGGAAGGGTTATTGGATATTGAGATCATGTCTCTCTTTCATTTGTCTTTCAAACTCAACCCTTTGAGTGAAGTCTCCTTGAAGCTTTGTCATTTCCTTTTTATATAGCTCTTCAACTCTGTTGTATGACATGCTAGCAAACATCTCTTCTTTTACACCAATTGAGCCTTTCAGAAAATTCATCATTTTTCTCCTTTCTTGATTGGCCAAATAGGTCTTAGAAGGTTGCCTTTTCTAAGTCTTTGCTGGCAGTCTGTGCTTGGATGCTTTCACTGTATTTTTCTTGGCCTCAGCTGCAGCTTTCAAGCTCTTTTGATATTCCTCATTCAGCTTAGTAGACAGATCTAGAGCAATCTGCCTATCTTTGGCCTTTTGAGTCTCTTCTTCTTGTTCTAGCTCAGCCTGTAGCTTCTTTGCCAATTCCTCATCAATCTCTATCTATTTTAGCTTCTTGGGAGGTTGTACAGATTCATCCACTTTTGCCTTGCCTTTTCTTTTCATTTCTGCCTCACTGATTTCTTTTCTTTTCTGCTCAAGACCTCCTTCTTTAATTTCCACTCCCTTGGCCTTTTGAGTGGCTTTGGGAGTGTCTGTTTTGGCCTTTAGAAGAGTTTCTGCTATTTCTATTTCTTCAACAGATAGCCCTATTACTGCTGCTGGCTCTGTTACTGCTGCTAGCCCAATTTGTGCTGCTAGCTTGAAAGTTTTTGCTGCTGGCCCTGTTTCATTACCCTGCTCCCCCTCAACTGTAGTTGTTGCTGGCCCTGTTTCATTACCCTGCTCCCCCTCAACTGTAGACTTCATCCCATCAGGACTTTGCTTGTCAGATCCAGCTCTTAACTCCCCCTTATTCTCCCCCTTTTTGGAAGCATCATGAAGGATGATCCTCTTTTTCAGTATGAACTTGGTTCTTTTCTTCTTTTGCACTTGCTTTATGTTAGGTCTGATTTTATAGTAATCATTGTATTTATAGAGCTTGGTCATATACTGTGTTTAGTTATTATATGTGTTGTATCTGACCAAGGGTATTTAAGTCCCTTTGGTCTTTGTTTGTTGTAAGAATTGCACGCACATTAATCTGAATTTTCTGTTTTGCGCTCCTATTGTCTCTCTCTCTACTTTCTCTCTCTAAGCTAGATCTTGAGAGAATTGAGAGATTGTTTTACTGAATCTGAATTAGTGATCGAAATCGAAAATTTGATCGATTTTCTTGAATTTTTCAAGAAAATCTCGTTTTCTTGATTTCTCACAAAATTTGGATCTGTTTCTGTTTAAATTTGTACGATTTTGATTGTTTTAGATTCGTTTTGATTAGTAGTTCAAGTTTGATTCATACTATTTTGCATAAAATTCATGTTTTGATTCTTGATTTTGCAAATTTGTATTTTTCTGAAGAAAAAAAAAAAACGTGTTTAGATACTGTTACATTCTAGTTTTTGAGATTTAGTGTTGTTTAATCGAAATTGGTTATTAATTGTTGTTAGAATTGTGTTTTCGAAAATCAGTATGTGATTTTCTTAGTTAAATTTCTTGGTTTGATCTGATTTTGCGAAAATTTTCGAGTTTTTGAACTTTGCGTTTCATTCATATAGTTTGCGGGTCATTCATATTGCTTTGCGTCTCATTCATCATCTTTTTTTTTCAGGTTTTCGCTTGAAGCCTCAAACGCAAAGTCTCAGTTTGCGTTTCTAGCCTAACCCGCAAAACTCAACTTTACGTTTCCCACTACACCCGCAAACCTCATTGTGCGTTTCCCATTGCAAACGCAAACCTCTGTTTGCGTTTCCCACAGCACCCGCAAAGCTCAACTTTGCGTTTCCTTCCACACCCGCAAAGCTCAACTTTGCGTTAACTTCTAGACCCGCAAAGCTCTTGTTTCCTGACTTAGTTTAAAAAAAAAAAAAAAGAGTCTGGAAATTTTTTTTTAGTGTCATCTAAATTTTTTTTTCTTTTTAAACTTTGTATCATATCAAGTGTTTTTCAAATTGTCAATTTTTAATATTTTTTTTTTTCGAAAATTTTTTCAATTCAATCTGATTTTTGATTTTCATATTTACAATTGCAATGGATTCTTCCAAGTTTGCTTCCAAAGCTCAGTTCTACAGCAGTGATCTGATGATGCAATTGGGAACAGATACTCGTCCACCAGTCTTAATCAACGAAGATGAGTTTACACAGTGGCAAGATAGGTTTACAAATTTCATTGAGCGTCAGAGTAACGGAGAGTATATGATGAAATCTTTGTCTGAAGGACCATTTGTCAAGCCAAAAGATGACATTCCTTTGACTGATGATGAAATCAAAAGCGAAAAAGCCGATAGAGAAGCAAAATCCAATTTAATGCTAGCACTTCCTAACTCAATCTACAATAGAATTGATTGTTTCAAGCATAATCCAAACATGATGTGGACTCAATTAGAAAAGATCATGCTTGGGTCATTTGTTGCTACTCAGATACGCCAGACACGCTTCATGAACAACTTTGAGGAATTTAAGGCGAAGGACAATGAATCTCTGAAGGCTATCTTTGACCAATTTTGCGCTGTGATTAATGATCTCAGAAAGATTAAAGTGGAAAAGACTGATCTGGAGACGAATCTAAAGTTCCTTAATTCTCTTAAGCCTGAGTGGAATAAAGCATGTCATAGACTGAGGAACAATGTTCGGATATCTACAATGCAGATTCAAGAACTGTATGAGATTTTGTTGACTGATGAGAGTTTGGTACTGGAAAAGAAGGCCAAATTGGATAAAAAGAACAAGAAAACAGTTTATCCGGTTGCTCTTCTCACGAAGCAACTGAAGGAACAAGCGTTGTCTGATAATGCTTACACCGGATCAACTGATGACGATGGAGAGGCCTTACAGAAAGCTATGATCCTTCTTTCTCAGCACTACCAGAAGAAGTTCCAACCAAAGTCGGGTTCCAACTATTCTCACTTCACTTCCAGTCCTAAAGTGAAAGTACCTGAGCTAAAGAATGTTGCTTGCTACAACTGCGGAAAGCCGGGTCACATGTCAAAGGAGTGTAGAGCAAAGGTGGTTAGGGATTCGGCATACTACAGAAAGAAAGTGGAATTGGCTGACAAAAGAGAGAATGGAACTGCTTTGCTGGCCGAGGAAGAATTCTGGATGGATTATTCCGATGATGAAGCATCAAACGTCGAGATCGCTCAGATGTGCTTGATCGAAGATGATCAGTCAGATGATTCTGATTCTGATGCTGGTGAGGTATATTCTGAATTTGACTACAAATTTATTACCTCTCAGTTTGATATCATGATAAATGCTTTATCTGATTTGCGTTCAAAGATTTTATTTGAAAAGAATTTAAATGTTGAAAAGTCAGATTTAATTGAAAAGTTGAAAATTTCTTTGAAGGATGAAAAATCTATTTTAGAAAATACTAAAGACATCTTTCAAAGAAATTGGATGCTTTGGAAAATTCAAACAAGACTTATCTTGAATCTTTGACATCTATGACTAATTTAAAAGATGAATTTTCTGATAAAATAATTAAGTTAGAAGAAAAGCTTTATCGAAGAGACCAATCTGAACAAACAATCTATATGAACAAGTCGAGGAGTGAAGAGGCTTTAAAACAGAGATGGGGACTTGGTTTTGATAATCCTCAATTTTTAAACAAAGTAATAGACGAAGTTCCCACCTTATATAAATACGATTATCTGACACTTGCTCATTATGCTCCTCAGTTCAAATTTCATTGGACTAGTGAAAAGGAAGTGTTAGATCTCGAAAATGAGAAAATGATATATAAAAAGAAAAATGAAATTCCTTTTGTTTATACGTCTGAAAATGCCAAATATTTTCCGGAAAAATCAAGTAGAGGAAGAAGAGTTTTAAATGATATATCTTCTGTTAAATCTTCAGTGTCTAATGATTTTATTCCTTCTTATGCCCCTGATTCTGATAAGGAAAATATTTCTTCAATCATTTATGATTCGAAGAAATATACTCCTCAGTTAATATTAGAAGGAAAAATCATAGATCTTGAAGATCAGATAGAAGATCAAAATATTTTGAAGAAAATTGATTCTGACATTATTCTTTCTTTTATGACTTCTAGTCTTGAAGAAAATTTATTTTCTCAAAAATCAGATTCTATTTCTAGCCTATTTTCTGATTCTAAGGAAAATAAGAAGGAAGTTTCAAATTTTAAAATCCTTTCTCAAAATAATTCAGACTCCGAGGTGAATTCAAATTTATTAGTTGATCAGATTGGTTGCTTAGATAAATTTATTTCTTCTGATTTAAATATTAAGTTTAAAATTCTTGATGATTCTTTTACGCTAAATGATCAATATTATAAACCTAAGCGTAAAATAAGACGGTCAAAGAAGTCGAAGAAACGAGATACAGTTCTTTCTGACTGTTCTAATTCTTCCGATACTAGTATTTCAGATAGGACTGTGAGCCAGTCAAAGAAGCAAATCTGGAGAAAGAAGCGGATATTTGAGGAATATATTGTTGATGAGGATAAATGTGTAGACAAACTTTATAACAGTGATTCATTTGCTTCATGTAATAAAATTTCAAAATATTCTAGGAAGCAAATGTTTCGAATTTCAAAATATGTCTCATGTTCTTCCTCAGATTCGAATTCTGATGATTATGCTTTCTCTTCTGATTGTGATTATTTTTCTGATCCTATTCCTCGTGCTTTATCTGTTAAATCTGCTTCTTATTTCCCCATAAGAACTTCAACTAACAAACACGGGCCCAAATTCAAGTGGGTTCCCAAATCTTTATCTGATTCAAAGTTGCAGGCATCACATGTTAAGGGGGAGTAAGAGAAAGTTGGCTTCTAAGTATTTCAGCTTAGAACCCGTGCTTCAACGACTTCGACTTCTAAACACAACAGTTTAGAACTCGTTCTTCAATGATTAAGCTTCTGACTTAATGAGATACTGTGAGTACATCAATTTTATTTCCGCTGCATATATCTCTGATTATGATGTGTTCCAGTTTTTCTCAATGTTTCAAGAATCTGAGCTTGTTTATCTATCTCATGAATTTGTATCACCCAAATTTTTCTTTTAATATGAGACACAAATTTATTTTCTTCAATGTAAAAGATGAAATAGTTGAATTTTATTTTGTTTCAACTAAATATCTATTGAAAGTTTAAATCTTTACAAATTTTATTCTATAAAGTAAAGTTTTACATTTTTTTTCTTTCCTTTGAATAAAATATGTGTCTAGGATAAGTTTTCAAGTTTTTTTGTTTATATTAATGTTTTTATATGGTCAAATTTCAAGTCTTACAAAAGTCGAAAAGTCAGCAACATGATTGAAACTTTTATTACTGCTTTAAAGATATGTGAGTCGGAATTTTTATAGTTTACTTTGCTTAGACTACCTAAATGATCAGAATTATAGATTGGAATGAAAATATGGGCTAAGCATTTAAACGTTGATCTGAGTGATTGAGATGAATATTAAATTCTTAAAATACAGAAATCTCTAAGTTTAAAAGTTTGTACCTGTGACCTTTCTGGTTTGGGAAAGTACGTTCCGTGGGATGCTTGTCATCTGGTCCCCTAAGGTCATTTGGTCTGGGAGTGATTAAACATAAATCCTGCAATAGAACCAGATCGAAAGTCATGTTCTACTGGTATGAATGGGTTTAGGATATGTCGATGTAGCCGATCTGATCCGGGAGAGTAAGTTCCAAGGGGTGCTTGACACCTAGTCCCCTAAGGCCAACTGGTCTGGGAGCGGCTGACCCAAATCTTGCAATAGGGTCAGATAGAAAGTTACGTTTACGGCATGTTCTTTATTTAATAAACTTCTTGATTAAAAAGATGCCAAAGTGCACAAGCTTAAAAGATGCCAAAGAGCACACTCATGTTAAGATGCCAATGAGCACAATGCTAAAAGATGCCAATGAGCACACATCTCATGATACTTGGTGATATGTTTGAGTTGCGATAAATCTGTAAATTTATGAATATCTTAATTCTTGATGGCTTAGTGTGAGTACATGCAAAGTTCTCTATAATATTTTTAGAATTACATTTTCTTGAAGCTAATCGAAGATTCGCATGTGAGCACACTGAATAGATTGCTGGAAGTTTTTGAAATTGAACATGTCTTAACTTGATATGCAATGAAACTTGTTCTTGTATCCTACAACATATGTTTGATTTCAAAAGATTGATAAAATTGTAATATTTTACTCTGTAAGAATTTAATTTGTTTAGTGTTTAAAATTTTATATGTTTAGTTGTTTCAAAATTTACATTCAGTATATTTTTCTTTCTACATTAATTTCTGATCACTGTGTTCTCATAAATATATTTTAATGGGTTTATGCATTATTCAAGGGGGAGTAAACAAAGAGAATGTATTTCAAAGATTATATCTGTTTTTGAGGGGGAGTATATGATTTTCTTTATATGAATGCTAATTTGAATTGTCATATCTAGTGCATTTGTGTAGGGGGAGTCAAAGAGTTTAAAAAGGTAAATTTTGTCCAAGTCAGCTTTGCGCTTCCAGAATGACACGCAAACTTTGATTTGCGCTTCCTTAGTGAAACGCAAACCTTGCTTTGCATTTCCTTCTTGAAACGCAAACTTTGATTTGCGCTTCCTTCATGAAATGCAAACTTTGGTTTGCACGTCCAACATGAAGCGCAAACCTCCTCCGTTTTCTCTGTTTCTTTAATTTTGCAGATCTTAAGTTGTCTCGTCTCCAACATTTGCATGACCAAGTTGATCAAGATCATCAAGACCATGAGGGGGATAAGTCAAGGAGAAGTTAAAGAGACAAAGAGCTCAAAAGTTTATCTACTGATCAAGATTCGCTCAAAGATTCTATTCTCTCAGCTACAACTAATTCTTTTGCTGTTTCTGTTCCGAACACCATAGTTCATTCAAGATCATTCAAAAGAGGTGTATCGTCTAGAGCTCAAAACAGTAAAGACAACTTTATCTGAAAGATGCTGAGAAGAAATTTTTCTTAAAAAGTCAGAAAGCTTCTGAAAGTCGCTTTGTTGGTCCGTGCTATTATAGAAGACAATTTTTGAAGACCAAAGCGCCAATGATTACTAAGGGGGAGATTGTTAGGTCTGATTTTATAGTAATCATTGTATTTATAGAGCTTGGTCATATACTGTGTTTAGTGCTTATCTGTGTTGTATCTAACCAAGGGTATTTAAGTCCCTTTGGTCTTTGTTTGTTGTAAGAATTACACGCACATTAATCTGAATTTTCTGTTTTGCGCTCCTATTGTCTCTCTCTCTACTTTCTCTCTCTAAGGATTTAGAGATTCTTGGACTCTCACTTTAGAACCAATTTCTTGAGGTTGGTGATCTGTACCTGTTGGGAGAGGATTATCTGTTGCATCTCCTCTATGAGTTTGCCCTGAGACAGGACATCCTCATTTATATTTGCCAATGTTTCCATCAATTCATCATAGGTATATCTATCCTCACCACCTTTAGGTGTGTTTACCACCCTTGGAGGATCACTGGAACGTTTAGTAGGGGTCCTCTGCCTAGCAGAGGCACCTTCTACCCCCTTGGTTTCTTGGAACCGGGGACCTCTGGATGATTGCTCACCCAAAGTTTCCGTGGGGAAGGTCTTAGGAATGTTCACACTGTCCTGCTCTGCACTTTGTGCAAAGTCAGTAGTGTGAGCCTTACTACCCATATGCTCTTCCTTCTCCTTATTGAGCACCTCCTTGGGGTTGGGAGACACCCCTGTGGTTTCCCTATCGATATTCTCTAATGGAGAATTCTCCATTAGAGGGCTTGAAGGCTGTGGGGGTGAAGGTACAAGAAGGGAAGGAACCTTCTTTACCTTTTTCCTTATATAGATTTTGGTGATGGGGGATGTGGGCTTTTCAATAGGAAGCTGAGGAGGATTACTAGAAATGAGTGGTGTGGGTAGGTCATCAGTTTGGTTGTCTAATGAGGGGTTTGACATTGATGCCTCACCATGGGAATGTGACACACCCATCATTGTAGAGAACAATGGGGTGTCTTGGCCAGAAAAGTCCTTGGAGGGCCTTTTCATGTTTGAGAATACCTTCCCTTTGGGAGGTTTTGGTACATACACCTCTTGAAAAGAGGGTAGATCCGTCAAATCCTTCAGTATAATCTCTTGTACAAACCTAGGATACATGTAAAAGCTTTTGGATTTGGTATCCAGATTTGACATAAAATCATTGAAAATCATTTGAGAGAAATTGAACTTTCTAGAGGTAGCTAAGCAGACCAAAGCATAAGCTAAGGTACTGCTAAAATCACTCCATCCAGTTGTTTTTCTTGAAATGCAATGTTGGAGGGTATGAACAAAAAATCTCCACTGTGGTGAAAATCTGTTCTTGAAAAACTTGAATACATCAGTGGGACCTTCATACCCCATATTACTAAGAATGTGGAAGAGATCTTCCTTAGGTAAGGAGGTTATACCCGAGGCATCATCTAAGCATAGATGGATGCGAATACATTCCTCTGAGATGGTCAGGGGTTTATCACACACCCTGGTTTGAATGACCTGAGTCCCTTCTTCAGTGTGAATGGTAGCATTGGCCCAGAACTGTCTTTGATGTTCCACATAGATTGTGGGATTGACAGTAAGAGCGTGGGCGATGTGTGAGGATTTGAGGAAATCCACTATGGCATGGAAACCTTCAGCTTGCTTTGGTTTCTGCAACATAGCGAGCTCGTTGTGTTCATCAAATAATGCTCGTCCTGCCATTGTTCTGGTTAAATCTAGCGTTCGAATCGTTCCTAGGGTTGACATTGGTAAGCAAGAAATCGAGAGAGAGAAGAAGAAACAATTGAAGTTCAAAGAGCCGTTTGTATTTTGGCGGTCACAAAGGGTATTTATAGGTGGAGGGTTTCAGTTAGAAGCAGTACTAAGTACCCTAGCAGTATTAACAAGCCCGTAGTATTAACTCATATTAGCAGTAGTAACGCATACTAGCAGTATTAACACAGGCTAGCAATATTAACACATACCAGCAGTAGTAACACTGATTAGCAGTAGAAATAAGGTAAGCAGTAGTAACTTTGCACTGGCAGTATAAACCACCTAGCAGTAGTAACCGTACTTAACCATATTTGAACTGTCAACATGATTAATATAGAGAGCAGTATTAACTTAACCAGGAGTACCAAGTATCCAATCAAAACAATCTGAAACACTTAAACACACAGTTAGCAGCATCATGCACTATGAAATTTTCAAAAGTCAACTTACCTTTTGAAACCATACCTTTGTCACTTATCTTACCTCTTGCTGGATCAACAGCAACATGTCCTCTATCAAATCTTTTGAAGTATTGAAGGCGGTCCATGTTACCTGTCATGTGCCTAGAGCAACCACTATCTACATGCCAAATGCTCTTCTTCTTGAGCTATTGGTTGCCCTGCACACTAGATAAAACAGTTAGTTTCTGGAGGGAACCCAAGCCAAAGTGGTCTTGGGTTGCCCTTTCTCATCAACATATTCATAATCGGTAAGATTGGTCTTAATGAGATTATCAGAATTTGGAATCTCATGGCTGGAATACTTTGTCAAAATTATAGGCTTGGCAGCATTAATACTGGTAGTAGCACTATCCTTGTTAGCAGTACTAACTTGGTTAGCAGTACTAATTTGGTTAGCAGTACTAACTTGGTCAGCAGTACTAATTTGGTTAGCAGTACTAACTTGGTCAGCAGTAGTATTGCTATCAGCAGCACTATTTCTGTTAGCAGTACTATTTGAGGTAGCAGTACTAACAGATTTCTTGACTTTTGGAACCCAAATCTTGACAAAGTTGTTTGATTTCTTGTTTTGTGAGTTACTCCTTGACTTGCTTGGAGTATTTTCTTTTCATTTAGCAAACTTATTCTGAATATGAGATTTTGCAGTCCCAGTTTTCATTGGTATTGTTCTCATATTGGCAGCCATATGATTTCTTGATTGTTTCCTATAACCAAAAGAATTTTGTGTTTGTCTTTGAAAAGTAACTCTTTGGTTAATAGGATTGAAATAATAGTATTTGGCAAGATGATTCAATTTTCCACAGATAAAACAGGGCTTTGGTCTATTGATTTTGCTTAGATCAAATCCCTGTTTTTGAGCCCACTGATTATTTCTGTTTCTCTGATTTTCCCTTATTTTATCATGTTTGTGGTGTTTGTTCTGTTGACAAGTACAGGGATTTATAACAGAGGTTTGCATGTAGTGAATTCCCTGTACATTTTCCTTTCCTTTCCTGGAGGTCTCAGCTTTCTCACTCTTAACAGTCTCTTTCTCTGTCTTGGTCATCTCCACTTTATCACTTTTCATAAATGGTTTACCTCCCTTCTCATTTGTCATAATGTGGTTTTCTAAGGGAATATCTTTATGGTCTTCCTCATTCTTACTCTCAGAGTCTTCTTCTTCAGAGTTTGCCTCAACCACTACTTTGTCTAAAGGATCTACTTCTGTGGCTCCTGTAGGTAATTCCTTCTTGTCTTGTCTTTCTAAGAGGTCTGAGGTGGGAGGAATGTAGTTATTGTTGTAAGGTGGAGGGGTGGTGTTGTAGCCTATTCCTCTTCTCAGTTTGTCATGAACTTGAGTTTTGAGTAAAGAGTCCATTGCTTTAGAAGCATTGGAATATTTCTCAATATCTAATTTAGCCTTCTCAAATTCACTCCTTATTTTCTCACATTCCTTTTTGGCCTTCTCTAGTTGAATCTCTAACTGATTCTTCTCCCACTTCCAGTAGTTGGTATCATATGAATGTGGAAGTTCATTGGCCTGGTATGCCTTAATTTGTTCTTCAAAATTCTCAACGGTCACAATATACTCTCTTCTATCTTTCTCCCACCTTTTAAGGTCATCACACATGCTCTGATTGTGATCCCTGTACTTTTTAACAGTTTCAAGACATGCTTTAGAGCAAAGGTTAGATTTTACCTCAGTGGGGAGTGCAGTACTTGAAGACTCTATAACCTCAGCCATCAATGCTTGATTCTGGATTATGTTTATGATGATTATTGGTTTCTGAGTTCCTTATGCTCTGATACCACTTGTCAGGATCGAAACTCAAACAAGAATTTAACACAAACTCAGAAACAATGTTAAAGAAGTTGCGGAAAAACACTTTAACAGAAAATCAATGGAACAGTATATAGAACTCAAATCACAAGTTTATATTGATTCAACTTGATGATTACACACAAAACCTCAATCTGTTTAACAAGCTAAACAGACGTTCTATACTTCCCTATAGAAAGGATCTAAACTATTCTTGAGGTTAATTCTCTCTAAACAAAACGTATGAATAATTGTTAATTCTAACAAAGACTTCTATACTATATATACAAGACTGAGTACAAGATAATTATCAAAATAAAATTGATCTTCAACATCAATACCATAATTATCTTCAACCATATCTCTAACTCATCTTTTATCTTCAAGTCTTCTTTATCTTTAGAAGCAGCACTAACCTTCTTTTAGCAGTATTAATCATTAAGCAGTATTAACCATGCTTGCAGTAGTAATCTTCAACAGTACTAACTACTAGCAGTACTAACTCTCCAAGCAGTACTAACTATTCAAGTAGCAGTACTAACTTTTCAAGCAGTATTAATTCTACTAGCAGTATTAAAATTACAAGCAGTAGTAATACCTTTCAACTTGTAGTAGTATCCATCCTTAGCATATTCTGACTCAACAATAAGAGTGCGGAAGCATTTCTAATATGTAGAAAAGTAGAACATTCAAGGTAATGGACACACAAATAATCAACAATCAGAATCGTAAGATATAGCAAGGATTTTACTCAAGACACTGTTTCATTTATAAGCTTTTAAGAACACCAAGAACACGTACTTGTGTGTGTGAATACTCTCAGGGAAAATACAATCTCTTGAATCTGACTTGTGTGTGTGCTTGCTTGCTTTCTTGCTTTCTTACAAACTCAAAGGAGGTGCTTATATATATACAATGAGAATGCACCCCTTAGTACAAGACAAAGACTGACATAAAAGTGACCTGTATACTTTGGACAGTTGGTTTCACGTGTTCTGCACGTGACTTTGTCTTGAACTGAGTTTGATGTCTTCGAAGTCTCCAGAGGTTAGCCATCATAGAGGCTCTGTGAGTGATCACAGAGGCTCTGTGATCTGAAGATCATTATCCGGTTACGAATCCTCTGGCAGAGCTTCGACGGAATCTTCTGAGATTGTAGGTTATGTGGTACGCTTGGATGTTCTGATTTGACTTCTGCAGTTCCTATACTTAGCCTATTTTTCAATACTTCTATACATAGAAGTTGGAGCTAACAAAAGAAAAAATTAAAATCATGATATATCTCGCTGCATTGCGCGAGTAAGTTTCTAGTATATATATAATGTGATATCAAAATAATAAAATAAGATATTATTTTATGATTTGATTTTCTTTAAATTAAATTTTAATTATATTAAATACGATTTGGTTTTATTGTTTTAGTATTTTTGTCTATGTAGGTATGAAAACCTAGTTGAAGTTTATATAGGGATTTGTTCAATTAGTTCATAAAAATAAATATACTTTTATACACACAAATATAATATATATATATATATATATATATATATATATAATGTTATCAAAATAAATAAAATAAGATATTATTATATGATTTGATTTGTTTAAATTTTTTTAAAGAATTAATTATATTAAGTATGATTTAATTTTAATGTTTTATTGCAATGATGGAAAAAGATATGATTTTATTGTTTTAATCTAATGAAAGTTTTAATTTAAACAAATCAAATCATAAAACCATATTTTATTTTATTTAGAGCGAATAAAATAAATAATAGTTTTATAATTTGATTTGTTTAAATTAGGAAACTAATTATGTTAAAGACGATTTAATTTTATTATTTTTTTTCTATCATTGCAATAAATAAACTTATTATCGATATTTTAACACCAAATCATTGAAAACCACTAAGAAATGAACTGCAATTTTATTATCCTAAAATTAGGGTTTCTGATTTTCATATTGTTTTTCATGCAAAAACTCAAAATCAACTATTTAGATTTTAATCAAACGAAAGATTCATGCATACTATCATCTTTATAACAAATCCCTATATAAACTCCAACTAGGATTTTATATCCAAATAAGCAAAAATAGTAAAACAATAAATTAAATTGTATTTAATATAATTAATTTTTTAATTTAAACAAATTAAAATATAAAATAATATCTTATTTTATTATTTTGATATCACATTATATATATACATACTTGTGTGTATAAAAATATTGTTTTTACTTTTTTATAAGAAAAAGATAAAAGAATAAGAATAATGTTAAAATAACCTTTGATTTAACGGAGTTAACGAATACATTAGTCTCAAAGATAATGGTCAAAATAAATTGAGTACCATAAAAAACAAATCCACAATGACCATACCATTCAAACCACACGACCAAAACCACAATTCACTCTTTTTATAATTATATTATTTGAAGCATGTGGGTCCCACAAATACTCGGGGAACTGAGAAAGTCGCAGACGTCATGGTCATTGTTGTTACTATTCAATAACTTTTCGTCTTTTCATAAATTTACACTTACACTCCCTCATTTTTTATAATTATCTCAAAACCCCCTTCAAAGCATGAAATCGTTATAAAATACATTTTTACTTCAGAAAATAGTCATAAACCCACTTCTCAAAATTATTATTACAAATTATATAATTTCGTCAATATTGTATAGGTTTTTTCTAAAGCAATCAAATATATTAAAATAGCAATAAAAATTATGTAGTTGGAGAGGGCCAGAAATAATGAAATGCCATAATCAAAAGCATATCCAACCCACATTTGAAGAAAACAAAAAAAAAAGGTAAAAGATATCAGGGGTGGACCTACCCTTCCCAGGGAGTCCGGTGTATCCGCTCAATTTCGTTTTGTAAGAGTGAAAAAAATTTCGGTACGTAAGGTGCACCTGCTCAATTACAGGGGTTGCTCTGTGATATATACGTTTTTGAGCGGTGAAAGGTACACAAATCCCAAAAAAACCAAAATTTACTCTCAAAATCAACTAGAAAATTAAAAAAAAAAACTTTTGAAATCAATCAAAAAACCCAAAATATTTCTCGAATCAACACAAAAAAACCAAAAAAACTCATCTAATCAACACAAAAGCTTAAAAAATCTCTCAAAATCAACCAAAAACATAAAAAAAATCCCCCAATAGGGGAATTCACCTAAAAACAAATCGACAACAATTTTTTATGTTTTTCGTTTGTGCACCCGTTCACCTAAAATCTTTGATCCGCCACTGAAAGATATAAAAAAAAACATCAACAATTAAACAAACAAATCAACCAACGATAAACCAAAAGGAAAGAAAGACTCATGCTTTAGGTTTTTTTTAAGTACTCAAAATGATAATTTTTGAAATATACGATGATTATAAAAACAATTTTTAGAATCTAGTGATTAAATAGGAAATTATTATATTATTTATTGTAAATTTCTAGGAATTATCCTTAATTAGAACAACTTAGTCTTTTACAAAAATAATTAACTAAAACTAGAAGCATACTCACGCAATATAGCGAGATATATCACGATTTTAATGTTTCATTTTATATTTTGTTTTTTTGTCGATTTACAGTACGATTTTGGATGGTTTTCAGAAAGTGATAATGTTTTTTTTTATAAATTTATTTAATTTAGGCTTAAAAATATAATGTTTTTTATACAAAAAAATTAAGTATTTTGTTATAATTCAATGATTATCTTATATATTTTAATGATATCTAGAAAAAATAACCAATTACATATGTAATAATATAATTAAAACAAATTTTTAGTAATATAATATATTAATTAATAGTGCCACAAGGAAACGTCTGCATAAAAGAATGTCTTGCACATATCAAATTGGTGGATGTTAAAAACTTGCAGTAGTAATATGTATCTTGTGCATTGATACTTGTAAATTAAGAGATTTTTAAAATCTTGCATAAAATGATAATACCTTGTGCCTAACAATTTGTATTTAAGAGTCTTTTATCCCTACATAGGTAGTATAGATATAGATGATGTATACTTATTTCTCAATTTAGAGTAGTCGAAAAAACGAAAAATGACGATTTACGTTAGCCAAGTTGTACCGCAATTAGTGATGGCCAAATGGGCCCGCCCCGCCCCGCCTCGCCCCGATCGATTAACCGAAGCCCGGCCCGCTCAAAGTCTGGTCCGGCCCGACCCGGTAGTAAACCGTTTTGAAGCCTGAAAAGCCGGACCGGTTCATGTTTTTGGAGGATTTGTCGGCCCGGCCCGGCTCGGCCTGAGCCCGGTTCACGGCCCGACCCGATTCGTACGTTTAAAAAAAATAGAGACGTTATGTTACCGTTTATATACGTTTTTTTGATCTTTTTTTGTATTTTTACCTCCCAAAATCCCTATAAATACTTGTATTGTAAGTTTGTAACTTAAAATTATATATAATACATATTTTTAAAGTGTATTTTAGTGATTTATTATAAATAAAACGTATTTTTAAAGTGTATTTTAGTGATCCAGTCCAATTTTTATTTTTTAAAGCTTAGTAATTAGTTATTATATAAAGATTTTTTTTAAATACGAAAAAATGCTCAGCCCGATCACGACTCGGTTTTGGGCCCGGCCCGGCCCGGTTTTCCTATAACCGATTTTTTCCAACATTAAATGGGCCACACATATTCGGGTGAAACCCGGCCCGGCCCGGCCCGAAGCCCGATTGGCCCGGTTTTTTAGTTTACTGTTTGGGCCCGAAGCCCGTTTTGGCCCGGACCGGCTCGACCCGACCCCGATTTTTTGCCATCACTACCCGCAATTCTATATTTAACTTATCATTATTAAGGATAGAGTAAATTATTTTTTTGGTCTTTGTGGTTATCACTCATTATCAAGTTTGGTCATTCTATTAAACTAAGTTCAAATTTGGTCATAGTGCTTGCCATTTTATTTCACTTTTAGTCCATCTGACCAACTTTAGTTAAAAATCTTAGTTATCTTAAGGGTATTTTTGTCTTTTCATCTTTTCTTAGTCTTTTTGATTTTTTGCTTTAATAGATTATAGAGTAAATTACAATTATAGTCTCTCTGGTTTGTCTTTTTTACTTTTCTTTTTTATCTTTTTTTTATACTTTTATTATATTAATTAATTAATGATAATTTTAACTAACAATAATATAAAAATACATATTTCATTTTGTAAATTACACCAACATAAAAATCTTATCGATACCTTTAAAATAATTTAAGTATTTAATATTTTTAATTTTTTATGCAGTTCATTGGATATATATCTGTAAATCCGTCTACACTAATTTTCTAAAAAACATTTCTATTTTAATTTGTATTTGAGAAGTTTGTCGTTTTCTATTATTTATGGAAGAAAAAATCGAAATTTCAATATGTCTATTAATTAAAAAAATGTATCGTCTTTATATATTTTATTTAATTAAATGTGAACGAAATATAATTTTTTTTATAATATAATTTTTTTTTTCAAAATATAAACTTAAATTTTATCATAATGAAAAATAAATAACCAACTAGCATATACACATTTTCTTTATTTTAATGAATCATCAGATCAGAAAAAATGATTTACAAGGTGAAATATGTATGGTTCATAAACCTGGATTTCAGATCAAACAATGCAATAAAGGCTCGTTTGGTTTGACGTAATATTTTCGAGAGATTTGAATTTTATGTAAAGATTTGGAGTTGAAAATGTTTGGAATTTTTGGGGTATTTGGTTCGTAGTTTGAAATAAAACTGAATATCATTCTCTATATAAATTTTAAGTTTATATTATGAATTTTTTTATTACGATACATTTAAGCTTATATTTTGCATAAAAATTTAAAAATCTTTAACATTTAACTTATTTTAAAGGTGGACAAGACTTTATTAATAGTGTAATTTACAAAATGAAATACGTATTTTAATGTATTTTTAGTTAAAATCATCACTAATTAATTCATTTAATAAGTGTATAAAATGAAAACAATGAAATATAAAAAGAGATAGGAAAGAAAAGAAAAAAAAAAGACAAATCAGGGAATATAATTGTAATTTACTATACAACCTAATAAAACAAAAATTGAAAAAAACAAAAAAAGGTTTAAAAATCAAAATACCCTTAATTTAACTATGGGTTTTAACTAAAGTGGTTAGACCGTTAGAGGGACCAAAAGTGAAACAAAATGGCACTAATGACTAAAATTATAATTAGTTTGAAAAAGGGACCAAAATTGATAGTGAATGGCAACCGTAAGGACCAAAAATGTAATTTACTTCTAAGAATATTAAATATTAAATTTATTTTAAAATAGATAAATATAAAGTTAAACCAACAAAATATTATTTAATTAAAACGTAGTGGTTTTAAAAACGGATTGGAATCCATTTTGCTTTCGTTGCAATCAATAATTGTAACCCAAA
Source organism: Arctium minus (assembly GCA_954870635.1). Taxonomy (NCBI): domain Eukaryota; kingdom Viridiplantae; phylum Streptophyta; class Magnoliopsida; order Asterales; family Asteraceae; genus Arctium; species Arctium minus. Next base: position 67,661,607 of record OX941090.1, on the reverse strand, counting down.
TTTTCTACTTCCACCCACACATTAAATAAAGAAAATTGACCAAAATGATTAATCTTTTCAATTAAAATGATTTTTATTTACCTTTTAAATCAAAATTTCATCTTAATTACAATTTACGTGAATTTTTTATGCATTTGCATAAACTCGATTATAAAATAAAGAAAAATATTTACGTAAATTTACGTATGGATCTCTATTTGTGTAAAAAAATTGTGTATATAATTTTTTTTTAAATATGAAAATAAGCTTTACGTAAATGTCTTAGAGCATCTCCAACTAGGGGTGCTCAAATACCCGACCAATCGACCAACCGGATCAACCCAACCCAACGCGAAATAACTCAAATTAAAGAAACCCGATGTCCAATCGAGTTGTAAAATCTTCAAACCATAGGTATTGGGTTGATATCGGGTTACTTTTATTTGAACCCAACCCAACCCGATGAACCTGATTTTTTTATTTTGTGGATTTAATATGATTATTAAGTCTCTTCTAATATGTAAATTAGACAACTACACTATTGCGTACCCTCTTCATTTACATATATTTTCAATCTATTATTCATCTCTATATAACTCCTTTATATATATGTTTAATAAATGTAAACACACACACACACACACACATATATATATATATATAGGGGCAGGTTCAAACGAGAAGCTAAACATTTTGCGAGAAGGCGAGAAGTGTTTAATCATATATGATACACAAGCTTAATCATATATGATTAAACACATGTTATTTTGACAATACATAGATGTTTAATCATACATGATTAAACACATTTACAAGCCGTGTAATCATATATGATTAAACACTTCTCGGCTTCTCGCAAAATGTTTAACTTCTCGCATGATCCTCTCTCTCTCTCTCTCTATATATATATATATATAGAGAGAGAGAGAGAGAGAGAGAGAGAGGAAAGTTCAAATGAAAACTCATTTTTCATTGTGCACGTGAACACAAATCTCACCACTCGATCTCTTTTGATCCAACAACTTATATTAAATAGAGTTTTTAATTTTAAAATGCTTAGGGATAAAATTGGAAGAAAATTTAAACACAAGCCTACCATATTTGACTTTTTATTTTCTTTTTTAATTAAAAACTTTTTACCCAATTAAAGTTTAAAATAAATTATCTTAAAAATTACTAATATTTTAATCAAACAAATTACATAAAAAAACGAGAATTTCGTGCTCTTCGATATGACATCCATCTCGATATAGTTTTTTTGTCGTTTTAACCGTTTTTTACGTGAAATGCTATATATGTGTTATATTCATTATGAATATTTATGTACGTTCAAGTTTGTACAATGTCTCGACACCGTAAGTATGTAACTCGACATCACCTTCTTCAACACTTTCTTTAACATCGTAAGGCATCATTTTTTTTCAGCACCGTAACCCAACACCCATCAAGACGAATCGAGAACCTATCAAGTAATTCTGTTGTGAATCGGAGAAAAAAAGAGAGTGCGCCACGTCTCCACATCTTCACAGGTCATTCATGTGTTATTCATCATGAATAATACAACATTCAGGGTGACGATTCATGAATTCGTGTATTATTCGTCATGAATGTTGTGTAATTCATCATGAATACTATATTATTCATCATGAATACTATATTATTCATCATGAATAATGAATGAACGTTAACATTTGTTATTCGTACTGAATGTGGGACATCCGGGGATGCGCATACATATTCATAATGAATTAAACCAAATTTTGGTTTTGAATTGGGAAACAAAAGAGAGTGTGTCATGTGTCTACACCTTCACGGGTCATTCATATATTATTAATCATGAATAATGTATCATTCAAGATGAATAATAGAACATTCAGGGTGAATAATACACGATTCATGATAAATAATACATGAATCATGGATTCGTGTATTATTCATCCTGAATACTGTATTATTCATCCTGAATACTGTATTATTCATCATGAATAGTGAATGGACGTTTACCTTTGTTATTCATACTGAATGTGGACACCCGATGACGTGCATTCATATTCATAATGAATATAACACATATATAGAATTTCATGTAAAAAACGGTTAAAACGAAAAAATCCTGAATATTGTATTATTCATCATGCATACGGTATTATTCATCATGAATACTGAATGTGGACACCCGAAGACGTGCATGCATATTCATAATGAATATAACACGTATATAGAATTTCACGTAAAAAACGGTTAAAACAAAAAAAAAACTATATCGAGATGGATGTCATTTCGAAGAGCACGAAATTCTCGTTTTTTTTGATGTAATTTGTTTGATTAAAATATTAGTAATTTTTAAGATAAATTATTTTAAATTTTAAGGGGGTAATTTTTTTTAATTAAAAATAAAAATAAAAATTCAAAGAAAGGTAGACGTTGATTCAAAATTACAATTTTGTCCTTAATCACTTCCCAATTAACCTTATTATGTATTAATCGTTGATTAGTTTTCTAAATTTTGATCAATGGTTAAGATTTGTCCTCATGTGCACAATAAAAGATGAGTTTTCATTTGAACCCACCCCTATATATATATATGTATATGTAATACTCGGTTTTAAAATAAAAAGTGTAATTATTCTTACCCGAATTGAACCGTAATTAAAAACAAAAAAAAAACTAATGATAGTTGAGGGGTTAAACCCGTCATTTAACTAAACTATTATTAATTATATATATATATATATATATATATATAACATAAAAAAATCTTAAAAAAAAAATAGAAAGAAAGAATTCTCCTTCTTCTCAATACGACTGCCATATTTCTCTCTCTCTAGAATTCATATTCTCTCTAAAATATATCTCAATCCGTTGAAGTAATCGAAGATATAATTACATATTCGGAATCTACACGACGAACCCTTCTTAGAGGTATAAATTTTTTCTTAAGTTATTTAAGTTGGTAAGTTAGGGTAGTTGAAGTTGGTTGGTAGATTATGATTATATATTGTAAAGTTATAATCATTTACATATATAGGAATGTTTGTTTTTGTCAAAATTACAAACGGATAAAGTTTAGAATCAAACGGTGATATTTGTATCTAGATGTTTAACCGCACACCAAGTGATCGGTTTAATGTCTAAGTGAACAAAATCCGTGCTTAAGCTTCTAATATAGCCATTGAGTTTTAGGTTATGCGATTATTAATAATTGGTGGTTTAAATAGGCAATCGAACGGGTTAAAGTTCGTAGTCGGTCTCGATTGATCGCGTGTTACGTCTCAATCCGATCAAGGTATGGATTTCAATTCTTTTGAATCGTGGGCAACTATTTGTTGTAGTTGACCCTTCTGAAAGGTGGTTCACCGCCTTGTGATTGATCAACTGAATGTGATCAACAAATGCGAAATTGTACACACACTTACACATTGATTTTGGTTTATTGAATCAATTGTTTGAACATTTTGATGTTTTATTAAAATGTGTCTCGTATGAGATTGTTTATGAAAAGAATGTGAAGTATATAGATTATAATTTCTGTGATCGCCATTGGGTAAGTGGCATATGTTTAGTTTTCGTTGATTTTAGAAGAACTCAATAAATGGGCACATTATTTGGGATGCCTTCTATGGCGGCTTTGTTGTCATAGCGTCCTGCAGATGACGGTCCACCAGAGTTAAGCCTATGTGGCTTACGTGAAACCACTCTGGGAGGACTTGGCTGACTTTGTTGGCTCCATGGCGGATGAATCGATTCTAGATTTTACCCACAGAATATGTGACCGTGGTTAAATTCACGGGGGATCCGTTATGTGTGCCCGCATGACGACCCAATTCGTGTGGTTTGGCCACCCCACGAACACAACGACTGGAATTGACGGACTTTATTTATATTACATTTTGAAGTTAAAGTGTGAACTGTTCTTGAGATTATTGTTTTTGATTATATTACCGAACGTTTCTTTTGATTTAAATGAACTATGAACTTCAGTTTCAAGAACTTTCTTCGAATTGAATTTTTAAGTCTTCCGCTTCGTTATCGATGTTTTTATTATTATTTACGAATTTATATTATAATCCATTCACTGAGCCCTGTGCTCAGCCGTGTTTTTGTTTTCTGACACGGCAGGTTCGAAGTGACGTTTACGGGGACGGGACTTGAGATCGAGCGTGAAATTTTGGAGTTCTTAGAATCGCATTATTATATAAACGTTCTAAGTTGATAAACACTTTTTGAAGTATAAGATTTTGGATTGTAATATATGTTTAGAGTTTATTAGTAGCTCTGATTTAGTTGTGTAATTATGTTTAGTCTCGTTCGTGACATCACCCGTTCCGGACCACAGGGATGGGGGATGTTACAGTATATATATATATATATATATATATGTGCAAACTAAAAAGTTAGCTAAATGTGATATATTTAAGAATTAAGAAATATGGATAAGTTGTACCAAATGGTTGATGATGACACGACCAACCTCAAGGCCAAGAAAGCGAAAGCATCGGGGTTGGAGAAGTCTAAAACGATTGTTGTTGATTGACATATTATCATTTGGTTTAGACATTTTTATATGTAATATCGTAATATTTTTGATGAACTTACATACTCTCATGAATTATCGGTCATTCGATTGTATTTCAAAGAAATGTTTCCTTTATGTTTATAGTTCTAAATTTGATTTCATCTTGTTTAAACACAACCCGACCAACTCAACCAACCCGATCAACCCGAACGGTTTGGGTTAAGTTGGATTGTACTTTTGATTGGGTTGGGTTGTAAAATTTTCAAACCGCCTATATTGGGCTGAGTTGTTAAAAAGCCTTCAATCCGATCAACCCAACCCGTGAACACCCCTATCTCCAACAACTTCTCTAAAATGGAGAAGTAAAAAGTGAAAATCTTAAAAAAAAAATCACATTCATCTCCAAAAGATTCTCCATTTTGAAGATTACAAAACTAATTATATTATTAAAATATTATTTCTCTCCCAAATATTTAATTTAAAGCAATTTCATTGATAAATTGAATAAAAAATCATTTCTCTCATATGTAATCATTTTTGGAGATATCTCCAAATTTGGAGATTTCTCCAAATTTGGAGATTTTCATCATCTTTTTCATATTTTTTCCATTTTGGATAAGGTTTTGATGAATCTGTTGAAGCAAGAAATTCCCAAAATCTCTATTTTGGAGAAGCGGTTAGTGATGCTCTCATGTATTTACGTAAACTCTAGCTAAAATGAGAATGTGGTTCCAAAAATGACTAAAAATTGATTTTGGTTGAAAATTTTGGCTATTTGGATTGATTTCTCCAATTAATAATGTCTTTGACAAAGTTTATAAAATGTTCACCTAAATCAATGTTAACATAAATAATTATTAAAATCTTAATATAAGTTAGCACAAACTAAAATAAATAAACATACCTTAACATCAAATATTGACATTTTTTCATATTTTTTCCATTTTGGATAAGGTTTTGATGAATCTGGAACATCATTTTGATGTTTAATTTATTGCAGTGATATATATATAGTGATCGAGTACTCGAAACAAGTGACTGAATTGGGGTTTTTGTTATCCGTGTTGATTTACAAGGCTTTTGGGCTTGCTTCGAGTTACCACAGATAGAGGGTTATGCAGATGAACTCATCACCATCTGCCATTACTATCCGATGGATTATAGATCATTTTGACAACGATACCTAACCCCGTCTTCGATCATTCCACGGTCTACACAATCCTAGATGATATTGAGCTTAAATGGTACTAGTTTTTGATGAAAGAATAGGTCAACAATGACCCATTCAAGATTAATTTGATTTTCCCTATTTTGTAGGAATAACTGGGTCTTGCATTTTTTACCTGTTCATATGCAGACTGCTTAAGGTTCTGTTTTGATTTTGTTCTCTTCTCTTCTCTACATTGTAATTGCTCTCTATTTAAAGAGGCAAGTTATATCAAATAAAATGTCAAACCTTTTGACTGATCAAAGTAGTGAGTAAAGTAGTTTTCAATTGGTATCGCAGCCTCATCACAGGGGTTTAATCGAGTGAAAATCAGTAGGTTTTTTTGAAGGATAAAGGGGGATCTGATGGGAGTGAACAAAAGTGCTAAGGGATTTGTGGCACCAACCTTTGGGCTAGGTTGCTGGAAAACTTCATCGATCAAAAGAGTACTGGGATCTTATCGAATATGAAATCAACAAGCCACAAGTAAGAGTATCTACTGTTGCAGAGCAAAAATTGATCAATGAAAATGTTTTGATCCATTTGAAGCTCAAGAAGTTTCTATACCAGGAAATTGACATAGATGTACAGGATACCATCCTCAACACCGATACAAGTAATCAAATTTGGGTAGCTTGAAACAAAAAATTCAGGCCTCAAACCAGGGTGAAACGGGCTCAATAACAAGCTCTACGCGTTGAGACACTGAACATGAAGGAGGGGGAATCAGTCAAAAACTATTTTTCAAGAACTCTTGCAATAGACAAAAAGATGAAGGTGTAAGGTGAAGTAGTTTAAGAGAACACAACTACAGAGAAGATCTAAGGTCAATGACTCCTATGTTCAAGTACGTAGTGCGCTCGATTAAGGAGTTGAATATTGTGGAAACTCTTACCTTGGATGAACTATAGAGAAACATCTTAGTCCATGAGCAAAGAATGAAAGTCGATGTTGAGGACGAACATGTTCTTAAGGTGTCAGGTGAAGAAAGAGGTTTGGGAATCAGAGGTCAAGGAAGTTATAAAGCTAGCTTTAGAGGTGGATGAGGTCGTAGAAGATCATTTTATGGCAGAACAATAGTCAAATGCTACATATGCCACAAATTAGGACATTATCAAAGTGAATGTCCTAGTTAGGAGAAAAGCGTTAATCATGCGGAACTGGATGAGTAAGAGGATCTTATACTCATCGCAATTGTTGAAGGAGGAGGTACATAAAAGGAGGAAGCATGGTTCTTAGATTTGGGGTGTTCTAACCATATGACAGGCGACAATAAGTGGTTTACAACTCTAGATGATCAATTTAAGCATTTCGTTAAATTAAAGAACAACATAAGATTGCAGGTGCAAAGGAAATGGAATGTCAAACTTACATATGAAGAAAGGATTCGCATCATCAGTAACGTGTACTATATACCCGAGTTGACCACAAGTTTGTTAAGCATAGGACCGTACAAGAGAAGGGGCAGATTATTTTCATCAAGGATGGAAACTGCAAGATTTATCACGAAGAATGGGGATTTATAATGCACTCATACATGATGTCAAATAGGATGTTCATGTTGTCTGCCATGGCCTCAAAAACTGAGTGTCTACAAACAACTGTTGACCATGTCTCCTACCTTTGGCACAAGCGTTTTGGTCACATAAACCAAAATGATTTACAACATATGTGTAAGAATCGTATGGTGAATGGGATGCCTCGAATTGAGAGACTAAGGAGCATATGTGAGAAATGCGCAAAGGGGAAGCAACATAGGGAACCAATCCATAAGGCCGCTAATTGAAGATCATCAAAGAAGCTCCAACTTGTGCATAATGACCTTTGCGGTCTAATCACACCCAGTATAATAAATGGTAAAAGGTACATTTTAACTTTTATTGGTGATTTTAGCAGGAAACTTTGGATCGATTTTTTTATCTGAAAAGGATGAGACACTTGGAGTTTTCAAATACTTCAAAGTCTTGGTCGAAAATAAGAGGGAAAGAAGATAGGTTGCCTTAGAAGTGACATAGGAGACTAATTCAACTCCAAAGAGTTAAATGGGTATTGTGCCACTAACGGAATCAAAAGACAGTTGACCACTGCCTACACCCCCAACAAAATTGGGTAGTAGAGTGGAAAAATCGAACCATAATGAACTCAGTTCACTGTCTACTAGGTGATATGTGTTAAAGCCAAAAGTTACCCAAATAATAATTTAAGGATGATGTGGAGATTTATCCAACTAAAGAAAGTAACCGAACGACAATATGCACAATAATATGTAAAATAAAGAGACAAGGGATTTGGTGACGCGGAAAAACCTCAACGAGGAAAAAACCGCGAACGACCAAGGGGTGTCGTCGTGCACTATGATCACCAAACAGGGGTGATATCCTTCAATGTTACAATGTTTCACACGATGGATCTTGTAAACAAGTATACGAACTAATAACAAATATAAGTCGTGTGTGAAAACACTTGTGTCATGTGAATAATATCATTGTCTTATATTGTTGGAGAAAGATTGCAGTTGTTCTTCGTAGAGCTTGTAAATTTCGTGGTTCGGATCTCAGATGTCCCAATGAAATGTGTATCTTCGGTATTTATAATCTTGAGTCTTCATAAATGTGTCTTTGTAACGTTCGACTCTCCATAATTGACTTTGAATGCTTTGTCCGTTTATAGCCGTTGGTATTTAAGAGCATTAAACCTGCATTAAATGAATAAGAAAGGAACGTTGAGTCGTGCGTTAGTATGGTCATGGTCGAGAGTAATCTTATGATGGTCGCATGATGCTTGACCGACTCTCGAGTAAGACTCAACGGATTTCAGGGTTATGCTTGATCGACATGACCTTATCTTAATACAAGATAAGTCGTGTGAAAAGTGCATCTTCGTTGTGGTCATGTATTTTTGACCCAAACAGTTTGCCACCAAAAATTTCAAAATTAAGCGAGAATTTTAAATTTTAATTTTAAAATTTTGAAAGTTTTTGCCACGTGTCACTTCAGGGGAGGTTCTCGTTGCTGTGGAACTGAATCGGTTCGTTTCTAACTAGACCCATGATGGTTTAACTTACACATGTGATGTCAAGATGGCGTGAATTTGCATGTGTGACAGTTGTCAGGACAGGTGTCGAAGATCTAACAATACACTCGAAAAGAAGATCTATACGTGTCGACTACCGAGCGACTGAACTCGATACGGGTTTCGCGTTTAAATAGGAGTAACCATGGAAGGTTTCTTTTTACACTTTCATAGTATTTTTAGAGAAAGATTTTAGCAAATCCTTTCTAAGCTTTACTGAATCCTTGCCAAAACTCCACACGATCCTTGCCAGTTTTAGGTTTCGACCGAGGTTTAGACCGACTATTTAAGGTACGATTGCTCCCTGAACTTTTATATGCGTTTTAAGACTCATGCTAGGAAACCTAGAAGGCACTGGGATATCTTAGATTTGAGCGAGCTAAAAATAAACCTTATTGGTTTAGTGATGTCGAAGGAACCTGCCAGCTCTATCCAGAGTCAAGATGACCTGGATAGTCTTAGGTGCTTAGCGCAAATTCCTTCAAGTGTTATACTTAACTCTCCTGGCCAAGTGTGCCCGGACATGTGTCTAGAGGGATACTTCATGATATACGAGTATCCCTTCAAGATAGGGTTTAAATGTCCCTATTCGCCTCTATCGAGGATTTTCATGCTCACCTTCAATCTTGTGCCGGGGCATGAATCTGGAGGGTCGTCTCAGTTATTGATCGACTAACTGCGGAGTGGGGAGCTCCGTTCGACATGAACGATCTCCTCATGACTTATACCATGAAGCTTGATGGTTTTCACCATTATAGCCTTCATTCTAAGTATCGGGGTAATCGCACACTCGTACTCAACACCGCGGTTAACGACCATAGGTGGAAATTGAGATACGCCTTCGTGCGTATGGATTCACTGGGTCCAGATAATGACTGGCTCGAGCCTGACTGGAACACATCGAGTGAGTTTTACCTGTGTTTTCATCGTTCATTATATGTTTTCTTTTATATTGCATCTAATGTTTTTTCTTTTGTTGTTTGCAGCCATCATGTTTGACGACGTGAAGCCGAATAGAGATTTGGTTTACAAGGTAACCCGATTCCTGGGTTATAGTGTGGTCGATCGATCATACTCCCCACTATCCTCGACAGGCGACGAGGAGGAGGAGGTGACCATTATCGAGCCTTGAGAGGTCGAGGCAGAGGAGGTCAAGGAAGAGAGAGAAGAAAAGAGAATTAGAGATGGCAGGTAAACCGCATGATTCCATTTTGGTTTTTCTTATTTCTGCCTTTCTTTGTACTAACGTCGTCGTGTGATTTTCTGTACTTCTAGGTGGTTCTGCGTCGATCGACCTAAGAAAATCTCAGCTGGAGCTTTCCCGAAAGAGCACGGAAAAAAAGAAAGGCGGCGGCCGCAACTGCAGGATCGACCCTGCCGAAGCGGTCAAGGACGATGATCCCGAGGGAACCATCATTGAGGGGGGGGGGGTGGCGCGTCGAGCGTCACTAGCCCCGAGAAGGCGAAGATGGGTGACCCGCTTCAGGAGGTCCCCATAAGTGTTGTGCCTCCAATGACTTAGTCTCCGGAGGAGCCGAGCGTCGAGCATTCACCTCCGGAGGGCGTTTAGGCGACGAAGGCCTTTAGGTCCATTCCTTCATCAGGCGACAAAGAGAAGGGACCCACGGAAGTCCAGACGATCAACTTCACGTTGCCGACGGACTTCATGGGGGATGATATCCTCGATCGGGCGAGGATATTTCCCCATCTAGGGAAGTACTTGCTTCCTCACTTCAAAGGGAAGTTCAAGGAGATGTCCGTCGACGATGTTGGATCACACGTCTCGGGCCTCGCTTTTATGGTAAGGGTTGACACTTACCTGTTTTATATACTTTTCCTTTTCCTCTAGCTGTTTTTTTAACATCGTGTGCTAATCATCGTGTGTTATTTACTACAGACGTTCTAGGCCTCTCTCGGTCTCTACGGGAAGATGGAGAGGATTCGTCGTCTTCTGCCCACTGCTCTCAATAGAGAGAAGGTGACGCTGGAGAGAGAGAAGTTTTCCCTAGCCAGGGAAAAAGGAGGCCACGTCTCGAGTAGAGTCCTTAACCGTGAGGCTCGAGGAGGCACATAAGATCTTGGAGGTCTCCAATCGCCAGTTCGCTGATCTGTAGACACGTCTTAGAGTGTCGTGAGAGATCCTAAAGGAGACCAGGGAGGAACTGGAGCGAGCCCAAGTGTTCGTGATCGAGAATGAAAAAGAGATCACGGGCATGAAGGTGAAGGAGGCCGAGCAGAAGGCCAAGATCGAAGAGCTGGAGGAAGAGCTTAAATCCATCGAGGCTTTCACTCGATGGACGACGAAGGCAGCGATTATGTGACGTCACTTAGCAGGGAAGAATCCACTGGCCAACACGAAAGGAAGACCTCCAGACCTATCTTGCAGATATCAGGAATGAATAAGACACTGTCAGGATCGAATTCTCAACAAGAATTAATTATCAGAAACAATATCAAAGAAGTTTGCGGAATAACACTTTGATATTTAATCAAACAGAAAATCAAAACAGAATATAATTAACAAACTGTAAACTTGTATTGAATGCTTTGAAGTTACAAGATTACTCACTCAACCTCAATATTGATGAACAGGCTCACCAATACGAATTCTACTTCTCTAGAATTAGGATCTATGCCTTGAGGTTGATTTTCTCTATAAAAGAATGAAAACTAAAAATTAACTCATTATTCTAAACTATACAATATATATACTGAATACAAAGATAATTACAATAAATAAAATATCTTCATTATATCTTCCATGTATATCTCTAAGCTTCCATGTATATCCTTTCATACGAATCTTCATCATATAAGCAGTATTAATCTTCAACAGCATTAACTTCCTTCTAGCAGCATTAACTACTAAGCAGTACTAACCACTAGCAGTACTAACTAGCTAAGCAGTACTAACTTTGTTCAAGCTGCACTAACTTTGACTAGCAGTATTAATAATACTAGCAGTAGTAACACTCAGCAGTATTAACCTTTAAGTCTTCTAGCAGTAGTAATTTTGAACCAGCAGCATTAACCATACTTGATGAACTCTTCAGTTCCCAACAATCTCCCCCTAACTTGACTTTTAGGAAGATAAGTCAAGTTCTTCAAATTTTCTTCAAGATGCTCCCAAAACTCTATCAAGTCCTAAATCCCAGTGTTTGCATCCAATCCCAAACTCTGATTGATGGTTCTTTGAATCAAGTATTTAGCCATTTCTGAATCTGGAACACACCTTAACTTTTTCTTCAGCATGGCATGTAGCTTCAATCTGCTATGATTATACACTCTATCCACTAGGAAGTGTTCAGTGTGATTTAAATCCAAAGTCACTGTATATACTCCACTAATTTCATATAGAGTCCAACTGTTTACTGATTTGAAGACATCCTTGATCAAATGCTCTACTTCTTCAGGTTTGAACATCATACACAGATACTCCATTACCAGTTTTGTAATTGAAATCCCTGGGGCCTTTAGAATATCTGCATACAACTTTTATTCCTATCTCAAACATCTCTTCAATATCTGATCTAGAGCATGTTCTGACAATTTTTGCCCATGTGTTAAACACTTCATACTTTTCATCCTTTCTTTTCAGCCTTATGTATTCCTTTCCATCCACTGTCAATGTATCCCAGAGAATCACCTCAGGAGGCTTAACTCCTACAGGTTCTGCTGAAATTGGTTCAGGCACTTTGTCCATCACTACCATATACAAATTTACATCATCAGTGTTAGATGGCTCTGTCTGTTTAGATGACTCAGGTGCCCCTTCTTCTTCAGCAACCTTATCAGCCTCTTCTTCAGATACTCTAGGCTTTTTAATTGGCTTTCTCCTTGCCATCATTTTTGTTCTCTTTAAAGTCCTTAGACTTTCTCCCAGGGTGGACTCTTTCTTAGGAGGTGTTTCTTGCTCATCTGGAAATGGCTTTTGACAATCAAAGTCATTACTTTCTTTTATTCTCTTCTCCATCTCCACCCTAGCAGTTTCACTTCCCTGAAGCTTTAACATCTCTGAATCATAGAGCTCTTTGATCTTCTCAAAAGACATTTTGGAGAACATCTCCTTTTTGACTCCTACAGCACCTTTGAGAAATATAATCATCTTGTTTCTCTCTTGGGTACCTAGGAATGTCTTTGAGGGTCTTCTCTTCTTTGCAACTGTTTTCACCACAGATTTCTTCATACTTGCAGCTTTCTTCTGTGCAATTTCAGTTGCCATACTCTGTTGATAAGCTTTATTCAGTTCAGCAGCTAGAGCTTTTGCCATTTCCCTGTCCTTTTCCATCTGAACTCTTTCTTCTTTTTCAATATCCTTATGCATCTTTTTAGCTAGGGCTTCATCTGATTCAACCAACCTTTGCTTTTTGATTGGTTGATCAGATTCTACCATCTTTGCTTTTCCTTTGTCTTTGTTCATTGCCTTCTTACTGTTATCTTTCTTGATCACTTCACCTTGTTCTTTTATGATTACACCTTTGGTCTTTGAAGTGACCTTGGGAGTATCGTTCTTGGCTTTTAGTAAGGTTTCTGCAATCTCAAGATCTGTTAACACTTCTTTCACAGTTTCTGCTGCTTTATTAATGTCAGCAGTAGTAACTGTTTCTGCTTGCTGCTCCCCCTCAACATCAACTTTCTCTCCATCAAGCTCCCCCTTTCTTGTGGCTTCTTCCATGTTGATCTCCCCCTTTTTGGGAGCATCATCCTCAGTGGTCCTTCTCCTTAATTGGAATTGCTTTCTCTTCTTCCTTTGTACCAGACTAACCACCATCCTCTTCAGCTTAGCAATCTGTTCTTGTTGTGACAGAATTACTAGCTTCATTTCTTCAATTTCTTTGCCTTGTTTGAGAACATCTTGATTGATGTTCCCCATTGTTTCCATCAATTCATCGTACGTATATCTGTCCTCACCCTCTCCAGAAGTGTTACCCTCCTTTGAAGGATCATTGGATCTTTTATTTGTGGAAGTCTTCTGCCTTGCAGAGGCACTATCCACCCCTGTGGTTTCTTGGCACCAGGGACCTTCAAATGATTGCTCATTCAAAGTTGCCATGGGGGAGGTCTTATTGATGTTACCACTTTCCTCCTCTGTACTAGCAGGAGTAGTGGCAGCCTCATCACCCATATGCTCTACCTCCTCCTCAGAGAGCACCTCCTTTGGGTTGGGAGACACCCGTGTGGTTTCCCTTTGGATATTCTCTAGGGGAGAGTTCTCCCTTAGAGGGCTTATAGGCTTAGTGGGTAATGGTACAAGAAGGGAAGGAGCCTTCTTTACCTGTTTTCTCTTGTAAGTTTGGGTGATGGGAGAGGTTGGTTTTTCAAGAAGGGACTGGGGAATTGATTTTGAGAGGGAAGGTTGGGCTTGGCTAGCAGTGGGTTGGTCTAATGGGGGCCTTGACCCTGCTGCCATACCTTCATTGGTTTGGGACACCACCATCATTGTAGAGAACAATGGGGTGTCAACTCCTTCAGAGTCCCCAGCAGATCTTCTCATATTTGAGAACACCTTGCCTTTGGGGGGTTTAGGTACATATACCCCAACAGGTTGAGGTATATCCGTCAATTCATGAGTAATAACTTCTTGAACAAACCTGGGATACATAAAGAAGCTCTTTTTGTTTCCCATGTTTGAGACAAGATCACTGAAAATCATGTTAGAAAAATTGTACTTTCTGGCAGTGGCCAAGCACACCAAAGCATAAGCAATAGTGCTGCTGAACTCACTCCATCCAGTAGTCTTTTTGGAGATACAATGCATAAGAGTATGGACAAAGAAACGCCATTGGGGTGAGAATTTTGCTTTAGAAAATTTGAAAACTCCCAATGGGCCTCCATACCCCATTCTTGTAAGGTTTGAAAATAGTTCATCATTTGGGATAGAGGTTATACCAGAGGCATCGTCTAGACGTAGACTGATGCGAATAACCTCTTCAGTAACCGTTAGTGATTGATCACAGATTCTTGTCTTGATCATCTGCACACCATTCTCAACAACAATGGTTGCATTAGCCCAGAACTGCCTTTGATGCTCAATATAGATTGTAGGGGATACAATAAGAGCATGAGCAATGTGGCTTGTCTTGAGGAAATCCACAATCTGATGAAATCCTGCAGCTTGCTTTGGTTTTTGTAGCATCGCAATCTCGTTGTGCTCGTCGATGAAAGTCATGGATGCCATTGATCTTAGTGAAAAGCTTGCCTGAAAACTTCGAACTTGAGAGAGAAAAGGTTTTGAGCGCAAGAGAACAGTATGTAAAGAGTCGTTATGAACTTTTAGGCGGGCAAAAAGTATTTATAGTATTCGGAATAGAAGCAGTATTAACCTAGAGCAGTATTAACTACTAGCAGTATTAACTGCTAGCAGTATTAACTAACGAGCAGTATTAACTAACGAGCAGTATTAACTAACTAGCAGTATTAACTACTAGCAGTATTAAATACTAGCAGTATTAACTGAAAGCAGTATTAACTACTAGCAGTATTAACTGAAAGCAGTATTAACCACTAGCAGTATTAACTGAAAGCAGTATTAACCACTAGCAGTTTTAACTGAAAGCAGTATTAACCACTAGCAGTATTAACTGAAAGCAGTATTAACCACTAGCAGTATTAACTGAAAGCAGTATTAACCACTAGCAGTATTAACTGAAAGCAGTATTAACCACTAGCAGTATTAACTACTAGCAGTATTAACTAACTTACTCCTTTTAAACTTGCTAAACACTGAGTACTGCTATGCATATCCTGAAACAGAAGATTAGTAACTCCAGGAATACTATACAGATATAAAACCACTTTTTGAGAAGGGGATTATTCAGAGTTTATCATTCCCACACTTGTTACCAAGAAAGTGAATCTACCCACATCAAAAGCTTTAGTGAATAGATCAGCAAACTGATTATCAGTGTGAACTTTGACAACTTGAATAAGTTTCTTTTCATTACAATCTCTTATAAAGTGATACCTGATTTCAATGTGCTTTGTTTTTGAGTGCTTGACTGGATTATTTACAATGCTAATAGCACTGCTGTTGTCAATAAAGATTGGAGTGTGTAGAAAGGTTACCCCATAATCCAACATTTGATTCTGAATCCATAAGACTTGAGAACAGCAACTTGCAGCTGCTATGTACTCTGCCTCTGTTGTAGATGTGGATACTGTGGTTTGTTTCTTGCACTGCCATGAGACTAGTCTAGCACCCAAAAACTGACATCCTCCAGAAGTAGATTTTCTGTCCAAGTTTGCCCCACCTAGATCACTGTCTGAGTATGCTATTAGGTCAAAAGGTGAGTTATGAGGATACCAAAGTCCCAATCTGGGTTGCCCTTTGAGATATCTGAATATCCTCTTAACAGCTTGAAAGTGAGATTGCTTTGGCCTAACTTGAAATCTTGCACATACACAGACTGGAAACATTATATCTGGCCTTGATGCTGTGAGATACATGAGAGAGCCAATCATGGATCTATAATGATGCACATCCATATCCTCCCCCTCAAGATCTGCTGTGATCTGTTTGTGTGTTTCCATAGGTGTGCTGGCAGGTTTTGATTCTGAGAAACCAAACTTGGTTAGAATATCCTGCACATACTTGGATTGACATATGAAAATGCCATCTGACTTCTGTTGAACTTGGAGTCCAAGGAAGAACGTAAGTTCCCCCATGGAACTCATTTTGAACCTTTGATGCATTAAATTCTCAAACTCCTTGCACATGTTGTTTCTTGTAGATCCAAAGATAATGTCATCAACATAGATTTGGACCAGCAAGATATCCTTCTTATTTCTTTTGATAAATAGAGTCTTATCAATGACTCCTCTTTCAAAGTCATTTTCCAAGAGATAGGATGACAGAGTGTCATACCATGCTCTTGGAGATTGATGTAGTCCATAAAGTGCTTTCTTTAATTTGTATACCCTGTCTGGATAGCTTGGGTTTTCAAACCCTGGTGGTTGACAGACATATACTTCTTCTTCAATTGATCCATAGAGAAAAGCACTTTTTACATCCATTTGATAGACTTTGAAGTTCATGTAAGAAGCATAGGCTAGGAATAGTCTGATTGCTTCTATCCTAGCCACAGGTGCAAAAACTTCTTCATAATCTATACCCTCTTCTTGAGTATAGCCTTGAGCCACCAGCCTTGCTTTGTTTCTTATGACAATACCTCTTTCATCTCTCTTGTTTCTGAAAATCCACTTTGTTCCAATCGCTCTGTGACCTTTAGGAAGGTCTACTAGATCCCACACATCTTGTAGCTTGAACTGTAACAGTTCCTCTTGCATTGCTTCTATCCAGCTGGATTCTTTCATAGCATCATGTGCCTTTTTAGGCTCAAGCTGTGATAGAAAACAAGAAAGCACTGTATGCTGTTGATCTTGCATTTCCTGAAGCCTGCTTTGATGTCTAGTCATCATAGGAGAAGAGATATCTTCTATTATCAACTGTGGAGGATGATTCTTTTGAACTCTGGTGTTATGACTAGGTTCTTCATTCAGTCCAGCCTCAAGATTAGATTCATGCAACTCAACTGAAGTGTTTTCAGATGCCACTTCATTATTTTCTTGAGTCTCCTCATCTCTAGTGTCTTCTTCACTCTGACTTGGTCCAGTAAATGATTCCTTTTCACAGTCTTCAACAGAATTTACTGTGGGTATGGGAAAAATCACAGATTTAGATATACTTTCTTGAACTTGTGTGATCCCTGATCCTCCACTTCCTGTTCCTGTATACTCATTACTGAAACCAAAAGAGTTAGTTAGTGAATCAATGTCAAATAGCCACTGAGGTCCAGACCCAACAGGATTTGGTGTGTTCTCATTGCATTTGACATTGTCACTTTCTTCAATTATTCTAGAAGAAGAATTAAATACTCTGTAGGCCTTACTCTGAGATGAATATCCAACAAGAAATCCATCATCTGCTTTGCTATCAAACTTACCTAAGTGAGATTTGGTATTTAGAATTGTACAAGGACACCCAAAAGGTTTGAAGAAACCAATAAAAGGTTTTCTTTTATTTAAAAGCTCATATGGAGTCTTGTTCTTTTGCTTGACCACTAGAACTCTGTTTTGGACATAACAAGCAGTATTAACTACTTCAGCCCAGAAGGTAATTGGAAATTTTGAATCAGCCAACAGAGATCTAGCAGCCTCTATTAGTGTTCTATTTCTCCTTTCAGCAACACCATTCTGTTGAGGAGTCCTAGGAGCACTATATTGCCTCTCAATACCTTTTTCTTCACAAAAGGTGTTTAGATCATGATTTTTAAACTCAGTTCCATTATTTGATCTAATGACTTTTACTCTTTGATTAGTTTGGTTTTCAATTCTTAGAATAAAGGATTTGATAAGACCACTTGTTTCATCCTTAGTCCTTAGAAAATATACCCAAGTAAATCTGGAGTAATCATCAACAATAACCAAGCAGTAAGATTTCTTGCCTATACTCATAACATTTGTAGGACCAAACAGATCCATATGCAGTAACTGGAGACAAGAAGAAACAGAATTTAACTCTTTGGTCTTATGAGAAGTTTTGTGTTGTTTGCCTTTAAGACAAGCAACACAATGATCATCACATGAAAAGACTTTTGAAGGTAAACCTCTTACAAGGTTATTTTTAACAAGATTGTTCATAGTCTTGAAATTCATGTGACACATCCTTCTGTGCCATAGAGAGGATTCATCTACAGAAGCTTTTGAAACAAGACAATTTAGAGATGAATCACAATCAACATTGTCCATATCAAGACAGTAAACATTGTCCTTTCTTGGAGTTCTAAGTAGTATCATGCTTTCATCAACTACCTTGAACCCTGGAGCAAGGATCATACACTCATTATTAGTAAATAATATACTATGTTGTTTGTCACAAACCTGTGATACACTTAACAGGTTGTACTTTAATTGATCAACATAGTAGACATCCTCAAATGTCATCTTACCTTTGGTGACATTACCTTTTCCACTTATCTTACCACCAGTAAGATTATCTCCAAATGCAACATGTCCTCCATTGATATGTTTGAAATCCTGAAGGCATGACATGTTGCCTGTCATGTGCCTAGAGCAACCACTATCAACATGCCAAATGCTCTTTCCCTTGAGCTGTTGGTTGCCCTGCACATTAGATAAATCAATTAGTATGTATTAGGAACCCAAGCCAAGGTGGTCTTGGGTACCCCTTTCTCATCAAAGTACTTGCATTCTTTCTTGACAAGATTTTTAAAATCAGAACACTTAGTATTTGAATACTTTGTCAAGATTATTGGATTAGCAACACTAATACTAGCAGCACTAATACTAGCAGTAGCACTATCTTTAGAAGTACTAACAGAGTTAGCAGTACTAACAGGTTTGGCAGTATTGCTTCTAGCAGTACTATCACTGTTAGCAGCACTATTTGTAGTAGCAGCACTAACAGTTTTAGTACATTTTGGAATCCACATCTTGACATTATCTTCCACATTCTGTCTCTTCATGTGGCTTTTAGATTTAACAACTTTCTTAGCCACATGGTTCTTTTCTTTCTTCCTATAACCAAAGGATTTTTGAGTAGGTCTTTGAAAATTTATCCTTTGGTTCATAGGATTAAAGTAACAGTATTTGGCAATGTGGTTCAGCTTTCCACAAATAAAACAGGGTTTTGGTCTATTAATTTTTTTTAGATCAACCCCTTGTTTTTGTGCCCAATGATTGTTCCAGTTTCTCTGATTTCCCCTTGGTTTATCATGTTTTTGGGGCTCAGATTTATTGCATACACATTGTTTGCAAGGAATAGGGTTCACAACAGTGGTCTGCTTATAGTGAACCTTCTTGTTCTTTCCCTTAGTCTTTTCTATCTCTTTGGACTTGATCCAGTGCTTTCCACATCCCTCATTGGTGATTATGTGGTTTTCTTTAGGAATCTCACCACTCACAGTATTGTCCTTATCCTTGACAACTTCTTTCTCAGTTTTATCCTTAACAACCACTTCATCTAAGGGATCTATCTCAGTGGCTCCCTTAGGTAGATCCTTCCTATCCTTTGTTTCTAACAACTATGAACTAGGAGGGATGTAGTTGTTGTTATAGGGTGGTGGTGTGGTATTGTACCCTATTCCTCTTCTCAGTTTATCATGAATCTGAGTTTGTAACAAATAATCCATTGCTTTGGAAGCATTAGAAAACTTTTCTACATCAAGTTTGACTTTAGCTAGCTCTCCTCTTAGCTTTTCACTCTCTTCTTTAGATCTGGTCAGTTGAAGCTCTAAGTCATTCTTCTCCCACTTCCAGTAATTTGTGTCATAAGAGTGTTGAAGCTCATTAGCTTGAAAACCCTTAATCTGTTCTTCAAATCTCTCAACAATCCTCACATAATCTTTTATGTCTTTTTCCAATCTCTTAAGGTCATCACTCATGTTCTGGTTGTGATCCCTATACCTTTTAACAGTGTTAATGCAATTTTGAGAGCAAAGATTGGAAGTTACCTCTATAGGGAGACCAGACACCTCTGCCATTAGAGCTTGATTCTGAATGGCCTCTTCAGCTTGATCACTCCAATCAAACCCCATACCTTGTTGAGAGACAAGGGCTTGTGCAGAGTTTCTGTTGAAGCTTCCAGATTGAACTTGTTGGTGGTTGTTATTCTGAGACATTCCACTTCTGCATTCTCTAGCAAAGTGTCCCTTTTGATGGCATTTGTAACATTCCACCTTAGACTTGTCAAATCCTGCTCCATCTTCTCTTCTTTGGGAGAAGTTGTTCCTCCCAGTTCTTTTGATGAACTTTTTAACTCTCATGGAGAGCATGGCCATCTGCCATTTAATATCCATCTTCAAGATCATCTGGATGGAGTTGTTCCAAGTCATCATTAATGAGAGAAGAGTTTCCATGACTTGCCAGAAAGGCCTCAAACACAGTTTCAGTGCCTTTCTCTTGGTTTGTTCCATTGGCAGTACTAACTGATTCAAGGTTGGAAGTAGAATCAGTTGATGCTGAAAGGAGTGCAGCATTGTGAACATACCCAGAAGGCCTCTTTTTAGCCTCTATCTCAGATTCAAAAACTCTTAGATCATTATAAAGATCATCAAGTTCCTTTTCTTCCAGTTGATCATTCTGTCTGAAAGACACAGTATACATGGTCCATTCATCACTCAAGGACCTTAGAAACTTTCTGTTCAGATCATCTTGATCAATTTGTACTCCCACTGTAGCTAGTTCACCAATAAGTTTGTTGAACCTGTCAAAAGTTTGAGTCATGGACTCATTCTTGGTTGACATAAAGTTCTCATATTGTTGCTTCAGAATGGCTTTCTGATTTCTCTTGGTACTTTTGGTACCAGAGAATCTCTTCTCTAGAGCATTCCAGAGCATCTCTGCATCAGTGCAGTTACAGAACTGATGTTGATATTCATTGGGAATAGCCAAGAGCAAGGTGCTCAAGGCTTTCATCTCTGTCTGTCTGATCTTTCTTTCTGCATCAGTTTTTGGTGGAGTTCTCTTTCCATCTGCACCAATCTTTCCTGCTTCAGAAGGACCATTCTCTATGATGTCCCACATAGAATAGTCAGTGAGGAGTATGTACTGCTTGATTCTGATCTTCCACATATCGAATTCATTGGGTCTAAGCATTGGAACCTTTGAGACCAAAGTACTGCTTGATTCTGCAAGATTTTCCATGATGAATAGATGTTTCTGAGAAATCAGGCTCTGATACCACTTGTCAGGATCGAATTCTCAACAAGAATTAATTATCAGAAACAATATCAAAGAAGTTTGCGGAATAACACTTTGATATTTAATCAAACAGAAAATCAAAACAGAATATAATTAACAAACTGTAAACTTGTATTGAATGCTTTGAAGTTACAAGATTACTCACTTAACCTCAATATTGATGAACAGGCTCACCAATACGAATTCTACTTCTCTAGAATTAGGATCTATGCCTTGAGGTTGATTTTCTCTATAAAAGAATGAAAACTAAAAATTAACTCATTATTCTAAACTATACAATATATATACTGAATACAAAGATAATTACAATAAATAAAATATCTTCAGTATATCTTCCATGTATATCTCTAAGCTTCCATGTATATCCTTTCATACGAATCTTCATCATATAAGCAGTATTAATCTTCAGCAGCATTAACTTCCTTCTAGCAGGATTAACTACTAAGCAGTACTAACCACTAGCAGTACTAACTAGCTAAGCAGTACTAACTTTGTTCAAGCAGCACTAACTTTGACTAGCAGTATTAATAATACTAGCAGTAGTAACACTCAGCAGTATTAACCTTTAAGTCTTCTAGCAGTAGTAATTTTGAACCAGCAGCATTAACCATACTTGATGAACTCTTCAGTTCCCAACAGACACGGACTCCGAAGATGAGAAAGACGTCGAAGAGGTCGAGGGCGACAAAGAGGAGGCCAAGGTGGACGAGCTCCCAACTGGTGATG
The DNA here is from genome assembly GCA_954870635.1 of Arctium minus. Classification (NCBI taxonomy): domain Eukaryota; kingdom Viridiplantae; phylum Streptophyta; class Magnoliopsida; order Asterales; family Asteraceae; genus Arctium; species Arctium minus. The sequence continues at coordinate 67,639,387 of OX941090.1, read as the reverse complement.
TTTCTGCGTCGTATCCGACAGAAGATGCTCCTCCGTCCTGAGCTTTATATTTTTATATCTTTTTGTTTTTTCTTAGGTCGACCGTTGGTTGTCGAGCCTTCCATTGTAACCATTGTGAAATTCTAATCCCAATGAATTCAAGCATAATCTATCAATCAAGATCTAACATTCAAAGTCTAGAGAGAGAGTAGAGAGATAAAGTTCCAATCATATATCTCTTAATCTGAATGTGTACAATATGCTCCTTGCTACATGATTATACAAGACCATAGGTATTTATACCAAGGACTAAAACTACATGCTTAACAACTAAGTAATCTCATATTGGCTAAACTAAACATTGACTTTGTTGACTTTGTTGAATTTACTAAACTTGACTTTTCCTATTAAATGTTGGATACAATAATACACTAACAATCTCCCCCTTTGTATTCATGATTTAAAAAAAATTTGACACTAGTCTTCAACGCTTGATTCTTCAACTTTTGTCTCTGACAGTCTTGAACTTTGAGACTCTAACAATCTTCAGTCTTTCAGTCTTTGAAGAATCTTGAAAAGTCTTTAATACTTTGTAGCTTTGGAAAGTCAACAAGTCTTGAAATCTTTGAAATCTTTGAAATCTTTGAAAACTTCTTTGAAACTTCTTTGAAACTTCTAGATATCTTTGAAAATTTGTATCTTCATCTCTTTGATCTCTTGACCGTCTTCGAAAAAACAAACTTTCTCGAATCATCTTAATTTGGACTTGTCTTCAGAAATCTTTGAGAATCTTTTCATCTGATTTGAACTTTCAGAAATTCTTCACAAGTCTTTTTACTTTGACATCTCTTTATCATTTTGAAATTGATCTTTGTAGATATCTCCCCCTTTTTGATGATTGTGAGCTTCATGATCATCAAAACTTCTCAATTTCAACACATTCTTTGATCATCCACCTTTGTACTCAATGTAACAATCTCCTCCTTTATGATAACTTGACATTTTCCATCCTTTGATCTGAGTATCTGAATCATAAACTGTATATACCCGAATCTTTTCAAATTCATATATAATGAACTTGGTAACCCTGATTCAACAAATGAAACATTTAGAAGTGCCTGTCAGTAACACGGAGTTACTGTGTACAACGAATGTACAATTTAAGGAGCTGGTTTGATGATGACTCCCCAGGACTTTCATTCAATCATTGAAAAACACAAGGTTTATCTATGAATGTTCTGACAGAAAAACAAATTTTCTGTGTGCTCGTGCTTGTGTATGAAAGAATTTAGCACAATGATTGTGTTTCATAAGGTTCAAATTGTGTAAACTGTTGAGACATCAACAGGTATTACACGGACTCAATGTGCATGAAAGAGGTGCGAAGGTGGGGCAACTTTCCTTCTTTTTCAATATCTAAATCTTCCGAGTGAAGACTAGATAGCAGATGTCCTGCGTCCCCAAAGAAAATGAAACATTTCTTTGTCAAGAAAGAAACGAGTGGCTGGTGGGGTTAATGCAAGAGTTGGCATGGGCTCACTGCCTTTTTCAATGATGGTCACCAAAGAATGTGAACCAATCAGATTTTGTGGCTGCCCGACTCAGAAAGTGGTTGGTGCAGAGTTTTGATATTCTTTTAACTCTGTTCTCACACCCTCTTTCTTTTTATCAATATGCTCACTTCTAACCAAACTCTCATTTACATTTTACCGCTCCACACAATGAGAAAAACTCAACCGGATGAGTTATCTCCCCCACTCTTTGATTTATGACCCCTCACCCCTCAATCACTCGAGGATAACTTCCTGGGTAGGAAACACAGGTTAACGTGAATCCATGGAAGTTCTGTTTAAGCTCACACATGAATCCCATGTAAGTCCTATAAAGAATAGTTGCTCAACAGTTTAACTGAACAGTTAAGCACAAAATGTGATAACATTGTCAAAATGTATGCTCATGAGATTTGAGCAATTGAACTTTGAAGATTTCTCAAAACAAAGATATTGAATGAATGAAATGAAATCAAGAGAATTGTTTTGAAAATCTGACAATGTATCAATCAGATCAAATAAAATGGTTAGGGTATGAAAGAATTGGATAGTTTGTTTATATGAACAAATATAAACAATTAAGCAATGAAAGCACAAATTTATAAATGATGATTGATGCTCTACAATATTTGAAAGCAAACGGGAGTATTACCATCGAAAAATTTGTTTGTTATGAGTCATGGTAATAACAAATTCAAATGAAGTACTGAACCGATGTGTATGAATACTTTACGTATATAGGAAAGATAATACACGAGTATTGATCTTTAGAAACACACGGTCAGTTAAACATTAAAGCTCAATATGAAAAACATTTGAAAATAACACTTCTTAATTCATGAAATCTTTTGAGAATAGAGAAGTGGTTTGAACATTTAAGAACACGTTTCTCATGCTTGAAAGTTGTTCGTCTTTCAAACAATCAGAGATGTAAGATTAGAAGATACTTACATTTAAGCTCCCCCTCAAATCATTATAGAATGATTTAGGTCAGATAAGCTCCCCCTGGATATTTTGCATAATATCCTTATCTGAACATTGAAGAACGGGTCCTGATCTGTCATGTGATCAGAAGCCACAGTCTTTGACATTAAAGTTCGGGTTCTAAACTGAAGTGTTTAGAAGCCAATGTCTTTGACATTGAGGTCCGAGTTCTAAGTTGTAGTACTTAGAAGTCAAACACTTGTACTTTGAAGTACGGGTTTTGTACTGATGTGTTTAAAAACCATTGTTCTTTAAACTTTGAAGAACGAGTCCTAGACTGTTTTGTCTAGAAGTCATACTTCATGCTCCCCCTAAACCTGTGGTACTTGCGAAACAGATTTAACAGGTTTTGGTACCCACTGGTATTTGGGTCCTGATATGTTAGATTTAAGAATCCACTTCTCATTAGATGTATATCTTTTAAATCCATAATTCTGAGAAGTTATTCTATAAGAACCGTACCAGTTATGAGCAGATTCTTGTCGGACGAAATCATTCTCTCCACAGTAAGAACAACAGATTTTCTTCTGTGCAATCCTGATCAAATGATTAGTAGAATAATATATATCAGGATTACCGAAAGATTTACCTTTATGCGTACTGTTCTTCTTTGCATTTGTTGTGGATTTGAATGCTTTGTCCTTCTTTTTCTCTTCAGAAGAATCTTTAACTCTCCAGACCATCTGAGTTTTCTTTGATTTCTTTCCAAGAGATTTTACATAATAGCTCGCTGAACCATCAACAGATTTGTCATAAAATAAATTTGATGGTCTGATCTGACTTGATTTGACAATTATTGGTTTGACACTTATCTTTTTGAAAACATTTTTACAATGAATAGAACTAGAAGCTGTTTTGAAAGAACAGACTGATTCTGTTGAAAGATCAACAGGTGATTGATTAATCACATCAGCTGAAATCTTTTATGATAAATTGACGTTTGCAGCTTCCAAGTCTTTTATCTTTGCAGCTAAAATGTTTCTTTCTGAAGTTAGTGTGTCAAACTTGTGTGTCAAATCAGATCTGGCCTTCTGTTCTTTAAGAATATCTGATGACAGAACAGATAATTTGGATGTGAGCTTAGATATTTCAGATTCAAAATATGAACGTTCTTGTTCAAAATCTGTTTCCAAGTTCTTGTTTTTATCAGAAATATCTTTGAAAATCCCAGCATTTTTCTTTTCATATAATTTCTTTTCTTGCTCAAAAGACTGCTTCTTTTCTTTGAAAATATTTCTTTCCTTTTCTAGCAAGTCTTGTAAAGTAGAAATTTGCTTGGGAAGTTCAGTGTTTTTATCTTCAAGAACTTTTCTTTCTTTGGCAAAAGTGTCTCTTTCAGTGATTATAACTTTTTCAAAATCAGACACTTGCTTTGAAAGTTTAATGCATCTTAGCTCAAGATCCTTTTTCTCTTGTAAAATTTTCTTGGAAATCTCAGATGATTGTTGAGTTGAAGATGTATTCAAATTTGATTTTTCTTTATCTTCTTGGATGCTTTTCTTCAGTTCAGCATTCTGTATTTCCAAGGCAGATATCTTCTCTTCAAAAGCCTTAAACTTCTGTTGAAGCTTAACTGATTCAGATTGCAATTCTGAAGATCTTTGTTTAGTTGTCTTCAGTTGGCTTTGAAGATTGCTTATATTTCTCTCTTTTTGTAAAATTATTTTCTCGTTTACCCCTATGATTTTTTCTTTTATTTCAATTTCATTCTCACTTGCTCTGATGATACCTGCAAAATCAGATTGAGAATTATTAGCACATTTTGCACAAACATGAGTTTTATCAGAATTTGACAAATTTAATTTCAACTCCTGAATCTGCTTTTGAAGCACTGAATTCTGATTTTTTAGTTTGTCTCTTTCTGCTTCTAGAACAGGTATCTCAGGCATGTACAATACAACCATATCTCTAGCTGAAAGTACTGTATTTCCTCTTTCATCTGTAGTAGGCATCTTGACAGATTAGCTTGATAAAAAAAATGATCGTAAAAAATCAGAAAATTATGACTACTATCAAAATATGTCCCCCTCCGCAGACTTAGCACACAAAAAAAATTTAATTTTCAAAAAAATTTAAGTCTTGAAACTCGCAAGTCACTATATGCGCTAGTCACTGTTCACTGATCAAACTCGCTAACCACTGAAACGCGTTAATGAGACACGCAAAGGATGAAACTCGCAAGGCACTGGAACTCGCTAATCACTGTTTCGAACAAACTCGCAGATCAAACAACTCGCAGAACACTGTTGTTAGCGCGTTACACTTAAACTCGCACGCTTCTCTAGCGCGTTTCGATCAAACTCGCATGTCTCTCTAGCGCGTTTCGATCAAACTCGCAGGCTTTGACTTGCGCGTTTATCAAACTCGCTTGTCTCTATCTGCGCGTTTTACCCAAACTCGCACGTGTCGCTTGCGCGTTCTAGCCAAACATCAAATCCTTTGACTTGCGCGTTTTGATGGTGAACTCACAGGCTTTGCTTGCGCGTTCTTCAGCTTGAATCTTGCGCGTTCTAAGGATGAACTTGCGCGTTTTCTGAATCTAGCGCGTTTTGACAGTTCGTTCACAAAATCAGTCCAAATCGACTTAAACCTGTAAATTTAAACATGAACTTGCACCAATATGATCGAATTATCAATTAGAACACAAATCTATCACAAGATTTCCATTAAAACCTCAAAAATCAACAAATTAATTCAAGAAACAGTGCTCGTGTTCAACTTTTTCGAAAAATACAATTTGATCAAATTGATCAATCTAATGTTTGAATTTGACAATATGATCAGAACGAAAGTTGATCCTTATGATAAAACGTTCACAATCAAATCAATTTCTTGATTTAATTGTACAAAAACATGAAAAACGTGGATCAAACAGTGTCAAGAAAACGAATTTTTTGAAAAACAAGATTTCGAAAAATTGAATCAAATTTTGATGTAATGATCCTTCTGATTGGATTGGTTTGCTCTGATACCAATTGAAATTGTAATCCCAATGAATTCAATCACAATCTATCAATCAAAATCTAACATTCAAAGTCTAGAGAGAGAGTAGAGAGATAAAGTTCCAATCATATATCTCTTAATCTGAATGTGTACAATATGCTCCTTGCTACATGATTATACAAGACCATAGGTATTTATACCAAGGACTAAAACTACATGCTTAACAGCTAAGTAATCTCATATTGGCTAAACTAAACATTGAATTTGTTGACTTTGTTGAATTTACTAAACTTGACTTTTCCTATTAAATCTTGGATACAATAATACACAACAATCTCCCCCTTTGTATTCAAGATTTAAAAAAAATTTGACACTAGTCTTCAGCGCTTGATTCTTCAACTTTTGTCTCTGACAGTCTTGAACTTTGAGACTCTAACAATCTTCAGTCTTTCAGTCTTTGAAGAATCTTGAAAAGTCTTTAATACTTTGTAGCTTTGGAAAGTCAACAAGTCTTGAAAACTTTGAAATCTTTGAAAACTTCTTTGAAACTTCTTTGAAACTTCTAGATATCTTTGAAAATTTGTATGTTCATCTCTTTGATCTCTTGACCGTCTTCGGAAAAACAAACTTTCTCGAATCATCTTAATTTGGACTTGTCTTCAGAAATCTTTGAGAATCTTTTCATCTGATTTGAACTTTCAGAAATTCTTCACAAGTCTTTTTACTTTGACATCTCTTTATCATTTTGAAATTGATCTTTGTAGATATCTCCCCCTTTTTGTAACACATTGATTTTGGTTTTTAATATAAATGGTTTTTATTATGCCGAGTATTTTTACATATCGCACAAAAAACATACATGATATCGTAAGTCAAGTAATATACTTAAAATCAAACAATCAACATATAATCCAAGATATTCAATCCAAAGAGACATAAGTAATATATTCCAAGTATACTTGCGACTGAGGCATTTTAAACAATTTTCATCCAATGATACTTGTGGCTAAGGAAATCCAAGTAGTTCAATCTCAAAATTCTTGCGACTAAGGCATTTATTCATATAAGAGTTGTTCTAAGTTGGACTTAGATTACAAATCTTGGAGTTTTTACAAGACTAAGTCGTATAAAAGACTTCTGGTCTTGTGTCGTGTGATCCTGCGAGGAAACAATGTCAGGGGTTGGTCGTTGGCTAACCAACGACCCTCCGATGCTTAATTCAGTACTAAGTCGTATCAAATAATCATAATGAAACAATTTTATGAGACTTAGAAAAAATACCTTTTCAGATGTGTCACACCCCGCTAAAGCGGAAACACGGAATATGACAATTCGATAAACATAGCATTAGGAAATAATAAAATACCTCCATACATTTCAACCAAAGATTACATCATGTTCCAAAATCAACTTACTTTACATAACCCAAATCTTAATTACAAGATACTATTAGACGTTAAAATACGAAATCTAGATCTCAATCATTTCCGAATACCTTCTTGTTTCCTGAAAAGCATGTATAAAACAAGGTCAACTACAAAGAGTTGGTGAGTTCACAAGTTTTAAAGATGCACAAAAACAATTTTTATATGCAGAATTGATCAATTGAAAACATAATATCAAACCAACCCTTTGAACCATAATTCACGATTATTAATTTTAAATTATATGACAGAAAATATGCCTCAATAACCTTTCGTATGTTGAACCTCTACTAGACCGTCCACTGACCAAACAATTATGCCCCAAAAAGAACTACCGTTGTGGTCATGAATCACATAGATAGCCCCTATTTCTCTAGAATTAGTGCACCCTTACTCGTCAGTATAAGGCGGGCTTGTCACACCAAGTAGCGCTATCCACTAAGACTATAGGCTCCCGCAGGAGTTAACTAGTAGAGTCGGGGACTTAAAGAAACAATCCAACATACTAATTTCCGCATATATGTCATATAATATCCAAAACAAACGCTTTATCACCAAAGCGACCAAAATCATCCATGATAATCATAAACAACTTCGTGAATTATTGAAACAAATAACATGCTTTTCACCCCAAAACAAATAAAACAGTAAAAGAGGGGTTGTGAATACTCACTTTGACTGATGATGAAGTTATGAATTAAGACAATGCAATTTCTCTAGCCCGGAATCTTTACCCCTATAGAGATTTGCGTAAAGAAGCCAAAATATCAATAACCATCTATAGTCTTAACTTAACCATTTCTACATCTCAATATATGCCTTTATGTTTATTTTGTGGTCTAAAATAGAAATTTAGGATTATAATACCAAAATGAACACCAAAACATAAATCTTCAAGGTTTTAAGATCAACTTTCTGGATTCAGCACTTGCTGTTCAAAATTTGTGATCACGAAATGAGTTTCAAAATGACATTTACCCAATACCAAAAATAACCAAATTTTTATAGACATTAATATACTGAGTTATGTACTAATATGAAAAATTTTATGATTTAAAGAGGTGTTTTAATGCCCCAAATAAATTCCACAAAACAGATTGTCACTGATTTTCAGGTTAGTGACACACTTCACTTGCAGCTTACATTTGGGATACCAAAGCTCAGAATTATGCAATGAGCCATATATGGTTGCAAAACTAATTCAAAAATCTAACATGTGGAAAAAGATTCACTCAATTTGCACAAGAATTGAGGAAGTTATGGTCTTTGGAAGTTGAGTGTATCAATCTGTCAATTCTGGACAGATTGCACTACTTTCTCCTAAAATGCAAAAGCATGACCAAAACTCCATATTTTTGAGTGATTCTTGATTCTTTGAACAAATAACACCTTAAACTGTAGTTTGGTAACAAAAAGCCCAAGTTTTTAAGGAGTAAAATATGACTTATAAAGCTTGAAAGTGAATGCACAATTCATGACAGCAAGCTGTTGATATGAAGAAGTTTGTATTAACATAAAATGATGATCATTTGGCATAATTTTTATTAAAAATCATGGCCTCTCATCATAAATCAATATGCAATAAGTCTAACAAAACAATTTTTGCATCATGGACTCATAACAACTACAAGTGTTCATCCAAAATTTGAGAAACCTAGTCTCAAAAGTTTCTTTTACACACCAACATTATCAAATATATAAATTTCAATCTCAAAACTACCAAAATTTCGTGGACCATAAGACCACATTTTATACAATTGTCATTTTCATAAAAATCTCAAAAATCTCACTTAAATTCCAAATTTTTATTGAAAGAACATTCAAGGGTTTTCTTTGCAATGTTTATTTCCACCACATGCATCCCCTTTTCACTTCCAAAACAAGATTATACAACCATTACATATGATGATGAAAAACACATGAATTTTTGAAAATAAAACTTAAAGAGAATGAAGAAGTAGGGATGATTACCTTCTCAATTGGAGATGAAACTTGAATTCTTGTTGTTAGAGGATGCTAAAACTTGATTCTTCCTTGAAAATGTTCTTGAAAATCGGTGGTGGTGTGGTGGTGGTGTGTGGTGGCCGAAATTGGAGAAGAGAGAGGAGGAAGATGAGAAGTTTACTTGGAATTTGAAAATGAGAAAGATAATTTTCTAATTCTTGGTTTTAATTAAAATGAAAAAGAGAGAGAGAGGTCATAGAAATAGGCCAAGTGGCCTTATGACTCACCAAACCATTTTTAATTAGATTAAAATTATAAGTATAATTTAAACTTAGATAAATAATCAGATAAATTTGAGAACCGTAACCCTCAATTCTCAGTTTATGCTAAAAATGAATATTATAAATTAATAAATATATTTTATTTTGAAAATAATAAAATCCTATTATTTTATGTATTTTAGACTTCCAACATAATTTCTGGCATTTCTGAGATGTAATGGTCAGTTATCAGTCCGAACCGGGTATTTTATGCAACTTCCGAATTTTTTTTTTCGGGTAAAATTCTTATCTAATCAATCGGGTTAAATACTAAAGAATTTAACTTTATAATTAGATTCTATTAGGCCAGAGATTGCAAACCTTAAAATTCTGGTTACTGGACGGTTGTCACAGTTTCCCCCCGTTAAAGGAATTTCGTCCCGAAATTCACACTTTACTTCCTTTCGACCAAATCTTTTCAAATAACTGGGGATATTTGGTCCTCATAAAATCTTCTTTTTCCCAAGAATATTCCGGACCGTGCTTTGAGTTCCAACGATCTTTTATAATCGGGATTCTGCTGTGCCTTAACTGCTTAACGTCTCGATCAAGAATTTTCAATTGCTTCTTCTACGAAGCGTAAACGCTCGTCAATCTGAAGCTCTTCAAGACTTAAAATCAACGATTCATCAGCTAAACATTTCTTTAAATTTGACACATGAAGAGTGTCATGGATAACACTCAATTCTTGAGGTAATTTGAGTTTATAAGCTACTGGTCCAATTCTTTCCAGTATATCGAATGGGCCAATATACCTTGGACTCAACTTACCTCGCTTCCAAAAGCGTATAATTCCTTTCTAAGGCGATACCTTTAGCAGTACTTTGTCACCCACTTGAATTTCTAACGGCTTTCTTTGATTATCAGCATAACTCTTTTGGCGATCTCTTGCTGCCTTAAGCCTATCCCGAATAATTAATATTTTGTCGGTGGTTTCTTGAACAATGTCTGGTCCAAACAATTTACTTTCTCCAACTTCTATCCATCCCAGTGGTGATCTGCACTTTCGTCCATAAAGAGCTTCATACGGTGCACATTGGATGCTGGTGTGATAGCTATTGTTGTAAGAAAATTCAACCAATGGTAAATGCTGATCTCAATTACCGCCAAAATCTATTGCACGTGCACGCAACATGTCCTCCAAAGTCTGAATAGTCCTTTCCGTTTGGCCATCTGTTTGAGGATGATAAGCTGTACTTAGATCCAATCTGGTACCCAACACCTTTTGAAATATCTGCCAAAATCTGGAGGTAAAGCGACTATCTCTATCGGAAATGATAGAAATGGGTACTCCGTGACGAAAAATGATCTCATCAATGTACAGTTGCGTTAGCTTTTCCATTATGAAATCTTCTCGAATTGGTAGAAAATGCGAAGACTTCGTAAGTCAATCTACTATTACCCAAATAGCGTCATGACCTTTCTTAGTTCTGGGTAATTTGGTTACAAAGTCCATTAAAATCTGATCCCATTTCCATTGAGGTATTTCGGGTTGTTGAAGAAGACCCGAAGGTTTTTGGTGCTCTGCTTTCACTTTTGCACAAGTCAAACACTTACTTACGTACAAGGCAACGTCTCGTTTTATTCCTGGCCACCAATAGTACTTTCTCAGATCCTGATACATCTTGTCTGCTCCTGGATGAATCGAATATCTTGATTTATGTGCTTCTTCCAAAATTCTGGACCGCAGGTTGTTAGCCTTTGGTATCCAGACTTTATCCTTAAAATAACGTACTCCATCCGATCTCGTTTCAAAATCCTTCTCCAGGTGATGAAGAGATTCATTGCTTAAATTATCTGACTTTAATGCTTCCTCCTGAGCTTCAAGAATTTGCGCCTTAAGATTTGTCTGAACGATTAATCCCATAGCTCGCGTTCTTAAGGGCTTTACTTTCTCCTTTCTACTTAACGCATCTGCTACAACATTAGCTTTTCCTGGATGATATTTTATTTCACAGTCATAGTCACTGAGCAATTCCACCCATCTTCGTTGTCTCATATTAAGCATTTTCTGATCAAGGATGTGTTGAAGACTCTTATGATCAGTAAAAATGGTACATTTTGTCCCATAAAGATAATGTCTCCAAATCTTTAGTGCAAAAATTACAGCTCCCAGCTCCAAATCATGGGTAGTATAATTTCTCTCATGCACTTTTAACTGTCTAGACGCATACGCAATAACCTTATCCTTTTGCATTAGAACGCATCCCAATCTTTGTCGTGATGCATCGCAATAAACCACGAAATTGTCAGTACTCTCAGCCAATGCTAAGACTGGAGCATTGCAAAGATTTTGCTTGAGTGTCTGAAAAGCTTCTTCTTGTTTATCTCCCCAGATAAACTTCTCATCCTTTCGAGATAAAGCTGTTAAAGGTTGCGCAATCTTGGAAAAGTTAGAAATAAATCGCCGATAATATCCTGCTAAACCAAGAAATTGTCGAATTTCCATGGGTGTTTTCGGAATCTCCCACTTTTTGATGGCTTCCACCTTTGCTGGGTCGACTTGAATTCCCTTATGATTGACTATATGACCAAGAAAATGTACTTCACGAATCCAAAATTCGCATTTGGAAAATTTGGCATACAGTTTCTGGTCCTTGAGTAATTCGAGCATCAGCTTCAGATGCTGCTCATGATCCTCTTTGCTTCGGGAGTAGATGAGTATGTCGTCAATGAACATGATTACAAACTTGTCCAAGAACGGTCTGCAAACTTTGTTCATCAGGTCCATAAAAATTTCTGGTGCGTTGGTTAGTCCAAAGGGCATGACTAAAAACTCGTAATGTCCATATCGAGTTCTGAATGCTGTTTTGGGAATATCTTCTTCGTGAACTCTCATCTGATGATAACCGGATCTGAGATCGATTTTTGAGAAATACTTAGCTCCTTGCAACTGGTCAAACAAGTCATCGATTCGAGGAAGTGGATATCGATTCTTGAGAGTTAGCTTATTAAGATTTCTATAATCGATACACATTCGAAAGGTTCCATCTTTCTTTTTGACAAAGAGCACCGGGGCTCCCCAAGGTGAAAAACTTGGTCTGATGAATCCCTTGATTATTTGGTCGGCCTTGATTTGTAGGCATCCTTCTGTTATATCTGGGACAAGCATTCCTTAAATGATCCAAACTCCTACATTCAAAACATACCCGCTTTTGCGTGCTCTTACAATCCTTCGCAAAATGACCCACTTTGTTGCATCTATGACATACTATACAGCGCCCTTGATGGTAATAGTGACACTTATCACATTTTGAAACCATCCCCTTTTCTTTATCAGCTGCCTGTGCCTGAATTCCAAATTTTCCTGTTACTCTTTGCTCCTAACCTTTCCTTCCATCAAACTGCTTCCTTCTGGGCTCCTCCATTATTCTCTTACCTTTGGCTCTTTCATTCGAAAACAATCCTGAACGAGTTGCGTTATCCGTCAGTTTGGCTGCTAAACTTACCGCTTCCTGCATTGCTTTCGGTCTTCTCGAAGTCACATCTCCTCTTATCTCAGGAGCTAATCCCCAAATATATCTATCGATCCTGTTTTCTTCTAGCGTTACCAAATGAGGGACTAACTTTGCTAACTCGTAAAATCGAGCTGTATAAGAATCTACATCATTCCCCTTCATTTCGTGGTTCCATAATTTCACTTGGAGCTTCTGAATTTCGCTTCTTAGACAATACTCTTCCTTGAGCATTTCTTTAAATTCATTCCATGTTAGTCTATTCACTGCTTCCCGTCCACGGGTTTGGACTAAAGTATTCCACCAAGTTAGAGCTCGTCCTTGCAATAGACAAACTGCAAACTCCACTTTATTTCTTTCAATGCATTTACTAATGTGGAGCACTGATTCCATGCTTTCAATCCATGCTAATAATCCAACCGCCCCTTCGGTTCCATAGAATTCCTTTGGATTACAAGCTCTGAATGTTTTATAAGTGCATTCCCGTTCTTCAGTTGGTCTTAAATTGCTATCACGATTAACATTTAAACCTGCCGCGACTTGGCTAATGATGTTTGGAAGTGCCCCTATGAATTGCTCGGACACAAGACGCACTAGATCGGGTTCTTCTCTTCTAGGAGGCATAATTTTATTATAAAATTCCAAATCGGAATCTAATTATTTGCCTAAACCGACAATCTATCTAGGCATCGTGCATCAATAATACTCATCTAATAATTAATTATGCATTCGACATATCATACAATGATAACATACATTTTAATTATACGAAATATTAGTAATTGCAACTAAAATTTCATCATAACTACCAAACTTTATAATTCCAAAATATCAACCACCAATTTCATAAGTTTACCATTAAGCAGAAAATATTTTCAAATTCATGGGCTACATGCCCCCAAAAGAAACAAACTTTTGATTATTAGAATGCAAAAAAAAAAAAAAAAATAGATGTTGGAATCACAAAGTTTTTATGTGAACTCACATATTAACCATGCTTTTTATTTTTGGAACAAAAAGTTTCTATTTTTAGAAACTCATAATATAACCATTTCAAGTCCCTTCTTATGCATACTAAATTAGACATAGGTGATCAAGCTTTGCCTAAGTGTAATATGCTAAGCCGACACTCGTCTTAGTTATACTAGTAGTATGCTCAAACTCAAGATTTGTTTGTGAAAATAATTTAAAAAAAAATAGTGGTTATAGTGTATGGTTTTATAGTAAAAACCGGTATTCTCTATAACCTATGGCTCTGATACCAAGTTTGTCACACCCCGCTTAAGCGGAAACACGGAATATGACAGTTCGATAAACATAGCATTAAGAAATAATAAAATACCTCCATACATTTCAACCAAAGATTACATCATGTTCCAAAATCAACTTACTTTACATAACCCAAATCTTAATTACAAGATACTATTAGACGTTAAAATGCGAAATCTAGATCTCAATCATTTCCGAATACCTTCTTGTTCCCTGAAAAGCATGTATAAAACAAGGTCAACTACAAAGAGTTGGTGAGTTCACAAGTTTTAAAGATGCACAAAAACAATTTTTAAATGCAGAATTGATCAATTGAAAACATAATATCAAACCAACCCTTTGAACCATAATTCACGATTATTAATTTGAAATTATATGACAGAAAATATGCCTCAATAACCTTTCGTATGTTGAACCTCTACTAGACCGTCCACTGACCAAACAATTATGCCCCAAAAAGAACTACCACTGTGGTCATGAATCACATAGATAGCCCCTATTTCTCTAGAATTAGTGCACCCTTACTCGTCAGTATAAGGTAGGCTTGTCACACCAAATAGCGCTATCCACTAAGACTATAGGCTCCCGCAGGAATTAACTAGTAGAGTCGGGGACTTAAATAAACAATCCAACATACTAATTTCCGCATATATGTCATATAATATCCAAAACAAACGCTTTATCACCAAAGCGACCAAAATCATCCATGATAATCATAAACAACTTCGTGAATTATTGAAATAAATAACATGCTTTTCACCCCAAAACATATAAAACAGTAAAAGAGGGGTTGTGAATACTCACTTTGACTGATGATGAAGTTATGAATTAAGACAATGCAATTTCTCTAGCCCGGAATCTTTACCCCTATAGAGATTTGCGTAAAGAAGCCAAAATATCAATAACCATCTATAGTCTTAACTTAACCATTTCTACATCTCAATATATGCCTTTATGTTTATTTTGTGGTCTAAAATAGAAATTTAGGATTATAATACCAAAATGAACACCAAAACATAAATCTTCAAGGTTTTAAGATCAACTTTCTGGATTCAGCACTTGCTGTTCAAAATTTGTGATCACGAAATGAGTTTCAAAATGACATTTACCAAATACCAAAAATAACAAAATTTTTATAGAAATTAATATACTGAGTTATGTACTAATCTGAAAAGTTTTATGATTTAAAGAGGTGTTTTGATGCCCCAAATAAATTCCACAAAACAGATTGTCACTGATTTTTAGGTTAGTGACACACTTCACTTGCAGCTTACATTTGGGATACCAAAGCTCAGAATTATGCAATGATCCATATATGGTTGTAAAAAGAATTCAAAAATCTAACATGTGGAAAAAGATTCACTCAATTTGGACAATAATTGAGGAAGTTATGGTCTTTGGAAGTTGAGTGTACCAATCTGTCAATTCTGGACAGATTGCACTACTTTCTCCTAAAATGCAAAAGCATGACCAAAACTCCATATTTTTGAGTGATTCTTGATTCTTTGAACAACTAACACCTTAAACTGTTGTTTGGTAACAAAAAGCCCAAGTTTTTAAGGAGTAAAATATGACTTATAAAGCTTGAAAGTGAATGCACAATTCATGACAGCAAGCTGTTGATATGAAGAAGTTTGTATTAACATAAAATGATGATCATTTGGCATAATTTTTATTAAAAATCATGGCCTCTCATCATAAATCAATATGCAATAAGTCTAACAAAACAATTTTTGCATCATGGACTCATAACAACTACAAGTGTTCAACCAAAATTTGAGAAACCTAGTCTCAAAAGTTTCTTTTACACACCAACATTATCAAATATATAAATTTCAATCTCAAAACTACCAAAATTTCGTGGACCATAAGACCACATTTTATACAATTGTCATTTTCATAAAAATCTCAAAAATCTCACTTAAATTCCAAATTTTTATTGAAAGAACATTCAAGGGTTTTCTTTGCAATGTTTATTTCCACCACATGCATCCCCTTTTCACTTCCAAAACAAGATTATACAACCATTACATATGATGATGAAAAACACATGAATTTTTGAAAATAAAACTTAAAGAGAATGAAGAAGTAGGGATGATTACCTTCTCAATTGGAGATGAAACTTGAATTCTTGTTGTTAGAGGATGCTAAAACTTGATTCTTCCTTGAAAATGTTCTTGAAAATCGGTGGTGGTGTGGTGGTGGTGTGTGGTGGCCGAAATTGGAGAAGAGAGAGGAGGAAGATGAGAAGTTTACTTGGAATTTGAAAATGAGAAAGATAATTTTCTAATTCTTGGTTTTAATTAAAATGAAAAAGAGAGAGAGAGGTCATAGAAATAGGCCAAGTGGCCTTATGACTCACCAAACCATTTTTAATTAGATTAAAATTATAAGTATAATTTAAACTTAGATAAATAATCAGATAAATTTGAGAACCGTAACCCTCAATTCTCAGTTTATGCTAAAAGTGAATATTATAAATTAATAAATATATTTTATTTTGAAAATAATAAAATCCTATTATTTTATGTATTTTAGACTTCCAACATAATTTCTGGCATTTCTGAGATGTAATGGTCAGTTATCAGTCCGAACCGGGTATTTTACGCAACTTCCGATTTTTTTTTTCGGGTAAAATTCTTATCTAATCAATCGGGTTAAATACTAAAGAATTTAACTTTATAATTAGATTCTATTAGGCCAGAGATTGCAAACCTTAAAATTCTGGTTACTGGACGGTTGTCACAAGATGCGTTACATTCCAACTACGTGGGATATCTTGGTTGTCGAGGGTTTGGAGCTTGTAAGCGCTTTTTCCCACGACCTTAGATATACGATACAGACCTTCCCATTTAATGGAAAGATTACCCGCATTTGGTTCTTGAGTATTTTGAAATACTCGATGTAAGACGTGATCGCCCTTTTGGAAGACTTTAGCCCTTACATTTTTGTTGAAATGACGTTCGATTGATTGTTTTTGGGACGCCATTCGAATCAATGCTGATTCTATTATTTCTTCAAGAGCGTCGAGATCGTAATTAGGTCGACTAGGTTATGATTGACCGAGTTATGCCTCGATGTTGGTAGCTGAACCTCGATGGGTAGAACTACCTAACATCCATAGACTAGGGAAAAAGGGGTTTGTCCTGTGGATGTTCGTGGAGTCGTACGATTTGCCCACAGGACTGAAGGAAGTTCTTCGACCCATTTTCCCTTTGTTGCTTTTAAACGTCTCTTGATCGAGTTTATGATAGTCTTATTTCTTGATTCTGCAAGTCCATTCGACTGAGGATATCGTGGTGTCGATGTCGTGAGTTTTATGTTGTAATCCTTACAGAACTGTTGAGTCCTTTCACTTATAAATTGAGACCCATTGTCACAGACGATCTCAGATGGTATTTCAATCCTGCACATAATGTTAGTCCGGATAAATGATATAACCTCTTTGTCCCAAACTTGAGAAAAAGCGGCTGCCTCTACCCATTTGGAGAAATAATTCGTAAGAACAAGTAAAAATACCTTTTGCCCAGGGGCAGGTGGTAACTTGCCGATGATATCCATTCCCCACCTTATAAAAGGCCTAGGAACTAACGTCGAGTGTAAAGGTTCAGAAGGTTTATGCATCGTACCTGAGTGTCGCTGGCATGCGTCATAATTTTGTACATACTTGATAGAGTCCTGTCGTAGTGTCGGCCAATAGTAGCCTTGTCATGATACTCGATTGGCTAGGTTGCGGCTGCCTAAGTGATTACCACACTCGTCGTCGTGCATTTCCTGTAAGATGTTATGGACTTGTATTTTGCTAGTGACACATCGTAGATTAAGTCCGGTAGACGATCGTCGATATAGTCTACCTTGTATATTGATATATCTGGATGCTTTGAATCTGATCTTTCGAGCTTCCATCCTGTCGTCAGGAAGTTGGTCGTGCGTTAAATAGTTCATTATATCTCGCGACCAATCTCCTTCTTCATTGTCAATTTGGACGATGTCGTTGTGATCAATAGACGACGTATTGAGATGATGTATCATGGGTACTGTGTCGAACAAAGGTTTGCTAAGTGCCGATCCAAGATTGGCTAAAGCATCTGCTTGAGTATTCAAATCTCTTGGGATTTGTTCAATCGTAAAAGGTTTGAATTTTTCAGATTTCGTCTTGGCTATTCTAAGGTATGATGTCATTTTTGAATCTTTAGTCGCGAATTCACCATTCATCTGGTTCACGACAAGGAGAGTCACTCTTAACATGCAACCCTTTTGCCCCTGAGTCGTGCGCTGTAACACCCGTAATTTCGGGTAAACTTCCTTTATTTTGATAATTCATTGGAGTTGTTATTGACCTTAACATAATGTTATGTAACTTGGTTTGTTATTCGTATTTGATCGTACGTTCCTCGTCGAAGAATCGGGTTGTTTCGGGTCGAAAACGCGCCAAAAGGGCCTTGGGCGACTTTGCTACAGGGCATAGTCGCAGGTGAGGGGGTGGTTCTCTGGAAAACAAACAGAAGGGGGATGTTGGGCGGCGACATTGCCCAACGACTATGACCAGGGCATTGTCGCCAGGTCATAGTTGCCGACGGGCACCTGGGGTGTAAAAACCCCATTTACGATATTTTATGATTTGTTGCTGATTTTGGAAGCAGATTGAGGGTTTTCTATTGCGTTTTTGGTAAGGATTCTTGCTCTAATTCCACCCAGATCATTTAATGATCTTCCATGAGCATTAATGGTGATTTAAATGCATCCCTAGGTGTAGTTTTAGAAAGATCTTAGCTAGTAGCAACTCTCAAGACCTCACTTCTCTACCTACCATTTCTAGGGTTTGATTTCTTGTAAGAAATCACTAAGGTGAGTGTATTTCTTGACTCTTCTACTTATATACATGCCTAATAATGTTCTAACAAATATATCCACCCTTTCTTATCTCTTTATTTGATTATGAGAAGTTAACCTAAAATCCCATTTGTGGGTAAAGTCTCGAATGAAGAGTATTCGAGGAAATACTTGATCTTAACATGTAATATGAGTTATATGAAACTAGTGTCATATGTTGGCCTTATTGGTATGTTGATGATGGTTTATAGTCTCGGTTGAGTGGATGTCATAAATAGGCTAAAGACTCGGTTTGAGTTGATTGTCACATAGGCTAAAGACTCGGTTTGAGTTGATGTCACGAATAGGCAAAAAGACCCGGTTTGGGTTGATGCCTTAAATAGACTAAAGACTTGGTTTGAGTTGAATATCGCATGGACTAAAGACTCGGTTTGAGTTGATGTCACAAATAGGCAAAAGACCCGGTTTGGGTTGATTGCCCGAATGGCTAAAGATCCAGTTTGGGTTGATGCTATCAAGCTAAATGTCTTGGGTAGATTTATAAATAGATTGATGGAATTATATTGTAATTTCATGTTTATTGACAGACAAAGTACCTTGGTTGATGAACCATAAATACATGGATGTACATAAGTTGTTATTTTGTTACTTTAATTATCATACAATTATATGTCCTCAATAGGCTCTATCCCAACACTTGATTCTTTGGTTGTCATGTATGACAGGACATCCTAGTGGCGGGAACATTCGGGAATGTGAATTCGATCGCGTGGTTGATAGCGGTCCTTTTGGGAGATCTAGAGACCTGTATATGATTTGATAGTTACCCATTTTGGAAGAATAGCGACACCCGATCGTAATCTAATAGAACAGTTTAGATTATTAGGTTGTCGTATATGTATTCTTCATTCACTGAGTTTGTAAACATTATACTATATATTCCCCGTTTTCAGGATGTTACTTTGGGATCGTTTGGCAGGTTATTGTTTACCCAGGTTTTACTCCGTTTATAGCCGTCATATTGCCAAAATTTTGAATTTTAAATTCCTCTAAAATTTTTAGGGTTTTACAAATTGGTATCAGAGCAGTAGTTTAAGTGAACTAGGTATGGATGTAGAATACCTAGACTTAAGCTGTGACTTTAAACTATGACTGTGTGAGAATGGGTAGAACACTTAAGATAGGTTCGTAATAGAGTCGGCGGAAATTATACTTATTGAGAATTATGACGATTGTGATGAAAGTTCTTACGTATTAAATGTTCATAATTTCACTTAGCTAATGTTATTATGGAGATGTTTTACGTGAGTATGCTTATTTTCTGTTGTTACGATGATTAATGAATGTAGTAGTACGTTTCCTTGGTTTTTCTTCTCATGATCTATATCTCATCTGCGTTCTCGCATGTGTGTGGCAGAAAATGGTAAATACTCGAAATTGGCCAGAGGGTCAAGATACAGCGACATCCACGACCGACCAAGCTAGAGTGACCAATGCAGACCTGCCCCCACTCCTTATAGACGTGTTAGGTGGGGGACCTGAGCATATACCCTGTCTTTGAGAAAGTTATTATCTTGGAGAGAGATAAGTTTGAGAAGGAAAAGAAGAGAAAGTTGAGCCTAAGTTTGGCAGGTGTTACAATTATGGTAAGCCTGGCTACTTCTCCAAAGACTGCAAGTTCAAACGTGTGAAGAATTCAAAGTACTATGCCAAGAAATCTCTATTGGCAAAGAAGGTAGAAGAAGGAAAAGAACTTATGGCTGAAGAGGAGAATTGGTTTTACCAAAGTTCTGATGAAGAATCAACACACTTCACACAGGTGTGTATGATGGCTAAAGTTGAAGATGAAGCTGAAACTTCTTCTGACCGATCTGAATGTGAATCTGAGGTAAGTACTCTTTATAATTCTGAACTTGTTGAATCTCTTATGGCTCAGATTCAAAACATGGAAAAAGAGTTTGAGAACTTAAAAGGCAAACTTAGCAACGAAAGACAATCAATGATGAGTTTTCGTGATGAAAACACATTATTGAAGGTTGTTGTTGAGGATAAAGAATCTAAGAAAGATGCCTTGAAGAAAGAGAAAGAAGTTTTAAAATCTAAAATCACTGAGCTTGAAAGGAATCTTGTTAATTTAAATTCTGAAAAAGGTGAATTTAAAATTAAGTTTGAAGCTTGTTTTCAGGAACGAAATGAGGCTTATTGCAAGATTAAGCAGCTAGAGGATTTGAACCTAAATAGAGGACAGACTAAGCAAACATTGAATTTATTAACAAACAAACTTCAAGATGTCCGTTTTTATAATGCTAAAACGGGTTTTGGTTTTGAAGAAAATGATGTTTTAAAAAGAGCCCTAGAAAACTTGTATAATTTTGAGAAATTGGGGTCAAAACCTAAGAAAATCCCAGATATTCATGATACGTTTGTTAAAGCTGAAGCTCTTAAGTCTAATATTTCTTCTAAAGGTAAATAAGTGATTGATGATGATACATCAAGTTGTGCTGATTCAATTTCAAGTTTTAAATCTGTTGGTTTTTCTTATAATGAATTGAACAAAATCTATAAAACCATAAAACCTGAGTTTGTTGAGTTTCAATCATTATTTTCTACCTTTACACCAACAGAATCAACAAACACTGAAACAGATATACCTGAAACTCAATGCCAGTATGATGAATATGAATCAGACACTAATGTTGAGAATCAGACTCTAATATCCGAATCAGTCATTTCTGAATCTCCAAAAGAGGTTAAGACTGATGAGTGTATAAATGTCATGAATAATAGCATTACAACTGATTTTTCAAAGCAAATGAATGAGGAGATTTTTGAAAACATGATGAATGCTTCAGATCCTGTTCCCATTATTGAGAAGTTAGAATCAAACTCTGAGCTGAATCAAGTATTTACTTTTGAGAAACAAATCAAAGATCTTCAAAAGATCATTGAAGAGTTGGAAGATGAGAATTGTGATCTCAAATTCAAACTTGATAAATATTTTGAGGAAAACAAAGAACTCTCCAAAGAGTTAAATACTTTGAAAGATGATTTGTTTAAACAAAATCTTGATGAGAAAAAGATGTTTGAATCTCAGAAATGGAATGTTCATTCAAACCCAGAGTTTGAGACTATTACTTCTAAAACCTCTGTTGTTTATACTGAAACTCCTAAATATCCTCCAAGTATTTTTGAGAAAGGAGAGTCTTCTGGTACTTTAAAGAAAATTTCATCTTTCAAGAAGAAAACTGACAAGGTTTCATTTCTTGCTTCAGATATAAGAAAGCAAAAAGATAAAGGAGAATGGGTGAAGAAGAAGTCTGAAAATAAAGTTGTTGAGAATAAAAGTAGTGTTAATGATAATGCTAGTTTGAAATGTAACAGTTCTAACGATCCAAAATGTCAAAGATGTATGAATGTTTTTACTCAAATTGATAAATCAAAACTTTTGACATTTGATCGTAAGAACTTTATTTGCAAACACTGTCATGACAATGGTTTCATTATTCATACCATTCCTCCTAAATCTAAAGTTGCTAAAAAGGCATCTCGTGCTAAACCTGTTTCTAAACCCTCAGCACAACATGCTAAAATCTTTCATGCTAAGAATGCTTATCATTCTAGAAAACAGAGATTTAATGAGCTTAATGTAAAAATGGTTTGGAAATGGATACCGAAGCCTCGTTATAAATGGCGAATCAAGGCTAAGGTAGATGATTTGAACAAATTGCATAAGGCTAACCAAGAAGGACCCATTTGGATATGGGTACCTAAGAAGAAGTAACTTGTTCTTTTTGCAGACCTCACATCTGTGGTACATAGATTCAGGATGCTCGCGACACATGACTGGATTTAAGCATCTGTTACATAACTATGTTGAGGAACCTGCAGGGACAGTTAGTTTTGCAAATTCAGAGCTAAATGGAATCATTAGAGGACACGGGTCATTGAAAAATGGCACCGTAACAATCAAGAAAGTACTGTTCGTAGATGGTCTTGATCATAATCTTTTCAGCATAAGTCAATTCTGCGATAGTAAATTTCAAGTTCGGTTCACTGTAGATAGCTGTTTCATTGAAGATATGGACGGTTGTGAGTTTTTTAAAGCAGAGGGACATGGAAATTTATATACAGTACACTTTCCAACACTTTCTGCAACTAGATCTGTTTGTCTAATTGCCAAAGCTTCAAAAGCTGAAAGTTGGATTTGGCATCGGTGCATGTCTCATCAAAATTTTCAAGCGATAGATCAATTGGCGAGACATGGATTAGTCAAAGGTCTTCCAGAATTGAGGTTTGAGAAGAATTCACTTTGTCCCGCCTGTGAGATGGGAAAAATGAAACGCAGTTCACATAAAGCAAAGACAGAATTCTCTTGTTCATCACTTCTCGAGCTTATTCACATGGACCTTTGCGGCCCAATGAGAACTCAGTTTATCAATGGGAAGAAGTATATTCTAGTGATGATAAATGAGTACTCCAGATACACATGGCTGGAATTTCTGCGAAACAAATCAGACGCGCCAGAGTTAATCATTGCTTTTATTAAAAAGATCCAGGTTCGACTCCAATTGCCGGTAAAGACATTGAAAAGTGACAACGACACATAATTCAAAAATGATACTCTTCAGAGTTATCTCGTATCAGTCGGGATTTCACATAATTTTTCTGCTGCTTATACTTCTCAACAGAACGGCGTGGTCGAAAGAAAAAATCGAACCCTGGTTGAGGCAGCTAGAACGATGCTGGCATACTCTGGTCTTCCATTGTATCTGTGGGTTGAAGACGTAGCTACCTCATGTTTTACACAAAACCGTACTATTGTGATCAAAAGACATAAAAAAACAACATATGAGCTTATAAATAAGAGAAAGCCGAATATTAAATGTCTTCATGTTTTTGGTTGTAGGTGTTACATCCTCAATGATCGTGATAATCTTGGTAAATTCGACAAGAAGGCGGATGAAGGCTACTTTATCGGATATTCTTTGACGTCAAAAGCCTATCGAGTTTACAACAGACGCACCAAGACTATCATGGAGAGTATAAACGTGTCTTTTGATGAATCATCTACGTTGACTTCTGAACACAATAGTTCAGAACTCAAGCTGAAACAGAAGGCTTCTATTCAAGACGGAATAAAACCCGCACCTTCACAGACTAAGTCTTCTAACTCACTTAATGTCTCATCTGAGTTAGATTTACTATTTCTTGATGCTTTTATGGATATATGTGCAGATTTCGATAAATCAAACATATCTGCATCAACTTCAGAGGTTCCGGTTACAACTGAAGATATTTCAGGACCTTCTGACATTGTCACAACAACCTCATCAGGTACATCTACACCTGTTATTTCTGACAATACTAATTCAAACTCTGCATCTGCAGGTACAGTTTGTGGAAAAGAAGTCCCGAGTACTTCTTCTGCTGCTCCAGAACTACATCAGTCAGAAACAAATGTACAAGATGTCCCGAGTACATATGAGGTTGAGCCTGCTATATATGATGAGTATGATGAAGACAACACGCAGATTTCTGTTCAACCACTTCCAAGTACTACAAGATGGACACGAGATCATCCCCTACATAATATAATAGGTGACATACACAGTGGAGTGAAAACGCGGGCGACATCTGCAAATTTTTGTCTTTACTCAAGTTTCTTTAGTTCCCTTGAGCCGAAGAAAGAATCAGAAGCCTTGCGTGATCCTGATTGGATTTTAGCCATGCAAGATGAGCTTCTACAATTCAAGCGGAACAAGGTCTGGCGACTTATCCCACTACCAGAAGGAAAATTCGTGATTGGCACAAAGTGGGTATTCAGAAATAAGAGAGATGAAGCAGGAGTTGTGGTTCGAAATAAAGCTCGCCTTGCTGCAAAAGGGTATTGCCAACAGGAGGGAATTGATTATGATGAGACATTTGCTCCTGTAGCAAGGATTGAAGCTATTCGGATATTTTTGTCTTACGCAGCGCACAAAAATTTTACGGTATATTAGATGGACATAAAGTCTGCTTTCTTGAATGGAATTCTACATGAAGAAGTTTATGTTGCTCAACCCGAAGGCTTAATCGTTCCTAAACACCCGGATTATGTCGATGTATTTGACAAGGCATTATATGGACTCAAACAGACACCGAGAGCTTGGTACGAAACGTTAACCCAATTTCTACTTGCTTCAGGGTTTAAGAAAGGTACTATTGATACTACTCTCTTTCTGAAGAAACAAGGTGAAGATATGATCCTAATTCAGATTTATGTGGATGACATTATTTTCGGTTCTACAAATCCTAAATTTTGTAAAAACTTTTCAAAAATCATGGAATCTCGATTTGAAATGTCGATGATGGGTGAACTGACATTCTTTCTTGGTCTTCAAGTTAAACAGTTACCCGAAGGCATTTTCATCAATCAGTCAAAATATATTAGAGATATCCTAAAAAAGTTTAACATGTCTGAAAGTTCAGTGATGAAAACACCAATGGTAATGGGTACACTTTTAGATGCTGATCTTTCTCGTAAATTAGTAGATCAAAAAGTGTATCATAGCATGATTGGTTCATTATTACACTTAACAACAAGTAGACCGGATATTATGTTTGCCACGTGTTTCTGTGCTAGGTATCAATCTAACCCGAAGGAATCACACCTAGTCGCTGTGAAACGAATTCTTAGGTGCCTCAAAGGCACTCCCGAGTTAGACCTTTGGTATCCTAAGGGTTCGAGTTTTGATCTAACTGCATACACAGATGCTGATCACGCAGGTTGCAAGTTGGATTGCAAGAGCACATCAGGTTCATGTCAGTTTTTAGGTGACAAGTTGGTTAGCTGGACATGAAAGAAGCAGAATTGTGTATCAACATCTACCGCCAAGGCTGAATATGTAGCCGTTGCAAGCTGTTGTTCACAAGTCCTTTGGATGCGGACACAATTAAAGGATTTTGGCTATTCATACCAACGAGTTCCTATTTACTGCGATTCAAAGAGTGCAATAACAATCACGGAAAATCCAGTGCAACACTCAAAGACTAAACACATTGATGTACGGTACCACTTCATCAAGGATCATGTGGAAAAGGGTGACATAGAGATGCATTTCGTGCAAACAGACTACCAGTTGGCTGATCTTTTCACCAAACCGTTGGATGAATAGAGGTTTACCTTTCTAGTCGGCAAACTAGGTATGTTAATTGCCACTACATGATTCGAGGGGGAGTATATATTACTTTGTGCTTAAATTGTATATGTCTTGGAAATTATTAACAGTGTCTATTACTCATCATTTACTGACGAAGGCGAAATCATTTTTACAATGATTACCAAAATCTTTTATCTTGCAGGTTATTTTTCAAGTGACATTGGTTTCTGGTTACATCAGATCAGGACCCGTTCTTCATTGGTAAATTGAATATTACTATTCTCACCGGAGAATAAGTGATAATTCAATATCGATCTAAATCTAGTGAGAGAAAGTAGAGAGAGAGAGTTGAAAGCACATAACTTCAATTCTATTACGATATGCGTGAGATTCTTACAAACAACAGAGCCACAAGGGACTTAAATACCCTTGGCTAATACAGAACATATACACACTCTAAACACAGTATTAGACCAATCCAATAAATACAATGATTACTATAAAATCTGACTTAACAATCTCCCCCTTAGTAATCATTGGCGCTATGGTCTTCAATATTCATTTTCTAAATCAACACAAACCATCTAAGTGACTTAGAGAAGCTTCTTGACTAAAAAAAATTTCTTCTCAGCATCTTTCAATTTATACTGTCTTTGCTGCCTTGACAAGACTGGACCTGTTTGTAATGATCTTGAAAGAACAATCGGTTCATCAGCTTGTGCTCTACACGACGCACCTCTTTCAAATGTACTTGAATGAACTGTGGTGGTCAGAGCTGGAACAGCAAAAGAACTAGTATAGCTGAGAAAATAGAATCTTGAGCGAATCTTGAGCAGCAGATAAACATTTGAACTCTTTGTTTCTTTAACTTCTCCTTAACTTCTCCCCCTCATGACCTTGATGATCTGGATCAACTTGGTCATGCAAATGTTGGAGATGAGACATCTTCAGATCTACAAAATTCAGAATAAAAGAGAAAAGGGAAGTTTTGCGCTACACGTGGGTGGCGCAAAGATTGTTTTACGCTAGCTGAAGGTGGTGCAAAGTTGAGTTTTGCGCTACCAACTGTTGGTGCAAATCTGACTTGAAATCTGAAAAATTTCACCTGTGAAGCTCTTTGACTCCCCCTACACAAATGCACTAAATATGACAATTCAAGTTAGCATTCATATACAAAATCAGATAATCCCCCTCGAAATATGAGATATGATCTTTTCAGAATATTTTCCTTATTCACTCCCCCTCGAATAATGCACAGACCCATTAACATAGATATGAGAACACAATGATCAAAACATTAATGTAGAAAGAAAAATATATTGAATATGAATTTTGAAACAACTAAATATATAAAATTTTAAACACTAAACAAATTAAATTCTACTCAGTAAAATATCACAGATTAATCCATCATTGAAAATCAAGTATATGTTGTTGGATACAGATACAAGTTTCATTGCATATCAAGTTAAGACATGTTCAGTTTCAAAAACTTTCATCAATCTATTCAGTGTGCTAGCATGCGAACTTCGATTAACTTCAAAAAAATGCAATTCTAAAAATATAATAGAGAACTTTTCATGTACTCACACTAATCCATCAAAAATTAAGATTTTCACAAATTTATAGGTTTATCGCAACTCAAACATATCACCAAGTATCATGAGATGTGTGCTCATTTGCATCTTTTAGCATTGTGCACATTGGCATCTTCACATGAGTGTGCTCTTTGGCATCTTTTAAGCTTGTGCACATTGGCATCTTTTAATTAAGAAGTTTGGTAAGTAAAGAACATGCCGTAAACGTAACTTTCTATCTGATCCTATTGCAGGATTTGGGCCAGCCGCTCCCAGACCAGTTGGCCTTAAGGGACTAGGTGTCAAGCACCCCTTGAAACTTACTCTCCCAGACCAAAAAGGCTACATCGACACATCCTAAACCCATTCATACCAGTAGAACATGACTTTCGATCTGATTCTATATAAGGATTTGGGTTCGATCACTTCCAGACCAATTGACCTTAGGGGACCAGATGACAAGCATCCCACGGAACTTACTTTCCCAAACCAGAAAGGTCATAGGTACAAACTTTTAAACTTAGAGATTTCTGTCTTATATATATATAATTCATCTCAATCACCCAGTTTTACATCTAAGTGCTTAGCCCATATTTTCATTACAATCCATAATTCTGACTTTTTAGGATTTCTAAGCATTGTAAACTATAAATATTCCGAATGACATAACTTTAAAGCAGTATCAAAAGTTTCAAGCATGTTGCTGACCTTTCGACTTTTGTAAGACTTGAAAGTTGAACATATAAAACTTCGATATAAACAAAGCAACTTGAAAATTTATCCTAGACACACATTTTATTCAAAAGAAAGAAAAACTGTAAAACTTATACTTTATAGATTAAAAATTTGTAAAGATTTAAACTTTTAAATTCAACATGCCGAGTTTGACAAAAACATTTTTCATTTAAGACAATTGTAAAGAATTCGGAAAATTGATATTTAGTCGGAACAAAATAAAATTCAATAATATGTTCTTCCACATAATGTATAATTAATTGGTGCCTCATATCAAAGATTTTGGTTTGAACTTGCTCAGATTCTTGAAAAACATGAGAAAACTGGAACAACATCACAGTCAGAGATAAATGCAGCGGAATAAAGTAGATGCACTCACAGTTTCTTATTTGTCCAGAAGCTAAATGCATTGAAGAATGAGTCCTAAACTGATATGTTTAGAAGTCAAATTCCATTGAAGTACGGGTTCTAAGCTGATTTACTCAGAAGCCATTGTTCTCTTACTCCCCCTTGACATTAGGTGCCTGCAACTTAGAATCAATATTTGATTTTTATACCCACTTGTATTTGGGTCCATGTTTGTTAGTTACAGTTCTAATGGGAGAATATTTGTTAGATCTAACATAGAAAGCACAAGAAAAATAATCAAATGAATGAACAGAATCATCAGTAGAGGATGAAGCATAATCATCTGAACTTGAACTAGAGGAGGAAGAGGAGACATATTTTGCAATTTGAATCATTTGCTTTATTGAATATTTGAAAATTTTATTACATGTAGCAAATGAATCATTTCTACAAAGTTTGTCCACATTTCGATCCTCTTCAATCGTAGATTCATCAGATGTCCGCTTGACCCTCCATATCTGCCTTGTAGGAGTGCTCAAAGTCCTATCCGAAATATTTGAATCACAAGAATTAGAAATGTCAGAAATGACTTTAGCTTGTTTCTTTGACTTCTTTGACCTATTTCTTTTACGCTTTGGTTTGTAATAAGCATCATTTAGCGTAAAAGATTCATCAAGAATTTTTGATTTAAGATTTGAATCAGAAGAAGCAATTTTACCTAAGAATCCAAACTGATCAGACATTAAACCAGAACTTGCCTCAGAGTCAGAAAAATTTTGAGAAAAGTTTTCAGATTTTAGAACTTTCAGTTTGTTTTCTTTAAAATTAGAAGAAAGGCCAGAAACAGAATTTGTAAGTAAATCTTGTTTTTGAAAAATTAATTTTTCTTCAAGACTTGACGTCATGAAAGAAAGAATAATATCAGATTCAATTTCTCTTTGAATATTTTGATCTTCCATTTTATCTTCAAGATCAATGCTTTTGTTTTCTAATACTAATGGAGGAATATATCTCTTAGAATTATAAGAAACTGGAGATATATTTTCTTTATTAGTGTTAGTAGCATATATATCAAAATAATCATCAGATAATGAAGATTTAATGGGAGAAATGCCATTTAAACTGTTTCTGTTCTTCTTTGATTTATCGGGAAAATATTTGGCATTTTTGCGCGTGTAAACAAAAGAAATTTCCTTTTTCTTGTTGTTCATTCTTTTCTCATTTTCGATATCTAAAACTTGCTTTTCATTCATCCAATCAATTTTAAATTGAGGAGCATATTTAGCAAGATTTAGATAATCGAATTTATATAAAGTGGGGGATTTTTCTATAGCATTGTTTAAACAATGAAGATTTTCAAAACCAAGTCCCCATTTTTCTTTGATAGACTCATAACTCCGTGGTTTGTTCAAATAAATAGTTTGTTCAGTTTGATTCCTTCGATATAATTTTTCTTCCAACTCATTTATTTTATCTGAAAAATTATCTTTTAATTTTGTCATTTCCATCAAAAAATCAAGATAAGTCTTATTTGAAATTTCCAAATCATCCAATTTCTTTTGAAATATTTCTTTTGTATGAATCAAAATAGATTTTTCATCTTTCAAAGAAATTTGCAATTTGTCAATCAAATTTGACTTTTCTATGTTTAAATGCTTTTCAGATAATAACTTTGAGCGTAAATCATGTAAAACAGTTATAATAATATTCATCTGTGAAGAAATAAATGTGTAATCAAACTCAGAAGGTACCTCATCTTCATTAGTGGAAGAATCATCATCATTATCATCACTCTGGTGATCTCCAATGAAGCACATATGAGCAGTTTCCACATTGTCAGCTTCATTGTCGGAGTGATCTAGCCAGAATTCTTCTTAAGCTAGCAGAGCGGTTCCATTCTTTCTCTTTTCGGCTAGTTCCATTTTCTTCCAATAATGCGCCGAATCCCGAACTTTCTTCACTTTACACTCCTTAGCAATGTGACCCGACTTTCCACAGTTAAAGCATGCAACTACTTTCTTAACCTCGGGCACTTTGACATTCTTAGACCCAGAAGTGAAGCGAAGATTGTTGGAACCCAAATGATGTTGGAACTTCTTGTGATAGTGATGAGAGAGAAGAATCATTGACTTCTGTAGCGCCTCACCATCATCATCAGTTACACCGTCATAAGCATTCTCGGATAATGCTTGTTCAACCAGTTTGCTTGTGAGAAGAGCAACCGGATCCACTGACTTTTTGTTCTTTTTATCAAGCTTGGCTTTCTTCTCATTGAAAATGCTTTCATCGGTCATCAAAATCTCATAAAGCTCTTGGATTGGCATTGTAGAGACCCGAACATCATTCCTCAAACGGTGACAAGATTTGTTCCATTCCGGTTGAAGAGCATTGAGGAACTTCAGATTAGTCTCTAACTCAGTCTTTTCCACTTTGATCTTTCACAGATCGTTTATCACCGCACAGAACCTGTCAAAAACACTTTTCAGAGATTCCCCGTCTTTGGCTTTGAACTCTTCAAAATTGTTCATGAAACGCGTATGCCGAAGTTGTGTTGCAACTGTAGACCCAAGCATAATCTTCTCTAGTTGTGCCCACATTAGTTTAGGATTGCTTTTGTAACAATCAATCCTGTTGTAGACAAAATTTGGCAAAGCTAGCATCAGATTTGCCTTTATATCACGATCGGCTTTATATTACAACGACTCATCGGGTGTGTATTCAGAGATAGGCTTTGTCATCCCAGAAGCCAGTATAGGTTTTTCAAAAGATCCTTCAGTTAGAATCTTCATCATGTCATCTCCGTTCTTTTGACGCTTGATGAAATTAAGAAACCGATCTTGCCATTGAGTGAACTCATTCTCATCAACCAGAACCGGAGGACGAGTTTCTGTGCCCAATGACATCATAATGTCATTCTTGTAAAACTGAGCTTGAAAAGCAAACATTGCAGAATCCATAGAGAAAAACTTCAGAAAAATGCCAAGTCTGAAACAGAAAGTCTAGCGCAAAACGAGTTTTGCGCGAACAGTGACTGGCACAAATTGAGTTTTGCGTGAACAGAGGATGGCGCAAATTTGAGTTTTTCTTGAGAAGAAGCTGGCGCAAACTTTACTTTGCGTGAAACGTTGGTGACGCAAAATTCACTTTGCGTGAGACGTTGGTAACGCAAACTTCTCTTTGCGCGAGAAGAGTGTGACACAAACTTAACTTTGTGCGAACAATAACTGGTGCAAACTTAGATTTGCTCAAGACTTTGATGGCGCGAATCTTTCTTTGCGTGATATGAAGGTAGCGAAAAATCTACTTTGCGCGAATAACTTGTGGCGAGAACTGAACTTTTCGCGAAAAACTAGTTCATGACTTGTCGAAAACTCGAAAAACAGAAGAATCTAGCGCAAAGTCTGGATAAACTGGCGCAAAACTCTGATGAATCTGGCGCAAAACTCGAAGAACTCGCGCAAATCTCAGATCTGTCGCAAAACTTGAGAAAATCAAGAAACTTCTAAAAATTCGATTACAAACTTGAAATTGATGAGATTTTTATGCACAGAAGTGATCGAAAACAAGTTTCTAACAACTTTGAATCAATTAATTCGATCAAAAACCACAAAAACTTGAATTCGTGTAATGAACAGTGCTTTCAACGAACTTTTCCAGAATTTCGTAAAATCTCAAAATTGATCTTTAAAAAATGATTTTCTTGCAAAATGATGTGAAACAAAGATGATCTACTATGAAAACGGATCCAACGAACCAATCCACAAGAAAATTCGTTCAAAAAAACAGTCTGAATTTGATGAAAAATCAAAAAAATGAGATTTTCTTGAAAAAATCAAGAAAATCAATCAAATTTCCTGATTCAACCACAAATTCAGAATCGAAAAATGTTTCTCTCAATCCTCTCAGATTCAGATTAGGCTCTGATACCAATTGATAATTCAAGATCGATCTAAATCTAGTGAGGGAAAGTAGAGAGAGAGAGTTGAAAGCGCAGAACTTCAATTCTATTAGGATATGCGTGAGATTCTTACAAACAACAAAGCCACAAGGGACTTAAATACCCTTGGCTAATACAGAACATATAAGCACTCTAAACACAGTATTAGACCAAACCTATAAATACAATGATTACTATAAAATCTGACTTAACAATAAGTAATCATAGTTTCTGAATAATTTAGTTCAGAACCCGTGCTCAAATGTTTTTCTTCTGACGGATGCTTAAAAGATAACATATTTTTTAGAAGATTTTTGATTTGAGGGAGAGTCAACTGCTATATCTTTTAGGGGGAGGAAATAATAGCTAGTTGTACTTTCATTGTTATATTTTTCTAATAAATTGAATTTTTACAGATATTGAGGAAGAGGATATCTAAGTTTTTGTCAAGGATACTTCACTGAAAATATTCATTTTAGGGGGAGCTTACAGGTATATTTTTCTGAACATTAATCTTTACCACTTGTTGAAAGATGAACAACTTTCACTTGTGCAAAATGTTAGAGCATAAATATGTTGGATACAAGATCATAGAAGACAGAAGGTCAAAGATCAAGAAGGTCAAAGCTGAAAGTCAACTCTCAAGAAAAGTCAAAGTCATTTTGTAATAAAGTCAAAGTCAAAGTGTATTTGTTTTGTTTCTTTTTTTGTTGATAGGTATAAATAGCGTCGTTTTTGTTTAATAGATATATGGCTTAAGAAGTTTGTACGCAATTCAGAGAGAAAGTTGTAGACAGAGAAAGAGACGTTTAGAGAGAGAAAGTTATAAACTGAATTGTAATTGTTTGATTCTTGAATTGAAATTGAAACAGGTAGTTTTACTAATCTTGTTTTTGTTAATTGTTTGTAATTAGAAACTTGATTCAGGGACACACAAACTTATATCTTTTGTTATGAAGATGGAAGCTGTGAATAACTTAATTGTCCATTCAATAAGAAGCGATCATGGAACTGAATTAAAAAATAGTTCCCTGGATAATTTCATTGAGAACAAAGGAATCTCTCACAACTTCTTTGATGTGAGAACTCATCAGTAAAACGGAGTCGCTGAAAGAAGAAATAGAACGATCATTGAAGCAGCCAGATCAATGCTGAGAGATTCTCATCTTCGAACTCAATTTTGGGCAGAAGCTGTCAACACGACCTGTTTTATTCAGAATAGGTCACTGATTGTTAAATGATTTAATAAGACTACCTATGAACTATTTCATGGAAGAAAGCCATCTATTATCTTTCTTCACATTTTGGTTGTCAGTGCTTTATTTTAAAGAACAAAGATACACATGGAAAGTTTGATCCAAAGGCAGACGAAGGAATGTTTCTTGGATACTCCTCAATCTCCAAAGCCTACAGGGTCTTCAACAAAAGAAGACAAACTGTAGAAGAAACAATTCATGTCACCTTTGATGAATCCAAATCAGCGAACTCCAAACCTATCGCTGATAATGATGAAGTAAATACCTGGATGTTTTCTCATTACGGGGAAACTAAACCTCTCCTCAACCCACATCAGCATACAGACTCTCCAAATACTGAAAATGAACCAAACATCATACCTCTTAACACTGAATCCACTTCATGGGGTTCAACTATTCCTTTATACACATTCCCTCCATTAGATCATCCAACACGTGAATCATCTAACATCTCTGAAGTCCTCTCAGTGAATGATGCTCTACCTGAAGCACAACAATTGATAGCTGATGAACCTCAAGCTGAAACTTCTTCATCAGTGAACATTCCTATTATTGATCCATTTCCCTAATTAAGCAATCATACTTCAACTCAGAGATGGACCAGAAATCACCCCATAGATCAAATTCTTGGTGATCCAGATGCAGGTATTCAGACACGACGAAGTTCAGGTAATATATGTCTCTTTGTTAATTTTCTTTCTCTCATTGAGCCAAAAAAGACTGATGATGCGCTCAGAGATCCAAACTGGGTCAGCGCTATGCAAGAAGAGCTAACCGAATTTAAAAGAAACAAAGTTTGGAATCTCATTTATCGACCATCTGACAAGACTGTAATAGGCACCAAATGGTGTATAGAAACAAGCTGGATGAAAATGGGACTATAACCCGCAACAAAGCTAGGCTAGTTGCTCAGAGATACAGACAAGAGGAAGGCATAGACTATTATGAAACCTTTTGCCACTATGGACAGGCTCGAAGAAATTCGATTATTCTTAGCCTATGCAGTTCACAAATATTTCAAAGTATATCAAATGGATGTCAAGTGAAAATTCCTAAATGGAAAGCTGAATGAAGAAGTCTAGGTTGAACAACCCCCAGGGTTCTCTGACCCTAAACATCCACACTATGTATATAAGATGGATAAGGCTCTCTATGTGTTGGTCCCGAAGGTGCTTAACAAGTTTGTAGAAGGGGGGGGGGGTTGAATACAAACATAAAATTTAAAGTTTAATAAATTGTTTATTGATAAATCAAACACAATTTACAAGTCTGTTGCGGAATAAGATTTAGTAAAACTCAATCTAAACAAACTTAAGAAAACACTAAGATGGTTGCACAAGAATGTAGAGAATTGGGAGATTAGAGAGTATAGAAAACAAGGATTTCTATATTTTAGAAATATGAAGGCTCGAGGTACTCTCAGATGGAGAGGTAGTCTTTCTATTTATACCCTATACATTAAATGCATGGCAGGGCACTTTAAACGTGTCATTCATTTATTGGTAGAGAGAGTCTGACTTTGTGAGACATGCTTTCGGCCGTATCATGAACAGTGTAGTTGACAGATTTGTCGTACGATTTGTGGCAGAGGTATGTCCGTTCTGACACATCGTACTGGGTGTACAGGGAAAGACAAAAGAGACTTGAGGCATAAGCTAAGTGATCATCGATCGCTAAATATCTCTTCCTTCAGAGATACAAAGAAGTTCAGCTATCGCTGAAGCTTTTCCTCAGGTTTCTTCGCGTATGAGTAGAGTCGTCTTTGCTTCACTGATATCCGCATCAGGTCACTAGTAGACTTGTCTTTGTTCAGCAGCTTCGTCTTTGATTCAGCTATGAACATCTGTTGACGCGAAACTTGACTTCAGGGAATAAGTTTAACTGTTTACATCAGAAATTATCAACGATAACTGAACAGACTCATTCTGATCGCTTATAGTGAAACACTAATACATATGAATGTTTACAAGAAGGACCATCAGTGATAACTGAACATACTCAGTCTGATCGTTGATGGTGAAACACTAATACATATTAATAAACGTAATTTTCACTAAGTATAGAATAGGGTCGTTATCAAATCACTGAAAGAGTCTGGATCAACAATCTCCCCCTATTTGATAATGACAAAGTAACTGAAGAAAATTACTTTATAGTTCAAAATGAGGAATAATCAGGACTCATAACATGTCCGAATTAATTTTTTGAGGGATCTTTTACAGTACTGATAGGGTTAAGTACTTCACTAAAATTTTCATTAATTCAAAGAAGGAATTACAAGATATGAAAATATAAAGTACAAGTGAAGAACTAACTACTATAAGTCTAACTAATAGATTACAAGAATTAAGAAACTAATCTATCAACTATATAGTCAGGTATTTCTTCTCCTCTTTGCCTTCGATCTGAAGATTCTTGACTAATGATTGCCTTGATCGATTCAGCTAAAGGAGAGAAGTCACACCATTAGAATAAGAGATCCTTGAGATGTCTAAGAGGACAGATAGGGATTTCAGAGACTCTTTGGAATCTGAGTTGTTCCTCATCATCTCTGAAGAAGATTCCAAAATGATCTTTAAGTACTTGCCCGACAAGATATGGTCCACCAGGAGGCAGGGATAGATCTAGAACTGACAGATCAGGAGGATAACCAAACAAAGCTTCCTTTGAGAATTTGATGGAGGTGTCGTTTCTGATAGTAGCGACATTCTCAGATGAGGAGGAGACAAGCTTTCTTTTGAGTTGCCTTGGCTTAGAAGGAAGAGAAGATGGCACCTTTAATATAGTAGCGACTCTGTTGATGAGAGAATCATTGATCCCTTTAACATAACCTCTGTAAGTTGACTTTGATTTCTTCAGTGCATCCTTAAACTCTAGCCATTCCATGTAACCGAAGCTTTCAAGTTTTGAGACGAACATTTCCTTTGAGCTTCCATCCTCTCTGGATATCTCCATTGTTACAGAAGTTCGGTCCTTCTTCTTCCTCCCAAAGATGACAACGACTGTAATCATCATCGGGTCAGAGCGATAGTCGATTTTATGTTTGCACCATTCGACAGAGTTATCGCTGACCGCTTGTTCTTTTGAGCGTTCCTCTTCAATTTCTTTAAGTAGAGAAACCTGAACTTCCATTGGATTTTTCTTTAGCTTCTTGTCTTTAAATTGAGAGGACTGAACCTTGAGAGCTAGAGAAGCATTTCTTTGACATTCGGCGATCAGTTTCTTAGCTATGACAGATTCTTCAATTTCAGCTTCAGTCAGGAAGTCTAGCTCTATAGATGGATTTTGAAGAGGAATCTTCAGCCGTTGACTCTCCAAATGAGAGATCATCTTCGTTATTCTACTTAGTTCTTCCTCTGACCAATGAGCTGGTCTGGATGGCCTTTCTGGGTGGAGTAGGGCTTCTTCTTTTTCTTCTTCTTCTTCTTCTTCATCATTCTCACTGAAGGAGATTGGGATTATTTGATCTTCAGTTGTTGAAGCTGGGATTATTTGAAGTTCAGTTCCCTTAAGCAGAGGAGAGAACTGTCTAGTCAAGAAGTGAAAAAGGAGTTAGTGTTTATTTTGGGAAGGAGAAAGATAAAGGCTTAGAAAGAGACAGGGGTGGGAAAAGTATAGTAAGATATGGGTACAATAGAAAAACATACCTGAGAAGGATTCTCCCCCTCAGATTGTGATACTATTTTCAGGTTTCCCTCGATAGCTATACCCTTCTGCTTGCCTTGGGAAGGAGCACCTGAAGTAGGTTCAATTCTCCCCCCTGCTGTGACAGCTCCTTTCATCGCTGTCGTTGATGAGACGTTCGCTGTTGAGACACAAAGAGATTGGTCCTCTTCATCGTCATCGTCATCGTCAGCTTGTTTCTCTTTTTCTTGATCCTGAAGATAAAGTTCTTCTTCATCTTCATTCTTATCTTTCTCTTCTTCTTCTACAAGAGCAACGATAGAAGTAGATGGAAGAGTTTTGTCAGCAACCTTCTTCCCCTCAACATGAGAGGGTGGTTGTTCCGTATGGACATCAACAGCAGCTTCCTCCGTATTTTCTTTAAGAAGCTCTTTCTCCCCCTCTTTGTCATTATCAGTTTGGGGGATATCAACGTTGGAAGGAGTAGCATGTGCAATTTCCAAAGAGCGGACTTCAGCCTCCAAATGCTCAAGTCGACCTTCAATGACGGGAATGTCTGAAGTAGCCTGATGAATGAATTCAATGGCTACGTTCAGAGAAGTGCGATCATTCTCTGTAAAGGAAGGTGTTGGCATCAGAGCTGCTGTACTTAGTTTCACAAGCACCTGCTAAAGCATGGAGGTGCATGTGTCAACTTTCTTGGTTAGGTCTCGCATATCATTTTGGAGGGTGCCGTAGAGTCCCTGAAGAAGTTGAACCTGCTGATGAGTTCCACCAAGGTCGTCTTTGATCTTGACGATGTCCCCCTGAACAATTGTGAGTTGAGAAGAGTCAGCTTTAGAGGAGGAGGCATCAGTCGGTTTCTTGATCTTAGCACCAGCTAGATTTACAGCGCCAGTGGATTCGTTGACCGAGGTGGTGAGAGATTCCACCTTTTCAGCAAGCGTGTTGACGTTAGCATCAATAGTGGCCAAAGTAGGACCTACAAGTAAAGTTAGCAGATGAGCACAACGATGCTCGAGCTTATATGGTGAGATGGGAGCAGTGTTTGGGTTAATAGAAGTACCTGAGTTCTCAAACATATTGTAGAAATGCATAGAATCTTCAAAAGTTTGATTGTCAGGTCTTATTGATACAAACGGAGGTTGCTGTGAAAGAGATGGAGGGTTAGAGACCAAGGAAATAGAAGGATGAGTAATGGGGATAGAAGAAGTTTGGATAGTGGAGATTACCTCAGGTTTTTGTTGAAGAACTGAAGTGATGGGTGGCGTCACTG
Organism: Arctium minus; assembly: GCA_954870635.1. NCBI lineage: Eukaryota > Viridiplantae > Streptophyta > Magnoliopsida > Asterales > Asteraceae > Arctium > Arctium minus. The sequence continues at coordinate 67,600,794 of OX941090.1, read as the reverse complement.
TTGTTGTGGCAACGATGGTAATCGCTGGCACGGTTGATGTGATGACTGCTGAAGTTGTGGAGGAGAGACCCATAAAAGTTTCCAAAGTAGTTTGTTGAGAAACTACTTCAGGTATAGAAAAACTAGGGGTTGTCTCCTTAGTCTTTTTCGCCTTCTTTGAAGGACCAGGAAGACTAGCTGATTGTCTTTTAAGAGCGGTGGTAGCGGCAGGGATAGCAGAAGAAAGAACTTCCTGCGTGGTCGCTGAAGTCGAAGAATGGAGAAAGAGACGAGTGCGAAGAATTGAGAGAGTTACCTCGTTGGCGACCGGCTTGACCTCCAGAGATCTCTTACCAACTTTGCAGAAAGTACCATCATAAGAAGTTGGGTACTTATCACCATACAAAAACTTTAGGTACGCACAAATGAAGCGTACGTATGTGATCTTGGGATCCCTCTCCGTCTTCTCTATCTTTGACCTGAGATCTTCAAAGATAGCTCCCGCGTAATCAAAATGTTTTCCAGTGATTAAGGAATAGCCCATCTGTAGCTGGACTTTGCTTGCCTGGTCTAGGGAGCCAATCTTCCCACTCATGCTCTGAATAATGTGGGAAAAGATGTATTTTAGCTGAGAAGGCATGTTTGCCTTCTTAATTATTCTTAGGCGCTTGTTAGGGATTGTTGAGTGAGGCTTGTTATCCCAGCAGTACTCCATATCATCCAGGAACTGAATGAGTTCAGTGTCAGTGGGGAGAGCATCGAAACCTTGTTTCGTCTTTTCAGGGAGGCGAAGTGCCTTTCTGAGGCCAAAGGCAGTAAGCATGCCTGGGCCTAGTTCAGTGGTGAAAGAGATAGCAGGAAACAATTCACCCTTCTTGTTGGTGATGGTGGTGCCATCAGCGGTGAACCAAAATTGTTGTAGAAGAGTCTTGGATGGTTTAGGATCCACGTTCAGAGCGTAGGCCAAACATGACTGCTTCAGGAATGCAACAACATCCACCAAATGTGGGTATTTTTCAGCTTCAAAGTCTAACCGAGCGAGATGGGTGTTCTTTGGGAGTTCAGACTCAGTGATGGAAAATTTCACGTTCTTAGAAACAATGAACGATGATTGAGCCATTTCTGAATATAGAAAGAATAAGAATAGAAGGAAAGGATTATAGTCCAAAAATAAAGAAGTTTTTACCAGTTTCTATTTGGAGAAAGAAACATAGGAAAAACCAAAATATTTTAAGATTAAAACAGTGTTCTTTGTTGAAGAAGAAGGAACAATGAGAAAACCAAAGGTTTGAATCAATAAAATAAAAAAACATGATTTTAATGTTGAGAAAGTTTGTAAAAACCCATAATGATGGAACATATATAGGAGTTTGTAACAAATTTTAAGAAGAAAAAGATGAACAAAGAAACCTGTTGATCTTGAAGGAAGAAGATGCAAATGCTTGAAGGATTTGTTTCTTGAAATGCCTTGAGAGAGAATTCTTGCTTGAAAAGATTCCCGAAAGCGTAAAAAGATAAGAATGAAAAAGCATTTCTTTTATACGTAGAGAGAGTAAAAGAGAATGAGGCGGGAAAACAAATGCTCATCATGACATGGACACGTTTTACAAAGTTGATTTGATAGATGGGCAACGGACGAACGTGTCAGAGAAAAAGGCATGTCGTGGATTGTCGATTCAAATGACGTCATAGGAGAGAGAAAAACGTTTCATTCGTCCTTTTTGAAATTATCTCTGAAGAAAAGTCAGAGATAGGTTTTCATTGTGAAAGAATATCTGATAAAATTCAGAGATTGATTTTTCTTTTCAAAAGGATCACCTATGAGAAATGTCAGTGGTTGATTTTGTTTATCAAAAAGCTTTTAATCATTTGAAGAACTATTAGTGATTAAAGTTTTTATTTTTGAAAAACGTCTTACTGAATGAATATTCAGTGATTGAGAGTGAGAGAACATACCTGAGAGTCAGAAATTTATTCAGAGATTAAGTGATAAAGGGGAACTTAGAGATACTGACATAATGCGTGAAAGATAAAGAGTCATTCTTCAAGATTCAGCATTCCAAGCTCACTGATGAGAAAGTTGAACCTTGTCTCATCAAGAGGTTTGGTGAATAAATCAGCTAGCTGATAGTCAGTGGAGATAAAGTGAAGTTCAATATCACCATTCATCACATGATCTCTGATAAAATGTGTTAGAGCACAAATTTATTGGATTCAAGATCATAAAGTTTGAAGATTAAAGTACAAGAAGTCAAAGCTGAAAAGTCAACTCTCACTTAAAGTCAAAGTCATTTTGTAATAAAGTAAAAATCAGTTGTATTTTGTTTTTGTTTCTTTGTATTTGTAATAGGTATAAATAGAGTGATTTGTTGTTTATTAGATGGTGGTAAGAAATTAGGTTTTGCATAACAGAGAGAGATTTGTAGAGAGAGACAGAGTCGTCTAGAGAGAGAAAGTGAGAAATACGTTTGTAATTGTTTGATTTGGGAATTGAATCAAAATAGGTAGTTGTGATCATTCTTGTTTGTTTGATCGATTGATTTTGTGATTTAGAAACTTGATTTGTAGGGAATTACAATTGGTATCAGAGAAGATCTGAATTGAAATCAGTTTTACCAGAAAATGTTCGACACTGTTCATCGAGTTCATAGATTGAATATGAGTTTTAGTGCATTTTTCGAGTTGTAATTGGTCAGGTTTTATAAGTTTAGTGTTATCAATCGAGTTTGTATGATTTGATTCATCAATTGCACTGTAATCCATAGGATTTTTGTTGATTTTGGAGTTTTTGGTTTTCACGAGTTCTCGTACACTGTTTCATTGATCGATTCTTACTCAGATTGTTTGTTTTTGAAATTAGTTGGTTGTAATCTGTTCTAGATGATTAGGTGATCGAATTGTCAAAATTTCGATCTGTAATTCGATGTCTAGATAGATTTTGAGTGATTTAAAGTCGATTTTCGAAGTAAAGCTGAAGAACTCGCAAGGCTCATTACCAAGGATTCGTAGAATGCTAAGTTTCGCAGAGCTATGAAGAACTCGCAGACTGTGTTTTTAGTAGATTATTGATTTTCGCAGAGTATTGGATTTGAGAAAATTTTCAAATGCAAAATTCGCTAGTGTATTGATTGCGAATGTTCTAAAATTCGCAGGCCTCTGTGTTGAGTATCCTTAAGATTCGCAGAAGTCCTTTTTGCTTAGAATTCACAGGATTCGTATATCTTAAGAAATTCGCAGATATCAAAGTTTTCGAAAATATTGCTAAGGGTAGGATTCGCAGGTGTGAGTTTTGCGAAAACTAAAGGTTTCGCAGGTGTAAGCGTTACGAAATCCTAAGGATTCGCAGTGTGTCTTGCGAATTCTGAGTGTTTGCGATTCTGTGTTATACCTCAGTGTTGTGTGCGAATTTCTGTGTGGTTTAGAGTTATTTTGCGAATTTCTTGATTTTCATTGGTTTGAGAATTCTAGACTTGTTAAAATTGGAAATTTCATTTCTGATTTTCTGATTTGATTGATTTCATTTGGACTAACTATTATTTTTCAAGTTTCTTATTGCATATCTTTTCAAAACAGGATGACTTCCAGAGAAGCACTTGCCATCGGAACTGACACAAAGCCACCAGTACTCTTCAAGGGAAAGTATGAACAATGGAAAGATAGGTTCATGGACTTCATAGACATACACACATTGGGTGAACTTATCAAGATATCTTTGGAGGTAAGAGTTATGCCAATTCCAAAAATGACTCGTACTGTTGGAAATGAGCAGATAGAATATGAACTTAAATTTAATGAATTTACTGATGAGGAGAAAAATAGAGCAAGAGCTGATAAATTGGCAAAGTCTTTCATTCTTCAAGGCATACCAAACGAGATATATGTTAAGATTGACAGCTACAATGCTACCGGAAAACAAATGTGGGATCAATTGGAGAAGATGATGCTTGGATCAAAAGTTGGGAAATAGCTTAAAATATCCAACTTCCTCAATAACTATGAAGAGTTCAAGGCTAAGGAGGGTGAATCATTGGAGGCTACTTATGATCGATTTGTGAATTTGTTAAACGAACTTAGTAAGAACAAAGTGAATAAGTCACAAATTGAGCTTAATGTCAAGTTCCTTAGTATCTTGCAGCCTAAGTGGAAGAGATTTTCTAGACAAATGAAGCAAATGAAGGATTTGAATGAAATACCACTTCATGAAGTCTATGAAACTCTTAGACAAAATGAAGAAGAGGATGATGAGATTATGGGTGAAAAGAAAAAGGTTGAGAAGATAGTTGTTGATCCAGTTGCTTTAGTTGTGAAACAAAAGAGTGTGAGCCTTAAGAAGAAAAAGAAAGTGATAGTTTCTGAATCAGAAGAGGCAGAGAGTGACAATAACTCTGATTCAGATGACTGTGAAAGTTTGAATAAGGCTATGTTGATGCTGACAAAAGCTTTTCAGAAAAAAGTTTTACAAAAAGCCTAGCTCAAACAGTCATAGATACTCTTCTGGGTCTAAGAACTTTGAACACAAGGAGCGAATTGAAGGAAAGAGAATGGAAGAGAAGAAGCCAGAGGAAAGAAAGTTTAGAGCTGAAGAGACAAAGCAGCCAGAACCAACTAAATGCTACAACTGTGGCAAACTAGGTCATTTTGCTAAGGATTGCAGAAAGCCAAAGGTTCGAAACTCTGAATATTACAAGAATAAAATGCTTTTGGCCAAGCAACAAGAGGATGGAAAAGAATTGATGGCAGAGGATGAATTTTGGCTTGATCACTCACACGAAGAGGTTGAGAAAGAAGAGACAACTCATATATGCCTAATGGGAAAGATGGTGGATGAAACTGAAGATGAAGCTGAGTCAGCTGAAGAAGAAATTGATGAGGTATGTGATCACTCATGTGATATGATTAGACTTCAAAAGTTAGAGTCAAAGCTTAAGCGTGAAAGAGGTATCAACAAAGACAAAAATCAATCAATACAAAAACTTAGCGAGAATATTGCTGAGAATAAAGTATTGATTGAGACTTTACATAAAAATATTGATACCAACGCTAAAGAAAAGACTCTCATTCTTAAAGAGTTAGCTGAAACAATTCAAAATATAAACTGTGTGAGTTTGATTGAAAAGAACTTACTAAAATGCATTATTCGCTTTAAAAAGAAAACAAATCTTTACTTGAAAAAGTGAATGCTTTTGAAGGAAAATTATACACATTGGGTCAAACTGAACAAACCATTCATCTAAACAAACCCAAAGAGAACAAAGAGTGTTGGGGACTCGGTTATAAGAATCCATACTATCTTAAAATGGGTATATCTGAAGTGCCTGCACTTTATGATTTTACATTTTTAAGTCTAGCATCAAGATACCCTGATCTTCATGTCGAATGGACTAAACTATCTGAAGAGGATGAAGCCAAGGAATTTGAGAAAAGAAAGAACACAACTAAAGTTCAATTTCTATTTCAATATGAGAGGTTGAATAATAGTTATAGTTATGATAAATCAAAATTTCTTTCAGATGACTATTTTGAGAGTTATTCCTCAAAAGAGTTGGAGGCAAAGCATATTGAAGGTAAAATCTATGTTCCTCCTCTCATTTTAGAAAGTAAAATTTCTGAACTTGAGAATTATCTGGCAGAAGAAAGAATTTTGATGGATTTAGAACAAAATGTGCTTTTAACTGTGTTAAAAAATTCTGATTTTTCTAATTATTCTAAAGCTTCAAATTCTGATGTTATGTCTATATTACTTAATGATGTGTTTGATTTCTTAAACTCTGATGGTGATTTAGATGAATGTATTGCTCAATTTGATTTTAATGCTCAACTTCCTGATCATTCATCTTTTGTTGTTAATTCTTTTGGATTACCAAGTGTTTTTGAAAAAGGTGAAACATCAACGAAAGTTGATAAATCAGTTCCTGTGAAAAACAAAGTTGCCAAAGGTAAGAAGAAGAAATATGGGCATTCACAGAAGGAGATCACCACTGGTAAGTCAAAGAAGAAGTGTTTGTTTGATTCTCACCGTTCTAACTCTGAAGTTTCAAATTTGTCAGATGTGAAAAGGAAAAGGCATGGAGTTAAATTTGAGTGGCAACCAAAGCAGAAGAAAGATGAGAATGCTAAATCATTTTCTATTGCTGATTGTAATAAGAATACTACTAGTAAAGATGATATAATTGTGGATGTTGCTAATTCTAAACCAAAACTTGTAAATTCTTACAAGAAATATTTAAGACAACAATTATTCCAGTTTTCCAATTATGATAGAAATGATTATGATTCTCGGAAATATTCTGATGATTGGTTTGGCACATATTTTGTATATTCTTATCGTTCTAATTCTTCATATGGTTTTCAAAGGAAAAGCGGACCCAAGTTTAAATGGGTGCCAAAATCATGTGCTAACACAGTTGGATCCAAATGCAAATGGATAACAAATAAAAAGGATGAATCTGTGTTACAGGAAAGTCAAGTCAAGGTTGAGTAAGAGACTTATGACTCTTGAATACAACAGTTCAAGACCTGCACTTCAATGATCAAAAGACTTTACTCCTGAGCTGAATGATATTGTACTCCTAGATACATATATGAGAAGATCAACATTCAAGGGGGAGTACACATTTGTCTGAAATTTTATGCATCCAACAGATATGATGATCAACATTTTAGGGCGAGTTAATGCTTATATTTTACACTGATAATTTTTCTGATGCATAATTTCAGGGGGAGTAAAAGAATCATGACTTCTGATTACTTCAGATCAAAACTCCTACTTTAATTGTTTTACTGCTTTATGTCTTTTAAATTCATGTGAATAAAGTTGCTTTGACACGACTTTAAGACTTTTGCAGTTTGAGAGATGCTTACAAGATCATATTTTTAGGACTTTAAGCTTGACTTCATGAGATGTAAGACTGCACGTAAAAGGTATATTTCTTTATCTTCATCTCATATATGGTTGAAAGAAGGACAACTTTCAATCATAGAAAACATTGTTCTTAAATGTTCAAACCACTTTCCGATTCTTCAACAGATTTCATGAATTGGAAGTGTGATTTTTAAATGTTTTCATAATATTTGTGCTTACATGTTTAACAAACCGTGTGTTTCCAAAGATAAATACTTGCGTATTATCTTGTCTATATACTTTCAAGTATTCACACACACCGGTTTAATTCTTTTGTTGAATAAGTTATCACCATGTCTCATATTGACCAACTTTTCGATGGTGATACACCCCGCTTGTATTTCAAAGAATTTTGAGCGTGATTTTTCATTTCGAAACGTTTATTTCAAGAATTTCTGTATTTTGATTCATATAGACAATATCCATTTTTTTTTACCACAAGCCTTGATTGCTATATCATTCTTTACTGATCATTTTCATACAATGTCAGATTTTCAAACAAGTCTCTTGCATTCTTGTTCATTCATTCAATTTACTTGTTTGAAAATACTTCAATGTTTCAAATGATCAAATCTTCATGATTATATTCTGAGCATACATACATCTGACTTGTATTTGTGCTTTAACTGATAAAGTTAAATCATCTGAGCAACACATGCTTCCTAGGAAAACATGGGATTTCTTTGTGCTAGGACTTAACTGAAACTTCTATGGATTCACGTTAACGCGTGTCTCCTACCCAAGAAGTTAATCTATAGTGATTGAGTGTGAGGAGTCGAAAGGAAATGAGTGTGGGTTGTGCGTTGAGGTAAAATGGAAAAGAGAGTTTGGTTAGCAGTGAGCTCAAATGATTAAAAAGAAAGAGGGTGAGAGATCAGAGTAAAAGAATATCAAACTCTACACCAACTACTTTCTGAGTCGGGCAACCACATTACTAATGTTTCACAACTCTTTGGTGAACATTATTGAAACAACCACATAGCCCATGCCAACTCTTGATTATAACCCCACCAGCCACTCATTTTCTTCTTAACAAGAAAATGTTTCATTTTTCAAAGGGGAAGCAACACATTTACTATCTGATTTTCACTTAGAAAATATGGATATTGAAAAGAAGGAAGTCTGTCCCACCTTTGCTCTTCAATCATGCACATTGAGTCTGTGTTTATCTACTGTTGTCTCAGTGGTTTACACAATGTTGAGCCTTTATAAGCAATCATCCGTGCTTAATTCTTTCTACACAAGAACGAACACACAAGGATATTGTTTTCTTCTCATAACGTTCATAGAAATTGCCATTGTGGTGTTTCGATGATTGGATGGAAGCCCTAGGGGAGTGAACATCAAAAAGCTCCTTTCTTATGTGTATTCGTTACACACAATGACTTAGTGTTACTGACAGGCATTTTAACTGATTCATTTGTTGATTCAGGTGTTACATTCTTATTTTGTCTAGATTTGAAAAGATCTGGATGAATACATTGTTCGAATTGGCAAAGAATCAGAGGCTCTTGGACAGATCAGAATGGTCAAAGACATTTCTTGGAAGAATTTTGATGATGTCGGTGGTCTATTCATCAAAAAGGGGGAGAACATAATGTTTGAAGAAATGTCCTAAAGTCAAGAAATGAGTAAGAAGTTAAAGATGGGAGAAGTATTCAAGAAATACAAAGTTTAAAGATAATTTCTTTCTGAATGTCTGAAAAAGTTTTGAAGATTGTGCTTATCAAAGAAGGGAGAATGTTTTATGCACAAAAGGGGATAATGGAATTTTTGAAGGGGAGATTGTACTTCAAAGATTATCTTTATTTCTGAAGATGTTTTGGATTAGCAAGGAGATTACAAAAGAAGATAAAGGTTGATCAAAAGGGGAGTTTATTCAAAATGAAGCTTAAAGAGAGAAGATTGAATTGCTAAATCTTTTTAGTAATGATCTTGATCCAAAGGGGGAGATTGTTAGAGCACAGATTTATTGGATTCAAGATCATAAAGTTTGAAGATTAAAGTACAAGAAGTCATAACTGGAAAGTCAACTCTCATTTAAAGTCAAAGTCATTTTGTAATAAAGTCAAAATTAATTGTATTTTGTTTTTGTTTCTTTGTATTTGTAGTAGGTATAAATAGAGTGATTTGTTGTTTATTAGATAGAGGTAAGAAATTAGGTTTTGCATATCAGAGAGAGATTTGTAGAGAGAGACAGAGTCGTCTAGAGAGAGAAAGTGAGAAATACGTTTGTAATAGTTTGACTTGGGAATTGAATCAAAACAGGTAGTTGTGATCATTCTTGTTTGTTTGATCGATTGATTTTGTGATTTAGAAACTTGATTTGTAGGGAATTACAAAATGATATCTAATCTCTATGTGTTTCGTCTTTGAATGTAGCACTAGATTATTTGCTATAGCAATAGCACTGGTGTTGTCGCAATAGATTGGAATCTTTAATAGTTGAAGGTCATAGTCTAATAGTTGATTTCTCATCCATAAGACCTGAGCACAACAACTTCCAGCGGCTACATATTTAGCTTCAGCTGTGGAAGTGAACACTGAAATTTGCTTTTTGCTTGTCTAGCTTACCAACTTTCCTCCTAGGAGTTGACATCCACCAGTAGTACTTTTTCTATCTAGTTTACACCCTGCAAAATTACTATCAGAATATCCAATTAGATCGAACCCTGAGTCTTTGGGATACCAAAGACCGAGGTTAGGAGTTCCTTTCAGATATCTGAAAATTCGCTTAATAGCGATCAGATGGGATTCCTTGGGTTCAGATTGGTAGTGTGCACATAAACAGGTAGAGTACATGATGTCAGGTCGGCTCGCTGTAAGATACAGCAGGGAGCCTATCATTCCTTTATAGGCAGTGACATTAACAGGTTTTCCAGATGGATCTTTGTTTAGTGTTAGAGGAGGTGCCATAGGAGTTTTCATCGCTGAAATTTGTGTTAGATCAAACTTCTTCAGCATATCTTTAACATACTTACCTTGGCTGATAAAAGTACCTTTTTCAGATTGTTTAATCTAAAGACCAAGAAAATACGTTAGCTCACCCATCATACTCATTTTGTATTCTTTCTTCATTCTTTCAAAGAACCGAGTACATAGAGATGGGTTAGTAGAACCAAATATGATGTCATCGACATATATTTGTACAAGAATAATATGACCTTTTATCTTTCTGAAAAATAATGTATTATCAATTTTGCCACGTTCAAAATTTTCAGAGATAAGAAAAGATGAGAGAGTGTCATACCAAGCACGAGGGGCTTGTTTTAGACCATAGAGAGCCTTATCCAATTTATAAACATAATTTAGATACTTAGGGTCATAAAACCCTGGAGGTTGTTCTACATAGACTTCTTCATTCAACTTTCCATTTAGGAATGATGATTTTACATCCATTTGATATACAATGAAGTCTTGGTAAACTGCATAAGCTAAGAAGAGTCTAATTGCTTCGAGCCTAGCCACAGGGGCAAAGGTTTCATCATAGTCTATGCCTTCCTCTTGTCTGTATCCCTGAGCAACAAGTCGAGCCTTGTTGCGGGTTACAGTTCCATGTTCATCTAACTTGTTTCTAAACACCCATTTGGTGCCTATAACAGTTTTATCAGATGGTCTAGGAACGAGATTCCAAACTTTGTTGCGAGTGAACTCAGTCAGCTCTTCTTGCATAGTGCTGACCCAGTTTGGATCTCTGAGGGCATCATCAGTCTTCTTTGGCTCTATTAAAGAAATAAAGTTGACAAAGAGGCAGATATTACCTAAATTTCATTGTGTCTGAATATCTGCAACGGGATCACCAAGAATTTGATCTATGGGGTGATCTCTGGTCCATCGCTGAGCAGGAGCATGATCGCTCATTTCAGAGGTTGGATCAATAATTGGAATGTTCACAGATGAAGAAGCCTGAGGTTCATGAGCTATTAATTGTTGTGTGTCAGATAGACCATTCTTTTCTCAGAGGTTTTCAGACGAAGATGGATCTGATGAAGGAAGTGTGTTTAGAGGTTCAGCTGAAACCCATGAGTTGGATTCAGCGTTAGGAGGTATGATGTTTGGATCATCATCAGCAGCTGGAGGATCTGTGTGCTGATGGTTTGAGAAGAAGGGTTCTGTTTCTCTATAATGAGAAAACATCTAGGCATTTAACTCTTCATTGTCATTGATTGGTTTAGAGTTCGCTGAGCGAGTTTCATCAAAGTTGACATGAATTGTTTCTTCCACAGATTGTCTTCTCTTGTTGAAAACTCTGTAGGCTTTGGAGATAGAGGAATATCCAAGAAATGTTCCGTCATCCGCTTTTGGATCGAACTTTCTAAGTTGATCTTTGTTGTTTAAGATAAAGCACTAACAACCAAAGATATGAAGAAAACTGATAGAGGGTTTTCTTCCATGAAATAGTTCATAAGTTGTCTTTCCAAATCGCTTTACTTTCAGCGATCTGTTTTGAGTAAAGCATGCAGTGTTTAAAGCTTCAGCACAAAATTGAGTCGGGAGGTGAGAATCGCTGAGCATTGATCTAGCAGCTTCAATGATCGTTCTGTTTCTTCTTTCAGCGACTCCATTTTGCTGAGGTGTTCTTACTGAAGAAAAGTTGTGAGAAATTCCCTTGTTCTCAAAAAAATTGTTCAGAGAACTGTTTTTGAATTAAGTTTCATGATCACTTCTTATTGAACGAACAGTAAGATTATTCAACACTTCCATCTTTTTAACAAAAGATATTAGTTCTTATGTAGTATCACTCTTGTAGCGAAGAAAGATAACCCAGGTGTAGCGAGAATATTCATCTACAATGACAAGTGTATATTTCTTTCCAGCTATAGATTGGATATTAACAGGGCCAAACAAATCCATATGCAAGAGTTGAAGAGGACTTGTCACTGAGGAAACTTGTTTAGATTTGAAACTAGCTTTTGTCTGTTATCCTCTTTCACATGCTGAACATAGAGATTCCTTAGCGTATGAGTGCTGAGGAAGACCAGAAATCAGTTCCTTAGATGAGAGAGAATTCAGGGTTTTGAAGTTTATATGAGAGAGCCTTTTGTGCCATAGCCAGTTGACATCAGAAGAGGCTTTAGAAAAAAAACATACGTTCTCAGTGGTAGTAGAGTCCATATCTATTACATAGACATTTTCCTTACGATGTCCACTAAGAGCAAGTTTCCCATTCTTATTTACCATTGAACATGATTTCTTGGTAAAGCATACTTCATATTCTTTGTCACATAGCTGACTGATGCTCAAAAGATTGTGTTTCAGTCCATCTACGTACGCGACTCTTCTAAAGGTAGTTGTCCCATTGCTGAGGACACCAAACCCTCGGGTATATCCTTTTCCATTTCCACCAAAGGTCACTGAGGGACCTTTCTCTTCCTTGTATTCAGTGAGCAGGTCTTTTTGTCCTATCATATGACGAGAGCATCCACTATCAAAATACTAGTTGCCCTTTGATCCCTGCAAACATAAGGAAGATTAAGCTTTGTTTGGTAACCACTTTTCAATGGGTCCTTTAGGGTTAGTGGAGATGGAAGGTTCAACAATCTTCACAGCAGATGAAGATTCAACTTCAGTGGTAACCTTCACTTTGGTTAATTTCATAACCTTAGTGGTATTCTTCACCTTGGTCGATTTATCAGCTTTGGTGACCTTCTCTGCCTTGGAGGCATTCATCTTCACTTTAGCTGTTTTATCTGCTTTAGTGGTAGTTGGACATTTACTAGCAATATGGTTAGAAAACTCACAATGATAGCATTTTTTATATTTGAAGGTGGTTTTAGGACCATGAGTAGTAGGTTTTGATAATTTAAGATGAGCAGGGCCAGCTCCAAGAATGTCTTTAGCATGAGATTTGGGAGGAACTTTCATTTCTTCAGATCTCTTAGGCTTAAGATCAATCTTCAACTTTGGAGGACAGAGATCAAAGATTTCTATCAGAGAGCTAGATGATCGATTTACTGAGGGTTTTGAAGGAACTTTCAGCTTTGCTTTCTTGGTAGCCTTCTGAGGATGGAAAATGGATTTTCCTTTATTTGCAGGTTTATAGCCTTTAGATATTTCCTAAGGGATGGGATTAGAAGAAGATGAAGAAGAGCACTGAGCATAAGAAGTGTTAGGGATAGAAGAGACAAACGTTCCAAACTTAAGCATGGAACTGTCTTCTTTAGGCTCATCCTGTGGTTTCCAAAAACCAAGACCAGTTCTATCACTGGCAGGGATCTGAGCACTTATGATCTCAGTGATCTTTGTTGAGGATTTACACCATCCTTCAACAGTAGCCTTCTCTACTTTTTGAGCAGTGATGGCTTGTTCGCGTTCTATGCTGATGATTTCATTAACAATGACTTGATCTTTCAAACTTTCCTCTAAAAGAGTCAGTTCTCTCATCTTTTCATGACATTTCCTTAGCTGTTCAGTTAAATCAATGTTTTTGTTCTCAGCTAGAGTTTTTCCGTTTAGAGCATTGTATAGATCAATCGTTAGCACATCAACAACGCGACTTCTCTATGCTTCAGATAGAGAGGGATTAGTAGAGATAGATACCTGAGATGATATATAGCTCATGGAAGTTTCTGTAGATTCTTCCACTTCTTCTTTAATCTCGGCCATTAGATAGAGATTAGCGACTTCTTCTTCATCAGAACTTGATTCTTCTGATTCAGCCCAGTCATGTTCTTCAGCGATAAGACCTTTACCTTTTGGCTTAAAGTTTTTCAACTTTTGATATGTTTCTTTCAGTTTAAGGTATTTGTCATCGCTGGATCTTCTGGAGGTAGAAGGTTTGAATACTTTCTTTGACCTGCACTCACTTGCAAAGTAACCAATCTTTTCGCAGTTAAAGCAAGTAGAAGTAGCCTTATCAACAAGGGTTGATTTTGGCTTGTCAGTGAGAAAGAGAGGCTTATTTCTTCTGAAATTGCTCTTTCTTGCAAATCTCTTAAAAGAGTTTGTCAAGAGTGCTAAGGACTCATCAAACTCTGAAAGATCAGTGTCTGATAGTTCCTCATATTTAGAATCTAACTCAGTGATTGTGAGAGTAGGTCGCTGAGATGGAATTATCTCTGAAGAGACTAAAGTAACAGGAATGCTTTTGGAGTCTTAAGAATCTTTTACAAGATTTTTCATCAGGAGACTTAATTGCTCATAGTTGAGCAATATTCCATACAATGTGCTGAGAGAAAGAGAATTTAAGTCTTTTGTCAGCTTGAGACATATTGAATAACTGTCCCAGCATTTAGGAAGACATTCTAAGAATTTAGTTAAGACCTCAAAATTAGAATAGGTCCTACCAACGGTTCTTAGATCAATGATTAAGCAGTTAAACCTCTGGTGAACGTCAGAAAGAGCTTCGTTCTTACCAGCGATAAAACTTTCATACTGTCTTACCAAGTTAATCTTTTATGATGCATGATGGAATGAAAAGCTTCATCAGGCAGAGCCATTGAGTAGATGGTTTTTGCCTTTGCATCTAGACCTACTTTCTTTTTATCTTCATCACTCCACTTTCTTATCTCCTTAAGAGCATAGCGCTCAGGGACAACAGGAGTGGTGGTAGTAGCGGGAACGACAACTATGATAGAGAAAGGTTCATAGGGTCCATTTGCTACGTAATCAGGTATAGTAGGGTCTACACCTTCTAGAAATAGCATCATTCGATTTTTCCAGAGAGCAAAGTTATCTCTGCTAAATCGAGGAGGTTTAGAGAGTGAACCATTCTCATAGTTGTTTGTGTTTGTGTTAAGTGCCATTTAGAATAACAAGGAAGAGAATAAAGCAAGATCTTATCTATTAGATTAAACAGTCTGCTCTGATACCACTTGTTGGTCCCGAAGGTGCTTAACAAGTTTGTAGAAGGGGGGTGGGGTTGAATACAAACACAAGTTTTTAAAGTTTAATAAATTGTTTATTGATAAATCAAATACAATTTTCATGTTTGTTGTGGAATAAGATTAAGTAAAACTCGATCTAAACAAACTTAAGAAACACTAAGATGGTTGCACAAGAATATAGAGAATGGGAGATTTGAGAGATATAGAAAGCAAGGGTTTCTATATTTTTAGAAATATGAAGGCTTAGAGACTCTCTCCAGATGGAGAGGTGATCTTTCTATTTATACCCTATTCATTAAATGCATGGCAGGGCACTTTGTGTACTCGATTCGCTGAAAGAATGAAGAAAGAATATAAAATGAGTATGATGGGTGAACTAACTTACTTCCTTGGAGTTCAAATCAAGCAATCTGAAAAAGGTATCATTTATTCATCAGGGTAAGTATGTTAAAGACATGCTGAAAAAGTTAGATCTTACTCAAACTTCAGCGATGAAAACTCCTATGGCACCTCCGTTGACATTAAATAAGGATTCCTCTGGAAAACCTGTGAATGTCACTATCTATAGAGGAATGATAGGCTCCTTGCTATACCTTACAGCGAGCCAACCTGATATCATGTATTCCACTTGTCTCTGTGCACGATATCAATCAGAATCCAAGGAATCCCATCTAATCGTTGTAAAGCGAATTTTCAGATATCTAAAGGGAACTCCTAACCTCGGTCTTTGGTACCCCAAAGACTCAGGGTTCGATCTCACTACTATTCAGTTAGTGATTTTGTAGGTTGCAAAATAGATAGATAAAGAACCATTGGAGGATGTCACCTCCTAGGGGGAAAATTGGTAAGTTGGATAAGGAAAAAGCAAAACTCAGTGTCCACTACCACAACCGAAGCTGAGTATGTAGCCGCTGGAAGTTGTTGTGCTCAAGTCTTATGGATGAGAAATCACCTATTAGACTATGACCTTCAGCTATCCAAAATTCCAATGTATTGCGACAACACTAATGCCATCACTATAGAAAACAATCCAATGCTACACTCAAAGACGAAAGAAATTGAAATCAGATATCATTTTATCATAGATCATATGATGAATGGAGACAAAGAAATTCATTTTATTCCCACTAACTATCAGCTCGCTGATCTTTTCACCAAACCTCTTGATGAGACAAGATTTAACTTTCTCATTAGTGAGCTTGGAATGTTGAACCTTGAAGACTAAACTCTTCAGCGTTCATGCATCAAGTCAGAGATAAAATTCAATCCTATTGATCTCAGAATCCCTGAACAAAATATATTTGACATTCAGGTATGTATTTTTTACTATCCTCACTGAATCTGATTCAACAAGTAGATTTTTTTTTTCAAAACTTAATCACTGACTTTCTTCAAGTGATTAAAAGATTTTTGAAAATAACATTTATCACTGACATTTCATATCAGTGATTCTTCAATTATAAAAGATTATATATGATTTCATATAAGAGATATCCTCAACAATGAAAAGACACTTTTAAATATGACGTCATTCGAACCGATAATCCATGACATGCCTTTTTCTGACACCTTCGTTCGTTGCACTTCTTGTCCAATCAAGTTCAAGGGACGTGTCCGCGTCATGATGAGCACCTTTTACCGCTCCAAATTATCTCTCCTCTCTATCTCTCTCTCATATATAAATGTTTCCATTCATCATTTTACCTTTTACGCTCTCATATTATCTAAAAATTACTCTTGGCAAATTCAAGCATCTAAGCACTCAAGCTTAAATCTTCAAAACTTCAAGCATTACAGGTTCTTGCTCTTCTTTCCTTTATCAAAAACCTCCATTTGATCCTTAAAACTCTTTTCTTTCGGATCAAAAACTGTTTTCTTTTTTAAAATCATTTTCTTCATGATTTTTGTGCAAAAACCTTTTTGGTTTTTATCACTTTAAACTTATGTTTAACTATTATTCACGTTTCCTTCTTAATAAGGAAGCTGACAATACTTCTTTTATCTCCTTTCAACCTCTAAAATACTTGAAAATCCATTTTTACAAGGTTCCTTCTTAAAAAGGAAACTAGTATTTTTTCCACTATTTTTTTTCTAAACCAGTTTGTGTCATTTTTTCCCAGAAATGGCCACCTAAACTGCTCTCATTCAATCCAAGAATGTGAAGTTCGAACTCTCAGCTTCACAACTCTCGAGCAACAATCACTTGGGACTTCTGGAATTCCCTAAGAAGAAACCATATCCTCATCTTCAGTATGTCGCTGACTTCCTCAAGGCATCTCCCCTCGGCTATGCACTCAAGGTAGCTCCAAAACTTTTCTTCAGCAGTTCTGGTTTACCACTGAAAATGGTCAAGTACTAAAAAAGCAAGGAAAGCCGATCCTTGCTATCACATTCCAGATTCAGCATGGTCCAGGAGCCATTACTCCCCTGGCTCTCCGCACTGCTCTCTGCTTCCCCTCCAAAACCACGAAAGGTTTTGATGTTATACCGACTGATAAGGAGCTGATCTAGTTTCTTGACCACATGGGGTATCATTGGGACTTCAAACCCCGTACCACCTTCCCTGACAAGAAGCTCACCAAAATTCTGAAGGCGAAGATGCCCTCTGAACTAAATTATGTCTTCTCTCACATAAATCAGTGCATGAGTGACAAGATGGGTCCGCTCGATCAAGCGAGCAAAGTTCAGCTCCAAATGGGATTCTCAGTGATTGTTGGATGCCACATCGACTACGCTGCAATCATCTTTAATGACTTATTGTCAAAGATTGAGAAACCCAACAGGGACATCAAAATTCCCTATGTCAAGTTCATCTCCACAATCCTTCAGTTCTTCTTAAAGGACCGCTATCCAACAGAGAGTGACTGTTAGTTGTCTAAGGTTGGCAACCGAATTCTTGAAGTCGTGCCAATATAAAACGAGGTAAGTCTTCTTACTCTACGCTCCCTTCTGTCTCCCAATTCTTCGACTTCAGCAGCTATGTCGATGGTTCCTTCATTGGCTATCCCCGATGCTACCACCACTTCCTCCAAACGAAAGTCATCTTCTCTCCCTGGTACCTCTAAAAAGGCCATGAAGACTGCCGAACAAATCTCTTAGCAAAAAACAACCAGTTTCGTCTCTCAACAGACCACTCTGGATAGCTTCATGGATTGATTCTCCATTAATGCACCCTCAACAACCGTTTCAGTGGTTCCCTCTGCTGACTCAATACTAGTTCAACCCTTCCTTCCTAAGTGCCTCACAACACTGCTGAGGTAATTCCAAACTTCTCCAGTGCTCCTCTTTCTTTTTCATCCCTTTCTCCTTCTATTTCTTTGGTCTCTAACATATCACCTTTACAGCAAGTTGCTACTTCAGCTGCAAAACAAGGACCTGATGGCCTCCCTCTCGGACGTTTTCAAACAACTCTTCCATCCTCTTGCTTTGAAGAGGACATGGAATTTTATATCATGTTTGATACATCAGCTATTTCTAAATCCCTACACACTTCTACCACCCTTCTAAATAAGCCTGAGCCATCTCTTGCTCAACAACTAAATTATTTTTTTTTTAAAAACAAGTAACTTATTTTATAGGTCCTAGTTTGGCAAAAGTGGATGCCTCCCTGACCAAAGTCTTCGAGAAGGTGGACTCTATAGCTATTTCCATCAACACCAACACCTCAGCAGTCAATGCTACCGGTGAAACATTGAAGAATCTCTCCTCCACCATCACCACCAAGGTTGAAGCATCTCCGCTCCCAGCGCTGCAAACTGAGGTCAACTCTCTAGAGGACAACGTGGCCACAAATACTACTCAACTGCAATTTCTGAATCGCCACGTTGATATTATTTCCAGGGAAGTGAAGACACTCACTGGAGAGGTGAAAAATCTCAGTGGGAAGTTCGACAGTTCAAATCAGCTACTAGCTGAAATTCTAACAAAGCTGAAGGAACCATGTCCTACACCTGAGCCTTACTTCACGGATGATGATAGGATGTCCCTCACACTTAAAGCAGACTTTGATATTACGACAACCTCTCTCATTCCGGAGATTGAAGAGCATCTTAAGGCATTAGAGGCTGATGCCCACAAGACCACTGAAGTTGATCCTACTGCAACTGATAAGAATGCCTCCCCTGATGATGACAAAGAGGGGGACAAAGAAGCTAATGAAGAAAATTCAGTGATCGCCACAGAGGTAATCGTGGAAGAACCTCCCTCTCAGGCTGAGGGGGAGATGATAGCTGAGAAAACAGTCGCTGAAGAGAAAGTACCTCCTTCCCCCTCTTAAGTGCTCCTGTGTGAAAAACGTTTTGAAGAAGAAGAGGATGAAGAAGAACTTAATCTTGATGATCATGGTTCTAAGGATATCATCGCTGATGATGATGATGAAGAGTAGGACCCTGGTTCACCCCTGCATCAATTATCGCTCCAGCCCCAACGATGAAAGGAGTAGTAATAAATGAAATAGAGGCGAGAAAAGACAAACCTTCAGATTCCTCCACCCACGGAAAGAAAAAAATGATTGCTACTGAAGGGAATCTAAAATTGCTGTCAACATCTGAGGGGGAGATACTTTCTCAGGTATGTCCTTCCATCGTTCCCACATCTCTCTTTTCTCACCTTTCAGCCCTATCTTTCAAGCCTTTATCTTTCTCCTTCCTCAAATATACACTAACTCCTTTATTTTTTCTCAGATAGTTCTCTCCCCTGCTTAAGGGAACCTCTTTGCAAATAATCCCAGGTACCTCAACTGACGATCAAATAATCCCAGTCTCTATCAGAGAGGCTGATGATATAGATGAAGAAGAAGAATCCCTGAATCACCTAAGGACACCCTATTGACTTATCATAAGGTCGGAGGATGATATCCAAAGGTGGTCAGAGATGATTTTTCATCTTGAGAGCCAACGGCTAAAGATCCCTCCCCAATCCTTTGTTGAAGAACTGACTTTCCTAACATCGGAAGAAATTGAAGAGTCAATTAGGGCTGGACGTTTAATAGCTGAATGCCAAGAGGATTCTTCTCTATCCTATAAGGTAGAATCAACCATGGTTAAAAACAAGAAGTTGAAAATGAACCCGGTGAAAGTGCAAGCAACACTTTTTAAGGAGATAGAGGAGATGAACAGAAAAGCAAAGGAAATCAGTGATAGTGAACTTTCTTGGTGCATAAATAACATCTTCACAGGATTGACCTTTCAATGATCTCCACCGTGACCATTTCGGGGAAAAGGAAGAACAACCAACAGACTATCACCATCGAGATATTCAGAAGAGATGGTACTGCAAAAACTATGTTCCATTCAAAACTGGAAATCTTTGGATTCTATAAATGGTTGGAATTTATGAAAGCACTAAAGAAATCAAAAGCCAAATTCAGAGGCAATGTTGAAGAACTACTCAATTCTCATATCAACAGAGTCACTAGAAGAATGAACGTGCCCTCAGCTCTTCCACAGAAGCCAAGATCTTTCAGAAAGAAAAATGTCTTGTTCTCTGATAATGAAGCGGTAATCAGAAATGAGACCAACATCAAATTTTCCAGGGAAGCACTAGTTGGATCTCCTCCTGATCTCTCAACTCTTTACTTATCACTGCCCCATGGTAAAACTCTCAGACCTAGGAAAGTGATAAATGAACCCTTGGGGTATTCTTCCGTGATAACAAGGAAAACATTAGGTTTCAAAGGGCCTCAGAAATCCCTATATGCCCTCTTACACACCTGAAGGATCTTCTCTACAGATGATTCGATAGTTCAACATCAGGGACTCTCATTAAGAATCTTATTCGAAAAGAAGCATCTGATCAAAGACAGAGAGGAGAAGAGATACCTGATCATATGATTGTAGTAGAAGAGTTCCCTGTTAAGGAAGAACCAACCTAGATGATAGGTTACCCAATTCTCTTGTAATTTATTAGTTAGGCTTACAGTAGTATAGAACTTCACTTGTACTTGTAATTTTCACATTCTATTTGTAATCTTTATTTACGAACCAATGAAAATTTTAGTGAAGTACTTTACTCCTTCAATACTGTAAAAGATCCCTCAAAATAGTAATTGGGACAAGTATGTTATGAATCCCGACTATCCTTATATTTTGAATTAAAGTATTTTTCTCTTAATACTTTGTCATTATAAAATAGGGTGAGATTGTTGATCCATACTCTCTCAGTGATTTGATGATAACCCTTTAAAATACTTGGTTAAAATTATGTTTAACATCTTTATGTATTAGTGTTTCACCATCAAAGATCACACTGAGTCTGTTCAGTATCGCTGATAGTTTCTAATGTATTATGTTAAATGTAATCCCTAAAGACAAGTTTCGAGACAAAGATGTTTACCACTGACTCGAAGACAAAACTGTTGAACAAACGACAAATCTACTCATGATCTGATGCGGACATCAGTGAAACCAAGGCAAGTCTACTACATGCAAAGAACTTTGAAGAAAAGCTTCAGCGATTGTTGAACTTCCTTTGATCACTCTGAAGGAAGAGATATTCAGCGATTGATGATCACAAAGCTTATGCTCCAACTTTCTTATGTCTTATCCTTTCACAAAAAGTACATCTGTCAGAAGAGACATACTTCTGCTACAAGTCGTACAACAACTCTGAAGAACTACACTATTCACCATGCAACCAAAAGCATGTCTCCAAATGTGAGAAGCATGCAACAAATCAAAAGGTGACATGTGTAAAGTACCCTTCCATGCATTTAATGCATAGGGTATAAATAGAAAGGTTGAGACTTTCTCTTCGCGCAACCTTTCTATCTTTTCTCTTAGTGGTATTTAGGATTAGTGTCTCTATAAATAGATGGTTAAGGCCTTGTAATCATTTAATAATTGCAATTTACAAAATGTAGCCTTTTAAGAATTATCTCTCTCATTAGTGTAGTTTTCCATTTCTAATAAATGTTCAATAAATCCTAATCCTATCTCATCCTACCTAATCAATTACAAACACTTAATTGTCCAGATCTGGATCATTTCATGTTTGTATAACAAATTAGGATAGGAGAAGCACTATTTATTCTAGAGAGAGAAACTAAATCTAAACTAGAGAGAGAAAGTGCTTAAGGACTACATTTTCATTAATTAGAATTATGAAATCATTACAACTCAAGACACTTATTTATAGTCCATATCTACACTCCCTTATTACAGCATTAAGCCCAAGCCCATCTACAACTAAGCCCAATAGGCCCAAGACCTTTTTACAAATACAAATCAAATACAATTAAATGTTATTTACTTTCCAACACTTTTATACACTAACATTTCAAAATTGAAACAAATTCACAATTGATAATTGGTGTTTGGTTGCATAAGTGATTAGATTGTGATCGATCTCTGTATAGAAACACTTTATCTCACAAAACAATCATAAAATCAAACTGAATTTTGGAATTTTTGGGTTTTGTTGGCATCAAACACTGTATCCTTGCAGATTCACTGTGATGTTGATTTTTCGATAAACTTATTGTTAGAAAGTGTTTGGGATTGGATTTTGATTGTATTGATGCATTATCTAGATTCAATTTTGCAGATTTGAACTGAATTGAATCAATTCGTGAAGCCAAATGAAGAACACGTAGAGTTCTTGAAGAACACGCACATCAAGCCACTAATCTTGCGAGTTTCGAATTCCTTCAATCTGCGAGTTTGATGTTGCTTTGGCTTGCGAGTTTGAAATTTCAATTCCATTTGCGCGTTTCAGATTGTACAGCTTGCGCGTTTTAGGATATTTCAACTTGCGAGTTTCACAGAACACGCAAGACTGTACCTGCGAGTTCCAAATTTCAATTTGAAGTGACTTGCGAGTTTCAGGCATTTGCGCGTTTTGGCACTTGCACGTTTCTGAAATTAATTTCAGTTTGCGTGTTTGGTCTCAATTGATTTGTGCATTCTAAATCCAAATTGATTTGCAAATTACAATTGATGTTCAAATTGTAATCTAATTTGATTTGCAGATTACAATTCTAATTGATTTGCAGTTTGCTAGTTCACAATTTGATCTACATTTTAAAATCAAATTCGATCTGCGCGTTCATGAGAAACACGCAGACTCAGCTTGCGAGTTTCAAATTGACCTGCGAGTTTCAATTCTCAAATTGACTTGCGAGTTCCAATTTCATTTGGGTTCATTTTCCAAATCAATTGATCTACTGATTCAAATTGATGTTTCAAGTTTTCAATTGCAGATTCAATTGTCAGATTCAATTGGTTTGCGTTTTCTGAATTTAATTCATTTTGCGCGTTTGGTCAATCGACTTGCGCGTTTCTTTAATCCAAGCGTTTTGCAAGTTTGAATCACAATTTGGTTTGATCAATTGCAGGTTCTAATTGATTTCAATTTCAAATTGGAAGTGATCTGTGCGTTTAATTTCTGCCTTCAGTCGAATTGTACAGGACACTGGTCGAATTATCGAATTGGTTCAAGTTTCTGATCTCACAATCTGCGAGTTCAGTTTCATACATGTTGCAAGCTTCAGTTTAAACCCAACTTGGTCTGTGTGTTTTAAATTCAAATTGCAGATTCTATTGATTCATTTCAATTCACAGGGTCTGTATACATTTGATTAGAACTATTGGGATTCTAATTTAGTTCAAAGTGTTACATGAAAGTTTTTGGTCAATCGATTAGTGAATTTCTTAGTCCAGTTATTAATTGGTCTGCGAATTGCATGTTAAGTGGTCTGATTTTAAAGCTTGACTTTTGAGTTTCATAGTTATTTCACTTGCAAGTTCGAATTCATGTAGCTTGTGACTTTCAAATCTGTTTAGTTTAAATTGTCTTGTCATCTACACAGTGTTTGGTTTAAATTGCTAGTTTCTTGATCATACAGCTTGAGAATTTTTTTTTGTTCTGTGAGATTGTGAGTTTGAACTGAAATGTTTTTAATTCACACAGTATGCGAGTTCCAGTTCATTAAGCCTGTGAATTCTATTAATTAGAAACCATTTGGTTTACAAGTTCTTGAACACAGCCTGAGAATTTCAAATAACCTGTGTGTTTCAAGTTCCATTGGATCTGCAAGTTTCATGTCTATGCAGTCTGTATGTTTCATATGATCTGAGAGTTTTTACATCTGTGTGATCTGACCTACAAGTTTTGAGTTCAAGTTTCTTGTAAGTTTCAAACATATGTAATATGTATTTTAGATTTGACAAACTTGTGAGTTTGTTACTGTGTGATCTGTACATTTTGTAAAAGAGTTTGTGAGTTTAATTTGCACAGCCTGCGAGTTTTAACATACATTTGTATCACTCACATTTTTCAGTCTGCTAATACAGTTTGCTAAAACAGTCTGCTAACCAGTGATCTGTCAAATTGATATAATTCACATTTTTCAGTTCAATGTGGACTGCATGTTTCAAGGTCTGATTGTTTGGATTTGCAAGTTTCAATTCTCAAATAATCTGCGATTTCTAACTCTTATTGATTTGCAAGTTTTTGATCTGTGAATTTAGTAATACAGTATACAAGTTCTTGTAATTCAAAATTTCAGACAAGCTTACGGGTTCTATTGATTTGAAATTATTTCATTCGTATGATTTAGTTCAATTGATTTGAGCTACCAGGTTTGAAATTTGGAGGCCAGTTGAATAGCTGGTGAAACAAGAACAAGGGAAGGCATACTGTGCATCATATCCACGTCATTCAGGAATATCATCTTGATATTTCAGTTAATGTTGGTCTGAGAGAACTGTCATCAAGAGTCTGAAATGGATATTCTGACCTCACATCTTCTTCACTGGTCATGCTGCTGGTTAAAAGGCTTTGTGTTTTTATGATTTATGTGACTTGCAAGTTTAAAGGATATGTGTTTTTCAAGTTGCACACTCAAATTAATTTGATCTGCACAGTTTAGACAGTTTATAGTGTGGTTTGTTTCAGTTCAAACATGCACACTTGACTTGTAGTGATTTGTGATTTGTGAGTTTCAGTTCAAATTGTCTGCTAATCATTTGGTTTGCACAACAAAAAAGTTTTATTTGTTAAAGCAGAATGCAAGTTTAGACAGTTTGCTAGTTTGATTGTGCAGTCTGTGAATTTCTGTGAGTTTGTGCAGTTTTGAAATTGTTGTATAGTTTTAAAATTGTATTGTGATTCAACTTTGACTTCCAGTCAATTGTTCTGAATTTCAAGATTCATTTGGTTTGAGAATTTTAATTCTGTGATCTGAGAGTTTCATTACTTTGAAAAATTCAGAGTTCCAATTTTTCAGATATTTTTTTTGTGCTAATCCAAGTTTGACTTTCAGTCAAATTTTCTGAACTGTTTGGGAACGATCTTTCATAATCAAGCTAATCATTCAAGATGTGTTTTACAGGCAAACATTCTACAGAGAAAAAGAGGATGATCAACAAAGATTTGGAGCATATTGTGTTAATTCCACATATCATAGTGGATGGAAATGAAATTGTGCCTGAGATACGAAAAAAAGAAGCTGAGCGTGATAGACTGAAAGATCAGAATTCAGAGCTTCTTAAGCAGATACAGGAGTTGAAGTCTAAATTGTCAAATTCTGATAAAATTCCTGTTTGTACAAAATGTACTGATCATGCTAAATCTGATTGTGCAGGTATCATCAGTGCAAGAGAGAAGGAGATTAAAGAAAGAGAGAAAATGATTGATTTAAAAGAAAAGACTATTCAGTCATGTGAGAAAGAGATTAAATTGAAAGAGAGAAAGATTGAAAATCTTCGAATCCAACTGAAGACGACTATATAGAAATCGTTAGAATTGCAAGATGAATCAATCAAGCTTCAAAACAAGTTCAAGGATTTCGAAGAGAAGATATCTGCCTTGGAGATACAGAATGCTGAACTGTCAAACAACATCCAAGCAGATAAGGAAAAATCAAATTTGGAGAAATCTTATACTCAAAAGATGTCTGAACTTTCTAAGAAAGCTGACTAAGAGAAAAAGGATTTGGAGCTTAGATGTCTTAAATTTTCCAAGCAAGTGTCTGATTTTGAACAGATTCTAATTACTGAAAGAGACACATTTGCTAAGGAAAGAAAAGTTCTTGAGGATAAAACTACCGAATTTCCCAAATAGATCTCTGTTTTACAAGACCTGTTAGAAAAAGAAAGGCAAATTTTCAAAGAAAAGAAAAAGTCTTTTGAGTCTGAAAAGGAAAATTCTAAAAAGAGAAATGTTGGGATCTTCAATGAGATTTGTGTTAAAACCAAGAACTTACAAAAAGATTTTGAACAAGAACGTTTACATTTTGAATCTGAAATGGCTAAGGTCATATCCAAAATAACTGTTCTATCTTCAGATGTCCAAAAAAAAAGAAGGTTAAATATGATTTGAAAATAAAGTTTGACACACTTACTTCAGAAAGAAACATTTTATCTGAAAAGATAAAAACCTTGGAAGCTGCAAACGTTGAATTGTCAAATAAAGTTTCAGCTGATATGATTAGTCAATCACCTGTTGATAATTCAACAGAATCAGTCTGTTCTTTTAAAACTGCTTCTAGTTCTATCCATGAGAAAAATGTTTTGAAAAACAAAAGTGTCAAATCACAAACCGTCAAATCAAATCAGATCAGACCATCAAATCTATTGTATGACAAATCTGTTGATGGTTCAACAAACTTTTATGTTAAATCTCTTGGAAAGAATTCGAAGAAAAATCAGATGGTCTAGAGAGTGAAGAGTTCTTCAGATGATGAGAAGAAGAATGACAGCTCATTCAAATCCACAACAAATGCCAAAAAGAACAGTGTGCATAAAGGTAAATATTTTGATAATTCTGATATATATTACTCGACTAATCATCTGATCAGGATTGCTCAGAAGAAAATCTGTTGTTCTTACTGTGGAAAGAATGACTTCATTCAGAAAGAATTTGCTCATAACTGGTACGGTTCTTACAGAATAACTTCTCAGAATTCTGTATTTAAAAGTTATAAATCTAATGAGAAGTGGATTCCTAAATCTGACATACCAGGACCCAAATACTAGTGGGTACCAAAACCTGTCAAATCTGTTTTGCAGGTACCACCGGTCTAGGGGGAGCAAGAACAATGGCTCTTGCATAATTCAGTTCAAGACTCGTACTTTAAGGTCAAGTTTATGGCTTTTGAACATCACAGTTCAAAACCCGAACTTTAATGTAATGGATTGTGGCTTCTGATCATATGACAGATCAGGACCCGTTCTTTAATGTTTAAAGATATGGATATTGTGCAAATATCCAGGGGGATCTTAATAGACCTAAATCATTCTATAATGATTTGAGGGGGAGCCTTAAAGGTAAATATCTTCTAATCTTGATCTTTGATTGTTTGAAAGAAAAACAACTTTCAAGCAAGAAAAACGTTTTCTTAAATGTTCAAACCACTTCTCTATTCTCAAAAGAATTCATGAATTAAGAAGTGTGATTTTAAATGTTTTTCATTATTGAGCTTTACTGTTTAACTGACCGTGTGTTTCCAAAGATCAATACTTGTGTATTATCTTGTCTATATACTGTCAAGTATTCATACACACCGGTTAAGTACTTCATTTGATTATGTTATTACCATGTCTCATAAAGAAACAATTTTTCGATGGTAATTCCCTCGTTTGTAATTCACTGTTGTTGAGCATCAATCATCATTTCCAAATTTGTGCTTTCATTGCAAAATTGTTTATATTCGTTCATATAAACAAAATATCCAATTCTTTGATACCCTAACCAATTTCATTTGATCTGATTGATATATTGTCAGATTCTCAAAACAATTCTCTTGATTTCATTTCATTCATTCAATATTCTTGTTTTGAGAGATCTTCATTGTTCAAATGCTCAAATTTCATTCTTAATTTTAAATGAGCATACATTCTGACAATATTATCATTTTGAGGTTAACTGTTCAAGTTAAACTGTTGAGCAACCATTCTTTTTAGGACTTACATGGGATTCATGTGTGAGCTTAAACAGAAATTCCATGGATTCACGTAAACCTGTGTTTCCTACCCAGGAAGTTATCCTTGAGTGATTGAGGGGTGAGGGGTCAAAATCAAAGAGTGGGGGAGATAACTCATCCGGTTTACTTTTTCTCATTGTGTGGAGCGGAAAATGTAAAAGAGAGTTTGGTTAGAAGTGAGCATAATATTAAAAAAAAGGAGGGTGTGGGAACAAAGTTAAAAGAATATCAGAACTCTGCACCAACCTCTTTCTGAGCCAGGCAACCATATCTACTTATTGGTTCACATTTTTTGGTGACCATCATTGAAACAGGCAGTGAGCCCATGCCAACTCTTGCAATTACCTCATCAGCCACTCGTTTCTTTCTTAACAAAGAAATGTTTCATTTTCTTTGGGGACGCAGCATATCTGCTATCTGGTCTTCACTCGGAAGATTTAGATATTGAAAAAGAAGGAAAGTTGACCCACCTTCGCACCTCTTTCATGCATATTAAGTCCGTGTAATACCTGTTGCTGTCTCGACAGTTTACACATTTTGAACCTTATGAAACTCAATCATTGTGAACACAAGCACGAGCACACAAAAAATTTGTTTTTCTGTCAGAACATTCATAGATAAACCTTGTGTTTTTCAATGATTGAATGGAAGTCTTGGGGAGTCATCATCAAACCAGCTCCTTAAATTGTACATTCGTTGTACACAGTAACTCCGTGTTACTGACAGGCACTCCTAACTCTTTCATTTGTTGAATCAGGGTTACCAAGATCATTATATCTGATTTTAAAAAGATTCGGGTATATACAGTTCATGATTCAGCTATTCAGATCAAAGGGCGAAGAATGTCAAATTATCATAAAGGAGGAAATTGTTACGTTGAATACAAAGGGGGATGATCAAAGAGAATGTTGAAATTGAGGATGTTTTGATGATTATGGTGCTCACAATCATAAAAAGGGGGAGATATCTACAAAGATCAATTTCAAAGACAAACGGTGAAGATAATCCTGAAGAGATAATTCTGAAAGTTCAAGACAATTCAGATGCTTACTATGTTTCAGAGACAGATTCTGAAGATGATTCGAGAAAGTTTTTTTCTGAAGACGATCCAGAGATCAAAGAGATGAAGATACATAGTTTTCAAAGATTCCTCAAAGTTTCAAAGTTTTTCAAAGTTTTCAAAGATCCCTCGAAGTTCCAAAAATTTTCAAAGGTTTCAAAGCTTTATTGAAGAATTGTTGACTTTCCAAAGATACAAAGTGCAAAAGACTTTTCAAAGATTTTTCAAAGACTGAAGATTGTTAAAGCTTCAAAGTTTTAAAGATGTCAGAGATAAAAGTTGAATAATCAAGCGCTGAAGACAAGTGTCAAATTTTTTTAAATCTTGAATACAAAGGGGGAGAATGTAAGTGTATTAATTGTATACAAGATTTAATTGGGAAATCCTTGTAAAAGTCTTTGTAATTGAATAGTCAATGAAAGTCATATAGTGAGAAAGTCAACAATAGTTTTAGAGGTGCTTAAGTACTTGAGAGTTTAAGTACTTAAGAGTTTGTGTGGATACCTATTCAAGTTACTTGAGAGTTTTATACCCTTGGTATAAATAGGTTTATTTCTTGTAATTCTTGTAAGAGCTTTACACTGTCAGATTTATGAATACGAAGAATATTTCTCTCTCTACTCTCTCTCTAAGATCTTGATATTGTCAAACATAGTTTGAGATTGTAAAATTGCTTGATTTGAATCTGGCAATTACATTTTCAGATATCTATATCTTCTCATTCTCCTATATCTATTTCTTAGTGCAAACATCTGTGTGTTTCTTAAGTTTGTTTAAATTAGGTTCTACTCAATCTTGTTCCGCAAAAAACTGTAAAATGTGATTTGATTCTTCAATAAACAATTTATTAAACAAAAAATTTGTGTTTGTATTCAACCTCCCCCCACCCTTTTACAAACTTGTTAAGCACCTTCGGGACCAACATACCCACTTCCCTTTTGCTGCTTTCAATCTTTTCTTGATCGAGTTCATAATGATCTTATTGCTCAATTCTGCGAGTCCATTTGACTGGGGATATCGTGGCATCGAGGTCATCAGTTTTATGTTGTGATCTTCACAGAACAGCTGAGTCCTGTCACTTATGAATTGAGATTCATTGTCGCAAACAATCTCGGATGGTATTCCAAACCTGCATATGATGTTAGTCTGGATAAAAGATATAACCTCTTTGTCCCGGATCTGGGAATGAGTTGCTGCTTCTATCCATTTAGAAAAATAATCTGTAAGTACAAGTAAAAATATCTTTTTCCCAGGGGCAGGTGGTAGCTTGCCGACAATATCCATTCCCCATCTCATGAAGGGCCATGGAATTAATGTCGAATGTAAGGGTTCAGAAGGTTTATACGACGTACCTGAGTGTCGTTGACATGCGTTGCAACTTCCTACATACCCGATGGCGTCCTATCGTAATGTCGGCCAATAATAACCTTGTCGTGATACTCGATTGGCTAGACTAGGAGCGCTTGAATGATTACCACATTCACCATTTTGCATTTCTTGCAAGTTATTCTGAACTTAGGTTTTGCTAGTAACATATCGTAGGTTGGGTCTGGTGGACGATCATTGATAAAGCTTTCCTTGGATCACGACATATATGGATTCTTTGAATATGATCTTTTGAGCTTTCATTTTGTCTTCGGGAAGTTGGTTGTGTACTAAGTAGTTCATGATGTCATTCGACCAATCTTCTTCTTTATTATCGATCTGGACAATGTCTTCATGGTCGATGGATGATGTCGAGAGGTGGATCATGGGTACTGTGTCGAACAGAGGTTTGCTGAGTGTCGACCCAAGATTGGCCAAGGCGTTAGCTTGATTATTTTGATCTATTGGAATTTGTTCGATCGAAAATGGCTTGAAATTTTCTGATTTTGCTTTGGCTATTTTGATATATGTTGTCATCTTTGAATCTTTCTCCGCAAATTCTCCATTCATTTGGTTTTCAACGAGGAGGGAATCGCTCTTGATGTGCAACCTTTTTTGCCCCTAATTCGTGTGCCATGTTCATTCCCACGATCAGGGCTTCATACTCTGCCTCATTGTTGGTTGCTATGAAATCACATCGTATGGAGTACACCATCTTGCCCCCCTGTGGAGAGTTTAAGACGACACCAAGTCCTGTTCCTTTAGCGTTGGATGATCTGTCGACATGTAGATTCTAGGTTTTGTCGTCGAGAGTCGCCACAGAATAAGTCTCGTCTTGCGCTTCTTTTTCTAGTTCAGGACTAAAATCGGCGACGAAGTCTGCCAAGACTTGTGATTTGATCGTGGTCCTTGGCTTGAAGTCGATGTCATAACTTCAGAGATATATGCTCAATTTCGCTAGTCGACCTGTCAATTCTGGTTTTCTTAAAATAGACTTAGATTGGAAAGTTTGTAACGACAGTTATTGGATGTGACTCAAAATAGTGTCACACCTTTTTAGCATTTTTGACTAACGATAATAATAATTTTTCCATGGAGGAGTACCTGGTCTCAACATCGAGCAAATATTTACTTATGTAATAAATAGGCAATTGATGTTTATCTTCCTCTCTTACTAGGACTGCACTTACTGCGTTGGGACTTACAACTAGGTAGAGTTGCAAAACCTCGTTGTCTTTACGTTTCGATTGCAATAGAGACGACACCATGTATTCTTTTAATTTTTGCAATGCTGGTTCATGGTCGTCAGTCCACTGAAAACCTTTATTTTTCCGTAGGACGTTGTAAAGAGGTGACATTTATCTGACGATCGTAAGATAAATCTATTCAAGGCTGCCACTCGATGAGTCAGACGTTGGACTTCTTTAAAATTCCTTGGGGGCTTGATCTCGATTATGGCTTTGGTATGGTCGGAATTAGCTTCGATTCCTCGTCTGGTCCCCATATATCCTAGAAACTTCCCAGCACTTATACCGAAGGAGCACTTTGTCGGATTCAATTTCTTATGGTATTTTCTGAGAATGTCAAAAGTTTGTCAGAGATGTCCGACATGGTCGGCAACTTGTCTCGATTTGACAAGCATTTCGTCAATGTACATTTCCATGGTGTCACAAAGTCGTTTCTTGAACATTTTGTTGACCAGGCACTGATATGTCGAACCTGAATTTTTCAAACCAAAAGGCATAACCTTGTAACAATAGATACCTATGTCTGTCATAAAGGCAGTTTTCTCCTAATCGTCGATGTGCATAAGTATTTGGTTGTATCCCGAGTATGCATCCATGAATGTCAAGAGATCGAGTCTAGTGGTTGCATCGACTAAAGCATCAATGTGTAGCAAGGGAAATGGATCATTTGGACACGCCTTGTTTAAGTCAGTGAAATCTATGCACACCCTCCACTTGCCGTTTTTCTTTTGCACGACCACGACCTTTGCTAGCCAGTTAGAGTATTTGACTTCTCGAATCTTCCTAGCCTTGAGAAGATTGTCGACCTCGTCATTGATTACTTTGTTTCTTTCTGGAGCAAACTTTCGACGTTTCTGTTTAATCGGTTTAAATGACGGGTCCACATTCAACTTATGTGAAATAATGTCGGGGTCGATGCCGACATATCTTTGTGCTTCCAGGCGAAACAATCGTCATGTTTTCGCAAAAAAGATTTTAGTTCTTTCTTGAAGGAGGGATCAAGAGACGAAACTATAAAGACGACTCGATCGGGTTTGCTTTGGTCCAGGACAACTTCCTCCAAACAATAGTTGTCGATAGTTTTGGGAGCATCCTGGTCCTGTAATTGCTTGATGGATTGCTTTCTCGGCTTCATTGCTGTCTTGTAGCAATCTCGAGCAGCTTTCGATTCGCTTTTGATCTCTTGGACCCCCATGGCGTTGGGAATTTCATTGTCTGATGGAACGTTGAGAGAAATTCTTTCATGTCGTGGATCCATGGTCGACCAATAATAACATTATACGCTGATGAACAATCGACGACATTGAACTTGGTTGATTTGTTGACTCCCTTGCCGTAGACGGGCAGAATAATCTCTCCAAGAGTGTTTGTCGCATCTCCATTGAAACCTATCAAGGTCATCGAGCGTCGAGTGATTTCTGACTTATCGAGTCCCAGGACTTTGATGGTATCAAGGAAGATTATGTTTCAGGAACTGCCTCTATCGACCAACACCCTCTTGGTTAAGCAATTGCCGATCTTGAGCTAAATAATCAAACCGTCGTGATGTTTCTGATGTAAATCGAACATGTCATATTCGTTGAACGTTATCTTCATTGATTCCAACTCCAATTCTTCCTTTGGTCATGAAGAGCAAGGAATCGGTTGATCGTTCGGTCCTCGACTGGCATGCCTCTTTGCTGCGGAGTAGGTCAAGCCACAGATTGTCAGAGCGCCCCGTAACGCAGTTGACGACTTTTTCATGAATAGGAGATGGTGGTCGAACGTCATTGATAGGAACTGTTGGCTCATCGATTATTTATTTGAGGTTTCCTTTTGGAACGTGCCAAGCGAGTTCCTTTTTGAGAGTTATGCAATCATCTGTCATATGACCAAGAGCGTTATGAAAGTCGCACCATTTGGTCTGGTCTTTATTGTCGTCACTTTGATCACTCTTCTTTGGCCACCGGATGGTCGCCTGTACATTTATCAAAGCCTCGACCAAGTCCTTGGAAGTCTTTGAATACGTAAGAGGAAATCTTAGGGTTCTGCAGGAACTTGGTTGCAATTGAGGTCTTCTTCTTATCGAACCTGATGTTCGAGATTTGTCGCGATGGTTCCGGTTTGAGTGTCGCCTTAGTCTTCAACTCTGGACTTTTCATGCTTAACAATTTGTTGTCGCTAGAGTGCTTTCGACGAAAGGCCGCATCGTCCTCGACTCTCATGTAGGCTAGAGTCCTTACTCGGACGTCTTCAAAATTCTTCGGGGGGTATTTTGTCAAGTCAGTGTATAGACCTGAACTCTTGTCTAGACCAATTTTATAGGCTTCAATCGCGGTCTTGACATCACAGTTACAGACAATGATCATCTCAGCGTTTAAATGGTTAAGGTATCTCCGGATAGATTCCCCAACCTTCTGCACAACGTAATATAGGTCGCTAGTCTGTTTCTCCATCTTACGACTGCTCGCAAATTGTTGGGAGAATTGGTTCACCAATTCAGCGAATGAACTAATGGACTTAGGTTTGAGGTTGATCAGCCATTGGAGAGCAACACCCGTAAGGGTCGCCCCAAAACTCTCACACATACATACCTCCTGGTATTGATGCGAGATCGATACAATCCACATCAATTGCTTGTATTTCGTGACGTGCTCTGTCGGATCTGAAATACCATAATATTTAGGTATGAATGTCAGGATGTTGTATTTCTTGGGGACGTCGATCATGGCTATCTCGTCGATGAAAGGCGCCGCTTGAAATCAAGTATAAGGCTCGACGTCGACAGGTACTGCTGTTCCTGGTAACTTAGCAACTACCGACAATACACGTTCGTTATGTTCTTCCAACATTTTTAATTGTTGGGCGATCGGATCGTCTGGATTAATTCCTTGGGTTGTCGTAGGAACAAATCCAGAGGTCTGAAAACCATTCCGCTGCAAGGAATCAGAAGTATCTCTATTGTTATGAAAGGTTGGCATCGGTATCATGGGAATCGACGTCGTTGAAGGCATCGAGGGAATTGGTACTGTCGTGTTAAAAAATGGTAGGGGTGGGCATGGCCTCGTCGGCTTAGGTTGATCGGGAATACCGAGGAAAGGAGGTCTTGGATAGCTGGGGAGCGGAGGTCCCCACCAAGGCACGCTAAATGACCCAAGACCACTTTGAGGTCCTACTGCATTGTTGGCATTTTGATTTCCTAGGGATGTGATCTCCTCAGCAGCTTGTCTGTTCTGATTTGCTAATTTATTGTTGTGAGTACGTGCAGTTATCAACTCCATATTCATCTGAGCTACGATTTGTTCAAGAGTTCATTGAGGAGCTGTCATTGTTCTGAAATTAAAGAAAACTCGAGGAAATTGTTAGTACGATGCACGTTTTGCCGAGGATTTTCTTTGTGATCCCAGTTTCTAGCAATTAAATCATACAACAGATTTTCAAGAACATCTTTGTATTAATGTCACAAGATTACAACATAATCACAGATCTCACAAGTACCATATATCTAACTTAATACGAGTTCTGTGTTCTCTCTTAGTGAAAGTCCAAGATCTACCAAATCTTAGAGAGAGAAAGTAAAGAGAGAGAGAGAGTGCGCCAAATGTAAACTGTATATTCAAAATGAGTTCCAAGAGTTACAAAACAAAGGCACCTACAGGACTTAAATACCCAGGGCCTAAACCAATACAGATAAGCAAGCTAAACATAGTTAAGACCACTGATAATAAATACAATGATTACTATAAAATCAGTCTTAACAATCTCCCCCTTAGTAATCATTGGCGCTCTTCTCTTTGACGAAGTCGATTTAGCCCAAGCAAAACTTCTAAGCGTCTTAAAGTTGAACGGAAAATCAACCTCTCATCAATGATAGTCAATACTTTCTTGAGAAGTTGAATCTCTTCATTTTCGATCTGATACAGTTCACTTCTTGATTCCAAAAAGCTTCTTACAACAACTTTTAAACGTTGCTCCAACTGTAGCTTGATCACCTTCAAGGTTCCATCCGAGTAATGATTGATCTCTTCAAATCTAAGGAAGAAGTTTTGACTTGAACCATTCCTGTAGATAACTTCATATGGATCTTGAAGAATGGTGAATAGTGGATAAGAGTCTAAGTTCGGCAAGCTACGGTCGGGTCTTTGAAGGTTTACCACTGGCTGAAAGCTTTCAACAGTCATTTGAAAGTCAAAAACTCTATAGAATCTGATTTGGCATCGAATGAATCTTTTAATAACAAACAATGCTTGAGAGACATCTTCAGTTCTGTGATAAAGATTCCTGAAATGATCATACAGAAACTCAACGTCATCAATGGATAGATCATTAAAATCAGCCTCCGAGAAAGTATACAAGTTGTAGTCTCTTCTTTCCACTTTAAACACTGGATACCAAATATGTACAAACTTCTTTATTGAAACACTGATAATCCTAACAATCAGATGAGGAGAAGAAACCAGATGCTTTCCACGGCGTTGACATTTGATGAACATCAAGTATTCAGACTGATAATCTGCAGACTCCTTTTCAATCCCAAGAATTGCATGAATGTTGATCTGTCTTCTCCTAGAAACAAAAATATTGCTTTGAGAGCCTTCTAGAAAAGCAGATCTTAGCCTTGAAGCCGTATACCGTTGTTGCAAACTTCTTTGTCTCTGCTTCCTAGTCAATGTTGGACCTTCTTCTAAAATAGTCGGTGGAATCACAGGATCAGAAGGAGGAATATCTGCTTGAGCTCTTGAGGACTGACCAACTTCAAATGTACTAGAAGGAACAGTGGTAGTCGGAGCTTGATCAACAATAGGACTAGAAGTATCAAGAGTAGCTTCAGGATTCTCATCTTGTGAAGGAAGGTCTCCGTACAAAGTATCAACTACCTCTTCATCCTTTGGATCAAAATAGAAAGTATTATCTTCAGTGTCAGAAATGATAATAATATCATCGCAATCCTCTTCTTTAACCTTTCAAAGCTTCTCATATCTGATGTCATCGTCATCATCTGAATTAATCTCTATGAAGTTTGTGAAGAAATATCTCATGTTGTTTGCAGCTTCAGAATCATCCAAGTCAATTGATCGTATTTGCAGTGTCTGGATCAATATAAACGACTATCTGCATGTTATTCTCTATATTTTGTTCAGAAATGCTCAACGCATTAGACAGCAGATAAATCAACACTTTCTATCATTTTATTCACAAGATCTTCAACAGAACAGTCTTGAACATTATCAGTATTCTTTTCTCTGACAGCCGCCTCTTCTTGAGATTGATCTTCTCTAGCTGAAGAACCTTCTACCCTTTGTTTCTTCGTCATCTACCCCTCATGACCTTGATGATCGGGATCATCTTGGTCATGTCTCCTTTTATGAGACTGTCCTGCTTCATTTCTGCAACTCTGTTCATGACGATCAAGCTTGTCCGAGAGAGTTGTTAATGACTGAGTCATTAGAGAGATGCCTTCCTTGAGTTCAGAAAAATTAGACCGAGCTTCCGATCGAAAAGAAGTAAATTCTGCATACAACGATGAAACCCTGTCTGACGCAGAAGTAGAAGCTGGAGGCGGAGTCGGTTGAAAATTCATTAGCAGAGAAATCAAGTCTTTATCTTGTTGTTCTGGCGGCGACATAGAAAGAAGACGAGCATAGAGCATATCTGATAACTCTAAAATCAGAAGATCTTGAACTGGAGTGCTGGAAGATACCGGAGGACGAGTAGATGCAAAGACAGCAACTGATTGAGTAAATGGTAGAGGAAGTGGAATGGATACTATTGCAGGAGCCGTGGTAGGAACAGTAGTAGATGGTTCACGGATAACCACCCCAGATGGGGGTCTAAACGGAATCTCTGGCGGAATCATAGTAGTATCAATCTCTGGCATCTTGCCTTTGAAAAGAGCCCGCATCTTCTGAATTTCTTCATTCTTTTGTTCTTCAAACCGTTCGCTCATTTGACTGATGACTTCATTCAAAGTCATAAACTTTTCTGTTGGATCTCGAGCTTGAACGGAAGACGGCTCAACAACTGAAGTAGGTGAAGCAGAAGAAGGAATAACAGAGAGAAAAGTGGCTGGACCTTGACTCTGTATCTGAGCTGAGGCATTAGCACAAGCTAAATCTAATTCATCAACCTGAATGTTAGCAACTGCTGGATTGATATGTACAGATTCTTCATCAGACATCACAACCACTGTTTCATTCAAGTCTGGTGCTCTAATCTTCTTGTGTAAGACATGAATAGCTGGTTGATCATCATCTGCATCATTACCATTATCATCGTCATCACTATCAGTATCATCATCACCATCATTATCAACATCAGCATCTCCATATCCATCTCCTTCATTAACATCATCAGCAGTAACAACATCATCATCATGGACAATATTAGCATATTCATTGTCAATGGCAACAAGTACATCACCTATTTGTTGATCAGCAACATCTGCTTGAACTGCTTGTTCAGCATGAAAAGATTTAGCTTGTTCATCACGAGAAGGTTCAGCTTGGTCAGCTGCCAAAGAAAGATCATGCTCCAGACAGTATTGAATTATGTTGTCATCAGATGGATCAGCATAATTCACAATAAGCTCATGAGGAATCGGCATTGAGAATTCAAAATTCCGCTTCTGTTTCTGAATGTATGTCATCTCAGTATCCGGAACTTGAGGCCAAGACAGACGATGAGGAATAGCAAAATTACTTCGTAGCATACTTCGAACGATTAGCTTCATGAACCGAGCAAAAGGAATAAACTTTCGCTTCTTATGAGTCAATTTGCCTTGCACTCTCTCAGAAAGTTCTAATTGCTACACACAATCAAGATGAGAATTCCAAATCCATATGTCATTGATTTAATCACAACTATTACAAACTCCTCATTTTCTCTCACTACTTTCTCTCACGAGAATGATATACCAAGGAAGCTCTTCTCTAATCTGCTCTCTTTCTCTACAATCTGAATTACACACTTACTTACAAAGATAAACAAGGTAATTATACCTCCATACAAAATACAAAGAAACAAACAAAATACAAATGTTGACTTTGACTTTTATTAACAAATGACTTTGACTTTCACTAGAGAGTTGACTTTCAGCCTTTGACCTTTTGAACTTTCATCTTCAATCTTTATGATCTTGAATCCAATAAATCTGTGCTCTAACAATCTCCCCCTTTGGAACAAGATCATTACTAAAAGATTTAGCAATGCGATCTTCTCTCTTTAAGCTCGATTTGATTAAGCTCCCCCTTTGAACAACCTTTATCTTCTCTTGTAATCTTCCCTTTGATACAAATATGATTTACAAACTCCCCCTTAACACAGTGAAATTCTTCCTTGATAAGCTTTTTCTTCAAAAACATTCAGCAATCTTCTAAACGTCTGATCTCTAAGAATATTAACATTCTCCCCCAAGGTTATACACAAACCTCTTTCAGACTTGAAAAGAAATTATCTTCAGATTTAGCACACTTTGTTCCAGCAAAATTATCTTCAACAATTCTGTTGCTTCCATCTTACAATAATCTTGAGAAATTCATCTTTCAATCAATCTTGAATATTTTCTCTTAGCTTTAACTCAAACTCTTAATTCGGACATTTCGTTTTCATTTATTTCTCAAACATTTCTTGATCTCTTCTCCCCCTTTTTGATGATTAGAGCATCGATATCATCAAAACTTTCTCCAAGAAATGTATTTAACCATTCTGATCTGTCCAAGAGCCTCTGATACTGTGATCCATAACCAAGTATTCATCTAGATCTTTGCAAATCCAGACAAAATAGGAATGTAACGCCTGAATCAACAAATGAATCAGTTAATATGCCTATCAGTAACACAAAGTCACTGTGTGTAACAAATACACAATATAAAGGAGCTTTTTGATGTTCACTCCCTCAGGGCTTCCATCCAATCATCGAAACACCACAAAGACAATTTCTATGAATGTTATGACAAGAAAACAAATTCCTTGTGTATTCATGCTTGTGTAGAAAGAATTAAGTATATGATGATTGTTCTTAATAAGGCTCAACATTGTGTAAACCACTGAGACAACAGTAGATAAATACAGACTCAATGTGCATTACTGAAGTGCGAAGGTGGGCCAAACTTCCTTCTTTTTCGATATCCAGATTTTCCAAATGAAAAGCAGATAGATTATATGTTGCGTCGCCAGAAAAATGTGAAACTTTTTCTTTTTGAGAAGAAAATGAGTGGCTGGTGAGGTTTTAGCAAGAGTTGGCATGGGCTAGTTGCCTGTTTCAATAATGTTCACGAAGAATTGTGAAACATTAGTAATGTGGCTGCCCGACTCATAAAGTAGTTGGTGCAAAGTCTGATATTTTTTGTCAGGATCGAATTCTCAACAAGAACAAAGTCTCAGAAACAATATCAAAGAAGTTGCGGAATAACACTTTGATATTCAATGGAACAGTAAACAAACAGTATTTGATTAATAACTTGCAAACTTGTATTAAAATCACAAGATTACACACACAACCTCAATCTTTAAGAACAAGCTCTTTCAAGACGAATTCTACTTCTGTAGAATTAGGATCTATGCCTTGAGGTTGATTTTCTCTTTCTTTCAAAAACTTAGAAATTAAATCTCTAAACTATTCTGTCAAATCTATACATATACTGAACAAAAAGATAATTACAAATAAATAAAATATCTTCAGTATATCTTCCATGAATATCTTCA
Source organism: Arctium minus (assembly GCA_954870635.1). Lineage (NCBI taxonomy): Eukaryota > Viridiplantae > Streptophyta > Magnoliopsida > Asterales > Asteraceae > Arctium > Arctium minus. Next base: position 67,560,812 of record OX941090.1, on the reverse strand, counting down.
GAATATCCTGGTTTATCTTTACCCACGATCTCTTCATCATTATCTTCACATTACCTTATAAGCAGCATTAAGTCTTGGCAGCATTAACTACTAAGCAGCACTAACCACTAGCAGTACTAACTAGCTAAGCAGTACTAACTTTGTTCAAGCAGCACTAACTTTGACTAGCAGTATTAATTCTACTAGCAGTAGTAAAACTCAGCAGTATTAACTTTGGAGTCTTCTAGCAGTAGTAATTCTGAACTAGCAACATTAATCACTTGAGTTATTCTTCAGTTCCCAACAATATCCCCCTAACTTGACTTTTAGGAAGAGAAGTCAAGTTCTTCAGATGCTCCCAAAATATCATTCTTCAGATCCCTGTATCAACATTTATCCCCAAACTTTGATTGATGATTCTCTGAATCAGATATTTCGCCATTTCTGAGTTTTCAACACATCCAAGCTTCTTCTTCAGCATTGCATGAAGCTTAAGTCTGCTGTGATTGTATACTCTATCTACTAGGAAGTATTCTATGTGATTTCTATCTAAAGTCACTGCATATACTCCACTAGTTTCATATAGAGTCCAATTTGTGACTGCTTGAAACACATTTCTTATGACATGCTCCACTTCTTCAGGTTTGAACATCATACACAGATACTCCATCACCAGTTTTGTAATTGAAATCCCTGGAGCTTTTAACTGATCTGCATACAACTTCATTCCTATTTCAAACATTTCTTCTATATCAGACCTAGAGCATGTTCTGACAATCTTGGCCCAAGTGTTGAATACCTCATACTTATCATCCTTCCTCTTGAGTCTGATATACTCCTTTCCATCCACTGTCAGTGTATCCCAGTGAATAACTTCAGGAGGCTTTATACCAACAGGTTCTGCTGAAATTGGTTCAGGAACTTTGTTCATCACTACCATGTACATCTTTAAATCATCAGTACTTGAGGATTCCTTCTTTTCAGATGACTCAGGTGCCCCTTCTTCTTCAGCAACCTTCTCAGCCTCTCCTTCAGCTATTCTAGGCTTCTTGGTTGACTTTCTCCTTGCCATCATCTTGGTTCTCTTTAAAGTCCTTAGACTTTCACCCAGAGTGGCTTCTTTCTTTGGTGGTGTTTCTTGCTCATCTGGAAAAGGTTTTTCTATCATGAAATCATTACTTTCTTTCATTCTCTTCTCCATCTCCACCCTGGCAGTTTCATTCCCTTGAAGTTTGGTCATTTCAGAATTGTACAGCTCCTTGATCTGCTCAAATGTCATCTTAGAGAACATCTCCTTTCTGACTCCTATAGCACCCTTGAGAAAAATTATCATTTTGTTTCTCTCTTGAGTACCAAGGAAAGCCTTTGAGGGTTGTCTCTTCTTTGCAGCTGTTTTTATCACCACATATTTCTTCAAAGATGCTGCTTTCTTTTGTGCAAGTTCAGTTGCCAGGCTTTGTTGATATGCTTCATTCAGTTCAGCAGCTAGAGCCTTTGCCATCTCCCTGTCATTTTCAACCTGAACTCTTTCTTCCTTTTCAATATCAGCCTGCATCTTCCTGGCCAAGACTTCATCTGATTCAACCAACCTTTGCTTTTTGACTGTTTGATCAGATTCCACCATCTTTGCTTTTCCTTTGTCTTTGTTCATTACTTTCTTACTGTTATCTTTCTTGATCACTTCACCTTGTTCTTTGATGACTACTCCTTTGGTCTTTGAAGTGACCTTGGGAGTATCATGTTTGGCTTTAAGTAAGGTTTCTGCAATCTCAAGATCTGTTAAAACTTCTTTCACAGTTTCTGCTGCTTTGCTTATTTCAGCAGTACTAACCATTTCTGCTGCTTTAATTGAACTAGCAGCATTAATGGTTTCTGTTGCTTGCTTTGTTACTGCTGCTTGTTCTTTTATCTCTGCTTGCACTGATTCTCTTTCTGTTTCTCCTTCTTGCTCCCCCTCAGCATCAAATCTCTCCCCCTCACCACTATATTTCATCCCATCAAGCTCCCCCTTTTCTGTAGCTTCTTCCATGTTGATCTCCCCCTTTTTGGGAGCATCATTCCCAGACTTCCTTCTCCTTAGCACAAATTGTCTCTTCTTCTTTTTCTGTACTAGCTTCATCACCAATTTCTTGAGTTTGGTAATATGCACTTGTTGGGACAAGATTACCAGCTTCATCTCTTCAATTTCTTTCCCTTGTTTGAGAACATCTTGGTTGATGTTGCCCATTGTTTCCATCAATTCATAGTAAGTATATATCTGTCCTCACCTTCTCTAGAAGTGTTACCCTCTTTTGATGGATCATTGGATCTTTTTGTAGTGGAAGTCTTCTGCCTAGCAGAAGCACTATCCACCCCCTTGGTTTCTTGGCACCAAGGACCTTTGAATGATTGCTCATTCAAAGTTGCCATGGGGGAGGTCTTAGTTATGTTACCACTGTCCTCCTCTGTGTTAGCAGGAGTAGTGGCAGCCTGCTCACCCATATGCTCTTCCTTCTCCTCAGAGAGCACCTTCTTTGGGTTGGGAGACACCCTTGTGGTTTCCCTGTAGATATTCTCTAAGGGAGAATCCTCCCTTAGAGGGCTTAATGGCTTAGGGGTTGATGGTACAAGAAGGGAAGGAGCCTTCTTTACCTGTTTTCTTTTGTATGTTTGGGTGATTGGTGAAGTTGGTTTATCAAGAAGAGACTGGGGAATTGATTTAGGGTGGGAAGGTTGGGATTGGCTAGCAGTGGGTTGGTCTAATGGGGGCCTTGACCCTGCTGCCATACCTTCATCAGTTTGGGACACCACCATCATTGTAGAGAACAATGGGGTGTCAACTCCTTCCGAGTCCAGAGGGGATCTTTTCATGTTTGAAAAGACCTTACCTTTGGGAATTTTTGGTACATATACCCCATCAAAATGAGGTATATCCGTCAATTCATGGTTAATAACTTCTTGGACAAACCTGGGGTACATATAAAAACTCTTTTTACTTCCCAGGTTTGAGACAAGATCAGTAAAAAGCATTTGGGAAAAATTATACTTTCTGGCAGTGGCTAAGCATACCAAAGCATAAGCAATGGTGCTACTGAACTCACTCCATCCAGTAGTCTTTTTAGAGATACAATGCATAAGGATATGGACAAAGAAACGCCATTGGGGTGAAAATTTTGCTTTTGAGAACTTGAACACACCCAATGGGCCTCCATACCCCATTCTTGTAAGAGTAGCAAACAGTTCATCATTAGAGATAGAAGTTATACCAGAGGCATCGTCTAGACGTAGACTAATGCGAAGTACCTCTTCAGTAACTGTCAAGGGTTTGTCACACACCCTTGTTTTGATCATTTGCACACCATTCTCAGTAACAATGGTGGCATTTGCCCAGAATTGCCTCTGATGCTCTATGAAGATGGTAGGAGATATAGTGAGAGCATGGGCAATATGGCTGGACTTCAGAAAGTTGACTATCTGGTGAAAACCTTCATCTTGTTTTGGCTTTTGGAGCATCGCGATTTCATTGTGCTCGTCGATGAACGCCATGGATGCCATTGACCTTGAAGGTTCTTGCCTGAAAGCTTGGAACTCGAGAGAGAAAGGGTTTAGAGCGCAAGTGATCAGTATGCAAAGAGTCGTTATGAACTTTTAGGCGGGCAAAGGGTATTTATAGTATTCGGGACATAAGCAGTAGTAACCAAGAGCAGTATTAATGACAAGCAGTATTAACTACTAGCAGTATTAACTGAAAGCAGTATTAACTACTAGCAGTATTAACTGATAGCAGTATTAACTGAAAGCAGTATTAACTACTAGCAGTATTAACTGAAAGCAGTATTAACTACTAGCAGTATTAACTGATAGCAGTATTAACTGAAAGCAGTGTTAACTACTAGCAGTATTAACAATGCACTGGCAGTATTAACAATGCACTGGCAGTATTAACAATGCACTGGCAATATTAACAATACTTACTCTTTTCAACTTATGATGAACTGAGGACTGCTATGAATTCCCTGAAAAGAAAGATTAGGACCACCAAGAATACATAATATACAGGTATTGAACCACTTTTTGAGAAGGAGTTTATTCAGAGTTGATCATTCCCACACTTGTTACGAAGAAAGTGAATCTACCTACATCAAAGGCTTTGGTGAATAGATCAACAAACTGGTTGTCAGTATGAACCTTTATAACTTGAATAAGTTTCTTTTCATTACAGTCTCTTATGAAGTGATACCTGATTTCAATGTGCTTTGTCTTTGAGTGCTTGACAGGATTATTCACAATGCTAATAGCACTGCTGTTATCAATAAAAATTGGAGTGTGTAGAAAGGTTACCCCATAGTCCAGCATTTGATTTTGAATCCATAAGACTTGAGAACAGCAACTTGCAGCTGCTATTTACTCTGCCTCTGTTGTAGATGTGGACACTGTGGTTTGTTTCTTGCACTGCCAAGACACTAGTCTTGCACCCAAAAACTGACATCCTCCAGAAGTAGATTTTCTGTCCAAGTTTGCTCCACCTAGATCAATATCTGAGTATGCAAGTAGGTCAAAGGATGAGTCATGAGGATACCAAAGTCCCAATCTGGGTTGCCCTTTGAGATATCTGAATATCCTCTTAACAGCTTGATAGTGAGATTGCTTTGGCCTAACTTGGAATCTTGCACATACACAGACTGGAAACATTATATCTGGTCTAGATGCTGTAAGATACATGAGAGAGCCAATCATAGATCTATAGTGATGAACATCCATATCCTCCCCCTCAAGATCTGCTGTTATCTGCTTGTGTGTCTCCATAGGTGTGCTGGCAGGTTTTGAATCTGAGAAACCAAACTTGATTAAAATATCCTGCACATACTTGGACTGACAGATAAAGATTCCATCTGATTTTGAACCTTTGATGCATTAGATCCTCAAACTCCTTGCACATGTTGTCTCTTGTAGAGCCAAAGATGATATCATCAACATAGATTTGGACCAGCAAGATATCCTTCTTCTTTATCTTGATGAATAAAGTCTTAACAATGACTCCTCTTTTAAAGCCATTTTCCAAGAGATAGGATGACAGAGTGTCATACCATGCTCTTGGAGCTTGATGCAATCCATAAAGTGCTTTCTTCAATTTGTATACCCTGTCTGGATAGCTTGGGTTTTCAAACCCTGGTGGTTGACAGACATATACTTCTTCTTCAGATGAGCCATAAAGAAATGCACTTTTCACATCCATTTGATAGACTTTGAATTTCATATAAGAAGCATAAGCCAGGAATAATCTAATTGCTTCTATCCTGGCCACAGGTGCAAATACTTCATCATAGTCTATTCCCTCTTCTTGTGTATACCCTTGAGCTACCAGCCTTGCTTTATTCCTTATCACAATTCCTCTTTCATCTCTCTTATTCCTGAATACCCATTTTGTTCCTATTGCTCTTTGGCCTTTAGGAAGGTCTACCAGATCCCAAACATCTTGCAGCTTGAATTGCAGTAGTTCTTCTTGCATTGCTTCTATCCAACTGGATTCTTTCATAGCATCATGTGCCTTCTTAGGCTCAAGCTGGGATAAAAAGCAAGAAAGCACTGTATGCTGTTGATCTTGCAATTCTTGTAGCCTGCTTTGATTTCTAGTCATCATAGGAGAGGATATATCTCCTATTACCAGTTGTGGAGGATGATTCTTTTGAATTCTGGTGTGATGATTAGGTTCTTCATTAAGTACCACCTCTAGATTTGAGTCATTCAACTCAACTGAGGTGTTTTCAGCAGCTACTTCTGATTCCTTATTGACTTGAGTCTCCTCATCTCTACTCTCTTCTTCACTCTGACTTGGTTCAGTAGATAGTTCCTTTTCACAGTCTTCAACAGGATCCACTGTGGGTATGGGAAAGATCACAGATTGAGATAAACTGTCTTGAACTTGTGTAGTTCCTGATCCTCCACTCCCTGATCCTGCATAATCATCACTACTGACACCAAAAGAGTTAGTTAGTGAATCAATGTCAAATAGCCACTGAGGACCAGACCCAATTGGATTTGGTGTGTTCTCATTTCATTTGACATTGTCACTTTCTTCAATTATTCTAGAAGATGAGTTAAAGACTCTGTAAGCCTTACTCTGAGATGAGTAACCAACAAGAAATCCATCATCTGCTTTGCTATCAAACTTACCTAAGTGAGATTTGGTATTGAGAATAGTACAAGGACACCCAAAAGGTTTGAAAAATCCAATAAATGGTTTTGTTTTATTTAAAAGCTCATATGGGGTCTTGTTCTTTGTCTTGACTACTAGAACTCTGTTTTAGACATAACAAGCAGTATTAACTACTTCAGCCCAGAAGGTAATTGGCAATTTTGAATCAGCCAACAGAGATCTAGCAGCCTCTATTAGTGTCCTATTTCTCCTCTCAGCAACTCCATTCTGTTGAGGAGTCCTAGGGGCACTATATTGTCTCTCAATGCCTTTCTCTTCACAAAAGGTGTTTAGATCAAGATTTTTAAATTCAGTCCCATTATCTGATCTAATGACTTTTACTTTTTGATTAGTTTGGTTTTCAATTCTTAGGATAAAGGATTTGATCAGTCCACCTGTCTCATCCTTAGTCCTTAGAAAATATACCCAAGTAAATCGGGAGTAATCATCAACAATAACCAAGCAATAAGATTTCTTGCCTCTACTCATAACATTTGTAGGACCAAACAGATCCATATGTAGTAATTGGAGACAAGAAGAAATTGAATTTAACTCTTTGGTCTTATGAGAAGTTTTATGCTGTTTGCCTTTAAGACAAGCAACACAATGATCATCACATGAAAAGACTTTTGAAGGTAAACCTCTTACAAGGTTGTTTTTAACAAGTTTGTTTATAGTCTTGAAATTCATGTGACACATCCTTCTGTGCCATAGAGAGGATTCATCCACAGAAGCTTTTGAAACAAGACAGTTCAGGGATGAATCACTATCAACATTGTCCATATCTAGACAATAAACATTGTCCTTTCTTGGAGTTTTAAGTAGTATCATGCTTTCATCTACTACCTTAAACTCTGGAGCAAGGATCATACACTCTGTGTTAGTAAATAATACGCTATGTTGTTTGTCACAAACCTGTGATACACTTAACAGGTTGTACTTCAATTGATCAACATAGTAGACATCCTCAAATGTCATCTTACCTTTTGTGACATTACCTTTGCCACTTATTTTACCACCAGTAAGATCATTTCCAAAAGCAACATGTCCTCCATTGATATGCTTGAAATCCTGAAGGCATGACATGTTGCCTGTCATGTGCCTAGAGCAACCACTATCAACATGCCAAATGCTCTTTCCCTTGAGCTGTTGGTTGCCCTGCACATAAGATAAATCAGTTAGTTTGAATTAGGAACCCAAGCCAAAGTGGTCTTGGGTACCCCTTTCTCATCAAAATACTTGCATTCTTTCTTGACAAGATTTTTAAACTTTTACTCCTCATTTCTGGAGTACTTTGTCACAATAATAAGCTTGGAAACACATTTTCTAGAAGTAGTACTGGTTTTAGAAGTACTAACTGCATTAGCAGCACTTGCATGCTTAGCAGTACTAACCTTATTAGAAGTAGTAACTGTTTTAGCAGCAGTAACTGTGTTAGCAGTATTCATCTTTGAGGAAGTACTAACAGTATTAGCAGCATTAAAATTTTCAGCAGTACTAACACTGGTAGCAGCAGTAATGCTTCTAGCAGCACTATCTCCGTCAGCAGCACTAATAGTTTTAGTACTTTTAGGCACCCACATTTTAATACTTTCATTCAAAACCTTTTTCTTCATGGGGCCTTTGTTTTCAACAGGTTTCTTCACCACATGTTTCTTTCCAGCCTTTCTATAACCAACAGGTTTTTGCACAAATCTTTGAAAGTTCATCTGTTGGTTAATAGGGTTAAAGTAACAGTACTTAGCCAAATGGTTTAACTTTCCACATATGAAACAAGGCTTTGGTCTATTGATTTTACTTAGATCAATGCCTTGTTTTTGTGCCCATTGGTTGTTCCAGTTTCTTTGATTTCCCCTTGGTTTATCATGTTTTTGGGGCTTAGAAGTATTGCATGCACACTGCTTGCAAGGGATAGGGTTCACAACAGTGGTCTGCTTATAATAAACCTTCTTGTTCTTTCCTTCAGTCTTCTCTATCTCATTGGACTTGATCCAATGCTTTCCACATCCCTCATTGGTGATTATGTGGTTTTCTATAGGAATCTCACCACTCACAGTGTTGTCTTTATCCTTGACAGCTTCTTTCTTAGTTTTATCCTTAACAACTACTTCATCTAAGGGATCTATCTCAGTGGCTCCCTTAGGTAGGTCCTTCCTATCCTTTGTTTCTAACAAATCTGAACTAGGAGGGATGTAGTTGTTGTTATAGGGTGGTGGTGTGGTATTGTACCCTATTCCTCTTCTAAGTTTGTCATGGATTTGAGTTTGGAGCAAAGAGTCCATTGCTTTAGAAGCATTGGAAAATTTCTCAATATCCAGCTTGGCTTTCTCAAACTCCCTCTTTATCTTCTCATTCTCCTCTTTGGATCTGGTCAGTTGAAGTTCTAAGTCATTCTTCTCCCACTTCCAGTAGTTTGTGTCATAAGAGTGTTGAAGCTCATTGGTTTGAAAACCCTTAATCTGCTCTTCAAATCTCTCAACTATCCTAACATAATCTTTTATGTCCTTTTCCAATCTCTTAAGGTTATCACTCATGTTCTGATTGTGATCCCTATACCTCTTAACAGTGTTAATGCAATTTTGGAACGAAGATTGGAAGCTACCTCTGTTGGGAGATCAGATACCTCTGCCATTAGAGCTTGGTTCTGGATGGCCTCTTCAGCTTGATCACTCCAATCAAACCCCATGCCTTGTTGAGAGACAAGGGCTTGAGCAGAGTTTCTGTTATTGTTGAAGCTTCCAGATTGAGCTTGTTGGTGGTTATTGTTTTGAGGCATTCCACTTCTGCATTCTTTAGCAAAGTGTCCCTTCTGATGACATTTATAGCATTCCACCTTTGACTTGTCAAAACCTGCTCCATCTTCTCTTCTTTGTGAGAAGTTGTTCCTTCCAGTTCTTTTGATGAACTTCTTGACTCTCATAGAGAGCATGGCCATCTGCCATTTAATGTCCATCTCTTCAAGATCATCTGGATGGAGTTGTTCCAAGTCATCATTAATGAGAGAAGAGTTTCCATGACTTGCTAGAAAGGCTTCAAATACAGTTTCAGTGCCTTTCTCTTGAGTTGCTCCATTGGCAGCACTAACTGATTCAGAGTTGGAAGTAGAATCAGTTGATGCTGAAAGGAGTGCAGCATTGTGAACATATCTAGAAGACTTCTTCTTAGCCTCTACCTCAGATTCAAAAAATCTTAGATCATTATATAGATCATCAAGTTCCTTTTCTTCCAGTTGATCATTCTGTCTGAAAGACACAGTATACATGGTCCATTCATCACTCAGGGACCTTAGAAACTTTCTGTTCAGATCATCTTGATCAATTTGTACTCCCACTGTAGCAAGTTCACCAATAAGCTTGTTGAACCTGTCAAAAGTTTGAGTCATGGACTCATTCTTGGTTGACATAAAGTTCTCATATTGTTGCTTCAGAATGGCTTTCTGATTTCTCTTGGTACTTTTGGTACCTGAGAATCTCTTCTCTAGAGCATTCCAGAGCATCTCTGCATCAGTGCAGTTACAGAACTGATGTTGATATTCATTGGGGATAGCCAAGAGCAAAGTGCTCAAGGCTTTCATCTCTGTCTGTCTAGCCTTTCTTTCTGCATTAGTTTTTGGTGGAGTTCTCTTTCCATCTGCACCAATCTTACCTGCTTCAGAAGGACCATTCTCTATGATATCCCACATAGAATAGTCAGTGAGGAGTATGTACTGCTTGATTCTGATCTTCCACATATCGAATTCATTGGGTCTGAGCATTGGTACCTTTGAGACCAGAGTACTGTTTGATTCTGCAAAGTTTTCCATGATGAATGAATAGATGTTTCTGAGAGAACAGGATCTGATACCACTTGTCAAGATCGAATTCTCAACAAGAACAAAGTCTCAGAAACAATATCAAAGAAGTTGCGGAATAACACTTTGATATTCAATGGAACAGTAAACAAACAGTATTTGATTAACAACTTGCAAACTTGTATTAAAATCACAAGATTACACACACAACCTCAATCTTGAAGAACAAGCTCTTTCAAGACGAATTCTACTTCTCTAGAATTAGGATCTATGCCTTGAGGTTGATTTTCTCTTTCTTTCAAAAACTTAGAAATTAAATCTCTAAACTATTCTGTCAAATCTATACATATACTGAACAAAAAGATAATTACAAATAAATAAAATATCTTCAGTATATCTTCCATGAATATCTTCAGAATATCCTTGTTTATCTTTACCCACGATCTCTTCATCATTATCTTCACATTACCTTATAAGCAGCATTAAGTCTTGGCAGCATTAACTACTAAGCAGCACTAACCACTAGCAGTACTAACTTTGTTCAAGCAGCACTAACTTTGACTAGCAGTATTAATTCTACTAGCAGTAGTAAAACTCAGTAGTATTAACTTTTGAGTCTTCTAGCAGTAGTAATTCTGAACTAGCAGCATTAATCACTTGAGTTATTCTTCAGTTCCCAACATTCTTTTACTCTGATCTATCACCCTCTTTCTTCTTATCAAGTATGCTCACGTCTAACCAAACTCTCATTTCTATTTTACCTCAACGCACATCCCATACTCATTTCTTTTAGACTCCTCACACTCAATCACTAAAGGTTTAACTTCTTGGGTAGAAATCACTGGTTAACATGATTCCATAGAAGTTCAATTAAGTCCTATCACAAAGAACCGATGTATTCCTATAAGGCATAATGTTGTTCAATATGGTTTAACTTGAAACAGTTAAAGCTCAAATACAAGTCAGATAAATTGTATGCTCAGAATATAATCATGAAGATATGATCATTTTGAAACAATGAAGTATTTTCAAACAATTATATTCAAAGAATGAAATGAATAAAAGAAACTTGTTTGAAAATCTAACTTTGTATGAAAATGATCAGAAATGAATGATATAACAATCAAAGCTTAAGGTCAAGAATAATGGATATTGTCTATACAAAACAAAATATAGACATTCTTGAAATGACGTTTCGAAAAGAAATATCACTCAAAATTCTTTAAAGTACAAGCAAAGTGTCTTACCATCGAAAAATTGTTTCAATTTAGAGACGTGGTATGAACATTTTGAAAAAAAATTTAAACCAGTGTGTGTGAATACTTGAAAGTATATAGAAAAGACAATACGCAAGTATTTATCTTTAGAAACACATGGTTTGTAGAAACGTTTAAGCACAAAATAAAATGAAAACATTTAAAATCACACTTCCAAATTATAAAATCTGTTTAAGAATCGGGAAGTAGTTTGATCATTTAAGAACATGTTTTCTATATCTGAAAGTTGTCCTTCTTTCAGGTACATTTGAGATTAAGATAAAAAATTACCTTGTCGCTCAATCTTAATTCTCATGAAGTCAGCTGTAGTCATAAAGATATGATCATGTCAGCTTCTCTCATCCTGCATAAGTCTCAAAGTCATGTCAAAGCAACTTTATTCAAAATTTTTTATTGAAAAGTAAATGACATAAAGCAGTAAAACGATTAAAATACGAGTTCTGATCCAAAATAATCAGAAATCATATCCTTTACTCCCCCTGAAAATATGCATATGAGATTTATCAGTGAAAAAGCACATGATAGAGATCTACAACTTCCTTTGAAGTGTAGTTCGTCATATCTTCCTGATACATATTTCTAGAAAAATTTATGTATTCCCCCTTGAAGGTTGATTTCCTCTTTTGAGTATCTGAGTACAATATCTTATCAGCCTGGGAGTAGCATCTCTTTTTCATCTTTTAAGAGCGAGTCCTAAACTGTTATGTTTAGAAGTCAAACTTCGTTGAAGTACGGGTCCTAAGCTGATTTACTTAGAAGCCTTGGTTCTCTTACTCCCCCTTTACTGTAGGTGCCTGCAACACAGAATCATCTTTCGGTTTTGGTACCCACTGGTATTTGGGTCCCTGAATGTTAGTTGCAGTTCTTATGGGAGTAACTGAATAAGAACCATACCAGAAATGATCACTAGTTTTGTGAACATAATCATGTGTACAACAATAAGAACAATAATATTTCTTACTTGACAACCTGATTAACTGATCTCTCGAGTAGACATGATCAGGTTTACCTTTTCGCACATTGTTCTTCTTGGCTTTAGTCTCATGTACACATGTCTTCTTTCCTTCCTTTTCTTCCTTCTTCTCATCATTCTTCTCATCTTCAACTGGTTTTATCTTCCAAACCAGCTTCTTTTTTTCATATCTTTTTCTTCTCCTTCTATGTGTACCTGAACCATCTATTTTCCAATCATAGAAAATGTTAGTTGTACGAATCTGATCAAATGATTTAACTGACCTTCTTGAAGAAACAGTTTTCAAATGTGAGCTTGAGGCTGGCTTGTTAGAACCAACTGAACTATTTCTAGGTGTGTGGATTTTTGACTCTGGAGTCGTTTGCTCAGTCACCACCACCTTGGAAACAATCTCTTCAAGCTCTTTTATATTTGAAAAATAACTGTCTCTTTCTTTAATGAGCAGGTCATCTTCTCCTTGAAATCAGACTTCTATTTCTGATCATTCAAAGCACTTTCAGATAGTTCAGATAACTTCACAGTAAGCTTCTTGATTTCTGTCTCAAAGATATTTCTTTCTTCATCAAAGTCTTTCTCAGCATTCGTTCTCTGACCGGATATTTCATTGAAGATTCCAACATTCTTCTGTTCTATGATCTTCTTCTCTTTATCAAATTTCTCTCTTTCCAGTATGATTACTTTCTCAAAGTCAGAAATCTGTTGAGAAAGTTTTATACATTTCAGCTCAACCGTCTTCTTCTCGTCAGCACATTTTCTGGAAAAATCTGAGAACTTCTTAGCAAACTCTTTCTATTCTTTCTCAAAAACTGATCTTTCTTCAACAATTTGCAATTCTAACTCAAAGATCTTATTTTCATTAGCACACCCTGTTTGCTGAAACTTGACAATGTGATCTTCTAATTATGAGATTTTGTTCTTTAACTCAGTGTTTTCAGCTTCCAAAAACAAGACCTTTTGTTCATTAAGCCCAAAAGTCTGTTTCAGAAGATCTTCATTAATAGTATTTAAAGCACTAACTTCTTCTCTCAGTATCTTCCTTTCATCATTGTATCTCTTTGATCTCTTTGAGTAGTAGTCAACTGAGGAAGCAAGATTTTTATTCTCTAATTCGAGCTTGACAATCTTTCGTTCATGATCATCAGAAAAATATCCCATATTGAATATCTATTTGCAAAAACAACTTGAAAAATGATCGTTAGAAATTCAGAAACAGTAGATCACAATAAGAACTTTGTCCCCATCACAATAAAAACTCGCAGGCTTAGGCATGCGTGTTTGTAAACTCGCAGATGCCTAAACTCGCAAGTAACTATTCATAAAGAAACTCGCACATAGTAGCGTGTGCGTTTCCTGAACTCGCAAAGCATTACTTGCGCGTTTGAACAAACTTGCAGATCGATCTAATCTGTTAAACTCGCTAATGGTAGTGTGCGCATTTTCTGAAACTCGCAGATTGAACAAACTCCCAGATCACTGTTTCCGAAGAAACTCGCACGCTTAATCTTGCGCGTTTGTAGAACTTTCTAATGATGCCTTGCGTGTTTCAGACCAAATTCTTCAACTTGCGCATTCTTGCAAAGAACATGCGCGTTTCACAGATCTTTCGCGTTCTTGGAGTTTTCGAACAAAAACTCAAACTTTCACACTGAAATCCATTGAAATCTTCAAATTTGATCTCGAAACTTTGTCAATTTGCTCTACTCCATATCTAGATCAGGTTACAATACAAGAATTTACAAAACAAACAAAAATTTAAGCTTTTTGATCCTAGAACAGCTCGTACAGACTTTGAATACGAATTCAAGAAAAATTCAAAATTCGAACAATCTATTGTGAATTAAGAAGAACTACTCAAACCAAAAACATTCTAAACAACAAATCGAGTCAAATTCAACCAAATTCAGCTTCAAAACAACACAATATTTCAAAATTCGAATCTGAACAGTGTTCTTCATGTTCTTGAATTGTCGATCAAGAATTTCTTCAAAATCAATCTAATTTCTGAATTCCTATCTGCTCTGATACCAATTATTATTCCCAATATTCAAGTTCTAATTGCTACACACAATAAAGATGAGAATTCCAAATCCATATGTCATTGATTTAAACACAACTATTACAAACTCTCTCACTTTATCTCACTACTTTCCCTCACTAGAATGATATACCAAGGAAGCTCTTCTCTAATCTGCTCTCTCTCTACAATCTGAATTACACACTTACTTACAAAGATAAACAAGGTATTTATACCTCCATACAAAATACAAAGAAACAAACAAAATACAAATGTTGACTTTGAATTTTATTAACAAATGACTTTGACTTTCACTAGAGAGTTGAATTTCAGCCTTTAACCTCTTGAACTTTCATCTTCAATCTTTATGATCTTGAATCCAATAAATCTGTGTTCTAACAGACATGCAGGTCATAGACAACTGCATGGAACAGTCTGAGATAGTGAAGACTAGCATTATCCATGCCAGAATGTTTCGATGTGAGGCACCTGTTGAGGACAGAGAATAAAGCATACCAAACTGGAGGCAGGTTGGATTTATCAAACTGACTCACTCGATCCAAATCACCAACATAGCCCAGATTCCGAATACCATCTAACACATCCAATTCAGAAGGATAGTTGTCATAGAAAGTGCGGCCCGGTCGTGAATTAGGTTCAGGGAGTTCTAAAATAAGCCGAAGACGTTTGTATTAAAGAAAAGAATCAAATTGGTCGATATGTAAGTCGAATCGATGAGGACGAATGAGCTCATTCTTTGAAATTGAATGCCAGGCCTGTTGGAGATAAACTTCAGGAACATCGACACAAGAAGTAAGAGCTGGAGCAAGCGGATGTCCACTGAGAATTGCTCGAATAACAGGATGAATCTTTATCTTGTCAAAATCCACGAAGTAATTGAGCTGAAAGATTCGCCCCAACAAAAGGTACAGACGACATAGGCGTCTCGTGAGAAGCTCGATCAGATGGATCATCTAGAAGTACATTTTCATCTTGAATCATTTGATCAGTGTTGTTTTGAGAAGCCATTTTAGAACCTATGAAACAGAAAACAATGAAAAATAGACAAGGAAATAAAAAATTGAAAAACACAAAAATGAAAAAAAAAAATTTAAGTCATGTTTGCGTGACAAGTGAGAGACGCAAACTACGGTTTGCGTTATGAACTAGTGACGCAAAGAAAGATTTGCGTGACAAACGATTGACGCAAAACAAAGTCTGTGTATCAAGTACATGGCGCAAAACAAAGTTTGCGTAAAGCACTTGTGAAGTAAACATGCCTTGGAAAAAAATTCATGAACAAAGAAAAACACAAAGGTTTGCGTGACATGAAGGTAACGCAAAGGTAACTTTCCGTGACCAAAGTATAGCGCAAAGTGAACTTTGCGTGACCAACTGGTAACGCAAACTTAACTTTGCGTGACCAACAGGTCACGCAAACTTAACTTCGCGTGTCCAACAGGTAGTGAAAACGTAAGTTTGCGTGACCTATGGGTAGCGCAAAGTTAACTTGCGTTAACAACAATACGCAAAACCCTAGAAAACTTGTGCATTTGCGTGAGTTCATCTCTGATTTGTCAAAAATTTCAAGGAAATCGATTGTAAAACTAGATGAGTGTTCGAAATTCATTAAAGAATGACTAAAAGCATATTTCGACCACTGTAATACTGATTAAAATCAGTATTCAATTCAAAGATTTGAAAACTCGAAAACCCAAAGATGAACAGACGTAAACAAATACACCAAAAAACGAAGCATAAAACAACGAAATAGAAAAAGAAAACACATACCTGATGATCGAAATCAGTATCTAATACAAACCCAACAAGCAATTTCAGCAAATAAACTCTCCAGCTGAATGAAGAAGATGATGAACAGTTCGAAAGCAAATCGCACAGTAAGAAATCACTTAAGAAATCAAAATCGAATAAGATCAATGCTAAACTAAACATAGCCACAAAACAACAAGGAAAAGAAAGAGAAAGCAAACCTTAATCAAAGAACAATGCTGAAATCATAGAAAGAAAGATCGTCTGTGAGAGGGAAAAGGGAGCGACAGAGTTCAAAATAGAAATGGAGCGAGAAAAGGAAAAGGAACAAAACTTTTACTATTTATACTAAAAAAAATAACACTAAAAAAAATAACACTCTTAAAAAATACAAAAAAAAAATAGCACATAAAATTGAAAGATTACTTGCAAAGCACTTTTACTCCCCCTACACAAATGCACTAAATTAACAGATCAGTATAGCATTTGTATATAAATATCAGAAAAACTTACCTGATGAACTGTAGATCTGAACTTTAACCATTTTATCTGTTATGTACCTGATCAATTTATTCACTCCCCCTCAAAAACAGAATATTGTCAAATTCTTATTCAGATAGTCTCTCCCCCTTGAAAAATGCACATACCAATTTACAAAAATATGGATACACAAACATAGAGACATCAGTGTAAAAAGAAAATTATACTGAATATAAATTTTGAAACAACTGAACATATAAAATTTTAAACACTAAACAAATTAAATTCTACTCAGTAAAATATCACAGATTTATCAATCATTTGAAATCAAATGTGTGTTATTGGATACAGAAACAAGTTTCATTGCATATCAAGTTAAGACATGTTCAGTTTCAAAAACTTCCAGCAATCTATTCAGTGTGCTTGCATGCGAACTTCGATTAGCTTCAAGAAAAATGCAATTATAAAAATATAATAGAGAACTTTGCATGTACTCACACTAAGCCATCAAAAACAAAGACTTTCACAAATTTACAGGTTTATCGCAACTCAAACATATCACCAAGTATCATGAGATGTGTGCTCATTGGCATCTTTTAGCAGTGTGCACATTGGCATCTTCATATGAGTTTGCTCTTTGGCATCTTTTAAGTTTGTGCACTTTGGCATCTTTTGAATCAAAAAGTTTGGTAAGTAAAGAACATGTCGTAAACGTAACTTTCTATCTGACCCTATTGCAGGATTTGGGTCAGCCGCTCCCAGAATAGTTGGCCTTAGGGGACTAGGTGTCAAGCACCCCTTGGAACTTACTCTCCCAGATCAGATAGGCTACATCGACACATCCTAAACCCATTCATACCAGTAGAACATGACTTTCGATCTGGTTCTATAGAAGGATTTGGGTTCGATCACTCCCAGACCAATTGGCCTTAGGGGACCAGATGACAAGCATCCCACGGAACTTACTTTCCCAAACCAAAAAGGTCACAGGTACAAACTTTTAAACTTAGATATTTCTGTATTTTAGAAATATAAATTGTCATCTCAATCACTCAGTTTTACATCTAAGTGCTTAGCCCATATTTTCATTACGATCCATAATTCAGACTTTTTAGGATTTCCAAGCATTGTAAACTATAAATATTCCGAATCACATATCTTTAAAGCAGAATGCAAAAGCTACAAACATATTGCTAACTTTTCGACTTGTAAAAGACTTGAAAGTTGAACATATAAAACTTCAATATAAACAAAGCAACTTGAAAATTTATCCTTGACACACATTTTATTCAAAAGAAAGAAAACTTGTAAATCTTTTACTTTATAGAATAAAATTTGTAAAGATTTAAACTTTTAAATTCAACATGCCAAGTTTTGAAAGCAGAAAATTAAAACGTTTTTCATCTAAAGCTTTTGTAAAAATATCAGCAAGTTGATATTCAGTTGGTACAAAATATAATTCAATAGTACCTTCTTCCACATGATGCTTTATGAAATGGTACCGCAAATTTATGTGTTTGGTCTTTGTGTGCAGGACCGGATTGACTGATATCGTGATCACAGATTTGCTGTCACAATAGATAGGAACAATTTTGTACAGAATCCCATAGTCACGAAGTTGTGTCTTCATTCACAGCACTTGAGCACAGCAACTAGCTGCGGCGACGTATTCTGCTTTTGTAGTTGAGATAGAAACACAGTTATGCTTCTTCGATGCACAACTTATCAGTCTATCACCAAGAAATTGAAGATGGCCTGAAGTGCTTTTCCGGTCCAATTGATTTCCACCAAAATCTGCATCAGAATAAGCAATCAGTTTATAATCAGAACTCTTAGGATACCACAAACCTAAATACGGAGTTCCTTTGATGTATCGAAAGATTCTCTTGACTGCTAAGAGATGTGATTCCTTTGGCTTGGCTTGAAATCTGGAACATAAGCAAGTAGAGAACATGATATCCGGCCGACTTGCAGTTAGGTACATTAGTGATCCGATCATTCCTCGATAACTCTTGACGTCCACAGCTTTTCCATCTGGATCGAGTCCATTTTTAGCACTATGAGCCATAGGCGTCCCAATTGAAGAAGATTTGTCCACCTTGAATTTCTTCAGGATGTCAGAAACGTACTTTGACTGGTTAATAAAGATTCCATCTGGAAGCTGTTTCACTTGTAAGCCGAGGAAGAAATTAATTTCTCCCATCATGCTCATTTGAAACCTGAAGGTCCTAAGATCAGAAAACCAAGTACATAAAGATTTATTAGTCGCACCGAATATAATATCATCTACGTATATTTGAACCAAGTAGATATCCAAGTTAGAACGATAAATGAAAAGAGTGGTATCTATGGATCCTTTGGTAAACCCTGATTTGATCAAGAAGGTCGACAACTCATCATAACACACCCTTGGTGCTTGTTTCTGTTATCCCAGATTAATCTAGTTGGTAAACAATTATCACAAAACACAATAATATCAAGAGATATAAAGATTAATAATAACGTACCAATCCCTTGAATAAACAATGAAACCCTTGAGTGTTCTTGATGCCCTTTGATTACAGAGAAAACTTCACTTGACTATAATCTCTAAACAATAATTATCAAAGGTTCTAACCCTAAAACTAATTAACCAAAACTTTAAATACCCAGGCTATTAGACCTAATGGGCTTATAGGCTTGAGGCCCAATAGTAACTAAACTATTTACTTATTACATAATAAACCCTCTAAATAACTTTGACACAATTGCAGTTTAAACCCTGAACTTTAACTTTAATCTTGAATACAATTATTTGATCCAACAATCTCCTCCTTTGGATTCAAGATTAAATAAAATTTTGCAATTGTCTTCGGGTCTTCACTTGTATTCTCTTTTCTTCAGATATGTCGTTGATCGCTTCAAAACTTGTATCTTTAAAAACTTTAAAATCTTTGAAATCTTCAGATTTTCAAGACAATCTCCCCCATTGTGTATGATCACGTAAGCACAGTCTTCATCATGTAACGAGCCCTGTATGGAAATAAGAGCAGTCTTCCCAGATGGAAAGAGTGATTATTTCAATCTTTTCAAATAAAAAATAGTCAATTGTAACCGTTTAAATCTTTGCAAATTCAAACAGTTTAAGAGTTGTAACCCTGAATCAACAAATGGCTCACTTAGAATGCCTGTCAGTGACACAAAGCCACTGAGTAACACAAAGTTACTATATAAGGAGCTAGTTTTGATGTTGGCTCCCCAGTTCTTCCATTCAATCATCGAATAACACATGGTTATCTATGAACGTTCTGACAGAAAACAAATTTCTGTGTGTTCGTGCATGTGTATGAAAGAAATTAAGCATAGATGATTGCTTTTCAATTTAGGCTCAAAGTATGTAAACTTGTTGGGACAACAACAAATTATACAAAGACTCAATATGCATGAGAAAGGGTTCGAAGTTGGGGAAACTTTCCTTCTTTTTCAATATTAGTATCTTCCAAATGAAGAACCAATAGCGTATGTGCTGCTTCCCCAGAAAATGTGAAACATTCTCTTTTTGAGAAAAGAATGAGTAGCTGGTGGGGTTGTATGCAAAAGATGGCATGGGCTAGTTGCCTATTTCAATGATGTTTACCAAAGAATGTGAACCAATCAGATTATGTGGTTGCCCGACTCAGAAAGAATTTGGTGCAGAGTTTAATATTCTTTTACTCTGATCTCTCACCCTCTTTCTTTTAATGCTCACTTCTAACCAATCTCTCTTTTCCATTTTACCTCTTCACACACCATCACTCAATTCTTTTGACCCCTCTCCCCTCAATCACTCAGGGTATACTTCCTGGGTAGGAAACACTGGTTATCGTGAATCCATGGAAGTTCTGTTAAGCTCTCACACTGAATCCCATGTATTTTCCTAAAAGAACGTGCTGTTCAACAGGCTTTTTGTACAGGTAAGCACAAACACCACTTGTTACATGAAGAATATAATATTCGGAGATGTCAAAACAGTTATGTTTGACGATGCAACTCTCCCCCTCAAACTAAAAGAGTTTGACAATTAAGCTCATATCATTTTATCATGAAGAATAAAATTTTGAAGAATAAAAAACGAATGTTGTTTATATGAACAATATATAAACATATTTTCAATGAAAGCACATGAAATGACGTTTGATTCAATCAACAGTGAATACAAATAACGTAAGTATTAACATAGAAAGATTTAACTTTTGATACATGGTAATAACAAAGTCAAATAGAATGTTCTGAACCGTTATGTGTATGAATACTTGACAAAGTATATTGACAAGATAAAACACAAGTATTATCTTTAAAACACACGGTCAGATAAGCATTTAAGTATCCAAAAATCTGTTAAAATCACAGATATTCTCCCTTAACTTTTTTTTTAAGATTAAGAAAAAAAACAGAAAAATAAGGCACTGAAGTGCGGGTTCTAATCTGAAGTGATTAGAAGCCATTGTCAGTTCACCAAACCTGCATAAATAAAAGAAATAATGGTAATCATTTATGAAAATGATTCCTCTCTCGTTAACAACAGTTGGAAAATAACACACAAGATCAAAACTTGGAATACTCCCCCTAGAATCATGAGTAAGGTTTAAGACATGTTCAACATACCAAGTTTGCTGATGAGAAATTGAAAACACTTTTCATCCAATGGCTTGGTGAAAAGGTCAGCTAACTGGAAGTCAGTTTGAACAAAGTGCATTTCAATATTACCTTTTTCTACATGATCCTTGATGAAATGATAGCGTACGTCGATATGCTTGGTCTTCGAATGCTGTACCAGATTAGCAGTTATAGATATTGCGCTCTTGGAATCACAATAAATAGGAACACGCTGGTAGTTGTAGCCAAAGTCCCTTAACTGTGTCGTCATCCAGAGGACTTGAGAACAGCAGCTAGCAGCAGCTACATACTTAGCCTCGACAGTGGATGTTGAAACACAGTTTTGTTTCTTTGAAATCCAACTCACAAGTTTGTCACCTATGAATTGACATGATCCATAGGTGCTTTTTCGGTCTAGCTTACATCCTGCATAATCAGCATCTGTAAAGGCAGTTAGTTCAAAACTAGAATCCTTTGGATACCAAAGGCCTAGATTAGGAGAACCTTTGAGATATCTAAGGATTCGCTTAACAACAGTTAAGTGCGACTCTTTAGGATTAGACTGATATCTCGCACAAAAACATGTGGCAAACATTATATCCGGGCGACTGGCAGTCAGATAAAGTAAAGAACCAATCATGCTACGATACAACTTTTGATCAACAGGTTTCCCGGAGGGATCCGCGTCTAAGAGTGTACCAGTAGCCATTGGTGTTTTCATGACTGAACTATCTGACATATTGAACTTTTTCAAAATATCGTTTATATATTTAGCTTGATTAATAAATATGCCTTCGGGTAATTGCTTTACTTGTAGACCAAGAAAGAAATTCAATTCACCCATCATCGACATTTCAAACTTTGTTTCCATTATTTTTGAAAAGTTCTTACAAAATTTCTGATTTGTCGACCCAAATATTATGTCGTCAACATAAATCTGAATGAGAATCAAGTCGTCACCTTGCCTTTTTAGAAATAAGGTAGTATCAACTGTACCTTTCTTGAAAACAGAAGCTAGGAAAAATTTAGTGAGAGTTTCATACCAGGCTAGCGGTGCTTGTTTAAGACCATATAGTGCTTTGTCTAGGACGTAGACATGATCAGGGTGATGAGGATCAACGAAACCTTCAGGTTGAGCCACGTAAACCTCCTCATGCAAAACGCCGTTTAGAAAAGCCGACTTTACGTCCATTTGATAGACAGTAAAGTTTTTGTGCGCTGCATATGCTAGAAAGATTCTGATGGCTTCGATCCTTGCAACCGGGGCGAATGTTTCATCATAGTCAATTCCCTCTTGTTGACAATACCCTTTGGCGACCAGTCGAGCTTTGTTTCTCACGACTACTCCAGCTTCGTCTTTCTTATTTCTGAACACCCACTTTTCGAATAACGGATTTACCTTTAGGTAGTGGGATCAAGCGCCATACCTTGTTCCTTTCGAATTGTAGAAGCTCGTCTTGCATAGCAGAAATCCAGAAGGGATCACGTAGAGCTTCAGACGATTTCTTTGGCTCTAAGGAACTGAGGAAGCTTGAAAACATACAGAAGTTACGTGTTGCAGATCTTGTTGTGACACCAGATTGTACGTCACCTATCACGTTGTCCAGGGGATGATCCTTAGTCCAACGATGTGTGCTTGGTAGTGCATCAACTGTTTGTTGCGTATTGGATGCATCATTTTCATCTTGCACGGCAGGTTGCTCCATAGATGTACTCGGGACATCTTGTATTGGTGTTTCTGATACTGAGGCTTTCGGACTAGCAGTTGAAGTGCGCGGGACTTCTTTTCCAGAAGAACTATCTTTAGAGACAGATTCAACATTAGTAGAGTCAGAAACTAACTTTGTAGTCGTACCTGATGTAGATGAAGTTTCAGTGAGTTTTTCGGAAGGTCCAGACATGTCTTCAGATATAGTAGGGACCTCCGAGCCTGTAGCACTTGTTATTGATGTTGATATGCCTTTTTCAAAATATGCACATATATCATCAAAGGCATCAATAAATAGTAAATCTAACTCAGATGAAGTAGAGTTAGAGTTTGAAGAAGGGGATCCTTTTGTAGCTGGTTCTATTCGTGATTGAATAGAAGCTTTGTCCTTAATTACGAGTTCTGAACTGTTGTGTCCAGAAGTCCTTGTAGAATTCTCATCAAAGGAGACATTCATGCTCTCAACAACCGTCTTGGTTCGAATAATGTAAATTCGATAAGCTTTGGATGTCAGAGAGTATCCAACGAGATATCCTTCATCCGCTTTCTTATCAAATTTTGATAAACCTTGACGCTCTTTAAGAATGTAGCACCTGCAACCAAAGACACGAAGAAATTTGATATTAGGTGTACGATTGTTGATTAACTCATATGCTGTTTTATTAAATCGCTTGACCACGATGGTACGATTCTGTGTAAAGCATGCTGTGGTGACTGCCTCGGCCCAAAGGTACATGGGTAGATCTGAGTAAGCAAGTATAGTCCGAGCTGCTTCAACCAGAGTGCGGTTCTTCCGTTCAACAATGTCGTTTTGCTGCGGAGTGTACGCGACGGAGAAATTATGTGAAATACCCACGGAAGTAAGATAGCTCTTCAGGGTATCATTCTTGAACTCCGTTCCATTGTCACTGTGAATGGTTCTGACTAGCAGTTGAAGACGTACTTGAATGCGCTTGATGAAAGCGATAATCAACTCTGGCGCATCTGACTTGTTGCGAAGAAACTCGAGCCATGTATACCTTGAGTAGTCATCTATCATTACCAACACATATTTCTTTCCGTTGATAGATGTTGTGCGCATTGGGCCACAAAGCTTGTCAGGATCGAATTCTCAACAAGAATTAATTCTCAGAAACAATATCAAAGAAGTTTGCGGAATAACACTTTGATATCCAATGAAATAGTAAATCAATACAGAAAATATTAGGAACAAACTGTAAACTTGTATTGAATGCTTTGAAGTTACAGAATTACACACTCAACCTCAATATTGATGAACAGGCTCACCAATACGAATTCTACTTCTCTAGAATTAGGATCTATGCCTTGAGGTTGATTTTCTCTAAAAGAATGAAAACTAAAAAAAATTGTTATTATTTCCTATTCTAAACAATACTATATATATATACTGAATACAAAGATAATTACAATGAATAAAATATCTTCAGTATATCTTCTATGTATATCTCTAAGCTTCCATGTATATCCTTTCATACGAATCTTCATCATATAAGCAGTATTAATCTCTAAGCAGCATTAACTTCCTTCTAGCAGCCTTAACTACTAAGCAGTACTAACCACTAGCAGTACTAACTAGCTAAGCAGTACTAACTTTGTTCAAGCAGTACTAACTTTGACTAGCAGCATTAACTACTAGCAGTATTAATTAACACTGGCAGTAGTAACACTCAGCAGTATTAACCTTTATGTCTTCTAGCAGTATTAACTCTGAATCAGCAGTATTAACCATACTTGATAAATTCTTCAGTTCCCAACAAAGGTCCATATGAAGAAGTTCCAGTGCAGATGAGGTCGATGATTCAGCTTTGGACTTGAAGGAGCTTCGCTTCATTTTGCCCAACTTACATGCAGAACACAATGAGTCTTTTTCGAACCTCATTTCTGGTAGACCTTTGACCAGACCTTGTCTCTGTAGCTTTGCTATAGATCTGAAATTTTGATGAGACAAGCATCGATGCCACGTTCACGATTGTGCTTTGGAAGCTTTGGCTAGTAGGCATACTGGACGTGTGGCAGACAGTGTAGGAAAATCTACATAGTATAGATTTCCATGGCGCTCAGCCTTGAAGACTTCGTAACCATCTGGATCCTCTAGATAGCAATGAGTTGTTGTAAAGCGGACTTGATATTTCATGTCACAGAAGTGACTGGTACTGAACAGGTTGTGATCAAGTCCTTCAACATATAGCACTTTTTGAATCTTCACAGCACCGTTATCGAGCATTCCATATCCTCTAACGTGGCCTTCGGCTTCAGAATTGGCAAATCTAACTGCTCCGGCAGGTTCCTCCACATAGTTATGCAAGAGGTGCTTGAATCCTGTCATGTGGCGTGAACATCCGGAATCTATTACCCACAATCGACAGACCTGCAAAAGAGACAATTAGTTTTGCTTAGGCACCCATATCAGGATAGGTCCTTCGCGGTTAGCATCAAGCAACTCAGGAATATCATCTGGTTTGACTTTTATTCTCCATTCATAACGCGGTTTTGGAACCCATTTTCAAACCATCTTAACATTTAATTCCTGAAAGTGATTTTTAGAAGTCAAGTCCTTAGAGAACTTCTGAATATCTGGATCAGAATCAATCTCCAGTTCTTCATCACTTGAAGCAGAGTCAGAGTCGGTAACTTCAGTAACTAGATCTTTTGTCACCTTTTTCTTTGACCTTGCGGAAGATACAAAACTTTTGCCGGCTTTGAGAGCCACATAATCCTTCAGTTTATTGGACTCAAGATTGATGGTTCTCACCTCATCCTCATGCTGAGAAAGAGTGGAGAAAATATCAGTGACGTTTTCCTGAGCCATGTTCTTTGACATCTGAAGGTTGATGGCAAAGTTCTTCCATTCTGGATTTAAGTTCTTGATGAACTTATAATTAATCTTCTAAGCAGACTTAGAGATGTTGTTCCTCCGCAGGTCATTGAGAATGATGTTATATCTGTTGTAGGTCTCTAGCAGCGTCTCTCCTTCTTTTGCATGAAACCCCTCGTATGCATTTATGCATACATTCTGCTTAGCTTGGATAAAGGCTTCACTTCCTTCAAACTGTCTGGATAGTTCATCCCAGATTTCCTTTGCAGAGTTCCGACTGTCTACACGGTTGTAGATGTCGTTCGGGATTGCCATGGTCAGATAGATAAGAGCCTCTTCATCTGTCTTGTACTGTTCGTTCTGCTTTTCAGTAAAGTACTGATAAGGTTTAGGAACATATCTGTCTGGGATTTCTGGAGAGGTGTCAGTTGCTGCTTGGCCATCAACTTTGATCATCGGATTGACAGGACCATTGATGATTGATTCCTTGTAGTCTCTGTTTTTATGATTCAGAAACTGGACCATTCTCTTCTTCCATTGCTGATATTCATCAGCCATAAGGACAGGCGGTTTGGACTGAGAGCCCATCGAGAGAAACTGGTTCGACATCTTAGCTGTACGGTTAGTAATTAAACTTATCTGTACCAAGACAACCAACTAGATGAGATCGTTAGAATCAAGAGTAAATACTACACTAAAATTTTTTCAGAAAAATAAATTTCCAAAAATAATCAAATGCAGTCCTCGCACACAGTATAAAGCACTAATATCTATGAATAAAATACTGAAAAATTAAGAAGATTTTGATCAAGAGCAAAACTTTTGTCCCCCTTCGCAGACTTAGCACGGGGGTCCCGCTATTGAGTCGACCGGGGTTTTGCTATTACAGTTTGCAAAAAATCAACCGGGAATGTGCTTCGACCGGTATTGAGTCGACCGGGGTTTTGCTTAAACCGGTACCTTGTTTGACCGGTAAGATGTAACAACCGGTCTTATGCTCGACCGGTAAGCGACTAAGACCGGTATAGAGAGTTCGACCGGTAAGTTGCTTGTACCGGTACTTTGTTCGACCGGGAATATAGTTGACCGGTATAGTGAAGACAGATAAAAATATTCGACCGATAAAAGTCTTCGACCGGGAGGTTGTAAGACCGGTAAACCACTTCGACCGGTATTGATTCCATCGGTATTGATTCGAACGGACAAGGTATCGACCGAGGTGGTATGTGAGTATATCGGGCGATCGGACTATTTGACCGGTGTCCTGATTTGACCGATATAATGCATTCGACCGGGACGTTCTTAGTTTACCCAGAACGATGAACAACCCAGAAAAATCAACCCAGTAACACACAAATCACGAAAATTGAATGCAAAAATTAGATTTTTATACCCTAAAACATATATCGAACACAACCTAAACAACCTAAAAGATTGAAATCGACTTTTAAGATTCAATTTTGAAACCACAGTGATCGACTACCATACGAACCCAGAAAAACACAAACCCAAAAATTCAATCACTTAATGAATTTGAAAGCAATTAAGCAATCAGATAACATTCAGAAGCATCAAACATATCTAATCAGATCAACTTTAACCATAAAAGCACATAAATTCACGAAATCAGAAAAAAAATTTCGATGAACAGTATTATTGATGAACAGTAATTTTGTGAATAGTGAAATCAAAATTTTTTTTGATCCTTTTGGCTCTGATACCACTTGTTATCACAGATTAATCTAGTTGGTAAACAATAATCACATAATACAATAATATCAAGAGATATAAAGATTAATAATAACGTACCAATCCCTTGAATAAACAATGAAACCCTTGAGTGTTCTTGATGCCCTTTGATTATAGAGAAAACTTCACTTGACTATAATCTCTAAACAATAATCATCAAAGGATCTAACCCTAAAACTAATTATCCAAAACTTTAAATACCCAGGCTTTTAGACCTAATGGGCTTATGGGCTTGAGGCCCAATAGTAACTAAAGTATTTACTTATTACATAATAAACCCTCTAAATAACTTTGACACAATTGCAGTTTAAACCCTGAACTTTAACTTTAATCTTGAATACAATTATTTGATCCAACAGTTTCAGGCCGTACAGTGCTTTATCGAGAAAGTAGACATGATCAGGACGGTCTTTGTCAACAAACCCCTCTGGTTGAGAAACATAAACTTCTTCTTTCAGTTTCCCATTGAGAAAGGTTGTTTTTACATCCATATGATACACAGTAAAATTGCGATAAACAGCAAAAGCGAGAAACATTCGAATAACTTCTAATCTTGCAACCGGCGCGAAATTTTCATCGTAGTCGATTCCTTCTTCTTGTCGATAACCCTTGGCAACCAGTCTAGCTTTGTTACGAACAACTATACCATCTTTGTCTTTCTTGTTCTTGAATATCCACTTTGTGCCAATTATGTTCTTTCCTTTTGGCCGTGGTACAAGTCTCCAAACTTTTAATGCATCAAATTGATTGATCTCCTCTTGCATTGCTATTATCCAATCCGGATCCTCCAACGCTTCAGAAACTTTGGTTGGTTCAATCTTGCTTAGAAAGCAAGTGATTAGACATTCATTGGGAGTTGTCGTCTTGGAACGTGTAGAAACACTTGCTTGACAATCACCAATAATCTGATGAATAGGATAAGATCTTGTCCATTCGGTGGTGTGAGGAAGAGGATCTATAATTTATTGAATAACTTCTAGACGTTGAGAAAGAGCTTCAGTTATGTCTATGTTAGATGAAGATACATCAATAGTTTCAACTAGAGGAGGAGGTATTTCAACAACTTCTGAAGAAGATTCTGGAATTGTTGGTTGAATTGCAGCTGTTTGTTCTTTTTCCTGAACTGATTCTTCTTGAACAAGTTGTTCTTGAATAATTTCTTCTTGAACTAAATTTGTGTTCACTTGTTCAGATTCTGATTGCTCTGGATTAGATTCTGAAATTGTATTCCCAGATTCAATTCAAGCAATTCTACAAACTCAATCAATGGTTGACAATGTATATTGTAGAGAGAGAGTAGAGAGAGAAATATTCATATTACAATGTAAGCTCTTAGTTGTGTTACATGATTACAAACGAAACTAACTATTTATACCCTCTATGAAACTCTCAAGTAACTTGAACATGGATGCACTTAAACTCTCAAGTACTTAAGCACCCTCTAAAACTAATGTTGACTTTCTCACAATATGACTTTCATTGACTTCCTTTGACTTCTCAAATACAAGCCTTTTAAAAGGCTTTCCCAATTTAATCTTGTATACAATTAATGCACTAACATTCTCCCCCTTTGTATTCAAGATTTAATAAAAAATTTGACAATTGTCTTCAGCGCTTGATTCTTCAACTTTTATCTTTGACATCTTTAAAACTTTGAAGCTCTAACAATCTTCAGTCTTTCAGTCTTTGAAGAATCTTCAGATAAGCTTGAAAAGTCTTTCACATTGCATCTTTGAAACTCCGAGGGATCTTTGAAAAACTATGTATCTTCATCTCTTTGATCTCTGGACCGTCTTCAGAAAAACAAACTTTCACGAATCATTTTCAAAATATGTTTCTGAAACATATTAAGCATCTGAATTGTCTTGAACTTTCAGAATTATCTCTTCTTGAACTTTAATAATTCTTTAGAATCTTCTTGATCCAAACAAGCTTTCATCTTTCTTTATGACTTCGAAATCTTTGTAGATATCTACCCCTTTTTGATGATTGTGAGCTTCATGATCATCAAAACTTTTCAATTTCAACACATTCTTTGATCATCCTCCTATGTATTCAACGTAATTCATCCTTTGATCTGAGTATCTGAATCATGAACTGTATATACCTGAATCTTTTCAAATTCAGATATAATGAACTTGGTAACCCTGATTCACCAAATGAAAGAGTTAGGTGTGCCTGTCAGTAACACGGAGTTATTGTGTACAACGAATGTATAATTTAAGGAGTTGGTTTGATGATGACTCCCCAGGACTTCCATTCAATCATTGAAAAACACAAGATTTATCTATGAATGTTCTGACAGAAAAACAAATTTTCTGTGTGCTCGTGCTTGTTTATGAAAGAATTTAGCACAATTATTGTGTTTCATAAGACTCAAATTGTGTAAACCGTTGAGACAGCAACAAGTATTACACGGACTCAATGTGCATGAAAGAGGTGCGAAGGTGGGGCACCTTTCCTTCTTTTTCAATATCTAAATCTTCCGAGTGAAGACTAGATAGCAGATATGTTGCGTCCCCAAAAAAAAATGAAACATTTCTTTGTTAAGAAAGAAACGAGTGGCTGGTTGGGTAATTGCAAGAGTTGGCATGGGCTCACTGCCTGTTTCAATGATGGTCACCAAAGAATGTGAACCAACAGAAGATGTGGTTGCCCGGCTCAGAAAGTGGTTGGTGCAGAGTTTTGATATTCTTTTAACTATGTTCTCACACCCTCTTTCTTTTAACATTTTGCTCACTTCTAACCAAACTCTCATTTACATTTTACCGCTCAGCACAATGAGAAAAACTCAACCGGGTGAGTTATCTCCCCCACTCTTTGATTTTGACCCCTCACCCCTCAATCACTCAAGGATAACTTCCTGGGTAGGAAACACTGGTTAACGTGAATCCATGGAAGTTCTGTTTAAGCTCACACACGAATCCCATGTAAGTCCTAAAAAGAATGGTTGCTCAACAATTGAACTTTAGCAGTTAAGCTCAAAAATGTATGATGACATTGTCAAAATGTTTGCTAATGAGATTTGAGCAATTGAACTTTGAAAATTTCTCAAAACAAGGATATTGAATCAATGAAATGAAATCAAGAGAATTGTTTTGAGAATCTGAGAATGTATCAATCAGATCAAATGAAATGGTTAGGGTATCAAAGAATTGGATATTTTGTTTATATGAACGAATATAAACAATTTTGCAATGAAAGCACAAATATTGAAATGATGAAAGATGCCCAACAACAGTGAAATCAGACGGGAGTATTACCATCGAAAAGTTGTTTCGTTTTAGAGACATGGTAATAACTGATTCAAATGAAGTACTGAACCGGTGTGTATGAATACTTGACAATATATGAAAAGGTAATACACAAGTATTGATCTTTGGAAACACACGGTCAGTTAAACATTAAAGCTCATATTTGAAAAACATTTAAAAGCTCACTTCTGAATTCATGAAATCATTTAAGAATAGAGA
Source organism: Arctium minus (assembly GCA_954870635.1). Classification (NCBI taxonomy): domain Eukaryota; kingdom Viridiplantae; phylum Streptophyta; class Magnoliopsida; order Asterales; family Asteraceae; genus Arctium; species Arctium minus. Next base: position 67,529,974 of record OX941090.1, on the reverse strand, counting down.
AGTGGTTTGAACATTTAAGGAAAGCGTTTTTCATGCTTGAAAGTTGTTCTTCTCTCAAACAATCAAAGATCAAGATTAGAAGATATTTACCTTTAAGCTCCCCCTCAAATCATTATAAGATGATTTAGGTCATGTAAGCTCCCCCTGGATATTTGCAAAATATCCATGTCTGAACATTAAGAACGGGTCCTGATCTATCATATGATCAGAAGCCACAGCCTTTACATTAAAATTCGGGTTCTAAACTAAAGTGTTTAGAAGCCATACTCTTTGACTTTGAAGTCCGAGTCCTGAGTTGATTTACTCAGAAGTCAACCATCTTGCTCTCCCTATAAATGTGGTACCTGCGAAACAGATTTAACAGGTTTTGGTACCCACTGGTATTTAGGTCCTGGTATGTTAGATTTAAGAATCCACTTCTCATAAGATGTATATATTTTAAATCCATAATTCTGAGAAGCTATTCTGTAAGAACCGTACTAGTTATGAGCAGTTTTTCTCTGAATGAAGTCATTCTCTCCACAGTAAGAACAACAGATTTTCCTTTGAGCAATTCTGATCAAATGATTAGTCGAGTAATATATATCAGAATTACCAAAAGATTTACCTTTGTGTGCACTGTTCTGTTTGTCAGTTGTTGTGGATTTGAATGATCTGACTTTCTTCTTCTCATCATCTGAAGAACACTTCACTCTCCAGACCATCTGATTTTTCTTTTTCTTAGATGTCTTTCCAAGAGATTTGATATAAAAATTTGCTGAACCATCAACAGATTTATCATAAAACAGATTTGATGATCTGATCTGACTTGATTTGACAATGATTGGTTTGACACTTTTCTTTTTGAAAACATTTTTGTCATGAATAGAACTTGAAGCTATTTTGAAAGAACAGACTGATTCTGTTGAGTTATCAACAGGTGATTGACTAATCACATCAGCTGTTACTTTATCTGACAATTCAATGTTTGCAGCTTCTAAGTCATTTATCTTTTTAGTCAAAATGTTTCTTTCATCTGAAAGTGTGTCAAACTTTTGTTTCAAATCAGATTTGGCCTTCTGTTCTTTTTGATAATCTGATGACAGAGCACTTAATTTGGATGTGAGCTTAGATATTTCAGATTCAAAATTTAAATGTTCAAGCTCAAAATCTTTTTCCAAGTTCTTAGATTTTTCAGATATTTCCTTGAAAATCCCAGTATTTCTCTTTTCCGCGTTTTTCTTTTCAAGCTCATAAGACTTTTTGTTTTCTTTGAAAATTTGTCTTTCCTTTTCGAGTAAGTCTTGTAAAGTAGAAATCTGGTTGGGAAGTTCAGTTATTTTTGTTTCAAGAACTTGTCTTTCTTTTGCAAAAGTGTCTCTTTCAGTTATTACTATCTTTTCGAAGTCTGTCACTTGCTTAGAAAGTTTTGAACATCTTAGATCTAAATCCTTTTTCTCTTGGAGTATTTTCTTTGAAAATTCAGATATCTGTTGAGTTGAAGATTTCTCCAGGTTTGATTTTTCTTTATCTGCTTGGATACTTTTTATCAATTCTGCATTTTTGATTTCCAAGGCAGATATCTTATCTTCAAAAGCCTTAAACTTGTGTTGAAGATCAACTGATTCAGCTTGTAAATCTAATAATTTTTCTTCAGTTGTTTTCAGTTGGCATTTGAGATATACAATCTTTTTGTCTTTCAACTTAATCTCTTTCTCACATGACTGAATAGTCTTTTCTTTTAAATCAATCAATTTTTCTCTTTCTTAATCTCTTCCTCTTCCTCTTTCTCTCTTATCTCTTTCTCTTTCTCTCTTATCTCGTTCTCTTTTGCACTGATGATACCTGCAGAATTAGATTTAACATGGTCAGTACATTTTGTACAAACAGGAGTTTTATCAGAAGCTCTGAATTTTGTATCTGCTTAAGAAGCTCTGAATTTTGATCTTTCAGTTGATCTCTTTCAGCTTCTATTTTCGGTATCTCAGGCATGTACAAGACTGCCATATCTCTTGCGGATAATATAGTATTTCCCTTATCATCAGTAGTAGGCATCTTGACAGATTAGCTTGATAATGAAAGATCGTTCCCAAACAGTTCAGAACAGTTTAACTGAAAGCCAAACTTATATCAGCACAAAAAAAATAATCTCTGAAAAATTGTAACTCTGAAACATTCAAAGCAATGGAATTCTCAGATCACAGAACTAAAATTCGCAAACCAAGTTAACTTGAACTTGCCGATTAAATGGACTGGCAGCACTTAGAACTCGTAAATCAAACGAATTGGCAAAACTAGAACTTGCAGACTGAGTGGATTAAAAATCTGAAAATCACTTGAAATACAACCCTCACAGATTACTAAACCTGGAACTCACAGATTACACAGATTAGAGCTTGTAGGCTGTGTATTGAGAATATGCAGAATTTACAAACTGTGTTTGATCATAGATACATTGAAGTAGGCTGCTTAACCAAATTTCTTGAGCTAGCATACCATGTGAACTTTTAAACTCACAAACTACACACGAATCAAACTTGCAAACTGTGCAGACCAAACTTGTGCAAATCAATTTACACTAGAAACCCAACCAAATACAGATCTAAAAACATACAAACTGTGCAGATGTGTGCAGATTATGTAAACTGCAAATTGTTTGAACTTATCACAACAATTAAAACAAGACTATTTGAAGTGAAACAGATCAACTATATTCAGACTGTGAATTGAATTTGGTGCAGACTGTGTAATCTTTCACCAATCAATTAGAAACTGTGCAACATAGATCCTTGCAAGTCCTGTTATGAACTGAAAAACAGATAACAAATCATGTGTTATGAACTTGCAGACTTCTTTGAAATGTAGATCAGAAACTCACATAGGCTGGAAATCAAATGGGTTTTAAATTCGCATAAGCTTTGATCATCAAACTCGCAGACAACAAACACGCAGAGTACATCAATTCAAACTTGCAGATCACTGGACTGTTTGTTATGTCAAAACCCACAGGCTGTGCAAATTAAACTCACAAACTCTTTTACAAAATGTGCAGATCACATAGTAACAAACTTACAAGCATGTCAAATCTAAAACAAAAATTACATATGTTTGAAACTCACAAGAAGCTTGAACTCAAAACTTGTAGGTCAGATCACACAGATGTAAAAACTCTTAGATCATATGAAACAAACAGACTGCATAGACATGAAACTTGCAAATTATTCAAACAAAACAAATTCAAGATCCTTTAAACTTGCAGACTATGTCTATGTAAATGAGATTCACAGACTAAGTTAAACCATTAACCATGAACTTGACTTGAACTCACAAACTCATCTTATACTTGTACTAAATGTGCAGAACACAAAAACTCAAATGTGCATATCATGAATTATATCAAAAGAATGTTCCACAAATCTATTAAACTTGACACTTGCAAAATCCAAAGAACCAAAACTCTCAGATGCTTAAAACTCAATTAGAACAGATGCAAACTGTGCAAATCAATTTTATGAGAAAATTCGCAGGTTGTGCAATTGATTAGCAGGCTATGCAAATGATTAGCAGGCAATGCAAATGTATAAGATAAAACATTAACACTTACCAACCAAACAATGTTAACACTTACAAACACTTACAAACCAAACTGTGTTGAAACACAGATCCAAACAGAGCACACAAACTGAAGTTTGTACCAAATGAAACTTGCAAACAGAATGATCCTTTAAACTGGCAACTTATATGAACAGACACTATGAAACTCGCAAAAGCTTGAGTTTTTAAAAACACTCAGATCAAGTGTGTGTGTCCCAATAAGTAATCATTCAATCAAGTAAACAAATAATTAACACAATAATGCAAAACTGATATTGATTAATCAATTGATTCAACAGATTACAAGCTTGAAGAAATCGATCTATCTCTCTGTTTCCTCTTGTTCACGGCGCCAACAGCTAGACTCACAATCAATGATTAATTTCTCTATTAAGCTCCCTTCTAACCCTAATGACAACTAAATTAACCTAATTTATACTTAGGCTTGATTAGCCTAATGGGCTTTGAAGGCTTGGCTAAGCTTGGACCCAAAATACAAAACAAACTAAAATAACTAAATATAAAGACTAATAAATAAAATACGTAAACAGACTTTGACTATTTATTACACAGAGACCCTAGACTATTTAATGAGACGACTTTATCAGCTTTGACTTCAGATTTCCATCTTCAGATAATCATGATCTTGAATCCAATAAATATGTGCTTTAACAATCTCCCCCTTTGGATCAAGATCATTCTTTAAGCTCAGAAAATGTAATCTTCCTCTTTGTCTTCAGAATGTAGCAATCTACCCAATCGATGAGAATATCTTTTGGAAAGAAATTATCTCCAGTTTTAGCTCGGAATGCTTCAGCAAATCATCTTCAAAGAAAATTTCTTCAATTCAACATATCTTCAGAATATCTTCCATTTCTTGATTAACGCTTCTCCCCCTTTTTGATGAAAAGAGCAAAGAGTTCATCAAAACGTATCGTCAAGAAATTTCTTCCACCATTGATCTTGCAAACAGAACCACTGAGTATCCGTCAATTCATTAAGATGTTCATCCAGATCTTTGCAAATCTAGACAAATTAGAAAATGAAGTGTAACACCTGAATCAACAAATGAAACAGTTAAAAATGCCTGTAAGTAACACAAAGTCACTGTGTGTAACGAATACACAATATAAAGGAGCTTTTATGATGTTCACTCCCCCAGGGCTTCCATTCAATCATCGAAACACCACAAAGACAATTTCTATGAACATTATGACAAAGAAACAAATTCTTTGTGTGTTCGTGCAAGTGATAGAAAGAAATAAAGCATATGATGTTTGCTTATAAGGTTCAAAAAGTGTAAACCACTGAGACAAGTAGTGAAACACAGACTCAATGTGCATAAACGAAGTGTGAAGGTGGGGCAGACTTTCTTCTTTTCAATATCCAGATTTTCCAAATGAAAATCAGATAGCATATGTGTTGGGTCCCCTTTGAAAATGAAACATTTTCTTGTTGAGAAGAAAATCAGTGGCTGGTGGGGTAAAGTCAAGAGTTGGCATGGGCTAGTTGCCTGTTTCAATAATGTTCACCAAGAATTGTGAAGCATTAGAAATGTGGTTGCCCGACTCAGAAAGTAGTTGGTGCAGAGTTTGATATTCTTTTACTCTGATCTATCACCCTCTTTCTTTTAATCTTTAAGCTCACAGCTAACCAAACTCTCTTTTAACATTTTTCCTCATCACACATCCCACACTCATTTATTTTCGAACTCCTCACATTCAATCACTAAAGGATTAACTTCTTGGGTAGGAAACACTGGTTAACGTGAATCCATAGAAGTTCAGATAAGTCCTAGAACACTGATCCCATGTTTTCCTATAAAGCATATGATGCTCAGATGGTTTAACTTTGTCAGATAAAGTGCATAGATGGAGCAGAAAATATTTAAAAGCACACATCCAATTCAAGAAATCTGTTTGAGAATCGGGAAGTGGTTTGAACATTTAAGAACATGTTTTCTTATGATTGAAAGTTGTCCTTCTTTCAACCATGAATGAGATGAAGAAAAGAAATCATACCTTTCGAGTACAGTCTCACATCTCGCGAAGTCAAGCTTAAAGTCATAATGATATGATCTTTGAAGCATCTCTCAACCTACAAAAGTCTAGTCAAAGTAACTTTATTCACTGAAATTGAAATGAAATAAAGCAGTAAAACACTTAGTGTACGAGTTCTGATCAGAAATAATCAGAAGTCATCGCCATACTCTTTACTTATACGCTCCCCCTAAAAGAAATGCATTATCAGGAAGTACAATGCATTCATTTTGGCTCCCCCTCAAAATAACATTGACCATCTATAAGATACTTCTCACACTCCCCTGAGATCATGAACAAACTATTAAAGAGCAGGTATCATGCGGAAATAATAATGAAGATATGATATAGAGACACAATAAGAAACTTTAATAGGTAACCAACGATTAGGTCTTAAGATTTAGCATACCAAGTCTTGAGACAAGAAAATTAAATCTCTTTTCGTCTAAAGGTTTGGTAAACAAATCTGCAAGCTGATAATCGGTTTTTACAAAGTAAAGTTCAATTGTTCCCTTTTCTACATTATCTTTTATAAAATGATACCGGACATCTATGTGTTTGGTCTTAGTATGCTGAACAGGGTTAGCGGTAATCGCAATAGCGCTCTTCGAATCACAATAGATCGGGATTCTATTGAAATGAAATCCATAGTCTCGCAGTTGTGTTCTCATCCACATGACTTGAGAACAGCAGCTAGCAGCAGCTACATATTACGCTTCTGCCGTTGATGTGGAGACACATAATTGCTTCTTCGAAGCCCAACTGACGAGTTTATCTCCGAGGAATTGTATATGACCCGAGGTGCTTTTCCTGTCTAACATGCAACCAGCATGATCTGCGTCTGAATAAGATGTTAGTTCAAAGCTTGTATCCTTAGGATACCACAGACCAAGATCTGCGGTCCCCTTCAGATACCTGAAAATCCGCTTTACAGCAGACAAATGGGATTCTTTAGGATTGGCCTGATATCTAGCACATAAGCATGTAGAAAACATTATATCCAGCCTACTAGAAGTAAGATACATTAAGGAACCTATCATCCCTCTATAAGTCCTAACATCAACATCCTTTCCCGAAAGATCGGTGCCAATCTTAGTACCAGGTGCCATTAGGGTACCAATTGGTTTACAATTTCCCATTTTGAACTTTCGAAGAATATCCATAATGTATTTCGATTGATTGATAAAAATCCCCGTTGAAAATTGTTTGACTTGCAATCCGAGAAACAAGTTCATCTCTCCCATCATGCTCATCTGAAAATGTGACACCATAAGGTTTGCAAAGTTCTTACAGTACTTAGGATTTGTAGAACCAAAAATAATATCATCCACATATATTTGAATAAGAATGATATCTCCTTTATCCTTTTTAATGAAAAGAGTGGTATCAACCGTACCTTTTGTAAAACCTGACTTGACCAAAAATTGAGATAAAATATCATACCAGGCGCGAGGAGCTTGTTTCAGTCCACAAAGAGCTTTATCCAAGATGTAGACATGGTTCGGCTTATCTGGATGTACAAACCCTTCTGGTTGTGAGACGTAGACTTCTTCCTTGAGTACTCCATTCAGAAAAGCTGTCTTCACGTCCATTTGATAGACGGTGAAGTTCTTGTGAGCTGCGTAGGCTAAGAACATCCGAATCGCCTCTATACGCGCCACTGGAGCATAAGTCTCATCGTAGTCTATCCCTTCCTCTTGCCTATATCCCTTGGCAACAAGTCGGGCTTTGTTTCGGATAACGTTACCATCTTCGTCTTTCTTGTTTTTGAACACCCATTTCGTACCAATGATGGTTTTACCTTGCGGTTTGGGTATGAGTCTCCAGACTTTCAGTGCTTCAAACTGATTCATCTCATCTTGCATCGCAGTTACCCAATCTGAATCGGCAAGAGCCTCAGATACGCGAGTAGTCTCGAACTTGCTCAGAAAGGATTCATACATACATAGATTTGAAGTTGCAGACCTAGTTTGCACCGGTGCAGACGGATCTCCAATAATTTGATTTACCGGGTGCTCTTTGGTCCACTTATGTTCATGAGGGAGTGGATTAGTTGCATGTTGATCATTGTCAGCATTTAGGAATCCACTGTTATCTCCTTAAGATGGTTCAGAATTAACAAGGGTGTCAGTTGAAGTAGTCGTTGCAAAAGTGGCAGTAGGTACAACTTGGGCAATCTGTTGATCAGTCCTTACAGTACATCCTACAGAGTCAGCTACTTCTGTCTCATCAGTGTTGGTCACAACTTCAACTGTCGGAGTAGGATTTTGAACTGGAACTTCTTGCTGAATCGGGGAATTTGATTTAGTAGAGATATCGGAAGCGGTCGAATGAGTAGTCATCGAGTCTTCTATCCTGTCAACCACAACAGAGTTAGGAAACTTAGATCCAAGAAATCCATCATAGAACAGTTCAAATAATAAATCCAAATCAGATAATTTAGAAGTAGACGAAGAAGAGTCATCTGATTTGTTCTCATGAGGTGCAGGTCCTGGACTTGTTGGTCCAGAAGCTAAAACTCCGGTAATTACGGGTTCTGAACTGACGTGCTCAGAAGCCATTTCCTCATCGAATGTAACATTGACGCTCTCGATCACTGTCTTCGACTTCTTCAAATAAACACGATATGCAGACGATGTAGATGAATTACCAACAAAGATGCCTTCATCCTCCTTAGCACTGAACTTGTTCAGATTCTCTCGGTCGTTTAGAACATAACACGTACAACCAAAAACATGAAAATATTTAATGGTTGGTGTGCGGTTGTTGATCAACGCATACGGAGTCTTCTGAAATCGGCGGTGTATCATGGAGCGATTCTGAGTATGACACGCAGTCGATACAACTTCAGCCCACAAAAACAAAGGTAATTCAGATTGGCTGAGCATTGTACGAGCGGCCTCGACGAGTGTACGATTGCGTCTTTCGACGACTCCGTTCTGTTGAGGTGTGCGAGCAGCAGAGTATTGATGTGATATCCTGACCGATTCGAGGTATTCTTCAACTGTCTTGTTCTTGAACTCTGTGCCGTTGTCAGTCCTGAGAATCTTGACTTGTTTTTGCATATTGACTTGGGTCGTCTTCAGAAATGTAATGAGAACATCGGGAGTCTCATCTTTAGACCGAAGAAACTTAACCCAAGTGTATCGCGTATAGTCATCCACGATAACCAACACATACTTCATCCTCCTAAGCTTTGCGTTCGCATAGGACCGCATAGATCCATATACAACAACTCTAATGGAGAGCTGGTACTCGGTTCAGGCTTTGGTTTGTGTGGGGATCTCTTCATCTTTCCCTTTTCGCATGCTGCAGATAGATGTTCTCTTTCGTACTTCAGTTCTGGAAGACCTTTCACTAGCTTGCCACTAACCAGCTTGTTGATGTACCGAAAGTTGAGGTGAGAAAGCCGTCGATGCCATACCCAACTTTGTTGCATCAAGGCCTTTAATAGTAGACAGACCTGATTGTTAGCTTGGCCGTTTGATAAGTTGATGGTGTAGAGGTTTGACTTGCGAGTGCCGACCAAGATTTCTTTTCCTTCTTCAGTGCGTACTGAACATGTCTTGGCTTTGAAATTAACCTCTAAGTCTTTGTCGCAGAACTGGCCAATGCTGAACAAGTTGTGCCCTAAGCCTTTAACGTAGCTCACCTTCTTGATCGTAAGATTTTCATGTACAACATCACCATATCCCAGAATAGGTGAAAACTGATCATTCCCAAAATGAACTGTGCCGCAGTATTTGTCCGTATAATTAGACAACATACTCTTTTGCCCGGTCATATGTTTGGAACACCCGCTATCCAAATACCACATATGACGGGTCTGCACAAAACAAATCAGGAAAGAAGAGGTTTAGGAACCGATTTACAAATGGGACCTCCACTGTTAGTACTTGATCTTGGCACCCATTTAGAATTGGGCCCGCTTTTTCTTTGAAAACCATAATCATGATAGGATGAATGATAACGATAAGATGAAACTTTATATGAACCATACCAAACATCAGAATATTTACGAGAAGCATAATCACATTCACTATAATTTAAAAACTTTTTAGTACTAGATGGAGCTAACTGAAATAATTGCTTTATAGAGTATTTCTTGCGAGAATCAACAAGATTATTTTTGAAAGTAGCAACATTCACACTCAAATCATCTTTACTAGAAGTCTTTTTATTCAAAATAAAACTAGAACTAGATTTAGCTTTCTCGTCTATCTTCTGTTTCGGTATCCATGCAGTCTTAACTTCAATCCTTTGCTTTCTCAAATCTGAAACATTTGAAACTTTAGAGTTAGAATGATGAGAATTAAGAGAATGCTTCTTCTTTGGCTTACCAGTGAGGATCGGTTTCTGTGAAAGCTGAGCTTTTTGTTTCTTACCTTTTGCTTTCTTTGATTTCACAAAAGCTGATTTATCAACTTTCGTTGATGTTTCACCTTTGTCAAAAACACTGGGTAATCCAAAGGAATTAACAACACAAGATGAATAGTCAGGAAGTTTAGAAGAAAAATCAAACTGAGAAACACAATCATTTAAAATACCTTCAGAGTTTAAGAAATTAAGCTCATTATCAAGTGAACCAGATCTGTCATCCGAATTTAAATCCTTGAAGAATTTAGCAAAAATAGTATTTTTGAACACTGTTGAAAATACAGTTTGTTCTAAATCCATCAAAATTCTTTCATCTGTAAGAGTATTCTCGAGTTCAGAAATTTTACTTTCTAAAACTAGAGGAGGAGCGTAAAGCTTACCTTCGACGGGTTTAGCCCTCAACTATGTTACAGAATAACTCTCAAAATAATCATTTGAAAGAAATTTTGATTTACTAGAACGATAACTGTTATTCAACTTCTTATAACGAAATGGAAGTTGAACTTTAGTTGTGTTCTTTCTTTTATCATATTCCTTGGCTTTATCTTTTTCTGACAGATTAGTCCAAAAGGGTTTGAGTTCTTGATGATGAGGAGCCAATAACATAAACCCAAACTCATAAAGTGCAGGCACTTCAGAGATCACCTTTTTGAGATGATGTGGGTTTTTGTAACCAAGTCCCCAAGTATCAGGTTTCTCTTTAGGTTTGTTCAAATGAATAGTGTGTTCAGTTTGACCCAAAGTATGTATTTTTTTCTTCCAAAGTATTCACCTTTTCTATTAAAGATTTATTCTCTTTTGAAGTAGAAAAGTACCTTTTAGCAATCTCTCTAGATTTAAACTCACATTCTTTAAACTTTGAATCAGTTTCAGATAACTCTTTATGAGTTATAGTCTTTTCTTTAGCGCTGGTGTCTATATTTTTGTGCAAAGTTTCAATTAATACATTTTTCTCAGCAATATCATTACTAAGTTTATGTATAGATTGATTTTTCTCATTTATGACACCTTTCTCACGCTTCAGTTTCGACTCTAACTCTTGGAGTTTAGACATCATGGCATTCATTTGGTTCAGTAAATCAATTCAGTTAAGTTACATACCTCATCATTATCTCCATCATCAGAATCAGCTTCAGCTTCTGACTGGTTCTTTCCCATCAAGCACATATGTGCTATCTCGTCCTTTTCTCCTTCTTCAGATTCGTCGTCCGAATGGTCGAGCCAGTATTCATCCTCGGCCATTAATGCTTTTCCAGCCTCTTGTTGTTTGGCTAGAAGCATTTTATTCTTGTAATAGTCGGAGTTTCGGATTTTGATATGCGACAGTCCTTGGCAAAATGACCGAGTCTCCCACAATTGTAGCACTTAATCGGTTCTTCCTTCTTGGTCTCTTCGGCTTCATCCTTCTTCTTGTTTTCTGGTCTCCTTTCTTCAACTTTCTCCTTATGCTTGTAGTTATTAGGACCAGACGAGTACCTCTGACTATTGGAGTTTGGCTTTTTATAGAACTTCTTTTGGAGAGCCTTGGTTATCAATAACATGGCTTCCTTCAGTTCATTACAATCGTCAGAGTCAGACTTTGCCTCACACTCAGCTTCTTCCGAATCAGATTCTATCACCTTCTTCTTCTTAGACTTCTTAACCACAAGAGCAACTGGATCAGCAGCTGCTTTGTCAGCGTTTTTCATCTCAGCCTTGATCTCTTCTACTTCTTCCTCATTCTGTCTGAGGATTTCATAAACTTCATGAAGAGGAATGTCATGCAGATCCTTCAACTGCCTCATCTGTCGGGTGAACCTCTTCCACTCAGGCTGAAGATTGCTGAGAAATTTCACATTCAGCTCCTCGTGAGATTTGCTGATCTTGTTCTTGCTGAGCTCGTTCAACAATGTGACAAATCTGTCATAAGTGGCTTCGAGTGACTCTCCAGCTTTGGCTTTGAACTCTTCATAATTATTCAAGCAGGTAGATACTTTGAGCTGGTTGCCAACTTTAGATCCGATCATCATCTTCTCCAATTGATCCCACATTTGCTTACCGGTAGTGTTGTAGCTGTCAATCTTGACATATATTTCATTCGGTATGCCTTGGAGAATAAATGATCTTGCCAGCTTGTCATCGTTGTGTCTGTTCAGCTGATCTTCCGAATATTCACCAATTGGTAATTTATACACTGTCTCTTCTTCTTGACCATTTTCTCCAGCTACAGTGAGAACCTTGGTCGGAGGTGTCATGATCCCTTCTTTCAGAGATTTTCTGATTTCATCTCCCAAATCATGTCGATCTATGAAATCCAAAAATCTGTCCTTCCATTGCTCGTACTCCCCCTTGAAGAGTACTGGTGGCTTCACATCTGTTCCAATAGCAAGAGCTTCCCGAGACATCTTTACTTATACGATTAGAAATCAAACTTATCTGGTATTGAAACAATCAACTGGATGAGATCGTTAGAAGTCAAGATAAAAACCACACAATACTGAAAATCTTAGAGTGAAATTCAGAAAAATCTGATCACAAACAGAACTTTGTCCCCCTTCGCAGACTTAGCACGGGGGTCCCGCTACCCGATTAGCGGTTGGGGTCAAGGGGCAACGCCTTTGCGGAGTCGAGGGGCAGCGCCCCTAGAGAATTTTTTTTGACATTTAGATGCCCTATTACAGTTTGCAAAAATCGACCGATATGCTGACTGGGGATGTGCTTCGACCGGGTAGATGTGAAGACCGGTAAGTGAAAGGACCGATATTACGTTCGACCGGGAACTTGTAAAGTCCGGTCGAGTGATTTGACCGATATAGAGTTCGACCGGGAACTTTTAAAGTCCGGTCGTGTGATTTGACCGATATAGATGCTTTGACCGATATGACTCGACCGATATACTCTTAGACTGGTGTTACTCGACCGATATACCCTTAGACCGATAGTGTGTTGTGTGAGTTCCGGTCGAATGCAAATTGTGTGTCCTAATAAGTAATCATTCAATCAAGTAAACAAATAATTAACACGATAATGCAAACCTGATATTGATTAATCAATTGAAGAAATCGATCTATCTCTCTGTTTCCTCTTGTTCACGGCGCCAACAGCTAGCCTCACAATCAATGATTAATTTCTCTATTAAGCTCCCTTCTAACCCTAATTACAACTAAATTAACCTAATTTATACTTAGGCTTGATTAGCCTAATGGGCTTTGAAGGCTTGGCTAAGCTTGGGCCCAAAATATAAAACAAACTAAAATAACTAAATATAAAGACTAATAAATAAAATACATAAACAAACTTTGACTATTTATTACACAGAGACCCTAGACTAATTAATGAGACGACTTTATCAGCTTTGACTTCAGATTTCCATATTCAGATAATCATGATCTTGAATCCAATAAATATGTGCTTTAACAAAGTGAGTTGAAGTGAGTAATCTGTAATTTGCACTTGGTTTCACAGATTGATTCAAAAATTTCAATTCAACATGGATTCAGCAAATCAATTGGACTGTAAATAATGATTACTTCAATTTGATGTGCGTGTTATGTTTACCACACAGACCAAAGGGTCAATTAAAACTCATAATACAGTCAGGAATATGGAACTCGCAGAAGTATGAATGATCTGAAAATTATGAACTCGCAAGACAAGCAACTATGAAACACGTAGTTAACTTGGAGATTGAAACTCACAGATCAATAGTTGCGTGTTTTGTAAACTCGTAGAGTGGACTGAAATTTGCAGAATCACAAAGCAATGGGAAACTTGAAACATGCAGATCCCTGTGATCTATGTACAGCGCTCGGTATCTTGACAACTCGACTGGTGTTCGCAAACTAATTTGTCCTGAACGTGCAGATTGTATGACCTGTGTGTGAGGATCGACCGGGGTTTGAAGAACTCGACCGATGTCCTGTACAACCTGAAACATCAATTTGTGATTCAATTAATTAGATCTTGAAACACCAAATTGAAACCAATTTGAAATTGAAATCAATTAGAACTTGCAATTTATCAAACCAATTTGTGATTCAAACTTGCAAATCGTTTGGATTAAAGGAACGCGCAAGTCGAAATTGATTTCAGAAAAACGCGCAAGTCAAATGGTTCAAACGCGCAAACTGAATTAATTTCAGAAACGCGCAAGTAGAATGAATAAAACGCGCAGACTGAAATTGATTTCTGAAACGCGCAAGCCAAGTCGATTTGAACAATTGAACTCGCAAATAAGGTCTTGCGGGTTTCCAGAACGCGCAGATGCTTGTCTGCGTGTTTTCTTAAACTCGCAGATCGAAGAATTAAACGCGCAAGTCGAAGAAATTAAACACGCAAACTGAAATTGGACTTCAAACGCGCAAGATGCTTATCAATTGAATCAATGCTTTGCGTGTTCTTCATGAACACTTGTGTGTTCTTTATGAATTCCACAAAATCGAATATCAAACTCAATAGATTATGTGCGTTCTGGATTGAATATATGAATTGAATTGAATAATCTGTAACCTACACTTAAATTCACATATAGAGTCAAGAATTTCAATTCAACATGAACCCAACAGATCAATTAAACTGAAAATTACGATCACTTTCAATTTGAACTCGCAGATAGAATGATCTCACAGATTCAATCGAAGTTAGTGTAAATTTGCAAATTGAATCTCAAAATCACATCAATACAATCAAAGAACAAATCCAAACACAATCTTATCAATCCAAACATTCTAAAACAACAAATTCAGTGCAATTTTCAACATTACAGTGCTCGTCATTTTTATCGCTCAAGATCCAAGAATTCGAAAAATTGATCTGATCATGTGGTTAATCTATGAATTTGTGTAACTGAAATGTATTTCTAAAAAAATATCGATCACAACTTGATCAATTATGTAATCAAACAACAATCAATCACAAGAAATCAGATTTAACAATGATCAATCCGTGTTCTTGAGAATTTTCAAGAAAATTAACTTTTTGATCCAAAAGTCCAGAAAATTAATCCAATTTTCTTGTGCCAATCTTTTCTGAAAAAGTTTGGTATGCTCTGATACCAATTGATGATGTCCAATCAAACCACAATCAAATAACAAGCAAGAACAACAAGAATCATAAGGGAAATCACAAGTGTATTGATGTCACAAGTTATAGGGTTACATGTGTTTCTCTCTTAAGATTCTCTCAAAGATTACAATCAGGCTAGTTACAACTAATGAAAGACAAGGAAAACCTATTTATACCAAGAGTAAAACTCTCAAGTAATCCAACTAAACTCTCAAGTAACTTGAATAAGGTATCCACACAAACTCTCATGTACTTAAACTCTCAAGTACTTAAGCACCCTCTAAAAGTAATGTTGACTTTCTCACTATATGACTTTCATTGACTTCCTTTGACTATTCAATTACAAGGCTTTTTACAAGACTTTCCTAATTAAATCTTGTATACAATTAATGCACTAACAATCTTTGACACCATAGCTCTTGATACCAATTCAATTGAACAATGAAATTGTATTCCCAGATTCAATTCAAGCTATTCTACAAACTCAATCAATGTTTGACAATGTATATTGTAGAGAGAGAGTAGAGAGATAAATATTCATACTACAATGTAAGATCTTAGTTGTGTTACATTATTACAAACAAAACTAACTATTTATACCCTCTATGAAACTTTCAAGTAACTTGAACATGGATCCACTTAAACTCTCAAGTACTTAAACTCTCAAGTAACTTGAACATGGATCCACTTAAACTCTCAAGTACTTAAACTCTCAAGTACTTAAGCACCCTCTAAAACTAATGTTGACTTTCTCACAATATGACTTTCATTGACTTCCTTTGACTTCTCAAATACAAGGCTTTTTATAAGGCTTTCCCAATTAAATATTGTATACAATTAATGCACTAACAGATTTAGAAATATTGTTTTGAGTGACAGGATGTACTGGAACAACATCATTGTCAGAGATAGATGCAGCGGAATTGGAAGTCGATGCGCTCACAGTTTCCTGATTCAAAACATTTGAAGCATTTTCAGTATTAGATTTAGGCAGATCATCATAAAAATGTTCAAATAAAAAATCAAGATCAGTAAGATTAAGCAAAGAAGAAGATGGATCCTGATTTGTCTGTTGTAGTGCAGGTTCTGAACTGGCTTGTCCAGAAGCTAAATTCCCTGTAAGAGTGGGTTCTGAGCCTGTTTGGCCAGAAACCAAATTGGCAGCTTCGTCAAATTTAACATTGACACTCTCTATCACTTTTCTTGCGGAAGTAAGAAAAACTCGATAAGCCGTAGAAGTAGAAGAATAACCCAAAAAGATACCCTCATCTGCCTTTGGACTGAACTTGTTGAGATTGTCGCGGTCATTCAGAACATAACACTTACACCCAAATGATTTGAAATATTTGGCATTCGATTTGATACCATTCATAAGCTCATATGGTGTTTTTTTGAATCGGCGATGTAAAATAGATCTGTTCTGAGTATGACACGCAGTAGAAACCGCTTCTGCCCAATGAGACAAAGGAAGACCAGAAAAAGCAAGCATCGATCTGGAAGCCTCGACAAGCGTTCTATTTCTTCGTTCAACAACCCCATTCTGTTGCGGTGTTCGAGCAGTAGAAAACTGTTGTTGAATTCCTCGATCTTCGTAGAATGCTAGAAGAGTACTGTTCTTGAATTCTGTACCATTGTCGGATCTGACCACTTTGACTGCTTTTTGCTTGTTGGTCTGAATTGTTTTGATGAGGTTGATGAGAATGTCAGGAGTTTCATCTTTAGACTTGAGAAACTTAACCCTTGTATAGCATGAATAATCGTCAACAACCACCAAAACATATATTTTCTTTCCAATACTCTTTTTCTTCATCGGTCCGCATAAATCAACGTGTAACAAATCAAGAATATCCGAAGAACAGGCTTCAGGCATTGGCTTGTGCGGAACTTTCTTCATCTTTCCTTTTTCGCAATCTTGACAGAGGTGGTCTTTCTGAAATCGGAGTACTGGGAGACCTCGAACTGAATCATTCTTGACAAGGCGATCCATGTATTTAAAGTTGAGATGAGCTAGTCGTCGGTGCCATATCCAGCTTTCATGAACAGAGGCTTTAGAAAGCAAACAGATATCTGATGGAATTTTAGCCTTGGAAAGATAAATAGTATATAAATTGGATCTTCTCTTTCCAACTAGTAAATCCCTGCCACTGTCATTCTTTACAGCAACTCTTTTGGATTTGAAGCTAACTTCAAGATCTTTGTCGCAAAATTGCCCAATGCTGAATAGATTGTGGCTCAGACCTTCAACATAGCTAACTCGCTTGACAGTAATATTTCCTTTTACAAGATCACCATAACCTAGAATGGGAGTTGTCTCATAGTTTCCAAACTTAACACGACCGCAACATTTTTCTTTAAAATTTGAAAGCAGTGCTTTGTTACCCGTCATGTGTTTGGAACACCCCGAATCCATATACCATAATTGACTAAGCTGGACATACAGAAATTACACAGATTTAGGTACCCATATGCTTATGGGTCCCTTCTTCTTAGTCCTTTGCCGTTTATTTTTCATAACTCTCTTTTTAGAAAAAATATGAACACAATCATTCGTGGAGGAAGAATCATAATCATCTGAATCAGAAGTAGAAGAAAAATATGAGACATTCTTTGAAATTTGAATCATTTGCTTTATTGAATATTTTGTGTTTTTATTACAAATTGCAAATGTATCCGTTTTACAAAGACAATCTACACATTTATCCTCTAAAGCTGCAGATTCTTTCGACTTCTGTTTGATCCTCCATATCTGCCTTGATGACTTCTTCAAAGTCCGATCTGAAACAGTAGAATTCGAAGAATTAGAATTTTCAGACATGACATTATCTTGTTTCTTGGACTTCTTTGACCTTCTTCTTTTACGCTTTGGTTTATAATATTGATCAATTACCATAAAAGAATCATCAACAATTGAATTAGAAGAAGAAAATTTATCTAACAAATCAAACTGAGCATTCGACATTTTTGAACTTGCCTCGGAGTGATAACTTTCAAAAAAACACAAGTCTGGAAGAGGTTTGTGCGACCCACTTGTGGCGCATACTGAACTTTGCGCTACCAACCTCTGGCGCAAATCTTCAGTTTGCTCTACCTGTGGTTGGCGCAAACTTTCACTTGTTTGAACTTTTTGAGTATTTTCCTTAGAATCGAGAGAAAATCCAGAATTTATTTTATCTTCAAAACTTGATTTCATGATAAAAAGAAATAAACTGTTTTCAAAATCAGTTTGAAGATTTTGTTTTTCCATTTTATCTACAAGATCAATAATTTTACTTTCTAACACTAATGGGGGAATATATCTCTTAGAATCATATGAAACCGGAGATATATTTTCCTTATTAGTATTATTAGCATATATATCAAAATAATCACTTGATACTGAAGATTTAATGGAAGAATTGACATTTAAAACATTTTGAGATTTTCTGGATTTCTTTGATTGTTCAGGAAAATACTTGGCATTTTCACTAGTATAAACAAATGGCATTTCCATTCTCTTGTTGTTCATTCTTTTCTGATTTTCGATTTCTAATTCTTGTTTCTCATTCATCCACTCAATTTTAAATTGTGGAGCATATTTTGCAAGACTTAGATAATCAAAATTATATAAAGTGGGGGTTTTTGTTATAACATTGTTTAGACAATGTGGATTTTCAAAACCAAGTCCCCATCTTTATTTTATTGCCTCATCACTCCTTGGTTTATTCATATATATGGTTTGCTCAGTTTGTTCTCTTTTATATATTTTTCCTTCTAAAACAATTATTTTGTCAGAAAAAGTTTTATTCAAATTGGTCATTTCTGTCAAAGATTCAAGATTGGTCTTGTTCAAATTTTCTAATTCATCCAATTTCTTTCGAAACTTTTCTTTTGTGTCAATTAAAATAATCTTTTCATCTTTCAGAGAAATTTTCAACTTTTCAATCAAAACAGACTTATCTTGATTATCATGTTTTTCAGATATGAACTTTGAACGTAAATCATGTAAAGCATTGATAATAACGTTCATTTAAGATGAAATGAAATTGTAATCAAAATCAGAAGGTACCTCAGATTCATCAGTGGAGGTGTCCTCATCTTCATCATCACTTTTATCATCTCCAATAAAACACATAGCTGCTGTTTCCTCATTCTCAGCTTCATTATCTGAATGATCAAGACAGTATTCCTCTTCAGCAAGCAGAATTGTTCCACTCTCTCTCTTTTCTGCCAGTTCCAGCTTTTTCCTATAGAAAGCAGAATCCTTAACAACCTTCACTCTACACTCCTTTGCTATGTGTCCGGGTTTCCCACATTTGAAGCAATTCACAACCTTCTTTTCTTCCTTTTTCGGCTCGGTCACTTTAGCAGGCTCATATTTTAGAACATATGGCTTTGAGGGAGCACCGGGTTCCACTTTCTTTGAACTAGACGTGAAGCGAAGTTTGTTAGACCCTGATCTGTGCTAGAACTTTTTCTGATAATGTTGAGAGAGAAGTATCATAGCCTTTTCCAAAACCTCATCATCATCATCAGTTGACCCATCATAGGCACTCTCAGATGAAGCTTGTTCAGCCAGTTGGCTAGCAAGTAGAGCAATTGGATCAACAATCTTTGGCTTATTCTTCTTATCAATATTTGTTTTCTTTTCCAGTACCAAATTCTCATCAGTCATTAAGATCTCATAAAGTTCCTGAATTGGCATTGTAGAGATCCGAACATCATTCCTCATTCTATGACACGATTTGCTCCACTCTGGTTGAAGAGCATTTAAGAATTTCAGATTGGCTTCCAGTTCAGTCTTTGTCACCTTTATTTTGTACAAATCATTTATCACTGCCCAAAATCGATCAAACACACTTTTCAAACTCTCTCCATCTTTTGCCTTAAACTCCTCAAAGTTGTTCATGTATCGAGTCTGACGGTGTTGAGTGGCAACTGCTGATCCAAGCATTATCTTTTCTAACTGAGTCCACATGAGCATCGAATTATGCTTGAAACAGTCAATTCGGTTATAAATGGAGTTTGGCAGTGCGAGAATCAGATTAGACTTTACTTGACTATTAGCTTGATATCGCAAAAGCTCGTCAGCATCATACTCACTAATAAGCTTCTCAACCCTCGTAGCCTATATGTTTCCAATTTCTGGAATATCTTTCATCGGTTTTACCATTGGACCATCAGTAAGAGACTTCATCATATTTTCACCATTAGGTTGTTGCTCAATGAAATTGATGAACCTGTCTTGCCATTGCTGAAATTCATTTTCATTTATCATAACTGGAGGGTTAGTGTCTGATCCCAAAGACATCATTATGTCGTTTTTATAAAACTGAGTTTGTAGAGACATCTTCACAGAATCACAAAGTCAGAAAGTTCTAAGTCTAAAATCTGGTAAACTGGCGCAAACTGAAGGTTTGCGTGAGCAGTTTGTAGCGCAAACAAGATTTGTGTGAGCTGTGGATGACGCAAACTTGATTTGCGTGAGCAATGGAAGACGCAAAATAGGATTTGCGTGAGGTGCGGAAGGCGCAAATGTAACTTCGCGTGAGCTGAATATGGCGCAAACTAGAAGGTACGCGAGGTAAAGATGATGTAAATGTAACTTTGCACACTAAACTGAACTTCTCGTGAACTGATGGTGACGCAAAGTTTCCTTTGCGTGATATGAAGCTGGCGAGAACTTGTAATGATCAAAAACTTGTACTTTTCTAAAGAAACAGACGCAAAACACGATGAACTAGCGCAAAGTTCTAGATGAAGTCTGATGAACTGGCGCAAACCTGAGATGAGCTGGCACAAAGATCATATCTGGCGCAAATATCATATTTGGCGCAAAGCTCTGAAAAATAAGAAAAAACTTCCAAAATTTGATTTCAAACACGAAATTTATGAAACTTTCTCAACCAGAAGTGATCGAAAACAGTTTTATAACAACTTTCAAACAATAATATCGATCAAAAATCACAAAATCAAGAATTCTTGAAAAACACAGTTCGTAAAAACGACTTTTCCAGAAAATGAAAAACCTCAAAATCGATTATCAAAAACTTATTTTCTTGATTAATGATGTGAATCAAAAGTGTTCTCCTAGTAAAATCAAATCCAACAAATCAATTTTCAACAAAAGTCACTCAGAAACCAGTCCGAATTTGATGAAAAATCAAAAAACGAGATTTTTTTGAAAAAATCAAGAAAATGGATCAAATTTTCTAATTTAATCACAAATTCAGAATAAAAAACAATTTTTTCTCAATCCTCTTAGATTTAGAATAGCTCTGATACCAATTGAAAGTTCAAGATTTACCAAATCTTAGAGAGAGAAAGTAGAGAGAGAGAGAGTGTGCGCCAAATGTAAACTGTATATTCAAAATGAGTTCCAAGAGTTACAAAACAAAGGCACCTACGGGATTTAAATACCCAGGGCCTAAACCAATATAGATAAGCAAGCTAAACACAGTTAAGACCACTGATAATAAATACAATGATTACTATAAAATCAGTCTTAACACTAAGAGTACAATCTTGTGTTCTATCAATGTAAGCGTTCGTACCTATCATATTACAAAGTAACCTAAGTATTTATACTAAGTCAACTTTAGTTGACTTTACAATCAAACACTTCAACTATTAAACAATTACAAAATAGACCCTCAATTTAATCTTGAATACAATTCTGGTCTAACATTCTCCTCCTTTGGATTCAAGATTAAATTTTTTTTTACAATAATCTTCAGGTCTTTTTATCTTCAGAATAATCTTCAACTTTTAATCTTTTTCAGCTTTTACATCTTGAAAGCTTTGGCAATCTTCAAGTCTTTTAACACTTTCAACAAACTTTGAAACTTTAACATTCTTCAACAAACTTTATCACTTTGATCAAATCATATTCCCCTTTTTCTGCTTTTCATGACATTACCTTCTCTTCAAAATCTATCTCTCTGACTTGAACTCCGAAACTTTAAACTTTTGAAATCTTGGACGATTTTAGCACAATCTTCATTCTCTCTCTGTATATCTTCAATCTCCTTCTTTTTAACAATATTTTCTTCAACTTTCAATCATTCAATTCTTCAAACTTTGACAAACTTTCAACCTTTGTCAACTTCCAAACTTTCAACCTTTGTCAACTTCACTTTTCATTACATAATCTGACATCTGAACTTTGAAAATTAACTTTCCCCTTTCTTGATTCAAACTTTAATTATCTGAACTTGAACACTGAATTATCTCCCCAATTATGACATAAACTTTTCATCTGAACTTGAACTTTGATACATCTCCCCTTTTTTGATGTATTATGAGAATCAAAATCATCAAAACTCTTCAAGTTTAGATATGTCCTTGGAACATCTCCCCCAAATGAACAAGTAAGAACAGTCTTCATGATCTCTCCCTTTGAAAAATTAGAAATATCTCTTAATGAATGATAAGAGAGAATCGTTCATCTGATCTGAATGAGCCGTTGAATCATGAATGTATTCATCTGAATCTTTTCAAATTCAGACAAATTAAGAGTTGTAACCCTGAATCAACACATGAAACAGTTAGAAATGTCTGTAAGTAGTACAAAGCCACTATGTACAACGAATGTACAATTTAAGAAGCTGGTTTGATTTTAACTCCCTAGGACTTCCATTCAATCATTGAAAAACACAAGGTAATTCTATGAATATTCTGATAGAAAACACATTTTCTGTGTGCTCGTGCTTGTGTATGAAAGAATTATCACAATGAGACAAGAATGATATACACAGACTCAAAGTGCATGATGAAGGGTCGAAAGTGGGAAAACTTTCCTTCTTTTTCAATATCAGTATCTTCCGAGTGAAAAACCAATAGCGTATGTGTTGTTTCCCCAGAAAATGTGAAACATTCTCTTTTTAAGAAAAGAATGAGTAGCTGGTGGGGTGTTTGCAAGAGATGGCATGGGCTCAATGGCTTTTTCAATGATGGTCACCAAAGAATGTGAACCAATCAGTAATGTGGTTGCCCGGCTCAGAAAGAAGTTTGGTGCAGAGTTTGATATTCTTTTACTCTGATCTCTCACCCTCTTTCTTTTAAACATGTAAGCTCAATTCTAACCAATCTCTCTTTTCCATTTACCTCTTCACACACCAACACTCAATCATTTTACCCCTCTCCCCTCAATCACTCAGGGAATACTTCCGGGGTAGGAAACACTGGTATCGTGAATCCATGGAAGTTCTGTTAAGCTCATACAATGAATCCCATGTATTTTCCTAAAAGAACGTATTGCCTCAATGATTATTTTGACAATTTAAGCACAAAAGATCATTGTTAGTGAAAGTATGCTCATCAAAAATCGGAATTAAATTTGAGCATGTTAAGCATTTAAGATTTCTCAAAACTTTATACGAATGAACATTTATGAAAAGAATAAAAATGTTTTGAGAATCTGACAATGATTAAGATCAGATCAATTTATCATGAAGAAAAAAAAATTTGGGAAATCAAAGACGTGGTATGTTTATATGAACAATATATAAACATTTTTAACAATGAAAGCAAATATCTCAATGAAATGACGTTTGATTCAAACAACATTGAATAACAAACGAGAGTATTACCATAGAAAGATTTTGCATTTGATACATGGTAATAACAAAGTTCAAGAAATATACTGAACCGTTGTGTATGAATACTTGACAAAGTATATGAAAAGAAAATACACAAGTATTATTCTTTAAAGAACACACGGTCAGGTATGCAATTAAGTATCCAAAATTAAAACCATTTAAAATTACACTTCACAATTCATGAAAATCTTTGAGGAATAGGAAGTGGTTTGAACATTTAAAACCATTTTTCACAAGTGAAAGATGTTCATCTTTGAACAAGTGATATACCTGTAAATCAGAATCCTTAACTCCCCCTGGAATGATTATTTTCATTTAAGTATTCTCCCCCTTTATATCTATAAACCAACAATTTATCAGAAAAATATAACAATGAAAGTATAACCAACTATAATCTCCTCCCCCTAAAAGATATAGCATTTAACTTCTCTAACTCCCCCTCAAATTAAAAACTTCTAGAAAAAAATTTATCTTATAAGCATCCTTCAGAAGAAAACATTTGAGTATGGGTTTTGAACTGAAATATTCAAAAGCCATGATTACTTATTCTTCGGTGAGAATAGTAATTCCATCTAAAAATGTAAATCATTTAATCTCTCCTGAAAAAAAAATTAGAAAATATATCATTAAAAATATAAAACATGTAAGCTCCCCCTTAACATATGCAAAATCCTTAATCATGAAATCGAGTTCTGAATTACTAGGATTAAAGTAAGTTCAGAAGTCAAACTCTTTGACATTGAAGTCCGAATCCTAGACTATATTGTCTAGAAGTCATATTCCTTGAAGCACAGGTTCTGAATTGATTTATTCAGAAGCCTTGGTTCTTTCTCCCCCTTAATCCTTGGGTGCCTGCAACACAGATTTAGCTTTTGGTACCCACTGGTATTTGGGTCCTGATTTGTTAGTTGTAGTTCTATTAGGAGAGATATAATAAAAACCATACCAGTAATATTCATAATTTTTATTAACAAAATCATTTGAGCCACAATAAGAACAATTAATTTTCTTTTGTGCTAACCTGATCAATTGATTAACAGTCTAGATCAGATCAGGTTTGCCAAAAGTTTTACCGTTCGGAATATTGTTCTTCTTTTCAATCTGTGTATGCACAAATGACTTTTCTTCCTTCTTCTCCTCTGAAGACCCTTTCACTCTCCAAATCCACTTTTCTTTGCTATTCGTCTTTTTAGATTTACCTGAACCATCAACATTTTTATCAAAGAATAGGTTAGAAGGACGAATCTGATCATTTGATTTAGAAGTATGACTGTCAGATGAATCAAATAAAGGATTGTTAGAAACATGTGTAAAGATTGAACTTGCAGCTGATTTGAATGAACATTCAGATGTATCTGGATCATCTGTCGGTGATTGAGCTATTGATTCTGGCGTTTTGTGCTCAGTCAGCTTCACCTTAAACATGATTTCTTCAAGTTCTTTAATCTCTATAGACAGACAGTTTCTTTCCTTTGACAGTATGTCAAACTTCTTGTACAGTTCAACTTTCGCATTCTTCTCCTTCAGAATGTTTGTTGATAGCTTAGATAGATTCTTGGTAAGCTTAGCAATCTCAGTCTCAAATACTTTTCTCTCTTCAGTAAAATCTTTCTTTACAGTCTTTTGCTCAGATATCTTCTTTTTCTCTTTATCAAATTTCTCTCTCTCCATAATGATACTTTCTCAAAGTCTGAAACTTGTTGAGAAAGTTTAATGCATTTCAGCTCCACAACTTTCTTCTCTTCAAATGCTTTTCATGAAAAATCATAAAATTTCTTTGAAAAATCTTTTCTTCCTTTCTCAAAATCAGCTATTTCTTTCTTCTCTTTCTTCATTTGATCTTATAGTTCAGAAACTTTCTTTCTCAACTCAACATTGTCTTTCTCTAAATCCTTTCTCTACTTCTCAATCTTCTTCACATCCTCTTGAGCTTTTAGGTTGTCTTTTTCTTTCAACATATTTAGCTCAACCTCAAGACTGAATACTTGATCTTTCAGCTTATCTCTTTCCGCAAAGACTTGAGAATTTATCTGTTTAAGCCCTTCACAAGTATCACTAGCCATATTTGCTCTTCTTCTAAGCTCATCAAGCTCTTTTTGCATTAACTCCTTATTTGACCATGTAGAGTTTAAAGTAAGATTTTCAGACTTCTTCAGCTTTGCTTGAATAATTGAAATCTCTTTCTCTTTTGCATCAATGATACCTGCAAAATCAGTTTTAGAATTAGTAATACATACTGAACAAATGAAATCTTTCTTTCAATCTTTTGAATTTTCTTTTAAAACATTAATCTGAGTAAGAAGAGATAATATCTCGGATTTGAGCTTTTAATTCTCTTTTTCACAATCAAAATCCATGCTTGTATATCTTGACAATTGTCCAGCAAGACGTTTAACATTTGCTTTTGCTTCAGAAAAAGTCATCTTGTGAAAATCATAGCTATAACCTTCATACATCTTGAAATCTGTTAAAAATATGCTAGAAATGATCGTTAGTCCAAATGAAATCACGCAAATACAGAAAACTTGAAATATGAATTTAGAAATTTTGATCACAAAAAGAAATATGTTCCCCTACGCAGACTTAACATGGGGGTCCCGCTAACAACACTTAGGTACACAGAATTCGCAAACTACACAAAGAAGGGCATGGAATTCGCAGGCTACACAAGCACATACATAATTCGCAAGTTTGAAAAATCAGAATTTGCAACACACACACTTACGAATTCTTAAGAATTTGCAACACTCTCAGATACGAATTCTAAGGAATTCGTAAGATAGCCATAAGCGAATCCTTTCCTTAAAATTTTTCAGATTTTCCCTCTGCGAATTCTAACTAATCTGCGAATCCTTTAAGAACTTTACGAATTCTTGAGCCTTTGCGAGTTCTCGGATGATCTTGCGAGTTCATCAGAAACTTAGCGAATTCTTCAGATCTCGATGAAAATATCCTTTGAATGCTCAAAACCACATCAAAACTTTGATTCTTGATCTGAAATTTCGACAATTCACTCACCTAAACATCTAGAAACAAATTCTAGCAATGAATTTTGATTTACAACTCAAGCAATTTCAATTCGATCCAAATACAGTGCGAAACTGACTTGTGAACTCAAACTCAACAAATCTCAAAAATTACGATCGATTACAGTGCAGAATACAAATCAATCTATACAAACTCAATCGAAAACAATACACAAACTTATTTCTACCAATTACAGACTCTAATTTGCACAAAAATTCGAACTTTGATTCAAGAACTCAAGAACACAATACGAACTCCATTTTTCTTTTGATTTCAATCTGGATCTGCTCTGATACCAAATGTGATCCCAGTTTCTAGCAATTAAATCATACAACAGACTTTCAAGAACATCTTTGTATTAATGTCACAAGATTACAAAATAATCACAGATCTCACAAGTACCATATATCTAACTTGATACGAGTTATGTGTTCTTTCTAAGAGTACAATCTTGTGTTCTATCAATGTAAGTATTTATATTAAGTCAACTTTAGTTGACTTTACAATCAAACACTTCAATTATTAAACAATTACAAAATAGACCCTCAATTTAATCTTGAATACAATTCTGGTCTAACAGTTTTTAGATGGGGCCCCACGGTGGGCGCCAAACTGTTAATGCCAAAAATCACCCTTTAGAATGAATTAAAGTTGATGTGGAGCTTTACCAACTAAAGAAAGTAACCAAGCGACAATACGTACGACAAGAGAAAAAAATAAAGAGACAAAGAATTTGGTGATGCGGAAAAACCTCAACGAGGAAAAAACCGTGGACGAAAAAGAGTACTCATCAAAGCACTATGATCGCCAAACAAGGGCGATGTCCTTATATACTACAATGCTTCACAAGATAGATAAAAAACACAATTGTAATAACTAGTAATGATCTTGTGTCGTGTATCAAACACTTCGGTCATGAGTATAGTAATATGGTCGTGTATTTTTCAAGAGAGAGAGAGTTGAATGAGTTATTGGTGTAGCTTGTAATCTCTGAGTTCTCGTGTGTCCCGAGTGAAGTATATGTCTTTGGTATTTATAATCTTGATTGCCATTAATGTGTCATTGAATCCTTGAGTAACGGTCGAAGCTCCTTCAATGATCTTAATGTCCTATGTCGGTTATAGTCGTTGGCTTCTAAGAGCATTAAACCTGCATTGAAAGAACAAGAAAAGAAACTTTGATCGTCTGTTAGTATGTTCGTAGTCGAGAGGAATCTTATGATGATCGTGCGACTAACGCTCGACCTACGTCCACAAAAGTGTCGACGAGTGTCATAAATATGCATGATCGATAGGACCTTATCTTAATACAAGATCAATCGTACTGAACGAGATACGGTTGTCAAATGGAGGAAGGAAGGAAAGTTGCTAGGGAAGTAGGCTTAGCCCGCGCCTTGACAAGGCTATTGCCCCTCCTTCTACACGTAAAGAGAGGAACTGAACTGTCTCACGACATTCTAAACCCAAATTCCTTCTCGTTTGAACAAGATAAGTGTACAAATGAGTTGAATAATACAGGGTTTCTCGTCATGGTCGTGGATTTTGACCCAAACACTGACTATTAGAAAACAAGTGTTTTTAACATATTTTTAAACATTATTATATACAAATCCTGCGAAATCCTGCGAAATCCATCGAAATCCTAGCCATCCCCTTGAGATTTTAAAATCCTATGCTGGTGGGATTTCAGAGACATCCTAGGATTTCAAATCCGGATAATCCTACAAACCAAACACGGGATTGGAATGGATTTAAAATTCAAATCCCTCCAATTCCATTCTATTCCGGAAAACCAAACGCGCTCTTAGAGACTTATTAAATTATTTTGATGATCTAATAATGAGATTAAAATGTCATATTTGAGTTAATTATATTATTGAGACGCTTTAATTTTGAAAGATGGATTTATAAGATTATAATGTTTATTTTGACGTTTTGGGATGTCATCGAGATTTAGACTTGGGGGTTGACTAAGGTTAAGTTTAGGTTGACGGAATTAACCAAAGGTTGATTTTTTTACCACGTTTGACCCACAAATATTTTAATGATGGGGTCACATTGAGTTATTTGAGACATATTAGGATGCTCGAATTTGAAGTTTGACTTTAGATCGGGTCGAGTTGACCATAGTTGACTTTTGTTGACTTTTACAAAAATTAAGCCACTAATTGGATAAGCTGGTATGAAGGTGTAGGTTTTTAGTTAAGAGTTATCAGTAGATGTTCTAAACACGATCAGGTAAGTCTTCATGATTCTTACAATGGCATGCATATCTAAGTACAAATTTATTTTGAGCATTATATTATTTATATGGTGATATGTATGTCTGCATGATGTTTCAGTTTTCATACATGATAAAATATATTTTTCATGTATTTTATTTAATGATCAGTTGCGCGCTACGTGTTTATTTTGTTTTCAAATCACTCTAGCATGTTATTTCAGTCGTAAGTTTTATGGTTTGTTTTAACGGGTGGGCATTTAACAAATAAGTCACACAACAAGTGGCACGACCACGTAATGGGTGTCCAGACAGGTGTTGGTCGAACGACCCAGGGAATACGATTGACAAAATGACCCATACCCAATGAGATAGTTCATGAGATCTCTTTTCTTAGACGTTGCATGTTTTTTAGAAAATGCATATTATTTGGTACAGAGTTTATAAGTTAAGATGTATGATATGAAATGATTTTATTCACGCAAACCATGAACTCACTGAGCTTTATAAGCTGACTATAGTATGCATCTCAGGAACAAAAGGTTTCAGGTTGGACAAAGGAAAATGACATACATGGATGTCATGCCCAGTTAAGTTCATTATTTATGTTTAGTCATCTATGATAGATAAAATTGTAACACAATCCGGTATGGGACGGGTTAGCATTAAGTTATATATATATATTTTTTAAAGTCTTCCGTTGTAAACGGTCTAAAGTTTTAATCTAGTTGTAATTTTGGAGTATCTTTATGGAAAAATATGGGTGTTATAAGTTGGTAACAGAGCAGTGGTTCAAGAAAAATAGGTTACGATTTATAGCCTAAGCTTGAACGAGTTGTAAGATAATTCATAGATTAGTATGAGCATAACGCATGTTAGATGCAAGATAATTCAACACAAGTATAGTATAACATTGTTTGGGAATGTGATGAGGAGCATCAAATGGACACACACTATGATGTTGGTCGCAACTCGAAGATTGAAGATTTAATCGTTCAAACCCATGAAGTTCAAAACATAAATGGGCCAAATGCATATTCAGGAGACCCACTTTCCAACATTGTTGGCCCAATTACAAGAACAAGATCTAAGAAGCTAAAGGAGGCTCTCAATTATTTAATTAGAGAAACTTGGGGGAGAGAATAAATTATAATGGAGGAGTATAAACTCAAAAGAGTTAATATGTTGCATATTTTGGGCAAACCCCAAATGAATCTTTCAAATAAATAACATTTTAATCTAAAAATCATCCAAATTTTCCAATACATTTAATATGGAAGATTTTTAGAGTGTTATTTTAAGGAAAGATTTTTAGTCATTTTTTGTTTGGTTTCCTTATTATAGGTAAGGAAATAATATTTTTTTTTAGTTTCCTTTTCTTGTAATCCTTAAGACTATAAATAGGCTTTTATTTTCTTTAGTTTTTCAATCAATGAAATTTCATATTTTGTGAGGTTTGCCTTCACTCTTTGGTTCTTTGTTGAACTAATTTGGGTATTGCTTGATTAGGTAAAGTAATTCCTTTTGACTTATCATTCAAGGTTTGCTTCTCTTGAATGTGGCGTCCATAGTCTAGGTTCTTTATTGCTAAGTGTCGTTCTAGGGTTTTGATTCTTTATAATCAAAGTTCTAGTTCCGTAGTATATAAAGGGTCGAGCTTTAATTAAGGTTTACTTCACTTTATTGAAGTTGGGTCTTGATTCTTTGAAGTATTATTCCTTCATCTCAATCTTTAACTCATTGGTTCAAGAATATCTAGTTTTGCAACGAATTCCGTATCACAATGCAATAAATAAGTGTAGTTAGTATATAATTCATCTAATGTTCTTCTTTTAGAGATGATTGGTGTTAAGAATGCACGTAGGGTGCTCAGAATTAAAGCCCGAGCAAGTATGTCATAACAACTAGTATATGGGCTTATGCCCGAGAGTAGGACACTTGTAAAGAAGGTCCAGACTCCAGACATTGAAATGTCACGGAAAATTTGGTTTTAATAGCTTCAACAATCTTAGTTAGAACTTGAATTGTTTTGTATATTAGTTTTCCATTGACAATGTCAGTCTCAGTCAACTTTCAGTTATGCATGTTTAGTTGGGTATGTGTGTGAAGGATTTTATATCGAGATATCGGTAATTCAGACAGGTAACTGCAAAGATGCATAAATGTTACACGTATCGTAAGGGTACCCATGTATACATGTCTATTCAGTTCAGTTAAGTAACACGTACATATTGTGGACACTATACATTGTTGGTTCAGATAGATAGATGACCCTTACAATATGCCAAATAAGTCTAGATCTCGAAAGTGTCTAGCCTTGTATTTTGTTTAAATACAAATTGTATAGAGTTTTTAGGCACCAGATTTATTGTTTCAGATCAATTTAAATGTTACCACTTTGAAGTAACATTTGCTCATATTTTTTCTATTTAAAATTATGGGCTTTGACTAACGGCATATGGGTTAAGAAATACGACTGTAGCGTTATAAACCTAGTGAGTGTATTATGTATACCATACTTAGAGAAGTTATATTCGTTATTTGTAGTGTGCTCAGTTATTCGAGAAATAAGGCTAAGCATGTATAATGAGAAAAGTTGGTCTCACAACCATTAAGTTGTAAGAAAAAGAAAATTTTCTTGTGAGTCGTAGATTCAAATTTTCAGGTTTTTTCGTCATGTGGTTGACAAGAACGACATCTAAGTAAAGCCAACAAACTCAACGGTTGTCATACTTAAACAGTCAAGATAAGTAACTGATATAAATGTTCATTTTGGTTACTAAATTATTTTCGGGGATTTATTGACGGTTCTGTAAATTACAGATATTTATGTCAGCATAGACCCAAACAAAACAGTAATTTAGTTGAGGTCATTAGGAACAAGTCTTTCGGTTATTGAAAGTAAAAGTAAACCTAAGTATAAATGATTTTTATGTGTTATTTTTTATCAATGGTATTTTTTTAAAAGTCTTTCGGTTATTAAAAACTTCATATCTATTATGTTTTATTTTTTATCAATTGTTTTTTAAAATCTATAACTACTGCATATTTTCTATTCCAAATCTATTTTTTAATTCAAATTTGTTTTTTATAAAAATATTCCAGACCTAGCTTTAAAAAAAATACCAGATCTGATTTTATAAAAAATTCCAAATCTAATTTTCTAAATATGACATGTTTTATTTAGGGGCCGTTTACCAAATTCTTACCCGGTAAGCGCTTACTGGCAAAAGATTCACCTTCATTTACATTATCGTGTAACATCATTGGCTATGAAAATAGATTGTTGGTAAGCATTTTAAACCCGGTAAGCGCTTACCGGGTAAGAGTCGTTTCTCACGCTTATCGGGTAAGACTTTTGGTCCTTGTCATATCTCTTACCGGGTAAGATTCTCGTCCTTTCGATTCTCATCAATAAGGTAAATGACATTGGTAAACGATTACCTGGTAAGCGTTGAGTAAACGGCCACTTATTATCAATGCTTTTTTGAAGATTTATAACTACTATTTTCTATTTGAGATTTATTCTTTATAAAAATATTCCAGATTTGTTTTTAAGAAAATATTTCAGCTCTTGTTTATATAAAGAATTCCTAAACCTAACTTTAAAAAAATTACCAGATTTGATTTTATAAAAGATTTCTAGATTCAGATATGATTTTATTAATTATTTTCCAGATTTGTTTTAAAAAAAATATTCTAGATCTATTTCAAAAAAATATTTCAGATATGTTTTTTATATGAAAATTAATGATCTATTTTTATAAAAAAATTCCAGATCTGATTTTATAAAATAATTTCAGATATTTTTAATTAAATTTGTCCAGATTTGCTTGTATAAAAAAATCCAGATTTGTTTAAAAAAATTATTTCAGATATTTTTTTTATTAAAAATTTACTGATATGTTTTTTATTAAAAAATTTCTGATATGTTTTAAAAATAAAATTCTAAATTTGTTTTAAAAGTGTCATTGTTGGCAAACAACAGTTACTTATGATTTTTTACATGCTTGAATATTTGATTTATATCTTGTAATTATTTTTGTAGTTCGCATCCATTGTGAAAATTTAGCATCAATATGTTAATACTTATGAAGGACGCCAGATTTGCAAACATTGAGAAAAGGATATGCAAGAGGGTGCTCATACTGTTGTGTGAAATGTTATTTTTGATAGGATGTTATTTCTAAATTGTTGTAGATGTACACTATTTTTTGATAGGGTATTTTTTGTTTGTTGATGTACATTTTATTTATTAAATATGTGTATCATAGAACAAGTATATATGAAAAATATCTACTGAGAATCAACAATGGAGTCACAAGTAATCTTTGTCTTTAGAAAGAGAATTTCTTACAAAGGTTCAAATACAAAGTACGTTCAAAAGTTATGAAAAAACAAGCTAATAAGAAGATATTTACACCCAAGGGTATTTACAAGGAAGCCCCTCAACTTGAATGAAATTTACAAATTAAACCCTAACATAATATATTTGTGAAATGTTGATTAGGTCTATTTAATATGTATTATTAATAGAAATATGTGTATTTGTTTTTTTAAATAAAATGAATTTTTAGTGACGGTTTACTGACAAAATATCCATCGGTAAAACTAATAATTGAAAATCCATGATTGTTGGAGATCTGTTAGTAAAAGCAATTCATCGCTGATTAGTTGTCGATAATTCGTTGCTAATTAATAATGACCATCACTAACCCTCACTAGTAGAGACCGTCGCTAATGGTGGCTATCACTAATCCTTCGATGAAAATGACCGTCTCTAATCCATCACTGAATGGCGTCGCTTATCCGTCGTTGATAGTATCACGAACTACCTTTTCACCGACGGGCTTTTAGTCACGGATTAGCGAAGGAAATCACTTTCAGTGATGGTTCAACGACATAATTTTTCGTCACTGATAGGGTCAATTTTTGTAGTGAGTGTTCGTTCTCCAAATTTGAGTTTTGCTTTAAAAATGGGATTTGGCTACCAACGTCGTTAAAAATGTCCATTAGAACCAGAGGTAAAATGGTCCATGTAACACCCAAAATTTTTGGTAAGAAAAGTCATCATTAGACATGTTTAGAGATTTCATGTTATGAGTTACCTTATAAGAAATGTCATACTTTATACCTTTGCACGAGTCGAGGGATTTCGAATGAGAAAAGTCGAGGTTGAGGTTCTATACACTCTGGGCGAGAGTGCCTTGTGAGAGTGACATTGGTCACAATTGCCGCATCACAATCGTTGAACCAGAGGACCCCTCGGTACACTCTGGACGATAGTGCCCTACGAGAGTGACACCGATCACAAACACACGGCACAGTCGCGGGTCGGGGTGCCCTTTGGTACATTCCATGCGAGAATACCCCGCGAGATTTCCCTGGGCACAATCGCCGGTGGGCCCCAATGTGTTAAATGATGGATTTCTTCAGCATTTATCATTTATTCCACACCTACTTCTTCCCCTTTTATATCAAGTCAACCCTCTCTCATTTATTGCCATTTTGGATGCATTCAAGACATTGATTCTTGGGTTTTGGGAGATTTATAGGTTTTAGCCAAAAGCTAATATTGTGAGTTCATCCTACATCTTTTAACTTTATACATGTCAAAATATTACCATTTTAACCTTAAACTTCCCTTAACTTTGTTTTCCGCATTTGATGAATTTTGACCTAGCTTGGGTATTTTGAGAAGTTTTAGGGCTTATTCATCTTTATATAAAATGAAGGGGTTTTATGGTATGCGTTATAAAATATAGATTTATATGCATATTCATATTTGGATACTTGAATAACCCATTTTCATTATATTCATGACTTTTACTTCATTTGGGAATTTACTTGGTAAAAGTGAGCTTTGGAAAGAAGTGTATAAATGGTTGGTTTTATGAGTTAAGGCTATTTTGGGTAGAATAAACTCTTAGAAACCTATTTTTCGAAATATGTTATATTGGATTTGAAAATGGTCAATTGCTAGCCTTCCACATGAAATCTTATAAGTGTTGTTGATACAAGAAATATATATTTATGTATATATTGATCATGAAACTATATGTCTGATTGTAGTTTGGTCATTATGTTAATGTGACGAGCCTTAGACTAATACAAATGGATCCATAGGTAAAAAGTCGGTTTATTTGTGGGATAATTCCCGTTTGTAACTTGTTGAGACATTGGGTCCTCGAAAGGCAATTTGGTACGATTATGTGGGACCAGATACTAGACATACAACGTAAATGTAATCCTAGTGAACGGGTATAATTAGGATCAATGGGTGCTCTCGCCCACATCTGAGTATGATCCGACAAGCTCGTGGCCTTGATCCTTGTATTGAGCTCGCAACATGGGGAGTAGCTTAATTTTGTGTTCTGCTAGAATCCTTGGAAATCGGGTGTCCCCCATTATCGCAAGATGCTTTTGGACCGTGTGTTTCGTATGTGGTATATTTGGAAATCAAAATTGCTCCTCGGGTTTAAAAGTCATTTATTGTCAATCTACGCTTTATTTTATTACATAAAATGTTTATTCTCACTAGGCTTAAAGCCTAACACTTTTCTTAAATGACATGTATATCAGGTTCCTTTAACGGCGGGGTTTCCAAGATTTTAGGGACGAGTGTCGGCCATTAGTGGCATTTTTTGGAGTTAACTTTTTGGAGAATTGGCAAACAGAAAGGGATAGATACTTTTGGGATATTGCATTGACAACAGTTATAATCTAGATATAAAATTGTTTAGATTGGTATGTTGTCGACTTTAATGTCAATTTATAGAAATTGTTAACGTTATTATTAATTCCCCCTTTTGGATGATTTCGCTTATTTAAGATGTCTTGTTTCACAGATATTGCAGGTTTAAATTCTTATTAGTTTTACCATGTTTCCCCTCTCCTTTTGCAATTCATTTTTGTTTTTTCTTGTTTATGTAAAAAACTTTATGGACTAACAACGTAAATAAATCATATATATATATATATATATATATATATATATATATATATATATATATATATATATATATTATAGGGTTAGATTCCAGTGAGAATTTGAGATTAACGTGAGAAGTGGTTATCAACCGCTGGATGAGAAATGGATGTACATTAAGATGAGATATGTACCCAGATGGACCAGATCAATTCCCTTCTTAGTCGCAATTCATTTGATTAAAAGCGGTCAACGGTTCAGATTAACTTATCACGCTTCACACGTTAACCTCAACTTCTCACACGATCCTTCACACACACACACACACACATATATATATATATTACACATAGAAGACAAATCAAATTAAAAAATTCTATTGTTACAAACCTGCAAACCAATATTTATGGAACATGATTAGAGTTCATTAATAAAAATCAACGTTTTATATTATAAAATAATCGATATATTTATGAAACCAAATATTAGTTAAACTAGACGAATGGCTGAGATTGGTTTGATGGTTTTTAACATTTCCATGGTTTGTATATGATCGAGACTCATTACACACAAACATATACACATATAGCCAACATAGGGTCGATGATGGTTTCCACCACATGGTCGATGATGGCTTACATCATAGGGACGATGACGGTTAACACTCGAGATCTCCCACCATGACATCTCAGGCTAACCTTCCCCACTCCATTTTGCTACGTCATCATGGAGATACACAGGTGGAGGTTTTTTGATCAATTACAGGGGAGATAGCACAACTCCAACCCCATCCTCTTCCTAAACCTACGACACCACCCTCTCCCACTACTATGATTTAGTCCCATAACCTCACTCCCACCACTGGGTTTTGTCACAGATGGTTTAATGTTGATCCAAACTCTCTTAATGATTTAATGATGCCCCTTTGAAATACTTAGTGAAAATTATATTTAACATATGTATGTATTAGTACTTCACCATCAACGATTATATATTGAGTCTATTTAGTATCGATGATGATCTCTGATGTATTTTGTTGAATGTAATCCCTGAAGACAAGTTTCGCAACAAAGATGTTCATCAATGACATCGAAGACAAAGTTGATAAACATGTGATAGGTATACTCATGATCTGATGCGGATATCAGTGAAACCAAGACAAATCTACACACGCGACGAATCAAGAAGAAAAGCTTCAGCGATATTGACCTTTATTCAGGCTCTCTGATAAAATACTTCATCAACGATCACTGATGATGAAGCTTACACTCCAAGGTTCATTTGTCTTATCCTTTGCACAAATAGTACGATGTGTCAGAATAGACATACTTTTGTCCAAGATCGTACAAGAACTTTGAAGACTACACTGTTTACCATACGGCTAGGAGCATGTTGCTAAAAGTCAGAAGCATGCACCTAACCAAGTGATGACACGTGTAAAGTACCTCTGCCATGCATTAAATGCACAGGGTATATATATATAGAGGTTATACTTCATCGTGAACTGTTTCTTTCTATTTTCATATCTCTTAGTGTATCTTATAGAAATCCTTGATTTCTATAAGTCTCTCAACCTCTCTTTCTTAGGGGAGTAAATGAGACGAGACAACTCACAAGCTACTCGAGATCGACTCGGTCAAAACTCGTTCAACACTCGACTCGAATAGGCTCGACTCAATCTCGATCTCGACTCGATATACTAACAAGTCGAGTCGAGTGACTTGATACTCGACTCGATAAGCTCGTGAGATACTCGATAAGCAAAATAATAATAATTAGTAATAATATTTTAATTTAATTGATCATAATGACAATAATGATAATAATAATAATAATAAGTTTTTTGAATTTTTTTTTGGAAAATGACGGTGTAAAAGATATGCGTGAACTCTTGAGAGTGTGTCTAATCCATCCCACATTGGTGGGATATAGAACTCGTTGCTTTGAACTCCACTATATATAGACCTTTCCCCTACCTTGTTTTTACATTATTTGATTTTGCTAAATGGTTTGAGCCTTAGGGCTTGAGCCTATGTGATTGTTTTAGTAGGAATACCCCATGAAAATGGGTTCATATTGAGTTCTTTTACACATTAAACGGGTTTGAGCTTGATCCGAGTTTTCGAGCTCGAGTTTGAGCTTGGTTCGAGTTTTCGAGTTTGATTCGATTTTTTAGCTTTGATTCGAACTTGAAACGAGTTTGAGTTCGAGTTTGCAAATTGGTTATTTAGTTCAAGTTGAGTTTGTTTTTTCAGTACTCGTGAGTTTTCGAGTCTAGTTCGAGCTTGGTAATCGAGTTTCGAGTTCGAGTTCGAGTCGAGTTTGTATTTTCAGTTATGGAGAGTTTTCGAGTTGAGTTCGAGCTTGGTAATCGAGTTTTGAGTTCGAGTCGATTATAATGATACTCGATCTCGACTCACATCATTTATACCCCTACTCTTTCTCTTGTTCTTGTGCGACCCACTTAGTGTTTTTCAAGTTTGTTTAGATTAGTTTTACTTAATTTTATTCCGCAACAAACTGTAAATTATAATTTGATTTATCAATAAACAATTTACTAAACTTAAAAATTGTGTTAGTGTTCACCCCCCCCCCTTTCTACAAACTTGTATATCACCTTCGGGACCATCAAGTGGTATCAGAGAAGATTGTTTAATCCATAAATAAGATCTTGCTTAATTGTTTTCCTTGCTATTCTCTAAAATGGCACTGAACACAAACTCAAATTATTATAATAATGGCTCTCTCCGTAAACCTCCTCGATTCAGCTGAGACAACTTTGCTCTCTAGAAGAATTGAATGATGCTATGTATAGAAGGTGTAGATCCCACTATACCTGAATATGTTGAAAATGGAACTTATGAACCATTTATCATCATAGTTGTAGTCCCTGCCACTGCAACTGCTGGAGTTGTCACTGAAAGACATGCTGCCAAAGAAATAAGATAATGAAGTGATGAAGACAAGAAGAAAGTGGGTCTTGATGCTAAAGCTAAAATCATTATCTCTATGTCATTAACTGATGAAGCTTTCCATTCTATCATGCATCTAAAAACCTCTAGAGAAATGTGGGACACAATATGTGTTCAATATGAAGGCACCCCTGAAATCCAAGAAATGAGAAAGATCAACTGGTAAGACAATATGCAAGTTTCATTTGTGGTAAGAATGAATATTTATTTGATGTTCACCAGCGATTTAGTTGCTTAATCATTGATCTAAGGACAGTTGTAAGGACCTACTCTAACTCTGAGGTTCTTACTAAATTCTTGGAATGTCTTCCTGAAAGCTGGGACAGTTATTCAATGTGTCTCAAGCTGACTAAAGACTTAAATCACCTTTCTCTTTGTACTCTTTATGGGATCTTGCTCAATTATGAGCAGTCCAATCAACAAAAGTAGAATCTTATTAAAGATTCCAAAGACTCCAAAAGCATACCTGTTGCTTTAGTCTCTTTAGAGATTATCCCATCTCAGCGATCTACTCTTATTATCACTGAGTTAGACTCTAACTTAGACGATCCATCAGACACTGACCTTTCAGAGTTTGATGAATCTTTGGCTCTTTGACAAACTCTTTTAAAATATTTGCAAGAAAGAGCATTTTCAGAAGATATAAGCCCCTCTCTATATCTGACAAGACTAAGTCAACACCTGTTAATAAGGCAATGGCTACTTGCTATAAATGCGAGAAAGTTGGACATTTTTCCAGCGAATGCAGACCAAAGAAAGCCTTCAAACCTTCTTCATCTAGAGATGACAAATACCTAAAGCTGAAAGAAAATTATCAGAAGCTGAAAGGCTTCAAGCGAAAAGATAATGGTCTGATCGCTGAAGAACACGAATGGGCTGAATCAGAAGAGTCAAGTTTTGATGAAGAACATGCAACTAATATCTGTCTAATGGCTGAGATTAAAGAACAAGTGGAAGAACCATCTGGAACATCCACAAGCACTATCACCTCTCAGGTATTAATATCTATTGATCCAACTCTTACTGAAGCTGAGAGACATCGCGTTTTTGATGTGCTGACTATTGATTTATACAATGCCCTGAATGGCAAAACTCAAGATGGAAACGAAAATATTGATTTAATTGAGCAACTTGATAAATGTCATCTAATGATCAAAGAACTGACTCATTTAGAAGAAAGTTTTGAGAGATCAGGTTATTGTAAATGAAATTATGAGCATTGAACACGAACAAGCTATCATTGCTCTCAAGTATGAGAAAGCTACACTTGAAGGATGGTGTATATCCTCGGTTAAGATCATTGATCTAATAAGTGCTTAAATCCCTGCTCATGATAAAACCGGTCTTTGATCCATGCTAAAATTTAGAATGTTTGTCTCATCTATCCCTGACACTTCCTATTCTCAGTGTTCTTCTTCTTCTTCATCTACTTCTATCCCTGAGGGTTTATCAAAAAGTTCTAAACTTGCTGATAAAGGGAAATCTGTTTCCCATCATCCTTTGAAGGCTACCAAAGCACCAAAGCACCAAAGCTAAAGAAGGTGTGATCCCAGGTTTCAAGCAATCATATGAAAACAATTAACAATCAAAGATTAAGATGAGAGAGATTGAGTCACAAGCCTTGTCGTATTCATATGTATAACATGAAAGGTTACAATGACTCAATGCATTACAAGTGTACTAAGATGCATACACAAAACAAGATAAAAGACAAGCCATATATAGGATCAAACAAGCCTTGACCTCTATACAAGCATACAAGAAAAGTCAACACAATAAAAGGTAAACACACTTACAAATTGACTCAAAACTATGATCTAACATTATCCCCCTTTTTGAGCAATTTGAAAGTCTACAACTTGTCCATTTCCTCATGCAAATTCTCCTTATTCCCATATACCCTTCAAACCTTCTTATTGCTTGTCTGAATATGATTCTATCCTGGATAGCATCAATAACATTCTCAGTAAAGATCCTTTCCAATATTGGCATATGATCATTCTCAGCTAATCTCCGCTTTTCACTTTCTTCATACTTGGCTTGCAACTTTTTAAGAACATCTTCTAAAGTACCATCAGAATACTTTGGAATTTCAGCAGCTTTCATAAATCTTTTCTCCTTTTTGTCAACATTCTCATACACAACTCCAAGTTCTGGTTCTCTTAGAACTGTGTAAAGTGGAGTATCTTCAAGCAAAGGATGAGTCATGTCAGACATAAGCAAATAGATTCTCTTTTGATTTGTTTATATGCCTAACTTGAAATCATAGAGATATGTTGAGTAGATGTGCCTTTTGATAAATCTCTTAATAGTATCTAGAGAAAATACTATCTCAGAGTGCCTGATGGTTCTGTCTCTGAAATCATGGTACATGAATTCAATAACTCTGAGGTTTATATTGGCAAAATCAGCTTCATTGAAGCTATAAATCTCCAAATTCTTTCTCTGAACAATAAACTCAAGATACCAAATCCTCTTGTATTGCTTCATAGTCACCCTGATAACATCCAGAATTTCAGACTTGCTTTTAAGAACCTTGCATGTTCTCCCCATAATTTACAGCATTCTGATGTAATATTTCTGATACTCTGGAGACTTATCTTAAATCCCCAGAAGTTGAGCTTGATCAATCTGTCTAATATAGCTCACAAAAATCTTGACTCCCTCCTCAAGGTATGGAACACGTAGAGCTCGTCTGATTCTTTTGATCTCTTCAATGGTAGGACCAAACTCATCATAGCTAGTGAAAGGAGTAGAACCCACTACTGGAGTACCTAAAGGACCTGCTTCAGTTTCTGGAAACTCTGGCACAAGTAGTGGTTCTCTGACAAACACCGATTGATGTTCAAGACTTTCAGGATTTTTCTGATATGGCAACTCTTCTTCAGCATGAACATCAGAATCAAGATTAACAGTTGCATCAACATTCAGATTGACAATTTGATCAGCATCATCAGGTTGAAGAACATTGGGATCAGGAAACTTAAACTCACTAAAAGATGGAACAGTTGGAACAACACTTGGTTCAGGTAGTTCAACATGAACATGACTTAGATGAAGTTCTTCAGGAGTGCTCTGAGAAAACATAACATTCAAAACTTCAGTGTCTTTTTCCTCAAATAGGTCATCAAGAACACTGGCGTCATGAGCTGGTATCCCCTTAGCTCTCCTTACTATCTCAGTTACCTTCACTTCTTCATCATCAGAAGGTATTTCAACAAAATCACATTTCTGCACTTCTTCTTTGATCTCCCAATACATCTCATATTTGGCATTAACTTTAGCAAAAGAATCATCTTCAAGAGCAATGATATCAGGATTTGGCAAACCTGTTATCTCCAAAATTTCTTGCCTTGTTGCAATCTTAGGATTTTCAACCATTGATTCAACACTTTCTCCAACATACAAAACCAACTCCAATTGATCATTTAGCTCAGTACCTTGATCAGCTCCCCTTTCTACACTTTCAACATTTTAAGCTCTTTCTTCCACCAACACTGTTTCACCAGAACCACCAGCAACTGTTTGCTTCTCACTTATCTCCCCCTCATGATCATTATATGGATCATGATCATGCTCTTCAGTAGAAACAATTTCCTGGGCTTTGGAAGATGTTTGAACTACCTGTTTAAGATCAGATAGAGCAAACAAAATGTTAGATTTAAAAGAATTAAACTCTAAGGAATTGACCAAATCTGTTGGTTTCACAGATTGTGGTGATTGACTATCATGGTGGGATTGTAGAAGGGTTAAAATATCTGCATCTTGCTGAGTATTCGTGTGTGTCCCAATAACAAATGATTCAATAAAGTAAACAAATAATTAACACAATAATGCAAACCTGATATTGATTAATCAATTGATTCAACAGATTACAAGCTTTGAAGAAATCGATCTATCTCTCTGTTTCCTCTTGTTCACGGCACCAACAGCTAGCCTCACAATCAATGATTAATTTCTCTATTAAGCTCCCTTTTAACCTAATCACCTCTAAATTAAGCCATTTTATACTTAGGCTTGATTAGGCCTAATGGGCTTTGAAAGGCTTGGGCCCAACAACTAAAACAAACTAAATACTAAAACAATAAAGACTAATAAATAAAATACTTAAACAGACTTTGACTATTTATTACAAAAGGACCCTAGACTATTTGTTGAGACGACTTTATCATCTTTGGCTTCAGATTTCCATCTTCAGATAATTATGATCTTGAATCCAATAAATATGTGCTTTAACAATCTCCCCCTTTGGATCAAGATCATTCTTTAAGCTCAGAAAATGTAATCTTATTCTTTGTCTTCAGAATGTAACAATCTCCCCAATCGATGAGAATATCTTTTGGAAAGAAATTATCTCCAGTTTCAGCTCGGAATGCTTCAGCAAATCATCTTCAAAGAAAATTTCTTCAGTTTCAAAAACTTTTGATCTCCGCATTTCTTGATTGATGCTTCTCCCCCTTTTTGATGAAAAGAGCAAAGAGTTCATCAAAACGTGTCTTCAAGAAATTTCTTCCACCATTGATCTTGCAAACAGAACCACTGAGTATTCGTCAATTCATAAAGATGTGCATCCAGATCTTTGCAAATCTAGACAAATTAGAAAATGAAGTGTAACACCTGAATCAACAAATGAATCAGTTAAAATTGCCTGTCAGTAACACAAAGTCACTGTGTGTAACGAATACACAATATAAAGGAGCTTTTATGATGTTCACTCCCCCAGGGCAATTTCTATTAACGTTATGACAAAGAAACAAATTTTGTGTGTGTTCGTGCAAGTGATAGAAGAAATTAAGCAAAAGATGTTTGCTTATACGGCTCAAAATGTGTAAACCACTGAGATAAGTAGGTAAACACAGACTCAATGTGCATGAGTGAAATGCGAAGGTGGGGCAGACTTCCTTCTTTTCAATATCCAGATTTTCCAAATGAAAATCAGATAGCATATGTGTTGCGTCCCCTTTGAAAATGAAACATTTTCTTGTTGAGAAGAAAATGAGTGGCTGGTGGGGTAATGTCAAAAGTTGGCATGGGCTAGGTACCTATTTCAATAATGTTCACCAAAGAAATGTGAAGCATTAGAAATGTGGCTGCCCGGCTCAGAAAGTAGTTGGTGCAGAGTTTGATATTCTTTTACTCTGATCTCTCACCCTCTTTCTTTTAATCTTTCAGATCACAGCTAACCAAAACTCTCTTTTAACATTTCTCTCATCACACATCCCACACTCATTTCTTTTGACTCCTCACATTCAGTCACTAAAGGATTAACTTCTTGGGCAGGAAACACTAGTTAAAGTGAATCCATAGAAGTTCAATGAAGTCCTAGCACACTGATCCCATGTTTTCCTATGAAGCATACGTTGCTCAGGTGATTTAACTTGATCAGTTAAAGCTCAAAGATGAATCAGAAAACATTTAAAATCACACTTCCAGTTCAAGAAATCTGTTTAAGAATAGGGAAGTGGTTTGAACATTTAATAACATGTTTTCTTATGATTGAAAGTTGTCCTTCTTTCAACCATGGATGAGATGAAGATTAAGAATTATACCTTTTGAGTACAGTCTTACATCTCGCGAAGTCAAGCTTAAAGTCATAAAGATATGATCTTTGAAGCACCTCTCAACCTACAAAAGTCTAAAGATCTTGTCAAAGTAACTTTATTCACTGAAATTAAAATGACATAAAGCAGTAAAACAATTAATGTACGAGTTCTGATCAGAAATAATCAGAAGTCATCACCTTTACTCCCCCTGAAATTATGCATCAGAAAACTTATCAGTGAAAAATATAAACATTGACTCCCCCTCAAATGTTGTTTATCATATCTGACAGATACATAAAATTTCATAAAAGTATGTACTCCCCTTTGATGGTTGATTTCCGCATTGGAGTACAATCTCTTATCAGCACAGGAGTAAGGTCTTTTGATCACTGAAGTACGAGTCCTAAACTGTTGTGTTTAGAAGTCAAGCTTCGTTGAAGTACGGGTCCTAAGCTGATTTACTTAGAAGCCTTAGTTCTCCTACTCTCCCTTGACAGTAGGTGCCTGCAACACAGAATCATCCTTTTTCTTTGGTACCCACTGGTATTTGGGTCCATGTTTGT
The DNA here is from genome assembly GCA_954870635.1 of Arctium minus. Classification (NCBI taxonomy): domain Eukaryota; kingdom Viridiplantae; phylum Streptophyta; class Magnoliopsida; order Asterales; family Asteraceae; genus Arctium; species Arctium minus. The sequence goes on along the minus strand of OX941090.1, from coordinate 67,485,113 downwards.
TAGTTGCAGTTCTTATGGGAATAACAGAGTAAGAACCATACCAGAAATGATCACTTGTTTTATGAACAAGATCATGTGTATGACAGTAAGAACAATAGAATTGCTTACCTGACAACCTGATTAATTGATCTCTCGTGTAGGTATGTTCAGGTTTACCATTATGCACATTGTTCTTCTTGGCTTGATGTGTACGTACACATGACTTCTTTCCTTTCTCGTCTTTCTTCTCTTTTTCAACTGGTTTCTTCTTCCAGACCAGTTCTTCTTCTTCAAATCTTCTTCTTCTTCTTCTTCTTCTGAATGTATCTGAACCATCTATATTTCTATCATAGAAAAGGTTAGTACTACGAATCTGATCACAAGATTCAACTAACCTTTTTGATGAAACATTTTTCTGATTTGAACTTGATGCAGATTTTTCAAGCACTTTAATCGTCGAAGCAAAGTTGTCTCTTTCTTGAACAAGCAGGTCAATCTTCTTCGTGAACTCGAACTTTGCTTTCTGATCTTTCAAGGCACATTCAGATAATTCAGATAGCTTGACAGTCAACTTTCTAATCTCAGTTTCAAAGAAGTTTCTCTCTTCTTCAAATCCCTTCTCAACATCATTTCTCTGGCCGGATATTTCTTTAAATAAGCCAGTGTTCTTCTGTTCAATGGCCTTCTTTTCTTTGGCAAACTTTTCCCTTTCCAAAATAATTACTTTCTCAAATTCAGAAGTCTTTTGAGAAAGCTTTAAACATTTAAGCTTAATTGCCTTCTTTTCGTCTGCACATTTTCTCGAAAAATCTGAGAATTTCTTTATAAATGCTTTCTTTTCAATATCAAACTCAGATCTTTCTTTGGCCATCTTTTTCTCCAGGTCAGATATCTTCTTTTGAAGCTCAGCATTTGCACTCTCCAAATCAATAACTTTCCCATTGTTCTCAACAGAATCTAGTTTCTGGATTTGAGCATTCAAAGCAGAAATCTTTTCTTTTAGTTCAGAGTTCTCAAATTCCATAAACTTTACTCTTGAAGACAACTTTGGTTCTATCTCAATCTTCTCAATATGTTCCCATAATATCTTTCCTGTAGCATTTTTACTGTCTAATGTAAAGAAAATCTCTTTTGAAATCTCTTTTATCATTCCTTTCATTAGGAAAGATCGAGCTAATTTGTCAGCTTCATGCCTTTTTCTTTGCTCGTCTGAGTACATATCAAGAGGTAATTTATACTCTCTTTGTTCATCTTGACCATTTTGTCCAGCTACGGTGAGAAGTTTAGTTGGAGGTGTCATGATTCCTTCTTTCAGAGATTTTCTGATATAATCTCCCAAATCATTTCGATCGATGAAGTCTATGAACTGATTTTTCCATGCATCATACTCTCCTTTGAAGAGTACCGGTGGCTTCTCATCCGTACTGATTGAAGGAGCTTTGCTGGAAGTCATACTGATATTGATTATAAGATAAGAACTTGAAAAATGACCGTTAGTCAAGATAAAATCACACAATACTGACAATCTTAGAATGAAATTCAGAAAAATCTGATCACGAACAGAACTTTGTCCCCCTTCGCAGACTTAGCATGGGGGTCCCGGGGCAGCGCCCCTAGAGAATTTTTTTTGACATTTAGATGCCCTATTACAGTTTGCAAAAATCGACCGATATGCTGACTGGGGATGTGCTTCGACCGGTAAGTGAAAGGACCGATATTATGTTCGACCGGGAACTTGTAAAGTCCGGTCGAGTGATTTGACCGATATAGAGTTCGATCGGGAACTTGTAAAGTCCGGTCGTGTGATTTGACCGATATAGATGCTTTGACCAATATGACTCGACCGATATACTCTTAGACCGGTGTTACTCGACCGATATACCCTTAGACCGATAGTGTGCTGTGTGAGTTCCGGTCGAATGCTAAGGACCGATATAACTTTGACCGATAGAATGCAAGACCGGATGGATGTTTGACCGATACTAAACAAGACCGATATGTTCTTGATGCAGTATCGACCCAGAAACCAAAATCAGTCCAGAAAAACACTCGATACCACGAATTAAAGTACCAAACTTTGCCAATATGATCAATTTACCTACTAGAATAGATTACAATAAATTAATTTCAATAAAAACCACTTTAAGAACAAATTGATTGATGACACAGTGTCGACTTCGTGAACGAATCCAGAACAACAAATTCAACAAATTGATAATCAAAATCGATGCAATAATCAAATCAATCAATACCCAATCATTATAATAGGTAAAACAAACACAATCCAACCAATAATAACTTGAAAGAACAATCACACAATAAAAATTATGAATCTTTTGACAGAAAAAGTAGAACCGAAAACAAAAATTTTCAATTCAATCTGTCCTGCTCTGATACCAATTGTGTGTCCCAATAACAAACGATTCAATCAAGTAAACAAATAATTAACACAATAATGCAAACCTGATATTGATTAATCAATTGATTCAACAGATTACAAGCTTTGAAGAAATCGATCTATCTCTCTGTTTCCTCTTGTTCACGGCGCCAACAGCTAGCCTCACAATCAATGATTAATTTCTCTATTAAGCTCCCTTTTAACCTAATCACCTCTAAATTAAGCCATTTTATACTTAGGCTTGATTAGGCCTAATGGGCTTTGAAAGGCTTGGGCCCAACAACTAAAACAAACTAAATACTAAAACAATAAAGACTTATGTATAAAATACTCAAACAAACTTTGACCATTTATTACAAAAGGACCCTAGACTATTTGTTGAGACGACTTTATCAGCTTTGACTTTAGATTTCCATCTTTAGATAATTATGATCTTGAATCCAATAAATATGTGCTTTAAAAATTCGGATCTTGGGATAGAAGTTTTGCAAACAACAAAGACTTAAGCTAATCGATGGATAGGTCAGCAGGTTGAGTGTATGGAGTTTGATGGCTTTGTTGGGTAGGCTCAGGTTGAGATACTGGGTCTTTTCCTTCCAATAAACATTTAATTCCTCCAATCTCCTTCTCCATCTTCTCAAAAATCCGGGATTCAACAGCCTTTAAGGCGCTGTCGAGAGTTCCTTTAGACACGAAGTCTGGGTAAGTAACTCCGGTATCACTTAGATTAACCGTTTGCATGTCAGCTGTAGAAACAACTGCATGGCCTGTGTTCATTGTTGGCATAGACGTGGCAATGAAAGGACTTCCATCCGGTCCTCGTAGTCCGAATTGCGGATCTACTCGGGATGTTTCGATCGGGTCACTAAGACTTCCGATGGTAGATGTAGCAAATAGTGTCCTAGGAATAACAATTCGTAAACGATATGGCACTAGACTCAATTGTGTAGGAACTGAAGTCGAGAACTGGGGTTGCGGTTCTCTTGTTTCAATACCTTGATCCTACGAATGAGAACCCGGTAGATTATGTGCAATATCCCCATGAGAAGCTAAAACTATTTCTTGTTGAGAAGAAATAGAGTGGATGGTCTGGGTGTGCGATTGCATAATTGGGCTACTTATGTCTTCACTTGCACGCAACACATGAAGCAAAGTGTTAGATGTGGTTTCCCCTTTGGAAATGTAAGTTTGGGTAATCACACACTCACCATGTTCTTTTCCTTCAGTCTCACTCATTCTATCCAAGTTTTCAACTAAATCTCCCTCGCTCCTCCTTATTTCTCCTACAATGGAAGTAATAACAACATCAGCATGAGTCTAATCATCCACTTCCATGGCATCAGTACCATAGAATGGTTCAAACAAATCAGCTTGATCATCAGAATGAACATCAGCAACTTGTTCATCAGATGGAACATTCACACGTACTTCAGGATGAACATGGAAAACATCATCATCATCATCATTATTATCATCACCATCTGATCCACCATTGTTAGCTGTCTCAATATCTGTTTCCTCATCATCTTTAGAGCTTGATGAATAAGGAACTTCACTTTGTTAGACTAAAATTGTATTCAAGATTAAATAGAGGGTCGAATGTTGTAAGAGTTTGATAGTTAAGGGTTTTGAGTTGTAAAGTCAACTATTTTAACTTAGTATAAATATTGTTAAGTCAGATTTTATAGTAATCATTGTATTTATAGGCTTGGTCTAATACCGTGTTTAGATTGTGTATTCTGTGTAGTATTAACCAGGGTATTTAAGTCCCTTGTGGCTTTGGTGTTTGTAAGAAATTCACGCACATCTAATAGAGATCTTACTTTGCGCTTTCTATCTCTCTCTCTCTAAGATTTAGTTGATTTTGGGAAACGTTTTTCGATTTTGAATTTGTGATTGAATCAGAAAATTTGATCAATTTTCTTGATTTTTTCAAGAAAATCTCATTTTTTGATTTTTAATCAAATTCGGTCTGGTTTTTTGAACGAATTGCCTTGATTTCTGGTTTGTTGGATTCGATTTTAATAGAAAAACATATTTGATTCACATCAGATTGCAAGAAAATCGTGTTTTGATCTTCAATTTTGAAAATTTTCGAATTTCTAGAAAAATCGTTTATCGTACTGTTCAATTCACAAATCATCAATTTTGTGGTTTTTTGTTCGATTTGGTTGTTTGGAAGTTGTTAGAAATCAGTTTTCGAACACTTTTGTGCATAAAAATTTCATCAATTTCAAGTTTGGAATCAATTTTTAGAAGTTTCTTGATTTTTTCATCGTTTTGCGCCAGATCTAAATTTTGCGCTAATTCGTCAAAGTTTGCGCCAGATTCATAGAGTTTTGCGCGAGTTCATCTGCACTTTGCGCCATTTCTTCATCGCTTTATAATCTAGAAGACACGCACATTAGATACAATCAGAGTCTTGGTAAGAAAGAACTTGTGCACACACGCTGAAAACACACACATGTGAGATATGTGACTTCGTGTTAGATCTATGACTATTGTAATTACATGATTTGATCTATAAAATATTGTTTTCCTAATTTGTTGTTAATAATATGCTAGTAATTTTGTGTAACAATTGGTATCAGAGCCATGGATTCAACAATTTGAAACATTTTTGAGTTCGTTTCTGAGTTTCAGTTTCTTGAGCGGATTTGTGAGCAAAAATGAGTTCTTGATAAAATTGGTTATTGATTTGTGGTCGAAAAATGTTTTAAAACATTTGTGTGCGATTGAATTTCACAAAAACATCATTCTTGATAGCTAATATGTGATATCTTGAAAAGTTTTGTTCGAAAGTTTGTATAAACACTGTTTGACCAAGATGTATGTAATAGATTGTAAATTTGATTGTGATATTGCATTGGATTGATCATTGTACTAACCTGATTGATTTTATGAAGTTACAACATCAGATTTGGAGATTTGGATCGATTTCTGGATTAAAATCGAATTTTTTAGACTTAGAACTCAAGAACTCGCAAGATTCGTGCAATTCGTACGAAGAACTCGCAAGAACTATGATTTAGCAGATAGAATTCGCATAATGTCTATCTAAATTCTTTAAGTAAAGAATTCGCAACACTGTAGTCTACGAATTCTCGTAGAATTCGCATGTAATTTCAAGAAAATTATCTAAGTAAAGAATTCGCAATTTTGTTGTATACGAATTCTGAAGAATTCGTAAGAGAGTATTTTACGAAAAGTAAGATTTCGTAGGATCTTTCCAAGATTTCTCTAAGTACAGAATTCGTAAGTGATACGAAAAGTTTGTGATTTTTTCAAAATTTTTCTAAGGAAAGATTTCGTATCCTTATATCTTACGAATTCTGCATGTAAGTTGTTTCTATGCGAAAATTTTTTCAAGGAAATTTTTTCAGGGAAGAATTTGTATCATAGAGACTTGCGAATTGTGTAGGATTCCCATAAGGCTTTATACGAATTCTGAAGAATTCACATATGAGTTCTTGCGAATTCCTTACATTTTGTTATCTCTTGCTTGCGAATTTCTTCTATTCCATTTTCTATGCGAATTTTTCTTTTTGATTAATGATACTTGCGAATTCTATACTTATTTTTCATGATAATTGCTACTTATTTCTTAATACTTGTGAATTCTAGACTTTAGAAATTTCAGTTTCTGAAATTTTTTTCAAGTCTTGCTCAGATTGTTGAGTTAAAAAGATCATTACCAGCTTATTTCTCTTTGTGTGTGCAGATATATTCATCATGTCTAAAAAACTTACTTCCATGGGTTCCGAATCTAAACCTCCGGTGTTGTGTGTCGGAGAGTATGCTCAATGGAAGCGGAAGATGGTTCAATTCGTAAATCGTAAGAATCGAGATTACATGACCTCAATTATAGATGGACCTAAAGACCCTATGGTGACTGTAGCTGGTCAGGCAGCTACTGATACTTCTCCTGAGATACCTGTTAGATATGTACCGAAGCCATATCAATACTTCAATGAAAAGGAGAAGGCTCAGCACAAGATAAATGAAGAAGCTCTTATCTATCTTATAATGGCTATTCCTAATGATATCTACAACCGAGTAGATAGTTGTGAATCTGCCAAATCCATGTGGGATGAGCTTGAGAGACAGTTTCAAGGTACTGAACGATCGCTACAAGCTAAGTTGAACCAAAGCATCAATGCTTATGAGGGTTTTCAAGCCAAGGAAGGAGAAGCATTAATGGACACGTACAACAGATTTAATATGATACTGAATGACTTGAGGAGATATGGGATGAACAATACTGTGTCTGAAATAAATTACAAGTTCATCAAGAACTTGAATTATGAGTGGAAGAGTTATGCCATAAATATTCAGATGACAAAGAACATGGCTCAAGAGGATGTAAATGACATCTTTACTACCTTATCTCAGCATGAAGATAAGGTTAAGATGTTCAACGAAGAGAAAAAGATTGTCAAAGATTCACTACCCTTGTTATCTGAAAGAAAAAAGGGATCAAGCTCTAAGTCCATTTCTACCTCCAAGTACAAGTCTAAGAAGTCCAAAGCCTTCCTCACAGAACTTAGTGAGTCAAGTTCTGAAGAATCCTTCGATGAGACTGAGATGCTTTCTGATGAAGACATACAGAGATTCGCTGAAAACCTGGCCCTCATCACTAAGCAATTTCAGAAACGCTTTGGAAATAAACGGTTCTCAAAACCTAAGTATGACGGGTAAAGGAAGGAAAGATTAGAAAAGTACAAACCGAGGTATGGTAAGAAAGAAGAAAAAAGAGACGAGAAAAGAGAAGAGAAGAAAGAAGAGAAATCTGAGCCTAAGTATGACAGGTGTTATAATTGTGGTAAACCTGGCTATTTCTCAAAAGACTACAAGTTCAAAAGGGTAAAGAACTCAGAGTATTATGCCAAGAAGTCTTTACTTCCAAAGAAGGCAGAAGAAGGGAAAGAACTGATGGCTGAGGAAGAGAATTGGTTCTTACAAAGCTCAGATGAAGAATCAACACACTTCACACATGTGTGTATGATGGCAAAGATTGATGATAAAGCTGAAACCTCATCTGACAAATCTGATTGTGAATCTGAGGTAAGTACTCTTTATAACCCTGAACTTGTTGAATCTCTCATGGCTCAGATTCCAAATATGGAAAAAGAGTTTGAAATTTTAAAAGGAAAACTTAGCAACGAAAGACAATCAATGTTGCATTTTCGTGATGAAAATGCAATATTGAAGGTTGTTGTTGAGGATAAAGAATCAGAGAAAGATGCCTTAAAGAAAGAAAAAGAAGTTTTGTCATCTAAAATTTTGGAGCTTGAAAGAAATCTTGTTAATTTGAATTCTGAAAAAGGAGAATTTAAAATTAAGTTTGAAGCTTGTTTTCAGGAGCGAAATGAGGCATATTGCAAAATCAAGCAACTAGAGGATTTAAACTTAAAAAGAGGACAGACTGAGCAAACGTTGAATTTACTAACAAACAAACTCCAATATCTCCGTTTTTATAATGCTAAAACGGGTTTAGGTTTTGAGGAAAATGATATTTTAAAGCGAGACCCAAAAAACTTGTATAATTTTGATAAATTGGGGTCAAAACCTAAGAAAATCCCGGATATTCATGATACGTTCGTTAAAGCTGAAACTCTTAAGTCTGATATCTCTTCTAAAGGTAAAGAGGTGATTGATGATGATACATTGAGTTGTGCTGATTCTCTTTCGAGTTTTAAATCTGTTGGTTTTTCTTATAATGAGTTGAACAACAACTATAAAAACAGGAAACCGGAGTTTGTTGAGTTTCAATCATTATTTTCTACATTTTCACCAACAGAATCAGCCAACACTAAGACAAATATACCTGAAACTCAATGGCAGTATGATGAGTATGAATCAGACTCCAATATCTGATTCAGTCACTTCTGAATCTCCAAAAGAGGTTAAGACCAATGAGTGTTTAAATGTCATGAATAATAACATTAAAACTAATTTTTAAAAGAAAATGACCGAGGAGATTTTTGAAAACATGATGAATGCTACATATCCTGTTCCTATCATTGAAAAGTTAGAATCAAACTCTGAGCTGAATCAAACATCTACTTTTGAGCAACAAATCAAAGATCTTCAAAAGCTTATTGAAGAGTTGGAAGATGAGAATTGTGATCTCAAATTCAAACTTGACAAATCTTTTGAAGAAAACAAAGAACTCTCAAAAGAGTTAAATGGTTTTGGTAATCCAAGAATCCTCTAAATCACAAGAGAGAGAAAGTAGAGAGAGAGAGTAAGAGCAAAGATGTAATTCTATATTGAATATGCGTGAATCCTTACAACAACCAAAGCCCAAAGGGACTTAAATACCCTGGACTTATACAACACAGATAAGCAACCTAAACACTGTATAAGACCAAGCCTATAAATACAATGATTACTATAAAATCAGACTTAACAATCTCCCCCTTAGTAATCATTGGCGCTGTGGTCTTCAAAAGCAATCTTCAAAATCAGCACGAACCATCTAAGCGACTTTGTGAAGAAGCTTCTTGACTTAAAAAAAAATTCTTCTCAGCATCTTTTAAGCTCTGTTGTCTTTGCTGCCTTGACAAGACTGGACCAGTTTGTAATAAACTTAAACGGGCAATTGATTCATCAGCTTGTTCTTTAGATGACACACCTCTTTTAAATGTACAAGAAAAAACTGTAGTGGTCGGAGCTTGAACAACAAATAGACAAGTATAGTTGAAGAAATTTGAAACTTGAGAAAATCTTGATCAGCAGATAAACTTTTGAACTCTTTGTCTCTTTATCATCTACTTAACTTCACCCCCTCATGACCTTGATGATCTGGATCAACTTGGTCATGCAAATGTTGTAGACGAGACAACTTCAAATCTGCAAAAATCAAAATAAAGGAGAAAGAGAAGAGGTTTGCGTGACACGTTGGTGGCGCAAAGTGCGTTTTGCGCTTGCGCTACCAACTGTTGGCGCAAAGCTGAATTAAACTCAGAAATCTTACTTCATAAGCTCTTTGACTCCCCCTACACAAATGCACTAAATATGACAATTCAAGTTAGCATTCATATAGAGAATCAGATACTCCCCTCGAAACAGATATCATCTTTTAGAAAAATTCTCCTTTTTCACTCCCCCTGAATAATGCACAAACCCATTTTAAAAAGAAATGAGAACACAAGAATTGAAACATCAATGTAGAAAGAAAAATATACTGAATATGTATTTTGAAACAACTAAACATATAAAATTTTAAACACTAAACAAATAAAATTCTACTTAGTAAAATATCACAGATTTATTCATTAAATGAAATCAAATATATGTTTTTGGATATAGAAACAAGTTTCATTGCATATCAAATTAGAACATGTTCAGTTTCAAAAACTTCCAGCAATCTATTTAGTGTGCTCGCATGCGAACTTCGATTAGCTTCAAGAAAATGCAATTCTAAAAATATAATACAAAACTTTGCATGTACTCACACTAAGCCATCAAAAATTAAGATTTTCACAAATTTCTAGATTTATCACAACTCAAACATATCACCAAGTATCATAAGATGTGTGCTCATTGGCATCTTTTAGCATTTTGCACATTGGCATCTTCAGATGAGTGTGCTCTTTGGCATCTTTTAAGCTCGTGCGCTTTGGCATATTTTTAATCAAAAAGTTTTGTTAGTAAAGAACATGTCGTAAACGTAACTTTCTATCTGAACCTATTGCAGGATTTGGGTCAGTCGCTCCTAGACCAGTTGGTCTTAGGGGACTAGGTGTCAAGCACCCCTTGGAACTTACTTTCCCAGGTCAGAAAGGCTACATCGACACATCCTAAACCCATACATGCCAGTAGAACATGATATTCGATTTGATTCTATTGAAGGATTTGGGTTCGATCACTCCCAAATCAATTGACCTTAGGGGACCAGATGACAAGCATCCCACGGAACTTACTTTCCCAAACCAGAAATGTCACAAGTACAAACTTTTAAACTTAGAGATTTCTGTAATTTATAAGAATTTAATATTCATCTCAATCTCTTGGTTTTACATCTAAGTGCTTAGCCCATATTTTCATTACAATCCAAAATTTCCGACTTTTTAGGTTTTCTAAGCAATGTAAACTATAAATATTCCGAATCACATAACTTTAAAACAGTATCAAAAGCTTCAAACATGTTGCTGACTTTTCGACTTTTGTAAGACTTGAAAGTTGAACATATAAAACTTCAATATAAACAAAGCAACTTGAAAATATATCCTAGACACACATTTTATTCAATAGAAAGAAAAACCGTAAAACTTTCACTTTATAGAATAAAATTTGTAAAGGTTAAAATTTTTAAATTCAACATGCTGAGATTTGAAAGCAGAAAATAAAATTCAATAAAGTTTTTTTATAAAACGGCTTGTTGATATTTAGTTAGAACAAAATAAAATTCAATAATACCATCTTTCACATAATGTAAAAAAAAATTGTGTCTTAAAAGAAAATTTTGGGTTGTACACATTCAGGATTAGTTGAACATGCTCAGATTCTTGAAAAACTTTGAGAAAACTGGAATAACATCATTATCATAAATGAATGCTGTGGAATGAAAGTAGATGTACTCACAGTAACTCATTAGTCAGAAGCTTAATGCGTTGAAGAACGAGTCCTAGACTGATATGTCTAGAAGTCGTAGTCTGTGAAGTACGGGTTCTGAGCTGAATTACTCAAAAGCCAATTTTTCTCTTACTCCCCCTTAACTAGAGATGCCTGCAACTTAGAATCAATTGGAGATTTTGGAACCCACTTGTATTTGGGTCCATGAAAGTTAGTTGCAGTTTTTATGGGGAAATATTTGTTATTTTTAACATTGAAAGCACAAGAAAGATCATCATAATAATAAGCACAATCATCAGAAGAAGATAAAGCATAATCATCTGAACTAGAATCAAAGGAAGAATATGAGACATGTTTTGAAATTCGAATCATTTGCTTTATAGAGTATTTTGAAATTTTATTACAAGTAGCAAATGAATCACTTTTATAATGTTTGTCTACACATTTATCCTCAGTAGAAGCTGGTTCATCAGATGTCCGCTTTACTCTTCATATCTGCTTTGTAGACTTGTTCAAAGTTCGATCTGAAAAATTTGAATCAGAAGAATTAGAATTATCAGAAATGACTGACTCTTGTTTCTTTGACTTCTTTGACCTTCTTCTTTTACACTTTGGTTTAATAATAATCATCATTGATCGTAAAAGAATCATCAAGAATTTTCGTTTTAAGATTGGAATCAGAAGAAACAATTTCACCTAAGGCACCCATCTGATCAAGCAATAAATCTGAACTAACCTCAGAGTCAGAAAAATTTTGAGAAAGGTTTTCAGATTTTGGAAATTCCTTTTCGTTTTCTTGAAAAAGAGAAGAATGGCAAGAAACAAAATCTTGATTTTGGAAAAATAAATGTTCTTCAAGACTTGACGTCATGAAAGAAAGAATAACATCAGATTCAATTTCTTTTAAAATATTTTGATATTTCATTTTATCTTCAAGATCAATGATTTTGCCTTCTAAAACTAATGAAGGAGTATATTTCTTAGAATAATAAAATATTGGAGAGATATTTTCCTTATCAGATTTAGTGGCAAATAAATCAACAAAATCACCTGACACTGAAGACTTAATGAAAGATATATCATTTAAGCTTTTTCGGCCTTTCCTTAATTTTTTAGGAAAATATTTAGCATTTTCGCTCGTATAAACAAAAGAAATTTCCTTTTTCTTATTATTCATCCTTTTCTCATTTTCGATTTCTAACACCTGCTTTTCATTCATCCAATCAATTTTAAATTGAGGAGCATATTGAGCAAGAGTTAGATAATCGTATTTATATAAAGTTGGGGATTTTTCAATTATATTGTTTATGTTGGAATCGTGCCCATTGCCACAACAAATTTAATATTATTGATATCCTATTGGGTCGCACACAAAGTCTAAATAATAGATGCAAGAAATATTCTCTAGTTCATTTAACATCAAGTTGAAGGTTAATTTGAAACTAGAGATTTATAGAGGGACTTATAGTAATAAAGTTTGAATTGTTAAAATAGGGTTTTAACTAAGTCAAACTAGGAGTACCAAGCAATATGATTATGGCACATTTATTCATCAGGGTAAGTGTGTTAAAGATATGCTGAAAAAGTTTGATCTTACTCAAACATCAGCGATGAAAACACCTATGGCACCACCGTTGACATTAGACAAGGATCCCATTGGAAAACTGTTAATGTCACTACATATAGAGGATTGAGAGGCTTCCTTCTGTATCTTACAGCGAGCCGACTAGATATCACGTATTCTACATGTCTCTGTGCACGATATCAATAAGAACCCAAGGAATCCCATCTAATCGTTGTAAAGCGAATTTTCAGATACCTGAAGGGAACTCGTAACCTAGGTCTGTGGTATCCCAAAGACTCAGGCTTCGATCTAACTGCCTATCTAGATAGTGATTTTGCAGGTTGCAAACTAGGTAGAAAAAGCACCACAGGAGTGTTAGATCATGTTTATTCAAGTTGTAATAGTTAGTCCCTTGTTACTTTTGTTATGAATTTTTTTAAGTTTGACTTTTGTAGGTGTCAAGTAAATTGACCCTATATATAGTCCCTTGTTATTTCCTTTTTAGGTTAACTCTTAGAAATTATCTCATTTATACTATTATAGCCATCCTCCTTTTTGTGAGATTGATGAATATAATATTTTCCCAATCAATTATCTCTTTCCTTTGATTCATGTATGTTATTACTGTAATTATTATTGTGTGTGCTTCATTATGGAACAACAATTGGTATCAGAGCTACCTCAGAAACTCAGATTCAACCAATTTGTGCAGAAATTAGTTCCAGTTTTCCATTTTCGGAAACTTCACTGTTCCATTAGTGATTTTGTGATTTAGTGGTCATTTTGATGAAACTTTAGGTTCAATAGATGCATATGATGAAGATAAACATGTTTCATGTTGGTTAGAAATAGATTTTGATCAAGTTTGATTAATCTATTTAATAAATTTTAGGGTTTTTGGAAATACTCATCTACGAACTGTCAAGAATCACAAAGTCAGATTTATTGAAGTTTTTGGAAATTAAGTGATTAGGGTTTGCTCACGATCAGTAATAGAGCATATTGTCAAAATTTGGTACTGATTGAACAAGTATTGCTATGGATTTGATGAAAAGTTGAAGAAAAGGCTTAAAACATAAAGTTTTCGCAAGACATGGTGAAGAACTCGCAAAGCTCCTAGAACTTTCAGGACAAAGGCTAGAACTCGCAGGATTAAGAATTCTCAAGATTAAAGTTGAAAATATTCAAAGTGCAAGATTCACAGAAGTGTTCCCTGCGGAAGTCAAAAGATTCGCAGACTGCTTCCTTATGAATTCTTGAGAGTTCGCAGAGTATAGCTTACGAAAGTTTTAGAATTCGTAGACAACTATCTTACGAATTCCACAAATTTCTCAACCCTCTTGATTGTGAATCTTGGTTCAAATCCTTTGGTTTGCGAAAGTTATATCCTTTGAGTATCCTTTGCCTGTTGTTTGCGAACTCTTGTCTTATTATTCACATTTTTGCATACTTGTTGATTTTCTGTACTTCAATATCTGATTTTCTGACTAAAGATCACTTCAAGCACATATTTCAGACACACATGAAAGATTCCATACACAGATGATATGGGAAATACTGTACTCACTCCAAGAGATTGTGCATTATCCTACATGCCAGAGATACCCAAAATGGAAGTTGAACTTGAAACTCTCAGATGTCAAAACAAGAAATTGAGAGATGATATGGATTCTTTAAATGTCAAAGTAAGAAAGGTTGAAGTTCAAGTGAAGTTGTATCAAGAAAAAGGTCATGACTTGCTTAAGAGAGTGGATGAGAGAAACAACAAATAAATAGCTGACGTAGAAAAGACTTGTAGCTAGAGACTGTCTGATATTTCCAAGAAGTCTGAGTCTGAGAAGAAACAGTTAGAGATTAAAGTCTCAAATATTTTAAAACAAGTTTCTGACTTGGAACAACTCATTATTTCGGAAAGGAAATCCTTTCATGATGAGAGAAAAGGTTTTAAAAACAAAAATGTAAATATGTTCAAAGAAATTTCAGATAAAAATCAGATTTTTGAAAAAGATTTTGAGGAAGAGAGAAATATTTTTGAAAAGGAAATATCAAAGCTAACTAGTAAATTGGAAAACTTATCTACTGAGATTATGTAGGAGAAAAGGAGTAAAACTGGAAATCAGAGCAAATTTGATAAACTTTGCAATGAGAGATCCAAGCCGTGTGATAAAATTCAACAACTTGAGATTGATAATACTGACTTATCTAACAAGTTAACAACTGATACATCTATTTCATCTTCCTATGATGATGATTCAGCTGAATCAGTGGGTTCTTTTCAGTCAGTATCAAGCATGTTTCAGAAAATGGTTTTTAGAAAACAAACAATGAAAACTAATGTTTCTAAACCAGATCAGATTAACACTCCAAAGTCCTTTTATGTAAAATCAGCTGATAAGAGTGCTAATCATTTTAAAAAATCTCCAACTCAGTGTCCAAGGAAAGATCAAATGATCTAGGTTGTAAAGGGTTCTCTAGAAGCAGCAAAGCTTCATAGAGCTAACAAGAAGAAGAACAGAGCTTCAAGAGGTAAGTCTTTTGCACCTGACTTTGTCAAATCAACAACTCATTTGATCAGGATAGGAAAAATAAAATTATGTTGCTCTTATTGTTACTCTGATAAGTTCACTCACAAAGCACAAGTATATAATAGATCTTATCATATCAGTGCTTATCAAATATTGACCAAACTGGACCCAAGTTTATCTTGGTACCAAAACCTAAACTTGTGTTGCAGGTAGAAGAAAAAGGAAAAGAGAAGATAGAAGATGTCCCAGTCAAGAGGGACAGAAGGAACAATGACTTCTGATTAATACAGATCAGGACTCTTGTCTCAATGTAAAAACAATGACTTCTAAGTACAACAACTTAGAACTCATACTTAACTGTCAAAAGTTGGTGTTCTTTTGGAATACAGGGAGTTTCTCTTACTCTCATTCTCTATCTCACAATGTTTGGTATTTTCAACAATTAATATCAACAACAATTGGTATTTTCAATGTCCTATCTTTATGTTGAAGGTATAGGAGGAAAATGAGCTTAATTGTTATATTTTACATGCAGATATGTAAGGGGAGCATGTATGCACAAACCTTAACAAAGATCCACAATATGTTAAAGGGGTGCAACAAAAAGTTTGATCTTACTCAAACATCAGCGATGAAAACACCTATGGCACCACCATTGACATTAAACAAGGATCCCACTTGAAAACTGTTAATGTCACTGCATATAGAGGATTGAGAGGCTTCCTTCTGTATCTTACAGCGAACCGACCAGATATCATGTATTCTACATGTCTCTGTGTACGATATCAATAAGAACCCAAGGAATCCCATCTAATCGTTGTAAAGCGAATTTTCAGATACCCGAAGGGAACTCCTAAACTAGGTCTGTGGTATCCCAAAGACTCAGGGATCGATCTAACTGCCTATGTAGATAGTGACTTTGCAGGTTGCAAACTAGGTAGAAAAAGCACCACAGGAGTGTTATATCATGTTTATTCAAGTTGTAATAGTTAGTCCCTTGTTACTTTTGTTATGAATTTTGTTAAGTTTGACTTTTGTAGGTGTCAAATAAATTGACCCTATATATAGTCCCTTGTTATTTCATTTTTAGGTTAACTCTTAGAAATTATCTCATTCATACTATTATAGCCATCCTCCTTTTTGTGAGATTGATGAATATAATATTTTCCCAATCAATGATCTCTTTCCTTTGATTCGTGTCTGTTATTACTCTGATTATTATTATGTGTGCTTGATTATGGAACTACAATTGGTATCAAAGCTACCTCAGAAACTCAGATTCAACCAATTTGTGCAGAAATTGTTAGACTATAATTGTATTCAAGATTAAATGAGGGTCATTGTTGTAATTAGTGTTTGTGTGTGAGTTGTAATGAGCATAGAAGGTTTGACCTTGCTTGGTCATGTTGACCTATATATAAGCAAGTAGTTGTGTTGTTTATAGAGTGACTTGTGTAAGTAAGAGATTAAGTGTGTGAAAGTGAAGGTGTAATATTGGTGGTTGTTGAGAGAGAGTAAGAACACACACACACAAAGAACAAACACACATACGTGAGATCTGTGACTAATTGTTAGATCTGTGATTAATTGTAATTTATATGTTTGATCTAATAAAAGTGTTTGTGTCAATCTAAATGTGTTATACCTAGTAAATCTTGGGCCACAATTGGTATCAAAGCCAAATCCGTTTGAAAATCAAGAAAATGTTTTGAGTCGTACTGTTCACGTCACTGTTCATAAAAGTTCAAATCAATTTTGAGTTTTAGTGGAAATTTTGATTTGAAATCGATTAGGTTATGTTCGTTTTGTGAAATCGATCGAGTTAGTATGTTTTAATTCTTGAAATGCATGTGATTTGATCATCAATTTGAAGATTTGGTGTTTTTCGAGTTTTTGAGTTTCACGTACTGTTCTTGAATTAAAATGTGATGATTTGTGTTTTTAATCGAAATTGCTTGTTATGATTGTGTTCGAAATGTGTTTGTGAATGAATTGTAAAACATTCAGATCGAAATTCGAGGTCTAGATGAGTTTTTGGTGCAAATTTGTTGGTTTTATAGGTTTGCGTTTTATTCATCTAAGGTTTGCGTTTGATTCATTCAGGTTTGCGTGTGATCATCAGAGTTTATGGTTGTTCATCTTGGTTTGCGTGTGATTCATACTGGTTTGCATATCGAATGTTTCTTTGTGCTTGATTTGTATTTTGCGTATCACTTCACAAACGCAAACTGAGTCTTGCGATTCACGGCACAAACGCAAAGTGGTGTTTGTGTTCCACACTACACACGCAAAGTGTAGGTTTGCACTTCTCGACACAAACGCAAAGTGTCGTTTGCGTTCCACTCTATAAACGCAAAGTGGCATTTGCGTTTCACAAACTGAACACGCAAAGTAATCCATATCACAAACGCAAAGTATCGTTTGCGTTTCACAGCACAAACGTAAAGCTAAGGTTTGCGGGTCACTCGACAAACGCAAACTAAGGTTTGCGGGTCACTCTACAAACGCAAACTAAGGTTTGCGGTTCACACTGGGACCCCCGTGCTAAGTCTGCGGAGGGGGACAAAAGTTATTTCTGTGATCAAATTCTCTGAATTTTTTTTAAGATTTCAGTAATTTTCTTGATTTGATTGGATTTAAAGATCTTTACTAGCTAATATTTTTCATCTTGTGAAGGTACATACATCTTTCAATCATGGCAAATGAATTTCTCTCTATGGGATCTCATATAAAGCCTTCGGTCTTATCTGTTGGAGATTATTCACAATGGAAGAAAAGAATGATTCAATTCTTAAATCTAAAGAACAGAGATTATATGACATCTATTATAGATGGTCCGGGAAATCCACAATCATTTGTACCTGGACAAGCAGCCACAGATACATCTCCAGCAATCGCAGATCGATACGTGCCAAAACCATATCAATTCTTTACTGATGTGGAAAAGGAAAGACATAAGAATGATGAAGAGGCACTTATCTATCTTACTATGGCAATTCCTAATGACATCTACAATCGCGTAGATAGTAGGGAATCTGCAAAAGATTTATGGGATAAATTGGAGAGACAGTTTCAAGGATCAAAGAAGTCAATTCAGACAAAGCTGAATCAGAGTATAAATCCATATGAAGGTTTCCATGAGAAAGAAGGAGAGACTTTGTTGGAAACATACAATCGTTTCAATGTGATACTGAATGATTTAAGGAGAAATGGGATGAACAAGTCAGAATCAGAGATCAATTATAAGTTCATCAAGAACTTGAACCGAGAATGGAAAAGCTATGCTATCAACATTCAGATGACCAAGGACATGGCATAAGAAGACGTCAATGATATCTTCACAACTTCATCTCAGCATGAGGATGAAGTAAAGCAGCTTGGTGCTGAAAAGAAGATGGTCAAAGATTCTTTACCCTTAATGTCTGAACGTAAGAAAGGGACAAGTTTCAAGTCCAGTTCTTCTTACAAGTCAAAGTCAAGGAAATCCGAAGCTCTTCTAACTGAAGTTACTGATTCAAGCACTGATCAATCTTCTACTGAAAGTGAAGAATATTCAGATGAGGATATGCAACAATTCGCTGAAAATCTGGCTCTTCTCACAAAGCAGTTTAAAAGTTTTGGAAAGAACAAGTACAAGCCGAAATATGAGAGTTACAAGAAAGACAAGTACAAACCGAGATCTGAAAAGAAGTATGAGAAAAGAGGAGAGAAAAGAGATGAAAAGCGAGAAGAGAAGAGAGAAGGAAAGAAAGAAGAGACTGAGCCGAAATATGGAAGATGCTATAACTGTGGAAAACCAGGTCATTTTTCCAAGGATTGCAAGTTCAAGCGTACAAAGAATTCTGAATATTATGCTCGGAAAACACTGTTAGCAAAGAAGGTGGAAGAAGGTCAGAACTTAATGGCGGAAGAAGAAAATTGGTTGTACAAGAGTTCTGATGACGAATTTGCACACTTTACTCAGGTGTGTATGATGGCCAAAGTAGATGAGGACATTGGATCATCTTCTGATCATTCTGACTGTGGTTCCGAGGTACGTATTCAATCCTTAAAGGCTCAAGTTAAGTTCATGAAAGAAGAATTTAAATCTTTAAAAGGCAAACTTAGTCATGAAAGACAAACAATGTTGAATTTTCGTGATGAAAATTCAATAATGAAAGATGTGGTTAAGGAAAAGGAATCTGAAAAAGATTGTTTGAAAAAGGACAAAGATGTTTTAAATTCAAAGATATCTGAGCTTGAAAAAGATATTGTAAACTTAAATGCTGAAAAAGGTGATTTTCAACTAAAATTTGAAGCGTGTTTTCAAGAAAGAAACGAGGCATATTGTAAAATCAAGCAACTGGAGGATTTAAATCTGAAAAGAGGACAGACTGAGCAAACATTAAATCTTTTAACAAACAAACTCCAAGATGTCAGATTTTATAATGTTAAAAAAGGTTTAGGTTTTGAACCAAATACTGTTTTGAAAAGAGCACCAGAAAATTTGTATAATTTTGATAAAATGGGCTCTAATTCTACAAAACCTGATATTCATGATACTTTTGTAAAAGGTAAAGTTGTGAATGATGATGACATTTCATCTTGCGCTGATTCTATTTCAAGTTTAAAATCTGTTGGTTTTGCTTATAAAGAATTAAATGAAAGTTACAAAACAAGAAAGATAGAATTTAGTGATTTTATTTCTCTATTTTCTCCTTGTTTTACCAACAGAATCAGCCAAGGTTGAAGAAAATAATACTGAATCTCAGTGTCAGTTTGATGAATCTGATTTAGAAACTGATGTTGAGAATCAAGTGTTATCATCTGATTTATTCACGACAAATTCCTCAAATGGTTCAGAAAGTGAAAATATCATGAATCAAAACCTTAATTCTGATTTTTCAAAAATTATGACTGAGGAGATTTTTACAGAAATGATGAATGCTTTAGATCTTGTTCCTATTATAGAGAAGATGGAACCAAACTCTGAGGTAAATCAAACATCTAATTTTGAGAAGCAAATCACAGATCTTCAAAAGACAATTGAAGAGTTAGAAGATGAGAATGTTGATCTCAAATTCAAACTTGACAAGTCTTTTGAAGAAAACAAAGAACTCTCTAAAGAGTTAAATATTTTGAAACATGATTTGTTTAAACGAAATATTCAAGATAAAAAGATGTTTGAGTCTCCAAACTGGAATGTTCATTCTAATCCAGAGTTTGATACTGTTAATTCTAAAACTTCAGTTGTTTATACTATTAATCCTGAATATCCTCCGAGTATTTTTGAAAAAGGAGAAGCTTCTTGTACTTCAAAGCCAAAATCATCTTCTTCAAAGAAAACTAACAAGATTCTGTTTCCTGTTTCAGATGTAAAAAGGCAGAATGGTAAAGAAGAAAGGATGAAGAATGTGAAGGAAAATAAAGTTGTTAAAAATAAATGTAATATCAGTGATAGTGGTAGTTTGATGTGTAAAAATTCAAACGTTTTCAAATGTCAAAGTTACATGGATGGTTGTACCTCATTGGATAAATCTAAGATTTTGACATTTGCACATAAGAATTTTATCTGCAAACACTGTCATGATAATGCATTTATCATTCCTTCCATTTATCCTAAATCTAAAGTTGTCAAGAAAACATCACATGTCAAATCAGTTTCTAAATCCTTAACTCATCAGGCTAAAATTTTTCATGCTAAGATTGATCATTTTTCTAAAAAGAAAACATTTCATGAGCTTAATGTTAAAATAATATGGAAATGGGTACCTAAGCCTCGCTATGAATGGCGAATCAAGGCTAAGGTAAATGATGTTGATGAATTGCGAAAAGCTAACAAGGAAGGACCCATATGGATATGGGTACCTAAGCAGAAGTAATTTGTTCTTTTTGCAGGCCTCACATACATGGTATATCGATTCAGGATGCTCGCGCCATATGACAGGATTTAAGCATCTACTTCATAATTATGTTGAGGAACCTGCCGGTACTGTAAGTTATGCAAATTCTGAGGTTACTGGATAGATTCGAGGACACGGATCGTTAACAAATGGCATTGTGACGATCAAAAGAGTACTATACGTAGAAGGACTTGATCATAATCTTTTCAGTACAAGTCAATTATGCGATAGTAAATTTCAAGTTCGGTTTACGGATAAATGCTGTTACATTGAAGATAAAGATGGTCGTGCAGTTTTTAAAGCTAAGCGGAATGCAAATATTTATTCTGTGAATTTTCCAACACTTTCTGTCAGGATCGAATTCTTAACAAGAACTAATTCTCAGAAACAATATCAAAGAAGTTTGCGGAATAACACTTTGATATTCAATGAAACAGTAAATCAACACAGTAAATATGAAGAACAAACTGTAAACTTGTATTGAATGCTTTGAAGTTACAAGATTACACACTCAACCTCAATATTGATGAACAGACTCACCAATACGAATTCTACTTCTCTAGAATTAGGATCTATGCCTTGAGGTTGATTTTCTCTAGAACTTACCCTTAGAATCAATTCTGTCTAAAAACTATGTTCTATCTTCTATACATATACTATATATATATACTGAAGATAAAATATAATTACAATTAATAAAATATCTTCAGAATATCTTCCATCATTATCTCCAAGCTTTCCATAATCTTCAGTTTATCCAGCTGTCATCCTTTCCATACAGATCTCCATCTTATAAGCAGTATTAATCATAAGCAGCATTAATACTTTGAGCAATATTAACTCTAGCAGTACTAGCAGCATTAATCATGCTCAGCAGTATTAACTCTAGCAGTATTAACTCTAGCAGTACTAACCATGCTCAGCAGCATTAATCTCTTCAAACAATACTAACTTTGAACTAGCAGTACTAATCTTGTTGAGCAACATTAACCATCAACTAGCAGCATTAAAGAACAGAAGTACTAACTAGAAGTATTTACTGTTTTCTTCTAGCAGCATTAACTAGAAGTATTAACTAGAAGTATTAACTGTTTTCTTCTAGCAGCATTAACTTTGTTCCAGCAGCATTAACTACAACTAGCAACATTAACCACAGAAGTAGTAACCATGATGTATTAACTTCAGAAGTAGTAACCATGATGAACTAGAAGTAGTAACCATGTTGAACTATCCTTGGCATATTTCAGACCCAACAATCTCCCCCTAACTTAAGTTTTCAAAACTGAGAAGTTAAGTTCTTCAACATAGGGTCTTTATGATAATTTCAAAACTTTCTGCAACTTCTAGTTCTTCTTGATTCAGTTTCTGCTGTTATCTTCTTTTCTGTTTCTGCTGTAGTTAATGCTTTATTTCAGCTTCTTCACTTATCTCCCCCACAAAATAAGATTTCATATCAACTTGATTCTCCTTCTCATGTCTTCTCAAGTTCAGTTGTTTAAGTCTCCCCCTTTTTGAAATAATCATGATCTGTGCTCCTTTTCATCTCTTTTATCTCCATAATTTGATTGTGAACTTTCAGACTAATTGTACCAAGTGTATCCATCAATTCTTTGTAGTTAAATCTGTCCTCACCTCCTTTAGGTGTGTTTACCACCTTTGAAGGATCCTTGGATCTTTTAGTAGAGATCTTCTGCCTAGCAGAAGCACCTTCTACTCCCTTGGTTTCTTGGCACCAGGGACCTTCAGATAATTACTCATCTAAAGTTGCCATGGGGAAGGTCTTAGATATGTTCACACTGTCCTGTCCTGCACTTTGAGCAAAGTCAGTAGTGTGAGCCTTACAACCCATATGCTCTTGCATCTCCTTATTGAGCACCTTCTTGAGGTTGGGAGACACCTCTATGGTTTCCCTTTGGATATTCTCTGATGAAAAATGATCCATCAGAGGGCTTGTAGGTTTTGAGGTTGAGGATACAAGAAGGGAAGGAACCTTCTGTATCTTTTCCTTATATAGTATGGTAATTGGGAATGTTGGTTTGACAAAAGAAATCTGAAGATTTATGCTTTGTAGTGGAAGGTATGGATAGGTCATCAGTGGGTTGGTCTAATGAGGGCTTTGACCCTGATGCCTTACCTTCTTGATTGTGGGACACCACCATCATTGTTGAGAACAATGGGGTGTCAACTCCTTCAGAGTCTCTAGCAGATCTTCTCATGTTTGAGAAAACCTTGCCTTTAGGGGGTTTAGGTACATATACCTCATCAAAGTGAGGTATGTCCGTCAATTCATTATTAAGTACTTCTTGTACAAACCTTGGATACAGATAAAAACTTTTTGATTGATATCCAGGTTTGACATTAAATCATTGAAGATCATTTTTAGGTATAGAAAACTTACATTAGCAGTAGTAACACTTATCAGCAGCATTAACACAGACTGGCAGTAGTAACACATACCAGCAGCATTAACACAGTCTGACAGTATTCACTGAACTAGAAGTACTAACTACCTTTCACTATTAGCAACCAGAAACACTTTTCTTACCTTCTGCTGGATCAGAAGTAACATGTCCTCCATCAAATCTTTTGAAGAATTTGAAGGCAATCCATGTTCCTTGTTATGTGCCAAGAGCAACCATTATCTTCATTCCAAATGCTCTTCCTCTTGAGCTTTTGATTGCCCTGCACACTTGATAAATCAGTTAGTCTTTGATGGAACCCAAGCCAAAGTGGTCTTGGGTTGACCTTTCTCATTAATATAATCTGTCAGTTTGGTCTGAATGAGTTGTTTAGGAATCTCATGACTTGCGTACTTTGTCAAGATTATAGGCTTGACTGCATTACTACTAGAAGCAGCACTAGCCTTGTTAGCAGTACTAACTTGGTTAGCAGTACTAATCAAGTTAGCAGCACTATTCTTGTTAGCAGTACTATCTGGGATAGCAGTACTAACAGGTTTCTTTGCAATTGGAACCCAAACTTGAACAAAGTTGTTTGCTTTCTTTGTCTTTAAATTACTCCTTGGCTTATTTGGAGCATTTTTCTTTGTATTAGCAAACTTGTTCTGAGCATGATACTTTTTAGGTGCTCTTTTCTCAGCCATTTGATTCCTTCTTTGATTCCTATAACCAAAGGAGTTTTGAGTTTGTCTTTGAAAATTAACTCTTTGGTTGATAGGATTGAAATAACAGTATTTGGCAACATGATTAAGCTTTCCACAGATAAAACAAGGTTTTGGTCTATTGATTTTACTCAGATCAACCCCTTGTTTTTGTGCCCACTGATTATTCCAGTTTCTTTGATTTCCCTTCCTTTTATCATGTTTTTGGGGCTCAGATTTATAGCAAGTACACTGTTTGCAAGGGACAGGATTCACAATTGTTGTCTGTTTGTAGTGGACCTTACCAGACTTTCCCTCTGTCTTTTCTATGTCCTTAGATTTAACCCAAGTCTTTCCACATCCCTCATTGGTGATAATGTGATTTTCTAGGGGAATCTCACCACTCACAGTGTTCTCCTTACTCTTATTATTAGAGTACTCTTCTTCAGAGTCTGTTTCAACCACCACTTTGTCTAATGGATCTACCTTAGTGGCTTCATCAGACAATTCCTTCCTATTCTTGGTCTCTAGCAAGTATGATATAGGAGGGATGTAATTGTTGTTGTATGGTGGTGGTGTGGTGTTATAACCTATTCCTCTTCTAAGTTTGTCATGGATTTGAGTTTGGAGCAAAGAGTCCATTGCTTTAGAAGCATTGGAAAATTTCTCAATATCCAGCTTTGCTTTCTCAAACTCACTCTTTATCTTCTCATTCTCCTCTTCTTTCTGTTTAAGCTTAGACTCATACTGATCTTTCTCCCACTTCCAGTAGTTTGAGTCATAAGAGTGTTGAAGCTCATTGGCTTGGAAACTCTTGATCTGTTCCTCAAAACTCTCAACAATTCTTACATAGTCTTTTATATCTCTCTCTAATCTTTTAAGGTCATCACTCATTGTCTGGTTGTGATCCCTGTACCTTTTAACAGTTTCCATACAAGTTTTAGAGCAAAGATTAGACATTACCTCTGTGGGGATTTCTGTGCTTGAAGAATCTGAAACTTTAGCCATTGATGATTTCTGATTTCAAGGAAGAATGATGATTGAAGGTTTCTGAGAATACTAGCTCTGATACCACTTGTCAGGATCGAATTCTTTACAAGAACTAATTCTCAGAAACAATATCAAAGAAGTTTGCGGAATAACACTTTGATATTCAATGAAACAGTAAATCAACACAGTAAATATGAAGAACAAACTGTAAACTTGTATTGAATGCTTTGAAGTTACAAGATTACACACTCAACCTCAATATTGATGAACAGACTCACCAATACGAATTCTACTTCTCTAGAATTAGGATCTATGCCTTGAGGTTGATTTTCTCTAGAACTTACCCTTAGAATCAATTCTGTCTAAAAACTATGTTCTATCTTCTATACATATACTATATATATATACTGAAGATAAAAGATAATTACAATTAATAAAATATCTTCAGAATATCTTCCATCATTATCTCCAAGCTTTCCATAATCTTCAGTTTATCCAGCTGTCATCCTTTCCATACAGATCTCCATCTTATAAGCAATATTAATCATAAGCAACATTAATACTTTGAGCAGTATTAACTCTAGCAGTACTAGCAGCATTAATCATGCTCAGCAGTATTAACTCTAGCAGTATTAACTCTAGCAGTACTAACCATGCTCAGCAGCATTAATCTCTTCAAGCAGTACTAACTTTGAACTAGCAGTACTAATCTTGTTGAGCAACATTAACCATCAACTAGCAGCATTAAAGAACAGAAGTACTAACTAGAAGTATTAACTGTTTTCTTCTAGCAGCATTAACTAGAAGTATTAACTGTTTTCTTCTAGCAGCATTAACTTTGTTCCAGCAGCATTAACTACAACTAGCAACATTAACCACAGAAGTAGTAACCATGATGTATTAACTTCAGAAGTAGTAACCATGATGAACTAGAAGTAGTAACCATGTTGAACTATCCTTGGCATATTTCAGACCCAACACTTTCTGCATCAAGACCTGTTTGTCTGATTGCAAAAGCTTCACGAGCTGAAAGTTGGATATGGCATCGGCGTCTGTCTCATCAAAACTTTGATGCGATTAATCAGTTGGCGAGACAAGGTATTGTCAAAGGTCTACCAGAACTAAGGTTTGAGAAGAATTCTCTTTGTCCCGCTTGTGAAATGGGAAATATGAAGCGAACATCTCATAAAGCAAAGACAGAATTCTCATCCTCAACACCTCTTGAATTGATACATATGGACCTTTGCGGCCCGATGAGGACTCAGTCTATCAATGGTAAGAAATATATTTTGGTCATCATAGATGAGTACTCCAGATATACCTGGCTGGAATTCTTAAGGAACAAATCAGATGCAGGAGAGCTGATCATTGAGTTTTTAAAGAAGATTCAGGTTCGACTACAACTACCGATTATATATTTGAAAAGTGACAATGGCACGGAATTCAAGAATGAAAAGCTTCAGAGTTATCTCATATCTGTTGGGATATCTCACAACTTTTCTGCTGCCTACACTCCTCAGCAAAATGGTGTAGTTGAAAGGAAGAATCGAACACTGGTGGAAGTTGCAAGGACAATGTTAGCCTATTCCGAATTGCCAATGTTTCTGTGGGCTGAAGCCGTAGCCACTGCGTGTTTCACACAAAACCGCACGATTGTCATCAAAAGACATAAAAAGACAGCGTATGAACTTATTAATCATCGAAAACCGAATATTAAATTTTTTCGTACTTTTGGTTGCAGGTGTTACATTCTCAATGATCGAGACAATCTTGGTAAATTTGACAAGAAGGCTGACGAAGGCCATTTCATTGGTTATTCGTTAACATCTAAAGCATATCGGATTTACAATAGACGAACCAAGACGATCATGGAGAGCATTAATGTGTCATTCGATGAATCATCAACGTTGACTTCTGAATACAACAGTTCAGAACTCAAGCTTAAACAGAAAGTTTCTATTCAAGACGGAATAGAACCTGAAGTCAAACAGAATAAGTCTTCTAATTCAAATTAAATTACAACTGAATTAGACTTATTATTTTTTGATGCTTTTATGGATATTTGTGCAGATTTTGAAAAATCAAGCATATCCGCATCAACTTCAGAGGTTCCAATTATAATAGCAGATATTTCAGGACCTTCTGAAAATGTCACAATTTCAACCACATCAGGTACATCTCCACATATACATTATGAAGATACTAATGTTGATTCTGTGCATGCAGATCCAAATTCTGCAACAGAAATTCCGAGTGATTCTTCTATTGCTCCGGAAATATTTACTTCAGAAGAGGCTGTACAAGATGTCCCGATCACATCTGGGGTTGATAAATACTTACCTGCAGTATATGATGAATATGAGGAAGATAATACTCAAGACGAAGTTCATTCGATTCCAAGTACAATGAAATGGACAAGAGATCACCCACTTCATAATATCATTGGTGATGCACAGTCGGGTGTACAAACGCATGCAACATCGCTAATTTTTGTTTATATTCAAGTTTTTTAAGTTCTCTCGAGCCGAAGAAAGCTTCAGAAGCCTTGCGCGATCCAGATTGGATACTGGCGATGCAAGATGAACTTCTTCAATTTGAGAGGAACAAGGTTTGGCGACTTATACCACTTCCAGAAGGAAAATATGTTATTGGAACAAAGTGGGTTTTCAGAAATAAGAGAGATGAATCTGGAGTTGTAGTTCGAAACAAAGCTTGCCTTGTTGCAAAGGGTTATTGTCAACAGGAGGGGAATGATTATGAAGAAACATTTGCTCCTGTGGCATGACTGGAAGCGATACGAATTTTTTTATCTTATGCAGCACATAAAAATTTTACGGTCTTCCAAATGGACGTAAAATCAGCATTTTTAAATGGGATATTGCATGAAGAAGTATATGTTGCTCAACCAGAAGGATTTAATTGATCCAAAGAACCCTGATCATGTCTATGTCTTAGACAAAGCATTGTATGGACTAAAACAGGCACCAAGAGCTTGGTACGAAACTTTAACTCAATTCTTACTTGCTTCAGGATTCAAGAAAGGTGCAATTGATACTACTCTCTTTCGGAAAAAGCAAGGTGATGATTTGATTCTAATCCAGATTTATGTAGATGATATAATTTTCGGTTCTACAAATCCAAAGTTTTGTAAAAAAATTTCAAGAATCATGGAATCTCGTTTTGAAATGTCAATGACGGGTGAACTAAATTTTTTCCTTAGTCTTCAAGTGAAACAGTTACCCGAAGGCATTTTCATCAATCAATCAAAATATATTCGAGATATTTTAAAGAAATTTAACATGAGTGACAGTTCAGTGATGAAAACACCGATGACAACGGGCACACTTTTAGATGCAGATCTTTCTGGCAAATCAGTAGATCAAAAAGTGTACCGTAGCATGATTGGTTCACTGTTGTACTTAACTGCCAGTAGACCGGATATTATGTTTGCTACATGTTTATGTGCGAGATATCAAGCTAATCCGAAGGAATCACACCTGGTCGCTGTAAAACGGATTCTTAGGTATCTTAAAGGAACTACTGAGTTAGGCCTTTGGTATCCTAAGGGTTCGTCTTTTGATTTAACTGCCTATACTGATGCTGATCATGCAGGTTGCAAACTGGATAGAAAGAGCACCTCTGGTTCTGGTCAGTTCTAAGGTGATAAGTTGATTAGTTGGACTTCTAAGAAACAAAATTGTGTTTCTACATCCACCGTTGAGGCTGAATACGTAGTTGCCGCAAGTTGCTATTCACAAGTCCTCTGGATGCGAACACAGTTAAAAGATTTCGGATATACTTACCAACGAGTTCCTATCTACTTTGATTCTAAGAGTGCGATTGCGATAATAGCTAATCCAGTACAACATTCGAAGACGAAACACATCGATGTGCGTTATCATTTTATAAAAGGATCATGTCGAAAAGGGCGATATCGAGATGCACTTTGTGACTACAGACTACCAGTTGGCTGACCTTTTCACCAAGCCGTTGGATGAAAAGAGGTTTACCTTTTTAGTTAGCAAACTTGGTATGTTAAATGCTACTTCATGATTATAGGGGGAGTTTTCTAAACTTGTACTTTATTTGAATATATTTTGGATATTTCATCATATGTTGTCTGACTAAAGCGGAATCATTTGTATAATGATTACCAAAATCTTTTTCTTCCAGGATATTTTATGTGACAATGGCTTTTGGACAATTCCGTTCAAAACCCGTATTCAAAGGTTTACTTCTGAAGGATGCTTTCAAGATTACATCTTTTCAGGAAGTTTTTCGTTTGAAAGAGAGTTAGGAAATTATATTGCTATATCTTTTCTAAAAATATCTCTAAAAAGATTGATGTTTTACAGATATCAAGGGGGAGGATATCTATTTACGGATACTTTAATTGTTATATTCATTCCAGGGGGAGTTAAGGATTCTGATTCACAGGTATAATATTCTAATCCTTATACTCTATCACTTGTGAAAGAAGAACAACTTTCATTTGTGAAAATTGTTTTTCAAATGTTCAAACCACTTCACGATCTTAAAATGTTTTTCTGATTTGAGAAGTGTGAATTTTAAATGATTTTTGGATATTTGTGAAAGTTATTGTTTATCTGGCAGTGTGTTCTTTAAAGAATAATACTTGTGTATTTTATTTTCTATATACTTTGTCAAGTATATCTACACACACCAGTTCAGTATTTTCAAATTGATTATGTTATTACCATGTATCAAATGATATATCTTTCTATGGTAATACTCCCGTCGTTTGGTATTCATAATTGTTTGAATCAAACGTCATTTCATTTTTAAATGTGCTTTCATTGATAATATGTTTATATATTGTTCATATAAACAACATACGTCTTTGAATTCCCAAATATTTTTTTTCATGATAATTTGATCTGATCTTAATCATTGTCAGATTCTCAAAACATTTCTATTCTTTTCATTCATATAAAGTTTTGAGATATCTTAAATGTTCAAAATGCTCAAATTTCATTTTTGATTTTTTGAATGATCATACAAACACTGACATATGATTTATTGTTCTTTACATGTCAAGAAAATCATTGAACAACATGTACTTTTAGAAATATGGGATTTAGTGTGAGTGCTTACTAGATCTTCCATGGATTCACGATAACCAGTGTTTCCTACCCCGGAAGAAATCCTTTGAGTGATTGAGGGGAGAGGGGTCTAAAAGAATTGAGTGTGGGAGTGACCTGAGGTAAAACGGAAATGAGAGATCGGTTAGATGTGAGCTTAAATATTTAAAAGAAAGAGGGTGTGAGAACAGAGTTAAAAGAATATCAGAACTCTGCACCAAACATCTTTCTGAGCCGGGTAGCCACATTACTGATTGGTTCACATTTCTTTCGTGACCATCATTGAAATAGGGAAATAACCCATGCCATCTCTTGCATACAACCTCCCTAGCTACTCATTCTTTTCTTAAAAAGAGAATGTTTCACATTTTCTGGGGAAGCAGCATATAATCTATCGGATCTTCATTTGGAAGATGATGATATTGAAAAAGAAGGAAAGTTGCCCCACCTTCGACCCTTTCTCATGCACATTGAGTCCATGTACAATCATTGTTGTCTCAGTGATTTACATATGTTGAGCCTTATGAAACACAATCATTGTGCTAATTCTTTCAAACACAAGCACGAGCACACAGAGAATATGTTTTTCTGTCAGAACATTCATAGAATTACCTTGTGTTTTTCAATGATTGAATGCAAGTCCTGGGGAGTCAACATCAAACAAGAAACTTATATTGTACATTCGTTGTACACAGTAACTTCGTGTTACTGGCAGGCACTTCTAACTGTTTCATATGTTGATTCAGGGTTACCATTTCTATTTCGTTTGAATTTGAAAAGATTCAGATGAATATGTTCGTGAATCTAAGGCCAATCCAGATCAGATGTGAGAATGATTTTCCTATATGGAGAGATTATTTATTATCCAAAGGAGGAGATGAAAGTTCTTGAAGAATGTGCTTATCAGATGATGAGAAGTTTATTCAATGACGGATCTGACTTTGAAGTGTTTTAATGATTTTGATTCTTACAAATCATTAAAAAGGGGGAGAATAATCAAAGTTCAAGATCAGATTGAAGTTTTAAAGATTTTAGAGGAGATAAAGTTTTCAGATGATTAAAGTCAACGGTTAAAGAAAGCTTATCAAAGAAAAAGTTGGAGAAAGTCAGAGTTTGAACGAAAGGTTGTGTATTCAGAATATGCAAAAGTTAATTCAAAGAGAGAGACAAGTTTGAAGAATTGTCAAAGTTTTCGAGATGTCAAGGCCAGAAAAGATTTCAAAAGTTGAAGTTAATTATGAAGATATGAAGACCTGAAGATTATTGCCAAATTTTTTTAATCTTGAATCCAAAGGGGGAGATTGTTAGACTATAATTGTATTCAAGATTAAATGAGGGTCATTGTTGTAATTAGTGTTTGTGTGTGAGTTGTAATGAGCTTAGAAGGTTTGACCTTGCTTGGTCATGTTGACCTATATATAAGCAAGTAGTTGTGTTGTTTATAGAGTGACTTGCATAAGTAAGAGATTAAGTGTGCGAAAGTGAAGGTGTAATATTGGTGGTTGTTGAGAGAGAGTAAGAACACACACACACAAAGAACAAACACACATACGTGAGATATGTGACTAATTGTTAGATCTATGATTAATTGTAATTCATATGTTAGATCTAATAAAAGTGTTTGTGTCAATCTAAATGTGTTATAACTAGTAAATCTTGGGCCACAATTGGTATCAAAGCCAAATCCGTTTGAAAATCAAGAAAATGTTTTGAGTCGTACTGTTCACGTCACTGTTCATAAAATCTTGGGCCACATAAATTAGTTCCAGTTTTCCATTTTCGGAAACTTCACTGTTCCATTAGTGATTTTGTGATTTTGTGGTCATTTTGATGCAACTTTAGGTTCAATAGATGCATACGATGAAGATAAACATGTTTCATGTTGGTTAGAAATAGATTTGATCAAGTTTGATTAATCTATTTAATCAATTTTTGGGTTTTTGGAAATACTCATCTACGAACTGTCAAGTATCACAAAGTAAAATTTATTGAAGTTTTTGGACATTAAGTGATTAGGGTTTGCTCACGATCAGTAATAGAGCATATTGTCAAAATTTGGTACTGATTGAACAAGTATTGCTATGGATTTGATGAAAAGTTGAAGAAAAGGCTTAAAACATAAAGTTTTCGCAAGACATGGTGAAGAACTCGTAAAGCTCCTAGAACTCGCAGGACAAAGGCTAGAACTCGCAGGATTAAGAATTCTCAAGATTAAAGTTGAAAATATTCAAAGTGCAAGATTCACATAAGTGTTCCCTGCGGAAGTCAAAAGATTCGCAGACTGCTTGCTTATGAATTCTTGAGAATTCGCAGACAACTATCTTACGAATTCCACAACTTTCTCAACCCTCTTGCTTGCGAATCTTTGTTCAAATCCTTTGGTTTGCGAAAGTTATATCCTTTGAGTATCCTTTTCCTGTTGTTTGCGAACTCTTGCCTTATTATTCACATTTTTGCATACTTGTTGATTTTCTGTACTTCAATATCTGTTTTTCTGCCTAAAGATCACTTCAAGCACATATTTCAGACACACATGAAAGATGCCATACACAGATGATATGGGAAATACTGTACTCACTCCAAGAGACTGTGCATTATCTAACATGCCAGAGATACCCAAAATTGAAGTTGAACTTGAAACTCTCAGATGTCAAAACAAGAAATTGAGAGATAATATGGATTCTTTAAATGCCAAAGTGACAAAGGTTGAAGTTCAAGTGAAGTTGTATCAAGACAAAGGTCATGACTGGCTTAAGAGAGTGGATGAGAGAAAGAACAAAGAAATAGCTGACCTGGAAAAGACTTTTACCCAGAGACTGTCTGATATTTTCAAGAAGTCTGAGTCTGAGAAGAAACAATTAGAGATTAAAGTCTCAAATCTTTTAAAACAAGTTTCTGACTTTGAACAACTCATTATTTCTGAAAGGAAATCCTTTGATGATGAGAGAAAAGGTTTTAAAAACAAAAATGTAAATATGTTCAAAAACATTTCAGAAAAAAATAAGATTTTTGAAAAAGATTTTGAGGAAGAGAGAAATATTTTTGAAAAGGAAATCTCAAAGATAACTAGTAAATTGGAAAACTTATCTACTGAGATTATGAAGGAGAAAAGGAGTAAAACTGGAAATCAGAGCAAATTTGATAAACTCTACAATGAGAGATCTAAGCCGTGTGATAAAATTCAACAACTTGAGATTGATAATACTGACTTATCTAACAAGTTAACAACTGATACATCTATTTCATCTTCCTATGATTATGATTCAGCTGAATCAGTGGGTTCTTTTCATTCAGTATCAAGCATGTTTCAGAAAATGGTTTTTACAAAACAAACAATGAAATCTAATTTTTCTAAACCAGATCAGATTAACACTCCAAAGTTCTTTTATGTAAAATCAGCTGATAAGAGTGCTAATCATTTTCAAAAATCTCCAACTCAGTCTCCTAGGAAAGATCAAATGGTTTGGGTTGTAAAGGGTTCTCTAGAAGCAGCAAAGCTTCACAGAGCTAACAAGAAGAAGAACAGAGCTTCAAGAGGTAAGTCTTTTGCACCTGACTTTGTCAAATCAACAACTCATTTGATCAGGATAGGAAAAAGAAAATTATGTTGCTCTTATTGTTACTCTGATAAGTTCACTCACAAAGCACAAACATATAATAGATCTTATCATATCAGTGCTTACCAAATGTTGACCAAACTGGACCCAAGTTTATCTTGGTACCAAAACCTAAACTTGTGTTCCAGGTAGAAGAAAAAGGAAAAGAGAAGATAGAAGATGTCCCAGTCAA
This sequence comes from Arctium minus, assembly GCA_954870635.1. Lineage (NCBI taxonomy): Eukaryota > Viridiplantae > Streptophyta > Magnoliopsida > Asterales > Asteraceae > Arctium > Arctium minus. Next base: position 67,451,204 of record OX941090.1, on the reverse strand, counting down.
GAGGGACTGAAGGAACAATGACTTCTGATTACTACAGATCAGGACTCTTGCCTCAATGTCAAAACAATGACTTCTAAGTACAACAACTTAGAACTCATACTCAACTGTCAAAAGTTGGTGTTCTTTTGGAATACAGGGAGTTTCTCTTACTCTCATTCTCTATCTCACAATGTTTGGTATTTTCAACAATTAATATCAACAACAATTGGTATTTTCAATGTCCTATCTTTATGTTGAAGGTATAGGAGGAAAATGAGCTTAATTGTTATATTTTACATGCAGATATGTAGGGGGGGCATGTATGCACAAACCTTAACAAAGATCCACAATATGTTAAGGGTGTGCAACAAAAAGCAATTACAAACATCAATGAATATCAGACATTTGACAACAACAAATAGTGTCAAACGACATCAACCAGATATCAGATCAAAAAAGTATCTGATGAACTCAAGGGAGTACTACACTGCTACATCAAGGGGGAGTAAATATGTGTTGTAAGTGGTGTTTGTGTAAAACCTTTTCTAAATTAAAATTGGTTAAAATGCCATTTTTAGAAAGTTTCTTTAAATTAAAAAGTTTATATGTTTGGCAAGTTCTTTGAAAACTTTCCTAATAATAGCAAATTTCCCAATTTGGAATGTTTATGAAAAATGGAAATTGTGTTTATTCTAGAATTCTCAACCTATTAGTTTGAGAAAGCTTCAGGTTTCGCAGAGTGAATACTTGCGAAAGCTGCGGAATTCGTAAACTATAGGCTCAATAATTTTAGACATTCGTATAAATACTATATACGAATCCATAAGAATTCGCAACTTTCATGCGTGCGGAAGCTTCAGAGTTCGTACATAGCTTGCTTGCAAAAGTTTTCTATCTTGCACAGGATTCGTAAATTTGTTCCTTGCGAATCCTCACACACGTTGCCTGTGAATTTTTTAGTAAGCAACACATCAGCTTGCGAAAGTTTGAGGTCCATTCCACTTTTGCCACGTGTTTGAGTCTTTCTGAGTATAAAGAGGACACTTGGTATTTTTTTTATCCTCACTTTTCAAACTCGCAACCTTTGAGAGCTAAAACCCTTTCAAAAACCCTTTTTCACGAGTTCTTCATTCAACTCCTCTGATTCCATCTTCGTTTTTCAAATCAGGTTGATTGGTTATTTAAATCTTTTTCGTTTTATGTTGCTATTGTCAATGTGATTGTTTAATGTAGGTTTTCTCATCTGGATTAGATTTAGGGTCTGATTTTGAACTTTTTGGACTTAAGGACTTCGAAAAGACACATGATGAACTCATAAATTTTTGGAACTTAATTTCTGAAACTTGATGTTATTATGATCTCATACCCCTCGCAATACTGTTTAGAAGCCCTTTTGATTACTTGTTAAATCAAAAACTTAAACATTGGACTCATAAAATAAAATTTGTCGATTGGTCTGCTTTCACGACTTCTCGATTGTTCTTAGTCGATTTTCAAAAATTAGTGGTTAATCTTATGTTAAAAGTAAAATTAAAGGTTAAATGTATGTTTAAAACAGTCAATCAATTACATTAATGCAAAACTTATGGTCCAACCATCGATTTTCATGATTTTTGTAATCTGGGTTTTAAGAAAGTGTTCTTGGTGTTCTTGAGAACACTTTGAATATTCAAGAAAAGTGTTAAGTCTCTCAAATTGTTGAAAGATTCATGTGTTTTACGAATTCTTGAGGTGTTTGATTGTTCACGAATCCTTTGTTTTATCTCCTATAAAAACCCTAAGGACAGGATTCGCTAACCCTTACCTTGTGAATCCTGAGTGCTCTTAATTGTCAAATTCTTCTAAGTAAAGAATTCGCGTATTATCATCTTCCGAATTCTGTGTCATGTCTAATTTTCCTAAGTGTAGGATTCACAGAATGCTTTCTTGCGAATCCTGAACACTTCCTTTGTTCTTCCATTCCTAGGTCTAGGGATTCACAACTTAGTGTTCTGCAAGTCCTATATTTGGTGAATTTCAGAAAAATGTTTGTTTTTGAAATGTCAAAATTTTCAAATATTGTTTCTGACATCTTGGACCTTGTCCAAACCTTTTTGTCTCATCTTTTAGGTCAAATGGCAGCTAGCAATTCTCCAAATGTTCAAATGAATGAAAACTCTGTCCATGAGGCTCATCAGGAGCACTCCATTCCCTCAAGCAGAATAACTGTCCATCCACCATCAAATGTCAATCCTGACATGTTACTCATTCTACCATCTGACATGGTGCCTCAGACTGTAAACAACCATAAATTTGAATTCAAGTTGAACATCAATCAACTGGTGAACCACATCCTTCAGAATCACCCTTTGAACAAAGCACTGTCTGATAGTGCTGATGTACCATAAATATATGTTCAACAGGCATGGAAGACCATCCATCTCACTCACATCACTGTTGGACAAATCAGATGTCCAGTTCTCAGAGTCAATGTTGACTTCTACTCTACTGATATTTCTGTTGAATTGTTCAGAAGATCCCTTGAATTTACAGAAGCTAATTCAAGAGAGGGCAGAACAGAATTTGATGATTTACACACTAAAGAGACTGCTCTTACTAGAATTTGAGAAATGGGCTATGTTGGTGAACTAAACAAAGTCAATCAATTCAATAAGAACAATCTGCCACCCTTCTACTATGCATTCTTCTCAGTTATCAACCGGTGCTTAACAGCAAAAATATATGGAACTGACAATGCCAACAGCCATATACTAAAGCTCTTCTATTATATAATGCATGACTTGCACATAGACTATGCTATAGTATTTTGGACTGAACTACTTGAGAAGATATCTGCCAAGAGCAACACTGTCAAATTCCTCAATTATTTTCCATATCAGAGGTTCACGACTATCTTGGTCAGAAGTGTGTTGAGAGGGAACAAGTAGATCCCCAGAAGGAGTTCTCATGATGCAGCTGTGGTGCATGAAATGAAGTTATTGGTTAAGCAGAAGAAACAGTTTGCTTACTCCATGCCCATTCCAGAAGTGTTACTAAGATATGTTGATCCGGAGGCCGAGTGTCTTCTAGAGTATAGAGAATCTATGGCACAACCAGAACCGGATGTACCTACCCAAGGTTCATCCCCTAGGCGAGCGAAGTCTAAGAAGGTACTTGTAACTCAGGGAGTTTGGGTACCGGGTGTGAAAAGAAAAAATATAGAGAGGGGAACCGAAGAGGGTCGGAGACCAAGACTTGAGACTTCAGGGTCACGGGTTCTTACCCCACCTCATGTGACACCTGTAGTCAATGAAGGTCTAGGCTCTGAAAATTCCTTGGATCAACAACAACAAAAGCTTATCACTGAACAACTTTTTGTGGAAGAACAAGATAGAGAAGTACAAGCTAATGACCAATCTGAAACTCAAACCTCTTGAGTTGATAGATCAAAGAAGTGATAAAGATGTGCATTCTGCTACTAGTTCACCGGACAGAATCACTGAAAATATTGACTTGGGAAGAGATGAAACAGATTATGAGAAAACTATAACTGAAAGAATAGATGATGATGATGGAAATGATGCGGATGAATCAGATGACGAGGATGATGACAACAATAATGATGATGGTGCATGAAGTCTAAATGCTGAGCATAATGAACAACTAGATGCCTTTGCAGATTTCTATAATATGGAAATGGGCACCAATACTGCTGAACTAAATACTGCCACTGCTGATCCTGTCATTGATAATGTTATTGGAGGAATAAGAAGAACTGAGGGAGACATAGTTGAAGATGAAAGTGAGAGTTTGAGAGAAAGGGAGAGAACATAAATAGAAGAGAGAGAGAGAGAGAGAGAGACAGAGATCCACAACCCACTATTACCGAAGATCAACCAAATCATACACTTCAGTGTATTTGTTGCCTAAAGATGTAGACATGAGCAAATCACTCATGCAATTGCACGCCCAGACCAACCACTCTGATTCCTCTCAACAGGAGTTAGTTTTATTTTCTCACGGGGATTCAACACACAATCTATCAATGTCTCATTCGGAGACATCTGATATTGAAATCAGAGATCAGTTACCCCCGATCTCAATTCCTTTGAATGCACAAGTCCTAGATCAAATTGTTAGAAAACCAATTTTTGTAAATAGGACACTTTTTGTATGTTTTGATCTCAGTCATCTTCGTGACCTGAGCGGAACAACCCGAGTAGATCCGCAATCCGGACTACGAGGACCGGATGGAAATCCTGTCATAGCTAACTCCATGCCAGCTTTGAGCACAGGTCACACAGTAGAATCATCTACTGTTGTGCAAATGGGCAATCTAAGTGATCTTGGTGTTAGCTCACTCGACTATGTGTCAAGGGAATATATCGACAGCGCCCTAAAGGTTGTTGAGAATAGGTGGTCAGAAAAATATGATAGAGTTGAAAAGGAGCTGGGGGATATAAAGAGAATGTTAAAGGGGAAACACGTTGCTGAACCTGAGCCCACAACGAGAGAACCAACAGTACCTACCCCATCACCAAATACATCAAACCCTGTTGACTTACACATTGATGAGCTAAAATCTTTGCTTGTCGCAAAACTTTTATCTAAAGCTTCGGATAACCAACAAGATGCAGATCTTTTTTCACTTTTGCACTCCCACCATCAACAACAACAACAACAACAACCACCAATATCTGTGCAACCAGCAGATATAGGCAGAGCCACAAAGTCAAATTTTTTGATGCAGATGTACTGAAAGCTTTCACTCTTTTAAATAAACCTTTTCAGTTATCTTGCGAAACCCAAGCAGCTGTTCAGTTCAGTAGGTATGATCATCATAATGAGGGGGAGACAAGGAGTGAACAGTCTGCCTCTGGAAGACAATTGGTTGTGGTGGAGAATATTGTGCCCATAAGTACTATATCTGGAAGAGAAAAATCTAGCAATCAAGGTGAAGGTACAAGTACAAGTCAGAGAGTTGATCATACTGAAAGATCTATTCAGGACTTGGTACAAAATATTAGTGATGATGAAGAAGTTTTAGATGAAGGAAATACAATGAACATAGTTGTGTATGTTGATAATGACGAGTCAAGGGTTGAAAAGCCTACGACTGTAACTTGTGAAGAAGTGATGGAGGCTATAGGAATCACAACTTGCAACTTTATTGATGTAGATGAGCTAGACACAGATGAGCAAGCTGAAGCAAAATAGGAAATGTTTTGGATGGTGAAGGAAGAAGGTGAAAAGGAAATAGATTTTGGACTTCAATGTGCAAGTCTTCCAGAAAACTCTGTCAGTGCATAAGAATTTGTCAAAAATGCATCTGAAGCAGAAATTCTTGGAAGTGTTCTAAATGAAAGTGTCTTTGATGACATATTTGGTGATGATTTTGGAAGAAATGGTCAAGAAGATGAACCAGTACAAGTGAATGTGGCTGCACAAGAAGATGAGCCCTACATTCCAACTGCCATTCCAATAGTTTCTCCTGACAGAAACTGTGTTTTTCCTACAGCTAGTGAAGCTTCTGTTCCTAATGTTCAAAATGTTACCTTGCCTTTGCCCAAGTCTGTAGAAAGGGTTTTCAGATCAAATGTCTCAGATCCTACTGCTCCTATATTGATTGACAAGGAAAAGTTGAGAAGATCTCTAAGTAAAGAAAGGAGGAGAATGGAAAAAGAAGACAAAAGAAGAAAGAGGGAAGCCAGAGAAAGAGAAAGCTGACAAAGAAAAGGATGATGTTGAAGCTTACCCTACATAAGAAACCTTGACAGTCCAAGAATTCTGAGTGAAGCTGAAAGACCAAAAGCTTTGTTTGTAATGCCTATGGAAGCATAATTTCTTGCAAAGAAACAATAGGATGCTGAAGAAGGTCCCTCTGTTCCAGTCAGAGCTGGATCTATACCATTTACAGGTTATGATGAACAGGACACTTATCTAGAGTTTATTCGGATGATCAGAAAGTCTATCAGAGTTTTACTCCTTGAAGAATCCATCAAGATTTTTGTAAAAGAACTGATAATGATTGATCCTTGCAAGCTGTATGGATTGATTGACAAACCTCTAGACTACCAAAGAAATTATCTGATGTTTGTTAAGAATTTTTCAAGAACAAAAGGTTATGCTAACAGACCTGGAATTCTTTAGATAAAGGAAGTCAGAATGATGAATTACTTTGTTGTCTGGTACTAGAGTTTGATATTTAGAGGAGAGATCTACAGGAATTAACTTTCATAGGAGACCTGGAGTTCATTTACCATGAATTCAGAAGCAGAGCGATCAGACCTAGAGCTGTAGTTTTTGATCTTTAAGTTGTGAAGAGGTATATGAGGTGTCTGGTCAACAACTCATACATTCTTGATTTTCAGTTGGGAGCAGAGACAAATCAGAACAGCATAAACCTGACTGCCCCTAACTTTAATCACTACTTAATGAGAGATTTGGAATTCTTAACTCCAGTTGTAACTCCTGAACTTGTAGTCATATATGTCAACACTGAAACTCACAAGAAGCAATTCATGTGAGCAAATGAAGTAGCAAAATTCTCAGATGGAACCTTAAAGATGGTGGAGAGCTTAAAGAGAGGCATACACATTCAGAAATGAGAAGACTTGAAATGGGAGATCATATGCCTAAATCTGATAGAATTTCTAAGGAAAGAATGATTCAAGAATTTAAAGATAGGATTGAATTCAGAGAAGGCATCAGAAGATTTGAAAGTTTCCTAGCTATGAGGAGAACTAGTTTCAGAAGGTGGAACCATTGAAGATTACAACTTTGATTAAAAGGGGGAGATTGTTAGATCATGTTTAATCAAGTTGTAATAGTTAGTCCCTTGTTACTTTTGTTATGAATTTTGTTAAGTTTGACTTTTGTAGGTGTCAAGTAAATTTACCCTATATATAGTCTCTTGTTATTTCCTTTTTAGGTTAACTCTTAGAAATTATCTCATTCATACTATTGTAGCCAACCTCCTTTTTGTGAGATAGATGAATATAATATTTTTCCAATCAATGTTCTCTATCCTTTGATCCATGTCTGTTATTACTCTGATTATTATTGTGTGTGCTTGATTCTGGAACAACAAGGAGGCTGTCAGCTCCTAGGTGGACAGCTGATAAGCTAGACAAGTAAGAAGCAAAACTTAGTGTCCACCTCCACCGTTGAAGGTAAGTGTGTAGGTGATGGTAGTTGTTGTGCTCAGATCTTATGGATGAGAAATCAACTATTAGACTATGACCTTCAGCTATCAAAGATCCCTATCTATTGCGACAACACTAGTGCCATCGCTATAGCAAATAATCCCGTGCTACATTCATAGACCAAACACATCGAAATCAGATATCATTTTATTAGAGATCATGTGATCAATGATGATATAGAACTTCATTTTATTCCACTGACTATCAGCTAGCTGATCTCATTACCAAACCTCTTGATGAGACAAGATTTAACTTTCTCATCAGCTAGCTTGGAATGCTGAACCATGAGGATTAATTCTTTAGTGATCATGCATAGTGTCAATAATAAAATTCAATCTTATTCATCCCCTAATATCTGAATAAAATTTCTTTGATGTTCAGGTATGTCTTCTAACCTTCCTCAGTGAATCTTTATTCATCGAGACTTTTTCAAAACATCTCAAAACTTCATCACTGACTTTTTTCAAGGGATTAAAAGCTTTTTGAAAATAAAACTCATCACTGATATTTTCCATCAGTGATTGTTCAAAAATAAAAAGTCATCACCGATTTTCTATCAAATATGTCTTTTAAATATGAAAAGACATTTTGTGTGACGTCATTCGAAACGATAATCCATGGCACATATTTCTCCCTAACACGTTCTTCCGTTGCACTTCTTGACCAATCATCTTCATAAGACGTGCCTGTGTCATGATGAGCAAGTTTTTCCCGCTCATCAATCTTTCTCTCTCCTCACTAATGCCTATATAAACAATCTTTTGTTTATATTTTATTTTTTTACGTGCACAATACTCTCCCTCAAAGCAATATTCTCTCTCACCAAACAAAGCTTTCCAAGAACATAAAGAACTTAAGAACTAATCACTTAAACCTCAATTACAAGTTCTTTTTCTCTCTCCTAAATCATAATAAAAAAACCTTTTTGATCGAAAAATATTTGTTTATACGATCAAATATTTGTTTTTTTTTTCAAAAATAATTCCTCTCATGAAACTGGTAATATCTACTTTGTTCGAAAATGCTACAAAAAAAACTTGAAAACTTATTCTGCAATTTTCTTTCCCAAAAAGGAAACTGGTAATATTTTCTGTTTTTTTCTTCTTCTTCTAAAAATTCTTGTTTCTGCTATTTTCTATTTTTCCTCAGAAATGGCATCTCAAGCATCTCTCATCAAGTCGAAGAATGTCAACTTCGAGCTCAGCAAGGTGCAGTTCTCTGGCAAAAACCACATGGATCTACTCTCTTTCACTGCCAAGAAGCCATCCCTTATCTCCTCGACGTTGTTGCTGCCCTGAAAGCGTCTCCTATCGCATATGCGCTGACGGTCACTTCAGCAGTTCTGGTACACTACTGAGAAGACTGAGAAGACCACCAAGTCCGGAACAAAGATGATAGTGATCTCCTTCCAAACTCTGTATGGCGAGGGAAGCATCACTACCAATAGCATCCATCAGAGTTTTCGCTTCCTACGACTCCTTTTGACGCCCTCCCAACCAATATAGAACTGATCAACTTCCTTGATCAGGTGGAATACAAATGGGAAACCAAGCCTAGGTCCAAGATAATGGACAAGAGGTTGACGAACATCTTGAAGGCCAAAATGCCTTCAGAGATCAACTACGTCTTCTCTCATGTAATCCAATGCATGAGTGGTAAGACAGGATCGCTGGATTAGGCCAACCGGGCCTAACTTCAAATGGGGTACAACATCATCGCTGGCCGAAACATTGATTTCACAGCGATTATCTTCGATGATATGATGGTTAAGGTCGAGAAACCCCACTAGGTAGTCAATGTCCCCTACGTTCGGTTTATCTCACCTATTCTCAAGTTCTTTCTGCAGATGCTTAACCCGGCCGAGGGTGATTATCAGCTTCCGAAGCTCGGGGTTCATATCCTCTATGTGGAGCGAGCTGATAACGAGGTAAGTCTAACTGAACTACGACGCCACCTCTCCTAAAATTCTTCTACTTCAGCGGCTATTCCTTCAACCCATCCCACCAAGGCTACCATGCTTCTACAACACCTTCCAAGTGAAAACACTCTATAACTCTTCTTGGCAAGCCTAAAAAGGCTAAGAAGGCTAAGGAATCTGCCCCTAGCAGCAACAACCACCTTCTTTAGGGAACGTCTCTCTACAGACCTCCTTTGACAACTTCGTGGAATGGTCCTTCACTTCTGCAACCATCATCTCCTCAATGCATCTAAGCATTGATTCAACGTTGGTGTATACCCCACTACTATTAGTGCCTCAAAGCACCGTTAAGGTAATTTTTGGCCACACCAGTGCCCCTCCTTCTATTTTCTCATCAATCAATTCTTATTCTTTGGTCACTAACATTGTTACTTCAGAGTTGCCGAATATCTCACGTAGCACTGTGGGACCTGATGGCCTCCCTCTTGGAGTGTCTCAGCAGATACCTGTGTCTCAGACTCTTTTTGAGTGGGACATGGACTTTTTTAACTTATTTTCTGCCCCATCAGGTACAACACCAATTCCATACACTTCTTCCCTTCTACTAAATAAGCATGAACATTCTATTGTTCAACCCTTTAATTTTCTTACAGGTCCTTCGTTGGCCACTATCAACACCTCTATCAGCAAGGTCAGTGACAAAGTGGAATCTCACTTCACCACCATCAACAATAATACTGCCGCATCAACTCAGCCGGCGAAGCGCTGAAGGACCTCACCTCCTCCATTTCCTCCAAAGCTGAGAATTCTCATTTAACAACTCTTAAAGAGGAGGTCTTCCAGTTAAAGAAGGTTGTGGCCAGCAATGCAACTACTCTCCAATTCTTAAGTGGCCACGTCAGCAACTTCAGATCAGATGTCAAAGTCCTCAGCACCAAGGCCGACACAACCAATCAACTGCTAGCTAATATTCTGGAAAAGTTGAAGGAACCAGTTCCAGCACCTGCTCTTTCATTCATAGAGGATGATCGCTTGTCTCTTCAACTCGCTTCTGACTTTGTGTTTGAATCGACTAAGGTCACCCCGGACCTTGAAGCCAGGGTATAAGCGCTGGAAGTTGATGCCCCTTCAACCTCGGTTGAATTTGCTGTCACTGCTGATGTCCCTCCCCCAACTGATGATGACAAAGAGGGGGAGAAGACCACTGAGGAAGTTGTGGAAAACCTCCCTCAATTTTTAGGGGATAACTACACCCATGCCCTTCCTTCTTCCTCATATATGGTAATCACTGAAGCGGTGGAAGAAGAAGAGGAAGAAGAGGAGGAGGACGAAGAGTTGGATCTTGAAGATCAACAAGTCTCTAAAGACACTGGTGATGAAGATGATGAGGATGAAGATGAACCAACTATGTAGTTCACACCCAATCCCATTTGCGTCCCTTAGCTCAAGGGTGTTGTCATTAATGAAGCAGGGGGGAGAAATGAGAAGAATTCAAAGACAACCTCCCAAGGCAAGCAAAAGGGGATTGTTGCCTCTAGGAATTTGAAGATTATCTCTGCATCTGAGGGGGAGCAACCTTCTTAGGTATGCCTCTCCATAGTTCCTTTCTCAAATTCATTTTCTCACCTTAAATCCCTACTTCTTTTCTAAGCCTTTATCCATCTACTTCCAATTAAACTAACTTTCCCTTCCTTTTAACTCAACTAGTTCTCTCCCCTGCTTGAGAGATAAGTTAATCAGTCAATAATTCCGGCGACCCCAGCTGAAGAACTACAAATAATCCAGTCTCTGTTCAAGAGACTGTTGAACAAGAAGAAGAGGAAGAATCGCCGAGTCACCCAAACAGACCCTCACAACTTATCAAAAAGGTATGAGGATAAATTTCAGAAACGATTAGCGATGATTCAACAGCTAGAGAGTCAGCGGCTAAGTATCCCTCCTCAACAAACCACTGAAGAGCTTGACTTCCTGACTCCGGAAGAAAGAGAAGAATTTATCAGGGTTGAGAAGTTGTATGTTGCATGCCAAAAGGACGCCAATCTGGCCATGAAGGTATCACGCAACTTGGTCTTTGTCAAGAAGCTGAAAAAGAATCCGTTCAGAGTTCAAGAAGCCCTGCTAAAAGAGATTGAGGATGTGGTACAAAAAGCTAAAAAGGTTAGCGATTTTGAACTTGTTTGGTGCAAAAATAAACTTGTTCATAGAGTTGATCCACACAAGATTTCAACCGTGACTGTATTAGGGAAGAGCAAAAAGAATTCAGTGACAGTAACGATGGAAGTCTTCAGGATAGATGGCACAGTGAAGACAATGTATCTATCGAAGCTGGATTTCAGGGAAGCACTGAAGAAATCAAAATCTAATTACAAAGGCTATGTTGATTCGCTGCTCGATCTTCTCATCAACAGAGCCTCAGCAAAGATTGATATCCCTGCTTCTCTAACTCAGAATCCAAAACCAATTTCACAAAAGAAGCATGCATCTACTTCTGACAACGACGCAGTTCTCCGAAATGAATCCTCAATCAAATTCTCCAAAGATGTTATCGTTGGACTTCCACCTGACCTTTCAGCTCCAGACTTATCACTGCCCCCAGTTGGACCTTTTGAACCTGGGTTGGGAATAAGTAATTCCTATGGAATCGTCTTCCTTGACGAAGGCGACTTCTGTTAGTGTATAAAATTGTATCCAAGATTTAGTGTGAAAAGTCAAGTCAAGAAAAGTCAACAATGTCAAAGTCTAGATAAGTCAATCTTATTGTTTGTGTTTAAGCTTGTAGTTTTAGTTCTCATATAAATAGCTTGTTGCTTTGTAAATCCTGTAGCTAGAATTCATTTTAATATCTATTAGATCAATGACAACGATGCTTTCTCTCTCTACTCTCTCTATCTAGATATTCATTGTCATATCAAATTTTATTGAGTTTAATTGTTTGATTGCTTGATTTGAATAGGGAATACAATTTCATTTGGTATCAGAGCAAACAAGAAGGAGCAGATTCGGATCATATTTGAAGAGTTTCTTGAAATATTTTTTGCGAATTGAAAAACTACTGTTTGATTTCGTTTTACCTTGGTTTTGCACAATTAAATCTAGAATTTGATTTGATTGTGTACGGTTTATCAATAGGATCAAGTTTCGTTCATATCACATAGGCTAATTTCAACTTTAGATTGATCAATTTGATCAAAATGTTGCTTTCGTGAATAGTTGAAAGTCGTACACTGTAATTCGAGTTAATCACTGTAACTTTTGATTTCTTTTGTAATTTCAGTGTTGTAATCTTGTTTCGTATTGTATCGTGGACTAATTGTGTGATTTTCAGAATCAGAAATCAAGATTTACTTGATTTTTGATCGAACAAGTCAAGAACACGCAAGGAAAACCCAAGAACTTGCAAGATCTGTGAAACGCGCAAGTTCATCGGAAGAACGTGCAAGTTGAATAATTTGGTCTCAAACACGCAAGTTCATCACCAAACGCGCAAACAGTAGCTTCCGAGTTCTCAAAACACGCAAATCGTACCCTGCGAGTCCTAAAAATCGTCAAATTTTTCTAAGGCCAGAACGCGCAAAGGCCAGAAACGCGCAAAGAAATCCAAACGCGCAAGTAGTGTTTTGCGTGAACCCAAAACGCACAAATGCTTGTTAGCGCGAAATTCAGTGAATAGTGACTTGCGTGAAGTAGTGTTCTGCGAGTTTTAGCTTGCGAGTTTCTTAAACGCGCAAGTAAGCCCCTGCGAGTTCTAGAAACGCGCACGTTATGGTCTGCGAGTTTATTCGAAATAATGTTTTGCGAGTTTATTCGGTCTGCGAGTTTCATGTTTTTTTTTGTGGTCTGCGAGTTTTAGTACTTAGTCAAGTTTCGCCAGTTGTTTCAAATTTGATCAGTTTTGAATTTTACACACCGAGTGTAATCTGCACTTCTTCAACGATCTTTCATATTCAAGCTAATCACTCAAGTTGCCAAAGACTGATGATAAGGGAAATACTGTTCTATCTGCAAGAGATATGGCAGTATTGTATATGCCTGAAATACCAAAAATAGAAGTTGAACGAGATAAACTGAAAAATCAGAATTCAGTGCTTCTAAAACAGATTCAGGAGTTGAAATTTAATCTGTCAAACTCTGATAAAACTCCTCACTGTAAAAAGTGTACTAATATGGATAAATCTAATTTTGCAGGTATCATCAGTGCAAAAGAGAAGGAGATAAAAGAACAAGAGAAAGAGATTAAGGATAGAGAGAAAATGATGGAAATAAAAGATAATACCATTATGTCTCCTGAAGAAGTAATCAAGCTCAAGGAGTCTTATGTTACAAATCTTCGAAGTCAACTGAAGACAACTGAACAGAAATCATCAGATCTACAAGATGAACCAGTTAAGCCTCAACAAAAGTATATGGCTTCTGAAGAAAATGTATATGCATTGAAAGTGAAAAATGTTGACTTGATGAAAAGCATCAAAGAAGATAATGTTAAAGCGAATCTTCAAAGCCAATTGAAGAAGACTGAACAGAAATCATCTGAGCTAAAAGATGAGTCAGTTAAGCTTCAACAGAAGTTTAAGGCTTTTGAAGATCAGATATCTGCTCTGGAGAAGAATAATGCTGAACTGACAACAAGCCTCCAAGCAGAAAAAGAAAAATCAAATGTGAAGACATCTTCTACCCAACAGTCATCTGAATTTTCAAATAAAACTTTGCAAGAGAAAAAGGATTTGGAGCTGAGATGTTTAAAAATTTCTAACCAAGTGTCTGAATTCGAAAAGATAATAATCACTGAAAGAGACACTTTTACCAAAGAAAGAAAAGTTCTTGAAGATAAAAATTCTGAATTTCCCATACAGATCTCTATTCTACAAGACTTACTTGAGGAAGAAAGAAAAGCTTTTCAAGAAAACAAAAAGTCTTTGGTGATTGAAAAGAAGAAATATGAAAATAGAAATGTTGGGATCTTCAATGAAATTTTTGATAAAACCAAGAACTTACAAAAAGATTTTGAGTTTGAATGTTCACATTTTGATTCTGAAATATCAAAGCTGTTATCCAAAATAACTGTTCTATCATCTGATGTCCAAAATGAAAAGAAGGCCAGATCTGATTTGAAAATAAAGTTTGACACACTTACTTCTGAAAGAAACAGTTTATCTGCAAAGATAAAAGACTTAGAAGCTGCAAACGTTGAAGTGTCAGATAAAGTTTCAGCTTATGTGATTAGTCAATCACCTGTTGATAACTCAACAGAATCAGTCTGTTTTTTCAAAATAGCTTCAAGTTCTATTACTGATAAAAATGTTTTAAAAAAGAAAAGTGTCAAACCAATCATTATCAAATCAAGTCAGATCAGACCATCTAATCTATTCTATGACAAATCTGTTGATGGTTCAACAAATTCTTATGTTAAATCTCTTGGAAAGAATTCAAAGAGAAATCAGATGGTCTGGAGAGTGAAGAGTTCTTCAGATGATGAGAAGATGAAGGACAAAGCATCTGCTTCCACAACCAATGCCAAAAAGAACAGAGCGCACAAAGGTAAATCTTTTGATAATCTTGATATGTATTATTCTACTAACCATTTGATCAGGGTTGCTCAGAAGAAAATATGTTGTTCTTACTGTGGAGCACATGACTTTGTAAGTAAAAACTTTGTCAATTACTGGTATGGTTCTTATTCTGTTACTCCCACACGAACTGCAAATAACACATCAGGACCTAAATACCAGTGGGTACCAAAAGCTAAAACTGTGTTGCAGGCACCCAAGGTTTAAGATGGAGCATAGAACAAAGGCTCTTGAATAGATCAGGACCCGTTCTTCAAATGTTCAGATAAGGATATTTTGCAAATATCCACGGGGAGCTTATCTGACCTAAATCATTCTATCATGATTTAAGGGGGGAGCTTAAAGGTAAGTATTTTCTAATCTAGATTTCTGATTGTTTGAAAGAAGAACAACTTTCAAGCATGAAAAACAGTTTCTTAAATGTTCAAACCACTTCTCTATTCTCAAAAGATTTTATGAATTTAGAAGTGTGAATTTAAATGTTTTTCAATTTTGAGCTTTAATGTTTATCTGACCGTGTGTTTCCAAAGGTCAATACTTGTGTATTATCTTGTCTATATACTGTAAAGTATTCACACACACCGGTTCAGTACTTCATTTTAATTTGTTATTACCATGTCTCATAACGAACCTATTTTTCGATGGTAATACCCCCGTTTGCTTTCAAATTTGTTGAGCATTATTCATCATTTCAATACTTGTGCTTTCATTGCTAAACTGTTTATATTTGTTCATATAAACAAAATATCCAATTCTTTTATACCCAAACCATTTCATTTGATCTGATTGATACATTGTTAGATTCTCAAAACAATTCTCTTGATTTCATTTCATTAATTCAATATCTTTGTTTTGAGAAATCTTCAAAGTTCAATTGCTCAAATATCATGAGCATACATTTTGACAATGTCATCATACATTTTTGAGCTTAACTGCTAAAGTTAAATTGTTGAGCAACCATTCTTTATAGGACTTACATGGGATTAATGTGTGAGCTTAAACAGAACTTCCATGGGTTCACGTTAACCAGTGTTTCCTGCCCAGGAAGTTATCCTAGAGTGATTGAGGGGTGAGGGGTCATAAATCAAAGAGTGGGGGAGATAACTCATCCGGTTGAGTTTTTCTCATTGTGTAGAGCGAAAAAATGTAAATGAGAGTTTGGCTAGAAGTGAGCAAAATGTTAAAAAGAAAGTGGGTGTGAGAACAGAGTCAAAAGAATATGAAAACTTTGCACCAAACACTTTATGAGTCGGGCAACCACATCTACTCATTGGTTCACATTCTTTGGTGACCATCATTGAAAAAGGAAGTGAGCCTATGCCAACTCTTGCATTAACCCCACCAGCCACTCGTTTCTTTCTTAACAAAGAAATGTTTCATTTTCTTTGGGGACACAACATATCTGCTATCTAATATTCACTCGGAAGATTTAGATATTGAAAAAGAAGGAAAGTTGCCTCACCTTCGCAACTCTTTCATGCACATTGAGTTCGTGTAATACTTGTTGTTGTCTCAATAGTTTACACATTTTGAGCCTGAAAAAGCTAAGTAGCTTCAATCATTCATACACTTGCACGTACACACAAGAAATTAGTTTTCTTGTCATAAGATTCATAGAAAATTCCTTCGTGGTTTTTTCGATGATTGAATGGAAGCCCTGGGGGAGTGGACATTACAAAAGCCCCTTTCCAATGTACATCCGTTGTATAAAGTGGCTCTGTGCTACATACAGGCATACTAACTGTTTCATCAGTTGATTCAGGGTTACCTTGTTTATTATATCTGAATTTGAAAAGATTCAGATATATACATTTCATGAATTGACGGATACTCAGATCAAAGGGCGGAGAATGTCAAATGTATCTCAAAGGGGGAGAATATTTGTAAAAGGGGGAGATTCAAAGAAAGTGCTGAAATTGAGAAAGTTTTGATGATTATGATGTTCACAATCATCAAAAAGGGGGAGAAATCTACAGAGATCAATTTCAAAGAATTTCAGAGTTATAAAGTCAAGACTTGTGGAGAATTTTCGAAAGTTCAAATCAGATGACAAGAAATCATTCTCAAAAGATTGTGAAGACAAGTCCAAATTAAGATTGATGAGCCAAGATCACAAGATCATAGAGAGAGAATCTAGAGAGAGAAAGTGGGCTCCAAATGAAATAGTTACTTGTATTTAAATAGTGTAAGGTTCTTACAAAACAAACAATCCAAGGGGACTTAAATACCCCCAAGGCATTTACAAAACAGATAACACTACTGAAAGCCGGAAAATAAATACAATGATTACTATAAAATCAGATCCAACAATCTCCCCCTTAGTAATCATTTGCGTCGAGGTCTTCAAAAACAATCTTCAAAAACAGCATTGACCATGTAGACGACTTTGAAGGATCATTGACGTTCTTCTCGTTGACGTAGTCTGGTCAGCCCAACTAACACTTCCAATCGTCGCAGAGTTGAACGGAGATTCAATCTATCTTGAATAGTGTCCAAAGATCTACGGATCAGACGAATTTCATCGTTTTCAAACAGATATGACTCTCTTCTTGTTTCCAAAAACTTTCTTCTAGCCTCTTGCAGACGATGCTCCAACTGAAGTTTGATCACCTTTAGAGTTCCATCAGAGTAAAATCCAACTTCATCAAATCGTTGAAAGCATTTTTCACTTGAGTTGTTCTTATATACTACTCCATATGGATCTATGATAATGGAGAATAACGCATAAGATTCTAGATTCTGCAACTCCGGTTGGGTCTTTCAAGATTAACTACAGGCTGAAAACTTTCGACGGCCATATGGAAGTCAAAAACACGATAAAATCGGATCTGTCGTCGAATGAATCGTTTAAGAACATAAAGAGTTTGAGAAACATCCTGAGTTCGGTGATAAAGATTCCTGAAGTGATCATATAGGAATTCAACATCATCTATTGAAAGATCAACGAAATCTACCTCTGAAAAGATGTACCGCTTGCAGTCTCATCTTTCCACTTCAAGATTTGGATACCAAATATTCATAAACTTACAAATAGTGACACTGAGAACTCGAACTATTAGATGAGGAAAAGTAACAGTGTTATTCCTTCTGCGCTGGCATTTGATAAAAGTTAAGTATTCATGCTGATAAGCTTCTGATTCTTTCTCTACTCCAAGAATGGCATATAAATTGAGTGTCCTTCTTCTAGAAACAAAGATGTTGCTTTGGATATCTTCAAGAAAAGCAATTCTGAGTCTAGAACCATATATCTTTGCTGTAGATTTCGCTGCCTTTGCTGTCTAGTTAAAGCTTCTCCTTCTTCTAGAAGAGATGGAGGAATTACTGGTTCGGAAGAAGGAATAACTACTTGAGCTCTAGACGACTCACCAACTTCAAATGCACTTGATGGAATATTTGTTGTCGAAGCAGAACTAGTTACTGGAGTAGACGAAGGTTGATCAACTTCTGGAATCTCACCTTGACTCGGAAGATTAGCATATAATAATTCAACCTCTTTTGTATCTGTTGCATCCATGAAAACAGTATCATCCTCTGTATCAGATAAAATGATGATATTGTTGCAATCTTATTCTTTAACTTGAGCAACTTTCTCAAATCTAACTTCTTCATCATCATCTGAATTTATCTCAATGAAGTTCGCGAAGAAAGATCTCATATCATTTGCTGCTTCCGACTCTTCAACTTCATGAGCTCTACCTGAGACATCTGGATCCACATAAACTACAATTTGCATATTATTAAAATTTGCTTCAGACAAATTAAATTCATTATACAAAGTAGTTACATTAGCATTGTCAATCATGACATCCATTAAGTCTTGGATACTGCAATCTTGAACTGTATCAGCAGTCTTTTCTCTATCTCCAGCCACTTCTTCTTGAACAACTTCTCGAGCTTCAGAAGACCCTTCTGTTCTTTGTCACTTTGCCATCTCCCCCTCATGGCCTTGATGATAGGGATCATCTTGGTCATGTCTTCGTTTAAGAGACGGACCGGCCTCAGTTCTGCAGCTTTGTTCATGAATATCAAGCCTGAAAGATAAATCAGAGAAAGTTTGAGATATAAACAATTTGAGATCAGCAAAACTTGATTGAACTTCCGATCTGAATGCTTGAAACTCAGTAGATGAAACATAGATCCTGTCAGATTCAGATGAAGAAACTGGAGGCGGCGTAGGTTGGAAGTTCCGAAGCAGAGAAATAAGATCTTGATCCTGATGTTCTGGTGGCGACATAGAAAGAAGTCAAGCATAGAGCAAATTTGTCAACTCTGTAATAGGAAGATCTGATACTGGAGTGCTAGAAGAAGACACAGGTATATGAGTAGATGAAGAAACACCAGTTGACTGAGTAAACAACGGAGGTAGAGGAATAGACATGATCGCTGTAGCAGAAGATTGAACAGCAGAAGACGGCTCTCTTAGAACAACCCCAGATGTGCGTCTGAACGGAATCACTGAAGTATCAATCTCAGGCATCTTCCTTTTGAATAAAGCTTTTAACTTCAGAATCTGTGCTTTCTTTTCAGCATCCATTCTCTCCTATAACTGCCGAATAACATCGTTCAAAGTGGAGAATTTGTCAGTTGAAACTCGAGCTTGATCAGAAGTAAGCTCAACAGCTGATGAAGTAGACTGAATAACTGCAAGTGTAGTTGCTGGAGCTTGACTTTGAACCGAAGTTGTGGCTTGATCAAAAGCTGTATCCAATTCATCTACTTGAAGATGTGCAACTGAAGGATTAACTGGAACTGAATCATTATCAGAGATAACTTCTGTTGAGACAACCACTTCCGGAGTTCTTACTTTCCGTTCATACACTTTCATGTGCGATTGATCAGCATCATCATCACCATCATCTGAATCACTTGTCGTATTTTCACCATCATCAGAAAAATCAGCATTTGACTCATCATCATCAGCAACTCCAATTTCATCAGGATTAGCATCTTTTCTAACATCAGTAGTAACAGTAGTTGCTTCAGCTTTAATATCAGCAATGACAGATTCAACGCAATGAGTAGCAACATCTTGTGGTGTTGCAGAAAGATCAACATCTGTCTCTACTACCTGAGTATTTGCTTCAACTTGCTCTTCATGAGTAGTACCGGCTGGAGTGCCATGAGAAGGTTCTTCCTGTTCAGCCTCTTCAAAGTCATTTTCTAAACAATAATCAATGACACTGGGATCGGTCATGTCAGCATAATTAGCAATAAGACCATAAGGAATGGTCATAGAAAAAGTGAAGGACTTCTTCTGTTTCTGGAGAAAAAGCATCTCAGTATCCTGAACTTGCGGCCAAGATAATCTTCGTGGAATTGCCGGATTGCTGCGAAACATACTTCTAATAATCAGCTTGAGAAATCTGATAAAGGGAATGAACTTTCTTCGCTTGTTGGTTAACTTGTCTTGCACTATTTCGGAATGTTCGGTCCAGAAAATGATCGTATAGTCGACATGCAGATCATAGACTACTGCATGGAACAGTCGAAGATAGTGAAGACTAGAACTATTCGTGCCGGTATGTTTAGACGTTAAACACCTGTTGATGACAGAAAATAAAGAATACCAAACAGGAGGAAGGTTAGACTTGTCAATGTCTACAACCTTGTTCAGTGGACCAACATAGCCTAGTCGTTTCATGCCCTCAAACACTTCTTCTTCGGATGGAAACTGATCATATGTTGTCCTTCCAGGTCTAGAAGTAGGCTCAGGAAGCTCAAGAATCAACCGTAACCTCTTGTAAGAAAGATATGAATCAAAATGATCAATTAGGAGATCAAATCGATGAGGACGAGCCAGTTCGTTCTTCGTGATGGTGTGCCAGACTTGCTGATCGTAGACTTCCGGAACATCGGCAACTGAACAGAGAGCTTGATAGAGCGGATGTCCACGAAGAATAGTGTGTATGACAGGATGAATCTTGATGCAATCAAAGTCAACAAAGTAGTTGTTACGCTTATAAGGCATGTACATGACGTTAGGAAACACATCATTTGGATATCGCCTAGATATGGAAAGATCACCCCCAACAGACGGAACATACGGCATAGGTGTATCATGAGATGCCTGATCAGCCGGATCCTGAAGAACGACATTCTCATCTTGAATCATTGGATTAGTATTTGTTTGAGAAGTCATGATGACCTAAAACAAAACACAGATAAACATTTAATAGGAAAAACGAAAAATATTCCAAGTATGAAATGCGGGTCCTGAAGGAAACGCATATGAGGTATGCGTGTCCTGAAGGGAACGCATATGAGGGAATGCGTGTCATGAAGGAAACGCATAAGAAAGAATGCGTGTCATGAAGGAAAGGCATATTATACTGAAACAACAAAAAACACAACTATGCGTGTCACTAAGGATACGCACAATAGACTATGCGTGTTCTTAGTGATACGCAAACTACACAGCAAAACAAAACATACTAGAAGAATGCGGGTCTCGGGTGAAACGCATAGTTCATTATGCAGGTCACAAGTGAAACGCATACAAGACTATGCGGGTCACAAGTGAAACGCATACTTGACTATGCGGGTCACAAGTGAGACGCATACTTGACTATGCGGGTCACAGGTGAAACGCATAGTTCACTTATGCGTGTCACAGGTGAAACGCATAGTTCACTTAGTTTGAACCAAAACCCTAGAATACGGCTGTTCGAACCTGAAATCCACAAAAACTAAAATTAGAAGCACAAAACACGAAATTAAAGTAAAAGAAAACATACCTGATAGTCGATTATAAGGTCTAAACAAAACCCAATACGCAAATCGATCTAAATCAACTTGAATCTGAGTTTTAGAAATCGATGAACAGTGAAATAATCGCACGTCAGTTAAAACGCACAATAATAGACCAAGAAAGAAATCAAAACAAAGTAAACGAACACTAAACAATCTACAAACATATAATGAAAAACAAAAACATACCTGAACTTTCCAAAATCACAATATGAAATGAACAGTAAAGAACTCAAGAAGAATAGTACACAGAGAATGGAGGGAAGGTGAATAGTCAAACAAGTTCAAAGATAATAAAGAAAAGAAAAAGAAAAAAAACACACAATTACTTCTATATATATTCAAAAAAAAAATACTTAAAAAAAAATAACAACTAAAAAAAATACCTAATAAGCCCCCATTACTCCCCCTACACAAATGCACAAAATTTATCAAATTAGTTTAGCATTTGCATAGTAAATTCAGAAATACTTACCTTATGAATTTCTGATCAGTACAGAAAGAAATTAATCAGCAATATTCACTCCCCCTCAAAAACAGAATATTCTTAGATATAGAAACCAGATATACACTCCCCCTCGAAAAAATACACAGACCATATGACAAAAACACAGACAACAATCATAAAGACATCAATATTAAAGATGATCATATTGAATATAAATTTTGTAACAACTGAATATATAAACTTTTAAACACTAAACAAATTAAAGTCTACTCAGTAGAATATCCCAGATTTATCAATCAGTTGAAATCAAACGAGAGTTGTTGGATACAGAAACATGTTTCATTGTATATCAAGTTAAGACATGTTCAGAGACAACACTTGCAGGTATCTATTCAGTGTGCTCGCATGCGATCTTTGATTAGCTTCAAGAAAAATGTAATTCTAAACATAAAATGAAGAACTTTGCATGTACAGACACTAAGTCATCAAGAATTAAGATTTTCACAAATTTACAGGTTTATCGCAGCTCAAAATATATCACCAAGTATCAAGAGATGTGAGCTCATTGGCATCTTTTAGCTGTGTGCACATTGGCATCTTCACATGAGTGTGCTCTTTGGCATCTTTTAAGCTTTGTGCACTTTGGAATCTTTTAATCAAAGAGTTCATTAAGTAAAGAACATGCCGTAAACGTAACTTTCTATCTGACCCTATTGCAGGATTTGGGTCAGCCGCTCCCACACCAGTTGGCCTTAGGGGACTAGGTGTCAAGCACCCCTTTGGAACTTACTTTCCCGGATCAGAAAGGCTACATCGACATATCCTAAACCCATTCATACCAGTAGAACATGACTTTCGATCTGGTTCTATTGTAGGATTTCTGTTCGATCACTCCCGATCAATTGACCTTAGGGGACCAGATGTCGAGCATCCCTCAGAACTTACTTTCCCAAACCAGAAAGGTCACAGGTACAAACATTTAAACTCAAGGATTTATGTAATTTTAATTCTTAAAAATAAAATCATCTTAATAACTCAGATCTATATCGAATAGCTTAGCCCATATTTTCACTACAATCTACAATTTTGATCACTTAGGTTGTTCAAGCAAATTAAACCATAAGTGTGCCGACTCACATATCTTTAAAGCAATATCTAAGGCAACTTGTCAAAGATCCTAGACACACATTTTATTCAACTGAAAGAAAATTTGAAATATTAAACTTTATAGAATAAAATTTGGAAAGATTTAAACTTTTAAATTCAACATGCCAAGTTTTGAAAGAAGAAAGTTAAATCGTTTTTCATCTAAAGCTTTTGTAAATATATCAGCAAGTTGATATTCAGTTAGTACAAAATATAACTCAATAGTACCTTCTTCCACGTGATGTTTTATAAAATGATATCGCATGTCTATGTGTTTGGTCTTTGTGTGCTGGACAGGATTGACCGATATCGCAATCGCGGACTTGCTGTCACAATATATTGGCACAGTCTTATATAGCATCCCGTAATCGCGAAGTTGCGTTTTCATCCAGAGCACTTGAGCACAGCAATTAGCTGCAACGACGTATTCAGCCTCGACTGTTGATATTGAAACGCAGTTTTGCTTTTTCGACGCCCAGCTTATCAGTCTGTCACCCAAAAACTGGAGATGACCAGAAGTACTTTTCCTGTCCAATTGATTACCACCATAATCTGCATCAGAATAAGCAATCAAACTATAATCAGAACCTTTAGGATACCATAATCCTAAATAAGGAGTTCCTTTAATATATCTAAAGATGCGTTTGACTGCTAAAAGATGAGATTCTTTTGGTTTTGCTTGAAAGCGGGCACACAGGCACGTTGAAAACATTATGTCCGGGCGACTTGCAGTAAGATACATCAGTGATCCGATCATCCCTCTGTATATGTCTTTTGATCCACAGCTTTTCCATCTAGATCCAGTCCGAGTTTGGCACCGTGAGCCATAGGCGTGCCGATTGAGGTAGACTTGTCCATTTTGAATTTCTTCAAAATATCAAACACGTTCTTTGACTGGTTGATGAATATTCCATCTGGAAGCTGCTTCACTTGTAAGCCGAGGAAGAAGTTGATTTCTCCCATCATGCTCATCTGAAATCTAGAGGTCGTTAAATCAGAAAACCAATTACACAGAGATTTGTTAGTCGCACCGAAAATAATATCATCTACGTATATTTGTACTAAGCATATATCAATATTAGTTCTTTAAATGAAAAGAGTAGTATCGATCGAGCCTTTGGTGAAGCCTGATTTGACCAAGAAAGCTGACAACTCGTAATACCATGCCCGTGGAGCTTGTTTCAGACCATACAAAGCTTTATCGAGAAAATAAACATAATCAGGACGATCTTTGTCAACAAATCCCTCTGGCTGAGATACATATACTTGTTCTTTCAATTTGCCATTGAGAAATGCTGTCTTGACATCCATTTGATATACAGTGAAGTTGCGATAAGCAGCGAAGGCGAGAAACATCCGAATAGCTTCCAATCTGGCAACAGGTGCAAATGTTTCGTCATAGTCAATACCTTCTTCTTGTCGATATCCTTTGGCTACTAACCTTGCTTTGTTCCGAACGACGATACCATCTTTGTCCTTTTTATTCTTGAATATCCACTTTGTACCTATGATGCTTTTACCCTTTGGCCGTGGTACAAGTCTCCACACTTTGAGCACGTCAAACTGATTGAGCTCCTCTTGCATTGCTAAAATCCAGTCTGGATCTTCCAACGCTTCAGAAACTTTGGTAGGTTCAATCTTGCTTAGGAAGCAAGTGTACAAACATTCGTTGGAAGAAGCTGTTCTGGAGCGAGTAGAAACACTTGCTTGAGGATCCCCAATAATTTGATGGATTGGATGAGATCTTGTCTATTTTGTTGTATAAGGGAGAGGATCAATAACTTCTTGAACCACTTCTATTTGTTGAGGAGGATCTTCAGAAGAAATAATGTCAGAAGATGATACATATATGATTTCAACTGGAGGAGGAGGTATTTCCATGACATCAGATTCAGGCTCTTGTTGACCAGACGTAGCTTGTACTTCTTGTTGAACATTTTCTTCTGGAAAAGCTTCATCTTCTACATATTCCTCATGGACAGTTTCAGCATTTTCTGGTTCAGAAATAACTTGATCAAGATGATGTTCAGAAGGTATGTCTTGAATTTCAGGTGATACTGAAGTAGCATCAGATTCAGAGGTTGATGCAGCGGAATTAGGATTAGATGCACTCACAGATTCCTGATTCAAGACATTTAACACATTATCAGTGTTTGGTTTAGGAACATCATCATAAAAATTTTCAAACAAAAAATCAAGATCAGAAATATTAGATAGAGAAGTAGAAGGATCTTGATTTGTCGACTGAAGTGCAGGTTCTGAACTAATTTGTTCAGAAGCTGAGTTCCCAGTAATAACGGGTTCTGAACTGTGTTGTCCAGAAGCCAAATCGGCAGCTTCATCAAATTTGACATTCACTAACTCTATCACTTTTCTTGCAGAGAGAAGAAAAACTCTGTAAGCCGCAGAGTTAGAAGAATAGCCCAGAAATACACCTTCATCTGCCTTTGGACTAAATTTGTTCAGATTATCTCTGTCATTCAAAACATAGCATTTACACCCGAAAGACTTGAAATATTTGATGTTGGGTTTGATACCGTTCATCAATTCATATGGAGTCTTGTTGAACAGGCGATGTAGAATTGATCTGTTTTGAGTATGACAGGCAGTTGATATGGCTTCAGCCCAGTGAGACAAAGGAAGACCTGAATAAGCAAGCATAGATCTAGCAGCTTCCACATGCGTTCTGTTTCTTCTTTCAACAACTCCATTCTGTTGCGGTGTTCTTGCAGCAGAAAACTGTTGTTGTATACCTTGATCATCATAGAATGCTTGAAGAGTTGAATTCTTGAATTATGTCCCAATTACAACTTTGACATGTTTTTGCTTATTTGTCTGAATGGTTTTGATGAAGTTAATGATAATTTCAGGTGTCTCGTCTTTAGATTTGAGAAATTTCACCTAAGTATATCTGGAGTAGTCATCAACAACAACCAAAACATATTTCTTCTTACCAATGCTCTTTGTCTTCATTGGTTCGCATAAATCAACGTGAATTTGATCTAGGATGTCTGCAGTGCAATGTTCAGGCTTGGGCTTATGAGATGCTTTCTTCATCTTTCCTTTCTCGCAATCCTGACAGAGATGGTCTTTCTGGAAACGGAGGATTGGAAGTCCTCTCACGGAATCATTCTTGACCAAGCGATCCATATATTTGAAATTGAGATGAGCTAGTCGACGGTGCCACACCCAGCTTTCATGAATAGAGTCTTTTGATAGAAGACAAATATCTGATGAAACCTTTACTTCGGAAAGATTAATGGTATAAAGATTTGATCGTCTCTTTCCAACAAATAAGTCCATGCCGCTATTATTCTTTACAACAACTCTTTTAGACTTGAAACTGACTTCAAGATCTTTATCACAGAACTTTCGGATGCTAAATAGATTGTGACTTAAACCTTCGACATAGCTTACTCTTTTGACAGTTATGTTACCTTGAACAAGATCACCATAACCAAGAATGGGAGTCGTCTCGCAGTTTCCAAATTTGACAAGACCGCAACATTTTTCTTTAAAATTTGAAAGAAGATATTTGTTGCCAGTCATGTGTTTGGAACACCCCGAATCCAGATACCATAATTGATTTAGCCGCACAATCAACAATTACTGAGATTTAGGTACCCATATAAATATGGGTCCCTTCTTGTTAGTCCTTTCCTTTTTCTTTTTCAAAAATTTATTTTTCCAAAACATCTGAGATTGATCAAATAAAGCATGAACATCATCACATATTAAAGAAGAAACATAATCATCAGAATCAGAATCAGAACTAGAGAGACAATATGAGATATTCTTTGAAATTTGAAACATTTGCTCTACAGAATATTTTGTAGATTTATTACAAAAGGCAAATGAGTCTTGTTTACAAAGAAAATCTACACATTTATTCTCTACAGAAACAATTTCTTCAGATCTCTGTTTCTTTTGCCAAACAGACTTTACAGACTTCTTCAAAGGCCTATCTGAAATAGATGAATCAGAAAAATTAGAATTTTCAGAAATATCAAACTCTTTCTTCTTTTTCTTCTTTGACCTTCTTCTTTTACGCTTTGTTTTATAGAAATGATCATTTAGCGTAAAAGTGTCATCAATAATTTTAGATAAAATATTTGATTTAGAAGAAGAAGTTTTATCAATAAAATCAAACTGATCAGTTAGTTTATTTGGATAAACCTCAGAGCAAGAAACATCAGATGAACACAAGTTGATGGAAGATTTGATAAGACCAGAATTATTTTCTTTAAAACTCGATGTCATAAAAGAAAAAATGACATCGTTTTCAATTTTTCTCAAAAGCTCTTGTTCTTGCAATTGTTCTTCTAGATCAAAGATTTGGCATTCTAAAACTAAAGGAGGTATATATCTCTTAGTATCATAAGATACTTGAGATATTTTGTCCTTATTAGGATTAGCTTCATTTAAATCAAAGAAGTCATTCGATCTAGAAGATTTAGTAGAAGAAACAATGTTTAACTTTTGTCTTTTCTTCTTTATTTTATCAGGAAAATATTTTGCATTTTCTTGTGTGTAAACGAAAGGAACTTCCATTCTCTTGTTGTTTATCCGTTTTTTATCTTCCTCAATTGTAGTCTCTTTAGCACTTGTCCAAAGAGGTTTGTATTGAGAACCATATTTTCAAAGACCAAGACAGTCGTAATCATAGAAATTGGGAATCTCAATTTTAGCTTTCTTTAAAAACTGAGGATTTTTAAATCCAAGACCCCAATTTTCTTTTAACGACTCATAGCTCCTTGGTTTATGCATATGAATTGTTTGTTCAGTTTGATTTTGTTTATATAACTTTTCTTCTAATTCAAATATTTTATCCGAAAATTCTTGATTTAAAATTGACAAATCAGACAAAGAATCATGAGAAGTCTGTTTTTCAATTTCTAAATCTTCTATTCTTTCTTGAAATTTCTCCTTTGTAAATTTTAAAATAGCTTTTTCATCTCTCAGAGAAATCTTCAACTTTTCAATTTGAACAGACTTTTCTTGATTTTCGTGTTTTTCGGATATAAGCTTTGAACGAAAGTCATGTAAAGCATTTGTGATGACATTCATTTGCGAAGAAATGAAATTAAAATCAAACTCAGATGGTACCTCAGATTCATCGGTTGAAGTCTCCTCATCCTCATTATCACTGTTGTCATCTCCAATAAAACACATGGCAGCAGTCTCAACATTATCAGCTTCGTTATCTGAGTGATCCAACCAATATTCCTCCTCAGCCAACAGAATAGTTCCACTTGCTTTCTTCTCAGCCAAAGCTAATTTCTTCTTATATAAATCCACATCTTTCACAATCTTCATTCTGCACTCCTTTGAAATATGCCCGGGATTGCCACAGTTGTAGCAAGTCACAGCCTTCTTATCTTCTTTCTTTGGTTCAGCTGCTTTAACAGGCTCATATTTGGGAAAGAAAGGCTTTGATGTAGAATCGGGGTCTACCTTCTTTGATCCAGATGAGAAACGAAGATTGTTTGAGCCTGACCGTTTCTGATATTTCTTTTGATAATGCTGACTTAGAAGAATCATGGCTTTTTCCAATGCTTAGCCATCATCATCTGTTCACCCATCGTAAGCAGACTCTGTCAAGGCTTGTTCAGCCATTTGGCTAGCTAAAAGAGCAATTGGATCCACAGTCTTTGGCTTCTGCTTATCCAGCTTAGCTTTCTTCTTCATTACCATGGCTTCATCAGACATCAGAATTTCAAACATTTCCTGAATGGGCATTTTGGAAATTCTAGGATCATTCCTCATTCGATGACAGGATTTTTCCCATTCAGGTTTGAGTGCATTAAGGAACTTCATATTTGTCTCCAGCTCATTCTTTATAACCTTGATCTTATACAGATCATTAATAACAGTCCAAAACCTGTCGAAGACACTTTTCAGACTTTCCCCATCCTTTGCTTTGAACTCTTCAAAATTGTTCATGTATCTTGTCTGACGAAGCTGGGTAGACATTGCAGTACCAAGCATGATTTTCTCCAGTTGTGTCCACATCAGCATAGGATTGTGTTTGAAATAATCGATTCTGTTATAGATGGAATTTGGTAGAGCAAGAATCAAATTCAACTTGGCCTGATTGTCAGCTTGGTATCTTAGAAGTTCATCAGCATCATATTCTATCAGTGCTTTTTCTCCCTCAGTATCTGGAGTGTTTCCAACAGCTGGTATCACTTTCCTTGGCTTGACCATGGGACCTTCAGTCAAAGCTTTCATCATATTTTCCCCATTTGATTTCCTTTCGATGAAATTAATAAACCGATCCTACCATTGTTCAAATTCGTTCTCATTTATCAGCACAGGTGGACGAGTATCAGACCCCAACGACATCATGAGGTCGTTCTTGTAAAGTTGAGCTTGTAGAGACATTTTGATGAAATCTGGAATTCAGAAAAAATAACTATGTCTTGAAGATCCGCACAATAACTGAGAGATGTTCGAGTCCTTAATGATACGCACACCCAAGGAATGCGTGTTTAGAGTAACAAGGACTATTCGGGAATGCGTGTCCAGAGAGATACGCACTTTGATGCTTTCCTCAGAGAGATATGCGTGTCAAGAAAGATATGCGTGTCCAGAGAGAAATGCTAGTTCAGAGAGATATGCGTGTCCAGAGAGACACACACTTGTTGTTGTGCGTGTTCAACGTGACACGCACTAGAAGATATGCGTGTGAAGACAGACACGCACTTGAAGATATGCGTGTGAAGACAGACACGCACTTGAAGATATGTGTTTCCAAAAGAGAACAACCTGAGAAAAATACTAACACTTAAAAGTTAGTTTCACAATGAAGATATGATGAAAGCGCATTCTAATAATATGAATATGAATAACACGCATACTTCATTAAACACACGCATACTTCAAAATCTATGAAAAACATGCAAACTATAATATCGACCCTCACAATATATGAATCATACGCATAATAGGATGAATGACCCGCGTTTCAGGATTAATAACCCGCACATCAGGATGAATGACCCGCATACCAACAAACAACTATAAATCTGCTAATTCGATCATAACAATGAATTAAATCCAAACAAATTGCACAAATTTGATCGAAAACAAGATTTTAATACAATTCAATTAACAAATTCGATCAAAACACTCTAAATATCAAAAAATCAAAAAGAAACAGAATAAATAACACGACTTTTTCAGAATATTTTCAAACTCAAAATCAAAGCATCAAATCACGTTTTTATGCAAAACAACAAGAATCAATCACGATCGATTAACTAAAACGCATCTAATAATATCAATTTCATAGCAATTTGATCACAAAACAGATTGAAATTGGTGAAAATCCAGAAAACGAGATTTTTCTTGAAAAAACAACAAAAATCAATCAAATTTTCGAGTTAACCAACCAAATCAGTAACAATTATGCACTAAACTCAATCCTCTCAAGATCTTGGAGGCTCTGATACCAATTGATGAGCCAAGATCACAAGATCATAGAGAGAGAATCTAGAGAGAGAAAGTGCGCTCCAAATGAAACAGTTACTTGTATTCAAATAGTGTAAGGTTCTTACAAAACAAACAAGCCAAGGGGACTTAAATACCCCAAGGCATTTACAAAACAGATAACACTACTGAAAGCAGGAAAATAAATACAATGATTACTATAAAATCAGATCTAACAAAGATGATTCGAGAAAGTTTGTTTTTCCGAAGACGGTCAAGAGATCAGAAGAGATGAAGATACAGTTTTTGAAAGATTCCTCAAAATTTTACAGATGAAGGTTTCAATCATGTTTCAAAGTTGATGTTTCAAAAGATTTTTAAACAATTCAGATTCGTTTACAAGACTTGTTGACTCTCCAAAGATGCAAAATGCAAAAGACTTTTCAAGATTCTCCAAAGACTGAAAGTCTAAAGATTGTTAGAGCTTCAAAGTCCAAGACTGTCTGAAACAAAAGTTGAAGAATCAAGCGCTGAAGTCTAGTGTCACATTTTTTTATTAAATCTTGAATACAAAGGGGGAGAATGTTAGTGTATAAAATTGTATCCAAGATTTAGTGTGAAAAGTCAAGTCATGAAAAGTCAACAATGTCAAAGTCTAGATAAGTCAATCTTATTGTTTGTGTTTAAGCTTGTAGTTTTAGTTCTCATAAAAATAGCTTATTGCTTTGTAAATCTTGTATCTAGAATTCATTGTAATATCTGTTAGATCAATGACAACGATGCTTTCTCTCTCTAATCTCTCTCTCTAGATATTCATTGTCATATCAAATCTTGATTGAGTTTAATTGTTTGATTGCTTGATTTGAATAGGGAATACAATTTCAACTTCATCCGATTGCAATGAGTCTCAGATATTCCTCTCTGCCCTCTTGCGAGGATCATTCAGAAGCTGTTGGCTCCAGAACGGGGGGTGGCTCCAGAGGCGCTCCTTAGCCTAGTCATTCCCCGCCACTCTTTCACACAGCATTGAGGGATTTTTCATAAGAAGCATCATTCTATTGTCCACTTCGATAGCTTAAATTTGAATGATCTTCTTTATTGTTTGTGCGACAACTCTACATTAGGGACCCTCATCAAATCCCTCTTTCGAAAAGAGGCAGCCAATAGAAGACAAGAGGAGAAGAGATACCTAATCATATGATCGATGAAAAACAATTCCATGTTGAAGAAGAACCAACCTATCCGATAGATTATCTTTACTTCTTGTAATCTATTAGTTATACTTATAGTACTTGTAAAGTTTTTCACTTGTACTAGAAATTTACATATCCCTTATGTAATTTTTTTACAAATTAAGTGGAAATTTTCAGTGAAGTACTTTACTCCATCAATAATGTAAAAGATCCCTCAAAATAGTAATTGGGACATGTATGTTATGAGTTCTGATTATACTTATATTTTGAACTTAAAGTAATTTTCTCATATTGCTTTGTCATCATCAAATAGGGGGAGATTGTTGATCCAAAATCTCTTAGTGATTTAATGATGACCCTTTGAAATACTTAGTGAAAATTACATTTAACATATGTATGTATCAGTGTTTCACCATCAACCATTATATACTGAGTCCGTTCAGTAACGCTGATGATATCTGATGTATTTTGTTGAATGTAATCCTTGAAGACAAGTTTCATGACAAAGAATTTCATCGTTGACATCGAATACAAAGAGGATGAACAAGTGACAAGTCTACTCATGAGCAGATGCGGATATCAGTAAAACCAAGACAAGTCCACACACACGACGAATGAAAAAGAAAAGATTCAGCGATAGATGACCCCTATTCAGGCTTTCTGAAAAAATAATTCATCGGTGATTACTAATCATGAAGCATACACTCCAAGGTTCGTTTGTCTTATCCTTTGCACAAATAGTACGATGTGTCAGAATAGACATACTTTTGTCCAAGATCGTACAACTCTGAAGACTACACTGTTCACTATAAAGCTAGGAGCATGTTACTAATAGACAGAATCATGTACCCAAACAAGTGATGACACGTATAAAGTACCTCTGTCATGCATTAAATGCATAGGGTATATATAGAGAGGTTATACTTCATTTTGAAATATTTTTTCTATGTTCTTATCTCTTAGTATATCTTATAAAAACCCTTGATTTCTATAAGTCTCTCAACCTCTGTTGTTATTGTGCAACCCACTTAGTGTTTCTGAAGTTTATTTTGACTAGGTTTACTTAATCTTATTCCGCAAAAAAACTGTAAATTGTAATTTGATTCATCAATAAATAATTTATTAAACTTAAAATTTGTGTTTGTATTCAACCCCCCTTCTATATACTTGTATATCACCTTCGGGACCAACATTTAATCATATCACACCCCAACCTTTGGTCCCTATGAGTAAACTTCAATGAATCCCTATGGGTTTCAGATGGCCCCTCTGATTTCATCCCTGGAAAATAGCAACGGTGGTCGGTGCTTTGGCAGCATATGTCATTGGTTGGGGGAGAGGTTGGTTTGCCATGGGATTGAGAGAGAGAGAGAGGGAAGGAGAGAGAGGTGGGGGGAAGAGAGAGAGAGAGAGGTAAAGAAATCCTTCGCTAATTAGCTATCAATATTTCGTTGCTAATAATGACCCTCGCTGACCCTCGCTAGTAGAGGTCGTCGCTAATCTGTCGCTAATGGTGGACTTCACTAATCCGTCGCTGAAATTAACCATCTCTAATACATCACTAAATTTCTTCGCTGAAATAGACAACCGCTAATCCATCATTAAATTTCTTCGCTTATCCATCGTTGATAGTATCACCAACGACCTTTTCACCGATAAGCATTTAGTGATGGATAAGCGACGGAAATCACTTTCAGTGACGGTTTAGTGATATAATTTTTCGTCATTGATAGGGTTGATTTTTGTAGTGAGTGTTCGTTCTCTAATTTTGAGTTTTTCTTTAAAAATTGGATCTGGCCACCAACACCGTTTAAAATGTCCATTAGAGCCAGAGGTAATATGGTCCATGTAACACCCGAAATTTTTGGTAAGAAAAGTCATCATTAGACGTATTTAGTGATTTCTTGTTATGAGATAACTTATAAAAATATCATACTTTATACCTTTGCGCGAGTCATGGGCTTTCGAATGAGAAAAGTAGAGGTTGAGGTTCGGCACACTCTTGGCGAGAGTAACATTTGTCACAATTGTCGCGTCATGATCGCTGAACCAGCGAACCCCTCAGTACACTCTAGGCGATAGCGCCCTGTGAGAGTGACACTGGTCACAATCTCTAGACACAGTCGCGGGTCGGGGTGCCCTTTGGTACAATCCCCGCGAGAGTGCCCTGGGCACAATCGCCGGGCATAATCGCCGATGGGCCCCAATGTGTTAAACTATCGATTTCTTTCGCATTTCTCATTTATTCCACACCTACTTCTTCCCCTTTTATCTCAATTCGACCCTCTCACATTTGGTGCCATTTTAGATGCATTCAAGCCATTGTTTCTTGGGTTTTAAAGTGATCCTTCACCACCCGATAGAGATTTGAAATCTATAGCTTGGGGTTCACCATCTCATCAACCTTTCACTTTCAACTTCAAGGAATTTCTTGGGTTTTGGGAGATTTCTAGGTCTTAGCCAAAAGCTAATATTGTGAGTTCATCTTACATCTTTAAACATTATACATGTCAAAATATTACTATTTTAACCTCTTAATCTTCCCTTAACATTGTTTTCCACATTTGATGAATTTTGCCCTAACTTGGGTAAGCTTGTAACCCAATATTTTCCAAAATGGCGAAGGCTCCAAGGAAACGGGGACTAAGCTTCCCACGCTTCCTAAACCGGATAATCCCCTTCCATGGAGATATTTTCAACATAACGCGATCACCCACTTGAAACTAGACCGGTCTTTTTTTCTTGTCCGCGTAACTCTTCTGTCGGTCTTGAGCCACCTTCAATCTTTCTCGAATTTCGTTCACTTTGTCTGCTGTCTCTTGAACTATTTTTGGCACAACGAATTGCTTCTCGCCCGCTTCAAACCAACAAACTAGGGTTCTGCACTTCCGTCCATATAACGCCTTGAATGGCACCATTCCGATACTAGAATGGTAACTTTTATTGTAAGTAAAGTCCACCAAAGGTAGGTGTGAGTCCCAACTTCCACCAAAGTCGATAACGCATGATCTGAACATGTCTTCGAGGGTCTGAATCGTCCTCTCGCTTTGGCCATCCGTTTGAGCATGGTAATCTATGCTCAAGTTTAACCTCGTGCCCAACTGTTTCGGTAGACTAGCCTAAAAATTAGATGTGAACCGACTGTCCCTATCTGACACAATGGATTGTGGAACTCGATGTCTCGACACCACCTCATCAATATATAGCTTTGCCAATTTCTCCATTGGCCAAGTCTCCCGCATAGCAAGGAAGTGCGCGCTCTTGGTTAGACGGTCAACAATCACCCAATTAGTGTCATGGCCTCGCACGGTCTTCAATAGCTTTGTCATGAAATCCATGGTGATGTTGTCCCACTTCCATTCGGGAATGGACAATGGCTGCAAACTCCCGTACGGTCTTTGATGTTTCACCTTGACTTGGAGACACGTGACATACCTCTCCACATAGTTGGCCACGTCGAGTTTCATCACCGACCACCAATAGTTTAACTTCAAATCCCTATACATCTTGGTGCTACCGGGATGTATAGAATATTTTTACTTATGCGCCTCATCAAGAAGTAGATCTCGATTTCCACCAAACTTTGTTACCCATATTCGTCCTTTAAAGAGTTTAAGCCCACGACTATGTTCCGTCAGTAATCCGTTTTGCTTTACCATGACCTCGGATTTGAGATTTTCTTCCTTTAGCGCTTCCGCTTGACACGCCTTGATGCTTTCCAACAAACTAGATTCCACGTCGATCCCAGTGAGGGATAACTTAACACCACATTCATAGTTCCTCCGACTCAACGCATCCGCCACCATGTTGGCCTTACCGAGATGATAGAGTAATTCATAATCGTAGTCCTTTAGTAGCTCAAGCCACTTCCTTTGCCGCATGTTGAGTTCCTTTTGATCGAATATGTACTTAAGACTCTTGTGATCGGTAAAGAGAGTACACTTTGTCCTGTAGAAATAATTACGCCATAACTTTAATGCAAAAACCACCGCCGCCAATTCCAAGTCATGAGTCGGGTAGTTCTTCTCATGGTCTTTTAGTTGCCGTGACGCATAAGCTATTACTTTTTCCCGTTGCATTAATACCCACCCGAGACCCAACTTGGAAGCATCACTATACACCACAAAATCATCTGACCCCTCGGGTAGGGATAAAATAGGAGTTTCCCACAATTTTTTCTTGAGAGTTTGAAAGGATCGATCTTGCGCGTTGGTCCAAAGGAATTTGACATTCTTTGTCGTGAGGGAGGTGACTGGTGAAGCTATCTTGGAGAAGTCTTGAATGAAACATCTGTAGTAACCCGCCGAACCCAATAAGCTTCAGATCTCCGTCGGACTCGTTGGCAGTTCCCAACTCATCATCGCCTCGATATTTGGTGGGTCTACCTTCACTCCATCTTTAGATACCACGTGGCCCAAGAATTGCACTTCTTGAAGCCAAAACTCACACTTCGAGAACTTCACACATAATTTTTCTCTTCGGAGGACTTCCAACAATTCCTGTAAGTGTATCTCATGCTCAACCTCGTGTAAACAATCACGGATTTGTCCAAGAAAGGGAGACACACACGATTCATCAAATCCATGAATACGGCCAGAGCGTTGGTCAAACCAAAGGGCATCACTAAGAACTCATAGTGACCATACCTCGTTCGGAAGGTCGTCTTCGGAATGTCCTACTTCTTCACTCTCACATGATGGAATCCGGACCGAAGGTCGATCTTTGAAAAACATCCCGCGCCTTGCATTTGATCAAAGAGATCATCGATGCTAGGTAACGGGTACTTGTTCTTTATCGTGACTTTGTTTAACTCCCGGTAGTCTATGCACATCTGCATAGATCCATTCTTCTTCTTCACGAACAAAACCGGGGCTCCCCAAGGTGATGAGCTCGGTCGGATGAAGCTCTTCTCTAATAGCTCTTGAAGTTGCATCATCATCTCTTGCATTTTCGTCGGAGCCAAACGGTAGGGAGCACGGGCTATCGGATCCACTCCAGGAGTAAGGTCGATTTGGAACTCCACTTAACGTTCTAGTGGTAGTCCGGGTAAGTCCTCCGGAAAGACGTCTGGGTAGTCTCGCACGATCTTCATGTCCTTTATAGATTTATTTTCTTCCTTCGTGTCCACCACGTAATCCAGGTACGAAGGGTAACCCTTCGCTAGGAATTTACGGGCTTTAAGAGAGGAGATGATCGGATTACATCTCTTTCCTCTCTCTCCATAGATGGTGACTACACTCTTTCCCGGCAAGGGCACTTGGATTAACTTCTTAGAACAAAGAATGTCGGCCTTATGTCTCGAAAACCAGTCCATGCCTATGACTACATCGAAACCACCTATAGACATGGGTAATAAATCCACCCAAAAGAGTTTCCATCGATCTCTAAGATACAATCAACAAAAGACTCACGAATAATCACTTGGTCTCCATTAGCCACCTCTACTACTAAAGCATCGGGAAGAATACCTCTAGGAGTGTCGAATCGCTTACAAAAAGTGTTCGATACAAAAGAGCATGATGCACCCGAATCAAATAACACACGAGCAGGGAAGGAGTTTACTAGGAACGTACCTGATACGACATCGGCAGTCTCCTTCTCCTCTTCGGTGGTCATCTGGAATGCTCGGCTTAGCGCCCTCGAAGGTTGTTCAATTCTTGTCGTCGATCCAAAAGAGTTTCCACGGTTGCCACTCACTAATTTTGGACAATCCTTCTTCATGTGACCCGGTACCCGATACTCGAAACACACCGGCTCTCAGATGGGGCAATCTCGGATAGCCTGACCCTTCTTTCCGCACTTGGCACACTCGATGGGTCCCGAGTGAGGTCTTGGATTACATGGGCCGTAATGCTTAGCCTTGCATTTATGGCACCACCTTGACTCTCGGCGGTTGTCTTTGAGTCTTCCACCCACAAATGGTTTAGACTGACGAATGGGCCCAGATTGCCCTTCCCACTTCCGTTTCTCCACAACTTGACCCTTTTCTTCTTTTCCTTTAGTAATGTCATCCTCCACAAGGAATGACTCTTCAATTGCCTCCTTTATCATCGACACTTTGGCGTTTCTTTTTGTCGTCTTCATCTCGGCCTGTAAACCCAACAAATAAGCCTTAATCTTCGCTCTCTCATCGGGAGCCAGATTCTCCACTAAACTCAACTTCGCTAGAAATTGCTTAGAGTAGTCGGAAATTGAACATGCTACCCTTCTTGAGGCTGCGGAACTCTTGTTCGATCTTGTCCAAAGCTTTTTCACTGCAATACTTGTTAATTATTTTCTTCTTAAATGTTGGCCACGAGATTTTGGCCAACACTTCCGAAGTAAGAGACGATTGGGTGAGATTCCACCAAGTCAAAGCTTCACCCTTAAGTAGATGAGAAGCAAACTTACCCTTCTATGATTCATCGCATTCGCTTGCCTCGAACGCCATTTTATCTCTCGGATCCAATAGATGCAACTAATGGGATCTTTAGCACCTGCAAATTCAGGTGGTCTGCACCCCAGAAAAGCTTTCTAAGTGCATCCTGCTTCCTTTCGCTTCTCCCGAACGATATTATGCTCTTCCGTTCCTACGACGGTCGATCCACTGCCCGACCCCATCACTACATTTTAAGCCACCGTCTCGTGACGTCGGTGACTGGTGTTACGGTCTTCCAAAAGTTTCATGAAGAACTCTTGTTGTTGCGCCAAGGCAGAATTCATGGCTAGCATCATACTATCCCTGATTCTCTACTCCATAGTCACTTCCTCTATGATCGGGTTGTTATCGACAAGGTTCGTGTATGAGATATGTTCAGGTCCCCCACCCAAGATGGCGGGTATGGGAGGTCCCGCCGAGGTCTCGACCAAAGGAGGTTGATCGGCAATAGATTCCACTTCCACACGACCCTCTTGCGGGTTTGGTAGCCTGCTCTGAGTGTTTACCATGGTTATCTGCCATACATGCACTAGAAGGAGGTTGAGAAAAGACTAAGCGAGTTAAACTCATGGTACGTACTACTACACATTTCAATCATTATAATTATAGTAATTCAAGCATGCTCACGTAACAACACATTCATAATAGCAGTAGCTAAGTGAAATTATGAACGAATTATACACAAGGATTCTTGTCCCCACCATTACAACTCTCAAATAGTGTAATTCCGTAAATGCTAACGCTCTCCCCACCTATGACTTCTACCCCAAGGTGGACAGTCTATTAACAACGCTTAAAGCTTAAGTCTAGATACGCTAAGTCAATACCTAGTTCACTTAAGCTAAACCTTTGATACCAACTTGTAACACCCTAAAAATAGGGATAACAAAAATCGGAAAAATGGACATGTGGTATATAAAAATTTCCATAGCAAGAGCCTCCCAAAAATGGGGAATAAGTAAACCTATTTAATTATAGTTGTAATTTAACAGAAATAGACAAGAACCAACTAATCTAATTTCTATGATAGAATGAAGATTACAAAAAGGGTGTCGTCTATAGACCTAAATCAAAGCCTTTACAAAAAGTGCATCCCAATGCACCTTCCCCAAGCTCTCACCCAATCCCGACTAGACCTGCTTAGAAACGGCGCCACTAGAACCTGAGATACACATCGACACCAAACAAGTATTAGGCCAAAAAGCCTAGTGAGTTTGTTCAAGTAATTACATCCAAATCAAATGGACAATTGTTATCAGCAGTTAACAATAAGTTCATCAAATATGGCGTCAATGGGGGAGACCCATAGCACCAATCAAGTTCCACCCAAATATTCGATACACCTTGATGCCAACTACCATGAGTGACACCCAAAAGGATCGGCACATCCGAGCACTACAGCCATTGCATTACCCCGAATGGCGGAGGTCTAGGTACAGACCATTACGGTGGCCCCCAAGACTATATCCTCCTAGGGTCTACCGACTTGGTTCGTCGAACATTATTATTAGTAGGTATCAAGGCACATAATGCCCATGAATAATCATAACACCAACCATGGGTACAATATTAGACCATACCGTTCACACATCGCACATAGTCTATAAATGACTAGCGTGAATATTTATTATTAATGAAGTCATACCCC
This sequence comes from Arctium minus, assembly GCA_954870635.1. Taxonomy (NCBI): domain Eukaryota; kingdom Viridiplantae; phylum Streptophyta; class Magnoliopsida; order Asterales; family Asteraceae; genus Arctium; species Arctium minus. Next base: position 67,411,528 of record OX941090.1, on the reverse strand, counting down.
ACCTTATGAGGACTCAAGTAATAACCACCCCAATAACATGGTAAATACCTCGTCAAGCAATAACAAAGCAACTTATCATCATATATTTAACAAATAACCTTATTCCCAAATTTAGGGCAAACCACCCATATAACCCATTATTCAAGATTTACCCATACAAATATACTTCTAGTTTATGTAAGAGTAAAGAGTCGCAATCAGTTCATCCATAAAGTTTATGAGGTCTCAAAGTTAAACATATTGAACCCCACAAGAAACCAAAATAAGTGTATTAAAAGTTCATAAATAATGGAATGACAACAATAAGTAACATGTTATGATGTGTATCTAGTTTTAACAAAGTTTAGGAACTCACCAACTAGTTTTTAAAGAAAACCTAAAAACCTTATGAAATCTAGAAGTGAAAATGATGGCAATAGAATACTTGAGACTAGCTTTAAATGCACCAAGAAGAGATCCCAAACGTGTAGGAGAAGTTCAATCAATGTTCTCACTAACCAAGCCTTTGTAATAAATGATGAGAGGGTTTAGAGGAAAAGAAATCGCACAAAAATCCTAACTCTCTCGGTTTAGAACTGATTTTGTGGGAGTGATGTGAAGAAAAACAGGCTGCTGAGCTTATAAGGGACCAGACCACGCGGGCGACTTTGCCCAAGGGAATTGTCGCAGGGTTTCAGTACCTTTGGGTACATCCCCAGCGATTGTGATAGGCGACATTGCCAATGTCACTATCGCCAAGACCATCCAACACCCTCCCTTCTCCCGGCGACTTTGCCTTCTGCGACTATGACTAGTGTCATAGTCGTTGGTCACAGTCACTCAACACTGGCCCGCAGCTGGAACTTTGCCATTTTTGCGAGTTGGAGCATTTGAGGTCGGATGGCAATCTTCAGGGAACTAAACTCTTCCATTACTAAGGTATAGTTAGAGCAAAACATAAACGAATGAGTTTTAAGGCTCGAGATTACTTACGATAAATTTTCGGGCGTTACACAAACCCATCTATGGTAGTTTTGATTCCTTAAATACATCAATCCTCAAGTATTGAAGTGACATCAAGGGTAGAATCTAGACATCAAGAGTTCACCATCTCCATCTCCATCTTCAACCTCAAACTTCATTTTGGGTTTTCTAGGTTTTAACCAAAACCTAAGTGGTAAGTTTATCCTCTCCATTTCTAAACCCTATTATACATTATAAATGCACCATTGATGATTTCCATGTAGTTGGTTTCTCAAATTTCGGTTTTGATGATTTTGGACAAATTAGGTCAAATTAGGGTTTTGGCTAAATTTGGGGATTTGGATGTAAAATGTTTGGGGAATGATTATAAGTGTTTGGATGCGTGTATTTATGGTTGGAAAATTGTGGATCTAGGTTTTTGGAAGTTTTGGCTTTAAGATTCGAATTTCTTCAAAGGAGATCAAGTTGAGGAAAATCTAGATTTATCCTAAATTTAGCAAGATAAGTTCAAGTTGATTTGTGAAAACGTTGTACATGCAAAAATGATCATTTTAAAGTGTTTATGTGTTTTACATGAAACTGTTAACTGTTGAGTAATTGATAAGTTTTGATTACTTGGAAGTGTTTAATTTATAAACTTGTAAAACACCCATCCTTGGAATTTTTGATAAATGTATCATAATGAAAATGTTTTGATAATCATTTTCATAAATGGAGGGTATTGGGTAAAAATGCATTTTAGTGGCTATTGGTAATAAGTTTATTTTGAGTTGGGAAATAGTTTGAAATTATCAACATGTGATTCATTGGAGATTGGTCATTTCCAACCTTGCGAACATTTCGGATATCGTAAACCTCTTTGGTTTTGGGGAAAATGTATTTCAAGTAGTTTGTTGAGTTAATCTTTGATATTGATATTTTAACGGTTTAATGTACACATGTAAATCCTTTGGAGTATTTGAACTTTAATGTTTGTTATGAAAAATGTTGTATTAGTCCAAGATTCAAGCAAATCAAAAAATTAGGCACTCAATATTAACCACAAAAAGAGAGAATTTCTAGAGAGAGAAATTGTGTCATATATCTCACCTGATGTCACAAGGTTACAACTCTCAAAAATGACATCACACCTTTAGAAACACAAAGAAACAAAGCTTATATACGGGTTAAACAAGCCTTGACCTCATATTAAGCAACACATAAAAAAGTCAAACAATACAATACAAATGATCTAAACAAAATACACTAACATTCTCCCCTTTTAGATCAGTTTGTACATCTTCATCTGATCTTCCAGAAAATGAACTCTGAGAGCATGTCTCATATGTACAATTTCAGCTTTGGAAGAACAAGTGGTGCTTCAGGGGCATTCGAAGGGCCTGCTTCACCTTCATTTGGAATAATAGGCACATGAATACTTTCATCCTCAGGTGGCTCATTCTGAACATCTTGAACAGGGCTTGGAACATTTTGAATAGGACTCGGATGCTTTATCGAACTTGAATGACTAGGAGGAATATCAGAAACACCATGGAAGTTGAACTCTTTAAAGAATGGGATGATAGAACTTCATTTGAAGGCTTAGGAGCATCATTGTGAACATGACTTACTTGAATGTCCTTAGGAGTCCCAGTGTAAGGTATCTAAAACATTGGCTTCATTAGAAGGAATGTCATCTCCTTCAAAATCAGAATCCATTGAGTTCTCTTTCTCTTCTTCTTTTACCTTCCATAACTTATCATACTTTTCATTCGATTCCTCTTCATCATCCGATGACAAATCAATCATATCCATTTCGTTCATTCCTGTGACTAATAAGATTTCAGTCCTAGTAGCAACCTTAGACTTTGCAACCCTTGGTTCTACCTCTGGATTCACAATACCAGCTCTGTACATCCATCTTGATCATTCAGGTCATGCTGTATGTTTGCCTGATTTTGAACATTTTCTTCTTCCTCCACATTTAAAGACTGAACATTTGCTTCAAAATCTCTAGCAGTTTTTTGTCGTTTACTCATCTCTCCCTCATGATCTTGATCAGAATTAGGATCATGTCTTTTTCTGGTAACTGCTAGAGATTTGCAAGAAGATTGAACAACCTTTGTGAGCTCTTGAGTAGATTTAACAATATCATCTTTGAAAGCATTGAACTCAGTTACAGTCACAACACCTTCCGAAACTTGAGGAACAACTGGCTGGGATTGCTGAGACCTAGCTAAACCAATTAAATCAGCATCAGATTGGTCTGTCGGTGCTTATGAAAGTAACTTAGCATAGAGCAGTGACTTCAGATCCTCGACTGACATATCTACAGGTTGAACTGGTGGAGGTGGAGGTGGTTGTGGTTCTTCAGTAACCGGATCCTTTCCTTTGAGCAATCTTTTTACTTCTCCAATCTCCTTCTAAAATCTTTCAAACAAGTGGTTTTTAACAGTCTTTAAGGCGCCGTCGAGAAATTCCTTTGACATGAAGTCTGGGATAGTAACTCCAGGGCTACTTAAGCTCTCCGTTCTCACGGCACCCGATGAAGCAACTATGTGGCATGTGTTCAAAGTTTACAAAGTGGTAGCAATGACAGGACTTCCATCCAATCCTCGTAGTCCAGAATGTGAATCTACTATGGATGTTCCGATCGGGTCACAAAGATTTCCGATAGTATTTGTATGTATCAGTATCCTAGGAATTGAAATAGATGTAACAATGGACTATAGACTCGATTGTGCAGTGAAAGGAAGTGAGAATAGGGGTTGATCTTCTCCGTTTTCAATATATAAACTCTCCGAGTGAGATCTAGATAGCAGTTGTGCTATATCCCCGTGCTTTTGTGAGACTATCACTTGTTGTGAGGTAATATAATGGATGGCTTAGGTGTGCAATTACGTTAGTGGGCGACTAACGCCTTCTTCAATACCTGCACGCAACACATGCGGCGAGGTAGCAGATGTGGCTGCCCTTTTGGTATGGTAGGTTAGGTTACACACTCGCTCTCCATATTCTTCTTCTTCCCTTTCTCTCAACCTCACATTTTCTGTATTTTCAATTAAGTCTCTTCACTTCTCCTTATATCACCAACCACATTCAGAATAGTGGTTTCAGCAACAATATCCATTGGATCATCATTGAGAAATTCGATGCTATGACCCATGTAATCATCATCATCATCATTGCCTTGATCATTTCTTGCATCTCTCTCTTCATCTGTACCAGGTGTAGAAAATGGTATGCTTTCATTAGAACTTACCGCATGATCTGACTCGGTTTCAGAGTTCTGACCTTCCTCGGCATTCTCTTTCGGAGGAACCAATTGATGTAAGATAGTCTGCTCAGGTTGAGATGTGGAACCCACTTGATGTGTGGTAATGACAGCCTGGGATTCCACAACCTCCAATCGAGATTTCTGGACCACTCGAGTTCCCCTCTCAGTATTTTCCCTCATCTCTCCCTGTTCAATTACCCCCATGGTAGATTGAACCCTCACTGACTACGCTCGCCTATGGTGTTAGTCTGGGGTAGGGGAAACCACTTTTGGTCGTCTCATAGACTCTCTATATGCTTTGACACTCTATGAGTTCGGATCAGCGTAAGCAAGTAGTGCTTCTGGAATCGGCATAGAGTAGTTGAATGTCTGCTTTTGCTTCTGCAGATACCTCATGACAAATTTAGGTCCTACCTCATGATTGTTTTCTTTGGAATATCTCTGTTTGAGCTAATCATGCTCCGGATAATAAGTTGCAGAAACCTCTGGTATGGAACAAAGATAGGCTTCTTTGTTGTTCTATTGGATTGAACTCTTTCATACATTTCTGTCCATAATTCTATAGAATAATCCACATGCAGATCGTACACAATGGCATGAAATAATTTGAGCATGTGCATACTGTGTTGCCAGTTCCGGTGTGTTTTGAAGCGAAACACATGTTGATGATAGAGAACATCTGATACCAGAAAGTTGGCAGCGTTTTCTTTTTTAATTGACTGATCTTGGTAAGGTCACCAACATATCCTAAGGCTTGGATGCCTTCAAATTCTTCAGATGCAATTGGATATGAGTAAAAGTTGGTTTTGCCTTCTCTTGAGTTTTTGTTCGGAAGATCAAGAATGAGTCGCAGTCTTTGATAAATCAGAATTGATGTAAAGTGATCAATTCTAATATCAAAGTGCCTGTTTCTGATGTTGTCAGTCACAAAAGAGATTGTCTTCAATGCTTGTTGAAGGTAGATCAGAGATACAGTAGTAGTAACAGTCAATGCATAATATAGAGGATGGCCTCTTAAGATATCCAAAACCAATGGATCAATGTTGAGATGATCAAAATCAACATGATGGTTGTTTGGGTACAGTAGCAAATAATCAGATGGATGGATCAGTGCAAGATCAGGATTTCACCAATAGCATATTGGAAATGAGATCTTGATGATGGCATAGGTGTCTCTTTGGAAACATTCGGGTCATTCTCATCCATTTGCACAACGGGATCAGCTGAGTTCTCACTGGCCATTAGAAAGCCTGGAAAGTTTGAAAATATTAGATAAAAATCCAATTATGTTAGTAAAATCCCAAAACTTTTATTTTTCAGAAAAACATTTTTGAAAAATTTTCTAAGTTAAACAACACCTAGAAATTTTTTCAGAAAGTACTGAAACAAAGTACTTTTCACAGATAAGAATGAAAAAGCTAGTTATTGCATAATACAATTGCAACAATACTTAGAAAAATTTTAGACACCCAAATAAATCGCAGAACCCTTTAATATTGAACTTGTCTTGAAACTCATGGAATTCATCTCAAGAACTCACAAGGTTCAAGCCAAGAACTCGCAACATTCATCTCAAGAACTCGCAATATTCTTGTCAAGAACTCGCAGAGTTCTGACTTGTTAAATATTTGAAATTCCAGAAATCAAAATCATTGTTAAGCCCTTTGTGATTCATTATTTTGGATTATTGGAGTTCGATTTTATATTTAAGACCAAATTAGCATTTTGATTTTAACAATATAACATTGTTAATGTTCCATTAAGTCCAAATCAGTCAACATAGAGTTCGAACAATCCAACAGTCTATAATCAAAATCCAATGTAGGTGATTTTCAGTTCAATATAGGTGACAATGAGCTCGATTTTCAAATTCCAACAAAATTATCAAGTTATATTTGAGATTTATCCAATGAATTTCAGTCCAAAGTTCAAAATTTCAAGAGTTTGGATCGAAAGGGTTTAAGAAATTTGAACAGTCACAGTAACAAAAACCCTAAATCGAAGACATATAAACCTGCAAACAAGAATTGAATACAAATACAAGATACAACAATGAAACATACAAGCAAAATAATAGAAACCTACACTGAATCGAACAAAGAAAGTCGAAATTTGAGAAGTTGTGAAAGCACAAGAAATCTCGAGAGAAAATGCTAAGTGCAGAAGTCGCAACTAGGGTTTTGAGACAAGTGAGTATAATAAAGGAAACAACTCATATTTATACTCATGAACAGGGTTGACACGGGCACGATTTGATAGGACCTCCCACTTGTCGCAAACCACTGGAATAAGGAACTTGTCGCAAATAATGACAAGTTGTGTGTGAACTTGTCGCAAGGATCGATTTGCATCAAGTTGTGTTTGGAATAGAAGTCGCGAAGCATGGTATACGAGTTCTTAGAAGTCGCTAGTTGAATGTTACGAATTCTTCACTTGTCGTCGGCTTTGGTTTGTGTCAAGTAACCTGTCGCAGACCATTGCGCGCGTCAAGTTTAGAATTCACAGACAGTGGCTTGCGTCAAGCTACTTGTCGCAGACCAAAAGTTGCGTCAAGTGACTGGTCACAAAGCACTTCTTGCGAGTTCTATACTTAGAAAAATTTTGAAACTTTTAGATTTTTTGACTTTCCAAAAATAGCAACTTTGCAAAAATTCACTTTTAAAGCTCAAAATATAATCTCTCAGTTGAAAATTTTTCAGATTTCAAAACTTTTGAACACACACACACACACTGTCACACACTTACAGACTTTATCTGATACTCCCCCCGAAGTGTGCACCGCTGTGTATAATCCCCGTAGAAGTATGCATTTAGTTCATCTTACTAAAGTACGAGTCCTGATCTGAGTTGATCAGAAGTCAATTACAGGCTATTGATTTAGCAATATTTCATGAAAACTGTCAAACCTATAAAACAGATAATGAACTTGGTCCTCATTGAACATGAGTCCACATTAGTTATATGTATCAGACTTAAAACATATCATCCAACTAAAAATACTCACACAAACACAACAAGAACACACTCCCCCTCAAATCAAGATGGGAAAATGTTGTTATGCATTCAGATTTAACATATGGAGTTTGCTGACTAAGAAATTAAATATCTTTTCATCAAGAGGTTTTGTGAATAGGTCAGCAATCTCAAAATCATTTGAAACAAAATGCATTTCAATATTACCTTTTTCAACGTGATCTTTGATAAAATGATACTTGATATCTATGTGTTTGGTCTTGGAATGTTGCACTGGATTCACCGTGATTTCTATTGCACTTTTAGAATCGTAGTAAATGGGAACTTTGTTCAACTTATATCTGTAGTCTCTAAGTTGTGTCTCCATCCACAGCACTTGCAAACAGCAACTAGCAGCCGCTACATATTATGCTTCGGCCGTAGAAGTTGATACGCAATTCTGCTTCTTCGAGGACCAATTGACTAGTTTTTCTCCCAAAAACTGACAGGCTCCAGACGTGCTTTTTCTGTCCAACTTATTGTGTGTCCCTGATTCAAGATTCTAATTTCAAACAATCAAATACAAACAAGAATGATTACGATTACCTGTTTGATTTCAATTCAAAACTCAAAGATTACAACTTTTATCACTTTCTCTCTCTACAAATTCTCTCTAAAATTCAATATCAAACTCTAGCCATCTATCTATTAAACAACAAATAAAGGTATTTATACATACAAGCTAAAACAAGGAAACAAACAAAATACAACATGTTGACTTTGACTTTATTACAAAATGACTTTGACTTTTAATGATTGTTGACTTTCCAGTTTTGACTTCTTGTACTTTGACCTTCAGTCTTCAACATCTTGTATCCAACATATTTATGCTCTAACAATCTCCCCCTTTGGATTCAAGATCATCTCAAAAAGATTTAGCAAATCAATCTCTCCTTCAGTTACATTGAAGAACTTTAAATCTCCCCTTTAAGCTCAATCTGAGTACAATCTTCCTCTTTTGGTTGATCTTTAACTTTAATCTCCCCCAAATATGGTAGAAACGATCTTCAATAATCTCTTCAAAATTATCACAAGACTCTTTTAGACTTCGGAAAGAAATTATCTTCAAATTTAGCTCGACTTGCTTCAGCAAATAATCTTTCAAAGAAAATTTCAGAAAATCAACACATCTTCAAAATTTCTTTGACTTTACTTGAACAATCTTTCAAACTTTCAAACTTTGAACTTTGTCTTCTTCAACTATTTATCCAAACTTTCAAACTTTCAAATCTTTGAAATTTTTGATCCAGACATTTCTGTAAATCATCTCCCCATTTTTGATGAATAGAGCATTTGGTTCATCAAAACTTTCTCCAAGAAATGTCTCTGAAAATTCTATCTGACCACTGATTTTTAATAAAGAGCCTCTGATTCGTTGCCAATTCGAACAATGTATTCATCTAGATCTTTTCAAATCCAGACAAAAAAATAATCGTGTAACACCTGAATCCACAATGAATCAGTTAATATGCCTGTCAGTAACACGAAGTCACTGTGTGTAACGAATACACATAGGAAAGGAGCTTTTGTTATGTTCACTCCCCCAGGGCTTCCATCCAATCATCGAAACACCACAAAGGAAATTTCTATGAATGTTATGACAAGAAAACAAATTCCTAGTTTGTTCGTGCAAGTGTAAAAAGAATTAAGCATATGATGGTTGCTTTTAATAAAGCTCAACATTGTGTAAACCACTGAGACAACAGTAGATAAACACAGACTCAATGTGCATGATTGAAGTGCGAAGGTGGGGCATTCTTCCTTCTGTTTCAATATCCAGATTTTCCAAATGAAAACCAGATAGATTATATGTTGCATCCCCAGAAAAATATGAAACATTTTCTTGTTAAGAAGAAAATGAGTGGTTGGTGGGGTTTTGTCAAGAGTTGGCATGGGCTATTTGCCTGTTTCAATAATGTTCACCAAGAATTGTGAAACATTAGTATTGTGGTTTCCCGACTCAGAAACTAGCTGGTGCAGAGTTTGATATTCTTTTACTCTGATCTCACACCCTCTTTCTTTTAATTCAATAAGCTCACATCTAATAAATTCTCTTTTCCATTTTACCTTAACGCAAAACCCACACTCATTTCTTTTTGACACCTCACACTCAATCACTATGGATTAACTACTTGGGTAGGAGACACTTGTAATCGTGAATCCATAGAAGTTCATTTAATTGCTAGCATAAAGAACCCATATGTTCCTTGTTGGGAAATTCAGAAATGCACAAGTACAGTTAATGCTGCTAGAAGAACTTGATTACTACTTCTGAATTTAATGTTGCTGAACAAGATTAATGCTGCTAGTCAAAGATTAATACTGCTGGATGAAGTTACTACTGCTAAGCAATTTTAATACTGCTAGTAGTTAGTACTGCTGAACATTAATATTGCTCAAAGTATTAAAGCTGCTGAAGACTTAGTACTGCTTAAGAGATAATCAAGATTCGTGCAGATCAAGATTGAATATTCGAGTCATAATAAATCAGTATTTTGTCAAATTTGAATCCATAGTCTCGAAGTTGTGTTCGCATCCACAATACTTGAGAGCAGCAACTGGTAGCAGCTACATACTCTACTTCAGCAGTTGATGTGGAAACACACAATTGTTTCTTTGATGCCCAGCTAACGAGCTTGTCTCCAAGAAATTGAATGTGACCAGAAGTGCTCTTCCTGTCCAGCATACACCCAGCATGATCTGCGTCTGAGTAAGAAGTTAGTTCAAACCCTGTATCCTTAGGATACCACAGACCAAGATCTGCAGTCCCCTTCAGATATCTAAAAATCCGTTTGACAGCAGCCAAATGGGATTCTTTAGGGTCAGCCTGATATCTTGCACATAAGCATGTTGAAAACATTATATCTGGTCTACTTGAAGTAAGATACATTAAAGACCCTATCATACCTCTATAAGTCCTAACATCAACACTTTTTCCTGAAGAATCAGTGTTAATCTTAGTACCTGGTGCCATTGGGGTTCCAATCGTTTTACTTGTAATACGAGAAAGAAATTCATCTCTCCCATCATACTTATTTGAAAACGTGACACCATGAGATTTGAAAAGTTCTTACAGTATTTAGGATTTGTAGAACCAAATATAATATCATCTACATATATCTGAATAAGAATGATATCAGCTTTCTCCTTTTTAATAAACAAAGTGGTATCGACTTTATCTTTTGAAAAACCTGACTTGACCAAGAAGTTAGATAGAACATCATACCAGGCGCGAGGTGCTTGTTTCAGACCATACAAGGCTTTATCCAAGATGTAGACATGATTTCGCTTATCTGGATTTACAAACCCTTCTGGTTGAGAGACGTAGACTTCCTCCTTAAGTATGCCATTTAGAAAGGCAGTCTTCACGTCCATCTGGTAGACAGTGAAGTTCTTGTGAGCTGCGTAGTCTAGAAACATGCGGATTGCCTCTATACGCACTACTGGAGCATACGTCTCGTCGTAGTCTATGCCTTCCTCTTGCCTATATCTCTTGGCAACAAGTCTTGCTTTGTTCCTTATAACAATACCATCTTCGTCCTTTTTATTTTTCAACACCCATTTAGTGCCTATAACGGTTTTTCCTTCTGGTTTTGGCACTAGTCTCCAGACTTCCAGGTCTTTGAACTGGTTTAACTCTTCTTTCATAGCAGACACCCAATCCGAATCAGCTAGAGCCTCTAATACACGAGTGGGCTCTATCTTGCTGAGGAATGAGTCATGCATACATTGATTCAAAGTTGCTGACCTAGTTTGCACCGGCTTGTTGAGATCACCAATTACTTGGTGAAGAGGGTGATCTTTGGTCCAGCGATGTTCATGAGAGAGTGAAGTGTTAAACCCAGATAATCTAGTTGATAATTAAACACACCACACAATATAGATCAAGAGATAATAAGATCATAATAACATACCACAATCCCTTGATTAATCAATGAAAACCTTGTGTGTGTTCTTGATACCTTGAATACGATTACAGAGAATAATACGTACGTCTACTTTAATCTCTAATTATGATTATGAGGTATCCACCCTAAAAACTAAATAATAAAACCTATTTATACTTAGGCCTAATGCCTAATGGGCTAATGCTTAATGCTTAACGGGCTTGAGGCCCACAAACAAACTAACTATATAATAAATACAAAATACCCCCTAGAGTATTAAATACTCTTACAATTTAGACCCCCTCATTAACTTTAATCTTGAATACAATTATTTGATCCAACAATCTCCGCCTTTGGGTTCAAGATTAAAAAAAAATTTGGGCAATTATCTTCGGGTCTTCACTTTTCTTGAAAACTTCAGATACAGTCTTCATCTTTCTCTTTCTTCAAATGAAGTTCTCTTCCAACGATTATCTTCAGTCAGACTTTTAAACTTCAAATAAGCTCAGACACTTTGATATCTTTGAATATTCTTCAACAGTCTTTACTTCAACACTTCAAAAATTCTTTTATATATCTTCCTCTTTTTGTATTCTCCCCCTTTTTGATGAATGGTGAGAATCAGCATCATCAAAACATAGCAAAACAATCTCCCCCTTTATGTATAAGCATTGTCTTCATGTACGGATCCCTGTGTGGAAATAAGAGCAGTCTCTCCAAATGGAAAGATTGATTATTTCAATCTATGCAAATTCAAAATAAATAAGTGTGGTAACCTTGAATCAACAAATGACTCAGTTAGAATGCCTGTCAGTGACACAAAGTCGCTGAGTAACACAAAGTTACTATATAAGGAGCTGGTTTTGATGTTGGCTCCCCAGGACTTCCATTCAATCATCGAATAACACATGATTATCTATGAACGTTCTGACAAAAAACGAATTTCTGTGTGCTTGTGCATGTGTATGAAAGAATTTAGCATAGATGATTGCTTTTCAATGTAGGCTCAAAGTATGTAAATTTGTTGAGACAGCAACAAATTATACAAAGACTCAATGTGCATGAGAAAGGGTTCGAAGGTGGGGCAACTTTCCATCTTGTTCAATATTAGTATCTTCCAAATGAAGAACCAATAGCGTATGTGCTACTTCCTCAGAAAATGTGAAACATTCTCTTTTTAAGAAAAGAATGAGTAGCTGGTGAGGTTGTATGCAAGAGATGGCATGGGCTAGTTGTCTTTTTCAATGATGGATCACCAAAGAATGTAAACCAATCAGATTAAGTGGTTGCCCGACTCAGAAAGAAGTTTGGTGCAAAGTTTGATATTCTTTTACTCTGTTCTCTCACCCTCTTTATTTTAATTCTCACTTCTAACCAATCTCTCTTTTCCATTTTACCTCTTTACACACCAACACTCAATCTTTTGACCACTATCCCCTCAATCACTCAGGGAATACTTCCTGGGTAGGAAACACTGGTTATCATGAATCCATGGAAGTTCTGTTAAGCTCACACACTAAATCCAATGTATTTTCCTAAAAGAACATGATGTTCAACAGTCTTTTGTACATGTAAGCACAAAGGAATACACACGTGAAGAATAAAAAATTGGAGAAGTCAAAACATAAGATGTTTGACAATGCAATTCTCCCTCTCAAACTAAAAAGAGTTTGACAATTAAGCTCTAATTTAAGATCTAAAGGAGTTTTTCAATTAAGCTCTTTCACAATTAAGCTTATAGACGATTAAGCTCCCCCTCAACTTAAGGATTTTCTTTGACAATTAAGGACTTTTTTTTAACAGAAAACAGAAAAATAAAGCACTGAAGTATGGGTTATAATCAGATGTGATTAGAAGCCATTGTCACTTGAACACAACTGCATATAAAAGAAATCATGGTAATCATTTGTGAAAACGATTCCTCTCTCGTTAGCAATAGTTGGAAAGTAAAACACAAGATTAAGATTCAGAATACCCCCCCTATAATCATGAGTAAGGCTAAGAAGACATGTTCAACATACCAAGTTTGCTGATGAGAAAGTGAAACCTATTTTCATCCAACGGCTTGGTGAAAAGGTCAGCTAACTGGAAGTCAGTTTGAACAAAGTGCATTTCGATATCACCTTTTTCTACATGATCCATAATGAAGTGATAGCGTACATCGATATGCTTGGTCTTCGAATGCTGAACCGGGTTAGCAGTTATGGCGATTGTGCTCTTGGAATCACAATAAATAGGAATGCGCTTGTTGTTGTATCCAAAGTCCCTTAACTGTGTCTTCATCCAGAGGACTTGTGAACAGCAGCTAGCAGCAGCTACATATTAAGCCTCGACAGTGGATGTGGAAACACAGTTTTGTTTCTTTGATGTCCAACTTACAAGTTTTTCACCTATAAATTGACATGATCCAGAGGTGCTTTTCCGGTCTAGCTTACATCCTGCATGATAAGCATCTCTAAAGGTAGTTAGTTAAAAACGAGAATCCTTTGGATACCAAAGGCCTAAGTTAGGAGTGCCTTTGAGATATCTAAGTGCAATTCTTTAGGATTAGACTGATATCTCGCACAAAAACATGTGGCAAACATTATATCTGGGCGACTGGCAGTCAGATAAAGTAAGGAACCAATCATGCTACGATACACCTTTTTATCAACAGGTTTCCCGGAGGGATCTGCGTCTAAGAGTATACCAGTAGCCATTGGTGTTTTCATGACTGAACTATCTGACATATTGAACTTTCTTAACATGTCTTTTATATATTTAGCTTTATTAATGAAAATGCCTTCGGGTAATTGCTTTACTTGTAAACCAAGAAAGAAATTGAACTCACCCATCATCGACATTTCAAACTTTGTTTCCATGATTTTCGAAAAGTTCTTGCAAAATTTCTGATTTGTCGACCCAAATATTATGTCGTCAACATAAATCTGAATGTGAATCAAGTCCTCACCTTGCCTTTTAAGAAATAAGGTAGTATCAACCGTACCTTTCTTGAAACCAGAAGCTAAGAGAAAATTAGTGAGAGTTTCATACCAGGCTCGTGGTGCTTGTTTAAGACCATAAAGCGCTTTGTCTAGCACATAGATATGATCAGGGTGATAAGGATCAACGAAACCTTCAGGTTGTGCCACGTAGACCTCCTCATGCAGAACGCCATTCAGGAAAGCTGACTTTACGTCCATTTGATAGACTGTAAAGTTTTTGTGCGCTGCATAGGCCAAGAAGATTCTAATGGCTTCAATCCTTACAACCAAGGCGAATGTTTCATCGTAGTCAATGCCCTCCTGTTGACAGCACCCTTTTGCAACCAAGCGAGCTTTGTTTCTCACAACTACTCCAGCCTCATCTTTCTTGTTTCGGAATACCCACTTTGTTCCAATAACAGTTTTACCTTTAGGTAGTGGGATCAAGCGCCAAACCTTGTTCTGTTCGAATTGCAGAAGCTCGTCTTGCATAGCTGAAATCCAGAAGGGATCACGTAGAGCTTCTGATGCTTTCTTTGGTTCTAAGGAACTAAAGAAGCTTGAAAACATGCAGAAATTAGCTGACGCTGATCGTGTCGTGACACCAACTTATACGTCACCTATCACGTTATGCAGGGGATGATCCTTAGTCCAACGATGTGTGCTTGGTAAGGATTCAACTGCTTGTTGCGTATTTGATGCATCGTTTTCATCATTCACGGCAGGTAGATCCACAGACGTACTCGGGACATCTTATGCTAGTGTTTATGATACTAAAGCTTCTGGAGTAGCAGCTGAAGTACTCGTGACTTCATTTCCAGAAGAACTATCTGCAGAGACAGATTCAGTATTAGTAGATTCAGAAACTGACGGTTTAGTTGTACCTGATGGAGATGCAGTTTCAGTGACTTCTTCGGAAGGTCCAGACATATCTTCAGAAATAGGAGGGATTTCCGAGCTTATTGTTGATGTTGATATGCCTTTGTCAAAATCTGCACAAATATCATCGAAGGCATCAATAAACAACAAATCTAACTCAGATGAAGTAGAGTTAGAGTTAGAGGAAGAAGAATCTTTAGACGCTGGTTCTATTCTGGAGTGAATAGAAGCTTTGTTCTTAAGTCCGAGTTCTGAACTGTTGTGTCCAGAAGTCCATGTAGAATTCTCATCAAAGGATACATTCATGCTCTCAACAACCGTCTTGGTTCGAATAATGTAAATTTGATAAGCTTTGGATGTCAGAGAGTATCCAACGAGATATACTTCATCCGCTTTCTTATCAAACTTTGATAATCCATGACGCTCTCTAAGAATGTAACACCTGCAACCAAAAACACGAAGGAATTTGATGTTAGGTTTACGATTGTTGATTAACTCATATGTTGTTTTGTTAAAGCGTTTGATCACAATGGTACGGTTCTAAGTAAAGCATGCTATTGCGACTGCCTCGGCCCAAAGATACATGGGTAGATCATAATATGCAAGCATAGTACGAGTAACTTCGATAAGAGTGTGGTTCTTCCGTTCAACAATGTCGTTTTGCTGTGGAGTGTAGGCTGCAGAGAAGTTATGTGAAATTCCTACAGAGATAAGATAACTCTGCAGGGTATCATTCTTAAACTCCGTGTCGTTGTCACTGTGAAGAGTTCGGACTGGCAATTGAAGATGTACTTGAATGCGCTTAATAAAATAGATAATCAATTCTGGCGCATCTGACTTGTTGCGAAGAAACTCAAGCCATGATTACCTTGAATAGTCATCTATCATTACTAATATGTATTTCTTCCCGTTGATAGATGTTGTTCGCATTGGGCCACAAAGGTCCATATGAAGAAGTTCCAGTGCAGATGAGGTTGATGATTCAGTTTTGGACTTGAAGGAGCTTTGCTTCATTTGGCCCATCTCACATGCAGAACATAGTGAGTCTTTCTCAAACCTCATTTCTGGTAGACCTTTGACCAAACCTTGTCTCTGTATCTTAGCTATGGATCGAAAATTCTGATGAGACAAGCGGCGATGCCACGTCTACGATTGTGCTTTAGATGCTTTAGCAAGCAGGCATACGGGACGTGTGGCAGACAATGTAGGAAATTCTACATAATATAGATTTCCATGGCGCTTAGCTTGGAAGACTTCGTAACCATCGGGATCCTCAAGATAGCAATGAGTTGTTATGAAGCGAACTTGATATTTCATGTCACAGAAGTGACTGGTGTTGAACAGATTGTGATCAAGTCCTTCAACGTATAACACCCTTTGAATCTTCACAACTCCATTATCGAGCATTCCATATCGTCTGACATGTCCTTCTACTTCAGAATTTGCAAACCTAACTGCTCCGACAGGCTCCTCCACATAGTTATGCAAGAGGTGCTTGAATCCTGTCATATGGCGTGAACATCCGGAATCTATCACCCACAGTCGACAGACCTGCAAAAGAGACAATTAGTTTTGCTTAGGTACCCATATCAAGATGGGACCTTCGCGGTTAACACCAAGCAATTCAGGAATATCAGCAGGTTTAACTTTCACTCTCCATTCGTAACGGGGTTTTGGAACCCATTTCCAAACCATTTTGACATTTAATTCCTGAAAATGCTTTTTAGAACTAGGATTGGCAACCTTAGCCCGAAACACTTTGGGTTTTGTGGAAGAATTAGAATTAGAATTGGAATTAAGATTCAGTTTAGCTTTTCTTTTACTCTTCTTGGACTTAGGAGTGGATTAGTGTTTGAAAGAATTATCCCAGCAGTGTTTGCAATATAGATTCTTTCGAGCAAAATTCATAAACTTAGATTTATCGGAACAAATCTTACATTCATGTCCATCAAAAGAATTACTTTTCAAAATACCACTGTCTTAAATACAACTATTCGTAACAAAAGATTCACTAGAAGCCAAACTATCATTTTTATTCAAACTAGTAACTTTATTCTTCTTACTCCTCCCAACTCCATTTCCTTTTATATCTGAAACAGAAACAGGAGCCTTGTTAGTCTCTATCTTAGAGGGTGGTTCTTTTCTAGAGTTACTTGAATTCCCACCCTTCTCAAAAATACTAGGTGGATATTCAGGAGAATCGAAATAAACAACTGATGGTTTTGCAGGAGCATCAAATTCTGGATTAGTTCTTACTTTCCAGCTTGTATCATTGAACATCTGATTATCATTTGAAACATTCTTAAACAAAGTGATTTTTAAATCATTGATCTCTGTGCAAAGCTCTTGATTTTCTTTCAAAGATTTTTCAATTTTAAATTTGAGATCAAAGTTTTCATCTTCAACCTCATCAAGAGACTGTTGCAACATATCAATTTGTTTCATCAATTCAGTTGTATGATCACACACATAATTTGAGTTCTTTAGATTAGAAACAGGATCAGAGTCTGAAGCATTCATCATTTCAGAGAACCTTTCTTCAGCCATGTTTTCAATAAACTCCATTTTATCATTTTCAAACAAGATCCATTCGTGATTATAGTTTCTTCTTCAACCTCCTCAACAAGTAAAGGTTTAGGAGCAATGGGATTTGAGACTAATGGTAGATTTGATGGATCGGCATCCGACTCATACTCATCATATTTGCATTCAGCCTCAGGTGGAACCGTGTCATTGCTGACTGATTCTTTTGAAGATGTGGTAAAAAGTGATTCAAACTCAGTTCATTAGATCTTTCGAGTCTCATAGCTTTTGTTCAAATCACTGTATTTAAAACCAACTGATTTAAAAGAATTTTGAGAATCAGTTTCACAAGACTTGTCATTTCCCATTTCTTCTCGACCTTTGGTCATTGTAGAAGGTTTAGGACTACTTGCTTCAACAAAAGTAACACGAATGTTAGGAATGGGTCTTATTGCGGAGCCAAATTTTTCAAAATTATACCAGTGCTCCGGTGCCTTTTTCAAAATTTCGTTAGCTGGCACACCCAAACCTGGTTTAAGTTTATAAAACCTTCCATCTTGGAGTTTATTGGTCAACAGATTTAATGTCTGCTCGGTCTGACCTCGTTTCATGTTAATATCCTCCAATTGCTTGATTTTGATGTAAGCTTCATTTCTTTCTTGAAAACAGACTTCGAATTTGATTTTAAACTCACCCTTTTCAGCATTAAGATTTACAGGATCCTTTTCTAAGCCAGATATTTTTCTTTTTAAAGATTCTTTTTCAGCTTTTAAACCATCCTTTTCTTTTTCTTTTTCTTCCACAACAACTTTTAGCAAAGCGTTTTCATCACGAAAACTTAAAACTGATTGATGTGCGGAGCTAAGTTTACATTTCAATAAAGCAAATTCATCTTTCATATTATGTATTTGGGCCATCAAAGATTCAATAAGTTCAGAATTATCACTTACCTCAGAGTTCGCATCTTCGGAATGTGCCTCAGAATCTTCATCGTCACCATCCAGTTTTGCCATGTAGGAAACTTGGGTGAAGTGTGCCTGCTCCTCGTCATCAGAACTTTGGAACAACCAGTTTTCTTCTTCAGCCACCAACACTTTTCCTTCTTCGGCTTTCTTGGCAATGAGTGACATCCTTGCATAATATTCTGAAATCTTTACCTTCTTGAATTTGCAGTCTCTGGAGAAGTGCCCAAATTTGCCACAGTTGTAGCATCTTCCTGGTTCATCCTTTCTCTCTTCTTTCTTCTCCTCTCTCTTATCTTCTCTTTTATCTTCCTTTCTGTCATCTTTCCTCTCTTCTCGTTTTTCCTCTCTCCTTCCATCCCTTGGCTTGTATCGCATTTCAGACTTCTCTTTCTTATGTCCTTCATACTTTAGCTTTGAGTAGTACTTTTTCTTGCCAAAACTCTTCTTGAATCATTGAGTAATTAGAGCCAAGTCCCCAGAGAACGTTTGTATATCCGGATCAGAATCAATCTCTAGTTCTTCATCACTCGAAGCAGAATCAGACTCAGTAAAATCCATAACAAGAGCTTTAGACACCTTTTTCTTTGACCTTGCAGAGGATACAGGACCTTGGCCAGCTATGAGAGACACCGAATCCTTCAGTTTATTGGACTCATTATTGAAGGTTCTCACCTCATCCTCATACTGAGAAAGAGTAGAGAAGATATCAGTGACGTTTTCTTGAGCCATATTCTTTGACATCTAAAGGTTGATGGCAAAGTTCTTCCATTCAGGGTATAAGTTCTTGATAAACTTATAATTTATCTCAGAAGCAGATTTAGAGATATTGTTCCTCCGTAAGTCATTGAGAATGATATTATATCTGTTGTAGGTCTCTAGCAGCGTCTCTCCTTCCTTTGCGTGAAACCCCTCATAGGCATTTATGCATAGATTCTGCTTGGCTTGGATGGAAGCTTCACTTCCTTCAAACTGTCTTGATAGTTCATCCCAGACTTCTTTAGCAGAGCTCTGACTGTCTACATGGTTGTAGATGTCATTTGGTATTGCCATTGTCAGATAAATGAGATCCTCTTCATCTATGTTGTACATCTCTCTTTCTCCTTTTCACTGAAATACTAGTACGGTTTTGGGACAAATCTATCAGGAATTTCTGGAGAGGTTTCAGTTTCTACTTGACCAGGTACTCTGATCATTGGATTTACTGGACCATTGATGATTGATTCCGTGTAGTCTCTGTCCTTGTGATTCAGAAACTGGATCATTCTCTTCTTCTGTTGCTGATACTCATCAGCCATGAGGACAGGAGGTTTGGACTGAGAGCCCATTTAGAGAAGTTGAGTCAACATCTTAGCTGTATGGTTAGCAATCATACTTGTTTGTACCAAAACAATCAACTAGATGAGATCGTTAATATCAAGTATTGGATAAAAGCTACACTTAAAAATTTTCAGAAAAAATAAATTTCCGAAAATAATTAAATGCAGTTCTCGCACACAGTATAAAGCACAAATAGAGTTAAATTTGGCGCAAAAGTCAGATATATGCTAAGAATAGTGGGTGGCGCAAAGAGAGTTTTGCGCGAGTAAGAGGTGGCACAAAAGTGAATTTGCGCGAGATGAAGGTCGCGGGAAGTGGGTCTTGTGTTAACAGTAGGTGGTGCAAAGTAGATTTGCGTGAGCCGCGGGTGGCGCAAAATAGATGTTCGCGTGTAGAGGCAATGGCGTAAAGTAAAGTAGACCGGGTTCTTGCTCGACTGGTATCTCGCTCGACCGGTGTTCTGTCTGACCGGACATGTATCGACCGGACATGTATCGACCGGAGATGTTGATCGGTATTGAGATGACCGGGACCGGATCGATGTGTCAACTGGTACCCTATGACCGGGGTAGTTGTGAGTGTCCTGACCGGTATTGAGAATGACCGGTAAGGTGTATTCGACCAGTAAGCTTCCTTCGACCGGACTGGTCTATTGACCGGGGTGTCCCTGATCGGTATGTTGTTTACCGGAGAGTATTCGACCGGTAAAGTGTATGGCGCAAAAGAAAGATTTGCGCGATTATGGTCGACCGGTATAGAGACCGATGTTTCGACCTGGACCGGACCGCTTGAATAATGACCGGTATGTGCTTGAAGCTTTCGACTCAGAAATCAATAAACAACCCAGAAACCAATCAAGAACTCAAAAATTGAATGTAAAAATCAGACTTTTGTAACCCAAAACATATATCGATCTAAACCCAATTAACAATAATGATTAAAAACAACTTTTGATTACCCAATTTGATGAAAGCAGTATACGACAGGTTTATGAACTAGTCGAACCCAGTATCCAAAAATCATCAAAAATTCAATCAATTAATGCTTTAAAGTGCAATTAAACTATCAGATGATATTCAATAACATAAAACATATCTAATCAGATCGATTTCAAGCATAAAAACACATTAATTCAAGAAATCAATTATCACCCAGTTGAATATCGATGAACACAGTAAGATCGATGAATAGTAAAATCCCAAAACATGATTCTTTAGGCTCTGATACCACTTGTTAAACCCAGATAATCTAGTTGATAATTAAACACACCACACAATATAGATCAAGAGATAATAAGATAATAATAACATACCACAATCCCTTGATTAATCAATGAAAACTTTGTGTGTGTTCTTGATACCTTGAATACGATTACAGAGAATAATACGTACGACTACTTTAATCTCTAATTATAATTCTGAGGTATCCACCCTAAAAACTAAATAATAAAACCTATTTATAATTAGGCGTAATGCCTAATGGGCTAATGCTTAATGCTTAACGGGCTTCAGGCCCACAAACAAACTAACTATTAAATAAATACAAAATCCCCCCTAGAGTATTAAATACTCTTACAATTTAGACCCCCTCATTAACTTTAATCTTGAATATAATTATTTGATCCATCATGGAGTAGATGAAGATTGATCATGGTTGTCATCTAAAAATCCACTTTCAGGTCAGTTTGAACATCATGAGGGAGGGATTCAGTTGAAGTAATTGGTGCAGAAGATTCAGTAGGTACAACTTGTTCAGTCTGTTGATCTGTTCTTACAGCACATCCTACTGACTCAGCAACTTCTGACTCATCATTAGTAGATACAACTTCAACCATTGGAGTAGGCATTTGAACTGAAATATCTTGCTGAATCGAGGAATTTGATTCAGTAGAAACATCTGAAGTGGTTGGACGATTAATCGTTGAATCTTCAATCCTGTCAACCACAACAGGTTTATTCACATTAGATCCAAGATATTTATCATAAAACAGTTCAAATAAAGTATCTAAATCAGATAAATGATTAATAGACGTTAAAGCTTCATCTGATTTGTTCTTTGCAAGTACAGGTTCTGAACGGATTTGCCCAGAAGCTAATACTCCAGTTATCACGGGTTCTGAACTGATTTGTTCAGAAGCCATATCCTCATCGAATGTAACGTTTACGCTTTCGATAACAGTCTTCGACTTCTTCAAATATACTCGATATGCAGCAGACGTAGAAGAATATCCAATAAAGATTTCCTCATCTGCCTTAGCACTAAACTTGTTCAGACTCTCTCTGTCGTTGAGCACAAAACACTTACACCCAAATATATGAAAATATTTGATAGACGGTGTTCAGTTGTTGATCAAAGCATACTGTGTCTTTTTAAATCTGCGGTGTATCATGGAACGGTTCTGAGTGTAGCACACAGTCGAAATAGCTTCTGCCCACAGAAATAGAGGTAAGTCTAATTGGCTAAGCATAGTACGAGCGGCCTCGACTAGCGTTCGATTTCGCCTTTCGACTACTCCATTTTGTTTGGGCGTACGAGCAGCAGAGTATTGATGTGATATCCTGACCTATTCGAGATACTCTTCAACAGTTTTGTTTTTGGACTCTATATCGTTATCAGTTCTGAGAAGCTTGACTGGTTTCTGCAGATTCACCTGGATCGTCTTTAGAAATGTAATGAGTACTTCAGGCGTCTCATCTTTTGATCGGATAAATTTCACCCACGTGTATCGCGAATAGTCGTCTACGATAACCAACACGTATTTCTTTCCGCTTAAGCTTTGTGTTCGCATTGGACCACAAAGATCCATATGCAACAACTCTAATGGAGAACTGGTATTAGGTTCAGGCTTCGGTTTATGTGGAGTTCTCTTCATCTTCCCTTTTTCACATGCTGCACACAAGTGTTCTTTCTCACACTTCAGTTCCGGAAGTCCATTCACCAACTTTCCACTGACCAGCTTGTTTATATAATGAAAATTCAGATGTGACAACCTTCGGTGCCATAGCCAACTTTGCTGGATCGAGGCTTTTATCAGTAAACAAACCTGATTGTCATTCTGAACCTTTGAAAGATTAATGGTGTAGAGATTTGTCTTTCGATTTCCGACTAAGAGTTCTTTACCATCTTCAGTACGAGTAGAGCAACTCTTAAATTTGAAGTTGATCTCTAACCCTTTGTCACAGAATTGACCGATACTAAATAGTTTGTGCCATAAGCCTTTGTCATAGCTCACCTTCTTAATCGTTATGTTGTCTTGAATGATGTCACCATATCCTAAGATTAGTGAAAACTGGTCGTTCCCAAATCGTACATTGCTGCTGAATTTCTCTGTATAATTAGACAATAAAGCTTTATGCCCAGTCATATGCTTGGAACAGCCGCTTTCCAAGTACCACATATGCCGAGTCTGCAAGAGAAATCAGGAAACAACAATTTTAGGTACCCATTTAAAAACGGGTCCTAACGGATTAGTAAAAGATTTTGGCATCCATTTGAATATGGATCCTCTTTTCTTTTGAAAACTTTTAATTTAGAAGAATAAACTTGATAAGATCCAAACCAATCATTATAATTATGATGATAAGCAAAATCATTCCACTGATAAGAATAAGATTTAGTAGTAGTAGGAGATAATCGGAACAATTGCTTATTAGAATATCGCTTGTAATCAGTTACAAGGTTTTTATTTGTTGAAGCAATAGAACCAACTACATCACACATACTAGTAGTTAATCTATTACAAGAACTATCAGTAATTGATTCTGCCTTCTCATCACTCTTCCTTTTAGGTCGCCATACAGATCTCTCTTCTGACCTTTTCTTTCTTATATCTGAAACAGAAGATTTAGATTTATTAGGAAAGTCATATTTCTGAAATTGATTTTTCTTGTGTTTACCAGTGTTATTTTGTTTCTGTGAGCACTGTTTCTTATGTTTCTTACCCTTTTTATAGTAATCAACATTCACAGAAACTGATTCACCAACCTTAGTTGATGATTCACCTTTTTCATGAACACTTGGTAAAGCTTGTCCATTTATCACAAAAGTAGAATGATTTGGAGGTGGAGCATTAAAGTCAAACATATCAATTTCCTCTATACACCTTTCATCAGAATTTAGAAAATCATTTGCAGACTCAAATAAATCATCAAAAACAGTCTCAGAAGTTTGAAGTACTTTAGAAGATGGAGAACACACTTTAGATTTAAAATGAAAATTTGTGTTCTTTAACACTGTAGAAAATACATCTTGTGTTAGATCACCCAAAATTCTTTCATCAGATAAAATATTTTCTAATTCAATTATTTTGCTTTCCAAGACGAGTGGAGGGACATAAATTTTAGCTTGAACAGGTTTTCCCTCCATCTCAGTCGAAAAATAACTAGCAAAATAATCATTTGAAAGAAATTTTGATGTTTTAGAAAGATAACTATCATTCAGTCTTTCATAACAGAATGGTAGTTGCATTTTCTTTAAATTCATTCTTTTCTCATCTTCTTTGTCCTCAACTTCTTTTGATGCTTTGGTATTAAATTTGGGTTTCAAATGAGGATGTTCATCAGCAGCATACATATAATTTGCATTATATATACCTGGCTGTTTTCTGATAGCTTTTTCTAGGTAATGAGGATTATCATAACCTAGTCCCCATTTTTCTTTAAAATCAGCTTCTTCATTAGGTGTATTTAAGAAAATCGTTTGATCTGTTTGGCCTCTAATATATAGTTTTGCTTACAGACCATTTACCATTTTCTCTAAAGTCTTGTTCTCAACCTGCAGTTTCAACAATTTTAGAACACATTCTTGTTTTTCAGAATCAGACTTAGACAATTGTTTTTGCAATTCAGAAATCTTACTTTCAAAACAATCTTTTTCATTTTTAAAAACATAATCAGATTTGCGTAGAGAATCAATTAAATCTTTGTTCTCAATAACTGATTTATTAAGTTCAAAGATTTGTTGATTTCTCCTAGCAACTCTGTCTTTTTCCTTTTTCAGTTTGGATTGAAGGTCTTGAAGTTCGACCATCATGGCTTCCATTTTGGTCATGAAATCTTTTTCAGTTAAGGTTATTACCTCATCAGCATTCTCATCATCAGAATCATCGTCTTTCACTTCTTTTCCCATCAAGCATAAATGAGCAGTCTCTTCTTGTTCTTCTTCCTCATCAGAATGATCCAACCAGTATTCATCTTCAGCCATTAATGCCTTGCCAGCTTCTTGTTGCTTGGCCAAAAGCATTTTTTCTGATAATACTCTAAGTTGCGAACCTTTAGCTTCCGACATTCTTTTGCATAATGTCCGAACTTGCCACAGTTATATCATTTAATCAGATCATTAGCCGTCTTCTCAGTACTGGTGTAATCATTCACATACTTCTTCTTTTCTTCCGGCTTCTTCTTAACAATTCTTTTTCCTTCCACTCTTTCTCTATGCTCGTGGTTCTTTGAACTTGATGAAGAATATCTCTGAGAATTAGACCCTGGTTTCTTGTAGAACTTTTTCTGGTTAGGGTCAGTAACAACATTTTTTGTTTAAGACTTTCTCCATCATCTCCATCAGATTCAGACTCTGATTCAGAACTGAAAACGACTGTATTCTTCATTTTCTTCTTCTCTTTCTTTTCTTTCTCTTTCTCTCCAGCCACTAATGCAATAGGATCAGGTACTTTCTCAAACTTCTTTTTCTCAGCTCTTTTCTCTTCCACCTCTTCTTCATTCTGTCGTAACGTCTCATACACCTCATGCAACGGAATGTCACTTAGATCCTTCATTCGTTTCATCCGGCGCGTTTGCTTCTTCCATTCAGGTTGCAGGATGCTCAGAAACTTGACATTGTTCTCAATCTACTTCTTTTTCACCTTGTTCTTTGACAGTTCATTCAGAAGCAGGACAAACCATTCATAGGTGTCTTCTAAGCTCTCATTCTCTTTTGCTATAAACTCTTCGTACCTGTTTATGCAATTAGCTACCTTCATTTGATTTCCAACTTTTGAACCCATCATCATCTTCTGAAGTTGATCCCACATAGATTTGGCAGTTACATTGTAGATGTCTATTTTCACATAGATCTCATTGGTGATGCTTTGTAAAAGCAAAGATCTGGCAGTTTTATCAACATCAAACCGATTCTTTTGCTCAACAGAGAATTTTGCATATCCCTTCTCAATTCTCTTTGATTTCGGAGCTCCATCTGAATCATTACCTTCAGTAGGAATCTCCTCAAAAACTGTTGGCATTGGACCATCTTCGATTGATGCTAGAATGTTCTTTCCATTCTTTTGTCGATCAATAAAATCGAGAAATCTGTCTTTCCATTGCTCATATTCCCCTTTGAACAACAC
Source organism: Arctium minus (assembly GCA_954870635.1). NCBI lineage: Eukaryota > Viridiplantae > Streptophyta > Magnoliopsida > Asterales > Asteraceae > Arctium > Arctium minus. The sequence goes on along the minus strand of OX941090.1, from coordinate 67,385,420 downwards.
CGGGGGCTTGACATCAGTTCCAATCGAGAGAGCGTCTCTTGAAGTCATCCTGTTTGAATGAAATCGCAAGGATAAACAAAAAATTTATCGATAGACCGTTAGTCCAAATGAAATCACAAGGATAAACAAAAATTTGACTAAGTACTGAAACTCGCAAAACACAGAAAAAAAATGCTTGAAACTCGCAGATGCCTAAACTCGCAAACTACTATTCACTGATAAACTCGCAGGCTGAGACGTGCGCGTTTGAGAAACTCGCAAACAAAGGGTTGCGTGTTTTGAGAACTCGCAGACCGAATGAACTCGCAGACTACTGTTTCGCTGGAACTCGCAAACAAAGTGTTGCGAGTTTTAAAAACTCGCAGATGCCTACTTGCGCATTTTGACAAACTCGCAGATCAAATGAACTCGCAGATCACTATTCCTGAGAAACTCGCAAGCTTAGTCTTGCGCGTTTTAAGAACTCACTAAGGTCTACTTTCGCGTTTGGAGAACTCGCTAAGGTCTACTTGCGCGTTTCAACACTTAGAAACTTTTTCCCAATTTTCAAACTCGCAGACTGAAGAGCTAAACTCGCAGGCTTCGATCTGCGCGTTTCTAGAACTCGCAAACCACACTTTGCGTGTTTTGTCCAAAAATCAAATTCTTCAGCTTGTGAGTTCTTCCGACGAAGTTGCGCGTTTGATGGATCTTGCGTGTTCTTGGAGTTTTCTTGCGTGTTCTTGGAGTTTTCTTGCGTGTTCTTGGCCTTTTCGAATAAAACCAATCTGATTCGATCAAAAACCTATCTAGAATTCAGATTTTGACCTGAAACTTTGAACGAATGATCACTTATACATCTAGAATTAAAATCTAGCACTGAAATTCAATACAAAACACTTAAAGTACAAATCGATCTATAGAACAGTGCTTTGAACTCGTGAACTCTAAAAACACTAAATTCAAGAAATTATGAACAATTACAGTGCAATTCACGAATCAAACTATACAACTTCGTTCTAAATCACTATACGAACAAATTCTAATCAATTACAATTCAAATTACATACTAAAAATCAAAAATCGATCTGAACTTTTTCGAACACAGAGTCGAACTCATTTTCTTGAATTTGATTTCAATCTGGATCTGCTCTGATACCAATTGTGTGTCCCTGATTCAAGATTCTAATTGCAAACAATCAAATACAAACAAGAATGATTACGATTACCTGTTTGATTTCAAATCAAAACTCAAAGATTATAACTTTTATCACTTTCTCTCTCTAGACGTCTCTTTCTCTCTCTCTCTCTCTACAAGTTCTCTCTAAAATTCAATCTCAAACTCTAGCCATCTATCTATTAAACAGCAAATAAAGGTATTTATACATACAAGCTAAAACAAGGAAACAAACAAAATACAACATGTTGACTTTGACTTTATTACAAAATGACTTTGACTTTTAATGAGAGTTGACTTTCCAGTTTTGACTTCTTGTACTCTGACCTTCAGTCTTCATGATCTTGTATCCAACAGATTTATGCTCTAACACTTATTTCCTGCATGATCTACGTCTGTGTAGGCAATTAGTTCAAACCCAAAATATTTCGGATACCAAAGTCCCAAATTTGGCGTGCCTTTAAGGTACCGTAAGATTCGTTTAAAAACAGCGAGATCGGATTCCTTCGGATTCGCTTGATAACGAGCGCAAAATCAAGTAACAAACATTATGTTTGGTCTACATGATGTCAAATAAAGAAGAGATTCTATCATGCTTCTGTAGGTTCGTTGATCTACTGATTTTCTAGAGATATCAGCATCCAACAAACTCCGAGATTGCATGGGAGTCTTCATGGGTGTTGAATCAGTCATATTAAATTTCTTTAACATATCTTTGATGTATTTTGACTGGTTAATGAAAATCCCTTCCGAGGTTTGTTTAACTTGTAAACCTAAGAAAAAGTTCAACTCACCCATCATTGACTGTTAAGTCTGATTTTATAGTAATCATTGTATTTATAAGCTTGGTCTTATAATGTACTTAGATAGGTTTTATATGTGTATAAGCCAAGGGTATTTAAGTCCCTTTGGTCCTTGTGTCTGGTAACACTTCACGTTCATTCAATACAAGTCATCATCTTGCGCTTTACTCTCTCTCTCTCTCTCTACTTTCTCTCTCTAGGATTTAGAGATCTTTGGATTAACATTGACATCTGAAACCTACTCTTCATGATGTCTTGAAATTCATCACAAAGTTTGGGATTCGTAGAGCCAAAAATAATATCGTCTACATAAATTTGCACAAAAATCAAATTCTCACATTTCTTTTTAAAAAACAAATTGGTGTCGATAGTAAATTTTAAGAATTCAGACTCGGAAAGATAAATAATTAATGTCTCATACCATGCGCGTGGTGCTTGTTTCAATCCATAGAGAGCTTTATCAAGCATATACACATGATCTAAATACTTTGGATCAATTAAGCCTTCCGGTTGACTTACATACACCTCTTCGTGTTGGATACCGTTCATGAATGTTGATTTAACATCCATCTGGTACACTTTGATATTTTTGTGAGCTGCATATGCAAGAAAAATGCCTTCTTGCTTGTTGTAGCCTTTAACAACCAATCGTGCTTTATTTCTGACAATTATACCTGCCTCGTCCTTCTTGTTCCGAAAAACCCATTTAGTTCCGACAATGGCTTTATCCTTGGGTCTTGGTACCAACCTCCACACTTCGTTTCGTTTGAATTCATTCAGCTCGTCTTGCATCGCATTTATCCAGTTTGGATCTTTCAGTGCTTCAGACGGCTTTTTAGGTTCCGTGCTGCTTAGAAAGTTGAAGAACATGCAATAATTCGTAGATACAGATGCAGATCTGGTAGACACTTTTGCATTCGGATCACCAATGATATTTGTTGAAGGGTGTGCCTTTGTCTATCTGGGTGTGCTTGGTAGGTGGTCAATATTTGTTTGATAGTTTGTCTCATCATACTCATCTTGTACCGTAGGCAAATCAATTTCATTTACCTCTGAACTTTTTGCACTTGTTGATGGAATTGCTTGTTCATGTTGTGTTTCTTATGGAATATCTCCAGACACAACTAGTGTTGATGTTGGTTTAACTAACGATGAAACCGGATCAAATGAGTTGTCTGGTGTATCACTTCTTGAAACAACTTGTTCTTGATTAGCAGAAGCTTCACCAACTCCTTTCGACGGTCCAGATATGTCTACACTTGTGGTAGGTGTGTTAATGTTCATTGAGTTGTCTTTATTGTTATCCTCTGCAGTTATATCATTAAAAGCATCAAAGAATTACAAATCAAGATCTGATTCAGTTAAGGTTTGAGATTTAGAAATCTTATCCTGGTTTATCTCAAGTTCTACACTTTTTGATGTAGAACCTATGTCGCTAGATGCGAGTCCTGAACTCGAATGTTCAGAAGTCCTGGTTAAAGATTCATCAAACGATACATTTATGCTTTCAATTACAGTCTTTTTTCTGGTATTGTACTCTATATGTTTTGGATTGAAGAGAATATCCAATAAACACTCCTTCATCAGCTTTCGGTTGAAACTTTGACAAATTCTCTCTGTCATTTAGCACGTAGCACCTGCAACCAAATACACGAAAGAATTTAACCGTAGGTTTTTGACCATGAACAATCTCATAGGAAGTTTTATTTAAACGCTTATTAATATTGGTCATGTTCTGTGTGAAATACGCGGTTGCTACTGTTTCAGTCCATAGGAATGGAGGTAGATCAGAATAGGCAAGCATTGTACGTGCTGCTTCCACCAACGTCCTGTTCTTCCTTTCAACAACACCATTCTGTTAAGGTGTCATTGCAGCCATAAAATTATGTGACATTCCAACAGAATCAAGATAGCTCTGAAGAGTAACATTCTTGAATTCAGTTTCTTTGTCACTTCTCAACTGTTGAACTTGGCTTTGAAGAAGAACTTGAATTCTTTTGATGAAGTTGATAATCAGATCTGGAGCTTCCGACTTTTGCCTTAAGAACTCTAGAAAAGAATATCGGGAGTATTCGTCAATCATCACAAAGAAAAACTTTTTACCATTGATAGAGTGTGTTCTTATTGGCCCACAGATAGATATACATGTGAATATGTTAGCCCCAATTGTGAATTGTAAAAGTATTGAAAATAGCTCAAGCCTTCCTCTGAAGATACTCAGAGACATCAGCAAAGAAAGCCAAGTCTGGCTCTGAAGTCAGTTAAGAGACAAACTCTTCAGAAGAGAAGACATCAGAGATTTATTCATCAGATCAAGACAAGATTTATACAAGTGTTGATCTGAAGAACAGATGACACGTCACTTAGTGATAAGATTTGCTTTCTAGAGTAGGTCACTATTCAAGCATGTCTTGAGCTTATCTTTTTAGGTAAGACACTGTTCAAGCATGCTTCTATTGACAGGATAGTACACTGTTCACTTTATGGTCCTATAAATAGGACCATCACTCCATTGAGAAAAGTGTGCTTTTTGATATCTTGTATCTGAAGAATCAATTGAATATATTTCAAAGAAGATCTTGTTCTTTCTACATATTTATTTATGATTTGTGATATATGAACTGTGATATTTGAATCTGCTTTTGATATTAAACTATATTGCTTCCACTGTTATTATTCTTGTTGGTTAAATCATTATTGTAAGATTAAATCTGGGATCCAACAGAATAAGCTCAAGATATCTTGTACACCTTGATAACATTTTCAGCTTATGAGAACTCTTTTTCATCTTGCCATTTTCACATGCTGGACAAAGTGAGTCTTGTTCCATTTTTAGTTCTGGTAAACCAGCAACTAAATTCGGAGTTCTGAGCTTATTCAGATCTCTAAAATGTTGATGAGATAACCTGCGGTGCCATAGCCAACTTTCCTCTGTTGAAGTCTTAGAAATAAAACAAACTGATTTTTAAGCTTTCAGAGTTGTAAAGTGAACACCATATAGTAATCCCATTCTTCTAGCTTTTATCAACTGTGCTCCATTTTGATCGTTGATATACCAATAATCTTCATCAAACTCAACTTTGAATTTCTTCTTGGTAAACTGACTGATAGAAAATAAGTTGTAAGCCAATCCTTCCACATACAGAACTTTTGAGATAGAATTCATGTTGTTCTTGATAATACCGTATCCTCTGATATAGCCTTTCATTTCATTCCCGAAGTTGACTGAACCTACATAATGATCTACATAGTCAAACAGTAGGTGTTTATGTGTTGTCATGTGCCTTGTTGCACCAAAATCTATGATCCACACATGACAAGCCTGCAAGCAACAGACACTTCAACTTAGGTACCCATATGAATATGGGTTCTTTCTTGTTAGTATTCTTAACTTTCATTAAATCAGTTGACGACCCATTGATTCTCCATTCAAATTTAGGTTCTTTCGATGAAATTTGTGCTTTAAGTTCTGACTTTGGAATCCACTTCCACACAAATTTCACGTCAACTAATTTATTCATTTTTAAACCATTATTTTTCTTTCCAAAAGAATAAAATTCAGCTTGATGATTAACAGTAGATTGAGCAGAAGTTTTCTTGTTCACAATCTGGATTGGTTTTCTTTTCTTAGAAAACTTAGGTTTCAAAGAAAACGAACTTTCATGATAGTTTGAGCATCGTTGTTAGGTCATTGACCAGCATCTTCCTAATCGAAATGTGGCGTTGCCTGCTACGCTATAAGGAAATTAAGTTGTGCCTTCTCCATCAGCAGTTGCTTTTGCCGTAGTGGTAAGCGCTTGATCCTAACATGTGGTATCATAGCAGGTCACGGGTTCGAATCCCATGGAGTGCATTTAAATGCCAAAGGCATGCTATGCAACCATTGACTTCTAGCGAAGATATTGTTAGTGCTGGAAGATGCTGGGGTGGGGGGGATTGTTGGGTCATTGACCAACATCTTCCTAAATTGAAACGTGGCGCTGGTTGCTACGCTATAAGGAAATAAAGTTGCGCCTTCTCCATCAGCAATTGCTTTTGACGTAGTGGTAAGCGCTTGATCCTAACAATCATAATTTAGTAGTAGCTTGTGTCAATAACTCATTTCGGGAAAGAGTTTTTGTTCTATTCAAACAAAGTTGACAAGCTTGAGTACAACGTCTCTCAACTCTATTACAATTCAAACTATAAGAAACAGTCATCTTCTCTTCCACCTTCATCTTCCTTTTCTTCTTACTTTCCTTCTTCACTCTCTTATCTGAATAACAATCAATGTTAGCATCATTAAAAGTAAACTTTTCTAAAGAAGGTTTAGAAGAAATGTTAGAAACTGAATTAGATTTAGTTTCCGAGCATTCTCCTATTTCATTAACACTTGACCCCTTTTCCGAGGATGTTAAAATCTTCAAAGACGTTTTCATTTGAGGAGTTTGAGTATCTATTGTTGAAGTGTCAGATTTCTCATCTGCATTGAGATTAACAGAAGATGGAGAATTCTGATCAGGACTGACTTCTTTTCCTTTCGAAATTTTAAAAATTTGGGATTCTAAATTTCTGATTTCTTTTTGTAAAATTTCATTTTGAATCAGACTTGAATCTAATTCCATCCCAAAGTTTTTATTTGCATCTTCCAATTCAACAATAAGAATATTGAGAACTGAAATATGCCTTTCGAAATCAGAAATAATTTTCAAAGCTGCCTGATATTCAGAATCAGTAAAATTTGATGTTTTAGTATAAACATACTTAGTTTCAGAATGAGATTTCTCGTCTTTGTCTCCTTTGATAGAACAAGATATATCAGTTTTGGTTTCATCAGAATTAGAACTAAATTTAGAAGTCTCATGTGATATTGGAAAAAGATTTTCAAATTCGACGAAATTTTTCTTTTTATTTTTATAAGATGAATTTAAGTCGTCGTATTTGAAACTAACATTTTTAAAATCATGAGAATCTGAATCAGTTTTAACCACTGATTTAACCTTCACTGGTTCTTCTGTTTTTATCTTTGGAGTCCCAGGTGAGGAACTCTCAGACTTGACAAAAGTTTCACGGATGTGAGGTATTAATACAACAGGAGCATCACCCGATGTTTTAAAATTATAAAGATTTTCGGGTGCTTTCTTTAAAATTTCAACATACGGAAAACCCAAACCAATTTTAGCATTATAAAAACGAGTATCTTTTTTATTACTGGTTTAAATTTTCAACGTCTGTTCTGTTTCACCTCTTTTAAAATTTAAATCCACCAACTCCTTAATCTTTGCATATGTTGCAGTTCTGTCCTTCAGAACAATATCACACCTCAAAGTTAGATCAAGATTTTTATCTTTCAAAGAAGTTAACTCTTTTTGCAATTCAGATATCTTAGTTTGAAGGTTTACTTTATCCAGTTTTAGAACATTCTTTTCTTCTTCTCTTTCTCCTGCTAATGTTTTATATATCACAGCTTGATCTTGATGTCCCTGAGTGATACTCTTTTGTTTTTGAAAATTATCTTTCAATTTGTGAAACTGAGAGTTCATTAAGGTTAGTTCATAATTTCTTCATTTTCAGAGAATGTGTCAGAATTATCAGAATTAGAGTGTACCTCAGAATCAGAATCTTCATTCAGAATTATTAGAATTAGAGTGTACCTCAGAATCAGAATATTTCAAAGAAGTTAACTCTTTTTGCAATTCAGATATCTTAGTTTGAAGGTTTACTTTATCCAGTTTTAAAACATTCTTTTCTTCTTCTCTTTCTGCTGCTAATGTTTTATATATCACAACTTGATCTTGATGTCCCTGAGTGATACTGTTTTGTTTTTGAAAATTATCTTTCAATTTTTGAAACTTAGAGTTTGATGATCCCAAAATCACTAAATCACTTAGAGAGAGAAAGTAGAGAGAGAGAGATGAAGCGCAAAGCATGATCCTATTGAATAATGTGTGAATCTCTTACAAAACACAAAGACCCAAGGGACTTAAATACCCTTGGCTTATACAACAGAAAAAAGCTAACAAAACACAGTATAAGACCAAGCCTATAAATACAATGATTACTATAAAATCAGACTTAAAAATCTCCCCCTTAGTAATCATTGGCGTTGTGGTCTTCAAAATCATCTTCTAAATCAGCACAGACCATCTAAGCGACTTTGCGAATAAGCTTTCTTGACTAAAAAAAAATTTCTTCTCAGCATCTTTCAGTTTGAGTTGCCTTTGCTGTTTTGACAAGACTGGACCAGTATATAATAATCTTGAAAGAACAGTCGGTTCATCAGCTTGTGCTCTAGACGACACACCTCTTTTAAATGTACTTAAATGAACTATGGTGATCTGAGCAAGATAACCGTTTGAACTGTTTGTCTCTTTAACTTCTCCTTAACTTCTCCCCCTCATGACCTTGATGATCTGTATCAACTTGGTCATGCAAATGTTGGAGACGAGACAGCTTAAGATCTGCAAAATCAGAGTAAAGGAAGAAAAGAGAAGGTTTGCGCTAGCTGTTGGTGACGCAAACTTAGTTCTGCGCTAGCAGAAGGAAGCGCAAAGTTAGGTTTCCGCTAGCTGAAGGATGCGCAAAGCTTGTTTTGCGCTAGAAACTGTTGGCGCAAATCTAAGTTTTGCTCTACCAACTGTTGGCGCAAAAATGACTTGGAATCTGAAAATTTTCACCTGTGAAGCTCTTTGACTCCCCCGACACAAATGCACTAAATTTGACAATTCAAGTTAGCATTCATATAGAAAATCAGATACTCCCCCTCGAAAACAGATATGATCTTTTTAGAATATTCTACTTATTCACTTCCCCTTGAATAATGCACAGACCCATTTACAAAAATATGAGAACACAATGATCGAAACATCAATGTATAAAGAAAAATATACTGAATATGTATTTTGAAACCAACTAAATATATAAAATTTTAAACACTAAACAAATTAAATGCTACTTAGTAAAATATCACAGATTTAACAATCAATTGAAATCAAATATATGTTGTTGGATACAGATACAAGTTTCATAGCATATCAAGTTAAAACATGTTCAGTTTCAAAAACTTTCATCAATCTATTCAGTGTGCTCGCATGCGAACTTCGATTAGCTTCAAAAAAATGCAATTCTAAAAACATAATAGAGAACTTTGCATGTACTCACACTAAGCCATCAAAATTTAAGATTTTCACAAATTTATAGGTTTATTGCAACTCAAACATATCACCAAGTATCATGAGATGTGTGCTCATTGGAAATTTTTAGCATTGTGCACATTGGCATCTTCACATGAGTGTGCTCTTTTGCATCTTTTAAGCTTGTGCACTTTGGAATCTTTTTAATCAAAAAGTTTGGTAAATAAAGAACATTCCGTAAATGTAACTTTCTATCTGACCCTATTGCAGGATTTGGGTCAGCCGCTCCCAGACCAGTTGGCCTTAGGGGACTAGGTGTCAAGCACCCCTTGGAACTTACTCTCCCAGATCAGAAAGGCTACATCGACATATTCTAAACCCATTCATACCAGTAGAACATGACTTTCGATCTGACTCTATAGAAGGATTTGGGTTCGATCACTCCCAGACCAATTGACCTTAGGGGACCAGATGACAAGCATCCCACGAAACTTACTTTCCCAAACCAGAAAGGTCAAAGGTACAAACTTTTAAACCTAGAGATTTCTGTATTTTATATATATTTAATGATCATCTCAATCACTCAATTTTACATCTAAGTGCTTAACCCATATTTTCATTACGATCCATAATTCAGACTTTTTAAGGTTTCCAGGCATTGTAAACTATAAATATTCCGAATCACATAACTTTAAAACATAATGCAAAAGTTTCAAACATGTTGCTGACTTTTCGACTTTTAAAAAACTTGAAAATTGAACATATAAAACTTTAATATTAACAAAGCAACTTGAAAATTTATCCTAGACACATATTTTATTCAAAAGAAAGAAAAACTTGTAAAGCTTTTACTTTATAGAATAAAAATCGTAAAGATTTAAACTTTTAAATTCAAATGCCGAGTTTGAAATTTAAGACAAATGTAAAGAATTCGACAAATTGATATTTAGTCGAAACAAAATAAAATCAATAATATTATCTTCTACATAATGAATAATGAATTTGTGTCTCATATGAAAAAATTGGGTTGTACAAATTCAAGTTTTGGAAAAACTTGCTCAGATTCTTTGAAAAACACATGAGAAAACTGAAATAACATCTTTATTAGAGATAAATGCAGCAGAATAAAGTAGATGTACTCATAGTATCTCATTAGTCAGAAGCTAAAATCTTTGAAGAACGAGTCCTAAACTAACATGTTTAGAAGTCGTAGTCCTTTGAAGTACGGGTTCTAAGCTGATGTATTTAGAAGCCAATGTTTCTCTTACTCCCCCTTGACATTAGATGCCTGCAACTTAGAATCAATCTAAGATTTTGGTACCCACTTGTATTTGGGTCCATGAAAGTTAGTTGCAGTTCTTGTGAGGAAATATTTGTAAGATTTGACATAAAAGGCATGAGAAAGATTGTCAGACAAATGAACATAAGAATCAGCAGAAGAGAAAGCATAATCATCTGAACTAGAATCAGAAGAAGAATATGAGACATTTTTGGAAATTTGAAACATTTGCTTTACTGAATATTTTGAAATTTTATTACAAGAAGCAAATGAATCACTTTTATAATGTTTGTCTACATATCTATCTTCATCAGTCGTAGAATCATCTGATGTCCGCTTGACTCTCCATATCTGCCTTGAAGGAGCGCTCAGAGTCCTATCTGAAATCATTGAATCAGAAGAATTAGAACTATCAGAAATGACTTGATCTTGTTTCTTTGACTTCTTTGATCGTCTTCTTTTACACTTTGGTTTATAATAATCATCATTGAGCGTAAAAGAATCATCAAGAATTTTCGTTTTAAGATTGGAATCAGAAGAAACAATTTTACCTAAAAAACCCTACTGATCAACCAATAAATCTGAACTTACCTCGGAGTCAGAAAATTTTTGAGAAAAGATTTCAGATTTTAGAAATTTTTTTTTGTTTACGTGACAATCAGAAGAAGAGCTAGAAATAAAATCTTGTTTTTGAGAAAATAATTTTTCTTCAAGACTTGATGTCATGAAAGAAATAAATACATCTGATTCAATTTATTTTTGAATATTTTGATCTTCCATTTTATCTTCAAGGTCAATGATTTTTCCTTCTAATACTAATGGAGGAGTACATCTCTTAAATCATAAAAGATTGGAGAGATAATTTTCTTATCAGATTTAGTGGCATATATATCAACAAAATCATCAGATACTGAAAACTTAATGGGAGATATGTCATTTAAACTTCTTCTGCCTGTCTTTGATTTGTCACAAAAATATTTGGCATTTTTGCTTGTATAAACAAAAGAAATTTCATTTTTCTTATTATTCATCCTTTTCTCATTTTCGATATCTAACACTTGCTTTTCATTCATCCAATCAATTTTAAATTGAGGAGCATATTTAGCAAGAGTTAGATAATCGTATTTATATAAAGTAGGGGATTTTTCTATCGCATTGTTTAAACAATGTGGATTTTTAAAACCAAGTCCCCATTTTTCTTTAATAGACTCATAACTCCGTGGTTTGTTCAAATAAATAGTTTGCTCAGACTGATTCCTTCGATATAATTTTTCTTCCAACTCATTTATTTTATCATAAAAATTATCTTTTAATTTGGTCATTTCAATCAAAGATTCAAGATAAGTCATATTTGATTTTTCTAAATCATCTAATTTCTTCTGAAATATGTCTTTTGTATGATCCAAAATAGACTTCTCATCTTTCAAAGAAATTTGTAATTTATCAATCAAATTTGACTTTTCTGAATTTGAATTCTTTTCAGATAATAACTTCGAGCAAAGATCAGATAAAGCAGTTATAAAAATGTTCATTTGTGAGGAAATGAAAGTGTAATCAAAATCAGAAATTACCTCATCTTCATCAGTTGAGGATTCATCATCAGACTGATCATCTCCAATGAAGCACATATGAGCAGTCTCGATAGTATCAGCTTCGTCATCAAAGTGATCTAACCAATATTCTTCTTCAGCTAATAAAGCAGTTCCATTCTCTCTCTTTTCTGCCAGTTCCATTTTCTTCCTATAATATGCTGAGTCCCGAACTTTGTTCACTCGACACTCCTTAGAGATGTGACCCGACTTTCCACAGTTGAAGCACGTAGCAGGTTTCTTAGCCTCGGGCACTCGGACATTCTTCGACCCAGAAGTGAAGTGAGTAGTGTTGGAACCCGACCGAGGTTGGAACTTCTTCTAATAGTGTTGAGAGAGAAGAATCAATGCTTTCTGAAGAGCCTCGCCATCGTCATCAGTTGCACCATCATAAGCATTTTCGGATAATGCTTGTTCAGATAATTTGCTAGTGAGAAGTGCAACTGTGTCCACTGACTTCTTGTTCTTTTTGTCAAGTTTGGCCTTCTTCTCTGTGACTATGCACTCATCTGTCAGCAGAATCTTGTACATCTCTTGGATCTGCATAGTAGATATTCTGACATCATTCCTCAATCTGTGGCAAGATTTGTTCCATTACGGTTGAAGTGCATTGAGGAATTTCAGATTCGTCTCTAGCTCAGTGTTTTCTACTTTAATCTTCCTCAGATCATTTATCACTGCACATAATCTGTCATAAACATTTTCATCAATCAGAACCGGAGGACGAGTTTTTGTGCACAAAGACATCATGATATCACTCTTATAGAATTGAGCTTGAAAAGTAAACTTTGCAGAATCCATAGAAAAATCGTCAGAAAAAATCTAAGTCTTGAAACAGAAGAGTTGGGGCAAACTGAAAGTTTGCGTGAGAAGCAGATGGCGCAAACTGAGATTTATGTGAGTTGTAAGTGGCGCAAACTATGATTTGCACGAGGCTTTGGTGGCGCAAACTTGACTTTGCGTGACAAGTATATGACGCAAAAACTGATTTGCGTGAAATGATGATGACGCAAATGTAACTTTGTGTGATATGTTGATGAAGAGAGCCTTTCTTTGCTTGATCAATAAGTAGCGCAAAATTGATTTGCGCGAACAATAACTAGCGCAAAATAGACTTGCGCGAAGAACTTCTATCGAAAACTTTACTTTGCTCGATGAAAGGATGACGCAAACTATGATTTGCGTTAAGAACTGAATCTTTTACAAGATGAACTGGCGCAAAGGTTGATGAACTCACGCAAAACCTGGATCTGGCGCAAAACGTGAAAAAATCAAGAAATCTTCTAAAAATCGATTACACAACAGAATTTGATAAAATTTTCTTGCACATAGACGTTCGAAAACAACTTTCTAATAACTTTGATTCAAACAATTAGATCAGAAACCACAAAAACAAGAATTTGAAAATCAAACAGTACGTAAAATCAGATTTTCAAAAACTCGAAAATCTTCAAAATTGAACATCAAAACTTGATTTTCTTGCAAATCGATGTGAATCAAAAGAGTTTTACTATCAAAAACGAATCCAACGAATCAATTTACAAAGAAATTTGATCAAAAACAAGCACGAATTTGTGAAAAATCAGAAAACGAGATTTTTCTTGATTAAAATCAAGAAAATCAATCAAATTTTCTAATTTGTGTACAAATTCAGTTTTACAAATCGATTCTCTCAAATCTCTCAGATTTAGATTGGCTCTGATACCAATTGATAATCCCAAAATCACTAAATCACTTAGAGAGAGAAAGTAGAGAAAGAGAGATGAAGCACAATGTATGATCCTATTGAATAATGCGTGAATCTCTTACAAAACACAAAGACCCAAGGGACTTAAATACCCTTGGCTTATACAACAGAAAAAAGCTAATAAAACACAGTATAAGACCAAGCCTATAAATACAATGATTACTATAAAATCAGACTTAACAGAGTTCATTAAGGTTAGTTCATAACTTCTTCATTTTCAGAGAATGTGTCAGAATTATCAGAATTAGAGTGTACCTCGGAATCAGAATCTTCATTCAGATGAGCCATGAGGTTGTAGTTGACTTGAGTCTAATTCACTTTAACTTCCTCCTCTTCTTCAGAATACTCCAGCCAAATTTCCTCCTCAACTTTCAAAGCTTTTCCTTTCTCCAAAGCCTTTGCCAATAGAGCTTTCTTGGCATAATACTCATAATTCTTAACTCTCTTGTCCAGACAATCTCTAACACATTGATCGGTTTTACCACAGTTAAAACACTTGTCACTTTTCTCCTTTTCATTCTGTTATTCCTAGATTCTAGTTCCTATTCACAATCAAACAAACATAAACAAGATTTCAATCAAATTTACCTGTTTGATTAATCTTTCAAATCCAACGATTACACTTTCTCTCTCTAGAACTCTCTCTCCCTCTCTCTAGAAAAACGTACAACTGAATACTCTTCTGTTTGTTGCTTACAACTGAATAATACGCTCCACTTCTGTTAACTCCTAATTACAAAGGAAAGGAAAATATTTATACCAACAACTAAAACAAGGAAAAACAAATACAAATACAATACATTAACTTTTATTACAAAAGACTTTGACTTTGATGAGAGTTGACTTTCTTTCAGCTTTGACTTTCTTGAACTTTGACCTTCAGTCTTCTTGATCTTGTATCCAACAGATTTATGCTCTAACAATCTCCCCCTTTGGATTCAAGATCACTATTGAAAGATCTAGCAATTCAGTCTTCACTTTTAAGCTCTGTCAGAACAATCTCCTCTTTTCTTTAATTGTATTCTTTCCAAAACTGTCTTCAAATGATTAACAATCTCCCCAAAACTTTCACAATAATACTTTCAGGCTCTGGAAAGAAATTATCTTCAGAATCAGCTCGAATTTGCTTTAGCAAATTATCTTCAAAGAAAATTTCCTCAAATCTTCAGAAATACTTTGATCGTCTTCAAATCTTTACTTTTGAATCTTCTGACTTGGACATTTCAGAAAAATCATCTCTCAAATCTTTATCATTTCTTGATACCATCTCCCCCAAACTTCAAAATTTTAACATTTCTTGATATCATCTCCCCCTTTTTGATGATTTGAGCATCTATATCATCAAAACTTTTCTTCCAAGAAATGTCGTTGACCATTCTGATCTGTCAAACTGAACCTCTGAGTCTTTGCCAATTCGAACAAAGTATTCATCCCGATCTTTTCAAATCTAGACAAAATAGGAACAGGTAACTCCTAAATCAACAGATGAATCAGTTAAAATACCTATCAGTAACATGAAGTCACTGTGTGTAACGAATACACAATATAAAGGAGCTTTTTGATGTTCACTCCCCCAGGGCTTCCTTCCGTTTTGGTCGCCATTTTATTTGATCTTTCGACCTTTTCTTGCTTATATCTGAAACATAAGATGTAGATTTATTAGGAAAAGCAGATTTCTGAGACTGAGTTTTCTTTTGTGTACCATTGTGTTTCTGTTTTTGTAATCGCTGTTTCTTATGTTTCTTACCTTGAGAATAATAATCAGCAGTTACAGAAACTGATTCATCAACCTTAGTTAATGATTTAATAGTTTTAAGAACACTTGGTAACACCCTTTCATTTAAAAGACAAGTAGAATTATCAGGAAGAATAGCATTAAAGTCAAACATATCAATTTCGTCTATGCACCCATCATCAGAATTAAGAAAATCATTTGCAGACTCAAATAAGTCATCAAAATTATCAGACGAAGTATGAGGTGCCTTAGAAACTTTAGAACACTTTCTAGATGTAGATTGAAAAATTGTGTTCTTTAATACAGTAGAAAATACACTTTGTTGAATATCAACCAAAAGTTTTTCATAAGATAAAACATTTTTCAACTCAACTATTTAGCTTTCAAGAATGAGTGGAGGAACATAAACATTTGCAATTGCAGGTTTTGCCTTCATATCAGAAACAGAATAACTAGCAAAATAATCATTTGAAAGAACTTTTGGTGTTTCTAAAAGATAACTATCATTTAACTTTGCATAGTTAAATGGTAGTTGCATTTTCTTTACATTCTTTCTATTTTCAGTTTCTTTGGCCTCAACTTCTTCTGGTAATTTGGTAACAAATTTGGGTTTTAAATGATATGTTTACCAGCACATGCAAGAAAATCAAAATTATATAATGCTGGTTGTTTTCTGATGGCTTTCTTTAAGTAATGGGGGTTTTTTAAACCAAGTCCCCATTTTTCTTTAACATCAGCTTCTTCATCAGGTGCATTAAGAAAAATGGTTTGATCTGTTTGGCCTCTTGCGTAAAGTTTGGCTTTCAGACCATTTACCTTCTTATTCAAAAGCTTGTTTTCAACCTGCAATTTATGAACAGTTAGTGCAGATTCTCTTTTCTCAAACTCATATTTAGAAACTTTAACTTCAAAATCAGAAATCTTCTTTTCAAAACAATCTACTTGAAGTTTAGAATCAAAAGCAGACTTGCGTAAAGAATCAATTAGATCTTTGTTCCCAATAACAGACGAATTAAGCTCAAAGATCTTCTTGTTCCTTTTAGCAACTCTTTCTTTTTCCTTTTTCAGTTTATTTTGTAAATCTTGAAGCTCAACCACCATGGCTTCCATTTTGGTAATGAAATCTTTTTGAGTTAAGTTTAATACCTCATCAGCTGTCTCATCATCTGATTCATCATACTTGACCTCTTTTCCCATAAGACAGAGATGAGCAGTTTCTTCCTTCTCTTCCTCTTCACCTTCTGAATGACCCAGCCAAAATTCGTCTTCAGCCATTAAAGCTATACCCGCTTCTTGCTGTTTGGCCAGTAGCAGTTTGTTCTGATAGTACTGAGAATTACGAACTTTTGGCTTTCTACAATCTTTTGCAAAATGACCAATCTTGCCACAATTGTAGCATTTGACTGGATCACTTTCTGGCTTTTCGGCAACAATGTAGTCATTCACGAACTTCTTCCTTTCATCGGGTATCTTATCAACATATCTGTTTTCTTCATACCTCTTTCCTTCCACCCTCTCTCGGTGTTCGTGATTCTTAGAACTTGATGAAGAATATCGTTGAGAATTTGATCCCGGCTTCTTATAAAATTTCTTTTGAAAGGCACGGGTCAGCAACAGCATGGCTTGTTGTTAAACATAAAACCCAATCAATCAAGCTAATTACTCAAGATATCATCATTAAGATCAAGAACTAGAGAGAGAAAGTAGATCTTGAATTACACCCTCTAGAATTACAATGAATGCTTAGACTAGTTCGTTACTTCATGATTACAAAAGATACACCTATATATACCCACATATCTAACAAAGACTAAACTACTAAGGAAAGTAAAACATTACAAAACTAACTATTACAAGGTCAATGTTGACTCTTACACATTTGACTTTCCTATTAAATCTTGGATACAATATTTAGACTTAACAATCTCCCCCTTTGTATTCAAGATTTAATAAAAATTTGATGCAGATCTTCAACTCTTGATTCTTCAGCTTTTGTCCCTTTGAAGCTTTCACAATCTTTAAACTTTCAGCTCTATGAAGAATCTTAGAAAGTCTTTTTAAACAATGAAGCTCTGAAAGTCAACATGCCTTCAACAAATCTGGAAACTTGAAACTTTGAAAACAGCTTTGAAAACTTTAACTCTGAAAAATCTTTCAACTTTGATCAAACTTGTATCTTCATCACTTTGATCTCTGAACTATCTTTGGAAAAACAAACTTTCACGAATCATCTTGATTTAACTTTGAACATTCTTCCTTCAGAATCTTTTTGGCTTTGAATTTCTTTATCAGAAACTTTTGACTTTGAATCAGTCTTTGAAACAGCAGCGGAAACATTTTGAATTTAAGACTTGAACTTTGAACTCGAACTCTGAAATTGAATCTTTATATCGTTCTCCCCCTTTTTGATGATGTGAGCATCAGATCATCAAAATTTCTTCAATTTCAGCTCAGACTTTGATAACCCCTTTGAAATAATCTCCCCTTTGATAAATGTTGTGCTTTGATCTGAAGAGCCGAATCATGAACTGTTTATATCCGAATCTCTGCAAATTCAGACATAATAAGCGTGTAACCCTGATTCAACAAATGAAACAGTTAGAAATGTCTGTCAGTAACACGAAGTTACTGTGTACAACGGATGTACAATGTAAGGAGCTGGTTTGATGATGACTCCCCAGGACTTCCATTCAATCATTGAAAAACACAAGGTAATTCTATGAATGTTCTGACAGAAAAACAGATTTTCTGTGTGCTCGTGCTTGTGTATGAAAGAATTTTAGCACAATGATTGTGTTTCATAAGGCTCAAAGTATGTAAATCACTGTGACAGCAATGATTATACATGGACTCAATGTGCATGAAAAAGGGTCGAAGGTGGGGCAACTTTCCTTCTTTTTCAATATCAGTATCTTCCAAGAGAAGATCCGATAGATTATGTGCTGCTTCCCCAGAAAATGTGAAACATTCTCTTTTTAAGAAAAGAATGATTAGCTGGTGAGGTTGTATGCAAGAGATGGCATGGGCTATTTGCCTATTTCAATGATGGTCACCAAAGAAATGTGAACCAATCAGTAATGTGGCTGCCCGACTCAGAAAGTGATAGGTGCAGAGTTCTGATATTCTTTTAACTATGTTCTCACATCCTCTTTCTTTTTATCATTATACTCACATCTAACTAATCTCTCATTTCCATTTTACCTCTTCGCACTCCCACACTCAACTCTTTTAGACCCCTCTCCCCTCAATCACTCAAAGGATTTCTTCCGAGGTAGGAAACACTGATTATCGTGAATCCATGGAAGATCTATTAAGCACTCATATTGAACCCCATGTTCCTAAAAATTACATGTTGGTCAATGATTTTTCTTGACATGTAAAGCACAAGAAATCATATGTCAGTGTATGTATGCTCATTGAAAAATATGAATGAAATTTGAGCATTTGATCTTTGAAGATTTCTCAAAACAAAGATATTGAATGAATGAAATGAAGTTAAGAGAATTGTTTTGAGAATCTGACAATGAATTAAACAGATCAAATCAAATGGTTCGGGTATCAAAGAATTGGAAATTTGTTTATATGAACAAATATAAACAATTTGTCAATGAAAGCACAAATATGAACAAGATGAATGATGCACAACAATTTTGAACGCAAATGGGGGTATTACCATCGAAAAATTGTTTGAATTTGAGACATGGTAATAACAATTTCAAATAAAATATTGAACCGGTGTGTATGAATACTTGACAGTATATGGACAAGATAATACACAAGTATTAATCTTTGGAAACACACGGTCAGTTAAACATTAACGCTCAGAATTGAAAAACATTTAAAATCTCACTTCTAAAATCATGAAAACTTTAGAGAATAAAGAAGTGGTTTGAACATTTCAAAAATTGTTTTTCATGTTCGAAAGTTTTCCTTCTTTCAAACAATCAGAGATATAGGATCAGAAGATTTTTTACCTTTTCGGCTCCCCCTCAAATCATGATTAAATGATTTATATCTTTTAAGCTCCCCCTGGATATTAGCACAATATCCATCTTTGATCATTGATGAACGGGTCCTGATTTGTCATGTGATCAGAAGCCACTTTATTCATATTATTTATTCAAAAATAAAAGATAGAAAGCAGTAAAATGGTTTATAGAATGAGTTCTAATCTGAAATAATCAGAAGTCATCACCTTTACTCCCCCTTAAATTAAGCATCTGAAATATGTCAGTTAAAACAGGATAGAGATCAAACACTCCCTTTTGAATTGTTAGACCATCAATATCAGAAAAATCTAGCATTGAAAAAGTATAGTATAGAGATCAGATCAATTCACTCGGGATGAAGACCATCAATATCCATCGGATGCAAGCATACAAGAGTAAGGTCTTTTTGATCGATGAGGTACGGGTCCTAAGATGTTGTGCTTAGAAGCCATAATCTTGACATTGAGGTGTGGGTCTTGAACTGTAGTATTCAAAAGCCATTTTGACATTGAAGTCCGGGTGTTGAGCTGATTTACTCAAGAGCCATTGTCTTTCTTACTCCCCCTTGGAGTGAGGTGCCTGCAACACAGAATCAGATTTCGGTTTTGGTACCCACTTGTATTTGGGTCCATAAATGTTAGTTGCAGTGCGTGTGGGGGATACGGAGTAAGATCCATACCAGTAATGATCACTAGTCTTATGGATATGATCATGTGTACAACAAATAGAACAATAATATTTCTTACCGTTGGGTGCTTTGTTCTTCTTTGCTTTATGTACGTGTACACATGAATTCTTCTCTTTCAGCTCATCAGTCTTGTCATCTTTGACTAATTTCTTCATCCAGACCAGTTTCTCGTTCTTGAAACTTTTTCTCCTTGGATAAGAATCTGAACCATCTAAATATTCATCAAAGAACAGGTTAGTGCGACGAATCTGATTGAATGATTTGATTGACCTTTTTGAAGAGACATATTTAAGATTTGAACTTGAAACAGATTTTTCAAGCTCTTTGATCTTTGACGCAAAGACGTCCCTTTCTTTCTCAAGCAGATCAATCTTTGTCTTGAATTAAGACTTCATCTTTTGCTCTTTCAGCCCTGTAGCAGACAGTTCAGACAATTTTGAAGTCAGTTTCTTAATTTCATTCTCAAAGATTAAGCGTTCTTCTTCAAACTCTTTTTCTGAATCAGTTCGCTGGCCAGATAATTCTTTAAAAAATCCTACATTCTTTTGTTCTATGGCCTTTTTCTCTTTAGCGAACTTTTCTCTTTCTAAAATCAGAACTTTCTCAAAATCTGAGATTTGTTGAGAAAATTTTAAGCATTTAAGCTCCCCCGACTTCTTTTCTTCATAGCACTTCTTGGAAAAGTCTGAGAACTTCTTGGAAAAAAATTTCTTTTCACTTTCAAACTCAGCTTTATTTGCAACAAGCTGTTTTTGCAAATCAGATAAATTCTTTTTAAGCTCAGAATTCTCAGATTCCAATTTCTGAATCTTCTCATCAGTCATCCCAGAAGATCTTTTCATAAGATCTTCATTGAGAATCTTTAGTGCACTGAGTTCTTCTTTCAAAGATATAGTTTCAGCATAGTATTCTCTTGTCTTTTGAGAATAAAAATCAACTTCATGACCCAGATTAATCTTCTCTAATTCCACCTTTCTGATCTTTTCTTCAAGATCTGAAATAAATCCCATGATTAAAGAGTAATCAGCTTACAGTGAATGATCGTTCCAAACTAATGTATCAGAAAATCAAAAATCAGATCAAATTGAAATCTTAAAAAAAATATTTCGTGAAAATTGAAATTTGAACAATAATTGTTATTTCACAGTGTAAAAAAAAGTATTTCCATAGATGACCAAAAAAAATTTCCAGACTTTTTTTTTTTTTAGACAGGGAGACCCGCAAAGTGGAGATTTGCGGGTGAAGACAGAAACGCAAACTAAGATTTGCGGGTACAGAGAGAAACGCAAAGTGAAGCTTTGCGGGTCTAACTACAAACGCAAAGTGAACGTTGCGCGTGTAGTAAGATCTGAGAACCTGACTTTGCGTGTGTCACTTGAGACGCACAATGAGCTTTGAGGTTTCAACTTGAACCGAAAACCTGAAATTTATGTAAAATTTATGAATGACCCGCAAAATAACATGAATGACACGCAAAGTTTTATGAAGGACACGCAAAGTTTTATGAAGGACACGCAAACCGTGATGATTGAAACGCAAAGTCGAGTTCTTGACAGATTCAAACTTAAATCGATCGAAACCTGCACAATTGATCTCAAGAACCTGTTAGCATCATCGAAAAACAGTTCTAAACACACAAACACAATCAATTTTCGATTAAAACAACAAATCAAAGGAATTCGATCAAGAACAGAGTTTGAACTCGATATTTCCAGAAAACTCAAATTTCGAAAATTGATATCGAAATTGATAGAATTATGAAATGTAATCAAAACGAGAATCAATCCTACATATAAAACGAATCTAATGAATCCATTTTCTTGCATCAAAAACGATTTTTCACATGAAATTCGGATAAACAGTACCCAAACTCGTGTTATTGAAAAAATTCGAAATTTTCAAATTTTCGATTTTAAAACTTCATATTTCAATTCAAATCATGATCAAATCTTTCCTGAAAAGTTTGGTTAAGCTATGATACCAATTGTTAAAATAAAAACCCAATCAATCAAGCTAATTACTCAAGATATCATCATTAAGATCAAGAACTAGAGAGAGAAAGTCTAGAGAGAGAAAGTAGATCTTGAATTACACCCTCTAGAATTACAATGAATGCTTAGACTAGTTCGTTACTTCATGATTACAAAGGATACACCTATATATACCCACATATCTAACAAAGACTAAACTACTAAGGAAAGTAAAACATTACAAAACTAACTATTACAAGGTCAATGTTGACTTTTACACATTTGACTTTCCTATTAAATCTTGGACACAATATTTAGACTTAACACTTGTTTCAAACTTTCTCCATCATCACCATATGTTTCAGAATCCGACTCAGAACTTGACAGTACTTTCTTCTTCTTCTTCTTCTCTATCTTTTCTTTCTTTTCTTTCTTCTTCTCTCCAATAGCCAAAGCAATCGGATCAGGAACCTTTTCAGCCTTCTTCTTTTCAGCTCTTTTCTCCTCAACCTCTTCTTCATTCTGACGTAAAGTCTCATAGACTTCGTGAAGAGGTATCTCACTTAAGTCTTTCATCTGCTTCATCCTACGTGTATGTTTCTTCCACTCAGGTCGTAGGATACTCAGGAATTTGACATTGTTTTCCAGATGCTTCTTTGTCACTTTGTTCTTCGTCAGTTCATTCAGAAGCAAAGTAAACCTTTCATATGTGTCTTCGAAACTCTCATTCTCTTTGGCTTTGAATTCCTCGTAGCTATTGATACAGTTAGCCACTTTCATTTGATTCCCTACCTTGGATCCCATCATCATCTTTTGCAATTGCTCCCACATCTATTTAGCATCATCCTTGTAGCTATCAATCTTGATGTAAATCTCATTGGGAATTATTTGAAGTAGAAGAGATCTTGCTTGCTTGTCAGCTTTATAACGACTTTTCTGTTCTTCAGAGTACTGTGATACATCCACTTTAACTGGTTTTGTCTTTTGTTCTTTTTCCTCATCACCATGTCCACTATCAGATGAATCATCATCAGCAGGTACGTGAACTATGATTGGTTTCATAGGACCATCTGTAATTGAATGCAGAATATTTTCCCCATTTGCATGTCGGTCTATGAAATCCAGGAATCTATCCTTCCACTGCTCATACTCTCCTTTAAACAGAACAGGAGGCTTGACATCACTACCAATTGAAAGTGCATCTTTTGAAGTCATCTTTTTTAAACCTGTTTGATAAAATATATGCAATAAGAAACTAGAACTGATCGTTAGTCCAAATGAAACAATCTAGAAAATACAGAAAACATGAAATATAAAATTAGAAATTTTGATTAAAAAAAATGTCCCCCTCCGCAGATTTAGCACGGGGCAACGCCCTTGCGGGTGGGGTCAAGGGGCAACGCCCTTGCGGGGTCGAGGGCATTGCCCCTAGAGAAAAAATTTTCACTATTAAAGGGCATATTATAGTTTTGAAAAAATTGACTAAGTGACAAAACTCGCAAGTCACTATAGAACTCGCAAGCGCTTAAACTCGCAAAACCCTATTCACTGATAAACACGCAGATCGAGACTTGCGCATTTGAGAAACTCGCAAACACAGGCTTGCGTGTTCTGATAAACTCGCAGATTGCTAAACTCGCAGATCGATGAAACTCGCAAGACACTATTCCCTCTGAAACTCGCTAACGCCTAAACGCGCAGATTACTATTCACGACGAAACTCGCTAACTGGGCGTGCGTGTTTCCAAAACTCGCTCATCAATGCTTGCGCGTTTTGAACAAACTCGCTAGCTATACTTGCGCGTTTCCACACTTAAAACTTTTTCTTGAAATTTCAAACTCGCACGTCGAATGAACTCGCAAACCACTGTTTCAGCTCAAACTCGCACCCTTTGATTAGCGCGTTTGAAGAACTCGCTAACCACTATGTGCGCGTTCTGGTCCTTAGAAATTTTTCCAACTTTTCCAAACTCGCAGACTTCAACTAGCGTGTTTCTAAAACTCGCTAATCGTTACTTGCGCGTTTTGACCAAAATCGATTTCCTTCAGCTTGCGCGTTCTAACGACGAACTTGCGCGTTCTTCAGAATATCGACCCAGAAAATTGATTTTTCCATCTGATTAGCGATCAAACCTTTGTGAATTGGTCTGAAACTTTGAATGGATGCTCGATTACAATACTAGACCATATTACAATGCAAGAATTTCGATCTAAAACTCAAAAAATACAAATTTGATTTGAACACAGTGTCAAGAACTTGTGAACATAAAAACCACAAGAATTCGAAAAATTCGAATTGATTATAGTGAAATTCACAAATCTTTCTATACAAACTCAATCTATTACACTTTTCTAACAAAACCTAATCAAAAACAACTAGAAATTCGCACAAAAACTCGAAATTCAATTCTCGCTCAAGAACACAGTGTCGAACTTTTTGAATTTTCTTGATTTCGATTTAGATCTGCTCTGATACCAACTGTTATTCCCATATTCTAGTTCCTATTCACAATCAAACAAACATAAACAAGATTTCAATCAAATTTACCTGTTTGATTAATCTTTCAAATCCAACTATTACACTTTCTCTCTCTAGAACTCTCTCTCCCTCTCTCTAGAAAAACGTACAACTGAATACTCTTCTGTTTGTTGCTTACAACTAAATAATACGCTCCACTTCTGTTAACTCCTAATTACAAAGGAAATGAAACTATTTATACCTACAACTAAAACAAGGAAAAACAAATACAAATACAATACATTGACTTTTATTACAAAAGACTTTGACTTTGATGAGAGTTGACTTTCTTTCAGCTTTGACTTTCTTGAACTTTGACCTTCAGTCTTCTTGATCTTGTATCCAACATATTTATGCTCTAACACATTCTCCTCTCTCTTCTCTTCTTTCCTTTCATCTTTTCTCTTCTCTTTCTTGTCAAACTTTTATTTGTACTTGTTGGCTCAGTAATGATCAGATTTGGACTTGTTGTAGTACTTTTTCCTACCAAATCTTTTGTGAAATTTTGTAGTCAGCAATGCCAATTTCTTAGCAAACTCAGTCAATTCATTATCAGACTCCACATCCTCTTCCTCAGAACTTTCAGATGACTCAACAATTCAGAAACAAAAGCTTTATGCTTTCCATGGCTGAAACTGAACTTCCTTTCATCATCTTTCCTTTTCCTTAAGCAAGCAGAGCAAAAGAATCCTCAACTTTCTTCTGTTTCTCGTTGATCTGTAACAATTCTTTGTTTACAGCAGCTTGTTCCTTAACCTTGTCCTCATGTTGATTTAGGACACAAAACAGACCATTGAGTTTTTTCTTCATCCATGTCTTTGTTCATTTACATCTGAATGGAGTAGTATCCCATTCTGGTTGAAGATTTTTGATGAATTTAAAGTTGATCTCAAACTCTGATTTATGTACCCCATTTCTCCGCATATCATTCAAAATAATGTTGTACCAATTGTAAGCATCCCTCAGATATTCCCCTTCCTTGGCTTTGAAAACTTCATAAGCATTAATGCTCTGGTTCCTTTTAGTTTTCATGAATTTTTCAGATCCTTGAAACTGCCTTTCCTATTCATCCTAGATATCCTTAGCAGAGTCCCGACTGCCTACTCTGTTAAAGATTTCATTTGGTATAGCCTTTATCAAGAAGGTTAGGGCTTGTGCATCCCGCTCAACCAATTATTTGTCTTTCTCGCTGTATTGAATTGGTTCTCTAGCCACTATTCTCTCAGGAATTTCTGGATTAGTTTCAGTTGCCGAAATTCTCTCAACTGTAACATGCGGAAAATGTGGTCCATCAATGACAGAGCTCATTAGTTTCTTGTCCTGATTGTTCAAAAACTTTATCATCCGCTTCTTCCACTACGGATATTCATCTGCCTGTAAAACTAGAGGTTTGGACTTGAAGCCCATGCTAAGAAGATCTCTAGACATTTTGCTGATTTAAGAAGAAAAAATATGATATACTTCTTAAAATGATCGTCCAAAGAATTCAGAAACAATTTGACTCTGAAAGTCAACCTTGGTCAAACATAGAAAAACTCAGAAAAATATTATAAGTGTCAGAAGTAGCAAATAGTAGAGTCTGGAAGTCACAAACAAAAGATACTTGTCGCAGTCCTTGAGAAGTCGCAAATGAAAGGTTGAGATTTCCTACTTGACGCAAGTAGGGGTCTTTGAGTTATGACAAGTCGTAAATCACAGTCTACGAGTTCTTGCCTTAGCTGAAATTGAGAAGTCACAGAGAACTTGACGCAATGCATCTGCGAGTTATTGCCTTAGAAATTTTTTGAGAGATTAACTTGTCGCAATGCGTCAGCAAGTTCTTGCCTTAGAAAAAAAATTAGAAAATAACTTGTCGCAGTGAACTTGTCGCAAATCACACAAGAAAAACACTAACAAGTCGCAAGTAGTGTCTTGCTTGTTCTTACTTGTCGCAAAGGGCACCCTGCGAGTTCTATACATAGAAAAATTCTAAGTTTTAGAAATCAAGTTCAAAAGGGGGCCTTGCGAGTTCTTGATCAGAAGTCGCAAACAACACAAAAACAAACAAATCCTTCAACTTGCGAGTTATTCAATCTGCGAGTTCTTCATATGAATCTTGCGACAACTACAGATCTTGCGAGTTCTTCCTCGAAAATAATAATTTCGGCCATTTTGAACTCAAATCCTACAAATATGATTTGAAACTTGACGGGGTTGATCGTTTATAGTACTAGAACAAATCTTTAGTACAAAAATGTAACAAACAACAACAAAATCAACCACTTTGATCCTAATACAGTGAGTTCGAAACTTTTTCGAGAAAATGAACAAAATCCCAAAATTAACAAGGATACAGTGAGAATTTGAATAAGTAATAACAAGAAGTGTTCCACTTGATGATGCGATCACTGTAGTATCAAATTCTAACTCCAAAAACGATCAATTGAAAATTTTCAAACCCAACAGCTACTTTCCAGATTACTTCTGCGAGTTCTTCCAAAAATGGAAGTTTTCAATGATTTTGAACAAATTTTGATATCAATCCATGTCTGAAAATCTTTGGTTTGCTCTGATACCAATTGTTAGTCCAAGATTCAAGTAAATCAAACAATTAAACACTCAAGATTAAGCACATAAATAGAGGATTTCTAGAGAGTGAAATGGTCTCATATATCTCACTTGAAGTCACAAGGTTAGAACTCTCAAAGATGACATCACACCTTTAAAAACACAAAGAAACAAAGCTTGTATATGGATCAAACAAGCCTTGACCTCATATTAATCAACACATACAAAAGTCAAACAATACAATACAAATGATATAAACAAAATACACTAACATGTTGATCTTGTGTTATGGGACGTTTGAGAGAGCCAATGGGGTTGTAAACTTGTTTAGAAAATGACTTGTCCAAATCTAAATGGTGTTTGAGCGTATTCATGCATTTTTGGAGATTGTGATTACATAAACGTGTTCGGTTGCATTTTATCGCATTTTGTGGATTTTAGTATATAGTCATTTGATTAGTTGAGCTTAAGGCTTCGTTTTCGGCTTTGTTGGGTCTTGGGGACTTTTGTCCGGTTTTAATAACTTAAAGTGGAGCTTTGGCTGTGAGTTGCATTTATTGCAATTTATTTTGGAGAATACATGTTTTGAGTGTGTGTGTCATTCAATTGTAGTCATGTATTTTAAACTGTAATGCATTGGATCCATAGGCATGTATGTCAGTCATATTTAAGGATGAGGAGTCTTGATATTCTCACCTTGGGAATTTATGTCATGTTAGCACTGTTGTTGTCCTGGTTGTTTGGCGAAGAGGAACCTTTATGGGTTGTACTTCGGGACCATGGGTCTTGTGATTGGGTGTTCTAATTCTTGTGCACGAGGGTTAGACATCAGGAGTTATCAAGTATGGAGCTGAGACTCCTATCTTGAATGTTAGGGAGTAGGCACTAGGGGTCGAATGAGTACCCTGAGGATGAAACTCCACTAGGGAATGAACAGACAATAAGATCGTGTATCCTTGAGGTGTAGCTCGACAGAGCAGGGAATGGGGGATACTGTGTTTTTGGGACTTAAAATATAGTCTGACTAGAGGTGTAGCTCGGTAGAGCAGGCAATACAGTTACGATCTGAGGTGTAGTTCGAGAACGTGCCTATGTGGCTTAACATTGTGTTTTGCCATGTAAAACGGAACCGGGTCTCCCCCGTCACCGGAAGGTGTTGCTTGGGTATTAAATTGTATTATTTTATTATCCATGTTTTCGGTGACGTTTTTCATATATGGATTTGTTTATTCAAGATTTATGGGTTTAGTATTATGCTCCGCCCATGTTTGGGGTGTTTCGGGAAATAAAGTTTATTCCACATTTTTATCAATTGGGAGTTTACTTACTATTCACGTCTTGGGTGAGTTGGGGTTGAAGTTACCTTACAAATGAATGTCTATATTGGGATACTTGTTTTTTTAAAGATGTGTGTTATTACAAAATGAGTCGTTTAATATCTAAAGTAAATCATTTTGAAAGATAATGATTTAAACTGCATTCTTTCCTTTTAATGATATATTTGTTCAAATTGAAACTCTTGAACTTAGTAAGCGTTAGCCTAACCTTTTTATTTGTTGGCATGTGCATCAGGTTTGGTTGAGGATTGTTTCTAGCGACTTCGTGGTGATATTAGTGCTAGTCCTGCACGAGAGAGTGGCTTGGTGAAGCCTTCCACACTTTTGGAGATATCAATTGTTATTGGATTTTAGTAACATTCGACTTTGATTAGTCCTTATACAAGATTTGACCCATTATTTGTGAAGTTAAATCTAGCATTCTTATTGAGGTTACTCAAGTGATGATTTGTAGAATAGATTTTATCCTCATTTGATGTATAATTGAATGTTTTAAATTAGTTGCTCTTTTGAAATTTGAGGGTGTTACAGGGAGGATTGTAACACCTAAAATTTTTGGTAAGAAAAGTCATCATTACACATGTTTAGTGATTTCATGTTATAAGTTACCTTATAAAAAATGTCATACTTCATACCTTTGTGCGAGTCGAGGGCTTTCGAATGAGAAAAGTCGAGTTTGAGGTTCGGTACACTCTGGGCGAGAGTACCTTGCAAGAGTGACATTGGTCACAATCGTCGGGTCACAATTGCTGAACCAGAGGACCCCTCGGTACACTCTGGGAGACAGTGTCCTACGAGAGTGACACTGGTCACTAGACATGGGAATGAGACCCCCCCCCCTATTGGGAACCTGGTGTACATCAAGGATGGGGACGGGGATTCCTGAAAGCTAAAAACTGGGGATGGGGACGGGACGGGTAACGTGATCCCCACCCCGCCCCGTCCCCGTATAGTAAATATATTATATAATTATTACTAAATATTATGTATATTTATTACTAAATATATTGTATATCTATTTTTAAATATATTATTTATAAAGATTTAGACGTAGTATCTTTGATATTTAAAAATGGTATTTTGATCTTTCTTGTTCCAATTTTTTACATGTCTTACTTTTTTAGATAAAAACCATGGAGAGACGAAAGCGTTTGATCAAACAATTATGTATGATGTTGTGATTTTGTTCACATGAATATTTGATAGTCCGTAAAAACAAATTTTGGAAATATGCGAGATTTAGACATGGACCATTATCGATCGAGTATATATAGTGCCTAACACATTTCATTAAAAATATATCACATAAATGGGGAAAAACCCCCAATTACCCGTTAGGGATCCCCGTTCCACGTCGGGGACGAGGATGTGGTTGTGATCATATTCCCCAGCGGGGACGGGGATGGGGATGGAAATTGGAATTGGGGACGGGTTGGGGTCCCCGCTCCATCCCATGCCTACTGGTCACAATCTCTAGGCATAGTCGTAGGACAGGGGAGCCCTTCGGTACATTCCACACAAGAATGCCCCGCGAGAGTGCCCCAGGCACAATCGCCGATGAGCCCAAAGTGTTAAACAATCGATTTCTTCAACGTTTCTCATTTATTCCATACCTACTTCTTCCCCTTTTATCTAAAGTCGACGCTCTCACATTTATTGCCATTTTGGATGCATTTAAGACCATGATTTTTGGGTTTTAAACTGATCCTTCACCACCCAACAAAGATTTGAAGTCTAGATCTTAGGGTTCACCATCTCATCATCCCTCTACTTTCAACTTCAAGGAATTTCTTGGATTTTGGGAGATTTCTAGGTTTTAGCCAAAACCTAATATTGTGAGTTCATCCTACATCTTTAAACTTTATACATGTCAAAATATATCTATTTTAACCTCTTAAACTTCCCTAAACTTTGTTTTCCTCATTTGATAAATTTTGACCTGACTTGTGTATTTTGAGAAGTTTTAGGGTTTATTCATCTTTATATAAAAAGAAGGGGTTTTATGGTATACGTTATTAAATATATATTTACATGCATATTCATACTTGCATACTTAAATAACCCATTTTCGTTATATTCATGACTTTTACTTCATTGGGGAATCTACTTGGTAAAAGTGAGCTTAGGAAAGATATGTATGAGTGGTTGGTTTCATGAGTTAAGGCTATTTTGGGTTGTATAAACTCATAGGAACCTATTTATGGAAATATGTTATATTGGATTTGAAAATGGTCAATTGCTAGCCTTCCATATGATATCTTATAAGTGTTGTTGGTCCTTGAAAGGCAACTTGGTACGGTTATGTGGGACCAGATACTAGTCATTGACCGTAAATTTAATCCTAGTGAACGAGTATGATTAGGATCCTTCGGTTCCCTCCCCCACGTCTGAGTACGATCCGACGAGCTCGTGGCCTTGATCCTAGTGTTGAGCTCGCAATATGGAGAGTAGCTTACTTTTGTGTTCCGCTACAATCCTTGAAAATTGGGTCTCCCTCGTCATCGAAAGATGTTTTTGGACAATATGGTTCGTATGTGGTATATTTGGAAATCAAAACCGCTCCTCATGTTTAAAAGTCATTTATTGTCAAGTAATGCTTTATTTAATTATATAAAATGTTTGTTCTCACTAGGCGTAAAGCCTAACACTTTTCTTAAATGACATGTATATCAGGTTCCTTTAACGGTGAAGTTTCCAAGATTTGAGGGACGAGTGTCGGCCGTTAGTGGCATCTTTTGGAGTTAACTTTTTGGAGAATTGGTGTATAGATTGGGATACATACTTTTCTGAGATTCCATTGACAACCGTTATAATCTGGATATAAAATTGTTTTGGTTAGTATGTTGTCGACTTTAATGTCTATTTATAGAAATTGTAAACGCTATTATTATTTTCCCATTTTGGATAATTTCCCTTTATTTAAGATGTCTTATTTTGCAGATATTCAAGTTTAAATTTAACCCTATTTTTAGGGTGTTACAGTCCAACCATGTTTTCCCTCTCATTTTGCAATTCTTTTTTGTTTTTTCTTCTTTTTTGTAAAAACCATCAAACTCAAAGGACCAATTACGTAAATAACTCGTATGTGTGTGTGTGTATATATATATATATATTATAGGGTTAGGTTCCGATGAGAACTTGAGGTTAACGTGAGAAGCGTGAGAAGTGGTTATCAACCGTTGGATCGGAAATGGATACACATTAGGATGAGATATGGACTGAGATGCACTAGATCAATTCCCTTCTAAGTTTCAATTCATTTGATTAAAAGTGATCAACGGTTTAGATCCACTTCTCACGTTTCGCACGTTAACCTCAACTTCTTACACGGTCCTTCGCATATATATTACACATAGACGACAAATCAAGGCAAAAATTCTAATGTTACAAACTTGCAAACCAATATCTATGGAATATGATTAGAGTTCATTAATTATAATCAACGTTTTATATTAGAAACAATCGATATATTAAATATTCGTTAGACTAGATGGACGTTTGAGATTGGTTTGTATGGTTTTTAATATTTCATCTCCATCATCATTCTCCCCCGGGGCTGATTAATTAGGTTAAGGAAAATATGAAGCGCCCCCATCAAAGAGAACATTCAAGGAACTATCGTGGTTGTTGCCAATGGGGATCCATGGTTTGTATTTGATCGAGACTCGTTACACACACACACATAGCCAACACAGGGACGATGACGATTTATACCATAGGGACGATGATGGTTTACACTCAAGATCTCTGGCCATGACATCTCAGGCCAACCTCCTCCTACTCCATTTTGGTACGTCATCATGGAGATACACGAGTGTATGTTTTTTTGATCGATTAAAGGGGCGATATCACAACTCCACTCCCTCCCCTTCCTAAACCTGCGACACCACCCTCTCCCACTACTGTGATATAGTCCCTTAACCTCACGCCCACCACCAAGTTTTGTCACAGATGGTTTAATCACATCACACCCTAAACCTTTGGTCCCTATGAATAAACTTCAATGAAGTCCCTATGGGTTTTAGATGGTCTCTCTGATTTCGTCCCTGTGAAAATAGCAATGGTGGTCGGTGCTTTGGCAGGAGATGTCATGGGTTCGGGGAGAGGTTGGGTCGTCGTGGGATTGAGAGAGAGAGAGAGAGAGATAGGTATGTCGTGGATCACGTCCCTGTGATTTTTGGTCCCTATGTTATATATCTATTAGAGTTATTTACGTATTTGATCCCTAAAGTTTGATGGTTTTTTACAAAAACAAGAAAAAACGAAAAAGAGTTGCAAAAAAGAAGGAAAAGGTAGTTGGATGATATTACCTGTGGCTCTAATGAATATTTTTAATGGCGTTAGTGGCCAGATCCCATTTTCAAAGTAAAATTAATACGTGGAGTACGAAAACTAGACTTATTGAAGTTCTCGTCCCACTTTCAAAGATTTCACTAAACCTCAGGGAACAAAATTGAAGTTTACTCATAAACAAGATATATCATAAGAACGAATATTATATTTCTTTTAGCTTGATACTTATATCCATTTTTTTTAACAATTCTTTTAGTTGGGGTTTCAAAAAATTTTTATCATGAATATTAATATAGTATTTTTACTATATTATAAAACATTTATCTCATATTTTTCAAATTTCTTAAATTTCATGTTTTTCAACTTATTACTATAATACCTACAAATTTTTTTAGTTTTTTTTTTGGAAGGGTGTCCTAAGCTATATGTAGACTAATCCCTTAGCATATTATGACTGTAAGACATCAGCCCTGATTAAACATCAGTGGCCACAATTGTTGTGCATGTCTGGATTCGAACCCTGGGTAGATATGATATTCCACCACATCTCACAAGACCTTAACTAGTACGCCACAATCCTTGTGGTTTACAACTTTTTATAGTTACATGTTAAATTCTATGAAAATAAGTCATACTAATACAATAAAATACTCCATAATAATGATAATCAACCTAAGATTTTTTCGATCTCTCAAAACTACAATACCACAAAATAAATTGAGAGAGGAAGAGAATAGAATAAAAGTTGAATTAGGATTTAAAATAGAATTCAAGTTCATGGTTTTTAGGATGTATCACATTCTTTAATTTCTAATAATAATTTATAGATCTTATAATCTTTTTTAAGTTTAAAAGAGTTCTTAAATATTTATCTAAATACTTTATAAAATAGTGTAGATTTGTTTTGCTAAAAGATACTTTAGATATTAATTATTAGTTATTAAATCACAAGTGAAACAAAGTGTGTCATAAAAGATACTAAGGGGGCGTTTGGTTCGCAGATTCTGATGGAATCTGATAGAATTGGAATGTCCAATTCCTTTGACCAAATTTAATTCCCTTGTTTGGTTCATTCTTTTCTATGGAAAGAATGTGTGAATTCCACCAATTTCCACAAATGAAGGATTTGAACACTCCATCCTAAAACCCAAGGATGTTAATGGAATGGAATCTTATATTTTCATAATTCCAAATTTACCCTTTACTCCAAACTAAACCCTACTAATATTGATTATCACCAAACACCAACTATCTCTCTCATCTCTATCTCCCTCTCTCTCCTCTCTCTCCTCTCGCTATCTCTCTCTCCTCCCTCTCTCTCCTCTCTCTCTCTCGTCTATCTCTCCTCACTCTCACCTCCTCTCTCTCTCTCCTCCCTCTCTCTCCTCTCTCTCCTCTCGCTATCTCTCTCTCCTCCCTCTCTCTCCTCTCTCTCTCTCGTCTATCTCTCCTCACTCTCACCTCCTCTCTCTCTCTCCTCCCTCTCTCTCCTCTCTCTCTTCCCTCTCTCTTTATCTATCCTCTCTCTGCTCTCTCTTTCTCTTCCCTCTCTCTTCCCTCTCTCTTTATCTCTCCTCTCTCTCCTCTCTCTCTCTCCTCTCTCTCTCCCTCTCTCCTCCACTCTCTCTCCTCTCTCTCTCCTCCCTCTCTCTCTTTATCTCTCCTCTCTTCCCTCTCTCTTTATCTCTCCCCTCTCTCTCTCTCTCCTCTCTCTCCTCTCTCTCCTCTCTCTCTCCCTCTCCTCTCTCTCTTCCCTCTCTCTCTTCTCTCTATCTCTCTCTCTCTCTCCCTCTATCCTCTATCTCTCCTCCACTCTCTCCTCTCTCTCCCTCTCTCCTCTCCTCTCTCTCTCCCTCTCCCTCTCTCTCCTCACTCTCTCGGCATCATTCATGTGCTAAAATAATAAAAACAAATTTTGTTAAAAATTAAACTATTTAATGACTATTTTATTAAACTAATTTTTGTTTAAAAAATTAAAATAATCAAAAAGGGTATTTTGGTTATTTACCAAAATTCCATTCCAATTCTGAAGCTACAATCTGTGAACCAAACAGAAAAATTCTAATTCATTTAACAGATTCCATTCCAATTCTGTCAACCAAACAGGTGGTCAAACCTGACAACATTCCATTCCAATTCCATCAAAGTCAAATTCCTTTGACAGATTTCATTTCATCCAAAAACATTCTGCGAACCAAACGCCCCCTAAGAGCATCTCCAATGGTAGGTTCTTCCATCCACGTGGAAGTCCATGAACCAAAAAAAAAAGTCCATATCATTGAAAAATTTGAGGTTCATGACACATCATCGAAGCGGTTCTTATATCAGGACCGCTCCTTATGTTGAATTAAATGATAATAGTGGGCTCCGCCACCACTCCATATGTTGAATTAATTGATAACAGTGGGCTCCACCACCTAAAGTGCATATCAAATAATAGAAATAATTAATTAAAAATTAATTGATAAATATTTGATTCCACCTATTCATTTTTTTATAATTTAAAAATTAATTAATAAAAAATTTAATAAAATTATTTGATTCCACCTATCAGATTTGGTTGAACATATTTGGGAACGGTTAAGGAAGATTGATATACTTTTATTAAAATTATTTTTTAGTTATTGTAACTTTTAATTATTATGACTTATTATTGTAAACTTTAATTATTATTTTTAATTATTATAAGTATATTTTAATTATTGTCTTCTAATTATAATAGTAAATTGTTATTATTATTATTATTATAATAGTAAATTGTTATTATTATTATTATAATAATAATAATTATTATTATATTTTTATTATATAAACTATGGATCTGTTAATGATTGAGAGTGAAAGGTTTATAAAATGTGTAGGAAAGAGAAAACTGATGTGTCAAAGTTATAGATTTTTAATAAGGTCAATGATTATAGATGCTCTAAAGTTTCAATATAATATACTACCGTATCCTTTTAATTTTCTGACAATAATGTCCGATAGTAACATAAAAAGAATCATACTAGTAACTCAGTTACAAATAACAAATTTGTTTATATTGAGAAAAAATATATTTAACGGTATCCTATGGCACTAGTA
This sequence comes from Arctium minus, assembly GCA_954870635.1. Classification (NCBI taxonomy): domain Eukaryota; kingdom Viridiplantae; phylum Streptophyta; class Magnoliopsida; order Asterales; family Asteraceae; genus Arctium; species Arctium minus. The sequence continues at coordinate 67,349,576 of OX941090.1, read as the reverse complement.
ACAAGTATCCCAACTTTCGATGACAGGCACAGCTATCAAAATGACACACGGCTATTAATAAAAACGTTGCTTTTACAATTGGCTCTATTATATCCCCATTTCTAGCAACTTATCATCAGAAAGCTCCCATCTTTAATCATCTCATGGAGAAGAAACAGGTGGTGATCGTTGGAGCTGGAATCAGTGGTCTTTTAGCCTGTAAATACTGTCTCTCTAAAGGCTTCAATCCTATCGTTTTCGAGTCACAGGCCGATATCGGTGGAGTATGGGCTAAAACCATAAAAACCACCAAGCTACAGTCGTTCAAGGGTGCGTTCCAGTTTTCCGACTTCCCATGGCCATCTTCGGTTACCGAAGACTTCCCTACACAACAACAACTCCTAAACTATCTACAGTCTTACGCCACTCGTTATGACTTGATCAACCACATTCAGTTCCGTTCCCTAGTCAAGGGAATCGAGTACCATGGGCCGTCGTCACCAGAAATCTTTCCACAAGGCAAATGGAAAGTCACTGTTGAGAGCTGTCAAAGTACAAAGGTATACATGTCTATTCTTAGCTAGTTAGCATAGATCGAATGTTCAATTGGGGTAACGAATTCATGTGAAAACAGGTGCACGATGCGGATTTTGTGATTTTGTGCGTGGGAAGATTCAAAGAATTTCCAAACATACCAGAGTTTGCTCCAGGCGCTGGCCCTGAGGTGTTCCGTGGCAAAGTGATTCACTCCATGGAATATGCTGCGATGGATCATGAACGAGCTGAACAATTCATTAAAGGGAAGAGAGTTGTTGTTGTGGGGTTCCAAAAACAAGGGCTCGATATAGCGATGGAGTGTTCGTCAGTAAACGGTTAGTTAGTTGCAGCTAGTCGAATGAATGCGATGATCATGATTTCATTACAGTATATCTAGTTTTCTTCAGCTTCATTAATTTATAAATGATCGATGATAACAGGAAAGGAGAATCCATGTACCATTGTATATAGGAACGACCGATGGAAGCTACCTGATTTCTGTCCATGGGGAATTCCGCTCTCATTTTTGTACTTCAATCGCTTCTCCGAGCTTCTTGTTCATAAGCCTGGTGAAGGTTTTCTACTTGGTCTATTGGCGACCATTCTGTCACCTCTGGTGAGTATCTTTAATTTAATTACCTCATTCCGGCCTACATTTTACTTGTATAATTTCGACCACTTTTTGTAACAGAGATGGGGGATTTCAAAGCTTGTCGAAACCCACATTAAAAGGAAGATTCCTCTCGCCAAATGCGACATGGTACCAAAGCGTAGCTTCTCAAAAGATCTACGTTCGGGTTTAGTTTCAGTAATGCCGGAGGACTTCTTCAACCGAGTTGGAACAGGGAGCATTTTGTTAAAGAAATCTCCGGGTTTCAGCTTTTACGAAGATGGCATCCTGATCGATGGTGAGAATAAACCGACACAGGCGGATATCGTCATATTAGCTACTGGATTCAAAGGGATTCAGAAGCTTCAAAACATCTTCATGTCACAAGATTTCCGTGACTTCATCGCGCATTCACCGGATTCTAGAGTTCCTCTCTACAGGTGGGGCCAGAATCATAATATTTACACTCATCGAAGATATATATATATATATATATATATATATATATATCCAGAAGTATTGTGTTTCTCTAACCCTTTTTTTCTTTAAAAAATGTATCAGAGAATGCATTCCGCCAAGAATACCACAAGTAGCAATAATTGGATTTTCGGAGAGTATATCAAACCTGTTCACATCAGAAATGAGGTGCAGATGGGTGGTAGAGCTTCTGGATGGGAAATTCAAACTGCCGAGCATCAAAGAGATGGAGAAAGATGTCTCAAATTGGGATGAGTACATGAAGGAATCTGCTGGTGAATACCACCAGAGGTCATGCATAACTGCTTTGGATATATGGTACAATGATCAACTCTGCAAAGACATGGGTTGGAACCATAGACGGAAAAATGGGATGTGGGCTGAATTATTTGAACCTTATGGTCCCATGGATTATATATATCCCAATCCATAAGTTCATCAACAATATAAAGTTTGTGTTTGTCTCGTACTAGAAGTGTACTCGTGTAATGAAGCGAGATACATCGCGATTTTAATGTCATTTTTTTGTCGATTTACAGTACGATTTTGAATGATTTTGATAAACTGATAATGTTTTTTTATAAATTTGTTTAATTTAGACTTAATAATATAATGTTTTTTTATATAAAAAAATTAAGTATTTTGTTAGAATTCAATGATTATCTTATATATTTTAATGACATCTAGAAAAAATAACAAATTACATATTTAATAATATAATTAAAACGAAATTATAGTAATATAATATATTAAATAATAGTGATACATGAAAAGGTCGGCATAAAATGAAGGTCCTGCACATACCAAATTTGTGGGTGTTAGAAGCCTGCAGTAGTAATATGTATCTTGTGCTTTAATAGTTTTAAATTAAGAGATTTTTAAAATCTTGCATAAAATGATGGTACCTTGTGCCTAATAGTTTGTATTTAAGAGTTTTTTATCCGTGATTTATAATATAGTATAGATACACATATATTTGGTCAAAATGGAATAAAACAACACCATAGTAGAGAGTTTAGGTCGGGAGTGATACACGAAAAGCAAACCAAAATCTCAATATGCGTGTAAACTGGTTTAGACACCTGTAGATTTTGTTTCATTTTGTTTTACTTTACCTAATTTTGTTTCGTGGATTTATCCAATTTGTTATTCAATTAACATGACAATTAATAGATTTACTTTTCGTTCTAATAATTAATTAAACTAGAGTTTTAATTTGGGACGAAAGGAAACGGTATGCTAATATGCATGCGTTAACTTAAGTTTAAACCCTTTCAACTCTTTTACAAATCAAGAACTTGCAACATGTTTCTTCTGGAAGGGTATCTAGGTTATGCCCAAACTAATTCCAGTAAGGGGTTGTTTGTTTACCTCTTAATGGTACCATTAAGAGACAACCTCTAAATCGTTAAGAGGTAAATCTTGTTTGGCAAAAAAAAGTGTTGCCTCTTAATGGTTCCAAAATCCTCTTAATGATTTTGTATCCTGACCCTCCCTTAACCATTAAGAGCCCTGATTTCATTATGAACAATTAGCAAACAACCATATTTCATTTTACACTATATAATAAAATCCTCTTAATCATTCAGACCACTTAATCATTCTGCACTAAACCATTCAGCAACTGCCAAACAACCCCTAAATTACGATTATAAGATATCAGCCTTGATGAACTCAGTGATCAATTTGTTGTGGACGCTTCGAATCTAGGGCAGATAGGATATTCCACCACATTCTTTTGGGCCTTGACCACTATGCTACAACACTTGTAGTTAACTTGCAACACATTTTAAAGGGGTATTATATTTGGTATGGGCTATTTACCATCTTAGGATTGTTAAATAAGACATATATGTTAGAACATAAAATGTTCTATGTTTTAGAAGTTTTGTAAAGTAATCATGTTTGTGTATTTGGGGTCTTGTAATAGCTTTGGGTTCGGGCTTATATGTAAACAAGGGTGTGAGCGTATATATAGGATTTGTTTGTATTGTTTCTTTGTAACTTTCATTTTGAAAATGTTGCCGTGTAAGAGTATTGTGTGTTCTAGAGAGAGAATCATTCCGCTCTCTCTAGATGAGTGAATAAAACAAATAAATTCCTCCCAATCCTCTTCTTAATCTTTCTTACATCAAATTAACTGTGATCTATGGACCTAACAAGTGGTATCAGAGCCTAAATCGAAGATCAATTCATCAATACGTTCGAGATCATAGTTTTTTTGATGGAACAGTAACTTCGCATGATCAGTTTATGAGATTTTTTGATTTGGTGCTTAATTGATCAAGCTTTGAAGTTAAATTGATTCAGAGATTAGTGTCGAATCGCAGAGAATCAATTACAATGTTCAATTTCAATTTGTTTGGAAAAATTAATCGAATTTGAGGATTTTGGTTCGAAAATTGTAATACACTGTATTGAGATCGAATTTTGTTATAGAGTGCTTTCTAGACAAGATCATCAACTACAAATGTGCTCAGATTTGATTTTGAACATGCATACTAAGTTTGGCCTCAAATTCGAAGAATTGAAGGAGAATTCGAAGATTTTTGAAGTTTAAAGTCGAAAACAATCATAGATCTACAGATTTCGCATGATTTTTGAAGAACTCGTATAAAGAACTCGCATGGAGAATTCATATGGTGAATCATTGAGGAATTCGCATGATGAAACATCCTTGTACACAACAAATTTTCTAAGTCAGGAATTCGCAAGTAGCTATATGCGAAAAGTGGAGAATTCGCATGCTACGGTGCTCAAGTTATGTGTGAATTGTGAAGAATTCGCAAGCCACACTGTGCGAAATGTCAAGAATTCGCATGATGCTATGTGCGAGAAATGGCTTCTAGGATGAAAATTTTGTAAGTATAAAATTCTCTTGATATGATATGCGAGAAGTTCAGAATTCGCTTATGGTTATATGCGAATTGCGAGGAATTCGCACATAGGCGTATGCCAAATGTAAGAATTCGCACGCAAGCGTATGCGAATTGTTGGGATTTCGGCTAAAGCCTCATGCGAATTGTGCCCTTAATAGATCAATGGTCTGCGAATTGTTCATTATGCGAAAAGTTTTCATGTGATATGCGAAAAGTTGTTGTTCTGAACCCATTTTGCTACAAGTTTGTCCTGTTCCCGAGATTTTCCGCGTAATGCATATGTGACATCATTCCTATCTTTCGTTGGTCGCATATTTTTAGCAACTGATCTAAAATTTCATGAGTGCTCATGCCAGTCAAGATTTTCAGATACTGGATGTTTGGATTTAGTCTCTAATTGGATTAGATTAGCTGCTTGAGTATTTGCAATTGTTAGCCCCAATTCTAAATTGTAAAAGTAATGAAAATATTCTAAGTCATATTTTAGAGGACTTCCAGAGATATACTGCAGAGGACAAACCTGCCTCTGAAGTACTTTCCAGAGTTAGAGAATTTCAGCAGAAGACATCAGAGATGGCTTCATCAGAGGCACCTACATCAGAGCTCTGAAGACCCCCTCTCTGAAGAAAGCTAAAGTTATATAAGTATTGAAAGAAGAAAGATGACACGTCATCACTGATAAGATTTACTTTTTAGAGTAGGTCACTGTTCAATCATGTCTTGAGCTTACCTTTTAGGTAAGGCACTGTTCAAGCATGCTTCTTATTTCAAAATTGTACACTGTACACTTTATGGTCCTATAAATAGGACCATCACTCTATTGACAAAAGTGTGCTTTTTGATAAATCTTGTATACGAATCATCTTTTAATATACTGAAAGTATTCAAGAGAAAGATCTTCTACGATTTATATATCATATTATAAACTATGATATTGTATCTGCTTTGATATTAAAACTATATTGCTTCCGCAGTTCTTTTCTTATTAATTGTTTTATATCATTGTTATAAGATTAAATCTAGGATCCAACAATTGGTATCAGAGCCATCTTTGTTTTTAAAACAAAACAATATCATATTTGCATAATCGGATAGATTTACATCTTACTAATTCAAGCTTTCAAAAATCTGTGCATGTTCATATAAACCTTGGTTTATTTAAAGGAACTCCATATGCTCCAGATTTGAAAGTAAATCACCGTTTCGATTTTTTTTTATAAAAGATCTTCTTAGAAAAGCATCAGTTCTTCAAATCTTCATCTTTTCTTCAAAATGGCAAACTCCAGTATAAGTGCCATTTATACAGCTGGATCATTAACCAAACCTCCTACACTCCTAAGGGATGAATATTCTCAATGGAAGATAAGGACGGTAAATTTCTTGGAAGGTATGGACAGGGATCTTTTAAGATCAGTGAACGATGGACCTCACCAACCAATGGTGTTAGTACCAAGAGTTCCAGCAACAACAGATACTGTTGAAATACCTGCATACTATGAAAAGAAAACTTCAAACTTCACTGATGAAGAAACTAGAATGATGGAAAATGACTCAAAAGCTGTTAGATTACTTATTATGGCTATTCCCAATGATATCTTTCAAAAACTTGATTATTGTGTAATTGCAAAAGAGATATGGGATCATTTGTTAAACCAACTTGAAGGTGGCCTACAAACTCAGAAAAACAGAAGAAATCTTTGCATTAATGAGTATCATGACTTTCATGCACTACATGAAGAAACCTTGCACCAAACATACTTAAGATTCAACATTCTCATAAATAAATGCAAAAAGTTTGGAGTTATGAGGGCAAAAGAAGAAAACAATGTTCTTTTCCTTAAAAGTTTAAATGAAGAATGGTCACAACTGTTCATGTCAATACAGGCCAATCAAAATCTTGAATCATGGTCATTGACTGATATTTATGACACTCTTGTTGCTCAGGAAAAAGAAGTTGTTAAACAAAAGTCAAAAATCTCTTTAGGTGGGCCACTTGCCCTCATTTAAAAACAAAAAGGTGTATCAAAAGAAGGTTGTAGTGCAGAAACAAAGAACTCTTTGAAAAAGGAACTAAAAAGTAAGTCTAAAAAAGTTTTAATGGCTGAAGAACATGAACATTCAGACTCAGACTCAGATAATGATATCAATGCCTTTTCCAAGTCTCTTGCTTTAATTACTCACCAATTTAACAAGAAATTTGGCAAGAAAATCTTTGAAGGCAAGAGAGATGATCAAGAAAGGAGAAACCCAGAAAGAAGATTTCAACAAGAGCCCAGATTCACTCCACATAGTGATCAAAAGGTACAAATTTCAACAATCATGATGCTGCACAACAATCAAGAACTCATCAACCATTCCAACCCAAGTATCCTCAACCTTAGAGATACTTTCAGCCCCAACCACAAGCTTAGAAAACAGAAACTGTTGTTGCTCTTCCACCAAATCAAAATGATGGAAGATGTTTCGGATGTGGAAAACTAGGTCATTTCACTACAAACTGCAGAGGTAGACTTGTCAAAGATCAAGACTACTACAAGAAAAAGTACAAGTACAATGTCAAAGAAAGAGTACTTGTTGGAGAGATGAAAGATTGGCTATCAGACTCTACAAGTGATGGAGAGGAAGAGCCTACCAATCTCTGTGGTATGGCTTTTGATGATCAGACTGATGGATCATCAGAGGACTGCTCTGAAAAGGTAAATTCTCCTTCCACCTCTAAAAGTGAACTTGAAATGGACGTTCTTAAGCTAAGAAATGAGTTTCAAAATTTAAAGCAAAAACTGTTTGAAGAAAAAGAAAAGAGAAGACAAATGACAAAAGATCTAAGTTTTTATAAAAGAGAAAAGGATCTTCTTGAGTCAGAAAAGAAAGAAATTTTTGTTGAAAAATCTGAACTTGAAAAAGCTCAGAGACAAAAGGAAAAATCTTTTTCTGAGAAACTCAAAGAATTGGAAAAAGTGTTAAAAGCCAAAGAAGAAGAAGTTAAAATATCTGAGTATGAAAGGCTCAATTCTGTTGCCTTAACTAGCTTTTTTCAAAAGGAAAGAGAAATCCTACATCAATCTCTAGAAAGGAAAGAACTTCAAATCAAAATCTATCTAGATGCTCAAGATGTGCATATAAAAATAAATTCTCAAATGGACACTCAAGGACTGGGATTCAATGAATTTGATACATTCACTGGATTGAAGAAAACTTCACTTTCTTCCACTTTATGTATGGGAAAGGTCCAGAGCTCTGACTGCCCATCTCTGAACAATTTCAAAAGAACAAAAACCTTAGAAGGATCAAAAGCAAGATCTATGAATTTTAAAAATGTCTTATACTCTGAAACAAAAACATTTTCAAAACCTATCTTAAAGAAAGAAAAAGAGACTTTAGAGGTACTCTTCACAAAACCTCAGAGCAATGATCCCAGAGAAATTTTCAAATTTGATGCTTTTATCACAAAAGAATCAGAGGCATCTGAAACAAGTACCTCTGAAACAAGAACTTCTGAAGATGAACCTCAGAGTTCACTCAATCCAGATGCACCTCTGTATTCACCAATATCAGATGAATGCATCAAAACTACATTTGAGAATGATATTAAAAGAATTTATAAAGAAAATGTCATGGCTGATTTGAAAAAGAAAGAAAGCATGAAAAGAATAATTAAAGTCTCTAAACCTACGGAAATTATGAAAACTACAAAGGTAGTTATATCTGACAAGGCTAAGAGAGACTTTCTTGACTCTGATTCTGAATCTGATCCAGAGATAGATGAACAGATATCCTTTAGACCAGAGAAAGTAATTCATAAAAACATAAAGACTGTTGGTTCTGGAATTCTGAACATTCCTGTTCCTATCTTAAAAAACAAACCCAGAGTACCAATCTATCCTGATTTTGCAAACATATGTCTACAAGCAAAAACTTCTCTTGATCTTGAGAAAGAGTTAAAACAAAAGGCCAAGAATAAAACCAACACTTCTCAACTCTACACTTATAAACCAATCAAATTCACTCCTGAACAAAAAGGCAAATGGAAAGAAATTAACCATTTTGATCCTGTTTGTGTAGTGAGCAATAAAGAGAAGAAGGTGTTTTTGAACAAGAAAAGGCAACTCGAAAAGAAAGTTGTCTTTCAAGCCAAAAGGAAGGAAGTAGTTAAGAATACTTGTAATATTCCTGGTGCTAGTTTGAAAAAGAATCAATGTGTACCAAATGCATTCAATGAAATGAAAAACTTTTCTCTTACTTCTTCTTGTTCTAGTAATTGCAAATGCATTCAACTCTTGATTAAGATGAAAAATCATTTCAGAGGTTCTCATTGTTTTCTAAATCACTATCTGAATAAAAATTCAGAAACAAAGCCTCAAAAGAAAAAGAACAATTCTGGCAAAACTTCAAAAGATGAAATGCCAAATGTTCATCAAACTCCTCAATAGTCTAACAAGAAAGGATCCATAATGAGATGGTACCTAAGAAACTCTAATCTGTCTTGCAGAAATGGTCTATGCCCATCTGGTACTTAGATTCTGGATGTTCAAGGCATATGACTGGAGATAGGAAGTTGATATCCTCTTTCAAAGCTAAATCAGGAGGAGCAGTAACTTTTGTAGACAATATGCAAGGTCAGATTAAGGGTTATGGTGAGTTAACAAGAGGTAATGTTTCTGTATCAAAAGTTTCTTATGTTGATGGGTTAAAACACAACTTATTTAGCATAAGCCAACTCTGCAATCATGGTTTTGATGTGAACTTTCAAGAAAAACATTGTTAACTTCTTCACTCAAAAACAGGTCAAGAAATGCTGAGAGCAGACAGAAAGGGTAACTTATATATAATGTATTTTACCAAACACATAAACACTGACTCAGAGAAACTTTGTTTAGTATCTATAAACAGTGAAGATGTCTGGCTCTGGCATAAGAAGTTCTCTCATCTGAACTTTTCTTCACTTGATAAGTTGGTCAAACTAAATCTGGTTAAAGGAATACCATCTCTGAAGTTCAACAAATATCATCTTTGTTCTGCTTGTGAAATGGAAAAAAGGAAAAGATCTTCCCATAAGACCAAAAGTGATAATAATTGTCCTAGACCTCTGCATATGCTTCATGTGGACCTCTGTGGTCCTATCTCTGTGCAGAGTCTATCAGGTAAAAAGTATATTATGGTTCTGATTGATGAATACTCTAGATATACTTGGATAGAATTCATCAGAGCCAAGTCTGATGTACCTGATATCTTAATAAGGTTGTTAAAAATATTGCATGTTCTGTTCAACAGCAAAGTTCAGAAGCTTAGAAGTGACAATGGGAAATAATTCAGAAATGCCAAAATAAACTCCTATCTTTCAGAGGAAGGCATAACTCCCAACTTCTCTACAGCAAGAACCCCTCAACAAAATGGTGTTGTTGAGAGGAAAAATAAAACACTTATTGAAGCTGCAAGAACAATGTTTGCAGGATCTGATCTTCCAACAAACTTTTGGGCAGAAGCAATAGTTACAACCTGTTTTACTCAAAATAGAGCTACCATCGTCAAAAGATTCAAGAAAACATCTTATGAACTCATTAACGATAGGAAACCTAATGTTAAATATTTTCATGTTTTTTGATGCAGATGTTACATTTTGAATGATAGAGAGTCTCTTGGAAAGTTTGACAAGAAAGTAGATGAAGGCAAACTAATTAGCCTCAAAATCCTTCAGAGTGTTCAATCTAAGAACAAGAACAATCTAAGAGAGTATCAATGTGTCTTTTGATGATGCCAAAAGCCTTGCCAACAGAGATATCAACCCAACAACCAAAAATATCTCTGAATCATCAAAGTTGAGAGAATCTGAACTAAATAAGATATTTGAAGATTTCTTTGATGATGAAAACTCAGAATTTCTTTTCAGAGATATTCACAGAACAACTTCAGAGGAACCTCAAAATACAGGTACAACTCTCTCTGGTCCCTCTGAAATCACAACTTATGCTTCTTTAAATACAGGTCCAAGAAATGAATCAAGACAAATTGAAGAACAAATCTCTTCAGAAGTAGAAGATAAACAAGAGACATCTGAACAATCTCCAGAGACATCTATTGATGAGACTTCAGAGCCTGCTTCACCATCTCTGGAACCCACTTCAGAGCCTCTGAATAGCACAACAGAGATGTCACAAACTGCCATCTCTGAATCTCAAACTCCACCTCACATTCATGCTCCAATAACAAGATGGAAAAAGGATCATCCCAATGATCAGATCATTGGATCACCTTCAGATGGAGTCAAAACCAGATTTGCCACAATCAATGAATGCTGTTTTGTAAACTTTTTGATCATCATTGAACCAATGAAGGTAAATGAAGCTCTTGAAGATCCTAATTGGATCACTGCCATGCAGGATGAGCTTCAAGAGTTTGAAAGAAATAAAGTCTGGACCCTAGTTCCCCTTCCTAAAGGAAAATTTGCAATCGAAACTAAATGAGTTTTCAGAAATAAAAAGGATGAGGATGGCATTATAATCAGAAACAAAGCTAGATTGGTTGCTAAGGGATATTGCCAAGAAGAAGGTATTGATTATGATGAAACCTTTGCACTTCTGGCTAGGCTAGAAGCAATTAGAATCTTCTTAGCTTATGCTGCACACAAAAGGGTTCAAAGTATATCAAATGGATGTTAAATCTTCCTTTCTAAATGGTAAATTGAATGAAGAAGTTTATGTCCAGCAACCACCTGGGTTTGAAAGTACAGAGTTTCCTAACTATGTCTATCATCTTGATAAAGCTATGTATGGACTTTAACAAGCTCCAAGAGCCTGGTATGCTACTCTGTCCACATTTCTGATTAATAATGGCTTTGAAAAAGGTACAATTGATACTACCCTGTTCATTAAGAGGTACAAAAATGAGATGCTTTTAGTACAGATATATGTTGATGACATTATCTTTGGCTCTACAAATTAGAATTATTGTGACAAGTTTTCAGAGTTGATGAAGAGTGAATTTGAGATGAGTCTCATGGGAGAATTAACATTCTTCCTAGACTTACAGGTAAAACAAACTTTAGAGGGTAGTTTTATAAGTCAATCTAAGTATGTCTCTGACATTTTGAAAAAGTACAAGCTCAATGATTCAACTTCTATGAAAACACCCATAGCCACCGGGGTCAAACTTGACTCTGATCCTTCTGGAAAATCTGTAGATGTCAAGATTTACAGAGGCATGATAGGATCACTTCTATACTTAACTGCGAGTAGGCCTGATATAATGTTTGCAACCTGTCTCTGTGCTAGATATCAAGAAAATCCAAAAGAATCTCATTTATCTGCAGTCAAGAGAATATTTAGATACCTCAGAGGCACACCTTCCTTGGGTCTCTAGTATACAAAACTCTCTAGTTTTGATTTAACAACATATACTGATGCAGATCATGCAGTGTGCAAGCTAGACAGAAAAAGTACCTCTGGTTGTTTTCAATTATTGGGTAACAAGCTAGTGAGTTGGTCATCCAAGAACCAGAACTGTGTTTCAACTTCTACTGCAGAGGCATAATAAGTTGCTGCTGCTAGTTGTTGCTCCCAAGTCATTTGGATGAAAACTCAACTCAATGACTATGGTTTACAATATGACAGAATTCCCATTCTGTGTGATTACAAAAGTGCCATAGCCATCTCTACCAATCCAATACAGCATTCTAAGACAAAGCACATTGATGTCAGGTATCATTTTCTGAAAGATCATGTTGAAAAGGGAACAATTGAGATGTATTTTGTGCCAACTGATCTCCAACTTGCTGATATTTTCACAAAAGCCTTAGATGAACGAAGGTTCAATTTCTTAATTAGCAAGTTGGGAATGTTGAACATGTCTACCTAACACAATAGAGCTTCAGAGTCTCTGATCAATACATCAGAGCCACTAACACAAGTAGCATGTTTAAACCCAGAGCCTCTGAGACTTGTTTCAAAGACTCTGGACTTTTAAACAAGGGTCAAAATCATTCTTTTGTCTCTAAGCATCTGTCAAGGAGGAGCAATCGAAACTTATCATCTGTCAAGGGGGAGCTAGAGAACATTGGAAGCTTCAGAGTCTCTACTCTTTGTATCAGAGCCTCTGATCTTATCTATTATATTCTTATCAGAGCCTCTGATTCTTAAGAAAACATGTTTTTCAAAATACCAACCATTATTCAAGGGGGGAGAATGAATATCAGAGTCTTTGATCTTATCTCTGATATTCATATCAGAGTCTCTGATCAAACTTGATTCTTTTTAAAACTCAAGTATCCAAAAGATTATCATGATCTCTGATATTGATTTCAGAACCTCCGACAAATCATATTCTGAAGCAATATCTGAACATTTTATGTTAATTTTTTTGGTTATTCTTTTGATCAAGTTTTAAATTCTTTTCAAATAAATTTCTTCTAAAATGTCTTAAAAAAAAGGAATTTCTTTTGAAAAAGGATGTGTGTATGGGTTACTTTTATAGATAACCATCAAATTTAAATCAAAAATATAACTAATGGTTATTTGACATCAAGCGTCCCTTCATCATTCCTCTACACGTGTACCCTGTTGATTAGGGAAATGATGAAACGTTTTTTTGACAAGGGAACTCACAATCGCCATTTCCATAGCCTCACTCCCACTACCATTGTCCATAAAAACTCATTTCTTCCTCACTTCATTCTTTACGCTCTCATAATTTCATCTCTCTCTAAACTCTCAAGCATGAAACCTGCAACAATGGCAAACCAAGCTCAAAACTCAGACGGCTCTAGTCGAATCGTTCCATGTTTGAACCTGGTTCAATTCAATGTTCCAATAAAAGGCAATAACTACCACTTAGACATCACCCTGCCAAGTTCGACGAACAGTTTCATCCTGTTCTATAATTTTTCAGTCAGTGTGAACTAAACGTTGCCCTAATTGACTACGCTCAAGACGTTCCTCTAAGGTATGTACAATAGTGGTGGTATTCAAGTGAATACATTGACGAACAAGGAGGATTGGTTGGATACATTGACCTAGGCGAAAACGGGATCAACAACAGAATCACACCTGACACCTTGACTCGAAGATTCTGCCTACCACGACAAGAGAACTCCAAATCCAACAGTTTGAAAGACCACCAACTCCTGAAGTTCTTCTACAGTTTCTTCATCACTTGGGTTACAACAAGGAAATTACACGCATTAGCCAATTCAGACGCCAATACCTTCCTCCTATCTGGAATTTCATTTTTAGTGTGTTAAATTGCACATTAACATGTAAAATCGGTAGTCAAGATCAAACTCATCCCACTGTACTAGCCATTATGTACGCTCTTTTCTTCAATCGGAGCATCAACATGGTGAATCTGCTTTTCTGTGAACTATTAACTGCAGTGGACAGAAAGAATAAGGATCTTGCCAAAGGAAAGCAACCAATTTCTGTACTATTTCTAAGATTCATCTCTCTTGTTATTCGACGAGCCATGGAATGCCATTCCTTCACCAAGGAGGGTCCAAGAACACCAGTGTATGTGATGAACTCCTTCAAACCCACTGTTGTTCCTCCTTACACCAATGAGAGAAGAGGCTGAGAGTACTACAGAGGGTGAGTTTCTTAACCTAGAAGCCGAGCGAAGTAAGGTAGAAAAAGATGCCCAAGGAGGCACAAGTGAGAGAATCCAAAACCAAACTCCACGTGCTACCAAATCTACTATTCAGGGTGGTCCAACACCCATGGATATTGAAACAGAGGTGCACACCTCGAGCCCTACCCATGCCAAACGCTCAGAGGCATATTCTTCTGCCTCTAAAGCTAGCACCAAAGGGGATACCTCTGAAATGGCTAAATCCTCCCAAAAGGACTTTGCCAAAGACAAAAGTACTCAATTGCCCTAGTGTACGATACCTACCTACACACATGATGCCTCTGTGGCTCATAATATAGGTGGTCGTCCCTTAGTACAAGAGAGACTCAATATCTTTCCTAGTGATTGTCTATCAGAGAGACAATGGCATGAAGTAGTTGCATAAGGACTCCTTGGCCTGGACAGCAAGGTGTCCACTCACGTTAGGTTCTCTTCCTCTTCTGACTCTGATTCAGATGATGCAAAACCTATTAGAACAATTATAGAGAAATCCTTGAAAAGGATTCTCAAGGATTAATGGGAAGTCCTTTCGGAGCCAACATCAAACAAACTCCGAAAGAAGGCCCCTCAGTTCTCGAGGGTAAATTAGAATCATGTGTTGATTCTAAGTTTTCCTACTCTTACTATGTCACCAAAGAAGAGTTCAAAATCTTTGGTGATGAAGTCAGAGGATCTTTGAAGGATCTAAAACTTCATCTGGAGAAGACCTTAGAGGCTTCTGCCTCAAATTCTGAAGTAGCAAAGCTCACTTCAGAGGTCTCTGAGCTGCGCACAACACTCCACGCTCAAATAAAAGCTAGTAATTGGCAATTCCTCTATCTTATCAAAGGAGATTGAAGCAGCCAAGGCCGAACTCCTAAAGGCAATCACTACTCCCTCTGCTCCTTCAACTATCTCTGAAGACTTTTCTCATTTCAAAGAGGAAGTCTTGAGAACATTAGCAGAATCCATCGCCAATATTCCCATCCCAACTGCTGCTCCAACTCCTCCCATGCCTTCAAAGATGGTCACAAAAGTCGATCTACACAGATTCTCTAAATCTGTCACCAACAGAATGATGACCATATCGAGTAAATTTGTTGCTAAGGCAAGCCACCAGAACAAGAAGATCGAAGACCTTCTGAAGAATGCACTATCTTCAGAAGGAACTCTGAAAAGAAAAATATCAGAGACCGCATGCTCTGAAGACGCAAGGAAGAAGCCTAGGTTTGAAGACTCTGATGACAGAGATGATCAACCTCAAGGGTCATAAGGACTTCAAAAGGGGGGAGAAAACTCAATCAAGAGAGACTGAGAAAAAGAAAGAATCAACTCCTCAAACCAACAGAGATAGTGAAGTACAATAAAAGGAACCAGAGAGGCACTACACCTCTGCTGAAGAAAATCAAAAAGTACTAGAATCTTCTATACCGGTTGTTTTCTTAGCGCCATCTTCTTCAGAAGCACCAATCATCCTAGTAATAAATGCAATACCAGAAACCATTGGTGCTCTGGATGAAGATGAAGATGAGCAACTACTGGATTTCTCAACGTCTGAAGAAGATGCATTCTCATCACCAGAAAGACCACACTTTGTAATGAGAGATGCTTTTGAATCAGAACCTGAAGAAGCAGAAGATGTTGAAGAAGAAGAAGAAATTGAAGTGATTGATGTGGAAGAGTATGTGTACAAAAATGCTCAACCTCACCATCCATCCACTTCAGAGACAAAGCTCCAAATTCTAGATACTGCAGAGCTAGAAGTCATCATCTCGTCCACCATAAATGACACCCCTCCACAATCTCCAAAAGTCCAAGCAAAGGAACCAGAGACAACTCCATTGTCTGCTGAAGAAGATACCATCGTTGTTGATGAACTGGCTCCTCCAAAGGCACCTGTTCAGAAGACAGGCATTGGTATTCCTGCCATATCAAGGTTCACCCTACCTCTAAGATTTCTAGCCTCAGATCCAGAGACATCAATCGAAGATCATTTTAGATACCTCTACTCTGAATTCAATCTAGATAACACCCAAGTGCTTCCTCTAAACCCAAGGATCAAGGAAAATATGCAAGATTATGAGAAAAGGTTCATCAAAGCAAAAACACAACTTGTCTTTAGCTTTGACTTGGTTGATTTTCAATCTTCAGTCTTCATGATCTTGTATCCAACAAATATATGCACTAACAGACTGGTCACTAGACATGGGAATGAGACCTGCCCCATTGGGGAACTTGGTGTACCCGCCCCGACAGGGACGGGGATTCCCCGTAAAACCGGGGATCAGGGATGGGGACGAGGATCCCTGAAAGCTAAAAACCGGGGATGGGGACAGGACGGGTAACGTGATCCCCGCCCCACCCCGTCACCGTATATTAAATATATTATATAAGTATTACTAAATATTATGTATATTTATTACTAAATTTATTGTATATCTAATTTTAAATATATTATTTATAAAGATTTAGACGTAGTATCTTTTATATTTAAAAATGGTATTTTGATCTTTATTGTTCCATTTTTTTACTTGTCTTACTTTTATAGATAAAAACCATGGAGAGACGAAAGCGTTTGATCAAACAATTATGTATGATGTTGTGATTTTGTTCACATGAATATTTGATAGTCCGTAAAAACAAATTTTGAAAATATGCGAGATTTAGACATGGAAAATTATCGATTGAGTATATATAGTGCTGAACACATTTCAATTAAAATATATCATATAAATGGGGAAAAATCCCCGACTACCCGTTGGGGATCCCCGTTCCACATCAGGGACGAGGATGTGGTTGTGATCATATTTCCCGGCGGGGACGGGGATGGGGATGGAAATTGGAATTGGGGACGGGGATGGGTTGGGGTCCCCGCACCATCCCCATGCCTACTGGGCACAATCGCTAGGCATAGTCGCAGGCCAGGGGAGTCCTTCGGTACATTTCATGCAAGAATGCCCCGCGAGAGTGCCCTAGGAACAATCGCCGACGAGCCCAATGTGTTAAACGATCGATTTCTTTAACGTTTCTCATTTATTCCATACCTACTTCTTCTCTATTTATCTGAAGTCGACCCTCACTTTTATTTCCATTTTGGATGCATTTAAGACTTTGATTTTTGGGTTAAAAAGCGACCCTTCACCACCCAACAAATATTTGAAGTCTAGAGCTTAGGGTTCACCATCTCATCATCCCTCTACTTTAAACTTCAAGGAATTTCTTGGGTTTTGGGAGATTTCTAGGTTTTAGCCAAAACCTAATATTATGAGTTCATCCTACATCTTTAAACTTTATACATGTCAAAATCTATCTATTTTAAACTCTTAAACTTCCCTAAACTTTGTTTTCCTCATTTGATAAATTTTGACCTAACTTGGGTATTTTTAGAAGTTTTAGGGTTTATTCATCTTTATATAAAAAGAAGGGGTTTTATGGTATACGTTATAAAATATATATTTACATGCATATTCATACTTGGATACTTAAATAACCCATTTTCGTTATATTCATGACTTTTACTTCATTGGAGAATTTACTTGGTAAAAGTGAACTTAGGAAAGATATGTATGAGTGGTTGGTTTCATGAGTTAAGGCTATTTTGGGTTGTATAAACTCATAGAAACCTATTTTTGGAAATATGTGTGATCCCAATATTCAAGCAAACATGATTAATCATATAGAAAAAAATTAACAACTAAGAGAATAAGATGAGAGAGAAATAGTCACAAGTGTCGTAGTCATTGATCTAACAAGAAGGAATTACAATGTGATAGTTTCCATCCAAAACTTACACAAAACAAGACTAAAGAATGCTTTATATAGGGTCAAACACAACCTTGACCACTACACAAGCTACATAGAAAAGTCAACACAATTAAACAAAACTACTTAACAAATTGACTCAAAATTCTATTCTAACATTCTCCCCCTTTTTGAGCAATTTGAAAAATCTTCACCTATTCCATCTCTTCATGCTTGTTCTTCTCGATCCCAGATTTCCCTCAAACCTTCTGATTGCCTGTCTGAATCTGATTATGTCCTTGATTATATCTATGACATCTTCAGTACAAATCCTTTGCATTCTGGGCATATGATCATTTTCAGCCATCCTTTCCTTCTCACTCTCCTCATACTTTTCTTCTAACTTTTCCAAGACATCTTTCAGAGTTCCATCAAAATACTTAGCAACTTCAGCTGCCCTTATAAATCTCTTCTCCTTTTTAAAATCATTCTCATATACAACACCAAGTTCTGGCTCTCTTAGTACTGTGTTGAGTGGAATCTCTTCAAGTAGAGGATGAGTCATGTCAGGTGCAACCAAATTAATTCTCCTTTGGTTAGTTTCAATACCAAGCTAAAAATCATACAAATAAGTATGATAGATATGCCTTCGGATAAATCTCTTGATGCAATCCAAAGCAAAAACAATGTCAGGATGTTTGATAGTTCTATTTCTGAAGTCATGATACATAAACTCAATATCCCAAAAGTTTATGTTGGGAAAATCAGCTTCACTGAAAGTATAAGTAGACAAGTTCTTTCTCTGAACTTCAAACTGAGGATACCATATGCTATTATACTTATTCATGGTAACAAAGTACACTTGCACAATTTCATGCTTGATCCTGACTTCTTTTTGAGTTCGGCTCCTTACTTGCAACAACTTGATGTAATCCTTCTGGTATTCTGGTGACTTGTCTTGAATACCCATAAGTTGAGCTTGATCTAACTGTCTGATATAGCTCACAAAAATCTTAACACCTGTTGACAATGCTCATTCCCTGTTGGTGAGACAAAGATTTCCTTTCTCATCAGTATAAGGCATGATTAAAATCAATGAACAATTATGCTTGAAATGATCTTTTATCAGAAAAACAACAAAATTTTAAAGTAAAAACACTGAAAAATCAATTAATATGAAATTTAAGGCAATAATTCGTAAGGCACACTCAAAGCAAATATTCAACAAGTGAGGAATTCGTAAGCAAGCAATTCGTAAGAAGGATATAAGTAAGGATACGAATTGTGAGCTTTTCGCAAGATGGATTGTGTGAGTTCTACAGTTTTCGCAAGAAGGCCTATGCAAATTCTTAGAATTCGTATAAGACACAGTTACACGAGTTCTTCAGAATTCGTGTATCTCACAGTTGCGAGTTCTTGACTTTTCGTATAGACCACTTGTGCTAATTCTTCACTTAGCCATTTTCTTCTTCACGGATGCAAATTCTTCATTCTACGAATCCTTTTACTCTGTGAATTCTTTCCTTAAGAACAATAGAAATAGGTATTCTGCGAATTCTTTCACTCTGCGAGTTCTACTTGCGAGTTCTTCAAGAATGTTGCGAATTCTGTAGATCCCAACCTTATTTTCGAACTTTCCATCCAAAATCCATCAAAATGATGATGTTTGACTCTGAAACTTTAAACGAATGATCTTTATATTATCTATAACAACCCTACGGAGGGAATTTTCATATGAAAAACAAACAACGTGGGAGTTGATCTTGGCAGTCCGCGAATGAAAGGTTGCTAAAAATAGAAAGATTGATCAAATTATGACAATCTGTTGGTCTAATTCGCAATCAACCAAAACAAGAAATGATCCTCTATCTCATACGAACACTGTGGTATCAATTTTCAATTGAGATAACCATGAAATCACAAATTCAATTTCTATGGAACAGTGTCTTTCCGAAAATAGAAATTGTGACCAATCTGTCTTCAATTCTATGTTTCAAATCTTCCTGTTATTTCTGTTTAGGCTCTGATACCAATTGTGAACCCAATATTCAAGTAAACATGATTAATCATATACAAAAGAATTAACAATCAAGAGAATAAGATGAGAGAGAAATAGTCACAAGTGTCGTAGTCATTGATCTAACAAGAAGGAATTACAATGTGATAGCTTCCATCCAAAACTTACACAAAACAAGACTAAAGAATGCTTTATATAGAGTCAGACACAACCTTGACCACTACACAAGCTACATAGAAAAGTCAAGACAATTAAACAAAACTACTTAAAAAATTGACTCAAAATTATATTCTAACAATATGTTATATTGGATTTGAAAATGGTCAATTGCTAGTCTTCCATATGATATATTATAAGTGTTGTTGGTCCTCGAAATGCAACTTGGTACGGTTATGAGGGACCAGATACTAGTCATAGACCGTAAATTTAATCATAGTGAACGAGTATGATTAGGATCATTAGGTGCCTTCCCCCACATTTGAGTACGATCCGACGAGCTCGTGGCCTTGATCCTAGTGTTGAGCTCGCAACATGGAGAGTAGCTTATTTTTGTGTTCCGCTACAATCCTTGGAAATTGGGTCTCCCTCGTCATCGAAAGATGTTTGTGGACCGTAGGGTTCGTATGTGGTATATATGGAAATCAAAACTACTCCTCATGTTTAAAAGTCATTTATTGTCAAGTAATGCTTTATTTAATTATATAAAATGTTTGTTCTCACTAGGCGTAAAGCCTAACACTTTTCTTAAATGACATGTATATCAGGTTCCTTTAACGACGGAGTTTCCAAGATTTGAGGGACGAGTGTTGGCCGTTAGTGGCATCTTTTGGAGTTAACTTTTTGGAGAATTGGTGTATAGATTGGGATAGATATTTTTGGGAGATTCCATTGACAACCGTTATAATCTGGATATAAAATTGTTTAGATTAGTATGTTGTCGACTTTAATGTTCATTTATAGAAACTGTAAACATTATTATTATTTTCCCATTTTGGATAATTTCCCTTTATTTATGATGTCTTATTTTGTAGATATTCAAGTTTAAATTTACCCCTATGTTTAGGGTGTAACAGTTCAACCATGTTTTCCCTCTCATTTTGCAATTCTTTTTTGTTTTTTCTTGTTTTTTGTAAAAACCGTCAAACTTTAAGGACCAACTACGTAAATAACTCATATGTGTGTGTGTATATATATATATTGTAGGGTTGGGTTCCGATGAGAAGTTGAGGTTAACGTGAGAAGCGTGAGAAGTGGTTATCAACCGTTGGATCGGAAATGGATACGCATTAGGATGAGATATGCACCGAGACGCACCAGATCAATTCCCTTCTAAGTCGCAATTCATTTGATTAAAAGTGATCAACGGTTCAGATCCACTTCTCACGTTTCGCACATTAACCTCAACTTCTCACACGATCCTTCGCATATATATTACAAATAGATGACAAATCAATGCAAAAATTCTAATATTACAAACCTGCAAACCAATATTTATGGAATATGATTAGAGTTCATAAATTATAATCAACGTTTTATATTAGAAACAATTGATATATTAATGAAACCAGATATTCGTTAGACTAGATGGACGTTTAAGATTGGTTTGTATGGTTTTTAATATTTCATCTCCATCATCATTCTCCCCCGGGGCTGATTAATTAGGTTAAGGAAAATATGAAGCGCCCCCATTAAAGAGAACATTCAAGGAACTATCGTGGTTATTGCCAACGGGGATCCATGGTTTGTATTTGATCGAGACTCATTACACACACATAAACACGTAGCCAACACAGGGACGATGACGGTTTACACCACATGGACGATGACGATTTACACCACAGGGACGATGATGGTTTACACTCAAGATCTCCGACCATGACATCTCAGGCCAACCTCCTCCTACTCCATTTTGGTAAGTCATCATGGAGATACACGAGTGTATGTTTTTTGATTGATTACAGGGGGGATATCTCAACTTCATTCCCTCCCCTTCCTAAACCTATGACACCACCCTCTCCCACTACTGTGATATAGTCCCTTAACCTCACCCCCACAACCAAGTTTTGTCACAGATGGTTTAATCACATAACACCGCAAACCTTTGGTCCCTATGAGTAAACTTCAATGAAGTCCCTATAGGTTTGAGATGGTCCCTCTGATTTTGTCCCTGTGAAAATAGCAATGGTGGTCAGTGCTTTGGCAGGAGATGTCATGGGTTGGGGGAGAGGTTGGGTCGTCGTGGGATTGAGAGAGATAGAGAGAGAGAGGTATGTCGTGGATCACGTCCCTGTGATTTTTGGTCCCTATGTTATATATGTATTAGAGTTATTTACGTAGTTGATCCCTAAAGTTTGCTGTTTTTTTACAAGAACAAGAAAAAAAGAAAAAGAGTTGCAAAAAAGAAGGAAAAGGTAGTTGGATGATTTTACCTCTGGCTCTAATGAATATTTTTAATGGCGTTAGTGGCCAGATCCCATTTTCAAAGTAAAATTAATACGTGGAGTACAAAAACTAGACTTATTGATGTTCAGGTCCCACTTTCAAATATTTCACTAATCCTCAGGGAACAAAATTGAAGTTTACTCTTAAACAAGATATATCATAAGAACGAATATTATATTTGTTTTAGCTTGATACTTGTATCGATTTTTTTATCAATTCTTTTAGTTGGGGTTTCAAATTTTTTTTTATCACGAATATTAATATAGTATTTTTACTATATTATAAAACATTTATCTCATATTTTTCAAATTTATTAAATTTCAAGTTTTTCAACTTATGACTATAATACCTAAAACTTTTTATAGTTTTTTTTTTGGAAGGGTGTCCTAAGCTATATGTAGACTAATCCCTTAGCATATTATGACTGTAAGACATCAACCTTGATTAAACCTCAGTGACCACAATTGTTGTGTACGTCTGGATTCGAACCCTGGGTAGATATGATATTCCACCACATCTCACAAGACCTTAACTAGTACGCCATAATCCTTGTGGTTTACAACTTTTTATTGTTACATGTTAAATTATATGAAAATAAGTCATACTAATACAATAAAATCTATACTATATTATAAAGCACGGATAAAAAACTCTTAAATACAAATTATTAGGCACAAGGTACCATCATTTTATGCAAGATTTTAAAAATCTCTTAATTTACAAGTATCAGAGCACAAGATACATATTACTACTGGAGGCTTCTAACACCCAAAAATTTGGTATGTGCAGGACCTTACTTTTATGTAGACCTTTACATGTATCACTATTAATTAATATATTATATTACTATAAATTTGTTTTAATTATATTATTAAATATGTAATTGGTTATTTTTTCTAGATGTCATTAAAATATATAAGATAATCATTGAATTCTAGACGGAAAAATGGGATGTGGGCTGAATTATTTGAACCTTATGGTCCCATGGATTATATATATCCCAATCCATAAGTTCATGAACAATATAAAGTTTGTGTTTATATCGTATACACATATATTTGGTCAAAATGGAATAAAACAACACCATAGTAGAGAGTTTAGGTCGAGAGTGATACAAGAAAATTAAACCAAAATCTCAATATGTGTGTAAACTGGTTTGGACACCTGTAGATTTTGTTTCATTTTGTTTTACTTTACCTAATTTTGTTTCGTGGATTTATCCTATTTGTTATTGAATTAACATGACAATTAATAGATTTACTTGTCGTTCTAATAATTAATTAAACTGGCATTTTAATTTGGGACGAAAGGAAGCGGTATGCTAATATGCATGCGTTAACTTAAGTTTAAACCCTTTCAACTCTTTTACAAATCAAGAACTTGCAACATGTTTCTTCTGGAAGGGTGTCCAGGTTATGCCCAAACTAATTCCAGTAAATTACGATTGTAAGATATCAACCTTGATGAACTCAATGATCAATTTTATTGTGGATGCTTCGAATCGAATCTAGGGCAGATAGGATATTCCACCACACCCCATTGATCCTTGACCACTATGCTACAACACTTGTAGTTAACTTGCAACACATTTTAAAGGGGTATTATATTTGGTTTGGGCTATTTACCATCTTAGGATTGTTAAATAAGACATATATGTTAGAACATAAAATGTTATATGTTTTAGAAGTTTTGTAAAGTAATCATGTTTGTGTATTTTGGGCCTTGTAATTTCTTTTGGTTTGGGCTTATATGTAAACAAGGGTGTGAGGGTATATATAGGATTTGTTTGTATTGTTTCTTTGTAACTTTCATTTTGAAAATGTAGCCGTGTAAGGGTACTATGTGTTCTAGAGAGAGAATCATTCTGCTCTCTCTAGATGAGTGAATAAAACAAACAAATTCCTCCCAATCCTCTTGTTAATCTTTCTTACATCAAATTAACTGTGATATATGGACCTAACAAGTGGTATCAGAGCCTAAATCGAAGATCAATTCTTCGATACGATCGAGATCATAGTTTTTTTGATGGAACAGTAACTTCGCACGATCAGTTTCTGAGATTTTTTGATTTGGTGATTAATTGATCGAGCTTTGAAGTTAAATTGATTCAGAGATAAGTGTCGAATCACAGAGAATCAATTACAATGTTCAATTTCAATTTGTTTGGAAAAATTATTCGAATTTGAGGTTTTTGGTTCGAAAATTGTAATACACTGTGTTGAGATCGAATTTTGTTATAGAGTGCTTTGCAGACAAGACCATAAACTACAAATGTGTTCAGATGTTGATTTTGAACATGTATACAAAGTTTTGCCTCAAAATTCGAAGATTTGAAGGAGAATTCGAAGATTTTTGAAGTTTAATGTCGAAAACAATCGTAGATCTACAGATTTCGCATGATTTTTGAAGAACTCGTATAAAGAACTAGCATGGAGAATTCATATGGTGAATCATTGAGGAACTCGCATGATGAAACATCCTTGGACACAACAAATTTTCTAAGTCAGGAATTCACAAGTAGCTATATGCGAAAAGTGGAGAATTTGCATGCTACTATGCTCAAGTTGTGTTCGAATTGTGAAGAATTCTCCAGCCACACTGTGCGAAGTGTCAACAATTCGCAAGATGCTATGTGTGAAAAGTGGCTTCCAGGATGAAATTTTTCTAAGTATAGAATTCGCTTGATATGATATGCGAGAAGTTCAGAATTCGCTTATAGTTATATGCGAATTGCGAGGAATTCGCACATAGACGTATGCGAAATGTAAAAATTCGGATGCAAGCCTATGCGAATTGTTGGGATTTCGGCTAAAGCCTCATGTGAATTGTGCCCTTAATAGATCAATGGTCTACGAATTGTTCATTATGCGAAAAGCTTTCATGTGGTATGCGAAAAGTAGCTGTTCTGAACCCATTTTGCTACAAGTTTGCCATGTTCCCGAGATTTTCCGCGTAATGCATATGTGACATCATTCCTATCTTCCGTTGGTCGCATATTTTTAGCAATTGATCCAAAATTTCACGAGTGCTCATGCCAGTCAAGATTTTCAGATACTGGATGTTTGGATTTAGTCTCTGATTGGATTGGATTAGCTGCTTGAGTATCTGCAATCATTATTCCGGTGTTTTGAGTGCTTATAATCATCCAGCTCATTCGTGAAGAAAGGAATTTTGAGCTCGTTCTTTCAGTGTTCTGAAAAGCAGTTAGAAAATGAGCGTCTTTCATCTGTCGTTGAACAAATATTAGAATTTTTCTTCTAACCCTTGCATTGTAGTGTTTGTGTCAGGATCTTAATTCTAAACAAGAATAAACACTCAGAAACAATATCAAAGGAGTTTGCGGAATAACACTTTGATATTCAATAATTAATGGAACACAGTAAATCAGAATAAGAACTTGCAAACTTTATTGAATGTTATAAAGTTACAAGATTCAACACACAACCTCAATATTGATGAACAGGCTCACCAATACGAATTATACTTCTCTAGAATTAGGATTACAAACCTTGAGGTTGATTCTCTCTATAAAAAAAAAATTCAGAATTCTAAAGTTAACTCTAAACTATTCTGACTAATTCTATATATACTGAAGATAAAAGATAATTACAAATAATAAAAGATCTTCAAAATAAACTTCTATCTTTATCTTCAAGCTTTCCTTAATCTTCAAACTTGATCTGCACGAATCTTGATTATCTCATAAGCAGCACTAAGTCTTCAGCAGTATTAATACTTTGAGCAGTATTAACATTCAGCAGTACTAACTACTAGCAGTACTAAAATTGCTTAGCAGTAGTAATCTCCTCTAGCAGTATTAATCTTGATGAGTAGCATTAAGTTGTATTAGCAGCATTAACTTCACTTAGCAGTATTAACCTCAGAAGTATTAACCAAGTTCTTCTAGCAACATTAACTGTACTTGTGAAATTCTGAATTTCCCAACAATCTCCCCCTAACTAGACTTTTAGGAAGAGAAGTCAAGTTCTTCAATAATTATCTTCAAGATGCTTTCAACACTGCAGCTTAGTTGCCCAAATTCGGATCCAGACCCAGACTTTGATTTATTGTTCTGCTTACCACAATCTTTGCCATTTCTGAATCTTTTGAACATGTAAGCTTCGCATTCAACATTGCTTGAAGTTTACCCTTGCTGTGATCATAGATTTTATCAACCAAGTGGTACTCATGATAAGCTCTGTCTACAGTGATGGCATAGACTCCACACCTTTCAAATATCATCCAGTTTTCTATTCTTTGGAATTTATTCTGTAGATGCAAATCTCTGATCACATGTTGAAATTTGCTAGGATCAAACATCATACACAAGTACTCCATGGCTAATCTGATTAAGCTCATTCCTTCTCCTGTCAGCTCCTTTTCATATAGACCCAATCCAACTTTAAACATCTCTTCTAAATCTGATCTTGAATAGCTTCTGATGAGTCTACCCCAAGTAGAGTACACTTCATATATATCTCCCACTCTCTTAATCCTGAAGTATTTCTTTCTTTGATCTTCCAAAATATCCCAAAAGATGGCTTCTGCTGCTTTCATAGAAATGGGATCAGCTTGAACTGGTTCATCATCTGTTATAGTCATATAAAGCTCAAGATGCACATTAGATTTCTTATTGGACTGTTCTGGGTTCTGCACAGATTCTGCTGAAGGTGTAACTAAAGGTTCTGCCTCTTTTTCAGCTTCTTCAACCCTTTGTTTCTTGAACAATTTCTTTGAATCTATGGTCTTCACCCTCTTTGCAGATTTAGCTTCCATACCAACATTCTCTGCCTCTTACTTATTTTCTTTTGTAGGTGTGACTTCCTCAGGGAATGGTTGCTGAATGTTGAGATCATGTCTCTCCTTCATCCTTCTTTCAGCCTCTTCCCTTTGTGAGGAGTACCCTTGAAGCTTAGCCATTTCTTTCTTATACAACTCCTCTACTTGACTGTATGCCATATTAGTAAACATCTCTCCTTTGACACCAATTGAACCTTTCAGGAAATTTATCATTTTTCTCCTTTCCTGATTGGCCAAAAAGGTCTTAGAAGGTTGTCTTTTCTGCTTTTTGAGTGACATTCTTTTGACTGGTACTTTCATGGCCCGAGCTGCTGTTTTCATGCTTTTCTGATACTCTTCATTTAGTTTTCTAGCCATATTTAGTGCAAGCTCTCTATCCTTCTCATATTGTAGCAGTTCCTCTTTTTCCATCTCAGCTTGAAGCTCTTTTGCCACTTCTTCATCTAACTCAATCTGACTTTTCTTTTTTAAAGGTTGTTCAGGTTCAACCATCTTTCCTTTTCCTTTTGTATCCTTCAAACCTGCCTCACTTCTTTATTTTCTCTTCTTTTGAAAGCCTCCTTCATCTATGACCACTCCCTTGGCCTTTTGAGAAGCCTTAGGAGTGTCATTCTTGGCTTTTACCAACGTTTCTGCAATTTCCAATTCTTCTACAGAAAGCCTTGTTACTGCTGCTTCTTTTACCTCAGCAACATTAACAGTTTCTGCTGCTTGGGAAAATTCTGTTTCTTTCTCTATTTCTGCTTCTTTCTCCCCCTCAACATCAAATCCCATATCAGATTTGCTTTCCTTCTCTGTTTCATTCTCTTGATTCTCCCCCTTGTTGGAAGCATCTTGAGCACTTTCCCTCTTCTTTAACACAAATTGCTTTCTTCTCCTTTTCTGTACCAATCTTGTCACCAATTTCTTCAGTTTGGTAATCTGTACTTGTTGAGACAGAATGACCAGTTTCAGCTCTTCAATGTCTTTCCCCTGCTTGATGACATCCATGTTTATGTTACCCATAGCATCCATCAATTCTTGATAGTTATATCTGTCCTCACCTTCTCCAGAAGTGTTACCCTCTTTTGAAGGATCATGGGATCTTTTTGTAGTGGGAGCCTTCTGCCTAACAGAATCACTCTCCACCCCCTTGGGTTCTTGGCACCAGGGACCTTTGAATGATTGCTCATTCAAAGTTGCCATGGGGAAGGTCTTATTTATGTTACCACTGACCTCCTCTGTGCTAGCAGGAGTAGTGGCAGCCTTAGCACCCATATGCTCAAACATCTCCTCAGTGAGCACCTCCTTGGGGTTGGGAGACACCCCTGTGGTTTCCCTATAGATATTCTCTAATGGAGAATTCTCCATTAGAGGTCTTAGAGGCTTTGAGGGTGAAGGTACAAGAAGGGAGGGAGCCTTCTTTACCTTTTTTCTTGTATAAGTTTGGGTGATTGGAGAAGTTGGCTTTTGAAGTAGGGACTGAGGGATTGATATAGAGGGTGAAGGTTGGGATTGGCTAGCAGTGGGATGGTCTAATGAGGGCCTTGACCCTGCTTCCATACCTTCTTCATTGTGGGACACCACCATCATTGTAGAGAACAATGGGGTGTCAACTCCTTCCGAATCCAATGGAGATCTCTTCATGTTTGAAAAGACCTTACCTTTGGGGATTTTAGGTACATATACCTCATCAAAGTGAGACATATCCGTCAATTCATTGGTTATAACTGCCTGGACAAATCTTGGGTACATATAAAAACTCTTTTTGTTTCCCAAGTTTGACACAAGGTCATTAAAAATCATTTTAGAAAAATTGTACTTTCTGGCAGTGGCTAAGCACACCAAAGCATAAGCAATGGTGCTCTTGAACTCACTCCAGCCAGTAGTCTTTTTGGAAATACAATGCATAAGGGTATGGACAAGGAAACGCCATTGTGGTGAAAATTTAGCTTTTGAGAACTTGAAAACACCCAATGGGCCTCCATACCCCATTCTTGTAAGAGTGGAAAACAGTTCATCATTAGAGATAGATGAGATACCAAAGGCATCGTCTAGACGTAGACTGATGCGAATTACCTCTTCAGTAACTGTCAAGGGTTTGCCACACACCCTTATCTTGATCACTTGCACACCATTCTCAGAAACAATGGTGGCATTAGCCCAAAATTGTTGTTGGTGCTCGATATAGATTGATGGAGACACTATCAGAGCATAGGCGATATGGCTAGACTTCAGAAAATCCACTATCTGATGAAATCTTGTAGCTTGCTTTGGCTTTTGTAGCATCGCGATTTCATTGTGCTCGTCAATAAATGCCATAGACGCCATTGAGCTTGAATATTCTGGACTGAAAATCACTAGGTGCTTTGAGAGAAAAGGGTTAGAGAGCAAATGAATAGGAATCAAAGAGTCGTTATGAACTTTTGGGCGGGAAAATAGGGTATTTATACGATTCGGGACATAAGTAGTATTAACACCTAGCAGTATTAACTAACTAGCAGTATTAACTGAGAGCAGTATTAACCACTAGCAGTATTAACTAACTAACAATATTAACTGAGAGCAGTATTAACCACTAGCAGTATTAACTAACTAGCAGTATTAACTGAGAGCAGTATTAACCACTAGCAGTATTAACTGAGAGCAGTATTATCCACTAGCAGTATTAACTGTGCACTGGAAGTATTAAAACTGCACTGGCAGCATTAACTATACTGACACTTTTTGAAGCTTGAGTTACTCTGAGCAAGGTAATAACTGTCTGAGAAAGATGTTAGTAGCACCAAAGAATAAACCAATAACAGGTATGTAAACACTTTTTTTTTTAAAACATGAGCTCATTCAGAGTTGATCATGCCCACACTTGTGACCAAGAAAGTGAATCTACCCACATCAAAAGCTTTAGTGAATAGATCAGCAAACTGGTTGTCAGTATGAACCTTAGCAACTTGAATTAGCTTCTTTTCATTACAATCTCTAATAAAGTGATACCTGATCTCAATGTGCTTTGTTTTGGAGTGCTTGACAGGATTGTTAACAATGCTTATAGCACTGCTATTGTCAATGAAGATTGGAGTGTGAAGAAAGGTTACCCCATAGTCCAGCATCTGATTCTGAATCCATAGAACCTGAGAGCAGCAACTTGCAGCAGCAATATACTCAGCTTCTGTTGTTGATAAGGACACTGTGGTTTGTTTCTTACACTGCCAAGACACTAGTCTTGCACCCAAAAGTTGACATCCACCTGCAGTAGACTTTCTGTCCATGATAGCACCACCCAAGTCACTATCTGAATAAGCAATCAAGTAAAAGTTGGATTCATACGGATACCAAAGACCTAATCTGGGTTGCCCTCTTAAGTATCTGAAAATCCTTTTAACAGCTTGCAGATGTGATTGCTTTGGCTTGACTTGGAATCTGGCACACAAACACACTGGAAACATGATGTCTGGTCTTGAGGCTGTGAGATACATGAGAGATCCAATCATTGATCTGTGTAGATGGACATCAACATCCTCCCCCTCAAGATCAGCAGTAATCTGTTTATGAGTCTCCATAGGTGTGCTTGCTGGATTTGAGTCTGTTAGACCATACTTATCCAGGATGTCTTTCACATATTTTGATTGGCTTATGAAGATCCCATCTTTCTTTTGTTTCACTTGAAGCCCGAGGAAGAAGATAAGTTCACCCATTGAACTCATTTTAAAGCTCTTGTGCATCAACTTTTCAAAGTCTCTATACATTTGGTCTTTTGTGGATCCAAAGATGATATCATTCACATAAATCTGAACCAATAGGATGTCCTTCTTACTTCTTTTAATGAATAGGGTCTTATCAATTATACCTCTTTCAAACCCATTCTCCAAGAGATAGGTAGACAGAGTATCATACCATGCTATTGGGGCTTGATGAAGACCATAAAGTGCTTTCTTCAGTTTGTATACTCTGTCTGGATATGATGGACATTCAAATCCAGGAGGCTGACAGACATATACTTCTTCATCAATTGTACCATAAAGAAAGGCACTCTTCACATCCATTTGGTATACCTTGAACTTCATGTATGATGCATAGGCTAGAAATAGTCTAATTGCCTCTACCCTTGCAACTAGAGCAAACACTTCTTCATAGTCAATGCCTTCTTCTTGAGTGTACCCTTGTGCCACCAGCCTTTCTTTGTTTCTTATCACAATGCCTCTCTCATTCTTTTTGTTCCTGAAAATCCACTTGGTGCCTATAGCTCTATGACCTTTTGGAAGGTCCACCAAGTCCCAAACTTCTTGCAACTTGAACTGCAGTAACTCTTCTTGCATAGCTCCTATCCAACTGGAATCTTTCATTGCTTCAAAAACCTTTTTAGGCTCAATCTGAGATAGAAAGCAGGAGAGTACTGTGTGTTGCTGATCCTGCAGCTCTTGAAGTCTGCTTTGATTCCTTGTTATCATAGGAGAAGAGATGTCTCCTATGTCCAGCTCTGGATGATGAGTTTTTGAGTTCTAGTCTGATGACTAGGTTCTTCATTGATTCCCACATCCAGATTGGAATCATTTAAGTCAGCTGAGGGGATCTCATCAGCTGCTTCTGGCTCATCATGCACATGATTCTCCTCATCTCTTCCTTCTTCTTCACTCTGAATTGGTTCAGCAGCAGTCTCTTTTTCACAGAACTCAACAGGCTCTATTGTAGGAATGGGAAATATTACAGACTGAGGAATAGTATCTTGTACTTGAGCATCCCCTGATCCTCCATTTCCTGAACCTGCATTGTCATCACTACTGAAACCCAAGGAGTTAGTTAGTGAATCAATGTCAAACAACCACTGAGGACCAGACCCAATAGGATTTGGTGTGTTCTCATTGCACTTGACATTGTCACTTTCCTCAATTATTCTAGAAGAAGTATTAAAAACTCTGTAAGCCTTACTCTGAGACGAGTAACCAACAAGAAAACCATCATCAGCCTTGCTATCAAACTTTCCTAAGTGAGTTTTGGTATTGAGAATGGTACAAGGACACCCAACAAGTTTGAAAAATCCTATAAAAGGTTTTCTATTATTTAAAAGCTCATAAGGTGTCTTGTTTTTAGGCTTGACTACTAAAACTTTGTTTTGGACATAGCAAGCAGTATTAACTGCTTCAGCCCAGAAAGTAATTGGAAGTTTTGAATCTGCCAACAGAGATCTAGCATCCTCAATCAGTGTCCTATTCCTTCTCTCAGCAACACCATTTTGTTGTGGAGTCCTAGGAGCACTGTATTGCCACTCAATTCCTTTTTCCTCACAAAAGGTGTTTAGGTCATGATTTTTAAATTCAGTACCATTGTCTGACCTAATGACTTTTACCTTTTGATTAGTTTGGTTTTCAATTCTTAGAATAAAGGATTTGATAAGTCCACTTGTCTCATCCTTAGTCCTTAGAAAATATACCCAAGTAAATCTAGAGTAATCATCAACAATAACTAGGCAGTATGATTTCTTACCAATACTCATAACATTGGTAGGACCAAACAGATCCATATGCAACAACTGAAGAGAATTAGAGATTGTATTCAACTCTTTGGTCTTATGAGAAGTTTTGTGTTGTTTGCCTTTGAGACAGGCAACACAATGATCACCACATGAAAAGACTTTGGAAGGTAAACCTCTTACAAGGTTGTTTTTAACAAGTTTATTCATTGTTTTAAAATTCATGTGACACATCCTTCTGTGCCAAAGTGATGATTCATCCAAAGAAGCTTTTGAAACAAGACAGTTTAGGGATGAATCAGTTGAAACACTTTCCATATCTAAGCAATAAACATTATCCTTTCTGGGAGTTCTTAGTAGTATCATCTTTTCATCAACTACCTTGAATCCAGGAGCAAGGATAATACATTCAGAATCTGTAAATAATATACTATGTTGTTTGTCACAAACCTGTGATACACTTAACAGGTTGTACCTTAACTGCTCAACATAGAATACATCTTCAAAGGTCATTTTACCTTTGGTTACATCCCTCTTACCACTTATCTTACCTCCATCTGGAGTATTACCAAAGGCAACATGCCCACCATCAATTTTCTTGAAATTCTTGAGGCATGACATGTTCCCTGTCATGTCCCTAGAGCAACCACTATCAACAAGCCAGATGCTCTTCCCCTAGAGCTGCTGATTGCCCTGTACATAAGATTAAACAATTAGTATTGATTGGGGACCCAAGCCAAAGTGGTCTTGGGTCTCCCTTTCTCATCAAAGTATTTACATTCCTTTTTGAAGAGGTTTTTAAACTCAGAGCACTCTTTATTAGAGTACTTTGTCAATATGATTGGCTTAGCAGCACAAACACTAGAAGCAGTACTAACCTTAGAAGTAATAAGAGAGGTAGCAGTACTAACATGTTTAGTAGTACTAACCTTGTTAGCAGCACTAACAGAGTTAGCCGTATTAACTTTTGAAGAAGTATTAACAATGTCAGCAGCACTAACATTGTTAGCAGTAGTATTACTTCTAGCAACACTATCATTGTCAGCAGTACTATTTGTGGTAGCAGTACTAACAGTTTTAGTGCTTTTAGGAACCCACATATTGACACTTTCTTTAACAGACTTTTTCTTCATGTGGCTTTTAGATTTAACAGATTTCTTAGCCACATGGTTCTTTTCAACCTTCCTATAACCAAAGGATTTTTGCATGGATCTTTGAAAATTCATCCTTTGGTTCATAGGATTGAAATAACAGAATTTGGCAAGATGATTCAATTTGCCACAGATAAAACAAGGTTTTGGTCTATTGATTTTACTCAAATCAACCCCTTGTTTTTGTGCCCACTGATTATTCCAGTTTCTTTGATTTCCCCTCTTTTTATCATGTTTTTGGGGCTCAGTCTTCTTACATGCACACTGTTTGCAAGGACCTGGATTCACAACTGTGGTATGTTTGTAATGGACCTTACCAGACTTTTCCTCTGTCTTCTCTATGTCCTTGGATTTGATCCAAGCCCTTCCACAGTCCTCATTGGTGATAATGTTATTCTCTACAGGAATCTCACCACTCATCTTGTTCTCCTTACTCTTGTCAACCTCTTTGTCAGTCTTATCCTCAACAACTACCTCATCTAAGGGATCTATCTCAGTGGCTCCCTCAGGCAAGTCCTTCCTATCTTTGGTTTCTAACAGATCTGAAGTAGGAGGAATGTAATTGTTGTTATATGGTGGAGGTGTGGCATTGTACCCAATTCCTCTTCTCAGCTTATCATGAATCTGAGTTTGTAGTAAAGAGTCCATTGCTTTAGAAGCATTGGAAAACTTTTCTACATCAAGCTTGACCTTGGTTAGTTCATCTCTCAATTTCTCACTCTCCTCTTTAGATTTGGTCAGTTTAAGCTCTAGATCCTTTTTCTCCCACTTCCAGTAATTGGTGTCATATGAGTGTTGGAGTTCATTGGCTTGAAAACCTTTAATCTGTTCCTCAAACCTCTCAACAATTCTCACATAATCTTTGATATCCTTTTCTAATCTCTTAAGGTCACCACTCATCTTCTGATTGTGATCCCTGTACCTTTTAACAGTGTCTATGCAAGTTTTAGAACAGAGATTAGAATTTACCTCAGATGGGAGATCAAATACTTCAACCATAAGTGCTTGATTTTGGATAGCCTCTTCTGCTTGATCACTCCAGTCAAACCCCATTCCTTGTTGAGAAACAAGGGCTTGAGTAGAGTTTCTGTTATGATTGAGGTTTCCAGACTGTGCTTGTTGGTGGTTGTTGTTGTGAGACACTCCACTTCTGCATTCCCTGGCAAAGTGTCCCTTCAGATGGCATTTGTAGCACTCCACCTTTGATTTATCAAACCCTGCTCCATCTTCTCTTCTTTGGGAGAAGTTGTTCCTCCCAGTCCTCTTTATGAACTACGTTACCCTCATGGACAGCATGGCCATCTGCCATTTAATATCCATCTCTTCCAGATCATCAAGATGAAGTTGTTCCAAATCATCATTAATTAAGGAGGAATTTCCATGACTGGCAAGAAAGGCTTCAAACAC
This sequence comes from Arctium minus, assembly GCA_954870635.1. NCBI lineage: Eukaryota > Viridiplantae > Streptophyta > Magnoliopsida > Asterales > Asteraceae > Arctium > Arctium minus. The sequence goes on along the minus strand of OX941090.1, from coordinate 67,314,496 downwards.
AGAATCAGTGCCTTTATCTTGATTTGCTCCATTAGCAACATTAACTGATTCAGGGTTAGCAGTAGAATCAATTGATGCTGATAGGAGTGCAACATTATGAATATATCCAGAAGGCTTCTTCTTTGCCTTCACCTCATCTTCAAATACTCTAAGATCATTGTACAGATCATCAAGTTCTTTCTCTTCCAACTGATCATTTTGTCTGAATGAAACAGTGTACACGGTCCATTCATCTCCAAGGGACCTTAAGAACTTTCTGTTTACATCATCTTGATCAATCTGTACTCCCATAGTAGCTAGTTCACCAATCAGTTTGTTAAACCTGTCAAAAGTTTGAGTCATGGACTCATTCTTAGTTGAAATGAAGTTTTCATACTGTTGCTTCAAGATTGACTTTTGATATCTTTTGGTACTAGAGAATCTCTTCTCTAGAGCATTACAGAGCATCTGTGCATCAGTACAATTGCAGAATTGGTGCTGATATTCATTTGAAATGGACAAGAGCAGTGTGCTCAAGGCTTTCATCTCTGTCTGCCTTGTCTTTCTGTCTGCATCCGCCTTTGGAGGGGTTCTTTTGCCATCTTCACCAATCTTTCCTGCATCAGATGGGCCATTCTCAATGATGTCCCACATAGAGTAATCTGTGAGGAGAATGTATTGCTTTATTCTGATCTTCCACATGTCAAGTTTATTGGGTCTGAGCATTGGAACCTTTGAGACCAGAGTACTATTTGATTCAGCTGTGTTTTCCATGATGAATGAGATTTCTGAGAATACTAGCTCTGATACCACTTGTCAAGATCTTAATTCTAAACAAGAATAAACACTCAGAAACAATATCAAAAGAGTTTGCAGAATAACACTTTGATATTCAATAATTAATGGAACACAGTAAATCAGAATAAGAACTTGCAAACTTTATTGAATGATTATAAAGTTACAAGATTCAACACAAAACCTCAATATTGATGAACAGGCTCACCAATACGAATTCTACTTCTCTAGAATTAGGATTACAAACCTTGAGGTTGATTCTCTCTATAAAAACAAAAATTTAGAATTCTAAAGTTAACTCTAAACTATTCTGACTAATTCTATATATACTGAAGATAAAAGATAATTACAAATAATAAAATATCTTCAAAATAATCTTCTATCTTTATCTTCAAGCTTTCCTTAATCTTCAAACTTGATCTGCACGAATCTTGATTATCTCATAAGCAACACTAAGTGTTCAGCAGTATTAATACTTTGAGCAGTATTAACATTCAGCAGTACTAACTACTAGCAGTACTAAAATTGCTTAGCAATAGTAATCTCCTCTAGCAGTATTAATCTTGATGAGCAACATTAAGTTGTATCAGCAGCATTAACTTCACTTAGCAGTATTAACCTCAGAAGTATTAACCATGTTCTTCTAGCAGCATTAACTGTACTTGTGAAATTCTGAATTTCCCAACAGTTTGCTACAAGATGCTTCCTTCTACAAGCTGACCATAATAAGTTCTTAAGCTGAATTCCTATTCAACTCGCGGTCAAAGACAGATCCGGTGTTATAAACTAAAGATGCACTTTGGTTGTCACATCATAATTCACACATTTCTTTCTTGTGGGCATAACGAATGTGTTGGATTTACAAAAGATAAAAGTTGTCTTTGTGTGCATTCAGTCGAGGTTATTGTCTACATCAGATATGGTCTTAAAGTTGAAACTTCAAGGATAAGAGCTATTTCAAGGGGGAGATGGACCTGTTTTGAAGTTTAAGCAATGCTAAGTTTTCTAAAGAAATCAAGGGGAAGAAGTGCTGAATCATGAAGAGGATGATTCCTTTACAAAACTTGGGGGGGGGGGATGTTAGAACAAAAAATGTTCTATGTTTTAGAAGTTTTGTAAAGTAATCATGTTTGTGTATTTTGGGCCTTGTATGCTTTGAGTTTGGGGTTATATGTAAACAAGGGTATGAGGGTATATATAGGATTTGTTTGTATTGTTTCTTTGTAACTTTCATTTTGAAAATGTAGCCGTGTAAGGGTACTATGTGTTCTAGAGAGAGAATCATTCTAATCTCTCTAGATGAGTGAATAAAACAAACAAATTCCTCCCAATCCTCTTGTTAATCTTTCTTACATCAAATTAAGTGTGATATATGGATCTAACAAGTGGTATCAGAGCCTAAATCGAAGATCAATTCTTCGATACGATCGAGATCATAGTTCTTTTGATGGAACAGTAACTTCGCAAGATCAGTTTCTGAGATTTTTTGATTTGGTGATTAATTGATCGAGCTTTGAAGTTAAATTGATTCAGAGATTAGTGTCGAGTCACAGAGAATCAATTACAATGTTCAATTTCAATTTGTTTGGAAAAATTATTCGAATTTGAGGTTTTTGGTTCGAAAATTGTAATACACTGTGTTGAGATCGAATTTTGTTATAGAGTGCTTTGCAGACAAGACCATAAACTACAAATGTGCTCAGATGTTGATTTTGAACATGCATACAAAGTTTGGCCTCAAAATTCGAAGATTTGAAGGAGAATTCGAAGATTTTTGAAGTTTAATGTAGAAAACAATCGTAGATCTACAAATTTCGCATGATTTTTGAAGAACTCTTATAAAGAACTTGCACGGAGAATTCATATGGTGAATCATTCAGGAACTCGCATGATGAAACATCCTTGGACACAACAAATTTTCTCAGTCAGGAATTCACAAGTAGCTATATGAGAAAAGTGGAGAATTCGCATGCTACTATGCTCAAGTTGTGTTCGAATTGTGAAGAATTCTCAAGCCACACTGTGCGAAGTGTCAAGAATTCCCATGATCCTATGTGTGAAAAGTGGCTTCCAGGATGAAATTTTTCTAAGTATAGAATTCGCTTGATATGATATGCGAGAAGTTCATAATTCGCTTATAGTTATATGCGAATTGCGAGGAATTCACACATAGGCGTATGCGAAATGTAAGAATTCGCATGCAAGCCTATGCGAATTGTTGGGAGTTCAGCTAAAGCCTCATGTGAATTGTGCCCTTAATAGATCAATGGTCTGCGAATTGTTCATTATGCGAAAAGTTTTCATGTGGTATGAGAAAAGTAGCTGTTCTAAACCCATTTTGCTACAAGTTTGCCCTGTTCCCGAGATTTTCCGCGTAATGCATATGTGACATCATTCCTATCTTCCGTTGGTCACATATTCTTAGCAATTGATATAAAATTTCACGAGTGCTCATGCCAGTCAAGATTTTCAAATACTGGATGTTTGGATTTAGTCTCTGATTGGATTGGATTAGCTGCTTGAGTATCTGCAATCATTATTCCGGTGTTTTGAGTGCTTATAATCATCCAGCTGATTCGTGAAGAAAGGAATTCTGAGCTTGTTCGTTCAGTGTTCTGAAAAGCAGTTAGAAAATGAGCGTCTTTAATCAGTTATTGAACAAATATTAGAATTTTTCTTCTAACCCTTTCATTGTAGTGTTTGCTACAAGATGCATCCTCCTACAAGCTGACCATAATAAGTTCTTAAGCTGAATTCCTATTCAACTCGCGGTCAAAGACAGATCCGGTGTCGTAAACTAAAGATGCACTTTGTTTGTCACTTCATAATTCACACATTTCTTTCTTGTGGGCATAACGAATGTGTTGGATTTACAAGAGATAAAAGTTGTCTTTGTGTGCATTCAGTCGAGGTTATTGTCTACATCAGATATGGTCTTAAAGTTGAAACTTCAAGGATAAGAGCTATTTCAAGGGGGAGCCGGAGCTGTTTTGAAGTTTAAGCAATGCTAAGTTTTTTAAATAAATCAAGGGGAAGAAGCGCTGAATCATGAAGAGGATGGTTCCTTTACAAAACTTGGGGGGGGGGGGGGAAATGTTAGAACAAAAAATGTTCTATGTTTTAGAAGTTTTGTAAAGTAATCATGTTTGTGTATTTTGGGCCTTGTATTCTTTTTGGTTTGGGGTTATATGTAAACATGGGTGTGAGGGTATATATAGGATTTGTTTGTATTGTTTCTTTGTAACTTTCATTTTGAAAATGTAGTCGTGTAAGGGTACTATGTATTCTAGAGAGAGAATCATTCTACTCACTCTAGATGAGTGAATAAAACAAACAAATTCCTCCCAATCCCCTTGCTAATCTTTCTTACATTAAATTAACTGTGATATATGGACCTAACAAGTGGTATCAGATCCTAAATCGAAGATCAATTCTTCGATACAATCGAGATCATAGTTTTTTTGATGAAAAAGTAACTTCGCAAGATCAGTTTCTGAGATTTTTTGATTTGGTGATTAATTGATCGAGCTTTAAAAGTTAAATTGATTCAGAGATTAGTGTCGAATCACAGAGAATCAATTACAATGTTCAATTTCAATTTGTTTGGAAAAATTATTCGAATTTGAGGTTTTTGGTTCGAAAATTGTAATACACTGTGTTGAGATCGAATTTTGTTATAGAGTGCTTTGCAAACAAGACCATAAACTACAAATGTGCTCAGAGGTTGATTTTGAACATGCATACAAAGTTTGGCCTAAAAATTCGAAGATTTGAAGGAGAATTCGAAGATTTTTGAAGTTTAATGTCGAAAACAATCGTAGATCTACAAATTTCGCATGATTTTTGAAGAACTCGTATAAAGAACTTGCATGGAGAATTCATATGGTGAATCATTCAGGAACTCGCATGATGAAACATCCTTGGACACAACAAATTTTCTCAGTCAGGAATTCGCATGTAGCTATATGCGGAAAGTGAAGAATTCGCATGCTACTATGCTCAAGTTGTTTTCGAATTGTGAAGAATTCTCAAGCAACACTGTGCGAAGTGTCAAGAATTCGCATGATGCTATGTGTGAAAAGTGGCTTCCAGGATGAAATTTTTCTAAGTATAGAATTCGCTTGATATGTTATACAAGAAGTTCAGAATTCGCTTATAGTTACATGTGAATTGCGAGGAATTCGCACATAGGCGTATGCGAAATGTAAGAATTTGCATGCAAGCCTATGCGAATTGTTGGGATTTCGGCTAAAGCCTCATGTGAATTGTGCCCTTAATAGATCAATGGTCTGCGAATTGTTCATTATGCGAAAAGTTTTCATGAGGTATGCGAAAAGTAGCCGTTCTGAACCCATTTTGCTACAAGTTTGCCCTGTTCCCGAGATTTTCCGCGTAATGCATATGTGACATCATTCCTATCTTCCGTTGGTCTCATATTTTTAGCAATTGATCTAAAATTTCACGAGTGCTCATGCCAGTCAAGATTTTCAGATACTGGATGTTTGGATTTAGTCTCTGATTGGATTGGATTAGCTGCTTGAGTATCTGCAATCATTATTCCGGTGTTTTGAGTGCTTATAATCATCCAGCTGATTCGTGAAGAAAGGAATTCTGAGCTCGTTCGTTCAGTGTTCTGAAAAGCAGTTAGAAAATGAGCATCTTTCATCAGTTGTTGAACAAATATTAGAATTTTTCTTCTAACCCTTGCATTGTAGTGTTTGCTACAAGATGCTTCCTCCTACAAGCTGACCATAATAAGTTCTTAAGCTGAATTCCTATTCAACTCGCGGTCAAAGACATATCCGGTGTTATAAACTAAAGATGCACTTTGGTTGTCTCATCATAATTCACACATTTCTTTCTTGTGGGCATAACGAATGTGTTGGATTTACAAGAGATAAAAGTTATCTTTGTGTGCATTCAGTCGAGGTTATTGTCTACATCAGATATGATATTAAAGTTGAAACTTCAAGGATAAGAGCTATTTCAAGGGGTAGCCGGAGCTGTTTTGAAGTTTAAGCAATGCTAATTTTTCTAAAGAAATCAAGGGGAAGAAGCGTTGAAGCTTGAAGAGGATGATTCCTTTACAAAACTTGGGGGGGGGGGGGGAATGTTAGAACAAAAAATGTTCTATATTTTAGAAGTTTTGTAAAGTAATCATGTTTGTGTATTTTAGGCCTTGTATGCTTTGGGTTTGGGGTTATATGTAAACAAGGGTGTGAGGGTATATATAGGATTTGTTTGTATTGTTTGTTTGTAACTTTGATTTTGAAAATGTAGCCGTGTAAGAGTACCATGTGTTATAGAGAGAGAATCATTCTGCTCTTTCTAGATGAGTGAATAAAACAAACAAATTCCTCCCAATCGTCTTGTTAATCATTCTTACATCAAATTAACTGTGATCTATGGACCTAACAATATATGTTATTAAATAAGAGCATCTCCAATCATTGGAAAGACTTGTTATAACAAACTCACATCCTTTGAGTTCTTGTAGGTAAGAACTGAACTTGATATGAATTGATATTTTGTTAGTTTTTGTATATTTTCTTGATTTTATAATTATTAATATGTATAACGATATACTAATAATTGATGTTGAAAAAAGACATGAGACCCAAAAAAGGTTTTTATGATAACTACTATTGCGGACTTTTATGTAAACTCTAAATTTGATGAATTAAAAATAATATGATAAGAAAAAGTAATAAAGTTAAGTTCTTATAAAAAATTAAAAACATCCTTTGGAGATGCAGACGCTATTTATCATCGTCTTCATATATGTGATCTTAATTCATTTGCAATTGGTACACACACATGTCATCCTTCATTAATGAAATATAATATATAAATGAGTTGTTTATAGATAAGAATGCAATTAAAAAGGTTAAAAGAAAAGGAAAAATCAAAATGAAACGTCACATCATCCACTTTCTTTTTTTCTCATATTCTTTTATACATCTCTCCCTCTCTCTCTTTCTCTCCCCTCTCTCACTTTTCATGTTTTTTGTTTGGAAAATTACCGTAATTAGCTATTTTATCCCGCTCAATTCACCTCCTAGCCATTCCTCTTCGACCTTTTCAAATAAATCTAAGCGCTTGAAGTGGCTAGGCTGCAACTTGCGAAAGAGGCATTTTGTAAAAAAAATTCTAAAGGTGGGTTCCACAAGTGGCAGAACCGCAAGTTGCGGAATTGCCAGATGTCGCGACAGGGAGAGGGTTTAGTTTAAAAACCCATCCGCAACTCTTCCCTACATGAATTATGGATTTGCACTAAATTTTTCTACAATCTATTGATTCAACTTTTGCAGTAATTGTACATTTTATCAGTATATTGGGTTTTTTGGTAAAATTATGTAGTAAATTTTCATCTATAAAAGGGAAAAAAGATATTGGATGAAGATATACAAATCAATCTCATTTCAGTTTATGAAACAAGACTTCTCCATTAGTTTTTTGTTTTCATATTTCCTCCTTCAATGTAACACCCTCAAATTTGGTTAGAGCAACTAATTAAAATTTCAATATAACATCAAATGAGGGACAAAGCTTCCTCTTACTATTCAAAACTCAATACACCTCAATATAGAATTCTATAGTTAACCTCGACAAATATAATCTCTAACAAGATAGAAGGACTAAACCGAAGTCGGGTGCTACATACCCTAATACAAGTTGCTCTTCACAATACTAACGTGGAAGACTTCACCAAGCTACTCACTTCATGAGCAAACAACTAGCATTTCTTTCTTCATAATGTCACTGAAACTATTCCCGAACAAAGCCTGTTGCACATGCTGACAAATAAAAAGGTTAGGCTAACGCCTACTGAGTTCAAGAGTTTTACATGATCAAATATATCTTCAAAGGAATGAACCCGAACTATAACTCATAATCTTTCAAATGATTTACTTTAAACTTGAAGACGACTCTTTTCCAATTTCATGCATTTTTCAAAGGTGGACACCCCACTACAAAACATTCTTTATAAAATGATGAAACCCAAAACTCACCCGAAAAGAGAATGGGGATTGACTCCCAATTTAAGAAACGTGGATAAAACGTTGCATCCCAAAACACCCCAAACAGGGGTGGGGTAAAATACTCAACCCACACAACATGGTTAAAACCCGCATGTACAATATGTTACCAAAAACACGGACGCTAGGCCCAATACTCACGCGACCATAAATTAAAGAGAAACCAGTTATCAAAACATGAGGAAGACGTACTTCATTCAAACCTTAATATACGTGGAGGGGATCCAATGTTAAGGTCCTAATTTACAGTCAACCACATAAGCCCAATGACAATAAAGTAAAACGTCATTATAATTAAAATGTTGTTATCTGACAACGGGGGAGACCCGTATTCGTTGACATAGGAGGAACACAAAAATATGCCACTCATGCAACGTTAATCATATGACACCTCACGACATAACAACCCAAGTGTCCCTACGAATATGCCACTCAGTCAGTTGACCTTGATGAACATTCTGAAGAACTCCATCCCGAAGGCCCGACATACTTAAAGACTACCTCCCATGCATTACTTCAATCGGCGGAGGTCCTAGTGCCTACCTCCTCGGTAGCACCACCAGACTCAACCCTCTTAGTGCGTACTTGTAAAGTTTCTGGTCGTAAAACATGGATACCGGAGTTCAACCCTGTAATACCCAATTCACCATCCAAAACAGACTGACTTACGTGCCTATGGATCCAATGCAACACAGTCTAACATTACATGACTTCACAAGAAGGACCAACGCACTCGAGCCTGTAATAAACATAAATATACAACACGGTGCATTAGCATTTAAACCATAACCGGGCTCTACACTAAGCCACTAAAACCAACCAATTGTCCCCAAGACTCTTTGAAGTCAACACGGATCTAAAGTGCTCAAAACCCTTTTTGACCAACCAAGAACGGTCTCAAATAATAAAATTAAATCGACTTACGTCATGCAAACACACACCCCAAAATACATGAATAAACTCCAACACCGTTGAGATTGGGACAAATTACTTTCGAAATGATTTTAGACCATTTACTCCTTCAAAACGTCTCATGACACAAAATTAAGCATTTCTCCAAAACAAACACTAAAAATGCCTTTTAACCAAATAATCTCATTTATGCAATAAATCACCAAAACCCTTTCATTTATGCCTCATTTATCAAAATGCCTAAAAATTCCAAATATGGTGTTTCACAAGATTTATAAAATCTTACTTGTTCAAGTAGCAAAACTCATCATAGCTTTCAACATTTTATAATAATCATGTATAACACATAAATACTCTAAAATAGACATTTTTGTCTTGTACAATGTTTTCACAAATCAACTTGAACTCATCTTGTTAGATTTAGGTTAAATCTAGGTTAGATCTAACACTCCCACAAGGTTTCCTTTACCTCAAATTAGCACAATCATACCAAAGTTGAAGATTGTAAGGAACATGATAAAAACACCAAACCCTAATATCAAAATGAAGAGGTGAGAAGATTACCTTGACCATAAACCCTTAGATAAACCCAAGATCACCAATCCTCTTCTATTTCATCTTGAAAAGCTTCAAAAAATGAAACCCTAGGTCCAAGAATCATCCAAATCGTTTCTTAAACGTTCAGACCCTATCCACGGCTTGGCCCACGACTTGAGGCGGTGAGGAAGCCCGCAAATGTTCCCCTTTTGACCACAGCGACTTGCGCGGTTTGTACCGCGACTTCTAAGCCACACACCAAACCACGGGAATCCATTTCCCTTGATTTTCTCCCATTGTCGCGCCTGATTCCATCCCAGATGGCTCAACTACAAAAAGGGAAATAAAACCTTACTAAACCTCGATCATAATGGTCATACGGTTAGGATAGTATGAGTTAAGGGTCTCCAAAATCATGGGTGTTACAATCCTCCCAACCTTAAAAGATTTCGTCCTCGAAATCCAACACCGACCAAATCTCCAATATCGCATTTACAAGATTGATTAGTCCTCTATCCAAAAGGGACCCTTCCACAATACATTTCCTCATATACGAAACCGATTACGTTCCATTTAAGGTTGTCACTGAATTTCTCATAGCGAGCCGCCACCAATCCAACCTCAATGTTCGATATATCATATTGATGGCGAGATGAACATCAAGTCCTTATTTGATCAATTTCCTATCATACAAATCTCGGTTGCCTCCCAACCTTAGGTTGTACATAATACCTCAAGAGTAACTTACGACCTTGACCAACCGTTTCCCCCAAGGGTACCCAAAGTGAACTTTACCCTTAAATACTTTTGAATTTGACAAGTCAAGGTCTTCTCAACATTCAATTTCTACTTAAGGTCCACCTCGACGTTCACACCAATTTCTCCAAAAATAATACCATGAAGGATTTATCGTCCTTTCCTTGACGAAATTCTTAACACTAGTTTGGTCTGATTCAACATAACGACAATTCTGTTCCTCTAGCTGACATAAGCACAACATCTATAAGGATTCTCTAAATTCCCTTAAACAACACATTGGTCTGGCGTTTTACCCGAAACGTACCATCACATTTTACAGATAGACAATTATCCCCAAACTCCAAGGTCACACAACTCCCATAATGCATTAACGCGTCGGTTGACAAATCAGTGAAAGCCTTGCCACTTACCGGAATACCGATGATCGATCCCCTAATTGCTAACGTCTAATCTCCTTAAAGTTACCACTTAAATCGCAATTGAACAAGATTCATCGAAAGTGCACCGAATCACTCCAACGGTTATTGGCCTAAAAAACGAACGTTAACACCTATCCTCAAAATAACTATCTGCAATGTGGATATACTACCAAATATTCCATTCCCAATTAGCAATGTTGATTCATAGTTGACAACTACTCATGGAAATAACGCCCCAAATCAAACAGCCTTACTAGCCAACTATAACATCATCGTTATTCACAAATACCTATTAAGGTGGTACACCATGGACACAAAGAATGTTTCCGTACCATTAACCCACAAATTCAAAACCAACCACACATAAGCAACCGCACAAGGTTTTGTCCCAAGGATTTATCGAAATGGAAAGATCATCACTTAATTAACTGGGAAAAACATGAATCTAACATATTAATCCTATATTCAATGCAAATTCAATCAAGATGATCACAATTACAAATTGAAATGATTTCTATTAATTTGAAGAACGGATACAGTGAAGCTCTTCTTTCTCTCTCTAGAACACATATGACTCTAACTATTACTACACGCTCAACACAGATCCATATCCCTATTTAAACAAAGGGACAAAACACTCAAGACACGATATGCGCACACTAGAGAAACATGCACACAACAAAACACTTACAACACTATCTTTGACTTTTTATTTCAAAAGACTTTGACTTTCTACTTGAGAGTTGACTTGAGTTTTGACTTGCTTGACTTTCTATTTTTCAGACCTTATGATCTTGTATCCAACAGATTTATGCTCTAACATTCTCCCCCTTTGGGTCAAGATCATCTTCTAAAAAGATTTTGCAATTCAATCTCCCCCTTTTGTTGATCTGTAGCAAAATAAACATTGAAACTCAGTTTCCCCTTTATGTTCAAAACAATCTCCCCTTTCTATGATAAATTTGTCTTCAAAAACTTTTGTAATCTCCCCAAAGTCTGTCTTCAAGAAGAGTAACAATCTCCCCCAAGGTTATAAAAACCTCTTTCAGACATCGGAAATAAATTATCTTCAAATTCAGCTCAGTTTGCTTCAGCAAATTGTCTTCAAAGAAAACTTCAGTAAAATTCAGCTCGTCTTCAGAATTATTTGAATTTGCTCTTTCAAACTTGCATAAACTTCAGCAATATTTGCAATCTTCAACAAACATTTTCAACGAACTATCTTCAAAACTTTGCATTTCAATTTCTTGATTACTTCTCCCCCTTTTTGATGAAATGGCATTGACATCATCAAAGTTTTCACAAGAAATGTCCTATCTGTCCTGACCAATGATATTTTCCATTGAGCCTTTGATTCACCGTCAATTCATAAATAATGTATTTCTCCGAATATTTTCAAATTCAGACGAAATATGAGTGTAACACCTGAATCAACAAATGAATCAGTTAGAAATGCCTGTCAGTAACACGAAGTCATTGTGTGTAACAAATACACATTGGAAAGGAGCTTTTTGATGTTCACTCCCCCACGTCTTCCATTCAATCATCAAATAACAAAAGTTTATTCTATGAACGTTTAGACAGAAAAACGAATTTCCTGTGTGTTCGTGCTTGTGTATGAAAGAATTAAGCACAGATGATTGCTTTGTATTAGGCTCAAAATTGTGTAAACCATTAAGACAACAACAGTTAAACACATACTCAATTGTGCATGATAGAAGTGCAAAGGTGGGGTAGACTTCCTTCTTTTTCAATATCCAGATTTTCCAAATGAAAATAAGATAGATTATATGTTGCGTCCCCTTGAGATATGAAACATCTTCTTTTTGAGAAGAAAATGAGTAACTGGTGGGGTTTTAAATCAAGTGTTGGCATGGGCTAGTTGCCTGTTTCAATGATGTTCACCAGAGAAGTGTGAAACACCATCAATATGGCTGGCCGACTCAGAAAAAAGTTCGTGCAGAGTTTGATTTTCTTTTACTTTGTTCTCTCACCCTCTTTCTTTTTAACATTGAGCTTGCTTCTAACCAAACTCTCTTTTTTTCATTTTACCTCATCACACCCACACTCATATATTTAGACTCCTCACTCTTCGATCAATCAAGGATTAACTTCTTGGGTAGGAAACACTGGTTAACGTGAATCGATAGAAGTTCTGTTAAGTTCTCACACAATGAACCCATGTAATCCTAAAAGTATAAAGTTGCTCAAGTTGGTTTAACTTTGCAGTTAAAGCACAAAATACATGTCAGATGTCTGTATGCTCATAGATGTAATCATGAAGATTTGAGCATTTTAAAAATTGAAGATATTTCAAAACAAGTATATTAAATGAATGAAATAAAGTCAAGAAACTTGTTTGAAAATCTAACATTATATGAAAAGATCAAATAGAATGATTTATCGATCAAGGCTTTGGTCAAGAATAATGGATAATGTCTATAAAAACAATTACAGACAAGTCTTGAATGAAATGTTTCGAAATGAATCAACGCTCAATATTCTTTGAATTTCTAACGGGGTGTCTTACCATCGAAAATTTGTTTCAATTTAGAGACATGGTAAGAACATTTCCAACATAATATTAAACCGGTGTGTGTGAATACTTGACAGTATATGGAAAAGATAATACAAAAGTATTTATCTTTGGAAACACACGGTTTGTATATCATTTAAGCACAAGTAAATGAAAACATTTAAAATCACACTTCTATATTCATGAAATCTTTTTAAGAATCAGAACTGATTTAAACATTTAAGAATATGTTTTCATACCTGAAAGTTGTCCTTCTTTCAGACACGTATGAGATTAAGATTAGAAATAAACCTTTTGCTCAGTCTTAAATATCATCAAGTCAGCTCTAAGTCATATATGATATAATCGTGTAAGCTTTCTCTCAATTCTGCAAAAATCACAAGTCTGTCAAAATAAAAAGCTTTATTCACATAAAGTAATAAAACGTTTAAAGTACTAGTTCCGATCAGATGTAATCCGAAATCATATTCCATACTCCTTATCTCTTATTTCCCCTGAAATTATGCATCAAAAAATTTATCAGTGATAAACATATGCAAAATTTATAAACTTCCCCTCAAATGTAGATTCTCTTATCATCTTCTCACACTCCACCTGAAATCATGAACAAACTTAAGTGCAAATATTTTTCAGATAAAAAATAAAGAAATGAAGAAAAATAACAATAACAAAACTTTAGTAGGTAATCACAGATTAAGTCTTGATATTTAACATACCAAGTTTTGAAACGAGAAAATTATATCACTTTTCATCAAGAGGCTTGGTAAACAAATCAGCAAGTATTTAAAAAATAAAGTTCGATTGTACCTTTTTCCAAATTATCTTTGATGAAATGATATCGGACATCAATGTGTTTGGTCTTGGTATGTTGAACAGGATTTGCATATATTGCAATTACGCTCTTTGAATCACATTAGATCGGAATCTTGTTATATGTGAAGCCATATTCTTGGAGTTGTGTTCTCATCTACAACACTTGAGAACAGCAACTCGTCGCAGCGATGTACTCTGCCTCAGCTGTTGATGTGGATACACAGAGTTGTTTCTTTGAAGCCTGACTCACGAGTTTATCGCCCAAAAATTGTATGTGACCCTACGTACTTTTCTTGTCAAGCATACAACCTGCATGGTCTGCATCTGAATATGCTGTCAGTTCAGAACCTGTATCCTTAGGATACCACAAACCAAGATCTGCAGAGCCCTTTAGATATCTAAAGATATGTTTAACTGCAGGCAAATGGGATTCTTTTGGAGAAGCCTGATATCGAGCACAGAGACATGTAGAAAACATTATATCTGGCCTACTAGATGTTAAATACATTAAAGAACAAATCATCCCTCGGTAGTTTCTAACATCGACAACTTTTCCTAAAGGATCAGTGTCAATCTTAGTTCCAGGTGCCATCGGTGTTCCAATAGGTGTACAATTTTCCATATTTAATTTTCTAAGAATATCGAAAATGTACTTTGATTGATTAATAAAGATCCCCGCGGAAAATTGTTTGACTTGTTATCCGAGAAAGAAATTCATCTCTCCCATCATACTCATCTGAAATCTTGACACCATGAGGTTGGAAAAATTCTTACAGTATTTTGCATTAGTTGAGCCAAATATGATATCATCCACATATATCTGAATTAAAATGATATTGGCTTTTTTCTTTTTAATAAAAAGAGTAGTATTGATCTTACCTTTAGAGAAGCCAGACTTGAATTGGAATTTAGATTACACTTCATACCAGGCTTGAAGGGCTTGCTTCAGACCATAAAGAGCTTTGTCCAGAATATATACGTGATTCGGCTTTTCGGGATTGACAAAGCCTTCAGGTTGGCTCTACCTTGCTCAGGAATGAATCATGCATAAACATGTTTAAAGTAGCAGACCTAGTTTGCACCGGTTTAGATGGATTTTCAATGATCAGATGTATCGGGTGCTCTTTGGTCCACTTGTGTTCATGAGGGAGTGGATTTGATGTAGATTGATCATGATTTTCATCTAAAAATCCACTTTCAACTTCATTTTGTTCAGGTAGGGGTGCAGTTAAAGTAGATGATACAGAAGCTTTAGTTGATTAGACATTGTTCGTCTATTGAGTATTCCTTACAGTGCAACCAACTGATTCAGCAACTTCTGGCTCTTCATTAATGTTCACAACTTCAACTGTTGGAGTAGGCGTTTGAATTGGAATCTCTTGCTGAACCAGGGAATTGGATTTAGTAGATATCTCTGAAGTGGTTGGATGATTATGCGTTGAATCTTCCAATCTGTCAAGCACAACAGGTTTAGTCACTTTAGTTCCAAGAAATTCATCATAAAACAATTCAAAAAATAATTCTAAATCAGATAAATGAGAATTAGACGATGACACTTCATCTGATTTCTTATCAGTAGGCACAGGTTCTGGACTGATCTGCCTAGAAGCTAGTACACTAGTGATAACGGGTTCTGATCTGTCTTGAATAGAAGATATTTCTTCATCAAATGTGACATCGATGCTCTTAACTACTATCTTGGACTTCTTCAGGTAAGCTCTGTAAGCTGCTGACGTTTGAGAATAGCCAATAAAGATGCCTTCGTCTGCCTTTGGACTGAACTTGTTTAAGTTCTCCTTGTCATTCAATATAAAACACCTGCATCCAAAAATATGGAAATGTTTAATGCTAGGTGTACAATTATTGAATAAAGCATATGGCGTTTTACCAAACCGACGGTGGATTATAGAGCGATTCTGCGTGTAGCAAGCAGTCGAAACAACATTGGCTCAAAGAAACAGAGGTAGATCGGATTGATCCAACATAGTACGAGCGGCCTTGACTAGCAATCTGTTACGTCTCTCTATAACTCCGTTCTGTTCAGGCGTTTTGGCAGCAATCTGTTGTGTCGTTATCTGTTCGAAGAAGCTTGACTGGATTTTTCAGATTCACTTGAGTGGTCTTTAGAAATGTGATGATGACTTCGGGCGTCTCATCCTTTGTTCTCAGAAATTTGACCCAAGTGTACCGCGAGTAATCGTACACAATCACTAGAACATACTTTTTGCCATTTATGCTTTGAGTACGCATAGGACCGCAGATGTTCTTGCCATTTATGCTTTGCAGCATATCCAAGGATTAACTTGTACTAGGTGCAGGTTTCGGCTTATGAGCGACTCTCTTCATCTTGCCATTCTCACGCGTTGCGCACAAATGTTCTTTCAAATACTTAAGCGCTGGAAGTCCTTTTACCATATTTCCCGTGACCAGTTTTTTGATGTAACCAAAATTCAGATGAGAAAGCCTTCGATGCCATATCCAACTTTGTTGCAGCGAGGCTTTTGACAGTAGACATACCTCATTGTCAGTCTTTACTTTTGACAGATTAATCGTGTAGAGGTTTGACTTTCTAGTACCGACCAAGAGTTCTTTTCTGTCTTTAGTACACACAACACATCTCTTGGTCTTAAAATTAACCTCTAGATCTTTGTCATAGAACTGTCCAATGCTGAATAAGTTTTGTCCTAATCTTTCAACGTAGCTCACCTTCGTAATCGTTACCTTGTCTTGAATAACGTCACCGTATCCCAAGATTGGTGAAAATTGGTCGTTACCGAATCGAATTGTTCCGCAATATTTCTCTGTACAATTAGATAATAAATCTCTCTGCCCGGTCATATGCTTCGAGCAACCAGAATCGAAGTACCACATATGACGGGTCTACACAGGAGAAATCACGAAACAATTGGTTTAGGTACCTATTTATAGATGGGTCCTACATTGTTAGCGCAAGATTTTGGCATCCATTAGTATATGGACCCTTTGATCTTTTGAAAAACATTTGAAGCATGAGAATGATATGAATATACATGATATGTACCAAACAAAACATCAGAATATTGCCGAGAAGCAAAATCATTTCGACGATAATTAGAAAACTTTCTAGCAGACGGAGATAATTGGAATAATTGCTTTATTGAATATTTCTTGTAAGAGATTACAAGTTTTTGTTTATTGAAAGCAACATTCTCAACTACATTAGTGTTCCTAGTAGTTACTCTATTACAATCAGGATCAGAATATGATTTCACATTCTCGTCAATCTTCTTCTTTGGTTGCCATTCGAATTTTTCTGTTTCATCCATCTTTTTTGGATTGTAAGTGCTTGTTTGTAAAAACCGTGTATCGGAACATGTTCTTGGGTTGATTACAAAGGATTCTGCAAAGTTACAGATCAATTGGACAAGTTTGGATAGATTTCAGATTGAAAAAGTAATTTTTGGGTCGACAAACGGAAGAACGCGCCAGATTTCTCAAACGCGCAAGTTCTTCGTCAAACGCGCAAGCTCTTCATCTTCAAACACGCAAGGTTCATCAGCTAGAACGCGCAAGTCAAAGGATTTATTTTGGTCTAAAACGCGCAAGGGTTATTTGCGAGTTCTAAGAAACTCGTTAATCAAGTCAGCGAGTTTGAAAAAGTGAGAAATTTTTCTAAGGACCAGAACACGCTAGTAGTGTTCAGCGAGTTCTACAAACACGCTCATCAAAGCTAGCGAGTTTGAAGAGGAATAGTGTTTTGCGAGTTCTTCAATGTGCGAGTTTGGAAGGAATAGTGGTTTGCGATTTTGAAACATCAGGAAATATTTCTAAGTGTTGAAACGCGCAAGTGAAGCTAGCGAGTTTTGTTCAAACGCGCAAGCTTCGACGTGCGAGTTTTGTAAACGTGCACGCCTCTGCGAGTTTGATCTGTGAGTTTGCTTGCGAGTTTATCTGCGAGTTTGCTTGCGATTTTCTCAAACGCGCAAATCTTGATCTGTGTGTTTCTCAGTCTGCGAGTTTAAGGACTTGCGAGTTCTGATACTTAGTCAAATTTTTCGAAATTTCTGATTTTTTTTAGATTTCAATTTTTGTTGTGATTTCACATTTTGGACTAACGATCAGTTCTAGTTTCTTATTTGATATATCTTTCAAACAGGTTTAAAGAAGATGACTTCCAAAGATGCACTTTCAATTGGCACCGATGTCAAACCTCCTGTGTTGTTTAAAGGAGAATATGAACAATGGAAGGACAGATTCCTGGATTTCATAGACCGACATGCCAATGGGGAAAATATTCTGGAGTCTGTCAGTACAATGTCCCCTCTTTCTTTGACGGTATTCTTTCCAAAACAGTCTTCAAACGATTATCAATCTCCCCAAAACTTTCACAAAACCCTTTTAGACTTTGGAAATAAATACTTTTAGACTTTTAGACTTTCAAAAAGGGGGAGAAGATAAAGAAATGTGTGATTCATAGAAATGTTAAAGTTGAAAGAAATGTCTGGAAAGAAGTGTTTGTATTGGATATGGAGAGAGATATTTCAGATTTGAAGTTTGATCAAAGTTGATAAGCGAAAGTTCAAAGAGTTTCGAAAGCAAGCAGATTTTGGAGAAAGTTTATTTGAAGAAAGTTGGA
This sequence comes from Arctium minus, assembly GCA_954870635.1. Lineage (NCBI taxonomy): Eukaryota > Viridiplantae > Streptophyta > Magnoliopsida > Asterales > Asteraceae > Arctium > Arctium minus. The sequence goes on along the minus strand of OX941090.1, from coordinate 67,296,091 downwards.
TAAATCATTCAGAGCTGAAAATGAAGACAATTTCTTTCAATGTCTGAAAGAGGTTTGCTTATAACCTTGGGTGAGATTGTTACTATTTTTGATGTGTAAAAGAGGTTTGCTTATAACCTTGGGGGAGATTGTGACTATTTTTGAAGATCAGACGTTGGGAAGATTGTTGAAAGTTTTTGAAGACAAAGCTAAAGAAGAGTTTCATCGTGTTAAGGGGGAGTTTGTATATCATGTTTATTTCAAAAGGGGATATTACAAGTGAAGATACATATTTTTCAAAGGGGAGTTATTCAATCGAGCTTAAAGAGAGAAGATCGCATTTGCTAAATCTTTTTGTAATGATCTTGATCCAAAGGGGGATATTGTTAGAGCATAAATATGTTGGATTCAAGATCATAAAGATTGAAGACAAAAGATCAAGAAGTCAAAGCTGAAAAGTCAACTCTCATCAAAGTCAAAGTCTTTTGTTAATAAAGTCAAAGTCAATGTATTTGTATTTTGTGTTTCTTTGTAATTGTTGTAGGTATAAATACCTTCTTGTCTTTGTAAATAAGTGGTAAGTAAGTTTGTGAGATGTACACACGAATTAGAGAGAGAGAGAGAGAGAGAGCAGATTAGAGAAGAGCTAATTGAATATGTTTCTAATGAGAGAGTCTAGAGAGAGAAAGTTGTGATTTGTAATCTTTGAGTTTGAAATCAATGAATATGATTTGTGATTCTCATCTTGAGTATTTGTTATTGATTAGAACTTGAATATCTGGGAATAACATTGTGATACACCTTTTTGGTTTGAAATAAGTGCAAGTGGTCCACCTAAAGAGGTTTTTGATTTTTGTTTAACAACTTCTTTTTTCTGTGCTACTAGAGTGCCATAAATGTCAGTCAATAACCATGATTCAAGATTTTGATTGGCTTGTATTGACATGGACAGTTGTGACCATTCTTCATTTAAACTTTTAAGGAAAAGAACATTGTTTTCTTCTTTCGTCCTCATAACTCCAAATTTTCTACATTTATTGATGAGAATGTTGAACCTCGAGTATGTTTGGTGTAAGGTTTATTCAGGTAATGCACGAAAATCATGATACTCATTGATGCATAGATTTCTTCTATTTTTCTGAGTTTGTAGGCCTCCTTCAAGTTGATTTAACAACTGAGCCCATATATCTTTTGCAGTTACACAAGAATCAAGTTCTTGGAAGATATCATTGGGAATGGCCATAATAAGTAATCTAACAACTTTTGAATCATTTTTCATCATGTTAGTTTCTTCATCAGTAAAGTTTGAAGTTTTCTTTTCATAGTAAGCATGTATTTCAGCAGTATCTGCTGTTGCTGGAACTCTTGGTACCAGCACCATTGGTTAGTGAGGTCCATCGTTCAAAAATCTTAAAAGATCCCTGTGCATACCTTCCAAGAAATTTACCATCCTAATCTTCCATTGAGGATATTCATCCCTTAGGAGTGTAGGAGGTTTTGTTAATGATCCAGCTGTATAAATGGCACTTATACTTGAGTTTGCCATTTTCTGAAGAAAAGATGAAGATTTGAAGAACTGATGTAACTGTGATCCAGCTGTCAACTAAAGCTTTTATATGAAGATCTTTTATCAAAGGATGTAACTTTGATTTACATTCAAATCTGGAGCATATGAAGTTCTTAATAAACCAAGGTTTATATGAACATGCACAGATTTCAAAAAGCTTGAATCAGTAAGATATAAATCTATCCGAGTATGCAGATATGATCTTTCTTTGTTTAGAAAACAAAGGAGGCTCTGATACCAATTGTCGAATCCCAGATTTAATCTTACAATAATGATATAAACAACAAGAATAATAACAGCGGAAGCAATATAGTTTAATATCAAAAGCAGATTCAAATATCACAGTTCATATAATAAAATAAGTAGAAAGAACAAGATCTTCTTTGAAATATATTCAATTGATTCTTCGAATACAAGATATCAAAAAACACACTTTTGTCAATGGAGAGATGGTCCTATTTATAGGACCATAAAATAAACAGTGTACTATCTTGACACAAGAAGCATGCTAGAACATTGACCTACTCTATAAAGTAAATCTTATCACTAAGTGACGTGTCATCTGTTCTTCAGTTCAACGTATCTTATCTTGATCTTTAGGGAGAACATATTCAGCGCTCTGAACAAGAGCTCTGATAAAGATATCTTTGATGTTTTCTCTTCTGAAGAGTTTGTTTCTGAACTGACTTCAGAGATAGACTTGGCTTTCTCTGTTGATGTCTATGAATATCTTCAGAGGAATACTTGAGTTATTTTCAATACTTTTACAATTCATAATTGGGGCTAACACATCAAATGAGGGACAAAGCTTCCTCTTACTATTCAAAACTCAATACACCTCAATATAGAATTCTATAGTTAACCTCAACAAATATAAACTCCAAGAAGATACAAGGACTAAACCGAAGTCGGGTGCTACATACCCTAATACAAGCTGCTCTTCACATAAGCCCAATGACAATAAAGTAAAACGTCTTTATATTTAAAATGTTGTTAGCCGACAATGGGGGAGACCCGTATCCGTTGAGAGTGGAGGAACACAAAAGTATGCCACTCATGCAACGTTAATCGCATGACACCTCACGATATAACAACCCAAGTGTCCCTGCGATTTCTTTAACAAGTTTCACCTCAAGTCAGTTGACCTTCATGAACATTCCGAAGAACTCCATCTTGAAGGCCCAACACACTTAAAGACTACCTCCCAAGCATTACTTCAAGCGACGGAGGTCCTAATGCCTACCTCCTCGGTAGCACCACCAGACTCAACCCTCCTAGTGCCTACTTGTAATGTTTATGGTCATAAAACATGGATACCGGAGTTCAACCCTGAAATACCCAATTGACCATCCAAAACCGACTGACTTACGTGCCTATGTATCCAATGCAACACATTCTAACATTACATGACTTCACAGGAATGACCAACGCACTTGAGCATGTAATAGACATCAATATGCAACACGGTGCATTAGCATGTAAACCATAAACGGGCTCTACACTTAGCCACTAAAACCGGAAAATTGTCCCTAAGACTCTTTTAAGTCAACACCGATCTAAAGTGCTCAAAACCCTTTTTGACCAACCAAGAAAGGTCCCAAATAATAAAAAGCAATCGAGTCACGTTAAGCAAACACACGCCCCAAAATACATGAATAAACTCCAACACAATTTAGATTGGGACAAATTACTTTCGAAATGATTTTATACCATTTACTCCTTCAAAACGTCTCATGACCCAAAATTAAGCATTTCTCCAAAACAAACACTAAAAATGACTATTAACCAAATAATCTCATTTATGCAATAAATCACCAAAACCATTTCATTTATGCCTCATTTATCAAAATGCCTAAAAATTCCAAATATGGTGTTTCACAAGATTTATAAAATCTTACCTGTTCAAGTAGCAAAACTCATCATAGCTTTCAACATCTATTAAAATCATGTACAACACATAAATACTCTAAAATAGACATTTTTGGCATGTACAACGTTTTCACAAATCAACTTGAATCCACCTTGATAGATTTAGGTTAAATCTAGGTTTACCCCAAATGTGAGTCTCCTTTGATGGAGACTTGGAATCTTCTAAGAATCTCTAATTGATGTTAGATCCAACACTCCCACAAGGTTTCCTTTACCTCAAACTACCAAAATCATACGAAAGTTGAAGAGTGTAAGGAAGACGATAAAAACACCAAACCCTTAGATCAATCCAAGATCACTAATCCTCTTCTATTTCCTCTTGAAAATCTTCAAAAAAAGAAACCCTAGGTCCAAGAATTACCCAAATCGGACCTAGGACGAAGGAGATGCAACCAAATGAAGAAAACCTCAAAAATCTCGATTCTTAAACGTCTAGACCTTTCCCGCATCTTGGACCGTGGCTTGAGGCCGCGGGAAAGCCCGCACGTGTTCCCCTTTTTATCACAGTGACTTATGCGGTTTCTTCCACAGCTTCTAAGCCACGCACCAAACCACGAGAATCCATTTCCCCCGGGTTTCTCCCATTTTCGTGCCCGATTCGATCCCCGATGGCTCCACTACAAAAAAGGAAATAAAACCTTACTAAACCTCCATCATAATGGTCATACGGTTATGATAGTATGAGTTAAGGGTCTCCAAAATCACGGGTGTTACATTCAATACTCGTAAATTTGGTCCATCATTTTTTAGATGAATTCTGGAACTAAAAAATTAGGTTACGTATCTGTACTGGTGTTTCATTTGGCACAAGTTAATGACGTATGGAGTATGTTTCTGCTGAAATCATGCAACGTGGAGTGATATTGGCCCCAAATATTACATATCCGAGCTTGTTTAGGTATGTAGAGAAAAGTTTTGTTTTAAACCCTTCTGCTGATATGATTAGGTTATCATACGAGTATTCTGGTTCAATATTTGAGTTTAGTGACAATGACAATGTTTTCACTTTCGTGGAATTTGTTGTTGGATCAAAGAAGTTGTCTACAATTTATGCAGTTATTGATCATACGTTGATCAATAGAAGCAATGTCAGGGTAGTTCCAACACTGGAAGATGCCAGAGGTAGTTCTAATCCACGAATTAGCTCTAATCCAAGAATGTATAACTACTCCCAAACCCATGACCGATACGAGACACAACCTGTGTGTGTTCCTCACCAGAATCAACATCCATATATCCCTCTATTTGTATCTCAATATCTTAAGCATGTGTATTCATTCCTATTGATAGTCTTGCGTTGCATTTCATATGCATTTTAGTTTGCATTCATGCATTTTAAGCCTCTTTTTGCTTACTTTCTCTTTTTATTTTATTGGGTTAACTACAGGTTATTTTGAAGTGATTTTATACACGTTTTGGTAAGACTCAGCATATTTCAGGTAAAGACTTGATACCCAAAGTTAATATCATAGAGTCGACAATGTCAAGGATAAACTAGGAGGGAGAAGAATGGGGAAGTCAAGAAGGTTAAAAAAGAGGAAACATGAAGAATTCTGAAGAGCATGTATGCATGTGATCATGCTAAAACCTACCAAAGTTGGTATTTTCAATCTTTACACTAAGCATGGGTGTGCGTGATTTCAAGGGGTGGTCATGGTCGTTGATAAGGGAACACCCGATTTTGTTATTTATGGTGGATATTTTTTGGGATATTTTGAAAACTATATTTGTTGATCCATGCTCTCTCAGTGATTTGATAAAGACCCTTTTCTACACTTAGTGAAAATTACGTTTAATAAATATGTATTAGTGTTTCATCATCAACGATCAAACTGAGTCTGTTCAGTTATCACTGATGATCTTTCTTGTAAACATTCATATGTATTAGTGTTTCACTATCAGCTGTTAAATATTGAGTATGTTCAGTATCGCTGATAGTTTCTGATGTAAACAGTCAAACATAATCCTTGAAGACAAGTTTCACGTCAACAGATGTTCATAGCTGAATCAAAGATGAAGATGCTGAACAAAGACAAATCTACTAGTGACCTGATGCGGATATCAGTGAAGCAAAGACAAATCTACACACGCGAAGAATCCTGAAGAAAAGCTTCAGTGATAGCTGAACTTCTTTGTATCTCTGAAGGAAGAGATATTCAGCGATCGATGATCACTTAGCTTATGACTCAAGTCTCTTTTGTCTTTCCCTTGCACACCCAGTACGATGTGTCAGAATGGACATATCTCTACCATAATTCGTACAACAACTATGTCCACTACACTGTTCATGATACGACCGAAAGCATGTCAACCAAAGTCAGACCCTCTCAACCAATCAATGAAGGACATGTGTAAAGTGCTCTGCCATGCATTTAATGGTTAGGGTATAAATAGAAAGATCAACTCCCCGTCTGAAAAGATCCCTAAGCCTTCATCTTTCTAAAATATAGAAACCCTTGTCTTCTATACTGTCAAATCTCCCATTCTCTATATTCTTGTGCAACCATCTTAGTGTTTCTTAAGTTTGTTTAGATTGAGTTCTACTAAATCTTATTCCGCAACAGACATGTAAATTGTGTTTGATTTATCAATAAACAATTTATTAAACTTTAAAAACTTGTGTTTGTATTCACCTCCCCCCCTTCTAAAAACTTGTTAAGCACCTTCGGGACCAACAAGTGGTATCAGAGCAGACTGTTTAATCTAATTAACAAGATCTTGCTTTATTCTCTTCCTTTCTATTCTAAATGGCACTTAACACAAGCACAAACTACTATGATAATGGTTCACTCTCTAAACCTCCTCGATTTAGCAAAGATAACTTTGCTCTCTGGAAGAATCGAATGATGCTATTTCTGATTACGTAGCAAATGGACCCTATGAACCTTTCTCAATCATAGATGTCGTTCCCGCTACTGCCACCAATCCTGCTGTACCTGAGCGTTATGCTCTTAAGGAGATAAGACAATGGAGTGATGAAGACAAAAAGATAGTCGGTCTAGATGCAAAGGCAAAAACCATTATCTCTATGGCTCTGTCTGATGAAGCTTTGCACTCCATCATGCATCTTAAAACGTCTAAGGAAATGTGGGACACTATATGTGTTCAATATGAAGGCACCAGTTAAATCCAATAAACTCGAAAGACTAACTTGGTAAGACAGTATGAAAGTTTTATTGCTGGTAAGAACAAATCTCTCTCTGACGTTCACTAGAGGATTAACTGGTTAATCATTGATCTAAGAACCGTGGGTAGGACCTATACTAATTCTGAGGTCATAACTAAATTCTTAGAATGTCTTCCTGAATGCTGGGACAATTATTCAATATGTCTCAAGCTGATAAAAGACTTAAATTCTCTTTCTCTCAGCACCTTATATGGAATATTGCTCATCTATGAGCAATCAAATCCCCTAAAGAAGAATCTTGTAAAAGATTCTAAAGACTCCAAAAGCACTCATGTTGCTTTAGTCTCTTCAGAGATAACTCCATCTCAGCTATCTACTCTGACAATCACTGAGTTAGATTCTGAATCTGAGGAACTATCAGATACTGATCTTTCAGAGTTTGACGAGTCCTTAGCACTATTGACAAACTCTTTTAAGAGATTTGCAAGAAAGAGCAATTTAAGAAGAAATAAGCCTCTCTCTCTCTCTCTCAATGACAAGCCAAAATCAACCCCTATTGATAAAGCTTCTGCTACTTGCTTTAACTGCGAAAAGATTGGATACTTTGCAAGTGAGTGCAGGTCGAAGAAAGTCTTCAAACCTTCTACCTCAAGAAGATCCAGCGATGACAAATACCTCAAACTGAAAGAAAATATCAAAAGTTGAAAAACTTTTAAGTGAAAAGGTAAAGGTCTCATCGTTGAAGAACATGAATGGGCTGAATCATAAGAATCAAGTTCTGATGAAGAAGAAGTCACTAATCTCTGTCTCATGGCCGAGATTAAAGAAGAAGTGGAAGAATCCCCATAAACTTCCATGAGCTATATATCATCTCAGGTATCTATCTCTACTAATCCTCTCTATCTGAAGCTGAGAGAAGTCGTGTTGTTGATGTGCTGACGATTGATCTATACAATGCTCTAAATGACAAAACTCTAGCTGAGAACAAAAACATTGATTTAACTGAAGAGCTAGAGAAATGTCATGAAAATATCAGAGAACTGACTCTTTTAGAGGAAAGTTTTAAAGATCAAGTCATTGTTAATGAAATCATCAGCATAGAACGCGAACAAGCCATCACTGCTTTAAAATCAGAAAATGCTACTGTTGATGGATGGTGCAAATCCTCAACAAAGATCACTGAGATTATAAGTGCTCAGATCCCTGCCAGTGATAGAAATGGTCTTGGTTTTTTTAAAACCACATGATGAGCCTAAAGAAGACAACTTCATGCTTATGTTTGGAAAATCCATTTTCCATCCTCAGAAGGCTACCAAGAAAGCAAAGTTGAAAGTGCCATCTAAACCTTCAGCAAATCGATCTTCTAGCACTGTAACATAAATCTTTGATCTTTGTCCTCCAAAGTTGAAGATTGATTTTAAGCCTATGAGATCTGAAGAATTGAATGTTCCTCCCAGATCTTATGCTAATGGCATTCTTGGAGTTGGCCCTGCTCATCTCAAATTCTCAAATACAACTACTCATGGTCCTAAAACCACCTTCAAATATAGAAAATGCTATCATTGTGGGTTTACTAACCATATTCCTAGTAAATGTCCAACTGCCACTAAAGCTGATTAAACAGCTAAAGTGAAGATGAATGCCTCAATGGCTGAGAAGGTCACCAAAGCTGAGAAATCGACCAAGGTGAAAAATACCACTAAGCTTAAGAAATTAACCAAAGTGAAGGTTACCACTGAAACTAAATCTTCATCTGCTGTGAAGATTGTTGAACCTTCCATCTCCACTAACGTTAAAGGACCCATTGAAAAGTGGCTACCAAACAAAGCTTAATCTTCCTTATGTTTGCAGGATTCAAAGGGCATCTGGTATCTTGATAGTGGATGCACTCGTCACATGACAGGACAAAAAGACCTGCTCACTGAATACAAGGAAGAAAAAGGTCCCTCAGTGACCTTTAGTGGAAATGAAAAAGGATATACCCGAGGGTTTGGTGTCCTCATCAATGGAACAACTACCTTCAAAAGAGTCACTTACGTAGACGGACTGAAGCACAATCTTCTAAGCATCAGTTAGCTATGTGACAAAGACTATGAAGTACGCTTTACCAAGAAAACATGTTCAATGGTAAATGAGAATGGAAACTTGCTCTCAGTGGTTTTCGTAAGGCAAATGTCTATGTAATAGATATGGACTCTACTACCACTTAAAACGTATGTTTTCTTTCTAAAGCCTCTTCTGATGTCAACTGGATATGGCATAAAAGGCTTTCTCATCTAAACTTCAAAACCCTGAATTCTCTCTCATCTAAGGAACTGGTTTCTGGTCTTCCTCATCACTCATATGCTAAGGAATCTCTATGTTCAAATCTAAACAAGTTTCCTCAGTGAAAAGTCCTCTTCAACTCTTGCATATGGATCTATTTGGCTCTGTCAATATCAAATCCATAGTTGGAAAGAAATATACACTTGTCATTGTTGAAGAATACTCTCGCTACACCTGGGTTATCCTTCTTCGCTGCAATAGTGATACTCCAGAAGAACAAATATCTTTTGTTAAAAAGATGGAAGTGCTGAATAATCTTACTGTTCGTTCAATAAGAAGTGATCATGGAACCGAATTCAAAAACAGTTCTCTAAACAATTTCTTTGAGAAAAAGGGAATTTCTCGCAACTTCTCCTCAGTAAGAATGCCTCAGCAAAACGGAGTCGCTGAAAGAAGAAACATAACTATCATTAAAGTTGCTAGGTTAATGCTTAACGATTCTCACCTCCCTACTCAATTTTGGGCTGAAGCTGTGAAAACTGCATGCTTTACTCAAAACAGATCGCTGATAGTAAAGCGATTTGGAAAGACATGTTGGTCCCGAAGGTGCTTAAACAGTTTGTAGAAGGGGGGGGGGGTTGAATACAAACACATAATTTAAAGTTTAATAAATTGATTATTGATAAATGAAACACAATTTACAAGTCTGTTGCAGAATAAGATTAAGTAGAACTCAATCTAAACAAACTTAAGAAAATACTAAGATAGTTGTACAAGAATATAGAGAATGGGGATTAGAGAATATAGAAAGCAAGGGTTTCTATGAAAGTTTAAGAATAGAGCACACTCTCAGATGGAGAGGTGATCTTTCTATTTATACCCAATGCATTAAATGAATGGCAGGGTACTTTACACGTGTCATTCAGTGATTGGCTTTGAGAGTCTGACTTTGAGAGACATGCTTTCGGCGGTATCATGAACAGTGTAGTTGACAGAGTTGTTGTACGAATTGTGGCAGAGGTATGTCCGTTCTGACACATCGTACTGGGCGTGCAAGGTAAGACAAAAGAGACTTGAGGCAAAAGCTAAATGATCATTGATTGCTGAATATCTCTTCCTTCAGAGATACAAAGAAGTTCAGCTATCGCTGAAGCTTTTCCTCAGTTTTATTCGCGTATGAGTAGAGTCGTCTTTGCTTCACTGATATCCGCATCAGGTCACTATTAGACTTGTCATTGTTCAGAAACTTCGTATTTGATTCAGCTATGAACATCTGTTGACGCAAAACTTATCTTCAGAGATTACGTTTACTGTGTTACATCAGAAACCATGAGCGATAACTGAACATGCTTAGTCTGATCGCTGATAGTGAAACACTAATACATATGAATGTTTATAAGAAAGATCATCAGCGATAACTGAACAGACTCATCCTGATCGCTTATGGTGAAACAATAATATATATGAATAAACGTAATTTTCACTAAGTATAGAAGAGAGTCGTTATCAAATCTCTGAGAGAGTAAGGATCAACAATCTCCCCCTATTTGATAATGACAAAGTAACTGAATAAATTTACTTTATAGTTCAAAATAATGGAATAATCAGGACTCATAACATACATGTCCCAATTACTATTTTGAGGGATCTTTTACAGTACTGATAGGGTTAAGTACTTCACTGAAATTTTCATGAATTCAAAGAATGAATTACAAGATATGAAAATATAAAGTACAAGTGAAAGACTAACTGCTGTAAGTATAACTAATAGATTACAAGAAATAGGAAGCTAATCTATCAGCTATCTAAAGAAGACTTTGGAGGATTGATCATATAATCAGGTATTTCTTCTCCTCGTTGCTTTCGATCAGAAGATTCTTGACTAATGATTTCCTTGATTGATCAAGAGAGGGAGAGAAGTCACGCCATAAGTATAATAGATCTTTGAGATGGCTGAGGGGACATATAGGAATTTCAGATACTCTTTGAAATCTGAGTTGTTCCTCATCATCTCTGAAGAATATACCAAAAGGATCTTTAATTACTTGCCCTGCAATATATGGACCACTAGGGGGCAGGGATAGATCTAGAACTGAGAGATCAGGAGGAGGACCGAACAGATCTTCTTTTGAGAACTTGATGGAGGTGTCGTTTCTTATTGCAGCGACATTCTCAGATGAGGAGTAGCCAGGCTTTCTTTTGAGTTTCCTTGGCTTAGGAGGAAGAGAAGATGGCACCTCTAATATAGCAGGGACTCTGTTGATGAGAGCATCATTTATCCCTTCAACATAGCCTTTGCAGGTTGACTTGGATTTCTTCAGCGCATCTTTGAACTCTAGCCATTCCATGTAGCCGAAGCTTTCCAGCTTTAAAACGAACATAGCCTTATAGCTTCCATCCACTCTTGTTATCTCTATCGTTACAGAAATTCGGTCCTTCTTCTTTTTCCTAAAGATGACAACGGCTATGATCTTCATTGGGTCGGAACGATAGTCGACTTTATGTTTGCACCATTCGACAGTGTTATCGCTGACCGCTTGTTCTTTTTAGCGCTCCTCTTCAATTTCCTTTAGTAGAGCAGCCTGGACTTCCACTGGATTCTTTTTCAGCTTTATGTCTTTGACTAGAGAGGACTGAACTGTCGGTCCAACAATACTTTATAACAAGTTCTTAGAAACAACACAATAAGATTACCAACCTGTTTGATATATAAAATAACGATTACAAGGTTGATCGATTAAGCTTTGCTTTGTGTTCTCTATGTTTTCTCTCTTTTACACCTTGATGTGTGTGTTTGTATGTGTGATAAGTTATCTGATCTTGAGAGACTAGAGATACACTTAAAATCTAGCAAGTGTGTTGAACATACTATCAAGATTAATATCTAGATATTAAATCTAGATATTATATCTAATATAAACTAGAAACTAAATAACTAACTAAGTTACCTTTAACTAACTATTACAATACTTTAACTTAGATATATAGATCTAAGTAAACTAAAACATATTACATTAAATTACATTGACATTTATTACAAATAGACATAGACTTTTATATCGAGAGTCGACGTTCCGGCTTTAGCTTCAGATTACGATCTTCAGATTGGATGATCTTGAATCCAATGAGACTGTGGTCTAACAATCTACCCCTTTGGATCAAGATCATTTATAAAAAGATTTATCCAATTCAGTCTTCTTGTTCAGCTCAGAAGATGCAATCTCTTTCTCTAAATTCAGCATGTCTTTAATCTAACAATCTTCCCTTCTGAAGAGTAGACGTGATTCTTGAAACATGTGATCTTTGCCATTTCTTGTGTAGTCATTCTCCCCCTTTTGCTGTTAAGTGCAACGACTTCATCAAAATTTGTGGTAAGAAATGTCAATTTTGCGGTTAGAGCCCCTGATTCGTCAATTCATAAGAGATTCATCTAGATCTTTGCAAATCCAGACAAATGTGTCGTGTAACACCTGAAATCAACTAATGAATCAGTTATCATGCCTGTCAGTAACACTAAGTCACTGAGTGTAACGAATACACATGGGAAAGGAGCTGTTTGATGTTGACTCCCCCAGGGCTTCCATTTAATCATCGAAACACCACAAAGGTAATTTCTAGAAACGTTATGACAAAGAAACTAAATCCTTGTGTGTTCGTGCTTGTGTTGAAAGAATTAAGCACGGATGATTGCTTATTGGCTCAAAATTGTGTAAACCACTGAGACAACAGTAAGTTAAACACAGACTCAATGTGCATGATTGAAGTGCGAAGGTGGGGCAGACCTCCTTCTTTTCAATATCTAGATTTTCCGAATGAAAATCAGATAGCATATGTGCTGCATCCCCTTTGAAAATGTGAAACACTTTCTTGTTGAGAAGAAAATGAGTAGATAGTGAGGTTTGATCAAGAGTTGGCATGGGCTAGTTGCCTGTTTCAATAATGTTCACCAAAGAATTGTGAATCACTAGAATGGTGGCTACCCGGCTCAGAAAAAGTTGGTGCAGAGTTTTGATATTCTTTTAACTCTGTTCTCACACGTTCTTTCTTTTAAACTTTTTGCTTTCTCTAATCACACTCATTCCTTTTCTATTTTCACACTCAATCACTAAGGATTAACTTCTAGGGTAGAAATCACTGGTTAAGGTGATTGCATAGAAGTTGTGTTATTTCCTAGCACAATGATTCCTTGTTTTCCTAGATGCACGTGATGCTCAGATTGGTTTAACTATTTCAGTTAAAGCACAATTTAGATCATGAAAACATTTAAAATACACTCCCAAAATATAAAATGTGATGAAAAATCGGGAAGTGTTTTGAACATTAAAAACATTGTTTTCCAATGATTGAAAGTTGTCCTTCTTTCAACCATATGTGAGATGAAGATATAGAATTATACCTTAACGTGCGATCTTACATCTCATGAAGCTAAGCTTTAAGTCATAGAAATATGAACTTGTAAGCTTCTCTCAAAAATTCTGCAAAAGTCTAATGTCAAGTCAAAGTAATAATTATTCACTTATAATGAAAAGACAAAAAGCAGTAAAACTTTTTAAAGTATGAGTCCTGATTTGAAATAATCAGAAGTCATCACCTTTTTAAACTCCCCCTGAAATTATGCATATGTAAATAATGTTAGTGAAAAACATAAACACTAACTTCTTCTCAAATATTGATCATTATATCTGAGAAATGCATAAAATTTCAGACATATATGTACTCCCCCTTGAAGGTTGATTTCCTCATTTGAGTATTGGAGTACAAACTCTTTTCAGCACGGAGTAAGGTCTTTTGATCTTTGAAGTGCGAGTCCTAAACTGTTGTGTTTAGAAGTCAATACTTCGTTGAAGTACGGGTCTTGAACTGTTGTGTTCAAAAGCCATTATTCTTCCTACTCCCCTTTGACAGTAGGTGCCTGCAACACAGGTTTAGTTTTCTTTGATACCCACTGGATTTGGGTCCATATGTGTTAGTTGCAGTTCGTATGGGGGTTACTGAGTAAGAACCATACCAGTAATGGTCACTTGTCTTATGTACAAGATCATGTGTACGACAATAAGAACAATAGAATTTCTTACTTGACAAACTGATTAATTTTTCTCTTGAGTAAACAAAATCAGGTTTACCTTTCAGCGCATTCTTCTTCTTGGCAATCGGCGTATGTACACATGACTTTTTACATTTCAGTTCTTCTTTAACTGGTTTCCTGTTCCATACCAGTTCAGCTTCTTCCTGGAAGCTTATTCTCCTTCTTTGTGTATCTGAAAAATCTTTATTCCTGTCATAGAAAAGATTAGTAGAATGAATCTGATTAGAAGATTTAACTGACCTTTTGAAAAGAGCAGTTTTCTGATGTGAGCTTGCGGCTGGTTTGTTAGAACCAACTGAATTATTTCTAGGTGAGTGGATTTTTGACTCTGGAGTCGTTCGCTCAGCCACCACCACCGTCTTTGAAATAATATCTTGAAGCTCTTTTACCTTTGAAGAATAATTGTCTCGTTCTTTGATAAGGAGCTCAATCTTCTTCTCAAATGCATACTTCTTTTTCTTCTCTGTCAGAACACTTTTAGATAATTCAGATAGCTTCTCTGTAAGCTTCTTTATCTTTGCTTCAAACATATTTCTATCTTTTTCAAAATCCTTCTTTGCATCCTTTTGTTCAGCTACCTTCTTCTCTTTGGCAAACTGATCTCTTTCTAATATGATTACTTTCTCAAAGTCTTCAACTTTTTGAGAAAGCATTAAACTTTGAAGCTCAATCACCTTTTTCTCCTCCACACCCTTCTTTGACAGATCTGAGAACTTCTTTTCAAACTCAGATATTTTCTTTTGAAGCTCAGAGTTCTCAGCTTCCAAAACCTTAACTCTTGATGACATATATGATTTTATCATAATCTTAGCAATATGTTCCCATAACATCTTTCCTGTAGCCTCTTCACGTTCTAGTGTAAAGAAGATCTCGTTTGAAATCTCCTCTGTTATTCCTTGCAGAATAAACGTTTTGGCCAAACTGTCAGCTTCATATCTTTTTCTTTGCTCATTTGTGTATTCATTAAGATTTAATGGGAGCTCTTTTTCTTCTCTCTCACCATTCTTCTTTACAAGAGTAAACATTCTTCTTGGAACTATCATAATTCCTTGTTGCAGAGATTTTCTGATGAATACACCCAAATCATGTCTTTCAATGAAGTCCATGAACTGATCTTTCCACTGCTCATACTCTCCTCTGAAGAGTACAGGTGGTTTCTCATCCATACATATTGAAGAAGCTTCGCTTGATGTCATCCTGTTTAATTTGATGTGCAAAAAGAACTGTTTGATTTGACCGTTAGTACAGATTAAATTTGATCACACAAGAAATTTTGTCCCCCTAGGCAGACTTAGCACGGGGGCCCTTGCGGGGGTATGGGGGCAGCTCCCCTAGAGAAAAAATTTACGACTAATAAAGACCCTATTACAGGTTCGAAAAGTTCTCAGAAAAATATTCTAAGTGAGATTTGCGATTCTGAGCTATGCGGGTCTGAGGTATGCGGGTCTTTGAGGAATGCGGGTCCTTTGAGAACCGAAAAGTTCAGCTTTACGGGTGCTTTGGGACCCGAGTTTTTGAGGATTGCGGGTCCTTTGAGAGCCGCAAAGTAAGGAATGCGGGTCAAGTGGGAACCGAAAAGTAAGGAATGCGGGTCAAGTGGGAACCGAAAAGTAAGGAATGCGGGTCAAGTGGGAACCGAAAAGTAAGGAATGCGGGTCAAGTGGGAACCGAAAAGTTGAGCTTTGCGGGTCACTTGGGAACCGAGAAGTTGAGCTTTTCGGGTCACTTGGGAACCGAGAAGTTGAGCTTTTCGGGTCACTTGGGAACCGAGAAGTTGAGCTTTTCGGGTTATTTAGGAATCGAGAAGTTGAGCTTTTCGGGTCACTTGGGAACCGAGAAGTTGAGCTTTTCGGGTTATTTGGGAACCGAGAAGTTGAGCTTTTCGGGTCACTTGGGAACCGAGAAGTTGAGCTTTTCGGGTTATTCAACCTCTGGAATGCGGGTGTTCGTCCTGAACTTGCAAAATTCGTCTAAATCTTTGTTCCTGCAATGATTAGCACAACCAAACACTACCAATGTGTCTAGAATCACTTCTAGAACTGAATGTAAGCACTCGATCTCACTAAAACACTCTTTTTCGAAATAAGATCGATGGCACAGTAACTTACCCACTTCGACTGTTTTCACGTAAAATCACCAAATTGAAACTCGATTTAAGCTTAATAATGAAATCAAATAGCAACAATTCGATCTAGCATGTAGTACGATCACAACCTGATCGATTCTAACACCTAAAACATTCAAAATCACAAACTCGATTTTCTTGAAGAACACAGAGACGTTTTTCTGAAAAACTTGTTTGATCTTAATCAGGCTCTGATACCAATTGTCGGTCCAACAATACTTTATAACAAGTTCTTAGAAACAACACAATAAGATTACCAACCTGTTTGATATATAAAATAACGATTACAAGGTTGATCGATTAAGCTTTGCTTTGTGTTCTCTATGTTTTCTCTCTTTTACACCTTGATGTGTGTGTTTGTATGTGTGATAAGTTATCTGATCTTGAGAGACTAGAGATACACTTAAAATCTAGCAAGTGTGTTGAACACACTATCAAGATTAATATCTAGATATTAAATCTAGATATTATATCTAATATAAACTAGAAACTAAATAACTAACTAAGTTACCTTTAACTAACTATTACAATACTTTAACTTAGATATATAGATCTAAGTAAACTAAAACATATTACATTAAATTACATTGACATTTATTACAAATAGACATAGACTTTTATATCGAGAGTCGACGTTCCGGCTTTAGCTTCAGATTACGATCTTCAGATTGGATGATCTTGAATCCAATGAGACTGTGGTCTAACATGAACCTTGAGAGTTAGAGAAGCATCTCTTTGATAATCGACAATCAGTTTCTCAGCCCTAACAGATTCTTCAATTTCAACTTCAGTCAGGAAGTCTAGTTCTTTAGATGTTATTTGAAGAGGGACCTTCAGCCGTTGACTCTCTAGATGAGAAATATTCTCTGTTCTTCTTTTTAGCTCATCCTCAGACCAATGAGATGGTCTAGAGGGCCTTCCTGGATGGTGCAGGGCTTCTTCTTCTTCATATTCTTCCTCAATCTCATTTAAGGAGATTGGGATTATTGAGTCAGCAGCTATGGAAGCTGGGATTATTTGTAGTTCCTTACCCTTAAACAGGGGAGAGAACTGTCTGGTCAGAAAATAGATAAAAGAAGTTTGTATTTGTTTGGGAAGATGAAAGATAAAGGCTAGAAAGAAACAGGGGTTGGGGATTTATAGAAAGATATAGAGACAAGTGAAAGGCATACCTGAGAAGGATTCTCCTCAGATAGTGAAACTTTATTCAGGCTTCCCTCAGCATCTGTACCCTTAGATTTGCTTTGGGAAGGGGTTTCTGAAGATGTTTCTTTACTCCCCCCTGTTGTGACAACTTCTTTCAAAGTTATCACTGATGATGTGGCTACTGCAGAAAACCTTAAAGATTGGTCTTCTTCATCGTCATCATCATCATCTTCTCGGTGTTGCTCTTTATCTTCATCTTGAAGATTAAGATCTTCATCTTCTTCATCCTTCTCCTCTTCTTTTTCATCTACAAAGACTTGATCGTAGGAAGAAGATGGAGGGGCTTTGTCAGCAACCTTCTCCCCCTCAACATGAGAGGGAGGTTCTTCCGTTTGGACTTCAGCAATAGCTTCCTCATTTTCTTCTTCGTTCATATCTTTCTTGAAAATGTAATCCCAATCAATCAAGATTCAATAATATGACATTCAATGTTTAGAGAGAGAGTGTAGAGAGAGAAAGTCTTTTGTATTCATATGTCTGACAGTGAATGCTTGGTTTTCAGATTATTACAAGGCACAAGCTATTTATACCCATATGCTAAAACACCAAGCTTAAGTACAAAGTAAATGAACTCTAAGATTGACTTTGCTAACTTTGACTTAGAAAGACTTTGACATTGTTGACTTTTCTAGACTTGACTTTTGACACTAAATCTTGGATACAACTTATACACAAACATTCTCCCCCTTTGTATTCAATATTTAATAAAAATTTGACACTAGTCTTCAGTGCTTGATTCTTCAATCTTTAACTTTGACGACTTTGAACTTTGAAGCTCTTTCTGAAGTTGTTGAAAAATCTTGAAAAGTGTTTTGCACTATGAATCTTTGAAAATCAACAAGTGTTGAACAAGCCTTTGAAAACTTTGAAAAGCATTTGAAACTTCTTTAAACTTCTTTGGAATCTTCAGGAATCTTTTGAGAACTTTGAGGAATCTTTGATCTTTGTATTTTCATCTCTTTGATCTCTTGACCGTCTTCGGAAAAACAAACTTTCTCGAATCATCTTAATTTGGATTTGTCTTCAGAATCTTTTGAGAATGATTTCTTTTCATCTGATTTGAACTTTCAGAAATTCTCCACAAGTCTTGACTTTATAACTCTGAAATTCTTTGAAATTGATCTCTAAAGATTTCTCCCCTTTTTGATTATTGTGAACATCATAATCATTAAAACTTTCTCAATTTCAACACTTTCTTTGAATCTCCCCCTTTTACAAATATTCTCCCCCTTTGAGATGCATTTGACATTCTCTGCACTGTGATCTGAATAGCTGAATCATGAACTGTATATACCCGAATCTTTTCAAATTCAGATATAATGAACGTTGTAACCTTGATTCAACAAATAAAACAGTTAGGAATGCCTGTCAGTAACACAAAGTTACTGTGTACAACGAATGTACAATTTAAGGAGCTGGTTTGATGATGACTCCCCAGGACTTCCATTCAATCATTGAAAAACACAAGGTAATACTATGAATGTTCTGACAGAAAAACAAATTTTATGTGTGCTCGTGCTTGTGTATGAAAGAATTTAGCACAATAATTGTGTTTAATAAGGCTCAATTTGTGTAAACTGTTGCGACAGCAACAGGTATTACACGGACTTAATGTGTATGAAAGAGGTGCAAAGGTGGGGCAACTTTTCTTCTTTTTCAATATCTAAATCTTCCGAGTGAAGACTAGATAGCAAATATGCTGCGTCCCCAAAGAAAATGAAACATTTATTTGTTAAGAAAGAAACGAGTGGCTGGTGGGGTAATTGCAAGAGTAGATGTGGTTGCCTGATTCAGAAAGTGGTTGGTGCAGAGTTTTGATATTCTTTTAACTCTGTTCTCATACCCTCTTTCTTTTTATCATTTAAGCTCACTTCTAACCAAACTCTCATGTACCTTTTTCCGCTTCACACAATGAGAAAAACTCAACCGGATGAGTTATCTCCCCCACTCTTTGATTTTTACCCCTCACCCTCAATCACTCTAGGATAACTTCCTGGGTGGGAAACACTTGTTAACGTGAATCCATGGAAGTTCTGTTTAAGTTCTCACACGAATCCCATGTAATTTGTTCTAAAAGAATGGTTGTTCAACAATTTAACTTGAACAATTAAGCACAAAAATGTGATAATATTGTCAAAATGTATGCTCATTAAAAATAAGAATGAAATTTGAGCATTTGAACTTTGAAGATCTCTCAAAACAAGGATATTGAATGAATGAAATGAAATCAAGAGAATTGTTTTGAGAATCTGACAATGTATCAATCAGATCAAATGAAATGGTTAGGGTATCAAAGAATTGGATATTTTGTTTATATGAACAAATATAAACAAGTTAGCAATGAAAGCACAAGATTAGAAATAATGATTGATGCTCAACAACATTTGAAAGCAAACGGTAGTATTACCATAGAAAAATTGTTTCGTTATGAGACATGGTAATAACAATGTCAAATGAAGGACGTAACTGGTGTGTATGAATACTTTACAGTATATAGACAAGATAATACACAAGTATTAATCTTTGGAAACACACGGTCAGTTAAACAATAAAGTTCAACAATGAAAAACATTTAAAGTCACACTTCTTAATTCATGAAATCTTATGAGAATAGAGAAGTGGTTTGAACATTTAAGAAAACGTTTTCATGCTTGAAAGTTGTTCTTCTTTCAAACAATCAAAGATATAGATCAGTAGATACTTACCTTTAAGCTCCCCTCAAATCATGATAAAATGATTTAGGTCAGATAAGCTCCCCCTAGATATTTTCAAAATATCCTTATCTTACATAATTAAGAATGGGTCCTGATCTGTCATGTGATCAGAAGCCATAGTCTTTACATTAAAGTTCGGGTCTTGAACTGAATTATTCAAGAGCCATTATCTTTGACATTGAAGTCCGAGTTCTAAGTTGTAGTACTTAGAAGTCAAACATCTTTCTCCCCCTATACATGTGGTACCTGTGAAACAGATTTAACAGACTTTGGTACCCACTAGTATTTGGGTGCTGGTATGTTAGATTTAGGAATCCACCTCTCATTAGATTTATATCTTTTAAAATCAGAAATCTAAGAAGTTCAAGTTATCAAAATCAGCTTCTGTAAAGGTACTGATCTTCATATATTTTCTTTGAACAGTGAACTTTGGGTAGTGGACATTTAGAATCTTGCCCATGTGAACATTTTGGATTTTCAGAATCTCTTCTCTTTTGGCAAATGGGGAAAGTCTGCTCTGAGTTTTCATGAATTTGATGTAGTTGGCCTGATAAATCTTGTCTCTATCTCCAACACCATAAAAATTTTCTTCATCAATTGGCTGCAGAGATGAAACAAAGATTTTGGTTGTCTCTTCCAGGAATGGTACTTTGAGTGACTTTCTGATGATCTCAATAAACTTCAAAGAGTCTCCCTCAACATCATAGCCTGTATAAGGAACAGAACCAACTCTAACATCTCCCTTGAAATTAACCTTCCCTATATCACTGAATTCATAAGAGATGAGCTCTTCTGCTTACATTGATTCTATTTCTGGACCATGGGCTTTTGAAAATTCTTCCACTTCCATTCGAGTGACAAAAACAAGATTTCGATTTAACTTTATAGAGGCTTCAGCTACACTTACTATCTTTGAGCTATCAGGGTTCCGAATGTAAGGAAGTACATTTGCTTTGGCTCTGCCTTCTTCTTCCTCTTTTCTTAGTTTAGATTTTGCTTCTCGGATTAACTGCCTTTCCTCCTTTTTTCTTTGCTTTCTTTCTTTGTACAGTTTATCTCTGAAATCTTGGATATCAACTATTATTGGTCTCTCTTCTTAAAGATCTTTTGACTTAGGCTTTGGAGTAGGAATTCTTGACCTTATAGACTTCCTAGGCTTGTCAGCTTTTGGTTTTTGCTTAGGTTGATCGGCTGGTTGGTCAGAATCAAAATCTTCAGGTAAAGGTAGAGCAATCCTTTGCTCAGAAGCATCTAGATTTTCAGGGACAGAAAAATTTCTTGTGGGTGAGACTATTGGAATAGCAGTTAAAATTTCATCTTCATCAAACAATCTGTAGGTCGGTGGAGCATAATCAACTGTAATAACAATCTGAGCAACTTCCACAACTTTTGCTTGATGAACTGGAAAGGTTTGATGAAGATCTACAATCTCTTCATCTTCACTATCAAGAGCATCAAAATTCTCTTCTAAGTTTTCTCCAAATAAATCATCCAGCACATTCTAATTCTGACCCAAATTTCCTTGAGCAATAGCATTCTGTATAAACTCTTCAACTGTAACTGAATTCTCAGGATCTGAACCATCATTCTGAATATTGTGATCAATAACGTCCATTCCTTCGTGCTTTACTCTCCAGTAATCGTCATACCTAGCAGCAGCTTGCTCATCATCATCACTTGCATAATCATCTAGGTTGACAAAATTTTCAGCTGTGACTCCCAACATTTCCATAACTTCTTCAACTGTGGCAATCGCAGGCTTTCCAACCCTTGATTCCGTATTATCATAGATCATTAACTCCAATTCAGCATGTGGAGCATTCTCATCCAACATTTCCTGTTCTGACTGATCTCCATGAACGGTTTCAGCTACTTCAGTCCCATGCTCCTCAACAGTAACAATAACAGTATCTTATGCAGTTTTCAGTCTCTTATTCATCTCCCCCTCATGATCTTGATCAGAATCACGATCATGTCTTTTCGTTAAAACTGCATCAGATTGAGCATTGAAAGAAAGTTGTACTGTTGTGGTTAGTTCCTGTAAGAGTTTCTCCACTGAATCATTGAACTAGTTGAACTGAGATTGTGTAACATAATCTACTGGAACTTGAGGAACAATTGGTTGGGATTGTTGCCTCAGTAATTCAATAAGATCTACTTCGGTTTGATCTGCTGGAGCGTCTGATAACAACTGAGCCAAAAGTAACAATTGAACTGGTGGTGGTTGTGGAACTGATGGTGGTGGAAGTGGTTGCTCTGGCTCCTCAACAACTGGATGTTTTCCCTTCAGAATTCTCATCACCTTCCCAATTTCCTCCTCAAACTTTTCAGTTGCTTTACTCAACTCCAACTGAAACTTCTGTGATAAAGAGTTTTCAACGACCTTCAGGGCATCATTGAGAAATTCCCTTGAAACGAATTCGGGAAAGATAACACCAGGGCTACTTAATATTCCCGTTGACACAACTGCTGTAGATCCAACAGTGTGGCATGTGTTCAAAGCTGGCATAGTGTTAGCAATGACAGGACTTCAACCTGATCCTCGTAGTCCGGACTGCGGAGCTACTAAAGGTGTTCCGACTGGGTCACTAAGACGACCGGTGGTAGCAGATATAAATGATTGTGTCCTAGGAATAAAAACAGATGTAACAATTGGCTCTAGACCTACTGGTGCACTGAAAGAAGTGGAGCTCGGGGGCAGTTGAGCTCTTGTTTCAATACCTACCATTTCTGAGTGAAAGGCAGATAGAGTTTGTGCTAAATCCCCGTGTTAAGATGAGACTACAGCCTGTTGAGAGGCAGTAGAATGGCTGGCTGAGGTGTGCATATGCATAAGTAGACGACTTATGTCTTGTACATCCAATTGCAACACATGCAATGGAGCACGAGATGTGGTTACCCTTCTGGATTGGTAGGTTATGTTACACTCACCCTCACCATATTCTTTTGCTTCAACCTTTCTCAGTCTCACACTTTATAAATTTTCAACTATTTCTCCCTCAGATCTCCTTATATCCCCTACTACTTGATCAATCTCCATATCAGCAGAATTATGTACCATGTCCTCATGGTGTAGAGATACATCTTCTAAGAATGCAAAACTATCTTGAAGATTCTCATTGTGAAAATCAGCTGCATCAAAATTAACCTCTTTAGTATGATCAGAAGTAGCTGAAGGTACAGTATCAGTAGAGTTTGCATGCCTATCCGACTAAGTATCAGAATTTATACCTTCATCAGCTATCGTTACCTGAGGACTAGATTGACGAAGAATAGTCCTTTCAGGTTCAGATGTGTGAACCTCTAGATGTGTGGCATCTTGTGTCGAGGTCCTCACAACTTCAGGTATAATATTCTAAACCCCACCAGTTCCCCTCTCAGAACTTTCCCTCGTCTCTCCCCGCTCCTGAACCCCCGTGGATTCAAGAACCCTCACCGACTCCACTCTCCAAAGGGTGTGAGTCCTGGGTAGGGATTACCGGTTCTGGTAGTCCCATAGACTCTCTATACGATACTACAAACTCGGAGTTCAGATTGGCATAGGCGAGCAATGCTTGAGGAATTGGCATGGAATAAGTAAAACTCTTTCTCTGCTTTTGTAGATATTTCATCTCAAATTCCGTAGCGAGTTCATGCTGAAGTCGTTTAGGAATGTCTCTGTTTGATCTGATCATACTGCGGATTATCAGCTGTAAGAATCTCTGATAAGGAACATAGATCAGACTCTTAGAAGTTCTCTTGCTTAGCACTTTCTCATACAATTCTGTCCAGAATGCAACTGAGTAGTCAACGTGTAGATCGTACACGACTGCATAGAACAATCTCAGCGTATGCATATTGGTATTGTCTAGACCAGAATTTCTTGATGTAAATCACCGATTAAATACAGAGAACAACTGGTAGTAAAAAGGAGGAAGATTAGTCTTCTTGAAATCACTAATCTTTGCAAGATCACCAGTATATCCCAAGACCAGAATGCCAGCAAATACTTCAGAGTCTAAATGGTATGAATCAAAAGTTGTTTGTCCTTCTCTTGAATTTGCCTCCGGTAGATCCAAGATCCATCTTAACCTATGATAAGTAAGAAAAGATGTAAAGTTGTCTATTATTAGCCTGAAGTACTTGTTCGTCTCACTTTCAACCACGTACTCTATTGTTTTCCAGACTTGCTGAAGATAAATCAGTGGAACAGCAACAGTGTCTGTGAGAGCATGAGATAATGAATGGCCTTTCATAATCTCTATCACAAGTGGTTTGACATTCAGAGATATTGAATGGACTTTCATGGTGATTGTTGGGATACAACTCTAAATACTCATTCTCATTGATGAAGGCTTGATTTGGATCTTGACCAATTTCTGACTGGAAATGAGATCTGGAGGAAGGCATAAGAGTTTCCCTAGAGGCATGTGGGTCATGCTCATCCATGTGAACACTTTGATCATGAAGGTGTTCATCTGCCATTGATTATCTGAAAAATTGAAACAAGTTTTGGATAGAATCCAAAAAGTTAGTCAATAAGCCCAAAAATTTTGTTTTTCAGAAAAACCATTTGATACACACAGTATCAAGTACAGAAACAAATTCTACTTTGAAATATCAGAACAAATTAGTACAGAGAGTTACATGAAAACAAAAATGTAACTTTGAAAGAAAATGAATAAAAGATGCCATTATCAGATTATCCCGCTCTTTGTCATTATCAGATGGGGGGAGTTTAGTGGTTTAAGGAGTAGCTTTAGCAGTTTCCAGGGATCGGACTTCAGCCTCCAGATGCTCTAGACGACCTTTAATCACAGGGATGTCTGAAGTAGCTTGATGAATAAATTCAACAGCGACATTCAGAGAAGTGCGGTCAGCCTCTGTGAAAGAAGGAGGGAGCGTCGGAGCTGGTTTATTCAACTTTTGAAGGACTTGTTGTAGGATTGAAGTGCAGGAATCGATCTTTGCAGATAAACCCTGGACATCGTTGCTTAGAGTATCAACACGTCCTTGAAGGAGTTGAGAATCCTTCTTTACTTTGACAAGCTCTCCCTGAAGAGTTGAGATTTGGGAGGCTTCAGCTTTGGACGAGCAAGTAGCCGTGAGTTTCTTCTGTTCTTCACCAACGGTATTGACAGCGTTGGTGGTTTCGTTGATGAAGGTGGTGAGAGATTCCACCTTGACACCTAAACTGTTGACATGAGCGTCAACAGTCGCCATATTAGGACCTGAAATAAAAGTTAGCTTCTGAGTAACAGGCTTATATGGAGAGATGGGATTTGTATTTGAGGGGTCAGGTATACCTGATGGTTCAAACATATTGAAAAATTGCATGTCTCTTTCAAAGGTTTGAGCATCAGGTCCTAAGAATGCAACTTAAGGTTGTTGCATAAGAGGAGGGTTAGAGGCCAAAGAGATGGGAGGACTTGTAACAAGGATAGAAGAAGTTGGGAGCTGGGTAGTTACCTTAGTTGTTACTGAGATGGGTGGTTGCATCTCTGATGTTGTGACAGCGACTGAGATCGCTGGCACGGTTGATGATGTGATAGCTGAGGATGTGGAGGAGAGACCCACGAAATCATCTAAGGAAGTTTGACAAGAAACTACCTCAGGCATTGAACTAGTGGCGATGGTCTCCTTAGTCAATTTGGCCTTCTTTGAAGGACCAGAAAGACTAGGTGACGATCGTTTTGAAGCGGTTTTATCGGCAGGGTTAGCTGGAGAAGAAACCTCTGGCGCGACCGCTGAAAATGAAGAAAGTAGAGAGAGGCGAGAGTGTAGAGTAGAGATACTTACCTTGTTGTCGAGCGGTTTGACCTCCAATCAACGCTGACCCACTTTGGCGAAAGTATCATCAAGGTTAGTGGGGTAAGAGTCAGGGTAGAGAAACTTTAGGTATTCACAGATGAACCGTATGTATGGGATCTTGGGAACCCTCTCCTTCTTCTCTATCTTTGACTTGAGATCGTCAAAGATAGAAGTGACATAGTCAAAGTTCTTCCCAGCGTTGACCGAGTAATCCATTTGGACTTGAACTTTGCTTGCCTGATCAAGTGAACCACTTTTCCCACTCATACATTAAGTGAAGGGAGAAAAGATGAAATTCAGTTGAGAAGTCATGTTTGCCTTCTTGATGAGAGTCAGCCGCTTGTTGGGTATGGTCGATCAGGGCTTGTTGTCCCAACAATATTCCATATCATCTAGAAATTGGATGAGTTCAGCATCAGTTGGAGGAGCATCAAATCCCCTCTTTGGTTTGTCAGGAAATCAGAGTGATTTCCTTAGGCTGAGAGCAGTCATTATGCCCTGTCCTAAGTCAGTGCGGAAAGATAGAGCAGGAACCAGTTCACCTTTCTTGTTAGGAATGGTGGTTTCATCAGCTGTGAACCAAAACGGTTGGAGAAGCGTTTTGGATGGCTTATGATCCACAATGAGGGCGTAAACAATGCAAGATTGCTTCAGGAACTGGGCAGCTTCCACTAGGTGTGGGTATTTGACACCATCGAAGTCCAAGCGTACAAGGTGGTTGTTCTTGGGGATTTCAGAGTCAGTGATAGAGAACTTAACTGTCTTCAAAGCAACGAGAGCTGATTGTGCCATTTCTGAATATGGAAATAATCGAGAATAGAGGGAAAAATTTAGAGTCTAAAAATAAAGAAGTTTTTACCAGTTTCTATTTAAAGAAAGAAACGTAGAAAAAACCAAAATATTTGAAGATTAAAACGTTGTTATTGTTTGAAGAATGAATAACAATATGAAAACCAAGGGGTTTGAATGAATAAAATCAAAAAGAATGATTTTAGTGAATATAAATCTTATAAAAATCCATAATGATGGAACATAAATAGGATTTAGTAATAAGATTTAAATAAAAAGAAGATCAAACTAACCTATTGATCTTGAACGAAGATAATGCAAATGCTTGAAGGAGGTGTTTGCTTGAATTTCCGCGAGAGAGAATTCTTGTTTGAGAAGATTTTCAGAAAGCGTAAAACGATACGAATGAAAAAAACATTCTTTTTATATGTTTGAGAGTGAGAGAGAGAGAATGAGGCGGGAAAACAAATGCTCATCATGACATGGACACGTTTGATGAAGTTTATTGGATGGAAGAACAACGGGCGAACGTGTCAGAAAAAGGCATGTCGTGGATTGTCGGTTCAAATGATGTCATAGGATAGAGAAAAACGTTTCGTTTGTCCTTTTCAAAATTATCTCTGAAGGAAAGTTAGAGATAGGTTTTCTTTTTGAAAGAATCCCTGATGAGAAATATCAGTGATTGATATTTCTTTAAAAGAAAAGGATCGCTGATGAGAAATATCGGCGATAGATTTTTTTTATCAAAAAACTTTTAATCATTTGAAGAAAGATCAGTGATTAAAGTTTTTATTTTTGAAAAACATCTTACTAAATGAAAATTCAATGATTGAGTGCAAGAGAACATACCTAAGAGTCAGACATTTATTCAGAGATTAAGTGATAAAGGGGAACTGACATAATGCATGAACGATGATGATTTACTCTTCAAGATTCAACATTCCAATCTCACTGATGAGAAAGTTGAACCTTGTCTCATCAATAGGTTTGTTGAATAAATCAGCAAGCTGATAGTCAGTGGGTATAAACTAAAGTTCAATATAACCATTCATCACATGATCTCTGATAAAATGAAATTTGATCTCTATGTGTTTCGTCTTTGAAAGTAGCACTGGATTGTTTGCTATAGTGATAACACTAGTGTTGTCGCAATAGATTGGAATCTTTGATAGCTGAAGGTCATAGTCTAATAGTTGATTTCTCATCCAAAAAACCTGAGCAAAACAACTTCCATCGGCTACGTATTCAGCTTCAGCTGTGGAAGTAGACACTAAATTTTGTTTTTGCTTGTCCATCTTACCAGCTTTCCTCCTAGGAGTTGACATCCACCAGTGATGCTCTTTCTATCGAGTTTATAACTTGCAAAATTACTATCGGAATATCCAGTTAGATCGAACCCTGAGTCTTTTGTATACCAATGACCGAGGTTAGGAGTCCCTTTCAGATATCTGAAAATTCGCTTAACAACGATCAGATGGGATTCCTTGGGTTCAGACTGATAGCGTGCACATAAACATGTATAGTACATGATGTCAGGTCAGCTCGCTGTAAGATACAGTAGGGAGCCTATCATTCCTCTATAGGCAGTGACATTAACAGGTTTACCAGATGGATCCTTGTTAAGTGTCAGAGGAGGTGCCATAGGAGTCTTCATCGCTGAAGTTTGTGTAAGATCAAACTTCTTCAGCATATCTTTAACATACTTACCTTGGTTGATAAAAGTACCTTTGTCAGATTGTTTAATCTGAAGACCAAGAAAATACGTTAGCTCACCCATCATACTCATTTTTTATTCTTTCTTCATTCTTTCAGCGAAGAGAGTACATAGAGATGGGTCAGTAGAACCAAATATGATGTCATCGACATATATTTGTACAAGAATAATATGACCTTTTATCTTTCTGAAAAATAGTGTATTATCAATTTTGCCATGTTCAAAATTTTCAGAGATAAGAAAAGATAAGAGAGTGTCATACCAAGCACGAGGGGCTTGTTTTAGACCATAGAGAGCCTTATCCAATTTATAAACATAATTTGGATGCTTAGGGTCATAAAACCCTGGAGGTTGTTCTACATAGACTTCTTCATTCAACTTTCCATTTAGGAACGCTGATTTTACATCTATTTGATACACAAAGAAGTCTTTGTAGACTGCATAAGCTAAGAATAGTCGAATTGCTTCGAGCCTAGAGACAGGGGCAAAGGTTTCATGATAGTCTATGCCTTCCTCTTGTCTGTATCCCTGAGCAACAAGTCGAGCCTTGTTGTGGGTTACAGTTCCATGTTCATCTAACTTGTTTCTAAACCCCCATTTGGTGCCTATAACAGTTTTACCAGATGGTCTAGGAACGAGATTCCAAACTTTGTTGTGAGTGAACTCAGTCAGCTCTTCTTGCATAGCGCTGACCCAATTTGGATCTCTGAGGACATCATCAGTCTTATTTGGCTCTATTAAAGAAATAAAGTTGACAAAGAGACATATATTACCTGAACTTCGTCGTGTCTGAATACCTGCATCAGGATCACCAAGAATTTGATCTATGGGGTGATCTCTGGTCCATCGCTGAGCAGGAGCATGATCGCTCATTTCAGAGGTTGGATCAACAATGGGAATGTTCACTGATAAACAAGCTTGTGGTTCATCAGCGATTAGCTGTTGAGTATTAGACATACCATTGTTTTCTGAGATGTTTTCAGACGAGGATAGATCTGATGGAGGTTGTGTGTTTAGAGGCTCAGCTGAAACCCATGAGTTGGATTCAGCGTTAGGAAGTATGATGTTTGGATCATAATCAACAGTAGAAGGATTTGTGTGCTGATGGTTTGAGAAGAAGGGTTTTGTTTCTTTGTAGTTAGAGAACATCCACACATTTAACTCTTCACTGTCAGCGATTGGTTTAGAGTTCGATGAGCGAGTTTCATCAAAAGTGACATGAATCGTTTCTTCCACAGATTGTCTTCTCTTGTTGAAAACTCTATAGGCTTTGGAGGTAGAGGAATATCCAAGAAATATTCCATCATCAACTTTTGGGTCGAACATTCCAAGATGATATTTGTTGTTTAAGATAAAGCACTAACAACCAAAGACGTGAAGAAAACTGATGGATGGTTTTCTTCCATGAAAAAGTTCATAAGTTGTCTTTCCAAATCGCTTAACTATCAGCGATCTGTTTTGAGTAAAACATGCAATGTTTATAGCTTCAGCCAAAAATTGAGTAGGGAGGTGAGAATTGCTGAGCATTGATCTAGTAGCTTCAATGATCGTTCTATTTCTTCTTTTAGCGACTCTATTTTGCTGAGGTGTTCTTACTGAAGAAAAGTTGTGAGAAATTCCCTTGTTCTCAAAGAAATTGTTCAGAGAACTGTTTTTGAATTCAGTTCCATGATCACTTCTTATTGAACGAACAGTAAGATTATTCAGCACTTCCATCTTTTTAACAGAAGATATTAGTTCTTCTGGAGTATCACTCTTGCAACGAAGAAAGATAACCCAGGTGTAGTGAGAGTATTCATCTACAATGACAAGCGTATATTTCTTTCCAGCTATTGATTGGATGTTGACAGGGCCAAACAAATCCATGTGCAAGAGTTGAAGATGACTCGTCACTGAGGAAACTTGTTTAGACTTGAAACTATCTTTTGTTTGTTTTCCTTTTTCACATTCTGAGCAGAGAGATTCTTTAACATATGAGTGCTGAGGAAGACCAGAAACCAGTTCCTTAGATGAGAGAGAATTCAGGGTTTTAAAATTTAAATGAGATAGCCTTTTGTGCCATAGCCAGTTGACATCAGAAGCGGATTTAGAGAGAAAACATACATTTTCAATGGTAGTAGAGTCCATATCTATTACATAGACATTTTCTTTACGATAACCACTAAGAGTAAGTTTTCCTTTCTCATTTACCACTGAACATGCTTTCTTGGTAAAGCGAACTTCATAGTCTTTGTCACATAGCTGACTGATGCTCAGAAGATTGTGCTTCAATCCATCTACATAAGCGACTCTTCTGAAGGTAGTTGTCCCATTGCTGAGGACACCAAACCCTCGGGTATATCCTTTTTCATTTCCACCAAAGGTCACAGAGGGACCTTTCTATTCCTTGTATTCAGTGAGCAGGTCTTTTTGTCCTGTCATATGACTAGAGCATCCACTATCAATGTACCACATGCCCTTTGATCCCTGCAAACATAAGGAAGATTAAGCTTTGTTTGGTACCCACTTTTCAATGGGTCCTTTAGGGTTAGTGGAGATGGAAGGTTCAACAATCTTCACAGCAGATGAAGATTCAACTTCAGTGGTAACCTTCACCTTGGTTAATTTCTTAACCTTAGTGGTATTCTTCACCTTGGTAGATTTTTCAGCTTTGATGACCTTCTAAGCCTTGGGGGCATTCATCTTCACTTTAGCTGATTTATTAGCTTTAGTGGCAGTTGGACATTTGCTTGCAATATGGTCAGTAAATCCACAGTGATAGCATTTTCTATATTTGAATGTGGTTTTAGGACCAGCAGTAGAAGGTTTTGAGAATTTATGATGAGCAGGTTCAGCTACAAGAATGCCTTTAGCATGAGATCTGGGAGGTATTTTCATTTCTTCAGATCTCTTAGGCTTAAGATCAATCTTCAGCTTTGGAGGACAGAGTTCAAAGATTTCTATCATAGAGCTAGAAGATGGTTTTACTGATGGTTTAGAAGGAACTTTTAGCTTTGCTTTCTTGGTAGCCTTCTGAGGATAAAGAATAGATTTTCCTTTATCTGCAGGCTTAGAGCCTTTAGATATTTCCTTAGGGACAGGATTAGAAGATGATGAAGGATAAAACTGATTATAAGAAGTGTCAGAGATAGAAGAGACAAACGTTCCAAACTGAAGCATGGAACTGTCTTCTTTATGCTCATCCTGTGGTTTCCAAAAATCAAGACCGGTTTTATCACCGACAGGAGCTTGAGAATTTATTATCTCAGTGATCTTTGTTGAGGAATTGCACCATTTTTCAACAATACCTTTTCTGCTTTTAGAGCAGCGATGGCTTGTTCGCGTTCTATGCTGATGATTTTATTTACAACAACTTGATCTTTCAAACTTTCCTCTAAAAGAGTCAGTTCTCTGATCTTTTCATGACATTTTTCCAGCTGTTCAGTTAAATCATTATTTTTGCTTTCAGCTAGAGATTTGCCGTTTAGAACATTGTAAAGATCAATCCTCAGCACATCAACTGCGCGACTTCTCTTTGATTCAGGTAAAGAGGGATTAGTAGAGATAGATACTTGAGATGATATATAGCTCATAGAAGTTTCAGATGGTTCTTCCACTTCTTCTTTAATCTCAGCCATGAGGCAGAGATTAGCGACTTCTTCTTCATCAGAACTTGATTCTTCTGATTCAACCCAGTCGTGTTCTTCAGCGATGAGACCTTTACCTTTTCGCTTGTAGTTTTTCAACTTTTGATATTTTTCTTTCAACTTTAGGTATTTGTCATCGCTGGATCTTCTTAAGGTAGAAGGTTTGAAGACTTTCTTCAACCTGCAATCACTTGCAAAGTGTCCAATCTTTTCAAAGTTAAAGCAAGTAGCAGTAGCCTTATCAACAGGGGTTGATTTTAGCTTATCAGTAAGACAGAGAGAGAGGCTTATTTCTTCGGAATTTGCTCTTTTTTGCAAATCTCTTAAAAGAGTTTGTCAAGAGTGCTAAGGACTCATCAAACTCTGAAAGATCAGTGTCTGATAGATCCTCAGATTCAGAATCTAACTCAGTGATGGTAAGAGTAGATCGCTAAGATGTAATTATCTCTGAAGAGACTAAAGCAACAGGAGTCTTTTTGGAGTATTTAGAATCTTTTACCAGATTCTTCTTCAAAAGATTTGATTGCTCATAGTTGAGCAAGATTCCATACAAGGTGTTGAGAGAAAGATAATTTAAGTCTTTTGTTAGATTAAGACATATTGAATAACTGTCCCAGCTTTCAGGAAGACATTCTAGGAATTTAATTAAGGCCTCAGAATTAGAATAGGTCCTACCAACGGTTCTTAGATCAATGATTAAGCAGTTAAACCGCTGATGAACATCAGAGAGAGATTCATTCTTACCAACAATAAAACTTTAATACTGTCTTACCAAGTTAATCTTTCGAGTCTCTTGGATTTCAGTGGTGCCTTCATATTGAATACATATGGTTTCCCACATTTCTTTAGAAGTTTTAAGATGCATGATGGAATGGAAAACTTCATCAGGCAGAGCCACAGAGATAATGGTCTTTGCCCTTGCATCTATACCAACCTTCTTTTTGTCCTCATCACTCCATTGTATGATTTCCTTAGCAATATAGCGTTCAGGAATAAAAGAAGTGGTGGCAGTAGCTGTAATGGCAGATATGATTTGGACAGGTTCATAGGGTCCGTTGCTACGTACTCAGGTATAGTGGGATCTGGACCTTCAAGAAATAGCATCATTCGAATTTTCCAGAGAGAAAAGTTATATCTGCTAAATCGAGGAGGTTTAGAAAGTGAACCATTATCATATTAGTTTGTGTTTGTGTTAAGTGCCATTTTAGAATAGCAAGGAAGAAAATAAGCACGATCTTGTTTATCAAGTTTGTAGAAAGGGGGGGGGGGTTGAATACAAACACATAATTTAAAGTTTAATAAATTGTTTATTGATATATCAAACACAATTTACAAGTCTGTTGCGGAATAAGATTAAGTAGAACTCAATCTAAACAAACTAAAGAAAACACTAAGATGGTTGCACAAGAATATAGAGAATGGGGATTACAGAATATAGAAAGCAAGGGTACATAAGAAAACATATGCATTAAATTCATGGCAGGGTACTTTACACGTGTCATTTAGTGATTGGCTTTGAGAGTCTGACTTTGAGAGACATGCTTTCGGCCGTATCATGAACAGCGTAGTTGATAGAGTTGTTGTACGAATTATAGCAGAGGTATGTCCGCTCTGACACATCGTATTGGGCGTGCAAGGTAAGACAAAAGAGACTTGAGGCAAAAGTTAAATGATCATTGATCGCTGAATATCTCTTCCTTCAGAGATACAAAGAAGTTCAGCTATCGTTGAAGCTTTTCCTCGGGTTTCTTCGCATATGAGTAGAGTCGTCTTTGCTTCACTGATATCCGCATCAGGTCACTAGTAGACTTGTCATTGTTCAGCAGTTTCGTCTTTGATTCAGCTGTGAACATCTGTTAACGTAAAACTTGTCTTTAGAGATTACATTTACTGTGTTACATCAGAAACCATCAGCGATAACTGAACAGCCTCAATCTGATCGCTGATAGTGAAACACTAATACGTATTAATGTTTATAAGAAAGATCATCAATGATAACTGAACAGACTCAGCCTGATCGCTGATGGTGAAACACTAATACATAGAAGATAGTCGTTATCAAATCACTGAGAGAGTATGGATCAACAAGACAACTTATGAACTATTCCATGGAAGAAAACCCACTATCATTTTTCTTCATCTCTTTGGTTGTCAGTGCTTCATTCTAAAGAACATAGATCTACTTGAAAAGTTCGATCCAAAAGCTGATGACGGAATATTTCTTGGATATTCCTCTATCTCCAAAGCCTATAGAGTTTTCAATAAGAGAAGACAAATTGTAGAAGAAACAATTCATGTCACCTTTGATGAAACTCGCTCAGCGAACTCTAAACCAATCGCTGACAATGAAGATCTAAATGCTTGGATGTTTTCTCATTACAGAGAAACGAAACCTTTCTTCTCAAACCATCATCTCACAGATTCTCCAGCTGTTGATGATGATCCAAACATCATACCTCCTAACGTTGAATCCACCTCATGTGTTTCAGTTGAGCCTCTAAACACACTACCTCCATTAGATCCATCTTCGTCTGAAAACCTCTAAGAAAACAATGGACTGTCTGACTCTCAACAGTTAATTGCTGATGAACCTCAAGCTTCTTCATTAGTGAACATTCCTATTGTTGATCCAACTCCTGAAGTGAGCGATCATGCTCCTGCTCAGTGATGGATAAGAGATCACCCAATAGATCAAATTCTTGGTGATCCTGACTCAGTTATTTAGACTCGACGAAGTTCAGGTAATATCTGCCTCTTTGTTAACATTTTTTCTTTAATAGAGCCAAAGAAAACTGATGATGCCCTCAGAGATCCAAAGTGGGTCAGTGCTATGAAAGTAGAGTTGACTGAGTTTACTCGCAACAAAGTTTGGAATCTTGTTCCTAGACCATCTGATAAAACAGTGTTAAGACACAGTCTCATTGGATTCAAGATCATCCAAACTGAAGATCGCAATCTGAAGCTAAAGCCGAAACGTCGACTCTCGATATTAAAGTCAATGCCGTTTATAATAAATGTCAATGTAATTGTTTGTTTATTATATTAGTTAACTTAGTTTAAATATCTATTTCTAATAGATATTTTAGATATTATGTATGTTAGGTAGATTAGATATTAGGTGTATCTCAACAACTCTCTGAAGACATCAGAGATAATCGACACACAAAAACACACACTTAAAGGTGTAAATCAGAGAGAAAACAGAGAACACATTTCATGCTTAAATCGATCAATCTTGTAACATTTGTTATAATCAATACAGGTTGGTAATCTTATTGTGTTGTTTAATCTAAGAACTTGATAAGTATTGTTGGACCGACAATTAGTATCAGAGCCTGATTAAGATCAAATCAAGTTTTAAAGAAAAACGACTCTGTGTTCTTGTTTGAAAATCGATTTTGAGTTTTTGAGTGTTTTAGGTGTTAAAATCGATCAGGTTGTGATCGATTAGCATGCTAGATCGAGTTGTGTGTGATTAATTTCAGTATAGAGCTTTAATTGAGTTCCATTTTGTGA
The DNA here is from genome assembly GCA_954870635.1 of Arctium minus. Lineage (NCBI taxonomy): Eukaryota > Viridiplantae > Streptophyta > Magnoliopsida > Asterales > Asteraceae > Arctium > Arctium minus. The sequence goes on along the minus strand of OX941090.1, from coordinate 67,260,658 downwards.
TTTTAGTGAGAAAACATTCGAGTGAAAAAGTTCTTGTGCTATCAAATTAATCTTCAAAAAGTGTGTTTTATCGAGATTGAGTGATTGCAATAAGTTTAAGAAGTGTTTTTAGACATATTGGTAGGGTTTTGTACTGCTAATCATAAAAAATACAGGTTTTAATCGGATTTTTCGAAGATCAGTCGAACTTGCGCAAAACAGAAGACGAACATACGCAAAGCTTACTTTGCGCATCTAACGTGATACGCAAACTTCACTTTGCGCATCACCCCTGATACGCAAACCCTACTTTGCGCATCTCAAGCAATACGCAAAGTCCACTTCTCGGATCCAACAGCATACGCAAACTTCACCTCTCGATACACTGAATACCAAGAACTTCACTTCACGGATCAAGAAGGATACGCAAATCTCAGTTTGCGCAACCCTCTGAATACGTAAACCTCACTTTGCGCATCCCGCTTGATACGCAAACCTCACTTTGCGCACTGTGCTTGATACGCAAACCTCACTTCTCGCAACATACCTTATACGCAAATCTTCTCAATACGCAAAGCTTCTATTCCAGTCTTAGATTTTTCTTCAAAATGATATCAAGAGAAGCCCTTGCAATAGGAACTGACACCAAGCCACCAGTTCACTTTAAAGGAGAATACGAACTGTGGAAGGATCGGTTTCTGAACTTTATTGACAGACATGAGCTGGGTGAATTCATCAGGAAATCTATAGAAGAAGGGGTTATGAAACCAGTCACGACTACTCGCTTGGTTGGAAATGTGTCGACTGAAGTTGAACTTAAGTTTCCTGAGCTAGGAGATGATAACCTCAGAAGAGCCAAAGGCGACAGATTAGCTAAGTCATACATTTTACAAGGAATTCCAAATGAAATATATGTAAAGATTGACAGCTACAAGGCCTCCGGCAAAGAAATGTGGGATCAACTTGAAAAGATGATGCTGGGCTCGAAGGTTGGGAATCAGCTTAAAATCTCCAACTACCTAAATAATTATGAAGAATTTAGAGGCAAGGTGGATGAAATTTTATAAGAAAAGAGACAGAAAGGAAAGACAGTTGAAGACACAGTCGCTCTTGTAGTAAGGAAGAAGAAGAACAAGACGATTGTGTATGAATCAGAAGAAGATGAAGGTTATGCAAACTCTAACATGGAGGAAAATGAACAACTGAAACAAGCAATGATTCTGCTGTCAAATGCTTTTCAGAAAAAATTCTACACGAAGCCATGTTCAAACAGTCAGAGATATTCTTCTGGTCCGAACAACTACATCCACAAGGAAAGGGTTTAAGGAAGCAGATATGAAGGAAAGAGATTTGAAGGGAAAAGAACAGACGAAAGGAAGCCTGAAGAGAGAAGATATCAGTCTGATGGGAAGTGATTAGAGGAGAGGAAACCAGAAGAAAGAAAGTTCAAAGCTGAAGAATCCAGTCAGCCAGAACCACCAACGTGCTACAACTGTGGCAAAACAGGGTACTATGCCAGAGACTGCCGAAGGCCAAAAGTCAGAAACTCCTATTATTACAAGAACAAGATGCTTATTGCAAAGCAACAGGAGGCTGGCAAAGCACTGATGGTTGAGGATGAATACTGGCTTGATCACTCAGATGATGAAGAAGAGGATGAAGAGAAAGATGAAGCCGTCAACATGTGCTAGATGGGAAAGATAGAATCAGATGCTGAAGCTGATTTAGATAATGAAGAAGAGGAGGTATGTAATTTATCAGATTCAGATTTCATGAATGAAATGCATGCCATGAGTTTAAAACAAAAAGAGTTAGAATCTAATCTTGAGCAAGAAAATGGTGTCATAACTGACAAAAACCAACTGATACAGAAACTTAGCAATGAAATTGCTGAGAAGAAAGTATTGGTTGAGGTTTTACATAAAGATAATGACACCAACGCAAAGGAAAAGACAATAATTCTTAAAGAGAATTTTGATCTCAAGTCTAAACTGCTAAAAAGTGAGATTGATAAATATGAGCTTAAAGAATTGCATTCTTCATGTATCAAAGAAAACTTTTCTTTACTTGGAAAATTAAAAAGTTTGGAAGAGAAGTTATATAAAATGGGTCAAACTGAACAGACTATTCATCTGAATAAACCCAAAGAGGAAATAGAGAGATGAGGAATCGGTTATAAGAATCCTCGCTGTCTACAAAAAGGGATGTCTGAAGTGCCAGGACTTTATGATCATCTTTCTATGCAATTAGCTCGCAGAATTCCTGAGTTTAAAACTTTATGGACTAAACTATCTGAAAAGTGTGAGTCCAAGATCACTGATTCTTAGAGAGAGAAAGTAGAGAGAGAGACTTGAAGCGTAAAGTGAGAGTTCTATTCAATATGCGTGTGTTACTTCCAAGACACAAAGACCAAAGGGACTTAAATACCCTTGGTCAGATACAACACTGATAATACTCTAAACACAGTATTTGACCAAGCCCTATAAATACAATGGTTACTATAAAATCAGACCTAACAATCTACCCCTTAGTAATCATTGGCGCTTTGGTCTTCAAAAATTATCTTCTAAATCAGCACGGACCAACAAAGCGACTTTGAGAAGCTTTCTGACTTTTAAAGAAAAAATTTCTTCTCAGCATCTTGCAGATTGAAATTTTCTTTGCTGCTTAAGCTCAAGACGATACACCTCTTTTGAATGATCTTGAATGAACTGCGATGTTCAGAGCAGGAACAACAAAAGAATTTGATGTAGCTGAGAGAATAGAATCTTTGAGCGAATCTTGATCAGCAGATAATCTTTTGAGCTCTTTCTCTCTTAAACTTCTCCTTGACTTCTCCCCCTCATGACCTTGATGATCTTGATCAACTTGGTCATGTAAATGTTGGAGACGAGACAGCGTAAGATCTGCAAAATCAAAGAAACAGAGAAAACAGGGAAGTTTGCGCTTCATGTTGGAGGCGCAAACCAAGGTTTGCGTTTCATGAAGGAAGCGCAAAACAAGGTTTGCGTTCCACATGGGACGCGCAAAGCAAGGTTTGCGTGTCATGTGGGAGACGCAAATCTGCCTTGGAAAATTTTTTACAATTTTAAGCTCTTTGACTCCCTCTACATAAATGCACTAGATATGACAATTGAAGATAGCATTCATGTAAAGAAAAACAGACACTCCCCCTCAAAAACAGATATAATCCTTGAAATACATTCTCTTTGTTCACTCCCCCTTGAATAATGCATAAACCCATTAAAATATATTTATGAGAACACAATGATCAAATATTAATGTAGAAAGAAAAATATACTGAATTTAAATTTTGAAACAACTAAACATATAAAATTTTAAACACTAAAGAAATAAACTTCTACAGAGTAAAATATTACAAATTATCAATCATTGGAAATCAAACATATGTTGTAGGATACAAGAACGAGTTTCATTGCATATCAAGTTAAGACATGTTCAGTTTCAAAAACTTCTAGCAATCTATTCAGTGTGCTCACATGCGAATCTTCAATTAGCTTCAAGAAAATGCAATTCTAAAAATCTTATAGAGAACTTTACATGTACTGACACTAAGTCATCAAAAATTAAGACTTTCACAAATTTACAGGTTTGTCGCAACTAAAATATATCACCAAATATCATGAGATGTGTGCTCATTGGCATCTTTTAGCAGTGTGCTCATTGGCATCTTAACATGAGTGTGCTCTTTGGCATCTTTTAAGCTCGTGCACTTTGGCATCTTTAGATCAAAAAGTTTATTAAGTAAAGAACATGCCGTAAACGTAACTTTCTATCTAACCCTATTGCAGGATTTGGGTCAGCCGCTTCCAGACCAGTTGGCCTTAGGGGACTAGGTGTCAAGCACCCCTTGGAACTTACTCTCCCGGATCAGAAAGGCTACATAGATATATCCTAAACCCATTCATACCAGTAAAACATGACTTTCGATCTGATTCTATAGAAGGATTTCTGTTCGATCACTCCCAGACCAAATGACCTTAGGGGACTAGATGACAAGCATCCCACGGAACGTACTTTCCCAAACCAGAAAGGTCACAGGTACAAACTTTTAAACTTAGAGATTTCTGTATTTTAAGAATTTAATATTCATCTCAATTACTCAGATCAACGTCTAAATGCTTAGCCCATATTTTCATTACAATCTATAATTCTGATCATTTAGGTAGTCTAAGCAAAGTAAACTATAAAAATTCCGACTCACATATCTTTAAAGCATTAATAAAAGTTTCAAACATGTTGCTGACTTTTCGACTTTTGTAAGACTTGAAATTTGACCATATAAAAACTTTAATATAAACAAAAGAACTTGAAAATTTATCCTAGACACATATTTTATTCAAAGGAAAGAAAAAATGTAAAACTTTACTTTATAAAATAAAATTTGTAAAGATTTAAACTTTTAATAGATATTTAGTTGGAACAAAATAAAATTCAACTATTACATCTTTTACATTGAAGAAAATAAATTTGTGTCTCATTTTAAAAGAAAATTTTGGGTAATACAAATTCATGAGATAGATAAACAAGCTCAGATTCTTGAAACATTGAGAAAAACTGGAATACCATCAATATCAGAGATAAATGCAGCGGAATTAAAATTGATGTACTCACAGTATCTCATTTAGTCAGAAGCTTAAATCATTGAAGAACGAGTTCTAAACTGATTTGTTTAGAAGTCGTAGTCTATGAAGTGCGGGTCCTGAGCTGAATTACTCAGAAGCCAAATTTCTCTTACTCCCCCTTAACATGTGATGCCTGCAACTTTAAATCAGATAAAGATTTGGGTACCCACTTGTATTTGGGCCCGTGTTTGTTAGTTGCAGTTCGTATGGGGAAACAATAATTGACAGAATTGACATTAGAAGCACGAGGAATATTATCAGAAAAATAATCACAACCATCAGAAGAGAAAGCATGATCATCTGAACTAGAATCAGAATACGAGTGTGAGACATTTTTGGAAATTTGAAACATTTGTTTTATAGAATATTTTGAAACTTTATTACAAATAGCAAATGAATCACTATGATAAAGTTTGTCTACACATCGATCTCCATCAAACATAGAATCAGTAGATTTCGGCTTCGCTCTCCAGATCTGCTTCTTGGATTGAGCGCTCAAAGCCCTATCTGTAAGAATTATATCAGAAGAATTAGAACAGTCAGAAAGAACTGTATCTCGTTTCTTCGACTTCTTTGACCGTCTTCTTTTACGCTTAGGTTTATTATAATGATCATTGAGCGTAAAAGAGTCATCAAGAATATTAGACTTAATATTTAAATAAGAAGAAATAAATTTATCCAAGCAACCAATCTGATCAACTAATAAATCTGAATTTGCCTCGGAGTCTGAATAATTTTGAGAAAATATTTTAAAATTTGAAACTTCCTTTTTATTTTCCTTAGAATCAGAAGATAAGTTAGAAATATAATCTGATTTTTGAGAAAAAAAAATTCTTCAAGACTAGACGTCATGAAAGAAAGAATTATATCAGATTCAATTTTCTTCAAAATATTTTGATCTTCTATCTGATCTTCAAGATCTATGATTTTTCTTTCTAATACTAACGGAGGAGTATATTTCTTCGAATCATAAATGATTGGAGAAATATTTCCTTTATCAGAATCAGGTGCAAAATGAGCAATAAAATCATCAGACATTGAAGATTTGATAGGAGATATATATCTTTTAAAACTCTTTTTCCTCTTCTTGATTTGTCAGGAAAATATTTTGCATTTTCGGACGTATAAACAAAAGGAATTTCATTTTTCTTATTATTTATCCTTTTCTCATTTTCGATTTCTAGCACTTGCTTCTCATTCATCCAATCAATTTTAAATTGAGGAGCATAATGAGCAAGAGTCAGATAATCGTATTTATATAAAGTTGGGGATTTTTCATTCGCATTGTTTAAACAATGAGGATTTTCAAAACCAAGACCCCATCTCTGTTTTAAAGCCTCTTCACTCCTCGGCTTGTTCATATAGATTGTTTGTTCAGATTGGTCTCTTCGATAAAGCTTTTCTTCTAACTTAATTATTTTATCAGAAAACTCATCTTTTAAAGTAGTCATTGATGTCAAAGATTCAAGATAAGTCTTGTTAGAATTTTCCAAAGCATCCAATTTCTTTTGAAAGATGTTTTTAGTATTTTCTAAAATAGATTTTTAATCCTTCAAAGAAATTATCAGCTTTTCAATTAAATCTGATTTTCAGAGTTTAAAACTTTTTCAGATAAAATTTTAGAGCGCAAATCAGACAAAGCATTAATCATGATATCCATCTAAGAGGTAATAAATTGGTAGTCAAATTCAGAATATACCTCGTCCTCATCTGGGTCAGAATCAGAATCGTCTGACTGGTCATCTCCAACTAAGCACATCTGAGCGATCTCTACGTTTGAAGCTTCATCATCGGAATATTCCAGCCAGAATTCTTCTTCTGCCAGCAAAGCTGTTCCATTCTCTCTTTTCTCAGCCAACTCCAATTTCCTTCTGTAATAAACTGTGTCCTTAACTTTCTTTGCTCTACACTCCTTTGAGATGTGACCCTGCTTTCCGCAGTTGTAGCAAGCAGCAGTCTTTGGCTCGGATACTTTTACTTTAGGACCGGAAGTGAAGCGAGAGAAGTTGGAACCCGATCTAGGTTGGAACTTCTTCTGATAGTGTTGGGAGAGAAGGATAATAGCTTTCTGTAAGGCCTCTCCATCGTCATCAGTTGACCCAGTGTAAGCGTTATCAGACAACGCTTGTTCAGCTAGTTGCTTCGTGAGAAGAGCAACCGGATCAATTGTCTTCTTGTTCTTTTTGTCTAGCTTGGCCTTTTTCTCTATCACCAAGCTCTCATCAGTTAGCATAATCTCATACAGCTCTTGAATTTGCATCGTGGAAATTCTGACATCGTTCCTCAGTCTATGACATGATTTGTTCCACTCTGGTTGTAATGCGTTCAGAAATTTCAGATTTGCCTCAAGAGCAGTATTTTCCACTTTAATCTTTCTTAAATAATTAATTACAGCACAAAACTAGTCAAAGATAGCCTTCATAGATGCATTGTCCTTCGCCTTAAATTCCTCAAAGTTGTTCATGAATCGTGTCTGGAGAATCTGAGTAGCAACTGATGATCCAAGCATGATCTTTTCTAACTGAGTCCACATCATGTTTGGATTATGTTTGAAACAATCAATTCGATTGTAGATTGAGTTAGGCAGTGCTAGCATCAAATTGGACTTTGCGTCTCTATCGGCTTTTTCTCGTTTGATTTCATCAGCAGTAAAAGGAATGTCATTTTTCGGCCTGACAAATGGTCCTTCAGTTAAAGATATCATCATATTCTCTCCATTAGTCTGACGCTCAATGAAATTTATGAACCTATCTTGCCACTGTGTAAACTCATCTTCGTTGATTAAGACTGGTGGACGAGTATCTGTTCCCAATTGCATCATCAGATCATTTGAGTAGAACCTAGCTTGGAAAGCAAACTTGGCAGAATCCATTGCAATTGTAAATCTGAAAATCAAAAATCGGATTGTATTGAAAAAATTCGAAAAGATTAAAAATTGTAAATTTGAAAAACACTTGTGTTAAAGTTTAAAAAAAAATAAAGATGACACACACAAATTTTTTTTTTTTATTATTTTTTTTAAACTAAGTTAGCAAACAAGAGCTTTGCGGGTCTAGAAGGAAAACAAAGTGTGAATTGCGGGTGTTGTGGGAAACGCAAAGTGAGGTTTGCGGGTGCTGTGGGAAACGCAAGTTGAGGTTTGAGTGTGAAGTTAGAACCGCAAACTAGAACTTTACGTATGAAATGAGAACCGAAAACCTGAAACACAAAAGATCAAAAATAGAAGAACACGCGCAAACGATGATGAATGAGGCGAAAAGTATATGAATGACCCGCAAACTATATGAATAACACGCAAAATTCAGAAAAACACATATATCACGCAAAATCGATTCTAACAAAGAAATTAAATCACGTAAATCACACACAAATGCTCGAAAACAACATTCTAACAACTTTTGATTATCAAACTCGATTAAAAACAACAAAATCTAATTTTTAGAATATAACAGTACGCTTTAACGAGTTTTCTGAAAAAATACAAGAACACAAAATCGAGAATCAAAACATGAATTTTATGCAAAACAGTATGAATCAAACTTGATCGACTATTCAAAACAAATCTAAAACAATAAAAATCGCACAAATTTAACCAGAAACAGATCCAAATTTTGTGAGAAATCAAGAAAACGAGATTTTCTTGAAAAAAATAAGAAAACCAATCAAATTTTCGAATTCAATCAACAATTCAGACTATGAAAATGCAATCTCTCAATTCTCTCAAGATTCAGTCTGCTCTGAAACTAATTGTGAGTCCAAAATCACTGATTCTTAGAGAGAGAAAGTAGAGAGAGAGACTTGAAGCGTAAAGTGAGAGTTATATTCAATATGCGTGTGTTACTTCCAAGACACAAAGACCAAAGGGACTTAAATACCCTTGGTCAAATACAACACTGAAAATACTCTAAACACAGTATTTGACGAAGCCCTATAAATACAATGATTACTATAAAATCAGACCTAACAAAAAGGATGAAGCCAACGAAACTGAAAAACGTTTGAAATCAACTAAAGTTCATCTTCCATTTTATTATGCGAAATTGAATAATAGTTATGATGAAAATCCAATATATCAAAAGAAGAAAACTCTTTCAAGTGATTTCTTTCAAAGTTATACTGAAAAGTAAAATTATATGTCCCTGCTCTCGTTTTAGAAAGTAAAATTTCTGAACTCGAGAATTCTTTATCAGATGAAAGACTTTTGATGGATATTGAGCCAAAAGTTTTTTCAACTGTGTTTTCAAATTCTGTTATTTCTAAAGCTTCAAACTCTAAAGATATGTTTGGTTTAGCAAATAAAGAGGTTGATTTTCTGAACTCTAACGGTGGTTTAGATGATTGTTCTGAACAATTTGATTTTAATGCAAAACTTCCTAACCATTCATCTTTTGTTAAGAAATCTTCAAGAAAAACCAGTATGCCTGTTAACAGTGCAAAATCAACGAAATTGATAACTCAATCTCTGTGAAAGCTAAAAATGCTAAAGGTAAGAATATATCTCAGCATTCACAGAAACCGAACACTACTGGTAATTCTAAAAAGAAGCATTCTCTTGTTGCTCAAAGGTCTAACTCACCAGTTTCACATGTTTCAGATCTGAGCAAGCAAAGGCCAGAACTAAATTCTCAATGGCAACCCAAACGGAAGCTTGACAAGACTGTTAAATCGTTTAGTAGTGTTAATTGTAGTAAGAATTCGCCTAGTAAAGATATCTTAATTGTTGATGTTGCTCTTTTGAACTCAAAACTTGTTGTTTCTCGTAAACAATATACAATGAAGCAATTATTTCAGTTATCTTTATCTGCTAGAAAGTCTTCTATTTATGATAAACATGTTTCTATCTCTTGTCAAGATTCTGGAGATTGGTTTGGCAATTATCATGTGCATTCATCTCATACTAATTCTTCACATGCATTTCAAAAGAAAAGAGGACCCAATTTGAAATGGGTACCAAAATCTTGTGCTAACACAGTAGGACCCAAATTCCAGTGGGTACCTAAGGCTAAATCGGTGTTGCAGGCACACAAAGCTTAAAAAGAAATTGACTTCTGATTATGTACAGATCAGGACTCGTTCTTCAATGTCAAAATAGGCTTTTGAACAAATCAGTTCAAGACCCGCACTTCGATAATCAAAGTGAATATTCCAATGTTATCGTATGAATATCTAAATTTGAAATTTCTCTTATGCAGACTAGTCATACATGGTTCTTGGACAACGGATGTTCCAAGCACATGACAGGGCAAAAAGAGTTACTGTCCAATTTTAAAGACAAATATTGCGGAACAGTCAGATTCGGCAACGACCAGATTTCTTCAATCATGGGATATGGTGGTGTACAACATGACAATGTCTCGATCAAGAAGGTGATCATTGTAGAAGGCTTACGACACAACTTGTTCAGTATAGGCCAGTTCTATGACAAAGACTTAAAGATCAACTTCAAAGCCAAGAGATGTTCAGTTCACAATGAAGAAGCCGAAGAACTCTTGGTTGGTACTCGAGAATCAGACCTCTACACAATTAATTTATCAAATGTACAGACTGATGAAAGCCTCGATGCAACAAAGTTGGTTATGGCATCGAAGGCTCTCTCACCTCAACTTCAGGTACATCAACAATCTGGTCAGTGGAAAGCTCGTCAAAGGATTTCCATAACTCAAATATGAAATAGAACATCTTTGTGCATCTTGTGAAAAGGGCAAGATGAAGAGGGCACCTCATAAACCAAAGCCTGAACCAAGTACAAACGCTCCGTTAGAGTTATTGCATATGGATCTATGCGGTCCGATGCGAACTCAGAGTCTAGGCGGAAAGAAGTACATACTCGTGATCGTGGACGATTACTCGTGATACACATGGGTCAAGTTCCTATGTACAAAGGATGAGAAACCAGTTGTTCTCATCACATTCCTAAAGACGACGCAGGTGAATCTGCAGAAACCGGTCAAGTTTCTAAGAACAGACAACGACACAGAGTTCAAGAACCAACCAAGACTAACCACATAGACGTCAGGTATCATTTTATTAAAGATCATGTTGAAAAAGGAACAATTGAATTTTCTTTGTAAAAACTGATTATCAACTTGCCGATTTGTTTACCAAACCTTTAGACGAAAAGAGGTTTACCTTTCTTATCTCTAAGCATGGTATGCTAAATATAAAGATTTAATCAGTAGTTACTGTTGGATCCCAGATTTAATCTCACAACAATGATATAAACAATAAGAGTAATAACAGCGGAAGCAGTTTAATATCAAAGGAGATTCAAATATCACAGTTCATAAAGCAAATAATAGATAAACAAGATATTCTTTGAATAAAATATTCAACTTATATTATCAGTTATTAAGACTTCTTAAGCACACTTTGAATATGAAGGGTGATGGTCCTTTTTATAGGACCATAAAGTAAATAGTGTACTTATCTGACAAATAGAAGCATGCTTGAACAATATCTTACCAAAGAGGTAAGATCAAGACATGCTTGAACAGTGACCTACTCTAGAAAGTAAATCTTATCACAAGGTGACGTGTCATCTGTTATTCTTTGTCAAGAGATTCAGAGTGATCATCTTCAGAGCTCTGAACTAGGATCTCTGATGAGGAGCTCTCTGATGTCTTTCCGTGAGATTGTCTCTGAACTGACTTCAGAGACAAACAACTTTCTCTAAGGAAGACTCTGAACTAACTTCAGAGACAGACTTGCTTTCTTCAGACTAACTCTGAATTGATTTTAGAGACAGACTTGCTTTCTTCATACTGACTCTGAATTGACTTCAGAGACAAACTTGTTGTGATCCTGTTAAACATAAATCCCAATCTATCAAACTAATTACTCAAGATTTATCTAATATGCTCAAGAACTAGAAAGAGTGTCTAGAGAGAGAAAGTAGATCTTGTATTTCACACACTCTAGAATATTACAAACAATGCATAAACCTCTAGTTCGTTACCACATGAATACAAACACAAACCCTTATATACTCTCTATCTAATACAAAGACTTAACTATTAAGGATAGTAAAACATACCTTGACTAACTATTACAAGGTCAATGTTGACTTTTACATATTTGACTTTCCTATTAAATCTTGGATACAATATTTAGACTTAACAATCTCCCCCTTTGTATTCAAGATTTAATAAAAATTTGATGCAGATCTTCAGCTCTTGATTCTTCATCTTTCATCTCTTGAAGCTTTCACAATCTTTACTCTTTTGGCCTTTGAAGAATCTTGGAAAGTCTTTTTCAACATTTAAGCTCTGAAATTCAACAAGCCTTAAACAAAACTGGAAACTTGAAACTTTGAAAACAGCTTTGTAAACTTTAACTCTGAATTTTTTTTTTTACTTTGATCAAACTTGTATCTTCATCACTTTGATCTCTGAACCATCTTTGGAAGAACAAACTTTCACGAATCATCTTGATTTAACTTTGAACATTCTTCCTTCAGAATCTTTTGACTTTGAATCAATCTTTGAAACAGCAGCGGAAACATTTTGAATTTTAGGCTTTAACTTTGAATCTTGAACTCTGAAATTGAATCTTTGTAACATTCTCCCCCTTTTCGATGATGTGAGCATCATTATTATCAAAATTTCATCAATTTCAGCTCAGACTTTGATTTTCCCCTTTGAGATCAACTAACAATCTCCCCTTTTTACAAATTTCGCACTTTGATCTGAAGAGCCGAATCATGAACAGTATATATCCGAATCTTTTCAAATTCAGACATAATGAGCGTGTAACCCTGATTCAACAAATGAAACAGTTAGAAATGCCTGTCAATAACACGAAGTTACTGTGTACAATGGATGTACAATGTAAGGAGCTGGTTTGATGTTGACTCCCCAGGACTTCCATTCAATCATTGAAAAACACAAGGTAATTCTATGAATGTTCTGACAGAAAAACATATTCTCAGTGTGCTCGTGCTTGTGTTTTGAAAGAATTAGCACAATGATTGTGTTTCATAAAGCTCAAAGTATGTAAATCACTGAGACAACAATGATTGTACATGGACTCAATGTGCATGAGAAAGGGTCGAAGGTGGGGCAAATTTCCTTCTTTTTCAATATCGGTATCTTCCAAGAGAAGATCCGATAGATTATGTGCTGCTTCCCCAGAAAATGTGAAACATTCTCTTTTTAAGAAAAGAATGAGTAGATGGTGGGGTTGTATACAAGAGATGGCATGGGCTATTTGCCTATTTCAATGATGGTCACCAAAGAAATGTGAACCAATCAGTAATGTGGCTGCCCGACTCAGAAAGTGGTAGGTGCAGCGTTCTGATATTCTTTTAACTCTGATCTCACACCCTCTTTCTTTTTATCATTATACTTACATCTAACCAATCTCTCATTTCCATTTTACCTCTGCTCACTCCCACACTCAATTCTTTTAGACCCCTCTCCCCTCAATCACTCAAAGGATTTCTTCCGGGGTAGGAAACACTGGTTATCATGAATCCATGGAAGATCTATTAAGCACTCACACTGAATCCCATGTTCCTAAAAGTACATGCTTATCAATGATTTTCTTGACATGTAAAGCACAAGAAATCATATGTCAGTAAATGTATGCTCATTGAAAAATATAAATGAAATTTGAGCATTTGAACGTTGAAGATTTATCAAAACAAAGATATTGAAAGAATGGAATGAAATCAAGAGAATTGTTTTGAGAATCTGACAATGATTAAAAGCAGATCAAATGAAATAGCTAGGGTATCAAAGAATTGGATATTTTGTTTATATGAACAAATATAAACAATTTATCAATGAAAGTACAAATATGAAAAAGATGTATGATGCTCATCAACTTTGAACTTCAAACGGGAGTATTACCATCGAAAAATTGGTTCGAATTTGAGACATGGTAATAACATTTTTAAATAAAATATTGAACCGGTGTGTGTGAATACTTGACAGTATATAGACAAGATAATACACAAGTATTGATCTTTGGAAACACACGGTTAGTTAAACATTAAGCTCAAAATTTCAAAAAAAAATTTAAAATCACACTTCTAAATTCATAAAATCTTTTGAGAATAAGAAGTGGTTTGAACATTTAAGAAATTGTTTTTCATGTTCGAAAGTTGTTCTTCTTTCAAACAATCAGAAATCTATGATCAGAAGATTTTTACCTTTTTAGCTCCCCCTTAAATCATGATATAATGATTTATGTCTTTTAAGCTCCCCCTGGATATTAGCACAATATCCTTCTTTGATTGTTGAAGAACGGGTCCTGATCTGTCATTTGATCAGAAGCCACTTTATTCACGTTATTTAAAAATAAAAGACAAAAAGCAGTAAACATATTATAGATTGAGTTCTGATCTGAAGTAATAAGAAGTAATCACCTTTACTCCCCTTAAATTAAGCATCTGAAATATGTCAGTTAAAACAGGATAGAGATCAAACACTCCCTTTGAATTGTTAGACCATCAATATCAGAAAAATTTAGCAAAGAAAAAGTTTAGGATAGAGATCAGATCAATTCACTCGGGATGAAGACCATCAATATCCATCGAATGCAAGCATACAGAAGTAAGGTCTTTTAGATCTCTGAGGTACGGGTCCTAAGCTGTTTTGCTTAGAAGCCATAGTCTTTCAGCATTGAAGTCCGGGTTTTTAACTGTTGTGTTCAAAAGCCATTGTTCTCTTACTCCCCATTGACTTGTGGTGCCTGCAACATAGAATCAGTTTTCTTCTTTGGTACCCACTAGTATTTGGGTCCAGAAATGTTAGTTGCAGTTCGTGTGGGGGATATGGAGTAAGAACCATACCAGTAATGATCATTTGTTTTGTGAAAATAATCATGTGTACAACAAATAGAACAATAAAATTTCTTTCCGTTAGGTGCTTTGTTCTTCTTTGCTTTGTGTACAGGTACACATGATTTCTTCTCTTTCAGCTCATTTTCCTTATCATCTTTGACTGGTTTCCTTTTCCACACCAGTTTCTCTTTCTTGAAATTTGTTCTCGGAAAAGTATCTGAACCATTTGAACTTGAAACAGATTTTTCAAGTTGTTTGATCTTTGATGCAAAGTTATCTCTTTCTATCACCAGCTGGTCAATCTTCTTTGAAAGTTCAGATTTCGTCTTTTGCTCTTTTAGCGCAGAAGCAGACAGTTCAGACAACTTTGAGGTCAGTTCTTAATTTCTTTTTCAAAAATGGATCGTTCTTCCTCAAATCCTTTTTCTGACTCATTTCTCTGGTCGGATAACTCTTTGAAGAAACCCACATTTTTCTGTTCTATGGCCTTCTTTTCTTTATCAAACTTCTTTCTTTCCAAGATCAGTACTTTCTCAAAATCTGAGATTTGTTGAGAAAGCTTAATGCATTTAAGCTCCACTGACTTCTTTTCTTCATAACTCTTCTTTGAGAAATCTGAGAACTTCTTTGAAAATTTTTTCTTTTCATTTTCAAGATCAGCTTTATTTGCATCAAGCTGTTTTTCCAAATCAGATAAATTCTTTCTCAGCTCAATGTTCTCATATTCCAATCTCTTTATCTTCTCTTCATTCTGCCCAGCACTGATATTCTTTAAGGTACTGAGTTCTTCTTTCAGTGATATGACTTCAGTAAAATACTCTCTTGACTTTTGTGAATGAAAGTCAACTGCAAGAGCCAGATTAATGTTCTCTAGTTTCAGCTTGTTATTCTTCTCTTCAAGATCTGAAATAAATCCCATGATTAATAAGTAATTGGCTTAATATGAATGATCGTTCCAAACTATGTATCCGAAAATCAGAAATCAGATTGAATTGAAATCTTAAAAAAAATATTTTGTGAAAATTGAAATTTGAACAATAGTTGTTATTTCGCAGTGTAAAAAAAAAATATTTCCAAAGATGACCAAAAAATTTTTCCAGACTCGTTTTTTTTTTTAAACTGACAGTGAGACCCGCACAAATGAGGAATTCGGGTCACAGAGGAATTCGGGTCAGATGAAAGGCACAACAGGCTATGCGTTTGAAGCCTGAAGCGCACAATGAACTATGAGGGTGTAGAAGGACACACACAATATGATATGCGGGTTCAACAGGGCACGCACTTGATGTTCTGTGTGTTCAACGGGGCACGCACTCCATCACTTTGTTGTTCAAGAAGGAAACACACACCTCTAAACTCAACTCTTAAAGAACACCCGCAAATCTGATGAATGACCCGCAAACTTTGATGAATAAAACGCACATATGAAGAACACCCGCACACCTCTAAGATCGAACAAAATCGCCCTAAAAACTTATATATGCCTAAAAATCTAACTCGCTTTAACAATTTGATCTTCTATACAACTCGAACACAAAACTATCACTAATTTTCGATCAAATACACAAAAATTACAAATTTGAATCAAGAACAGTGTCAAGAACTCGATATTTCCAGAAAACTCAAATTTCGAAAATTGATATCGAAATTGATAGAATTATGAAATGTAATCAGAACAAGAATCAATCCTACATATAAAACGAATCCAATGAATCCATTTTCTTGCATTAAAAACAATTTTTCACTCAAAATTCGTATGAACAGTAACAAACTCGTTTTGTTGAAAAACTTTTGAAAAAATCAAATTTTCGATCAAAAACACCAAATTTCAATTCAAATCATGATAAAATATTTTCTGAAAAGTTTGGTATAGCCCTGATACCAATTGTTAAACATAAATCCCAATCTATCAAACTAATTACTCAAGATTTATCTAATATGCTCAAGAACTAGAAAGAGAGTCTAGAGAGAGAAAGTAGATCTTGTATTTCACACACTCTAGAATATTATAAACAATGCATAAACCTCTAGTTCGTTACCACATGAATACAAACACAAACCCTTATATACTCTCTATCTAATACAAAGATTTAACTATTAAGGAAAGTAAAACATACCTTGACTAACTATTACAAGGTCAATGTTGACTTTTACATATTTGACTTTCCTATTAAATCTTGGATACAATATTTAGACTTAACAGATCCCTTGAAAGTCTTTAGATGAAGACTTAGTTATTTTCAATACTTTCATTGGTTCAGATTTGGGGCTAACAATCTCCCCCTAAGTACTGAAAATAAATAAAGGACACTTTTAACATTTAAACTAGAAAGCGAAGAGGAGAAAGTCATCCTTTGTAAATATTACTTCTCATAAGAATTTGGAATTGCAAAAGAGAATAATATTCAAAAAGTAATTAGAACCTATCACTAGAACATATCCTATGAAACTTCATGATGAGCTCTCTGAAGTTAATCATTGAGCCAATTTCCAAGTCTAGTTTCGCCAGTAGGTCTGCTCTGTGCCGTTCTTGCTTTACATGAATCATCTTCTGTATACCTTTCAAGGTTTCATCAGAATATTTTTCTACTCTGTAGATGAAACCCAGAGGTTCTTCAATGATTGATCCAGTCTTCTGTTTCTCCAGGTTTTCGATGGTTTCCACTGGTTCAGTCACTCCGAGCTTTTCTTCACCCAAGTTCAGAGCAATCTGAAAGTCACGTTTGGCTTTGTGTTTGATGTAAGCTTCCATTGCCCGTCTTACTTCAACCATGCTCATTCTGATTTCCCTTCTTCCTAAATCGTATCTCGCAGAGCAATAGGCATATAGATGAGTGAGATCATAAGGATTTAGATTTACGAGATCATTATCATTGAACTCATAAATCTTCTGATCAGATCGAGTCACCACATAATGCCTATATATGATTTTGTTGAATGCGAATGTCTTTTCACAGATTTTCTCAATTTTTACTATTGGAGCATCGTTGAGAACCGCCTTTCTTGGTGATGTCTTTGCCTGTATGAATCTTCGTTCGTAGTCTGGCATATCCTCTCTGATTCTTGGATTCAGAGGGATTACTTGAGTGTCATCCATATTGAACTCACAGTATATATGCCGAAAGTGATCTTCTATCGATGCTTCCGGAGTGGATTCTAAGAATGTGGGAGGATGAGTGAATACCTTGGCTGGTAAACCGATGCTTGTATTCTGAACAAAATTCTCTTGAGGATCCTGTTCATCAACAACCATGGTTTATTTGTCCTTAGGCTGTGACTGAGTTATCTCTGAAGGCTGTTCAGAGATATATCCATCTATCTCTAGAGATTCTCTTAATTTTGAATCTGTTGAGGTATGATGAGGTTAAGCGTTTTTGAAAACATGCTCTTCGACATCAATTACTTCGATTTGATCTCCAGCAACTTCTTCCTCTCTGTCAGAATCTTTCTGTTCCTTCTCAGAGTCTGACTCAAAGGCATCTCTCATCACCATTGGTTGTCTTTCGGGTGATGAGAATGCATCTTCAGAGGACGTAGAGAAGTCTACTAGTTGTTCTTCTTCCTCTTCCAGAGCTCCAATTTTCTCTGGAGTTGCATCGGTAACTGGAGTGATTGGAACTTCTAGTGTTGATGAGGCATAAAGTATGAATGGTGCTGTGAATGATTGTAAAGTACGGTTTTCATCAGAAGAGGTGGTGTTCCTCTCTGGTTCCTTCTCTTGAACTTGTGCAGAGGGAGCAGCTTTAAAGGTGTGCGCGGTTTTATCTTATGATCTCCCTATTTTGTGAGTCAGAGTGCTCATCATCATCTGAATCCTCTGAATCATCAAATCTGGCTTTCTTCACTGCATCGCTACAAGTCCCACCTTAAAACTTGCGTTTGTATTTGAGAGAGCTTGGTTCAGCGATTCCTTTTCCTTTGGGATCCAGAAGTGTCTTCTGAATGGTTTCGATTGCCTCTGAAGCAGCAGTTCTGATTTCAGCAATCTGGTCCTCTGATTTATAGTTAGGAAGTTCCAGAGTTTCTTTGACCTGCTTCTAAGCAATAGTAGAGATCTTGGAAGAACAAGTCAGCATTCTTCTCATTATTGCTGATTTGAAAGAGGCCAAATCACTTTTGGTGATTAGGTCTTCCGAAGTCCGGGGTGGTGGCTGTGGTGTTGCTGATGGTGCGCTGACAATTGTTACAGAAGCTTGAATTGTTTCTTTGATGAGGTCAGAGATAGAGGCCATTTGATCTATTGAGAGTGATAATGATCTGGTGGCTACTACCTCTTCCCTTAGTTCTTGTAGAGCCTTTTGAACATCGATGGTTGAAGATGCTTGTAGAGCAGCATTCTGAGGTTTAAGATTGACTATTTCCAGAGATGATTCAGCCTTCTGTCTGAACAGTTCTTGTTCCAACTCTTGGATTATGTTTGAGGAGTCCAAGAGTTGGGTTTTCAGAGTGGAAACCTCTGCTCTGAGGTTTGTGTTTTCAGAGCGAAGAGCAGAGGTCTCTGAATCGTCAATTCTCTGAAAGTTATGCTCATTCATGGAGCCTCTGACTTCCTCATAGGATCTCTGGAACTCAGATTTAGTGAGAAGTTCAGAGAGGGGTACATTGGTTACAACACATGTAGCCAATTTTTCCTCGAGTTCAGAGGAGCCTTCGTTCAGAGCTGTCTTGATGTTGTCTCTGGAAGGACTTCCACTCAATCCTTGATGTTCCGGAGAATCATCTCTGAGTGTTCTGTTCTCATCCAAGTCCTCCTCCTCAGATTTAGAGGACTACAAGTTAATGTGGGAGTTGATCTTGCGATCCAGGCAAGTCAATCCTTGGTTTTGTAGGTCAAGCCATTGTCCCTAAGTTGGACAGCTACTTCTGGATATGCTAAAGGGTGAGAGATGAGCCACAGAGGCAGCATCATGTGTAGGATTTTCTGATGTACTCAGAGGCAACTGAGTACTTGAAGTATTGGCTAAGTCCTTTGAAGAAGGCTTATCCAGAAATTGAGTTTCCTCAATTATGTGAACTTCAGAGTTGGAAAAAGGTACCTCTGAAGTGGCTTGCTGGTTTGGGTTCGAGGTGTGCACCTCTGATTCAATAACCATTACCTCTGGATCAGGTAGGTTAGATTGTGTGGTTGTACTGGGAGATGGGGTTGCTGTCCTAAAATATATGTGCCTTGAGGAATCTTTTTGTTTGGAAGGGGAAGAACTCTCAGGTTTCTCTAAGTCAGAAGACTTCAGAGCTAGTCTCTGAAGATTCATCCTCACTTTCCTCAGAGCTAGTAGAGCTATCCTCTACACTAGCAGATGAGGTTTCTTCCATTACTTCCTCATTGACAGCCCTTCCGGTGCTCTGTCATCTCTCTCAACTTCGGTTTCTCTACCAAGAGTACCCTCTGGTTCACTCTTGTGAGAGCTCTGAACTTCAGGGTCCTCAGATCCCTCTGAAGCCGAGATGCTCTTGCTCTCCATTCCAGGTTCAGGACCTAAGTGTGTTGGGGTTCCCAGAACTGGTTCTAGTCCTTGGGCAACACGGAGATAAGAAGCTAAGGCTACAGATTGAGGATTTACCTGATTCAGCATGTGGTGAGGAATGCTCCTTGCTTCTGGATAACCTTCAAATAGAATCGTCGGTTTGAAGTTGTTCATTATGTATAATGGATTTTTGGGTTGTTCAGGGGCAATCAAAATATGAAGCTTCTCGATCGCAACGTGGATGATTAGAGACAGAAATGTTGGGAATGTTATTGAAGGAACTTTAGATGATTGGGTAGTTTGTTCAGGGTCCTTTACCAAGCATTTGTTCTTCTTCTCTATTGATGTCAGAATCATATCAAAGATTATGTCGGCCATGTCCAAGTTGCGATTGAAGAATAGGGCATACATGATTGACAATATTTCTCGTGTTGCTTGATCCATGCTCCCCAGTTTGCAGGTTAGAGTGCGATTTAGGACAGAGAACATGAAATTCCAGATTGGTGGTAGGTGTTGTCGTCGGAAGTTGCTCAATCTGGTGATTTCAGTGTTGTAATCTAGCATTTGAATGAACTGGAGTAGAGTTTCAGAAGTTGGGCGTTTTTCAAAACGCGTGATTTGAAGTTCCTCAGCTGTTAGGAGTGGGAGAACTTCTCTTAGAATAGCAGGATTGATGAGTATCCGACATTTTACAACTTTAGATATGTCGAACTCGCCGATTATTCCATTATGTGCATCGCTGTAGTGACTTGATGAATACCATTCTTGAACAAACGAAAGTGGACATTCATTTGTAAAAGCAGTTAGCGCTTGAGTCAGTTCACAGTTGGAGAAGAACTCGCAGATTACTCCATATTGTTCATCATATTTGGGAGAATCAAGCTGAATCAAATGATTGTTGTCTTTGATTGGAAAGCGATACAGTCTTGATGGTTCGCCAGATTTGGGAAAAAGTTTGCACCATTCTTTTGAAGACGTCATTGTTGAGGTTGTAGTGAAGAAGATGAAGTTCAAATTCTTTTGGGGAGAGAGAGAGAGATTGCTCGAGAGTAATTTGTAAAAATGAATATTCGGATGTTAAATTGGTTTTGTATCCAAATTTAGAAAAAGATACACTCGAGTACATAAGGTGAAACGACAGTGATTTTACCCTTTGGATAAAGCCGTTTGGCCTTTCACTCATCCCTTTTTGTGACACGTGGCCTTGAAAATTGTTGTACCTACGAATGTAGGTTCCAAAAAAATAGGAAAGGGGCGCCATTTTTCAATAAAAAATTGAATATATTCTTTTTGCTGACTAGACAAACCTTTCGCCTTAATAAGTAATTTAAGATATCACTTGTAGTAAAAAGGTTCAGTTAAACTGAAATTTTAATTTCAAATGATATCAAAAATTGCTTATTAATTATAAAGTTCTTGTTATAGGAATGATTTGGTCTTTTAGTTGTTGACTCCCCCTTGGCAGATGATTTTGAAGAGGTCTTCAATTTCAGAGACTCTGATGATTAATTTCAGAGACTCTGATAAGACTACAGAGACAATATTCAGAAACTCTGATAAATTTAATTGATTCTGAGTCAAAATTCAGAGATTCTGATTTGACATTTGAAAAACTTTTTCTCAATTTCAGAGACTCTGAGATGAAATTCAGAGACTCTGAGATGTCTGAATTTTTTTTTCTCCCCCTTGATAAAAGAACAACTTTTTATTTTTCTCCCCTTGTCATGTGTTTGGAGAATATTCACAAACTGATATTGACATATGCTACTTCGGTCAGAGTTTCTGATATTTTGATCAGAGACTCTGAGTTTCTTCCTTGTTAGGTAGACATATTCAACATTCCTAACTTGCTGATTAAAAAATTGAACATTCGTTCATCTAAAGCTTTTGTGAAAATATCAGCAAGTTGGAGATCAGTTGGTACAAAATACATTTCTATTGTTCCCCTTTCATCAATGTGCTTTGTCTTTGAATGCTGTATTGGGTTGGCAGAGATAGCTATGGCACTTTTTTAATCACACAAAATGGGTATTCTTTCATATTGTTGGCCATAATCTCGAGCTGAGTTTTCATCCATATTACTTGAGAGCAACAACTAGCAGCAACAACATATTCTGCCTCTGCAGTTGAAGTTGAAACACAGTTTTGTTTCTTGGATGACCAACTTAACAGCTTATTGCCCAGTAATTGACAGCACCCAGAGGTACTTTTTCTGTCAAGCTTAGATCCTGCATGATCTGCATCAGTGTAAGCTGTTAGAACAAAACTTGAAAGTTTTGGATACCAGAGGCCTAATGATGGTGACCCTCTTAGGTATCTGAAAATTCTTTTGACAGCAGATAAATGAGATTCTTTTGGATTTGCTTGATATCTAGCACAAAGACATGTTGCAAACATTATGTCAGGCCTACTTGCAGTTAAGGATAATAGTGAACCTATCATGCCTTTGTAGGTTTTTATATCTACAGATTGTCCTGAAGGATCAGAGTCAAGTTTGACTCCCGTGGCTAGAGGGGTTTTCATAGAAGTTGAATCATTGAGTTTGTATTTTTGTAAAATTTCAGTGACATATTTAGTTTGACTTATGAAAGTGCCTTCTGAAGTTTGTTTTACTTGTAAGCCCATAAAGAAGGTTAATTCTCCCATGAGGCTCATTTCAAATTCACTCTTCATCAACTCTGAAAACTTGTCACAATACTTTTGATTTGTAGAGCCGAATATAATGTCATCAACATAAATTTGTACTAAAAGCATCTTATTTTTGTACCTTTTGATGAATAATGTTGTATCAATTATGCCTTTGTCAAATCCATTTTTAATCAGAAAATTGGACAGAGTTGCATACCAAGCTCTTGGAGCTTGTTTAAATCCATAGAGAGCCTTATCCAAATAATAAACATGATTAGGAAACTCTGTACATTCAAATCCAGGTGGCTGTTGGACATAAACTTCTTCATTTAATTTACCAGGTAGAAAGGCAGATTTAACATCCATTTGATAAACCTTGTATCCTTTGTGTGCAGCATAGGCTAAGAAGATTTTGATTGCTTCTAGCCTAGCTACAGGTGCAAAGGTTTCATCATAATCAATATCTTTTTCTTGGTAATATCCTTTAGCAATCAACCTGGCTTTGTTTTTGATTATTACTCCATCCTCATCCTTTTTGTTTCTAAAAACCCATTTTATTCCAATTGCAAATTTCCTTTGGGAAGGGGAACTAGGGTCCAGACTTTGTTTCTTACAAACTCTTGAAGTTCATCCTGCATTGCAAAAATCCAATGAGGATCTTCAAGAGTTTCTTTTACCTTCTTTGGTTAAATAAAGCTCAAAAAGTTTACGTAGAAGCATTCATTGATTGTGGCAGATCTTGTTTTAACTCCTTGTGATGAGGATCCGATGATTTGATCAATTGGATGATCTTTTGTCCATCTTGAGATTGGAGCAAAAACTTGGGGTGGAGTTTGAGCTTTAGAGATGACAGATGGTGACATCTCTGTTGTGCTGTGCAGAGTCTCTGAAGTTGGTTCCCTAAATGGTGAAGCAGATTGTTGAATTTCTTCACTCTTTGTTTCTGGAGTTATTTCAGACACTCCTTGATCATCCTCTTTTTGATCTTCAGCTTCTTCTGATTCACTTTGCTGATCTGAATTTGGAGAATCAGAAGGTGTTAATTCAGAGGGACCAGAAAGAGTTGTACCTGTTTTTTGGGGTCCTTCTGAGTTATCTCTTGGTCTATATCTGAAGACTACTTCTTGGTTATCTTCATCAAAGAAATCTTCAAATATTCTGTCTAATTCAGATTCTCTTGATGATTCAGAGATAGGTGTTGAGAGATTTTCTTGTTGTTCAGAGCTTTTATTGTCATCAAAAGTGATATTGATGCTCTCTTGGATGGTCCTTGTTCTTATATTGAACACTTTGAAAGCTTTTGAGGCTAAAGAATATCCAATGAATTTGCCCTCATCAGCTTTCTTGTCAAACTTTCCAAGAGATTCTCTATCGTTCAGAATGTAACACCTGCATCCAAAAACATGAAAATATTTAACATTAGGTTTCCTATTGTTAATGAGTTCATAGTATGTTTTCTGAAATCTTTTGACAATTGTTGCTCTGTTATGAGTAAAGCAGGCTGTTGCCACTGCTTCTGCCCAAAAATTTGTTGAAAGACCAGATCCAGCAAGCATTGTTCTTGCAGCTTCAACAAGTGTTTTGTTCTTCCTTTCAACTACTCCATTTTGCTGAGGAGTTCTTGTGGCAGAAAAGTTAGGAGTAATGCCTTTTTCTGATAGATATGAATTGATTTTGGCATTTTTGAACTCTGTTTCATTATCACTTCTTAGTTTCTGAACTTTGTTGCTGAATAGAACCTGTAATCTTTTCAACAATCTTATCAAAATATCAGGTACATCTGATTTTGCTCTGATGAATTCTATCCATGTGAATCTGGAAAATTCATCAATCAAAACCAGAATGTATTTCTTACCTGGTAGACTCTGTACAGAGATAGGACCACAGAGGTCCACATGTAGCATGTGCAGAGGTCTAGTACAGTTGTTTTCACTTCTAGTTTTATGGGAAGATCTTTTCATTTTTCCCATCTCACAAGCAGAACAAAGATGATCTTTGTTAAACTTCAGAGATGGTAATCCCTTAACCAAATTAAGTTTAACTAATTTATCATGTGAGGAAAAGTTTAGATGTGAAAACTTTTTATGCTAGAGACAGACTTCTTCACTATTCAGAGATACAAGACAAAGTTTCTCTGAATCAGTGTCGTTTATCTTGGTAAAATTCATTCTGTAGAGGTTACCTTTTCTGTTCGCTTTGAGTAATTCTTGACTTGATTCTAAATGGAGAAGTGAACAATATTTTCTTTGAAATTTCACATCAAAACCATGATCACATAGTTGACTTATGCTGATCAGATTGTGTTTTAATCCATCCACATAAGCAACCTTTGATACTAAAACATTTCCTCTTGATAATTCACCATATCCTTTAATATGTCCTTGCACATTGTCTCCAAAAGTAACTACTCCTCCAGATTTTGCTTTGAATGAGGATAGCAGTTCCTTATTTCCAGTCATATGCCTTGAACATCCAGAATCTAGGTACCAGATTGGCATTGACTGATTCTGCAAGACAGATTATTGTTTCTTAGGTACCCATCTCATTATGGGTCCTTTTATGTTAGAATTTGATGAGTTTGTATGACTTTTTGGCATCTCATCTTTTGATGTCTTGCCGTTACTTGTCTTCTTTTGAATTTTTGTCTCTGATATATTTTTCATAGATTGATTCAGAAGACAATGTGATCCTCTGAAATGATTTTTCAGTTTGATCTAGAGATGAATGCAGTCGCAATTAATAGAGCAAGAAGAAGTAGGAGCAAAGTTTTCCTTTTTATTAAATGCATTTGTTACATTTTGACTTCTTTTGAAACTAGCATTAGGAATATTACATGTATCCCTAACTACTTCTTTCCTTTTAGCTTGAAAGACAGTCTTCTTTCAAGTTGCTTTTTCTTGATCAAAAACATCTTCTTTTCTTTGCTGCTCACTGCATAGACAGGATCAATATGGTTAATTTTTGTCCATTTACCTTTTTGTTCAGGAGAGAATTTTACTGTTTTATAGGTGTAAGAATTAGAAGTGTTTGTTTTATTCTTTGCCTTTTCTTGTAATTCTTTTTCAAGTTCCAGAGACGTTTTTGCTTGTAAACACATATTTTCAAAATCAGGACTTATTGGTATTCTGGTTTTGGTTTTCAACAATGAAATTGGAACATTCAAAATACCAGACCCAACAGTTTCTATCTTTTTATGAATTACATTCTCTGGTTTACAAAAAATCTGTTCATCAATCTCTTGATCAGATTCTGAATCAGAATCAAGAAAGTCTCTTTTAGTTTTAATAGAAATAGCTACCTCTATTGGTTTTTCAATTTTTGTTCTAGAGACTTTAATGATCCGTTTCATGCTTTCTTTTCTTTTTAAATCCTCCAAGACATTTTTTTTCCATATATTTTTAACATCATCTTTAAATGTAGTTCTGATGTTTTCATCTGACTTTGGTGAATACAGAGGGGCATTCGGATTTAGTGAACTATGAGATTCATTTTCAGAAGTACTTGTATCAGAGGTACTTGGTTCGGATGTCTCTGATTCATTTGAGATGAAAGCATCAAATCTGAAAATGTCTTTGGGATCATAGCTCTGAGGTTTTGTGAATTGTACCTCTGAAGTTTCTTCTTTTATCTGTAACACAGATTCTTGAAAGTTTTTTACTTCAGAGTATGTAGTATTTTTGAAATTAAGAGCTCTTGCTTTTGATCCCTCTGATGTTTTCATTCTTTTAAAATTATTCAGAGATGGACCTTCAAAGGTTTGGACCTTTCCCATACGGAAAGTGGAAGAAAGTGAAGTTTTCTCCAATCCAGTGAATGAATTCAACTCATTGAATCCCAACCCTTGAGAGTCCATTTGAGTTTTTATTTTGTCGAAAACACCTTGTGCATTAACATAGCTTTTGATTCGAAGATTTTTTCTATCAAGAGATTGATGTAAGATTTCTCTTTCCTTTTGAAATAATTTGGTTAAGGTAATTGAATTGAGCCTTTCATACTCAGACTTCTTTACTTCTTCTTCTTTTCCTTTTAAAACTTTCTCAATTTTTCTTATTTCTTCTGAAAATGATTTTTCTTTTTGCTTGTGAGTTTCTTCAAGTTTGGTTTTTTCAAGAAAAATTTCTTTCTTTTCTGATTCCAGAAGATTCTTTTCTCTTTTGAAAAAGATGAGCTCTTTTGTCACTTGCTCTTTTCTTTTTCTCTTCAAGAAACTTTTGCTCTAGATCTTGAAGTTCATTAAATATCTTAAAAGCATCTATCTCAGGATCACTGTCAGAGGTGTAAAGAAATTTTACCTTTTCAGAGTTGTCTTCTGATGCTCCATTAGTTTGATTTCCATCTGAAAAAGCCATACCACAGAGATTAGTAGGTTCTTCCTAGCCATCGCTTGTTGAGTCAGATAGCCAGTCCTCCATTTCTGCTACAAGAACTCTTTCTTTTACGTTGTACTTGTATTTGTTCTTGTAGTAATCTTGATCTTTGACAAGTTTTCCTCTGCAGTTTGCAGAGAAATGGCCTAGCTTGCCACATCTGAAACATCTTCCATCATTTTGATTTTTGGAAGAGTGGCAGTACATGTCTCTGGCTTCTGTTCTTGAGGTTTGAAGTATCTCTGTGGCTGTGGATACCTTGGTTGAAATGATTGTTGAGGTCTTGATTGTTGAGTTGCATCATTGTTGTTGAAGTTGGTAACCCTTTGATCACTATATGGAGTGAATCTGGGTTCTTGTGGAAATCTGACACCTTCTTGCTGAAATCTTCTTTCAGGATTTCTTCTTTCTTCATTCTCTCTCCTTCCTTCAAACACTTTCTTCCCAAATTTCTTGTTAAATTGATGACTGATTAATGCAAGAGATTTGGCGAAGGCATTAATATCATCTTCTGATTCTGAATCTGAATGATTTTCTTCTGCCATTAGGACCTTTTTGGATCTTCTTTTTGTTTCCAAACCTTTTTGTGACTCTTCACAGTTGTTTTATTTCGAAATTTGTTTTGAAACAAGTGTAAGGGGTCCACCTGAAGACAATTTTGATTTTTGCTTCATAACTTCCTTTTCATGTGCAACAAGAGTGCCATAAATGTCAGTTAGGGGGTGTTTGGGATTGCTTATTTAAAATAACTTATGCTTATATTGATAAGTGCTTATCAACTTATGCGGTGTTAAACCGGAGTTTTTAAAAAGGTGTTTGGATTAGCTTATTGTGGTACCAAAACGTAATAAGCTAATAAGTTATTGTTTAAAGGTGTTTGGGATTGCTTATAGATATAAAGTAACCTAAAAAGTGATAAGCACTTTTCAAATAAGCTAATAAGTTAATACAAAGTGACTTATGAAAAAGTGCTTATCTGTTGTTTGACACCGCTATAAGCACTTTCATTTTCTTTCCATCCAAACACTAGAAAGTGCTTATCTACGGTGTCAAACCGCAATAAGCTAAAAATCACTTTAAATAAGCAATCCCAAACACCCCCTTAATGACCATGACTCAAGATCTTGATTGGCTTGTATAGACATGGACAGTTGTGACCATTCTTCATTTAAGCATTTCAAGAAAAGAACGTTGTTTTCCTCTTTTGTTCTTATCACTCCAAACTTTCTGCATTTGTTGATAAGAATGTGGAATCTTGAATAAATTGATAAGAATATACATAAATCTGCTGTGACTGACAGGTCTGAAGACACAAGTTGCAATCATCCAGTCACTTCAGAAGTCATAACTGAACAAGAATTCCCTGTTCAGTCAGAAACTCACATTCCTATAATTACTCCTACAGTTGAAGATATACAAGAAACTACTGAGCCAGAAGTAACTGTTTCAGTTGGGTTTCATACATTGTCTACTCAACAGCCACAGTCTGTTGTTCCAATTGATGCTTCTGCACCTGAAACTTCAACTGAAAAACCTTCTCCTGTTATTCAAACTGAAGATTCTGATAGTGGATTTCTAGATGATGATCATGTTCAATCAGTATCTACTCCACTCCCTCATGAGCATCGCTGGACCAAAGAACATCCATTACATCAAGTAATTGGAGATCTCAACAAGCCTGTACAAACGAGGTCAGTGACTCTTAATCAATGTATGCATGATTCATTTCTCAGTAAGATTGAACCAACGCGAGTATCAGAGGCTTTTGCTGATTCGGACTGGGTATCTGCTATGCAAGAAGAGATCAATCAGTTTGAAGCCCTAAAGGTTTGGAGATTAGTTCCAAAACCAGAAGGTAAAACAGTGATAGGAACTAAATGGGTATTCAAGAATAAAAAGGATGAAGATGGTATCGTCATACGAAACAAAGCTAGACTTGTTGCCAAAGGTTACCGGCAAGAGGAAGGCATAGATTATGATGAGACGTATGCTCCAGTAGCGCGTATAGAAGCAATCCGCATGTTTCTAGCCTACGCAGCTCATAAGAATTTCACAGTCTTTCAGATGGATGTGAAAACAGCCTTTCTGAATGACATTCTTAAAGAGGAAGTGTACGTGTCTCAACCAGAAGGGTTCGTCAATCCAGATAAACCAGATCATGTCTACATCTTGGACAAAACCCTTTATGGATTAAAACAAGCCCCTCGAGCATGGTATGACGTCTTATCCAAATTCTTGGTCAAGTCTGGTTTCTCCAAAGGTAAGGTTGGTACTACTTTATTCATCAAGAAAGAAAAAGCTGATATTATTCTTATTCAAATATATGTTGATGATATAATATTTGGTTCTACTAATCCAAAATTTTGTAAAAACTTTTCTAACCTCATGGTGTCACGTTTTCAAATGAGTATGATGGGAGAGATGAATTTGTTTCTCGGATTACAAGTAAAACAGTTTTCTACGGGGATTTTCATTAACCAATCTAAGTACATTTTGGATATTCTTCGGAAGTACAAAATAGAAAATAGTAAACCAATTGGAACCCCCATGGCACCAGGTACTAAAATTAGCACCGATCCTTCGGGTAAAAGTGTTGATGTTAGGACTTATAGAGGGATGATAGGATCGTTAATGTATCTTACATCCAGTAGACCAGATATTTTGTTTTCAACATGTTTATGTTCTAGATATCAGGCTGCTCCTAAAGAATCCCATTTGGCTGCTGTCAAACGGATCTTTAGATATCTGAAGGGGACTGCAGACGTTGGTTTGTGGTATCCTAAGGATACCGGGTTTCAACTGACTGCCTATTCAGATGCAGATCATGCAGGTTGCATGTTGGACAGAAAGAGTACTTCAGGTCATGTTCAATTTCATGGGGACAAGCTCGTTAGCTGGGCATCAAAGAAACAATTATGCGTTTCCACATTGACTGCTGAAGCAGAGTACGTAGCTGCTGCCAGTTGCTGCTCTCAAGTCATGTGGATGCGAACACAGTTGCGAGACTATGGATTCAAGTTTGATAAAATTCCAATCTATTGTGACTCGAAGAGTGCAATCGCGATATCTGCTAATCCTGTCCAACATACGAAAACCAAACACATTGATGTCAGGTATCATTTTATAAAAGATAATGTAGAAAAAGGAACAATTCAACTTTATTTTGTAAAAACAGATTATCAACTTGCAGATTTATTTACCAAACCCTTAGATGAAAAGAGATTTAATTTTCTTGTCTCTAAGCTTGGTATGTTAAATCTTAAGACATAATCGGTTGTTACCTAATAAAGTTACGTATTGTTATTTTTCATCATTTTCTTTATCTTTATGTCTGAAGGATATCTGCACTTTAAGTGTTTGCTCATGATCTCAAGGGAGTAAGAGAAGATTTTAGATGATCTACATTATTTTAAGGGGGAGCATAACTAATTTCTGCATTTTACTTAACTGACAAATTTTTTGTAATGCATGATTTTAGGGGGAGCTTATCAAAAGGAGTAAGACTATGATTTCTGATTGCTTAAGATCAGAACTCGTTCTTAATCGTTTTACTATTTTATGTTCTTTTATTGTTCGAATAAATTTTGTGAATAAATTTTTGACTAGACTTTGAGACTTATGCAGGATGAGAGAGGATGACACGTTCATATCATTTTTTATTTCAGCTGACTTTATGAGTATTAAGATTGAGCGAAAAGGTAAATTTCTTATCTTAATTTCAAATGTATCTGAAAGAAGGACAACTTTCAGATATAGAAAACATGTTTTTAAATGTTCAAACCACTTCTCGAATTTTAAACATATTTTATAATTTGGAAGTGTGATTTTAAATGTTTTCATTTTATTTTTGTGCTTCATTGATAAACAAATCGTGTGTTATCCAAAGATTAATACTTGTGTATTGTCTTTTCGTATACTTTCAAGTATTCACACACACTGGTTTGATTTCTTGTTCAAATAGTTCTTACCATGTCTCATTTTGAAACATAATTTTTTCGATGGTAAGACACCCCGCTTGTACTTCAAAGAATTTTGAGCGTCATTTCATTTCAAAACGTCATTTCAAGAATGTCTATATCTTGGTTCATATAGACAATATCCATTATTCTTGACCTTAAGCTTTGATTGATATATCATTTCATTTCTGATCATTTTCATACAATATCAGATTTTCAAACAAGTCTTTTGCATTCATGTTCATTCATTCCGTATACTTGTTTGAAAATACTTCAATGTTTTAAAATGCTCAAATCTTCATGATTATATCATCTGAGCATTCATTTATCTTACTTGTATTTTGAGATTTAACTGATAAAGTTAAACCATTGTGAGAAACTCATGCTTTATAAGACTGGCTTCTTTGTGCTAGGACTTAATTGAAACTTCTATGGATTCACGTTAACCAGTGTTTCCTACCTAAGAAATTAATCCTTTAGTGATTGAGTGAGAGGAGTCTAAAAGAAATGAGTGTGGGTGTGATAAGGTAAAATGGAAATGAGAGTTTGGTTAGTAGTGCGATTAATGATTAAAAGAAAGAGGGTGTGAACATTATTGAAACAAGCAAATAGCCCATGCCAACTCTTGCTTAAACCCCACCAACCACTCATTTTCTTCTCAAAAAGAAAATGTTTCATATTTTTCTGGGGACGCAGCATATTATCTATTTGGTTTTCATTTGGAAAATTTGGATATTGAAAAAGAAGGAAGTCTGCCCCACCTTCGCACTTCAATCATGCACATTGAGTCTGTGTTTATCTACTGTTGTCTCAGTGGTTTACACAACTTTGAGCCTTATTGAAAAGCAATCATCATGCTTAATTCTTTCTACACATGCACGAACACACAAGGAATTTGTTTCTTTGTCATAAAATTCATAGAAATTGCCTTTGTGGTGTTTCGATGATTGGATGGAAGACCTGGGGGAGTGAACATCAAAAAGCTCCTTTATATTGTGTATTCGTTACACACAGTGACTTCGTGTTACTGACAGGCATTTTAACTGATTCATTTGTTGATTCAGGAGTTACATGTTCTTATTTTGTCTGGATTTGTAAAGATCTAGATGAATACTTGGTTATGGATCACAGAATCAGAGGCTCAGTTTGACATATCAGATTGGTCAAAGACATTTCTTGGAGAAAGTTTTGATGATATCGATGCTCAAATCATCAAAAAGGGGGAGACGGTATCAAGAAATATTAAAGTTTTGAAGTTTGTGGGAGATGATATCAATATCTGATAAAGATTTGTGAGTTGATTTTCTGAAATGTTCAAGTCAGAAAGTTCAAAGGAAAGATTTAAAGAAGATCAAAGAATTTCTGAAAAATTTGAGGAAATTTTCTTTGAAGATTTTCTGCTAAAGCAATTCGAGCTGATTCTGAAGATAATTTCTTTCCAAAGACTGAAAGTTTTCTGTGAAAGTTTTGAAGAGGTTGTCCATTGATTGAAGACAATTTTGGAAAGAATACAATTAAAGAAAAAGGGAAGATTGTATTGACAGAGCTTAAAGTGAAGACTGATTTGCTAGATTTTTCAACAGTGATCTTGAATCCAAAGGGGGAGATTGTTAGAGCATAAATCTGTTGGATACAAGATCAAGAATACTGAAGATCAAAGTTGAAGAAAATCAAATCTCATTAAAGTCAAAGTCTTTTGTAATAAAAGTCAATGTATTTGTACTTTGTATTTTAATTTCCTTTGTATTAGTTGTAGGTATAAATACCTTGTCTTGTATTTTTCTGTTAGTAGAAGTTGTCATTTTTCAGAAAATACGTATCTGAGAAAGAGAGAGTTTTTGTAGAGAGAGAGAGAGTTCTAGAGAGAGAAAATTTGTAATCTTGGATTTGAATTGAAATCAAACAGGTAATTGATTTGTTAAATCTTGTTTGTTTGATTAATCTTGAATAGGAACTAGATTCAGGGACACACAGTAAGTTTGGTGTAATATTTCTTCTGGTAGAGCATGAAAATCATGATATTCATTGATGCATAGATTTCTTCTATTTTTCTGAGTTTGTAGGCCTCCTTCAAGTTGATTTAACAACTGATCCCATATCTCTTTTGCAGTTTTACAAGAATCAAGTTCTTGAAAGATATCATTGGGAATGGCCATTATAAGTAATCTAACAGCTTTTGAATCATTATCCATCATATTATTTTCTTCATCAGTGAAGTTTGTGGTTTTCTTTTCATAATATGCAGGGATTTCAGCAGTATCTACTGTTGCAGGAACTCTTGGTACCAACACCATTGGAATGTGTGGTCCAACATTCACTGATCTAAAGAGATACTAGTCCATGCCTTCTAATAAATTTACCATCCTTATCTTCCATTGGGGATATTCATCCCTTAAAAGTGTAGGAGGTTTTGTTAATGACCCAGCAGTATAAATGGCACTTATGCTTGAGTTTGCCATTTTTTTTAAAAGAAAAAGATGAATATTTAAAGACCTGATGCTTTTTGTTTTGAACAGTGATTTACTATCAAGTCTTGAGCATATGGTGTTCTTTAATAAACCAGGTTTATTTGAACATGCACAGATATTGAAAGTTAGAATCAATGAGATGTAAATCTATCCAAGTATGCATATGCGATCTATCTTTGTTTAGAAAACAAAGTAGGCTCTGATACCAATTGTTGGATCCCAGATTTAATCTCACAACAATGATATAAACAATAAGAGTAATAACAGCAGAAGCAGTTTAATATCAAAGGAGATTCAAATATCACAGTTCATAAAGCAAATAATAGATAAACAAGATATTATTTGAATAAAATATTCAACTTATATTATCAGTTATTAAGACTTCTTAAGCACACTTTGAACATGAAGGGTGATGGTCCTTTTTATAGGACCATAAAGTAAATAGTGTACTTATCTGACAAATAGAAGCATGCTTGAACAGTATCTTACCTAAGAGGTAAGATCAAGACATGCTTGAACAGTGACCTACTCTAGAAACTAAATCTTATCACAAGGTGATGTGTCATCTGTTATTCTTTGTCAAGAGATTCAGAGTGATCATCTTCAGAGCTCTGAACTAGGACCTCTGATGAGGAGCTATCTGATGTCTTTCCGTGAGACTGTCTCTGAACTGACTTCAGAGACATACAACTTTCTCTGAGGCTGACTCTGAACTGACTTCAGAGACCGACTTGCTTTTTTCAGACTGACTCTGAATTGACTTCAGAGACAGACTTGCTGTGATCCCTTGAAAGTCTTTAGATGAAGACTTAGTTATTTTCAATACTTTAATTGGTTCAGATTTGGGGCTAACAGTTACCTATCAAAGTTTTCTAATTGTATACTTTTTCATCATTTCTTCATTCTTAACTCTGATTGATATATGCACTACTCTATTCTGTTCATGAACCAAGGGGGAGTATGAGAATAAATTGACAAGTGGTCAATATTACTTCAAGGGGGAGCTCATAAAATTTTGCATGTACCTTTTAATGCCAAATTTTTATTTTTGTAATGCAAGAATTTAGGGGGAGCTCTTCAAGGCAAAAGAAGAGTACGAATATGACTTCTGATTATTTCTGATCAGAACTCGTACTTTAAAAAGTTTTACTGCTTTTCGTCTTTTCAATTTAAGTGAATAAATTTTACTTTGACTTTGACTTTGACTTAAGACTTTTGCAGAAGTTTGAGAGAATCTTACAAGTTCATATGTTTATGACTTAAAGCATAGCTTCATGAGATTGAAGATCGTACGTCAAGGTATAATTCTATATCTTCATCTCATATATGATTGAAAGAAGGACAACTTTCAATCATTGGAAAACATTGTGTTTAATGTTCAAACCACTTCCCGATTTTTCAACAGATTTTATATTTTGGGAGTGTATTTTTAAATGTTTTCATGATCTAAATTGTGCTTTAACTGAAATAGTTAAACCAATCTGAGCTTCACGTGCATCATAGGAAAACAATGAATCATTGTGCTAGGAATTAACACAACTTCTATGGAATCACCTTAACCAGTGACTTCTACCCAAGAAGTTAATCCTTAGTTATTGAGTGTGCAAATCGAAAAGAAATGAGTGTGATTAGAGTAAGCTAAATGTTTAAAAGAAAGAGCGTGTGAGAACAAAGTTAAAAGAATATCACAACTCTGCACCAACTTTGAGTCGGGCAACCACATTACTAGTGTTTCACAACTCTTTGGTGAACATTATTGAAACAGGCAACTAGCCCATGCCAACTCTTGATCAAACCTCACTATCTACTCATTTTTTTCTCAAAAAGAAAGTGTTTCACATTTTCAAAAGGGAAGCAACACATTTGCTATCTGATTTTCATTTGGAGATGGAAGGTTCAACAATCTTCACAGCAGATGAAGATTTAGCTTCAGTGGTAACCTTCACCTTGGTTAATTTCTTAACCTTAGTGGTATTCTTCACCTTGGTAGATTTTTCAGCTTTGATGACCTTCTAAGCCTTGGGGGCATTCATCTTCACTTTAGCTGATTTATCAGCTTTAGTGGCAGTTGGATATTTGCTTGCAATATCGTCAGTAAATCCACAGTGATAGCATTTTATGTATTTGAATGTGGTTTTAGGACCATAATTAGAAGGTTTTGAGAATTTAAGATGAGCAGGTCCAGCTACAAGAATGCCTTTAGCATGAGATCTGGGAGGTATTTTCATTTCTTCAGATCTCTTAGGCTTAAGATCAATCTTCAGCTTCGGAGGACAGAGATCAAATATTTCTATCACAGAGCTAGAATATGGTTTTACCGATGGTTTAGAAGGAACTTTCAGCTTTGCTTTCTTGGTAGCCTTCTGAGGATAAAGAATAGATTTTCCTTTATCTGCAGGCTTAGAGCCTTTAGATATTTCCTCAGGGACAGGATTAGAAGATGATGAAGGATAAAACTGATTATAAGGAGTGTCAGAGATAGAAGAAATAAACGTTCCAAACTTAAGCATGGAACTGTCTTCTTTATGCTCATCCTATGGTTTCCAAAAACCAAGACCGGTTTTATCACCGACAGGAGCTTGAAAATTTATTATCTCAGTGATCTTTGTTGAGGAATTGCACCATTTTTCAACAATAGCCTTTTCTGCTTTTAGAGCAGTGATGGCTTGTTCGCATTCTATGCTGATGATTTTATTTACAACAACTTGATCTTTCAAACTTTCCTCTAAAAGAGTCAGTTCTCTGATCTTTTCATGACATTTTTTCAGCTGTTCAGTTAAATCATTGTTTTTGCTTTCAGGTAGAGATTTGCCGTTTAGAGCAATGTAAAGATCAATCGTCAGCACATCTACTGCGCGACTTCTCTTTGATTCAGGTAGAGAGGGATTAGTAGAGATAGGTACCTGAGATGATATATAGCTCATAGAAGTTTCAGATGGTTCTTCCACTTCTTCTTTAATCTCTGCCATGAGGCAGAGATTAGCGACTTATTCTTCATCAGAACTTGATTCTTCTGATTCATCCCAGTCGTGTTCTTCAACGATGAGACCTTTACCTTTTCGCTTGTAGTTTTTCAACTTTTGATATTTTTCTTTCAACTTTAGGTATTTGTCATCGCTGGATCTTCATGAGGTAGAAGGTTTGAAGACTTTCTTCGACCTGCACTCACTTGCAAAGTGTCCAATCTTTTCAAAGTTAAAACAAGTAGCAGTAGCCTTATCAACAGGGGTTGATTTTAGCTTATCAGTAAGAGATAGAGAGAGACTTATTTCTTCGGAATTTTCTCTTTCTTGCAAATCTCTTAAAAGAGTTTGTCAAGAGTGCTAAGGACTCATCAAACTCTGAAAGATCAGTGTCTGATAGATCCTCAGATTCAGAATCTAATTCAATGATGGTAAGAGTAGATCGCTAAGATGGAATTATCTCTGAAGAGACTAAAGCAACAGGAGTGCTTTTGGAGTCTTTAGAATCTTTTACCAGATTATTCTTCAAAAGATTTGATTGCTCATAGTTGAGCAAGATTCTATACAAGGTGC
The DNA here is from genome assembly GCA_954870635.1 of Arctium minus. Lineage (NCBI taxonomy): Eukaryota > Viridiplantae > Streptophyta > Magnoliopsida > Asterales > Asteraceae > Arctium > Arctium minus. Next base: position 67,223,829 of record OX941090.1, on the reverse strand, counting down.
TGAGAGAAAGAGAATTTAAGTCTTTTGTTACCTTAAGACATATTGAATAACTGTCCCAGCTTTCAGGAAGACATTCTAGGAATTTAGTTAAGGCCTCAGAATTAGAATAGGTCCTACCAACGGTTCTTAGATCAATGATTAAGCAGTTAAACCGCTGATGAACATCAGAGAGAGATTCATTCTTACCAGCAATAAAACTTTAATATTGTCTTACCAAGTTAATATTTCGAGTCTCTTGGATTTCAGTGGTGCCTTCATATTGAATACATATGGTTTCCCACATTTCTTTAGAAGTTTTAAGATGCATGATGGAATGGAAAACTTCATCAGGTAGAGCCATATAGATAATGGTCTTTGCCCTTGCATCTATACCAACCTTCTTTTTGTCTTTATCACTCCATTGTCTGATTTCCTTAGCAATATAGCGTTTAGGAATAAAAGGAGTGGTGGTACTAGCTGGAATGGCATCTATGATTTGGACAGGTTCATGGGGTCCGTTTGCTACGTACTCAGGTATAGTGGGATATGGACCTTCAAGAAATAGCATCATTCGATTTTTCCAGAGAGAAAAGTTATATCTGCTAAATCGAGGAGGTTTAGAAAGCGAACCATTATGATAGTAGTTTGTGTTTGTGTTAAGTGCCATTTTAGAATAGCAACGAAGAAAATAAAGCAAGATCTTGTTTATCAAATTAAGCAGTCAGCTCTGATACCACTTGTTGGTCTTGGAGGTGCTTAACAAGTTTGTAGAAGGGGGGGGGGGGTTGAATACAAACACATAATTTAAAGTTTAATAAATTGTTTATTGATATATCAAACACAATTTACAAGTCTGTTGCGGAATAAGATTAAGTAGAACTCAATCTAAACAAACATAAGAAAACACTAAGATGGTTGCACAAGAATATAGAGAATGGGGATTAGAGAATATAGAAAGCAAGGGTTTCTATGAAGTTTCAAGAATAGAGCACACTCTCAGATGGAGAGGTGATCTTTCTATTTATACCATATGCATTAAATTCATGGGAGGGTACTTTACACGTGTCATTCAGTGATTGGATTTGAGAGTCTGACTTTGAGAGACATGCTTTCGGCCGTATCATGAACAGCGTAGTTGACAGAGTTGTTGTACGAATTATGGCAGAGGTATGTCCGTTCTGACACATCGTACTGGGCGTGCAAGGTAAGACAAAAGAGACTTGAGGCAAAAGCTAAATGATCATTAATCGCTGAATATATCTTCCTTCAGAGATACAAAGAAGTTCAGCTATCGCTGAAGCTTTTCCTCGGGTTTCTTCGCATATGAGTAGAGTCGTCTTTGCTTCACTGATATCCGCATCAGGTCACTAGTAGACTTGTCATTGTTCAGCAGTTTTGTCTTTGATTGAGCTGTGAACATCTGTTAACGCAAAACTTGTCTTCAAAGATTACATTTACTGTGTTACATCAGAAACCATCAGCGATAAATGAACAGACTCAGTCTGATCGCCGATAGTGAAACACTAATACATATGAATGTTTATAAGAAAGATCATCAGCTATAACTGAACAGACTCAGCCTGATCGTTGATGGTGAAACACTAATACATATGAATAAACGTAATTTTCACTAAGTATAGAAGAGGGTCGTTATCAAATCACTGAGAGAGTATAGATCAACAAGACAACTTATGAACTATACCATGGAAGAAAATCATTTTTTTTCATATCTTTGGTTGTCAGTCCTTCATTCTAAAGAACAAAGATCTACTTGGAAAGTTCGATCCAAAAGATGATGACGGAATATTTCTTGGATATTCCTCTATCTCCAAAGCCTACAGAGTTTTCAATAAGATAAGACAAATCGTAGAAGAAACAATTCATGTCACCTTTGATGAAACTCGCTCAGCGAACTCTAAACCAATCGCTGACAATGAAGATCTAAATGCTTGGATGTTTTCTCATTATAGAGAAACGGAACCTTTCTTCTCAAACCATCATCTCACAGATTCTCCAGCTGTTGATGATGATCCAAACATCATACCTCCTAAAGTTGAATCCACCTCATGAGTTTCAGCTGAGTCTCTAAACATACTACCTCCATTAGATCCATCTTCGTCTGAAAACCTCTAAGAAAACAATGGACTGTCTGACTCTGAACAGTTAATTGCTGATAAACCTCAAGCTTTTTCATTAGTGAACATTCCTATTGTTGATCCAACTCCTGAAGTGAGAGATAATGCTCCTGCTCAGCGATGGACAAGAGATCACCCCATAGATCAAATTCTTGGTGATCCCGACTCAGGTATTTAGACTCGAAAAAGTTCAGGTAATATCTGCCTCTTTGTTATCATTTTTTCTTTAATAGAGCCAAAGAAGACCGATGATACCCTCAGAGATCCAAACTGGGTCAGTGCTATGCAAGAAGAGCTGACTGAGTTTACTCGCAACAAAGTTTGGAATCTTGTTCCTAGACCATATGATAAAACAGTGTTAAGACACAGTCTCATTGGATTCAAGATCATCCAAACTGAAGATCGCAATCTGAAGCTAAAGCCGAAACGTCGACTCTCGATATTAAAGTGAATGTCGTTTGTAATAAATGTCAATGTAATTGTTTGTTTGTTATATTAGTTAACTTAGTTAAAATAACTATTTCTAATAGATATTAGATCTAGTAACTTAGTTAGATAAAGTTCGGTTAGTTTACATAATATCTAAAGTAGATATTATGTTTATTTACATAATATCTATTTTAGATATTATGTATGTTAGGTAGATTAGATATTAGGTTTATCTCAACAAGTCTCTCAACACATCAGAGATAATCGACACACAAAAACACACACTGAAAGGTGTAAATCAGAGAGAAAAACAGAGAACACATTTCATGCTTAAATCGATCAACCTTGTAACATTTGTTATAATCAATACAGGTTGGTAATCTTATTGTGTTGTTTAATCTAAGAACTTGATAAGTATTGTTGGACCGACATTTGGTATCAGATCCTGATTAAGATGAAATCAAGTTTTAAAGAAAAACGACTCTATGTTCTTGTTCGAAAATCGATTTTGAGTTTTTGAGTGTTTTAGGTGCTAAAATCGATCAGGTTGTGATCGATTAGCATGCTAGATCGAGTTGTGTGTGATTAATTTCAGTATAGAGCTTTAATCGAGTTCCATTTTGTGATTTTAGTGAGAAAACAGTCGAGTGAAAAAGTTACTGTGCTATCAAATTAATCTTCAAAAAGTGTGTTTTATCGAGATATAGTGATTGCAATAAGTTTAAGAAGTGTTTTTAGACATATTGGTAGGGTTTTGTACTGCTAATCATAAAAAATACTGGTTTTTAGTCGGATTTTTCGAAGATCAGTCGAACTTGCGCAAAACAGAAGACGAACATACGCAAAGCTTACTTTGCGCATCTAATATGATACGCAAACTTTACTTTGCGCATCACGCCTGATACGCAAACCCTACTTTGCGCATCTCAAGAAAAACGCAAAGTCCACTTCTCGGATCCAACAAGATACGCAAACTTCACCTCTCCATACACTGAATACCAAGAACTTCACTTCACGGATCAAGAAGGATACGCAAATCTCAGTTTGCGCAACCCTCTCAATACGCAAACCTCACTTTGCGCATCCCACTTGATACGCAAACCTCACTTTGCGCAATGTGCTTGATACGCAAACCTCACTTCATGCAATATACCTTATACGCAAATCTTCTCAATACGCAAAGCTTCTATTCCAGACTTAGATTTTTCTTCAGAATGACATCAAGAGAAGCCCTTGCAATAGGAACTGACACCAACCCACCAGTTCTCTTTAAAGGAGAATACGAACAGTGGAAGGATCGGTTTCTGAACTTTATTGACAGACATGAGTTGGGTGAATTCATCAGGAAATCTATAGAAGAAGGGGTTATGAAACCAGTCACGACTACTCGCTTGGTTGGAAATGTGCTGATTGAAGTTCAACTTAAGTTTCATGAGCTAGGAGATGATAACCTCGGAAGAGCCAAAGGCGACAGATTAGCTAAGTCATACATTTTACAAGGAATTCCAAACGAAATATATGTAAAGATTGACAGCTACAAGGCCTCCGGCAAAGAAATGTGGGATCAGCTTGAAAAGATGATGCTGGGCTCGAAGGTTGGGAATCAGCTTAAAATCTCCAACTGCCTTAATAATTATGAAGAATTTAGAGGCAGGGTGGATGAAATTTTAGAAGAAAAGAGATAGAAAGGAAAGACAGTTGAAGACACAGTCGCTCTTGTAGTAAGAAAGAAGAAGAACAAGACGATTGTGTATGAATCAGAAGAAGATGAAGTTTATGCAAACTCTGACATGGAGGAAAATGAACAACTGAAGCAATCAACGATTATGCTGTCAAATGCTTTTCAGAAAAAGTTCTACACGAAACCAAGTTCAAACAGTCAGAGATATTCTTCTGGTCCGAACAACTACATCCACAAGGAAAGGGTTGAAGGAAGCATATATGAAGGAAAGAGATTTGAAGGGAAAAAAACAGAGGAAAGGAAGCCTAAAGAGAGAAGATATCAGTCTGATGGGAAGAGATTAGAGGAGAGGAAACTAGAAGAAAGAAAGTTCAAAGCTGAAGAATCCAGTCAGCCAGAACCACCAACGTGCTACAACTGTGGCAAAACAGGTCACTATGCCAGAGACTGCCGAAGGCCAAAAGTCAGAAACTCCGATTATTTCAAAAACAAGATGCTTCTTGCAAAGCAACAGGAGGCTGGCAAAGCACTGATGGCTGAGGATGAATACTGGCTTGATCACTCAGATGATGAAGAAGAGGATGAAGAGAAAGATGAAGCCGTCAACATGTGCTTGATGGGAAAGATAGAATCAGATGTTGAAGTTGATTCAGATAATGAAGAAGAGGAGGTATGTAATTTATCAGATTCAGATTTCATGAATAAAATGCATGCCATGAGTTTAAAACAAAAAGAGTTAGAATCTAATCTTGAGCAAGAAAATTGTGTCATAACTGACAAAAACCAACTGATACAGAAACTTAGCAATGAAATTGCTGAGAAGAAAGTATTGGTTGAGGTTTTACATAAAGATAATGACACCAACACAAAGGAAAAGACAATGATTCTTAAAGAGAATTTTGATCTCAAGTCTAAACTGCTAAAAAGTGAGATTGATAAATATGAGCTTAAAGAATTGCATTCTTCATGTATCAAAGAAAACTTTTCTTTACTTGGAAAATTAAAAAGTTTGGAAGAAAAGTTATATAAAATGGGTCAAACTGAACAGACTATTCATCTGAATAAACCCAAAGAGGAAATTGAGAGATGGGGAATCGGTTATAAGAATCCTCACTGTCTACAAAAAGGGATGTCTGAAGTGCCAGGACTTTATGATCATCTTTCTATGCAATTAGCTCGCAGAATTCCTGAGTTTAAACCTTTCTGGACTAAACTATCTGAAAAGGATGAAGCCAAGGAAACTGAAAAACGTTTGAAATCATCTAAAGTTCATCTTCCATTTTATTATGCGAAACTGAATAATAGTTATGATGAAAATCCAATATATTAAAAGAAGAAAACTCTTTCAAGTGATTTCTTTCAAAGTTATACTGAAAAGGAAATGGAGGCGAAGCCTATTCTAGGTAAACTATATGTCCCTCCTCTCGTTTTAGAAAGTAAAATTTCTGAACTCGAGAATTCTTTATCAGATGAAAGACTTTTGATGGATATTGAGCAAAAAGTTTTTTTCAACTGTGTTTTCAAATTCCGTTATTTCTAAAGCTTCAAACTCTAAAGATATGTTTGGTTTAGCAAATAAAGAGCTTGATTTTCTGAACTCTAACGGTGGTTTAGATGATTGTTCTGAACAATTTGATTTTAATGAAAAACTTCCTAACCATTCATCTTTTGTTAAGAAATCTTCAAGAAAAACCAGTATGCCTGTTAACAATGCAAAATCAACGAAAGTTGATAACTCAGTCTCTGTGAAAGCTAAAAATGCTAAAGGTAAGAATATATCTCAGCATTCACAGAAACCGAACACTACTGGTAATTCTAAAAAGAAGCATTCGCTTGTTGCTCAAAGGTCTAACTCACCAGATTCACATGTTTCAGATCTGAGCAAGCAAAGGCCAGAAGTAAATTCTCAATGGCAACCCAAACGGAAGCTTTACAAGACTGTTAAATCGTTTAGTAGTGTTAATTGTAGTAAGACTTCGCATAGTAAAGATGTCTTAATTGTTGATGTTGCTCTTTTGAACTCAAAACTTGTTGTTTCTCGTAAACAATATACAATGAAGCAATTATTTCAGTTATCTTTATCTGCTAGAAAGTCTTCTATTTATGATAAACATGTTTCTATCTCTTGTCAAGATTCTGGAGATTGGTTTGGCAATTATCATGTGCATTCATCTCATACTAATTCTTCACATGCATTTCAAAAGAAAAGAGGCCCCAATTTGAAATGGGTACCAAAATCTTGTGCTAACACAGCAGGACCTAAATTCCAGTGGGCACCTAAGGCTAAATCTGTGTTGCAGGCACACAAAGCTTAAAAAGAAATTGACTTCTGATTATGTACAGATCAGGACTCGTTCTTCAATGTCAAAATAGGCTTTTGAACAAATCAGTTCAAGACCCGCACTTCGATAATCAAAGTGAATATTCCAATGTTGTCGTATGAATATCTAAGTTTGAAATTTCTCTTATGCAGACTAGTCATACATGGTTCTTGGATAGCGGATGTTCCAAGCACATGACAGGGCAAAAAGAGATACTGTCCAATTTTAAAGACAAATATTGCGGAACAGTCTGATTCGGCAACGACCAGTTTTCTTCAATCATGGGATATGGTGATGTACAACATGACAATGTCACGATCAAGAAGGTTATCATTGTAGAAGGCTTACGACACAACTTGTTCAGTATAGGCCAGTTCTATGACAAAGACTTAAAGATCAACTTCAAAGCCAAGAGATGTTCAGTTCACAATGAAGAAACCGAAGAACTTTTGGTTGGTACTCGAGAATCAGACCTCTACACAATTAATTTATCAAACCTTTAGACGAAAAGAGGTTTACCTTTCTTGTCTCTAAGCATGGTATGCTAAATCTAAAGATTTAATCAGTAGTTATCTATCATAGTTTTCTAATTGTATACTTTTTCATCATTTATTCATTCTTAACTCTGATTGATATATGCACTTCTCTATTCTGTTCATGAACCAAGGGGGAGTATGAGAATAAATGGACAAGTGGTCAATATTACTTCAACGGGGAGCTCATAAAATTTTGCATGTACCTTTTAATGCCAAATTTTTATTTTTGTAATGCAAGAATTTAGGGGGAGCTCTTCAAGACAAAAGAAGAGTACGAATATGACTTCTGATTATTTCTGATAAGAACTCGTACTTTAAAAAGTTTTACTGCTTTTTGTCTTTTCAATTTAAGTGAATAAATTTTACTTTGACTTTGACTTAAGACTTTTGCAGAAGTTTGAGAGAAGCTTACAAGTTCATATGTTTATGACTTAAAGCATAGCTTCATGAGATTGAAGATCGTACGTCAAGGTATAATTCTATATCTTCATCTCATATATGATTGAAACAAGGACAACTTTCAATAATTGGAAAACAATGTTTTTAATGTTCAAACCACTTCCCGATTTTTCAACAGATTTTATATTTTGGGAGTGTATTTTTAAATGTTTTCATGATCTAAATTGTGCTTTAACTGAAATAGTTAAACCAATCTGAGCTTCACGTGCATCATAGGAAAACAAGAAATCATTGTGCTAAGAATAAACACAACTTCTATGGAATCACCTTAACTAGTGATTTCTACCCAAGAAGTTAATCCATAGTTATTGAGTGTCCAAATCAAAAAGAAATGAGTGTGATTAGAGTAAGCTAAATGTTTAAAAGAAAGAGCGTGTGAGAACAGAGTTAAAACAATATCACAACTCTGCACCAACTTTTCTGAGTCGGGCAACCACATTACTAGTGTTTCACAACTCTTTGGTGAACATTATTGAAACAGGCAACTAGCCCATGCCAACTCTTGATCAAACCTCACTATGTACTCATTTTCTTCTCAAAAAGAAAGTGTTTCACAATTTCAAAAGGGAAGCAACACATTTGCTATCTGATTTTCATTTGGAAAATCTGGATATTGAAAAGAAGGAAGTCTGCCCCACCTTCGCACTTCAATCATGCACATTGAGTCTGTGTTTAACTTACTGTTGTCTCAGTGGTTTACACATATTTGAGCCAATAAGCAATCATCCATGCTTAATTCTTTCAACACAAGCACGAACACACAAGGAATTAGTTTCTTTGTCATAACGTTTACAGAAATTACCTTTGTGGGAGTCAACATCAAACAAATCCTTTCCATTGTGTATTCGTTACACACAGTGACTTAGTGTTACTGACAGGCATGTTAACTGATTCATTAGTTGATTCAGGTGTTACACGACTATTTTGTCTGAATTTGCAAAGATCTGGGTGAATATCTATTGAATTGACGAATCAAAGGCTCTAACTGAAGGACATTTCTTACAAAAAGTTTTGATGAAGTCGTTACACTTATCATCAAAAAGGGGGAGAATGACTACACAAGAAATGGCAAAGATCACATGTTTCAAGAATCACGTCCAAGATTGAAATCTTCAAAAGCAAGTATTCTGAAGACATGTTGATTTAAGAGCTAGAGAAAGAGATTGATCTTCTGAGCTGAACAAGAAGACTGAATTGCTAAAATCATTTTCGTAATGATCTTGATCCAAAGGTGGAGATTGTTAAGACACAGTCTCATTGGATTCAAGATCATCCAAACTGAAGATCGCAATTTGAACCTAAAGCCGAAACGTCAACTCTCGATATTAAAGTCAATGTCGTTTGTAATAAAAGTCAATGTAATTGTTTGTTTATTATATTAGTTAACTTAGTTTAAATATCTATTTCTAATAGATATTAGATCTAGTAACTTAGTTAGATAAAGTTCAGTTAGTTTACATAATATCTAAAATAGATATTATGTTTATTTACATAATATCTGTTAAACATAAATCCCAATCTATCAAGCTAATTACTCAAGATTTATCTAATATGCTCAAGAACTAGAAACAGAGTCTAGAGAGAGAAAGTAGATCTTGTATTTCACACACTCTAGATGTCACACCCCGCTAAAGCGGAAACACAGGATATGGCAGCGCACGGTTTCATGGCATAAAGTAGTAAATAATACCAACCACAACACACAAAAAAAATGTAATAAAATAGGTTTACGTTTACAACCATGATATTCAAAATCATTCCCAAAAGTACGGCTATTACAATAATTAGACAAAACATTCAATAGTTGCCGGGATGATTGTTGTCACACACGTTCATGCATCCTAATTATCGGTCCTTACATTAGCACCTGAAAAGCATGTTTAAAGAATAGGTCAACTACATAGAGTTGGTGAGTACACAGGTTTTTATATGCATAAGAGTAGTTGTATGCAAAGTTTAGAAACTTATGTGAAACATTTGTCCACGAAATATTTATGAAATGATTGTTCTAATATATGCACGGGTTATCGTGTAAACGGCAATGCTTTAGTATTGAGCCACTACCAAACCTTTCGACAATTCAACACCCCTTAAAAAGAACTGCGTCATACCACAGCGGTGGACTAATTCCACATAGGTAAGGCAAATTGTCACAACCCCTTTTGAGTCAAGTAACGTTAATGGTAAAGTGCACCTCTAGCTTAACGGCTAAAAGTGAGGTTGTCAACCCTAATAGCGCTATCCACTAATACCACCGGCCCCAGTTCGGGCTAATAGGTAGTGTCCAATAGTGGGGACTTATTCAATTTAATACTCAATTGCATCGTCAAGTATACATACCATAGTGCATGAATATTTAAATTCAAAATTCAACAAATTATAATAGAACAATAATTTGCGAGTAGAAACAAGTTGCAATTGTAACATGCTTTTCACCCCAACATACGTAAAACGATAAAAGAGGGGCTGTGAATACTCACAAGTTTGAGAGGTTTCTCCTCGGATACGATTAATATGATGTAAAGGCTTTCGCTTCTACGCCCTACCTACGAAAGTGGTATAGTTCATTAGTTCGAGTCTTCCCTTAAGGTTTATGCGGTTCTTTGATCGCTAAGTCTTATAAGTGCAACACTTGCCCCTTTCATTGATTAAATTTTTATGGGTCCCAATCATTCAATTAGTTGATTTAGTCTATTTACTAAAGTATATACTATAATGTGATTTTAAGTACAAATATATAAATCTTTTAATAAGTTATAAAGTTCTAAAGTCCAAAAATCCCCTTTTTAACAAATCTGACCCTTGACTTAAGCTGTCAGAATTTTATGCCTAATTTGAATGATATTAAAACCATTTTCCATATGTTATTAATTTACCAAATTTTTATAGTGCTTAATTTACTGACTTAGTGAACTTTTGGCATAGGTATCACCCTTTTTGGAGGTGATTAGATAGGGCAATGATGTCCTACAATATTATTGGTCACATGCACCAAGGCAGTCTGCACCACTGTTTTGTCTTGGGCATTTGGAGGGTCAAAAATAATTATTTTTCAGTGAATCCAAATTTATTACGTTCCTAACTCATAAAGGTAACATCTAGAAAAAGTGTTACCCTTTTTGGATCAAAAATGAATGAGTTATGCTACTTTAAAGTTAGGTCTACCAATCTGTCCAGATTTACTGTTTTGCACACTTTTCTTGTTAATGAAGGTTGAACACTCAAATCTTAATATTTTCAAGTGAAACCAATTTTATTTATTTCCCAACTCAATATATTATTTACAGAAAAAAAATCTTAAAATTTTTAGGCTTTTAGATAGGGTTTATGGTAACATGAATGTAACCTTTTAGTCCAGCCGGATTCAAATGGACATAAATTTTGTAACAAGAATTTGAGGGGTCAAAACTCAATATTTTTGAGTGATTCAAGTTGGGTTAGTTCCCTAACTCATTGAAATTTGTTCAAGTAAAGTTTCAAAGCATTTGGGTCTTATTTTGATTTAGATATACACGGAGTAATGACATGCATGAAATCTGTCAGATTTTTAAAACAGCAAATCATAAAAAAAAAATGAGAAATTTTTAACTTGACATCTACATGCATGGGTTTCTTTGTGAAAATGCTTTTATGAATCTTACATCCTCATTTAGTACCAAGAACATGGTTTTATCAAGGAAGAGAGTATTCAAATGTAAAGACTCCACCATCTTAGATGGTGATAAAATGGCCATGCAAGACTTAAAACCTTCATTTTCTTGAGTTTTTGGACCTATGGATCATGGGTTATCACCATTTCTTGACATTTTAGTCAAGTTGGTGCTAACCTACCATTCTAAGGCCTACGAAGGTCTTTCTCTCCAGAAAACTTACAAAAGAAATGAAGAAACGAGAAGATGTGCATGTAAACTTGTGGTTTTTACACCCAAAACAACCAAATAAAGTATGACGTTCTTACCTTCACAATGTAGACTGATTTGGTCTTTGAAAAAAAAATGCAAGGGAAGGAGATGGAGGAGTGGATTTTTGACTATGGAGAGGGAGGAGAAGGTAGAAAGAAGTTTGAAATGAGAGAGAATGGAGAAGGATGGAATAATGAGATTTTTTTGAAAAAGAGTGTTATAATTGTTTTGAAAGAAAAGAGAGGAGGAAGAGAGAGGGGGGGGGGGCCGGCCCTTGGGCCTCTCACCCCATAATTAATTTTTTTTTTTTTTTTTTTTTATAAAAACCATAACACATATTTTTAACACAATCTAGTATTAATTTTATCAGTTTTGCCTTTTTATAAGACTGCGTATCCGTTACATGCGGTAACCAGAAATTCTAAGCGCACTGCCGGGAATCTTAGGAAATTGAAACCATTGCTAATATAATTAGGTCTTAATAGGGTGATCCTAAATATTTAGTCAAGTATTTAGACCGTTCAGGTGCTAACCTGTTAGCTCTGGAAGGCAGATGTCACAGTCTCCCCTCCTTAAGAGAATTTCGTCCCGAAATTAATGATTGCTAACTCTGGTCTGATCCTTTGTAAAGAGGTGGGGATACTTGAGCTTCATGTGATCTTCCGGCTCCCAGGTGTACTCGGGTCCATGCTTCGAGTTCCAACGAATTTTCAAGATTGGGATTTTACTACGCCTCAGGCGTTTGACTTCCCGGTCAACGATTTCAATTGGTTCTTCCACAAAGCTCAGTGGGTCAATGATCTGGACGTCTTCCAAGGGTAGGACCGGGGGGTCATCAGCTAGACACTTCTTAAGGTTTGACACATGGAATGTGTCATGAATGGTGCTTAGTTCCTGAGGTAACTTAAGTTTGTATGCCACCGGACCAATCCTTTCGATTATCTCGAATGGACCAATGTACCTCGGGCTCAACTTTCCCTTCTTACCAAAACGTATTAAACCTTTCCATGGTGATACTTTTAGAAACACTTTATCTGCTACTTGAAATTCTAGCGGTCTCCGTCGGTTATCGGCATAACTCTTCTGACGATCCCTTGCAGCTTTGAGTCTGTCCTTAATGATTGTGATCTTGTCAGTTGTTTCCTGTACAATGTCCGGCCTGGATAACTGACGATCACCAATCTCCAACCAGCTAAGTGGGGATCTACATTTGCGTCCATACAGAGCCTCGTATGGCGCACACTGAATGCTGGTGTGATAGCTGTTATTGTAGGAGAATTCCACTAATGGCAGATGAGTATCCCAGCTTCCACTAAAGTCTATGACACAAGCTCGCAACATGTCTTCAAGGGTTTGTATTGTTCTTTCCGACTGTCCATCCGTTTGTGGATGATAGGATGTGCCCAAATCCAGACGTGTACCCAACGCCTTTTGAAGTGATCGCCAAAAGCGCGATGTAAATCTACTATCTCTATCGGAGATAATAGAAATGGGCACTCCATGACGTGCAATGATTTCATCAATATAAATTCGCGCTAGCTTTTCTATCTTAAAGTCTTCTCGAATGGGAAGAAAGTGTGCTGACTTCGTAAGTCGATCCACTATAACCCAGATTGAGTCGTGCCCCTTCCCAGTCTTGGGTAACTTAGTCACGAAATCCATGGTGATTTGTTCCCACTTCCATTGTGGAATCTCGGGTTGCTGCAGAAGGCCGGACGGTTTTTGATGTTCCGCCTTAATTTTACCGCAGGTTAAGCACTTGCTTACGTAAATGGCAATATCTTTCTTCATTCCAGGCCACCAGTAAAATTCCTTTAGATCTTTGTACATTTTATTAGCTCCCGGGTGAATCGAATACCTTGATTGATGAGCTTCTTCCAAAATGACTGACCGTAAATCCTTAGCCCTTGGTATCCAGACTCGGTCTTTAAAGTAACGTATCCCATCGGTCTTAACATTAAATTCATGCTCACATTGATGTAGAGATTCGCCTTTCAGATTTTCCTTTCTCAAAGCTTCTTCCTGGGCCTCAAGGATTTGGGCTTTCAGACTTGTTTGCACAATTGCACCCAACACTCGTGTCCTTGACGGTTTGACCCTTTCCTTTCGGCTCAGCGCATCGGCTACCACATTAGCCTTGCCAGGGTGGTACTTTATTTCGCAATCGTAATCGTTGAGAAGTTCAACCCACCTTCTTTGTCTCATGTTTAACATTTTCTGATCCAAAATGTGCTGGAGACTTTTGTGATCAGTAAAGATGGTACATTTTGTGCCGTAAAGATAGTGTCTCCAAATTTTGAGCGCGAATACCACGGCCCCCAATTCCAAGTCGTGGGTGGTATAGTTCTTTTCATGGATCTTAAGTTGCCTCGAAGCGTATGCAATGACCTTGTCCCTTTGCATTAGCACACATCCCAACCCTTGGCGTGATGCGTCGCAGTAGACTACAAAGTTCTCGGTGCCCTCTGGCAATGCCAGAATTGGTGCGTTGCATAACTTATGCTTGAGTGATTGAAATGCTTCTTCTTGTTTTTCTCCCCAATCAAACTTTTTATCCTTTTGAGTTAAAGCCGTTAGCGGTTGTGCAATTTTGGAGAAATTTGCAATGAATCGCCGGTAGTATCCTGCCAATCCGAGAAATTGGCGAATTTCTGTTGGGGTCCTTGGAGCTTCCCATTTCTTTATAGCCTCTATTTTTGCTGAATCCACATGTATGCCCTTTTTATTAATGACGTGGCCAAGAAAGTGTACTTCTTGAATCCAAAATTCGCATTTGGAGAACTTCGCATACAACTTTTGGTCCTTGAGTAGCTCTAGAATCAGTTTCAGATGTTGCTCATGATCCTCCTTGTTTCGTGAATAGATTAATATGTCATCAATAAACACAATCACGAATTTATCCAGATACGGTCTACAGACCCTGTTCATTAGGTCCATGAAGACAGCGGGTGCATTTGTTAGGCCAAAAGGCATAACTAGGAACTCGTAATGACCATAACGAGTCCTAAATGCCGTCTTATGAATGTCTTCCTCGCAGACTCTCAATTGATGATACCCAGAACGAAGGTCAATCTTCGAGAAATAAGTTGCGCCTTGAAGTTGGTCGAATAGATCGTCGATTCGGGGAAGAGGGTAACGGTTTTTGATGGTTAACTTATTCAATTCTCTGTAATCTATGCACATTCGTAGAGATCCGTCCTTCTTTTTAACAAAAAGGACTGGGGCTCCCCACGGCGAAGAACTGGGTCTTATGAAACCCTTGTCAAGTAACTCTTGGAGTTGGCTTGACAATTCTTGCATTTCGGACGGGGCCAACCGATAAGGGGATTTAGCTACTGGTGCAGCCCCGGGAATTAAGTCAATATGGAATTCGACTTGTCTCGGAGATGGCAATCCTGGTAAATCCTCAGGAAAGACTTCGGGAAAATCCCGGACAATAGGAAAATCCTGGATGTGTTTTTCCTTCCCTTCCTTGTCGATGACATGGGCCAAAAATGCATTACTCCCCTTCTTCAAGTATTTTCGCATTTTCATGCATGACACAATCTTGAAATTTCTTCCGGACTTCTCTCCATGAACGACGAGAGTTTCTCCTTCTGGTAACGGGATTCGAACGGTCTTCTCGGAGCAACATATCTCTGCTCGGTTTTTAGATAACCAGTCCATGCCCACAATGACGTCGAAACTTCCTAGTTTGATCGGAATAAGGTTTATGCTAAATTCTCTATTATCCAGATTTAGAGTGCAATTTGTGATTACATCCTTAGCTCTAATTTCTTGCCCATTAGCAAATTCGATAGTGTAGGGCTCTAGCAACTTTTGGGATTTCAGGCAAATTTTCGGCTTAAATTTTAGTGATATAAAGCTCCTATCTGCTCCTGAATCAAATAGTACTGATGCGTAGTGACTATTTATAAGAAACGTACCTGCGACTACATTTGGATCCTGCCTTGCTTCATTTGCCCCAATCTCGAACACTCGACCACGCACTTGGCCTCCTTGATTTCCTTGATTAGCTGGTCGTGCTTGATTGACATTTGGTCCTCGGTTTAATTTTGGGCAGGTGTTCCGAAGATGGTCTGGGCTTCCACATTCATGGCACGTCAATCTCCTTCCGCCTTTACAATCCTTGGCGAAATGACCTCCCTTGTTACACTTGGTGCAGATAATGCATCTCCCACTATGACGGTTGCTGCACTTGTCACACTTAGGGTAGGTTCCCTTGCCTTTTTCCACAACCTGTGCTTGGACTCCATAATTTCCCATCCTCTTCCTGTTCTTGCATGCGATCCTGTCAGATTGTCGTCTTGAAGGTTCCTCTATCTTCCTTTTTCCCATCGCTTTCTCATGCGCGAAATTCCCCGATCGAATGGCATTGTTGGTAAGCCTCGTTGCTATGCTCACCGCCTCTTGGAGTGTCGTGGGTTTGGACGAGGTAACATCCCCGCGGATCTCAGGAGCTAAACCCCAGATATACTTGTCAATCCGACTTTCCTCTGGTGTTACAAGATGTGGCACCAACTTCGCCAATTCGTGAAAGCGGGCAGTGTAGGTGTCTATATCATTTCCCACCATCTCATGATTCCATAATTCCGCTTCCAGTTTTTGGATCTCACTCTTCGAGCAGTATTCTTCCTTGAGCAACTTCTTGAATTCATCCCAGGTCAGACTATTGGCAGCTTCACGTCCACGGGTTTGAACTAGGGTATTCCACCAGGTTAGGGCTCGTCCTTGTAACAGACAAGCTGCAAACTCCACCTTGTTTCTTTCATTACATTTACTGATGTGGAGCACCGATTCCATGCTTTCGATCCATGATAATAGTCCCACTGCTCCTTCAGTTCCATAGAAATCTTTCGGGTTACATGCCCTGAACGTTTTGTATGTGCATTCCCGGTCTCCGGTTAGTCCTAAATTATTCCCACGATTAACATTTAGGCCAGCCGCGACTTGGCTGACAATATTTGGAAGTGCTGCCATGAGTTGCTCGGACACAAGTCGCGCTAGTTCAGGGTCTTCTCTTCTAGGAGGCATTGTCCTAAGGCATAATTCTAGTTAGTGACTTGGCTTTATATTCAAAGCTAACTCTACCGAGTTAAATTACTAGTTTTAAATGACATATATTTATCATCATCATTCACATACATGAATAACATAATCACACAATAAGCTCAATATCATGGATATAAAACATTAGGAATTAAATTGTCATAAAATCACCATCACAGGGATCAATCATTAACATCAAAATATTTCCCAAAGTTTTCCTATCATTTAAAGTTTCAAAATATGGCTACATGCCATCAAAAGAAAGTCCCAATCAAAATATAATCAAAAGTTTGTTCACAAAAGAGGGAAAGATAGTTCTTCTATTGCCATGGTTTCCTTGGGTCCTACATCACCACGCCTACACCTATTGCCTTGCCATCCAGAAGCCTAAACCAACTGCCAACAGAACGAATGCTGTAAGGGCCAGGCAAGTGTACAGCCTCCTGATAGTTCTTCTGGCAGCAAGAGCAGCCTCCGTTGCCCTTCGGATATGAAGGTAATGGGAGTCTATCACGTCGGTCAAGCTTCTAACAATGTAATGATGATGGTCTAACCGGGATCGGTGTGCCTGCAACTCTCGGGCCAAGTTTTGCACCCAATGACTTTCAGCCTGAGTCATGCCCTGAGTCAGCCTCGCGGGAACACCGGTCACAACGGTAGGGGACACACGGGGTGTTGGTCACTGAGATGTCTCTCCCTCGATCCGAGTGGATCCTTCAAAGGTCACCCTGACTGGCAGGGGAACACTCTTTCGGGCCGTAGTGCGGAGTCTCGTACTAAGTGGTGCCGGCGGTGGGATTCTCGGAGGAGGTGACACAGTCGCAGGTGGTCGGGCAGGGGATCCGCTAATCGCATCGTCACTAGTCTCAGACGGTTCATTCCTCTCAATAACTGGAGGGTCTCTACTAGGTCGAGCGGTCACGTAGCCCGAATCATCAGCGGAGTACTCATTAGGTGTGGAGGATGATGACATAGTGAGCTGTGACACAAGCAAACTTAATCACTAAGGGTGCTAGAAGAAATTTAAGCTATGTAATGTTTATGCATGCACACACAAAATTCATGATTAAAGTTTTCAGATAGTAATAGTTCATTTGCGCTCCTAATATAACCAATTCAAGTCCCCCATTACAGATACTTAAATTGAACAGAGGTGATCAGGCTTTGTTCAAGTTATGATATAGTAATGCGACACTCTTTTTAGTTATATTAGTAATTCACATTTAGCCTTTAGGAATCATTTTGGAAAACCGTTTTTAAAATCTTATTTTTATGTTTGGTTATAGTTGAGGTTCCTATAAAGAACCCGGTATTCTCTATAACCTTAGGCTCTGATACCAAGTCTGTCACACCCCGCTAAAGCGGAAACACAGGATATGGCAGCGCACGGTTTCATGGCATAAAGTAGTAAATAATACCAACCACAACACACAAAAAAAATGTAATAAAATAGGTTTACGTTTACAACCATGATATTCAAAATCATTCCCAAAAGTACGGCTATTACAATAATTAGACAAAACATTCAATAGTTGCCGGGATGATTGTTGTCACACACGTTCATGCATCCTAATTATCGGTCCTTACATTAGCACCTGAAAAGCATGTTTAAAGAATAGGTCAACTACATAGAGTTGGTGAGTACACAGGTTTTTATATGCATAAGAGTAGTTGTATGCAAAGTTTAGAAACTTATGTGAAACATTTGTCCACGAAATATTTATGAAATGATTGTTCTAATATATGCACGGGTTATCGTGTAAACGGCAATGCTTTAGTATTGAGCCACTACCAAACCTTTCGACAATTCAACGCCCCTTAAAAAGAACTGCGTCATACCACAGCGGTGGACTAATTCCACATAGGTAAGGCAAATTGTCACAACCCCTTTTGAGTCAAGTAACGTTAATGGTAAAGTGCACCTCTAGCTTAACGGCTAAAAGTGAGGTTGTCAACCCTAATAGCGCTATCCACTAATACCACCGGCCCCAGTTCGGGCTAATAGGTAGTGTCCAACAGTGGGGACTTATTCAATTTAATACTCAATTGCATCGTCAAGTATACATACCATAGTGCATGAATATTTAAATTCAAAATTCAACAAATTATAATAGAACAATCATTTGCGAGTAGAAACAAGTTGCAATTGTAACATGCTTTTCACCCCAACATACGTAAAACGATAAAAGAGGGGCTGTGAATACTCACAAGTTTGAGAGGTTTCTCCTCGGATACGATTAATATGATGTAAAGGCTTTCGCTTCTACGCCCTACCTACGAAAGTGGTATAGTTCATTAGTTCGAGTCTTCCCTTAAGGTTTATGCGGTTCTTTGATCGCTAAGTCTTATAAGTGCAACACTTGCCCCTTTCATTGATTAAATTTTTATGGGTCCCAATCATTCAATTAGTTGATTTAGTCTATTTACTAAAGTATATACTATAATGTGATTTTAAGTACAAATATATAAATCTTTTAATAAGTTATAAAGTTCTAAAGTCCAAAAATCCCCTTTTTAACAAATCTGACCCTTGACTTAAGCTGTCAGAATTTTATGCCTAATTTGAATGATATTAAAACCATTTTCCATATGTTATTAATTTACCAAATTTTTATAGTGCTTAATTTACTGACTTAGTGAACTTTTGGCATAGGTATCACCCTTTTTGGAGGTGATTAGATAGGGCAATGATGTCCTACAATATTATTGGTCACATGCACCAAGGCAGTCTGCACCACTGTTTTGTCTTGGGCATTTGGAGGGTCAAAAATAATTATTTTTCAGTGAATCCAAATTTATTACGTTCCTAACTCATAAAGGTAACATCTAGAAAAAGTGTTACCCTTTTTGGATCAAAAATGAATGAGTTATGCTACTTTAAAGTTAGGTCTACCAATCTGTCCAGATTTACTGTTTTGCACACTTTTCTTGTTAATGAAGGTTGAACACTCAAATCTTAATATTTTCAAGTGAAACCAATTTTATTTATTTCCCAACTCAATATATTATTTACAGAAAAAAAATCTTAAAATTTTTAGGCTTTTAGATAGGGTTTATGGTAACATGAATGTAACCTTTTAGTCCAGCCGGATTCAAATGCACATAAATTTTGTAACAAGAATTTGAGGGGTCAAAACTCAATATTTTTGAGTGATTCAAGTTGGGTTAGTTCCCTAACTCATTGAAATTTGTTCAAGTAAAGTTTCAAAGCATTTGGGTCTTATTTTGATTTAGATATACACGGAGTAATGACATGCATGAAATCTGTCAGATTTTTAAAACAGCAAATCATAAAAAAAAAATGAGAAATTTTTAACTTGACATCTACATGCATGGGTTTCTTTGTGAAAATGCTTTTATGAATCTTACATCCTCATTTAGTACCAAGAACATGGTTTTATCAAGGAAGAGAGTATTCAAATGTAAAGACTCCACCATCTTAGATGGTGATAAAATGGCCATGCAAGACTTAAAACCTTCATTTTCTTGAGTTTTTGGACCTATGGATCATGGGTTATCACCATTTCTTGACATTTTAGTCAAGTTGGTGCTAACCTACCATTCTAAGGCCTACGAAGGTCTTTCTCTCCAGAAAACTTACAAAAGAAATGAAGAAACGAGAAGATGTGCATGTAAATTTGTGGTTTTTACACCCAAAACAACCAAATAAAGTATGACGTTCTTACCTTCACAATGTAGACTGATTTGGTCTTTGAAAAAAAAATGCAAGGGAAGGAGATGGAGGAGTGGATTTTTGACTATGGAGAGGGAGGAGAAGGTAGAAAGAAGTTTGAAATGAGAGAGAATGGAGAAGGATGGAATAATGAGATTTTTTTGAAAAAGAGTGTTATAATTGTTTTGAAAGAAAAGAGAGGAGGAAGAGAGAGGGGGGGGGGGGGGGGGGGGCGGCCCTTGGGCCTCTCACCCCATAATTAATTTTTTTTTTTTTTTTTTTTTTTTTTATAAAAACCATAACACATATTTTTAACACAATCTAGTATTAATTTTATCAGTTTTGCCTTTTTATAAGACTGCGTATCCGTTACATGCGGTAACCAGAAATTCTAAGCGCACTGCCGGGAATCTTAGGAAATTGAAACCATTGCTAATATAATTAGGTCTTAATAGGGTGATCCTAAATATTTAGTCAAGTATTTAGACCGTTCAGGTGCTAACCTGTTAGCTCTGGAAGGCAGATGTCACACTAGAATATTACAAACAATGCATAAACCTCTAGTTCGTTACCACATGAATACAAACACAAACCCTTATATACTCTCTATCTAATACAAAGACTTAACTATTAAGAAAAGTAAAACATACCTTGACTAACTATTACAAGGTCAATGTTGACTTTTACATATTTGACTTTCCTATTAAATCTTGGATACAATATTTAGACTTAACAATATCTATTTTAGATGTTATGTATGTTAGGTAGATTAGATATTAGGTGTATCTCAACAACTCTCTCAACACATCAGAGATAATCGACACACAAAAACACACACTTAAAGGTGTAAATCAGAGAGAAAAACAGAGAATACATTTCATGCTTAAATCGATCAACCTTGTAACATTTGTTATAATCAATACAGTTTGGTAATCTTATTGTGTTGTTTAATCTAAGAACTTGATAAGTATTGTTGGACCGACAAACAGTTATAGGCACCAAATGGGTGTTTAGAAACAAGTTAGATGAACATGGAACTTTAACCCGCAACAAGGCTAGACTTGTTGCTCAGGGATACAGACAAGAGGAAGGCATAGACTATGATGAAACCTTTGCCCCAGTGGCTAGCCTCGAAACAATTCGTCTCTTCTTAGCTTATGGAATTTACAAAGACTTCATTGTATATCAAATGGATGTATAATCAACGTTCCTAAATGGAAAGCTGAATGAAGAAGTCTATGTAGAACAACTCTCAAGGTTCTCTGACCCTAAGCATCCAAATTATGTTTATAAATTGGTTAAGGCTCTCTATGGTCTAAAACAAGCCCCTCGTGCTTGGTATGACACTCTCTCGTCCTTTCTTATCTTTGAAAATTTTGAACGTGGTAAAATTGATAATACCTTGTTTTTCAAAAAGCTAAAAGGACATATTATTCTTGTACAAATATATCTCGATGACATAATATTTGGTTCTACTAACCCATCTATGTGTACTCGTTTCGCTGAAAGAATGAAGAAAGAATACAAAATGAGTATGATGGGTGAGCTAACGTAATTTCTTTGTCTTCCGATTAAACAAACTGAAAAAGGTACTTTTATCAACCAAGGTAAGTATGTTAAAGATATGCTAAAAAAGTTTGATCTAACTCAAACTTCAGCGATAAAAACTCCTTTGGCACCACCTCTGACATTAAACAAGGATCCAATTGGAAACCTGTTAATGTCACTGCCTATAGAGGAATGAATGGATCCATGTTGTATCTCACATCAAGCCAACCTGACATCATGTATTCTACATGTCTGTGTGCACGCTATCAGTCTGAACCCAAGGAATCCCATCTGATCGTTGTTAAGCGAATCTTCAAATATCTGAAAGGAACTCCTAACCTCAATCTTTGGTAACCCAAAGATTCAGGGTTCGATCTAATAGGATATTCAGATAGTGATTTTGTAGGTTGTAAACTTGATTGAAAAAGCACCACTGGTGGTTGTCAACTTCTGGGAGGAAATTTGGTAAGCTAGACGAGTAAAAAGGAAAATTCGGTGTCCACTTCCACAGCTGAAGCTGAATACGTAGCCGCTGGAAGTTTTTGTGCTCAAGTGTTATGGATGAGAAATCAACTATTAGACTATGACCTTCAGCTAGTGCTAGTGCTATAGCCAATAATCCTGTGCTACATTCAAAGACAAAACACATAGAGATCATATATCATTTTATCAGAGATCATGTGAGGAATGGTGATATTGAACTTCACTTTATCCCCACTGACTATCAGCTCACTGATTTATTCACCAAACCTCTTGATGAGACAAGATTCTACTTTCTCATTAGTGAGCTCCGAATGCTGAATCTTGAAGAGTAACTCTTCATCTTTCATGCATTTTGTTAGTAATACTAAGTTCCCCTTCATCACTTACCTCTAAACAAATATCTCTGATTCTCAGGTATGTTATATCACTCTTAATCACTGAATATTCAATCAGTAAGACGTTTTTCAAAATAAAAACTTTAATCACTAATCTTTCTTCAAATGATTAAAAGCTTTTTGATAAGCAAAATCTATCACTGATATTTCTCATCAGTGATTCTATGAAATGAAAACCGATCTCTGAATTTTTTTATCAGCGATTCTTTCAAAAAGAAAAACTATTCCTGACTTTTCTTCAGGGATAATTTCAATAATGACAAATGAAACATTTTTTTCTCCTATGACGTCATTTGAACTGACAATCCACGACATACCTTTTCTCTGACACGTTAGTTCGTTGCCCTTCTATCCAATCAACTTCTAGTACGTGTCCATGTCATGATGAGCATTTGTTTTCCCGCCTCACACATTCTCTTTCTCTCTCTCTCCTCATATAAAAAGAATGCATTTTCTTTCTTATCTTTTTCACGCTTTCTTCAAACTTTCAAAGCAAGAAAACTCTCCAAAGGCATTCAAGCAGACGAAAACCATTCCAGTCTTTGAATCTTCATCTTCTCAAGATCAACAGGTTTTTGTTTATCTCATTATTAACTTCTTCTTAAAATCTTACATGTTTCATTATAATGGATTTTAAACTATTTTCTTAAATACTAAAATCATTTCTTTTGATTTTATCTTCTCTAAAACTTTTGGTTTTCTACATGTTCTTTCTTCTTCACAAAGAACATTGTTTTACTCTAAAAATAAATTTGTTTTTTCTATGTTTCTTTCTAAATATAGAAACTGGTAAAAAATTTAATTATTTTTGGACTCTAAACCTTTTTCTCCAATCTATTTCTTCCTATATTCAGAAATGGCCCAAGCATCATTCATTTCTTCTAAGAACGTCAAGTTCAACATCAATGACTCCGAGGTCCCTAAGAACAACCATCTCGCCAGGTTGGATTTTGACGCTGAGAAATACCCTCACTTGGTGGAAGTTGCTGCATTTCTAAAGCAATCTTGCTTGTCCTTCGCTCTCACTGTGGACCCAAAACCTTCCAAGACTCTTCTACAACAATTTTGGTTCACCTTTGAGAAGACCACTATCACTAACAAAAAAGGTGAAGTGGTCCCTGCCATCTCTTTCACAACTGAACTGGGTTCAGCTCTCCTCACTGCTTTTGGTCTTAGCAAGGCACTTCGATTCCCTGAGAAGACCAAAACTAGATTTGATGCACTCCCCACAGACGCTGAGCTCATCCAATTCTTGGATGACATGGAATACTGTTGGGATAACAAGCCTCGCTCCACCATCCCCAACAAACGCCTGACCAAGATCCAAAAGGCCAACATGACTTCACAACTCAACTACATCTTCTCTCATATTAGTCAGAGTATGAGTGGGAAGATTGGCTCTCTGGATCAGGCGAGCAAATTTCAGCACCAGATGGGCTACTCGGTCATCGCTGGCAAACACTTCGACTAAGCTGGAGCTATCTTTGATGATCTTAAGTCAAAAATAGAGAAGACGGAGACGGATCCCAAGATCGCATATGCACGCTTTATCTGCCCGTACCTACACTTTCTCTACACTAACAAATACCCAACATCTCATGATGGTACTTTTTCCAAAGTGGGTCAGCGATCACTCGAGCTCAAGCCGGTCGCCAACGAGGTAAGTCTTTCAACTCTCAGCACCCGTCTCTCTCTCTATATTCTCCGACTTTAGCCGCCACGTAGGGGGTTCCTTCTTCTGTTATCCCTACTGCTACCACCGCTCTCAAACGACCATCAACTACTCTTCCTGGTTCCTCTAAGAAGGCAAGAAAGACCAAGGAGATCGCCCCTTCGGGTTCTATTCCTGAGGTAGTTTCTCAACAAACTACTTTAGATGCTTTTGTGGGTCTCTCCTCCACGTCCCCTACAGTTACTTCAACAACCGTGACAGTGATGACAATTGCTGACAATACACCAGTGACAACGCCCATCTCCTCAGTACCTTCCCAACAAACTGAGCAACCTCAAGTTGCACACATAAGACATGAAAATCAAAGTTTTGAAGGAGATTTGCAATTCTTCAACATGTTTGATAATTCAGGTACTCCTAAAATCCTATACACACCTCCCATCTCTCCATATAAGCCTGAGAAACGTTGTGCTCATCCACTAACTTTATTTGCAGGTCCTAATTTGGCAACAATTGACACTCATGTCAACAAGCTTGCTGAAAAGGTTGAATCTCTCACCACCTCTGTCAACGAATCCACTGGTGTTGTGAATCTCGCTGGTGAAGAGCTGAAAAGGTTGAATGCTGCCTCCTCCTCCAAGGCTGATTCTTCTCAAATGACAGTTGTTCAGGAGGACATTGTCAAGATCAAGAAAGACCTTGTTGGAACTCATCAACAGGTCCAACTTATTCAGGGTCTACAGAACACCCTTAGAAATGATGTTCAGGATCTTTCCCTTAAGGTTGACTCCTGCACCACGGTCCTTCAGCAAGTACTCGCCAAGCTGAACAAACCATCTCCGACGCCTACACCTTCCTTTACAGTGAACGATCGTACATATCTGAATATAGCCGTTGAATTCATTCATCAGGATACTTCAGACATTCCTGTCATCGAAGGTCGTCTTGAGCGTTTGGAGGCTGAAGTCCGGTCTCTGGCTATTGTAAAAGCTACCCCTCAAACCGCTGAACTCTCCCTCGCTGATAATGACAAATAGGGGAGAAAGAACTTAATGAAGAAAATGTTGAGGAAGCTGCTGCTGAAGTCCAGGAGGAAGAACCTCCTTCTCATGTTGAGGGGGATAAGGTTGCTAAGAAAACCCCTCCCACTTTTGCACTCGCTCAAATTCTAAATGAAGAATAAAAGGAGGAGGACGAAGAAGATGATGAAGTTCTTGATCTTTATGATTAAGATAAGAAGCAACAAACTGATGATGATGACGACGATGAGGAGGACCAATCGCTTTGGTTCTCAGCAGCTAAGGTCACTTCAGCGATAGCTTCGATAGAAGCTACAAAAGAAGCAGGGGGAGAGGTGAAACATCTTCAGGTACTCCATCCCAAGGCAAGCAGAAGGGTATAGCTAACGAGGTAAACCTGAATATTGTCTCACAATCTGAGGGGGAAAATCCTTCTCAGGTTTGTCTTTCCATGGTACCCATCTCTTTCTATACCTACCATACCTCTGTCTCTATCTAAGCCTTTATCTTTCTTTTTCCAATATATACACTAACTCCTTTTTACTTCTTGTCCAGACAGTTCTTTCCCCTACTTAATAGAATCGAACTACAAATAAACCCAGCTTCTATAGCTGAAGAACAAATAATCCCAATCTCATTTAGTGAGATTGATGAAGAAGAAGAAGAAGAAGAAGATGAAGCCCTGCTTCACCCAGGAAGGCCCTCTAGACTAGCTCATTGCTCAGAGGAAGAACTGAACAAAAGAACAGAGATGATCTCTCTTCACCAATCATAAAATGAGATTGACTTCCTTACTGAAGCTGAGAAAGAAGAATCCATCAGAGTTGAGAAGTTGATTGTTGAATGCCAACAAGACGCAACTTTTTCTCCTAAGGTTCAATCTTCTCAGGTCAAAGACAAAATATTAAAGAAGAATCAAGTGGAAGTTCAAGCTGCACTTTTAAAAGAAATTGAAGAGGAGCGCTCAAAAGAACAAGAGGTCAGCGATAACTTAGTCGAATGGTGTAAGCAAAAAGTCGACTATCGCTCCGATCCACTGAAAATAACAGACGTTGTCATCTCTGGAAGAAAGAAGAAGGACCAAATTTCTGTAACCATGGAAATAACCAGAGAGAATGCAAGCTCAAAGGCAATGTTCATTTCAACGCTTGAGAGTTTTGTCTACATGGAATGGCTAGGGTTCAAAGATGCGCTGAAAAAATCAAAGTCAATCAACATAGGCCATGTCGAAGGCATCCTAGACCCCCTCATCAACAAAGTCTCTGCAGTCTTAAACGTGCCATCTGCTCTTCCTCATAAGCCAAGGCAAATCAAAAGAAAGCCTGCTTCTTCCTCCTCTGAAAATGTCGCTGCTATCAGAAACGACACCTCCATTAAAATTTCAAAGGAAGCATTGTTCGGACCTCTTCTTGATATCTCAGTTAAAGACCTATCCCTACCTCCTGGTGGACCATATATTCCCGGGCATGTACTCAACAATCCTCATGGAATTTTCTTCAGAGATGATGAAGGGGTACTCCGATTTCAAATAGTCTCTGAGATTCCCATCTGTCCTCTGAATCATCTCAAATATCTTTTGTGTCTATGGTGTGACTTCTCTCCATCAGCTGATTCCATCAAATCTATCATTCGTGAAGGATCATCAGATCGAAGGCAAAGAGGAGAAGAAATAACTGACTATATGATCAATATTCCAAAGTCTTATCTAGATAGCTGATAGATTAGTCTCTTACTTCTTGTAATCTATTAGTTGGACTTACAGTAGTTAGTTCTTCACTTGTACTTTATATTTTCATCTCTTGTAATTCTTTCTTTGAATTAATGAAAATTTCAGTGAAGTACTTAACTTTATCAGTACTGTAAAATATCCCTCAAAATAGTAATTGGGACATGTATGTTATGAGTTCTGATTATTCCTTATTTTGAATTAAAAGTAATTTTCTTCAGTTACTTTGTCATTATCAAATAAGGGGAGATTGTTGATCCATGCTCTCTCAGTGATTTGATAAAGACCCTTTTCTACACTTAGTGAAAATTACGTTTAATAAGTATTTATTATTGTTTCAGCATCTGCGATCAGACTGAGTCTGTTTAGTTATCGTTGATGATCTTTCTTGTAAACATTCATATGTATTACTGTTTCACTATCAATTGTTAAATACTGAGTATGTTCAGTATCGCTGATAGTTTCCGATGTAAACAGTCAAACGTAATCCCTAAAGACAAGTTTCGCGTCAACAGATGTTTATAGATGAATCGAAGACGAAGTTGCTGAACAAAGACAAGTCTACTAGTGACCTGATGCGGATATCAGTGAAGCAAAGACAAATCTACACATGGGAAGAAACCTGAGGAAAAGCTTCAGCGATTGCTGAACTTCTTTGTATGTCTGAAGGAAGAGATATTCAGCGATCGATGATCACTTAGCTTATGCCTCAAGTCTTTTTTGTCTTTCCCTTGCACACCCAGTATGATGTGTCAGAACGGACATACCTCTTCCACAATTCGTACAACAACTCTGTCCACTACACTATTCATGATACGGTCGAAAGCATGTCTCCCAAAGTCAGACCCTCTCAACCAATCAATGAAGGACATGTGTAAAGTGCTCTGCTATGCATTTAATGCATAGGTTATAAATAAAAAGATAAATTCCGCGTATGAAAAGAGCCCTAAGCCTTCATCTTTCTAAAATATAAAAACCCTTGTTTTCTATACTCTCAAATCTCCCATTCTCTATATTCTTGTGCAACCATCTTAGTGTTTCTTAAGTTTGTTTAGATTGAGTTCTACTAAATCTTATTCTGCAACAGACTTGTAAATTGTGTTTGATTTATCAATAAACAATTTATTAAACTTTAAAAACTTGTGTTTGTATTCACCCCCCTCCCCCCTGTTCTACAAACTTGTTAAGCACCTTCGGGACAAACAATATTTAAAATCTTTTAGCCTTGGTTGGCTGGGATATTTTTGAAACACAATTATACTTTACCTAAGTTAAGGTTGGCAACATTTTGAAGGGTTTCTTAGTCGTCTTTGATTTTTATACACTTTGGGGATGAAGAACTCCATGAGAACAATTGAGTACATGTGGTTTGAATCTTTTAGATATCGAATCAATGATTATTGAGTATTTTCTTCCCTATCTTTTTATCTTAATCGCTTTATGTAACGTCCGAAATTTTCGTAAGTGTCTTGACGTCACTCCTTATTTCATTAGAGACTTATAGGATTGTGTGAGACTAGCTTACTTAATTTCCTTATTGCAATGAATGAAGCGAGAGAAGAAGAATACAATTTTTAGCCTCCGGTCATAGTGGGGCGAGAGTTCCCGACGACTATGACATAGGGCATAGTCGCGTGTCACAAGCTCGACCACCAAGCCACCTTCGGTAAAAGTTGGCGACAGTGCCCGACGATAGTGCCAAGGTCACTATCGCCGAGGTACAATCGCGAGGTTTGTACCATGGGGATCTCCAAGCGGGCGACTATGCCCCCCAACTATGCCAAGGTCATAGTCGTTGTGTCACTATCGCCGACGGGGTCGATGGCCATTTAAAGTCCCTTTCTTGCACTTTTCTCATTTACTACTTCACCCACTTTTTTTCAAAATCTCTCCCAACCTCTCTCTTCATTGATTTTGGTCCTTGAAGCAATCAAGGCACATTTCTCCTCTTTTATTGCAAGATTTGGAGCTTATCATATAGGTTTGGAAGCTAAGAGCTAGGCTATCTTTCATTCTTTTCTACTCCATTTTCAAAGGGGATTTCTAGGGTTTTAGGTTTTTGTCAAAACCTAACATTGTGAGTTCATCCTTAAACTTTTCCAAATTATATACACATTAAAACATCACATTTATGCATTGTTTAAAAACAGGGTCGACCTGGCCGGTTAAACCAGTTGAACCGTGTCCTGGTCATCACATTGGGTCAACCAAAAATCTAGGTTTTAAAACATTGCATTTATGTTCCATTAAGTTTTTATAACATTACTTCTCATTTGTTGATTTTGAAATAATTATGTCAAAACTAGGGTTTTGAATGTTTTAGACATTTTGATGAAATGATTGTGGGAAAGGGTTTGATACTCATGAATGATGTCTACTTCTAAATTGTGATGAGTTTTGGAACCCAAATGGGTGTTATGATATTTATGGTTTTGTTGATGAAATATGGATTTATACACTTATAGCATATTTTTAAATATGAACATGTTAGACTAAAATGTAATGGATCCATAGGCATAAAAGTCGAGCAATCTTATATTGGTAAGATGAAGTATTCAACGTATATGTTTGGGATTGATATTGATTGTATGTTAAAGTTCCTAAAGGAATGAATTGTCAAGGATGGTGAGGTCCCAAGCTAAAGACTTGGATAGGGTTGAACTTGGTGATCCTCTGGGTGAAAGACTTGGATAGAGTTGAACCCATTTTTATACCGAACTAGAGATTTGGATAGAGTTGATGTCAAAATGACTAAAGACCTGGATAGGGTTGATGTCAGTAAATATCCATCCTTGATACATGATTTATATACGTTGTGGGTTACTTTTGTATTCCGTCATAAGTTATGTTAAATCGGGTTTCCCCGTCTTGATATAATGATAAATGTCTCTTGGAGAAGCTATTTTAATGCTCCTGCCTCAGAGGGTTATCAAAGATTATCCCTTTATGTTTTACTCTTATGCAGTCTTATTTATTATTGGTTATTCTCATTAGGCTCCAAGCCCAACATTATTTCTCAAATTTATATGTATATCAGGTTCTCTTAGCGGCGGAGTGACAAAGTCTTAAGAGGAGGATTGAGTCCCGCAGAAAACAAATCTTTTGGGAATAGTTGGCTTTTGATCTTTTGGGTGTGCATACATTTGACGTATTCTTTTGGAGAATGATGATGACACCCGTCTGTAATCTAAGCTAAGGAGATTTAGATTAGGAGGTTGTTAATTATTGGTTTCAATTCTAAGCTGTAAACGCTTTTACACTTTTGCCTTTTTGGGTGATTATACTTCATAGATGCCAATCTTACATCATTATTCAGGTTTAAATTCCTTCTAAATTTTAGGGTGTTACAAGTTGGTATAAGATCTTTAGCTTAATTGAACTAGGTATGAATATTAGATGCCTAAACTTAAGCTGAAATAATTAAGTTATGATTTGTGTGATTAGGTATATCTTCTAAGATGGGTTAATATTAGGGTCGACGAAATTACACTAATTGAGATTTGAGATGATGGTAACGAGAATTCTTATGTATAATGTGTTCATAATTTCACTTAGCTACTGCAATTATGAATATGTTGATACGTGAGCATACTTGCCTTTACTATTATTGCGATGATTGATAAATGTAGTAGTAAGTTTCCTCGCTGCTTTATTTATATATATATATATATATAGGAATTTTTATTCTCTCATTCTCGTGTATGGTAGTTTGAGATGGTTAACACGCGGGGTCGACTAGCGACCGAAGGGGACGGACATGAGGCAAGTATGTCCAATCCTAATCAAGTAAAAAGGGTAAGAAATGCAAATCCCCCACCTCTACCACCAATGATGGGTAGGCGAATAGAGCATGTTCCAAGATTCACCTTGTCATCTTCAAACCCGGTTCTTCAAAAGGTGAACCCTCAAGCAGATATGATGGCCAACGTCATGCAAATGGTGACCTCGGCTATGGAGAAGCAACAAGAGGCATTCCTAAAGATATTGGAGTATGGAGATGTGAGTCTCAGGAGGCATGAAACAGTTACAGAAAATGTACTGGTGGGTTTGGGAGGTACCGAGAATGTGATCAGGACGGAGGAGCACATTGTTGTCGACGCTAGAAGGGGCAGAAGGACTTGCTCCTACAATACTTTCCTTTACAGAAAACCACCAGAGTTATCAGAGTCTGATAATCCAGTAGCATGTATGTACTGGATTCAAGATATTTAGCAGGCATTTAACTCCAGTGAGTGTGAAAAGGGAAGAAGAAAAGATTTTGCAGATGCTAAGAGGCCCAACCCTCCGATGGTGGAATGTCACCAAGTCCACCCTTGATGCCACCATCATTTCTCAGCTGACTTGGGAGACATTCGAGAGGAAAGTTATGGAGGAATATCATAAGGATCGGGCGATACTTGACCGCATAGAACACGAATTTGGAGCCCTCAAGAAAGGGAACTTGTCAGTAAGAGACTACAATCGGAAGTTTGTGGAGAAGATGAATCTAGTGGAGTATGTGGCTCTAACTGAGAAATAGAAGGTGGAGGCTTACCTTAAAGGTTTTATGGCCGATATGATGGCAATGTTTCACAATGCAAAGGCCTCTACTCTCCGTGAAGCAATCGAAGAAGCCCAAATCATGGAAGATGTCTATGCTCAAGGAAGAGAAGAGAGAATCAGGATGGCAGAAAAGAGGAGGTGGGAACGCAACTCAGCGCCCTCCAAGAAACCAAGAACCTTAATCAACAACCGTAAGGCCGAGGCGGGAAGCTAGGTGGTGCCCTAAATGTAAAGGCAAACACTTTGGCCCTTGCAACTCGAGTGCGGCAAGTTGTTTCAAATGTGGGAAGGTTAGGCACGACCGCAATGATTTCCCAGTAAAAGGGGTTAGATGCTATGAGTGCAAAGAGCTAGGTCTTGTTCGAAGTGATGCCCAAAGCTGAAGATGGAAGGATCACAAGGAAAGAAGGAGAACTCCCCGAGAGTGCCAGGAAAGGCTTTTGAAATGACCGCTGAAGAGGCAAAGGGTTCAGCAAATGTTGTTTCGGGTATGTTCTATGTTAACTCTGTACCTGCTCGTATATTATTTGACTCCGGCACAAGTTTCTCATTTTTTTCGGGTTCATTTTGTCAAAACCTTTCCGTGGCCATTAGTATGTTAGATGATACCATGGTTGTAGAGATAACTAACGAGAGTCGCGTAATAGTCTGTGAAATGCTAAAGGGTTGTACCATAGAGATCGGGGGAAGGAAGTTCTTGATCAATCTCATGCCTATGACCATTGGCCGGTTCGACATAGTGATCGAGATGGATTGGTTGGTGGAAAACCAAGCATAGATATTGCACGTAATGAAATTAATTCGAGTTCCGACGTCAGACGGTGATGATGTGATCGTCTACGGAGAGAGAAGAAAGGGAGACATATCAGTCATTACCATGGCTAAGGCATGTAGATGTTTGGTAAAGGGATGCTCATCTTTCCTAGGTTATGTATTGGACGTAAAACTCGAGAAGAAGAAGCTCTAAGATGTGAAGGTGGTTCGAGAGTTTCCCGACGTTTTTTCCGGATTATTTACCCGACCTACCTTCAGAACGACATGTATAATTTCAGATCTACCTCGTTCTGGGATCAACTTCAATCTTTAGAGCTCCTTACTGGTTAGCCCCCTCCGAAATGCAAGAGATGTTGTCACAGCTCCAAGACCTCCTCGAGAAGAAGTTTGGTAGACCGAGCTCATTGTCGTGGGGAACTCTGGTCTTATTTGTCAAGAAGAAAGATGGCACAATGAGGATGTGATTGACTATAGGGAATTGAACAAGGCAACGTTGAAAAAAAAATATCCGCTTCCTAGGACCGATGACCTATTTGATCTATTGGAAGGAGCGGGTTACTATTCAAAAATAGACGTTCGTTCGGCATATCACCAAGTGAGGGTGAGGAATGAAGACGTCCCAAAGATGACATTCAGGACCAGTTAAGGGAACTACGAGTTCTTAGTTAAGCCTTTTGGTTTGACCAACGCGTCGACAGTGTTTATGGATCTAATGAAACGAGTGTGCCGACCGTTCCTTGATAAGTCAGTGATAGTGCTCATTGATGACATCCTGGTCTATTCTAAGGATGAACTCGAGCATGAATGGCACCTTCGGGAGGTCCTATAAGTCTCAAGAAAGAATAAGCTGTATGAAATGTTTTCAAAATGCAACTTCTAGTTGAATGAGGTCCAATTCTTGGGGCACGTTGTTACTCAGGATCGACTGAAGGTGGACCCCTTTAAGATTAAGCTATGATGAATTGGGATCTGCCAAAGAGTCCGTCTGAGATTCGAAGATTCTTGGGTTTAATGGGTTATTACTGGTGATTCATACAATACTTCTCTAAGATCGCCTCTTCCTTAACCTCTTGTACTCTGTAGGACGTGAATTTCGTATGGACAGATACCCAAGAAAAGGCCTTCCAAACACTTCAGAATAAGCTTTGTGAAGCACTGATCCTATCCATGCCTAAAGGAACCGAAGATTTCGTGGTGTTTAGCGATGCCTCGAATATGGGTTTAGGTTGCAATTTGATGCAACGAGGTAAAGTGATTGCCTATGCATCAAGACAACTCAAAATTCATGAGAAGAATTATACCACCCACGACTTAGAGTAGTCGGCGGGGGTGTTCGCCTTGAAGCTATGATGACAGTAGCTCTATGGTACTAAGTGCACCCTCTATGCAAATCACAAAAGTTTGAAATATGTCTTCGACCAGAAAGAATTGAACATGAGGCAGAGGAGATGGCTAGAACTACTGAAATATTAGGATTGCGAGGGGCTCTACCACCCTGGAAAAGCAAATGCTTTTAATCGAAAGGATTATAGCGCTAACCTGCAAGCCACCCTCAAGATTCGACATAGTATCAAGTTTGATCGAGAAGATGAAGGCATCCCAAGCCGAAATACTTCGAGAAGAGACTCTTAAAAGTGAAGTGATGGTGAAGCAACGTCTACTCTTGACTGAAAAAGGCCGTGAAGTGAAACTTTTCTGATAAGCCAAGATCACAAGATCTGTAGAGAGAGAATATAGAGAGAGAAAGTGTATGTTCAAATGTAACAGTGTATAGAATTCAATATGTGAAAGTTCTTACAAGCAAACAAGCCAAGAGGACTTAAATACCTCAAGGAACTTACAAGACAGAAAAGAACAATAAGCACTGACATATAAAGGAAATAAATACAATGATTACTATAAAATCGGATCTAACAATCTCCCCCTTAGTAATCATTGGCGCCGAGGTCTTCAAAAAAAATCTTCAAAAACAGCATTGACCATCTAGGCGACTTTGAAGGATCATTGACGCTCTTCTCGTTGACGTAGTCTGTTCAGCCCAACTAACACTTCCAATCGTCGCAGAGTGGAACGGAGATTCAGTCTATCATGAATAGTGACCAAAGTTCTACGGATCAGACCAATTTCATCATTTTCAAAAAGATATGACTCTCTTCTTGTTTCCAAAAACTTTCTTCTAGCCTCTTGTAGACGATGCTCCAACTGAAGTTTTATCACCTTTAGAGTTCCATCAGAGTAATATCCAATCTCATCAAATCGTAGAAAGCATTTTTCACTTGAGCTGTTCTTATATACTACTCCGTATGGATCTTCGATAATGGTGAATAATGGATAAGACTCTAGATTCTACAAACTCCGGTTGGGCCTTTCTAGATTAACCACAGGCTGAAAGCTTTCAACGGCCATCTGGAAGTCAAAAACACGATAAAATCGGATCTGTCGTCGAATAAATCGTTTAATAACAAAAAGAGTTTGAGAAACATCCTGAGTTCGGTGATAAAGATTCCTGAAGTGATCATATAGGAATTCAACATCATCAATTGAAAGATCAGTGAAATCAGCCTCTGAAAAGTTGTACCGCTTGCAATCTCTTCTTTCCACTTCAAGGTCTGGATACCAGATGTTCAGAAACTTATTAAATGTGATACTGAGAACTCGAACTATTAGATGAGGAGAAGCAACGGTGTTATTCTTTTTGCGCTGGCACTTGATAAATGCTAAGTATTCATGCTGATAAGCTTTTGATTCTTTTTCTACTCCAAGTATGGCATATATATTGATTGTCCTTCTTCTTGAAACAAAGATGTTGCTTTGGATATCTTCAAGAAAAGCTGTTCTGAGTCTAGAAGCCATATATCTCTGCTGAAGATTTCTCTACCTTTGCTGCCTAGTTAAAGCTTCTCCTTCTTCTAGAAAAGATGGAGGAATTACTGGTTCGGAAGAAGGAATATCTGCATGAGCTCTAGATGACTGAACAACTTCAAATGCACTTGATGGAATATTGGTTGTCGGAGCCGAACTAGTTACTAGAGTAGATGAAGGTTGATCATCTTCTGGAATCTCACCTTGACTTGGAAGATCACCATATAGCAATTCAACCTCTTTTGTATCTGATGCATCCATGAAAACAGTATCATCCTCTGTATCAGATAAGATGATGATATTGTTGCAATCTTCTTCTTTAACTTGAGCAACTTTCTCAAATCTAACTTCTTCATCATCATCTGAAGTTATCTTTATGAACTTCACGAAGAAAGATCTCATGTCATTGGCTGCTTCCGACTCTTCAACTTCATAAGCTCTACTTGAGACATCTGGATCCACATAAACTACAATTTGCATATTATTAATATTTGCTTCAGACATATTAAATTCATTATGCAAAGTAGTTACATCAGCATTGTCAACCATGACATTCACTAAATCTTGGATACTGCAATCTTAAACTCTATCAGCAGTCTTTTCTCTATCTCCAGCCACTTCTTTTTGAACAACTTCTCGTGCTTCAGAAGACCCTTCTGTTCTTTGTCTTGGTCATGTCGGCGTTTAAGAGACGGGCCGGCCTCAGTCCTGCATGATTGCTCTAGATGATCAATCTTGTTAGATAGATCGGATAAAGCTTGTGACATAAAAGAACAAAGATCAGATAAACTGGATCTAACTTCTGATCTGAATTCCTGAAATTCATGAGATAAAGCATTAATGCGATCAGAATCGGAAGAGGAAGAAACTGGAGGCAGCGTTGGCTGGAAGTTCCTCAGCAGAGAGATCAAATCTTGATGTTGATGTTGTGGCGGAGACGTAGATAGAAGACGCGCATAAAGAAGATCAGATAGCTCAGAAATCGGAGAATCATGAATAGAGGCCCTGGAAATATCCGCAGACTGAGTGAATATTGACGGAAAAGGAAGAGATACAATTGGTGATGTAGATGAAGACACCGCAGAAGAAGGTTCCCGAAGAATCACCCCTGAAGGACGACGGAAAAGATTCTCAGGAGGAATAACCGAAGTATCTATCTCTGGTATTTTCCCTTTGAAAAACGACTTCAGCATGTTAATATCTTCCTCCTTTTGAGCATCCACCCTTTCTGAGAACTGACGAATTACCTCATTCAGAGTTGTAAATTTCTCGGAAGAAACACGTGCAGGAACCATACAAAGCTCAACAGCAGAAACAGTGGTAGCAGTAACCTCAACAGAAAAAGAAGCAGGAGCTTGACTCTGTGTTTGAGTGGAGGTTTGAGCAAATGAGATATCCAGTTCATCAACGTTTAGACGGGCAGCAGAGGGATCAATAGATACTGATTCATCTTCTGAAACATCTTCTGAGACAAGAACCACTTCCGGTGTTCTTATTTTCCGTTCATTCACTTTCATGTTGAGTTGATCGGCGACATCATCACCATTGTCTGAATCACTTGTTGTATTTTCATCATCATCAGAAAGATCAGCATTTGTCGCATCATCATTAGCAACTCCAGTTTCATCAGGATTAGCATCTTCTCTAACATCAGCAGTAACATTAGTGGCTTCAGCTTCAATTGCAATGACAGATTCCACGTGATGAGTAGCAACGTCTTGTGGTGCTGCAGAAAGATCAACATTTGTCTCTAGTGTAGTTGCAACGGCAGTAACTATTTCCTAAGTAGTTGCTTCAACTTGCTCTTCATGAGTAGTACCAGCTGGAGTGCCATGAGAAGATTCTTCCTGTTCAGCCTCTACAAATTCATTTTCCAAACAATAATCGATGACACTGTAATTGGTCATGTCAGCATAATTGGCAATAAGACCATAAGGAATGGTCATAGAAAAAGTGAAGGACTTCTTCTGTTTCTGAAGATAAAGCATCTCGGAATCCTGAACTTGCGGCCAAGATAATCTTCGTGGAATGGCCGGATTGCTTCGAAACTTGCTTCTAATAATCAGCTTGAGAAAACTGATAAAAGGAATGAACTTTCGTCGCTTGTTGGTTAACTTGTCTTTCACTACTTCAGAAAGCTCGGTCCAGAAAATAATCGTATAGTCGACATGCAGGTCATAGACTACTGCATGGAACAGTCGAAGATAGTGAAGACTAGAACTATCCGTGCCGGTATGTTTAGAAGTTAAGCACCTGTTGATGACATAAAATAAAGAATACCAGACAGGAGGAAGATTAGACTTGTCAAAGTCTACAACCCTTTTCAGTGAACCAACATAGCCTAGTCGTTTGATGCCCTCAAAAACTTCCTCTTCGGATGGAAAGTTATCATACGTTGTCCTTCCAGGTCTAGAAGTAGGCTCAGGAAGCTCAAGAATCAACCATAAACGCTTGTAAGAAAGATATGAATCAAATTGATCAATTTTGAGATCAAATCGATGAGGACGTGCCAGTTCTTTCTTTGTGATGGTGTGCCAGACTTGCTGAACATAGACTTCCGGAACATCAGCAACTGAAGAGAGAGATTGAGAGAGCGGATGTCCACGAAGAATGGAGCGTATGACAGGATGAATCTTGATGCGATCAAAGTCAACAAAGTAGTTGTTAGGCTTATAAGGCATGTACATGATGTTAGGGAACACATTATTTGGAGTTCGCATAGATATAGAAAGATCCGCCCCAACAGACGGAACAGACGTCATAGGTGTATTATGAGATGCCTGATCAGGCGGATCCTCAAGAACGACATTCTCGTCTTGAATCATTGGATCAGTATTTGTTTGAGAAGACATGATAACCTGAAACACAAAAACAAAACAAAGTTAAGCATTCAACAGAAAACACGAAAAATATTCCAAGTATGGTTTGCGGGTCCTTAAGGGAACGCAAAGTAAGAAATGCGTGTCCTGAAGGGAACGCATAGGAAGGAATGCGTGTCCTTAATGGAACGCAAAGCATAATTTGAAACATCGAAACACACAATGAGTTTGCGTGTCACTAAAGAGACGCAAGATAGACTTTGCCTGTTCTGAGTGACACGTAAACTACACAGAAAACGAAACAAACAAACTAGAAGAATGCGGGTTACAGGTGAAATGCAAAGTTCACTATGCGGGTCTAAAGGGACACGTAAAGCGTACTTTGTGTTTCTTGTTAGAAACGCACAGTGTGATTTACGGGTCTAGTAAGACACGCAAAGAACACTTTGTAGTTCTAATAGGACACGCAAAATAGCCTTTGTGGGTCTCAAAAACTTGAACAAAAACCCTAGAACTCGTTTGTTCGAACCCGAAAACCACAAAACTATAAATCTAAGCACAAAACAACGAAATTAAACCAAAATAAAACATACCTGATTGTCGATTATAAGATCTAAACAAACCCCAATACGCAAATTGATCAAAATCAACTCGAATCTGAGTTTTTAGAGATCGATGAACAGTAAAAAAAAACGCAGGTCAGAAAAAAACACAAAATAAGAGACCAAGAATTAAAACAAAACAAAGTAATGGAACACTAATCAAACTACAAACATAGAACGAAAAACAAAAACATACCTGAAATTCCAAAGACACAATATGAAATGAATCAGATGAGAATGCAAGAAGAAAACGTAGAGAGAATGGAGGGAAGATTAATAGAAAAACAATTTCAAAGGTAATAAAGAAAAGAAAAGATACACTCTTACTTCTATATATTCAAAAAAAAAAAATACTTAAAAAAATAACTATGAGAAAATTATCTGATAAGCCCCCATTACTCCCCCTACACAAATGCACAAAATTTATCAAATTAGTTTAGCATTTGCATAGTAATTTTAGAAATACTTACCTTATGAATTTCTGATCGGCACAAGAAGTAATTAATCAGCAACATTCACTCCCCCTCAAAAATAGAACATTAGCATATATGGAACCCAGATATACACTCCCCCTCGAAAAATGCACAGACCATATGACAAAAACACAGATAACAAACATAAAGACATCAATATGAAAGATGATCTTATGGAATATAAATTTTGTAACAACTGAATAGATAAAATTTTAAACACTAAACAAATTAAAGTCTACTCAGTAAAATTTCTCAGATTTATCAATCAGTTGAAATCAAACAGGAGATGTTGGATATAGAAACAAGTTTCATTGCATATCAAGTTAAGACATGTTCAACTTCAAACACATGCAGGTATCTATTCAGTGTGCTCGCATGCGATCTTTGATTAGCTTCAAGAAAAATGTAATTCTAAACATAAAATGGAGAACTTTGCATTTACATACACTAAGACATCAAGAATTAAGATTTTCACAAAATTACAGATTTATTGCAGCTCAAAATATATCACCAAGTATCAAGAGATGTGTGCTCATTGGCATCTTTTATCAGTGTGCTCAATAGCATCTTCGCATGAGTGTGCTCTTTGGCATCTTTTAAGCGTTGTGCACTTTGGAATCTTTTAATCAAAGAGTTTATTAAGTAAAGAACATGCCGTAAATGTAACTTTCTATCTGACCCTATTGCAG
Source organism: Arctium minus (assembly GCA_954870635.1). Lineage (NCBI taxonomy): Eukaryota > Viridiplantae > Streptophyta > Magnoliopsida > Asterales > Asteraceae > Arctium > Arctium minus. The sequence goes on along the minus strand of OX941090.1, from coordinate 67,184,061 downwards.
GATTTGGGTTAGCCGCTCCCAGACCAGTTGGCCTTAGGGGACTAGGTGTCAAGCACCCCTTGGAACTTACTCTCCCGGATCAGAAAGGCTACATTGACATATCCTAAACCCATTCATACCAGTAAAACATGACTTTCGATCTGGTTCTATAGAAGGATTCCTGTTCAATCACTCCCAGATCAATTGACCTTAGGGGACCAGATGTCGAGCATCCCTCGGGACTTACTTTCCCAAACCAGAAAGGTCACAGGTACAAACTTTTAAACTCAAGGATTTATGTATTTTAAATGATTAAAAATAAAATCATCTCAATAACTCAGATCTATATCGAATAGCTTAGCCCATATTTTCATTACGATCTACAATTCTGATCACTTAGGATGTTCATGCAAAGTAAACCATAAATATGCCGACTTACATATCTTTAAAGCAGTATCTAAAGCATCAAGCATGTTGCTGACTTTTTGATGTTTGTAAGATTTGAAAATTGAACATATAAAACTTTAATATAAACAAAGCGACTTGTAAAAGATCCTAGAAACACATTCTATTCAAAAGAAAGAAAATCTGAAAGATTTTACTTTATAGAGTAGAATTTGTAAAGATGTAAACTTTTATGTTCAACATGCCGATTTTGGAAAGCAAAAAGTTAAAACGTTTTCCATCCAAAGCTTTTGTAAATTTATCAGCAAGTTGATATTCAGTTGGGACAAAATATAACTCAATAGTACCTTCTTCCACGTGATGCTTTATAAAATGATATCGCATGTCTATGTGCTTAGTCTTGGTGTGTTGGACAGGATTGACCAATATCGCAATCGCGGACTTGCTGTCACAATATATTGGCACCGTCTTGTATAACATTTCGTAATCACGAAGTTGCGTTTTCATCCATACCACTTCAGCACAGCAACTAGCTGCAGCGACGTATTCAACTTCGACTGTTGATATTGCCACGCAGTTTTGCTTTTTCGACGCCTCGCTTATCAGTCTGTCACCCAGAAACTGGAGATGACCAGAAGTACTTTTCCTGTCCAATTGATTACCACCATAATCTGCATCAGAGTAAGCAATCAAACTATAATCAGAACTTTTAGGATACCATCATCCTAAATAAGGAGTTCCTTTGATATATCTGAATATGCGCTTGACTGCTAGTAGATGCGATTCCTTAGGATTTGCTTGAAATCGGGCACAAAGGCATGTGGAGAACATGATATCTGGTCTACTTGTTGTCAGATACATTAGCGATCCGATCATCCCCCGATATGTCTTGACATCGACAGCTTTTCCATCCAGATCAAGTCCGATCTTTGTTCCATGAGCCATGGGTGTGCCAATCGAAGATGATTTGTCCAATTGAATTTCCTCAAAAGTTCAAATATGTACTTCGACTGGTTGATAAAAATACCATCTGGAAGTTGCTTTACTTGGAAGCCAAGGAAAAAGTTGATTTCTCCCATCATGCTCATTTGAAACCTGGAGGTCATTAGATCAGAAAACCAAGTACATAGAGATTGATTAGTAGCACCAAATATTATGTCATCTACATAAATTTGAACTAAGCATATATCCAAGTTAGAACGATATATAAACAAAGTGGTGTCGATGGTTCCTTTGGTGAAGCCGGATTTGAGCAGAAAGGCAGACAGCTCATCGTACCATGCTCGAGGTGCTTGTTTCAACCCGTATAAAGCTTTATCGAGGAAATATACGTAATCGGGAAGATCTTTGTCCACAAACCCCTCTGGTTGAGATACAAATACTTCTTCTTTCAGTTTACCATTGAGGAAGTGTCACACCCCGTTAAAGTGGAAGTACAGAGTATGACAGCTCGAAACATGAACACAAGTGTATAGCTATACCAACATAACAAATTTTTTTTTTATGTAGAAAAGTCATTACAATGATCATTACTAAATTAATACGATTACAAGCCCAAACATTTCAAAAATATTATACAATCTAGAACAAAAGAGTTTTCTTTCCAAGACATGGCGTGTATGCAAAAATCTTCTAAGGCATACCGTCTTTGTTACCTGAAAAGCGTGTATAAAAACGGATATCAACTACATAGAGTTGGTGAGTTCACACGTTTTCAACTATGCACAAAACGATTTTGTATGCAGGGTTTGATAAATATAACATTCGAATTTATTCGATATCTTAAATCGAAAATGTTCATGAGCTTTATCGTTTCAACATTCGTATGACATGATTTGGTTTTCTTTCGTCTTGTTAAGCCACTACTAAACCGTCCCGGACTTAGCTCTTTCCAACCCCTCGCGGCCTACCCCAAATGAGTGTCCGCATTCTCTAGTATAGTGCACCCCTACTCGTCAGTAGTAAGGTGGGTTTGTCAGACCAAATAGCGCTATTCACTAATACTATAGGCCCATTTGTTCATGAGTTAATAGTAGTGTACAGGGGACTTTTCTTTACTTTACTTTAAAACTCAACATACCGATCATATGATGTCATACCATTTCAATTTAATGCTTAAGTAAGCTTTGGCGATTAATATCGCATAACAATTTAAACTACTCATGAATATTTATAACACAAGTTAGCATGCTTTTCACCCCAAAATTTATTCAAAACAAGTAAAATGGGGTTGTGAATACTCACCTTAACGAATAGAACGGGTGAAACTTTACTTTGATACTTATGGAGTTTGCCACGCCCTTACTTTCCCAATACAAGAGTTGCCATAGTGGAACACATTAATGCCCTATTCCGATGTCCAACCAATATGTCCAATTGTCCCATGAAATGCCATTATATAAATTCCTTAGTCCACATCCATTTTTAAACTATATAAAGTCCCAAAATGCAATAGAACAAAATTTAGACTTAATAGGATCACCTTTCTGGATTAAGCATTTGCTGTCCAGAAAGTTATTTGATAAAATCACCACGGAAACCTAACTTCCCAAGAGAATTATTTAATCAAAAATTTTTGTGGTGGTACTATGATATGTTTAGAGTAAATCTGCATTTGTTTATAACTTTTGTATAACTTTTGATACCTCAAATAATTTTTACAAAACAGAGTGTCACTGATTTTCGGATCAGTGACATACCTCACTTGTAACAGGCTTTTGGAGTATCAATTCTTGGAATTAGACAGTGATCCATATATGGATGTAAACCTAACTCAAACTCCTATCATTTGGAAAAAGCTTCACTTATTTTGGATGAGTAATGAGGGAGTTATGGCCTTTACAAGTTGGGTGTATGAATCTGCCATTTCTGGACAGATTGCACCATCTTTTTATAAAATTCAATTGGATGACCAAATCTCAATCATTTTGAATGATTCTTGATTCTATGGATTCCTAACACCTTAAACTGAAGTTTTGTGGTAAAATACCCAATTTTTGGTGGATAAATCTTGAGTTATGAATCATGATAGAGGATGCATTTTCTGGACAGCAACTATGGTAAATATTAAACATACAAAAGGTGATAAGATGATCATTTTTCACTTGGTTTATGAAATAACCATATGCTCTCACATCTTATTCAAACATAGTATGATTTTAGATAAAAACTAATATCCTTTATGGACTCATAGCAATCTATTGCTTATTCATAAACATGCATGAACACAACACCAAATAAGTGATATTATTATCACTACTAAGTTCTTAATCATGTGGAATTTGGGAAATTCCATCATAAGAACATTTTTATACTATCTTTTCATTATGATAACATAATCATAATTTCAATAACACCAATATTTTTGTGTTTCATGAAACCATAATTCAATACTATCATAAAAACCCTAAACTTGATGATAAACAAGTTTTCTTTGAAAACAAGAATCGAAACTCATCAAATGTAAGCTATATCACCAAATAAATTCCAATTTATACAACATTTAGATGCAAACTTCCACTACTCAAACCCAAAAATCGAAAATGTAAACATATAAGAGAGAAGATGTATATTTTTGAGATTACCTTGAAAATTTGAGAAAGAAACTTGATTATGACTTCAAATTGTGGATGAACTCTTGCTTGGATTTGTAGTTTTGAGCAACAATAAAAAAAAAATGAAATGGTGGTGTTCGTGGTGGTTTCTTCGGCCGACAAAGAGAGGAGAGGGAGAGGAAAATGAAGAGTTAATTTTTGAAAGTGAGAAGTAATTTTGGTTTTTAATTAAGTAATAAAAAAGATAATTAGAATATGGTAGGCTTAGGACAAGTGTCCTAATGACTCATCAACTATAATTATATTTTAATTAAAAAAAATAAATTTTTTTTAAATAAACTACTAGTCTATATAATATCAGATATAATTGAGAATCGAAATACCCGATTCTCAATATTTGCTAAAAATGTCAAATTTGAAAATTTAGCAATGCTAGACAAATTAAATATACTGATTCTTATAGTTTATGGATTTTGGACTTTTAATCACTTATTTTGGCATTTCTGGACAGTGACGGTCAGATGCGGAACTGTTCTGGGTTTTTAACGCGACTTCTAAATTTTTCGGTAAACTTTTATCTTAAAGGCTTTTATGCATTTCTAGGAGTGACATACTTAAATTTTTGCTTCCAAAAGTACAGAAGCTAACCTCATAGTGTGGACTTTGACGGTTGTCACAGTCTCCCCTCCTTTAGAAAATTTCGTCCCGAAATTTATACTCGTCACCTCTGATTCGACCCTTGCTCAAAAAGGTGAGGATACTTGCCCTTCATAAAGTCCTCCCGTTCCCATGTGAATTCAGGCCCATGGCGGGATTTCCATCGGACTTTCAATATTGGGATCTTACTTCGCCTTAATCGTTTTAGCTCACGATCCAAAATTTCAACTGGTTCCTCTCGGAAACAAAGACGTTCATCCACTTGGATTTCGTCCGGAGTCACAACCGTCAATTCTTCAGTCAAACACTTCTTTAGGTTCGGCACATGGAAAATGTCATGAATTGCATTTAGCTCTTGAGGCAGTCTGAGCTTGTAGGCTACTGGTCCAATTCTCTCCAGTACTTCATATGGACCGATATATCTGGGGCTTAATTTACCCCTCTTCCCAAAGCATACCACCCCTTTCCACGGTGACACTTTTAAAAGAACCTTGTCGCCTTTTTGAAACTCTAATGGTTTCCTTCGCTTATCTGCATAACTTTTTTGGCGGTCTCTTGCAGTTTTGAGTCTGTCTTGGATAGTTGCTATCTTATCGGTGGTTTCTTGTATGATATCAGGTCCAACGAGTTGACTGTCACCAATTTCTACCCAACTGAGTGGAGATCGACACTTGCGTCCATATAGAGCTTCATATGGTGCGCATTGAATACTAGTGTGGTAGCTGTTATTGTATGAAAATTCTATTAAAGGCAAGTGTTTATCCCAACTACCTCCAAAATCTATAGCGCACGCGCACAACATATCCTCCAGAGTTTGGATAGTTCTCTCGGATTGATCGTCCGTTTGCGGATGGTAAGCGGTACTTAGATCCAACCTGGTGTCCATAGCTTTCTGGAATGCCTGCCAAAATCGAGAAGTGAAGCGACTGTCTCGGTCTGAAATAATGGATAACGGCACTCCATGCCGAGAGACGACTTCGTCAGTGTATAATTGTGCCAGTCTCTCTATTTTAAAATCTTCTCGGATGGGAAGGAAGTGTGCGGACTTTGTCAATCTATCCACAATGACCCAAATCGTATCATTTCCCTTCCTCGTTCGGGGTAGTTTGGTGATGAAGTCCATAGATATTTGATCCCACTTTCATTGCGGTATCTCTGGTTGTTGCAGAAGACCAGACGGTTTTTGGTGCTCTGCTTTGACTTTAGCACACGTTAGACACTTTCCTACAAATACCGCAATGTCTTTCTTCATTCCCGGCCACCAATAATAATCCTTCAACTCTTTGTACATTTTATCGGCTCCCGGATGAACCGAGTACTTTGATCGGTGCGCCTCTTCCAAAATGGACGACCGCAGATCTTCTAACTTTGGTACCCAGACTCTATTTTTGAAGTATTGAACTCCATCTTCTCGGGTTTCAAATTCCTTTTCCAATTGATGAAGTGCTTCGGTCTTTAGGTTCTCTTCTTTTAGTGCTTCCCTTTGGGCTTTGCAGATTTTTGATTTGAGGCTTGTTTGTACCAACATTCCCATGGCTCGAACTCTTGTTGGCTTTATTCTCTCCTTTCTGCTTAATTCATCTGCGACCACGTTAGCTTTTCTGGGATGATACTTTATTTCACAGTCGTAATCATTAAGAAGCTCCACCCATCTTCTTTGCCTCATATTTAACATCTTTTGATCAAAAATATGCTGGAGACTTTTGTGATCAGTGTAAATGATACACTTGGTGCCGTAAAGGTAATGTCTCCAAATTTTTAATGCAAAAACCACTGCTCCTAGCTCCAGATCATGGGTGGTATAATTCTTGTCATGAATTTTTAGTTGTCTCGAGGCGTAAGCTATGACTTTATCCTTTTGCATTAGCACACATCCCAAACCTTGATGTGATGCATCGCAATATACCACAAAATTTTCTGTTACTTCTGGTAATGCTAAGATTGGCACCTTACACAATTTATGCTTCAGCGTCTGAAAGGCCTGCTCTTGCTTATCTTCCTAGACAAACTTCTTATCCTTTTGAGTTAATGTCGTGAGTGGTTGCGCAATTTTGGAAAAATTCTCAATGAACCGTCGGTAGTAACCTGGCAATCCAAGAAATTGGCGGATTTCCGTTGGTGTTTTCGGAGTTTCCCACTTCTTGATATCCTCGACTTTTGCCGGATCAACATGAATCCCTTTTTCATTAACTACGTGACCCAGAAAATGTACCTCCCAGAGCCAAAATTCACATTTGGAAAATTTGGCATACAACTTCTGTTCCCTGAGCAGTTCTAACATTAGCTTCAAATGTTGCTCGTGATCTTTCTTGCTTCGAGAATATATCAATATGTCGTCTATAAACACGATCACGAACTTAACTAAGTAGGGCTAACAAACTCTGTTCATCAAATACATAAATACTGTTGGGGCATTTGTTAGTCCAAAGGGCATAACTAAGAACTCATAGTAACCATATCGAGTTCTGAATGCCGTCTTATCGATATCCTCTTCACGGACTCTCATTTGATGGTAACCCGAGCGCAGATCAATCTTCGAGAAGTACGTCGTTCCTTGTAACTGATCAAACAGATCATCAATTCGGGGAAGTGGGTACCGATTCTTCAGAGTTAGTTTATTAAGTTCCCTGTAATCGATGCACATCCCCATGGTGTTCCCCATGGTGAAGAGCTGGGCCTAATAAACCCCTTATCGAGCAGCTCTCGCAATTGATTTGACAGTTCTTGCATCTCCGAAGGTGCCAAACGGTACGGTGATTTGGCTACTGGTGCAGCTCCTGGGACTAAATCAATGCGAAATTCAACTTGTCTCGGTGGAGGTAACCCAGGTAGATCTTCAAGGAAAACTTCAGGAAAATCCCGAACTATTGAAATATCTTGTAAGCGCTTCTCCTTGACTTCTTTACTCACCACATGAGCCAAAAACGCATCGCATTCTTTCCTTAGATATGTGTGCATCTTCATACAGGACACCATTTTCAATTTTCCTTTGGACTTTTCTCCAGGTACTATAAGTACTTCTCCTCCCGATAATGGAATTCGAAGTGTCTTTTCGAAACAATTTATCTCTGCCTGATTCTTTGACAACTGTTAGACCACAGTCTCATTGGATTCAAGATCATCCAATCTGAAGATCGTAATCTGAAGCTAAAGCCGGAACGTCGACTCCGATATAAAAGTCTATGTCTATTTGTAATAAATGTCAATGTAATTTAATGTAATATGTTTTAGTTTACTTAGATCTATATATCTAAGTTAAAGTATTGTAATACTTAGTTAAAGGTAACTTAGTTAGTTATTTAGTTTCTAGTTTATATTAGATATAATATCTAGATTTAATATCTAGATATTAATCTTGATAGTGTGTTCAACACACTTGCTAGATTTTAGGTGTCTCTCTAGTATCTCTCTAAACAAAGAGATCAGATCACTTATCACACATACAAACACACACATCAAGGTGTAAAAGAGAGAAAACATAGAGAACACAAAACAAAGCTTAATCGATCAACCTTGTAATCGTTATTTTATATATCAAACAGGTTGGTAATCTTATTGTGTTGTTTCTAAGAACTTGTTATAAAGTATTGTTGGACCGACAATTGGTATCAGAGCCTGATTAAGATCAAACAAGTTTTTCAGAAAAACGTCTCTGTGTTCTTCAAGAAAAAAAAAATTTGATTTCGAGTGTAAGAGTGTTTTAGGTGTTAGAATCGATCAGAGTGTGATCGAAATACATGCTAGATCGAGTTGTATGTGTTTAATTTCACGTTAAAGCTTAAATCGAGTTCCAATTTGTGGTTTTTGTGAGAAAAGAGTTGAGAAGAGTAAGTCACTGTGCGATCAGATTAATTTCTAAAAAGAGTGTTTTAGTGAGATCGAGTGCCTACAATCTGTTCTAGAAGTGTTTCTAGACATAAGGGTAGTGTTTGTTATTGCTAAATCGTTTCAGGAACAAGATTCATACGATTTTTAGAAGAACAGGTCGAACACCCGCATTCCAGAGGTTGAAGAACCCGAAAAGCTCAACTTCTCGGTTCCCAAGTGACCCGAAAAGCTCAACTTCTCGGTTCCCAAGTGACCCGAAAAGCTCAACTTCTCGGTTCCCAAGTGACCCGAAAAGCTCAACTGCTCGGTTCTCAAGTGACCCGCAAAGCTCAAACTCCTCGGTTCCCAAGTGACCCGCAAAGCATACTTCTCGGGTCCCATTAGAAACGCGATGCGGGACCCCCGTGCTAAGTCTGCCTAGGGGGACAAAATTTCTTGTGTGATCAAATTTTATCTGTACTAACGGCCATATCAAACAGTTTTTTTTGCACATCAAATCAAACAGGATGACATCCAGAGAAGCCCTTGCAATAGGAACTGACACCAAGCCACCAGTTCTCTTTAAAGGAGAATACGAACAGTGGAAGGATAGGTTTCTAAACTTCATTGATACACACGAGCTGGGTGATTATATCAGAACATCTATTAAAGAAAGGATTGAAGGTAGCAGATACGAAGGGAAGAGATTTGATGGGAGAAGATCAGAGGAGAGGAAACCAGAAGAGAGAAGGTTTCAGTCGGAAGGAAAGATGATAGAGGAGAGGAGACCGGAAGAAAGGAAATTCAAAGCTGAAGGATCAAGTCATCCAGAACCGCCTACATGCTACAACTGTGGTAAACCAGGTCACTATGCCAAAGACTGCCGCAGATCTAAAGTCAGAAATTCAGACTATTACAAGAACAAGATGCTTCTTGCAAAACAACAAGAGGCAGGCAAGGTACTGATGGCTGAGGACGAATACTGGCTCGATCACTCAGATGATGAAGAAGAAGATGATGAAGATAGAGAAGAAGCTGTCAACATGTGCTTGATGGGCAAGATAGAATCAGATGCTGAAGCTGATTCTGACAATGAAGAAGAGGAGGTATGTAATCTATCTGATTTAGAATTCATGAATAAAATGCATGCCATGAGTATGAAACAAAGAAAGTTAGAATCTAATCCTAAACAAGATAATGGTGTCATGATAGACAAAAACCAGTTGATACAGAAACTTAGCAATGAAATTGCTGAGAAGAAAGTATTAATTGAGGTTTTACATAAAGATAATGACACCAACGCTAAGGAAAAGACAATAATTCTAAAAGAGAATTCTGATCTTAAGTCTCAACTTCTAAAGAGTAAGATAGATATTTATGAGCTTAAAAAGTTGCATGCTTCTTGTACAAAAGAAAACATTTCTTTACTCGGAACACTAAAAAGTTTGGAAGAGAAGTTGTATAAAATGGGTCAAACTGAACAAACTATTTTTCTGAACAAACCCAAAGAGGAGAAAGAGAGATGGGGAATCGGTTATAAGAATCCTCACTGTCTTAAAAAGGGGATGTCTGAAGTTCCAGGACTTTATGATCATCTTAATATGCAATTAGCCCGCAGACTCCCCGCGTTTAAAACTTTTTGGACTAAGCTATCAAAAGAGGATGAAGCCAATGAAACGGAAAAACGGATGAAATCAGCTAAAGTTCATCTTCCATTTTATTATGCGAAGTTGAATAATAGTTATGATGAAAACCCAATATACAAAAAGAAGGAAACTCTTTCAAGTGATTTCTTTCTAAGTTATACTGAAAAGAAAATGGAGGCGAAGCCTATTAAAGGTAAACTATATGTCCCTACTCTCGTTCTAGAACGTAAAATTTCTGAACTCAAGAATTCTTTATCAGATGCAAGACTTTTGATAAATATTGAGAAAAACGTTTTTTCAACCGTGTTTTCAAATTCTGTTATTTCAAAAGCTTCAAACTCTAAGGATTTGTCTGGTTCATCAAATAAAAGTCTTGATTTTTTGAACTTTGACGGTAGTTCAGATGATGGTTCCAATCTCTTTGACTTTAATACACAACTTCCCAACCATTCATCTTTTGTGAAGAAAACTTTAAGAAAAACCAGTAAACCTGTGAACAGTGCAAAATCAACAAAAGCTTTCGTTGATAAATCAGTCTCTGTGAACGCTAAGAGTGCTAAAGGTAAGAAAATATCTCAGCATTCACAGAAACCGACCACTACTGGTAATTCCAAGAAGAAGCATTCGTTTGTTGCTCCAAGGTCTAACTCACCAGCTTTACATGTTTCAGATCTGAGAAATCAAAGGCCAGAAGCAAATTCTCTGTGGCAACCCAAACGGAACCTTGCCAAGACCGTCTTAACGTCTAGTAGTGTTAATTGTAATAAGACTTCGCTTACTAAAGATGTTGTAATTGCTGATACTGCTGTTTTGAACCCAAAATTTGCTGTTTCTCGTAAACAATATACAATGAAGCAATGGATACCATGTGCATTCATCTCATACCAATTCTTCTCATGCATTTCAAAAGAAAATAGGATCCAATTTGAAATGGATACCAAAATCATTTGCTAACACAGTAGGACCCAAATTCCAATGGGTACCTTAGGTAAAATCTGTGTTGCAGGCACACAAAGCTTAGAGAGAAAGCGACTTCTGATTATGTACAGATCAGGACTCGTTCTTCAATGACAAAATAGGTTTTTGGATAATGCAGTTCAAAACCCGGACATCAAAGAACATATGGTTCTTGAGTAAATCAGCTCAAGACCCAGAGTTCAATGTCAAAGAGGCTTCTAAGTAAATCAGCTTAGAACCCGTACTTCAACGAAGTTTGACTTCTAAACACAACAGTTTAGAACTCGCACTTCAACGATCAAAAGACCTTACTCCGTGCTGAACATGAAGATTGTACTCCGATACTCGAATGAGGAAATCAACCATCAAGGGGGAGTACATACTTTTCTGAAATTTTATGCATATCTTTTACAACTGATAAAGTTTCAAATGCATAATTTCAGGGGGAGTAAAAGGTGATGACTTCTGATTATTTCTGATCAGAACTCGTACTATAAAAAGTTTTACTGCTTTTTGTCTTTTCAATTTAAGTGAATAAATTTTACTTTGACTTTGACTTAAGACTTTTGCAGAAGTTTGAGAGAAGCTTAAAAGATCATATCTTTATGACATTAAGCTTAGCTTCATGAGATGGAAGACCGTACTTAAAGGTATATTCCTTTATCTTAATCTCATATGTGATTGAAAAAAGGACAACTTTCAATCATTGGAAAACATTGTTTTTAATGTTCAAAACACTTCCCGATTTTTCATCACATTTTATATTTTGGGAGTGTATTTTAAATGTTTTCATGATCTAAATTGTGCTTTAACTGAAATAGTTAAACCAATCTGAGCATCACATGCATCATAGGAAAACAAGGAATCATTGTGCTAGGAAATAACACAACTTCTATGGAATCACCTTAACTAGTGATTTCTACCCTAGAAGTTAATCCTTAGTGATTGAGTGTGAAAAGAGAATAGAAATGAGTGTGATTAGAGTAAGCAAAATGTTTAAAAGAAAGAGCGTGTGAGAACAGAGTTAAAAGAATATCACAACTCTGCACCAACTTTTTCTGAGCCGGGTAGCCACATTACTAGTGTTTCACAAATCTTTGGTGAACATTATTGAAACAGGCAACTAACCCATGCCAACTCTTGATCAAACCTCACTATCTACTCATTTTCTTCTCAACAAGAAAGTGTTTCACATTTTCAAAGGGGACGCAACACATATGCTATCTGATTTTCATTTGGAAAATCTAGATATTGAAAAGAAGGAGGTCTGCCCCACCTTCGCACTTCAATCATGCACATTGAGTCTGTGTTTAACTTACTGTTGTCTCAGTGGTTTACACAATTTTGAGCCAATAAGCAATCATCTGTGCTTAATTCTTTCAAACACAAGCACGAACACACAAGGATTTAGTTTCTTTGTCATAACGTTTATAGAAATTACCTTTGTGGTGTTTCGATGATTAAACGGAAGCCCTGGGGGAGTCAACATCAAACAGCTCCTTTCCCATGTGTATTCGTTACACTCAGTGACTTAGTGTTACTGACAGGCATGATAACTGATTCATTAGTTGATTTCAGGTGTTACACGACACATTTGTCTGGATTTGCAAAGATCTAGATGAATCTCTTATGAATTGACGAATCAGGGGCTCTAACCGCAAGATTGACATTTCTTACCACAAATTTTGATGAAGTCGTTGCACTTAACATCAAAAAGGGGGAGAATGACTACACAAGAAATGGCAAATATCACATGTTTCAAGAATCACGTCTACTCTTCAGAAGGGAAGATTGTTAGATTGAAGACATGCTGAATTTAGAGAAAGAGATTGCATCTTCTGAGCTGAACAAGAAGACTGAATTGGATAAATCTTTTTATTAAATGATCTTGATCCAAAGGGGGAGATTGTTAGACCACAGTCTCATTGGATTCAAGATCATCCAATCTGAAGATCGTAATCTGAAGCTAAAGCCGGAACGTCGACTCTCGATATAAAAGTCTATGTCTATTTGTAATAAATGTCAATGTAATTTAATGTAATATGTTTTAGTTTACTTAGATCTATATATCTAAGTTAAAGTATTGTAATAGTTAGTTAAAGGTCACTTAGTTAGTTATTTAGTTTCTAGTTTATATTAGATATAATATCTAGATTTAATATCTAGATATTAATCTTGATAGTGTGTTCAACACACTTGCTAGATTTTAAGTGTATCTCTAGTCTCTCAAGATCAGATCACTTATCACACATACAAACACACACATTAAGGTGTAAAAGAGAGAAAACATAGAGAACACAAAGCAAAGCTTAATCGATCAATCTTGTAATCGTTATTTTATATATCAAACAGGTTGGTAATATTATTGTGTTGTTTCTAAGAACTTGTTATAAAGTATTGTTGGACCGACAACAACCAGTCCATGCCCACCACTATGTCGAAGCTTCCTAACATTATTGGAATTAAGTCTATTTTAAATTCCTTTTTAGTTAGGGTGAGGGTACAATTAGGAAATACATATTCGACTCTAACCTCCTGTCCGTTAGCATACTCAATGACATAATCCTCCTTTAATTTTTGTGACACTTGGTTAATTTTTGATGGAAATTCCAAGGACATAAAGCTTTTATCTGCTCCAGAATCGAATAGTACAGATGCAGGATGATTATTTAAAAGAAACGTACTTGTGATCACTTCAGGGTCTCGCCTTGCTTCCTCCAATCCGATCTCAAACACTCGTCCTCGAGCTTGATCCCTCCGATTTCCCCGATTACCTGGCTGTATTTGATTGATGTTTGCCCTCCTATTCACTTTAGGGCACGCATTCCGGTAATGGTCAGGGCTTCCACATTCAAAACATGCTCGCCTTCCACCTGATCGACAATCCTTTGCATAGTGACCTCCCTTGTTACATTTGCGACAAATAACGCACTCTCCAAGATGGTGATTATTACACTTCTCGCATCTTGGGCGTGTTACCTTCCCTTTATCGGTAGGTTGTGCTTGAACCCCGTAGTTTCCTGCGATTCTCGGTTCCTTTCCCCTTCTCTTATCCATCAGTCTCCTCGAGACTTCCTCCATTCTCTTCTTACCCTTGACTTTGTCATGTGAGAACAATCCTGAGCGAATTACATTATTAGTGAGCTTAGTCGCCAACTCCACTACTTCCGGCAAGGTTTTTGGTCTCCCTGATGTCACATCTCCTCGAATTTCAGGAGCTAGACCCCAAATGTACCTATCCACTCTATTTTCTTCAGTTGTCACCAGATGTGGCACCATTTTTGCCAATTCGTTGAATCGTGCGGTATATGCATCTACATCACTTCCAATCATTACATGATCCCAAAACTCGGCTTGCAATTTCTGCATTACACTCCTAGGGCAGTATTCGGCTGTAATCATCTATTTAAATTCCTCCCATGTGGTCCTATTGGCAGGTTCCCTTCCTCGAGTCTGTACTTGTGTGTTCCACCACGTTAGTGCCCGTCCTTGAAGTAGGCACGCGGCGAATTCCACCTTATTTGCCTCGGAGCTCTTGCTAATATGGAGGACAGATTCCATTCCTTCTATCCACGTCAACAGTCCCACAGCTCCTTCTGTCCCATGAAATTCTTTAGGATTGCATTACCGAAAGGTCTTATAAGTACAATCTTTTTCTGGATTCGTACCACCCCTAGGTTGATTAGATGAGGTGGCATTCAAGCTTGCTGCTATCTGACTGACTATGTTTGGTAAAGTTGCTAAAATTTGTTCAGTCACCATTCGGGAAATTTCTGGATCTTCCCTTCTTGGCAGCATAATTTTTCTAAGGCATAGACCCAAATTTCAAATCTCGTTAATATTTATGTCATCGCCCATCGCTACCCATTATAACTTTCTAGGCTTGAATATGGCAATTATATATATCATGCACCTATTATATGATGAAATCTACCATACGTAGCATCGCATATTAATTTGATCATGAAAGACATGTCATGGATATATATATTTTCATTTTATCCATGGCATAATAATCGTAAGAACATGCATTGAAGCTAAGTTTCCGAATTATCAAGGGAAACATTTCATCATGATAAAGCATCCATCATAATTAGTTCCATCCAAAATGTCACCACATAAAAGTATCAAGACATCATACATAGCCAAAATATATCATAACATCCATCATCTAACGTTTACAAAATACGATAATCCAAAATAAACCATGTGTTTTAAAGTTACGGTTTACAAACCCCAAAATAAAGTTTTAACGTCATCCACAATAATCCAACAAACTAGCGTCGCTGAGCAAACTTCACCAACCAAGCTATCAACACAACCAGAAATGTCACTAAAGTAGTCAAACATGTCCGCAGACGTGCTATCATTTCCCTTGATTTCGCTAACTCCCCGAGAATCTGTCCTATCCGCTGATCATTCTCCCCCATCATAGAAATTAAACCGCCCACAATGCCATTGCTCGAGTTCACCGTCTCTTGGAGAGCGTCAATAGCGCTCTCGTGGTAATCTAGCCTCAATCTATGACACTGGTTCTTGTGGGATAGGCTCGACACCCAATGATACTCTTGGGGTGTCATACCGGTAGGTCTAGGGACGGGTATGCCGGAAACCGGTGGTGGGGATACCCTCCGATCCCTTGGTCGTGAGGGTCCGGCCTCATCCCTACAAGGGATAGTGAAGGTCACTCGGGTGGGTGGTCTAACGCTCATTCGGGCAGTGGTCCGGACTCTTATCCTTGGTGAAGACTATGATGATGGTTCAGATGCATGCTCAGATTCAGAGTACTCGCGCTCCGAAGGGTCGTACTCTTCACTCGGAGGAGAATTCCTCCCGGGTATGTGGGTGAAGTAACCGGATTCGTCAGGGGATTGCTCTCTCGGTGGGGACCTCGACATATTTGCTGTGATAATTTATAAAGTTTAACTTTGTTAAAACATGCTAAAATATTTATCCAAACCCAAAATACTATGCAACTCACATATTTGACATGCTTTTCACTTGTTAAAAACAAAAAGTTTCTATTTTTAGTGAGTCTTAGCACAACTAGTCTATGTTTTCTATTACACGTATACCTAAATTAAACGAGGGTGATCAGGCTTCGTTTAAGTTAGTGTATAGTAATATAAGACACATCCTAGTTATACTTTATATTTTTGGGCTTGTTTTTGAAATGCTATTTAGAAAATAGTGGTTATAGTGTTTTGGTTTTCGAAGTAAAAACCGGTATTCTCTATAACCTGTGGCTTTGATACCAAATCTGTCACACCCCGCTAAAGCGCAAGTACAGAGTATGACAGCTCGAAACATGAACACAAGTGTATAGCTATACCAACATAACAATTTTTTTTTTATGTAGAAAAGTCATTACAATGATCATTACTAAATTAATACGATTACAAGCCCAAACATTTCAAAAATATTATATAATCTAGAACAAAAGAGTTTTCTTTCCAAGACATGGCGTGTATGCAAAAATCTTCTAAGGCATACCGTCTTTGTTACCTGAAAAGGATGTATAAAAACGGATATCAACTACATAGAGTTGGTGAGTTCACAGGTTTTCAACTATGCACAAAACGATTTTGTATGCAGGGTTTGATAAATATAACTTTCGAATTTATTCGATATCTTAAATCAAAAACGTTCATGAGCTTTATCGTTTCAACATTCGTATGACATGATTCGGTTTTCTTTCGTCTTGTTGAGCCACTACTAAACCGTCCCGGACTTAGCTCTTTCCAGCCCCTCGCGGCCTACCCCAAAAGAGTGTCCGCATTCTCTAGTATAGTGCACCCCTACTCGTCAGTAGTAAGGTGGGTTTGTCAGACCAAATAGCGCTATTCACTAATACTATAGGCCCATTTGTTCATGAGTTAATAGTAGTGTACAGGGGACTTTTCTTTACTTTACTTTAAAACTCAACATACCGATCATATGATGTTATACCATTTCAATTTAATGCTTAAGTAAGCTTTGGCGATTAATATCGCATAACAATTTAAACTACTCATGAATCTTTATAACACAAGTTAGCATGATTTTCACCCCAAAATTTATTCAAAACAAGTAAAATGGGGTTGTGAATACTCACCTTAACGAATAAAACGGGTGAAACTTTACTTTGATACTTATGGAGTTTGCCACACCCTTAGTTTCCCTATACAAGAGTTGCCATAGTGGAACACATTAATGCCCTATTCCGATGTCCAACCAATATGTCCAATTGTCCCATGAAATGCCATTATATAAATTCCTTAGTCCACATCCATTTTTAAACTATACAAAGTCCCAAAATGCAATAGAACAAAATTTAGACTTAATAGGATCACCTTTCTGGATTCAGCATTTGCTGTCCAGAAAGTTATTTGATAAAATCACCACGGAAACCTAACTTCCCAAGAGAAATATTTAATCAAATATTTTTGTGGTGGTACTATGATCTGATTAGAGTAAAGCTGCATTTTTTTATAATTTTTGTATAACTTTTGATACCTCAAATATTTTTTACAAAACAAAGTGTCATTGATTTTTGGATCCGTGACATACCTCACCTGTAACAGGCTTTTGGGGTATCAATTCTTGGAATTAAACACTGATCCATATATGGATGCAAACCTAACTCAAAATCCTATAATTTGGAAAAATATTCACTTATTTTGGATGAGTAATGAGGGAGTTATGGCCTTTACAAGTTGGGTGTATGAATCTGCCATTTCTGGACAGATTGCAGCATCTTTTTATAAAATTCAATTGGATGACCAAATCTCCATCATTTTGAATAATTCTTAATTCTATGGATTCCTAACACCTTAAACTGAAGTTTTGTAGTAAAATACCCAATTGTTGGTGGATAAATCTTGAGTTACGCATCATGAAAGAGGATGCATTTTCTGGACAGCAACTATGGTAAATATTAAACATACAAAAGGTGATAAGATGATCATTTTGCACTTGGTTTATGAAATAACCATATGCTCTCACATCTTATTCAAACATAGTATGATTTTAGATAAAAAATAATATCCTTTATGGACTCATAGCAATCTATTGCTCATTCATAAACATGCACGAACACAACACCAAATAAGTGATATTATTATCACTAATAAGTTCTTAATCATGTGGAATTTGGGAAATTCCATCATGAGAACATTTTTATACTATCTTTTCATTATGATAACATAATCATAATTTCAATAACACCAATATTTTTGTGTTTCATGAAACCATAATTCAATACTATCATAAAAACCCTAAACTTGATGATAAACAAGTTTTCTTTGAAAACAAGAATCGAAACTCCTCAAATGTAAGCTATATCACCAAATAAATTCCAATTTATACAACATTTAGATGCAAACTTCCATTACTCAAACCCAAAAATCGAAAATGTAAACATATAAGAGAGAAGATGTATATTTTTTAGATTACCTTGAAAATTTGAGAAGGAAACTTGATTATGACTTCAAATTGTGGATGAATTCTTGCTTGGATTTGTAGTTTTGAGCAACAATAAAAAAAAAAATGAAATGGTGGTGTTCGTGGTGGTTTCTTCGGCCGACAAAGAGAGGAGAGGGAGAGGAAAATGAAGAGTTAATTTTTGAAAGTGAGAAGTAATTTTGGTTTTTAATTTGGTTTTTAATTAAGTAATAAAAAAATTAATTAGAATATGGTAGGCTTAGGACAAGTGTCCTAATGACTCATCAACTATAATTATATTTTAATTAATTTTTTTTTTATTTTTTTTAAAAAAACTACTAGTCTATATAATATCAGATATAATTGAGAATCGAATTACCCGATTCTCAATATTTGCTAAAAATGTCAAATTTGAAAATTTAGCAATGCTAGACAAATTAAATATACTGATTCTTATAGTTTATGGATTTTGGACTTTTAATCACTTATTTTGGCATTTCTGGACAGTGACGGTCAGATGCGGAACTGTTCTAGGTTTTTAACGCGACTTCTAAATTTTTCGGGAAACTTTTATCTTAAAGGCTTTTATGCATTTCTAGGAGTGACATACTTAAATTTTTACTTCCAAAAGTACAGAAGCTAACCTCATAGTGTGGACTTTGACGGTTGTCACAGGAAGGCAGTCTTGACATCCATTTGATATACGGTGAAGTTTCGATAAGCCGCGAACGCGAGAAACATCCTGATAGCTTCTAATCTAGCAACCGGTGCAAAGGTTTCGTCGTAGTCAATCCCTTCTTGCTATCGATATCCTTTGGCTACCAATCTGGCTTTGTTGCGAACAACGATACCATCTTTGTCCTTTTTGTTCTTGAATATCCACTTGGTTCCTATGATGCTTTTACCCTTTGGCCATGGAACAAGTCTCCAAACTTTTAGCGCGTCAAACTGATTGAGCTCCTCTTGCATTGCTAAAATCCATTCTGGGTCATCCAACGCTTCAGATACTTTGGTAGGTTCAATCTTGCTTAGGAAGCAAGTGTACAAACATTCGTTGGAAGAAGCTGTTCTGGAGCGAGTAGAAACACTTGCTTGAGGATTCCCAATAATTTGATGGATTCGATGAGATCTTGTCCATTTTGTTGTATGAGGGAGAGGATCAATAACTTCTTGAACCACTTCTAATTGTTGAGGAGGATCTTCAGATGAAATAATGTCAGAAGAAGACACATATATGGTTTCAACTGGAGGAGGAGGTATTTCCATGACATCAGATTCAGGCTCTTGTTGACCAGACATAGCTTGTACTTCTTGTTGAACATTTTCTTCTGGAACAGCTTCATCTTCTACAGACTCCTCATGAACAGTTTCAGCAATTTCTGGTTCATGTATGAATTGATCCGGATGATGTTCAGAAGGTATGTCTTGAACTTCAGGAGGTACTGAAGCAACATCAGATTCAGAGGTTGATGCAGCGGAAGAAGAATTAGATGCACTCACAGATTCCTGATTTAAGACATTTGACACATTATCAGTGTTTGGTTTAGGAACATCATCATAAAAATTTTCAAACAGAAAATCAAGATCAGAAAGATTAGACGGAGAAGTAGAAAGATCCTGATTTGTCGACTGAAGTGGAGGTTCTGAACTAATTTGTTCAGAAGCTGATTTTCCAGTAATAGTGGGTTCTGAACTGTGTTGTCCAAAAGCCAAATCAGCAGCTTCATCAAATTTGACATCCACTAACTCTATCACTTTTCTTGCAGAGAGGAGAAAGACTCTGTTAGCAGCAGAGTTAAAAAAATAGCCCATAAATACGCCTTCATCTGCCTTTGGACTAAATTTGTTCAGATTATCTCTGTCATTCAAAACATAGCATTTACACCCGAAAGACTTGAAATATTTGATGTTGGGTTTGATACCGTTCATCAATTCATATGGAGTCTTGTTGAACCGGCGGTGTACAATTGATCTGTTTTGAGTATGACAGGCAGTTGATATGGCTTCGGCCCAGTGGGACAAAGGAATACCTGAATAAGCAAGCATAGATCTAGCAGCTTCCACAAGCGTTCTGTTTCGTCTTTCAACCACCCCATTCTGTTGCGGTGTTCTTGCAGCAGAGAACTGTTGTTGTATACCTTGATCATCATAGAATGCTTGAAGAGTTGAATTCTTGAATTCTGTGCCATTATCTGATCTTACAACTTTGACATGCTTTTGCTTATTTGTCTGAATGGTTTTGATAAGGTTGATGAGAATTTCGGGTGTCTCGTCTTTAGATTTGAGAAATTTCACCCATGTATATCTGGAGTAATCATCAACAACAACCAAAACATATTTCTTCTTACCAATACTCTTTGTCTTCATTGGTCCGCACAAATCAACATTAATTAGATCTAGGATGTCGGCAGTGCAATGTTCAGGCTTAGGCTTATGAGATGCTTTCTTCATCTTTCCTTTCTCGCAGTCCTGACAGAGATGGTCTTTCTGGAAACGGAGGATTGGAAGACCTCTCACTGAATCATTCTTGACCAAGCGATCCATATATTTGAAATTGAGATGAGCTAGTCGTCGGTGCCACACCCAGCTTTCATGAATAGAGGCTTTTGATAGA
This sequence comes from Arctium minus, assembly GCA_954870635.1. Classification (NCBI taxonomy): domain Eukaryota; kingdom Viridiplantae; phylum Streptophyta; class Magnoliopsida; order Asterales; family Asteraceae; genus Arctium; species Arctium minus. The sequence goes on along the minus strand of OX941090.1, from coordinate 67,163,020 downwards.
TGAAAAATATCTGATGGAACCTTTACTTCGGAAAGATTAATGGTATAAAGATTTGATCGTCTCTTTCCAACAAGTAAGTCCATGCCGCTATTATTCTTTACTGCAACTCTTTTAGACTTGAAACTGACTTCAAGATCTTTATCGCAGAACTTTCCGATGCTGAATAGATTGTGACTTAAACCTTCGACATAGATTACTCTTTTGACAGTTATATTACCTTGAACAAGATCACCATAGCCAAGAATGGGAGCCGTCTCGCAGTTTCCAAATTTGACACGACCGCAACATTTTTCTTTAAAATTTGAAAGCAGAAATTTGTTGCCAGTCATGTGTTTGGAACACCCCGAATCCAGATACCATAATTGATTTAGCTGCCCAAACAAAAATTACTCATATTTAGGTACCCATATGAATATGGGTCCCTTCTTGTTAGTCCTTTCCTTTTTCTTTTTCAAACATTTATTTTTCCATAATATCTGAGACTGATCAAATAAAGCATGAACATCATCACATATTAAGGAAGAAATGCAATCATCAGAATCAAAATTAGAGAGACAATATGAGATTTTCTTCGAAATTTGAAACATTTGCTCTACATAATATTTTGTAGTTTTATTACAAACGGCAAATGAGTCTTGTTTACAAAGAAGATCTACACATTTATCCTCTACAGATACAAATTCTTCAGATCTCTGTTTTTTTAGCCAAACAAACTTCACAGACTTCTTCAAAGGCCTATCTGAAATAGAGGAATCAGAAATGTTAGAATTTTCAGAAATATCAAACTCTTTCTTCTTTTTCTTCTTTGACCTTTTTCTTTTACGCTTTGTTTTATAGAAATAATCATTTAATGTAAAAGTGTCATCAACAATTTCAGATTTAATATTTGACTTAGAAGAGGAAGTTTTATCAATAAAACCAAACTGATCAGTTAATTGATTTGGATAAACCTAAGAGCAAGAAACATCAGATGAACACATATTGATGGAAGATTTGAGAAGACCAGAATTATTTTGTTTAAAACTCGATGTCATAAAAGAAAAAACAACATCGTTTTCAATTTTTCTCAAAATCTCTTGTTCTTCCATTTGTTCTTCTAGATCAAAGATTTGGCATTCTAATACTAATGGAGGTATATATCTCTTAGTATCATAAGGTACTGGAGATATATTATCCTTATTAGGATTAGCTGCATTTAAATCAAAGAAGTCATTAGATATAGAAGATTTAGTAGAAGAAACAATGTTTAACTTTTGTCTTCTCTTCTTTACTTTTTCAGGAAAATATTTTGCATTTTCTTGAGTGTAAACAAAAGGAACTTCCATTCTCTTGTTGTTTATCCGTTTTTTATCTTCCTCAATTGTAGTTTCTTTAGCACTTGTCCAAAGAGGTTTGTATTGAGAACCATATTGTGAAAGACCAAGACAGTCGTAATCATAAAAATTGGGAATCTCAAATTTAGCTTTCTTTAAAAACTGAGGATTTTTAACTCCAAGACCCCAATTTTCTTTTAACGACTCATAGCTCCTTGGTTTATGCATATGAATTGTTTGTTCAGTTTGTTTTTGTTTATATAACTTTTCTTCTAATTCAATTATTTTATCCGAAAACTCTTGATTTAAAATTGACAATTCAGACAAAGAATCATGAGAAGTCTGTTTTTCAATTTCTAAATCTTCTATTCTTTCTTGAAATTTCTCTTTTGTAAATTTTAAAATAGCTTTTTCATCTTTCAGAGAAATCTTCAATTTTTCAATTTGAATAGACTTTTCTTGATTTTCACGTTTTTCGGATAGAAGCTTTGAACGAAAGTCATGTAAAGCATTTGTAATGACATTCATTTGTGATTAAATGAAATTAAAATCAAACTCAGATGGTACCTCAGATTCATTGGTTGAAGTATCCTCATCCTCATCATCACTGTTGTCGTCTCCAATAAAACACATAGCAGCAGTCTCTTCATTATCAGCTCCATTGTCTGAATGGTCTAACCAATATTCCTCCTCAGCCAATAGAATTGTTCCACTTGCTTTCTTCTCAGCCAAAGCTAATTTATTCTTATAGAAATCAACATCTTTCACAATCTTCGTTCTGCACTCCTTTGAAATATGCCCGGGTTTGCCACAGTTAAAACAAGTCACAACCTTCTTATCTTCTTTCTTTGGTTCAGTTGCTGTAGCAGGCTCATATTTGGGAAAGAAAGGCTTTGATGTAGTATCTGGTTCTACCATCTTTGATTTAGATGAGAAACGAAGATTGTTTGAACCTGACCGTTTCTGATATTTCTTTTGATAGTGCTGACTTAGAAGAATCATGGCTTTTTCCAATGCTTCGCCATCGTCATCTGTTGACCCGTCGTAAGCAGACTCAGTCAAGACTTGCTTAACCATTTGACTAGCTAAAAGAGCGATTAGATCCACAGTCTTTGGCTTCTGCTTATCCAACTTAGCTTTCGTCTTCAGAACCATGGCTTCATCAGACATCAGAATTTCAAACATTTCCTGAATGGGCATTTTGGAAATTCTGGGATCATTCCTCATCCGATGACAGGATTTTTCCCATTCAGGTTTGAGTGCATTGAGGAACTTCAGATTTGTCTCCAGCTTATTCTTTGTTACCTTGATCTTATACAGATCATTAATAACAGTCCAAAACCTGTCGAAGACACTTTTCAGACTTTCCCCATCCTTAGCCTTGAACTCTTCAAAGTTGTTCATGTATCTTGTCTGACGAAGCTGGGTAGACATTGCAGTACCAAGGATGATTTTCTCCAGTTGTGTCCACATCAGCATAGGATTATGTTTGAAACAATCGATTCTATTATAGATGGAATTTGGTAGAGCAAGAATCAAATTTGACTTGGCTTGATTGTCAGTTTGGTATCTTAGAAGTTCATCAGCCTCATATTCTCTCAGGGCTTTTTCTACAGTAGTGGCTGAAGTGTTTCCAATAGATGGTATCACTTTCATTGGCCTGACCATGGGACCTTCAGTCAAAGCTTTCATCATATTTTTCCCATTTAGTTGCCTTTCGATGAAATTAACAAACCGGTTCTGCCATTGTTGAAATTCGTTCTCATTTATCAGAACAGGTGGACGAGTATCATACCCCAACGACATCATGAGGTCATTCTTGTAAAGTGTAGCTTGTAGAGACAATTTTGATGAAATCAGAAATTCAGAAAAATAACCAAGTCTTGAATACCCGCAAACTCAAGGTTTGCGTTTCTGGCTTGAATCACAAAAGAAACTTTTCGGGTCCTTGTAGACACGCAAACAAGGACTTCTCGGGTGATAGGAGGAGCGCACATTCAATAAGAACTATGCGTGTTCTGAAATGTACGCACTTGATGCTTTGCGGGTTCAGTAAGACACACACTTGAAGCTTTGCGGGTTCAATAAGACACGCACTTGAAGCTTTGCGGGTTCAGTAAGATACACACTTGATGCTTTGCGGGTTCAGAGAGACACGTAAGATATGCTACGCGTGTTCAACGGGGCACGCACTTGATGTTATGTGTGTGCAGAATGACACGCACTTGGTGATCTGGATGTGTCGACAGATATGCAAGAGAGTTTTGTTTTTCCAAGAAAGAACCGATAACCTGAGAAAAACTAACACCCAAAAGTTAGTTACACAATGAATATATGATAGAGAGGCGCATACCAATAAGATGAACACACACGATTTCATGAAAAACATGCAAAGAATATGAATAAGCCGCATACTTCATGAATCACACGCATAGTAAGATGAACATACGCATACTAACACTCGAAGCTAAATCTGCAATATCAATCATAACAATGAAATTAAACCCAAACAAATTGCACACAATTGATCGAAAACAAGTTTTTAATACAATTCTATTGACAATTTCGATCAAAACACTCCAAATCTCAAAAAATCAAAAATAACAGAACACAGAACACGACTTTTTCAGAAAATAATCAAACTTAAAATCGAAGCACCAAATCACGTTTTTATGCAAAACAACAAGAATCAAACACGATCGACTATCTAAAATGAATCTAATAACATCAAATTCATAGCAATTCGATCACTAAAATGACTGAAATTGGTGAAAATCCAGAAAACGAGATTTTTCTTGAAAAACAAAAAAAAATCGATGAAATTTTCGAATTAACCACAAAAATCAGAAACAAATATACACTAATCTCAATCCTCTCAAGATCTTGAAGGCTCTGATACCAATTGATAAGCCAAGATCACAAGATCTGTAGAGAGAGAATCTAGAGAGAGAAAGTGTACGTTCAAATGTAACAGTGTATAGAATTCAATATGTGAAAGTTCTTACAAGCAAACATGCCAAGAGGACTTAAATACCTCAAGGCACTTACAAGACAGAAAAGAACAATAAGCACTGACATATAAAGAAAATAAATACAATGATTACTATAAAATCGGATCTAACATTTTCAAAGGTCAAGTATGGGTGCCCAAAGTTGGGGGTAACCGTGGGTTGCTCCTAGAAGTTTCCCACAAGTCCAAGTTGTCAGGATCGAATTCTTAACAAGAATTAATTCTCAGAAACTAATATCAAAGAAGTTGCGGAAAAACACTTTGATATTTAATAAAACAGTAATCAAACACAGTATATAATGATCAAACAGTAAACTTGTATTGAATGCTTAAAGCTACAAAATTACACACTCAACCTCAATATTGATGAACAGGCTCACCAATACGAATTCTACTTCTCTAGAATTAGGATCTATGCCTTGAGGTTGATTTCTCTCTTGAAAAATAATTATCAAAAGTTTTTTTTTATCTATTCTAAACATTCTATACATATACTGATAAAAAGATAATTACAAAGAATAAACAAATCTTCAGTATATCTTCCATGTATATCTTCTAAGTATATCTTCAGTATATCCAGCTGTAGTATTTTCCATCCGGATCTCTTTAGCAGCACTAATAATGCTCAGCAGCATTAACTACATCTAGCAGCATTAACTGCAAGCAGTACTAACTACTAGCAGTACTAACTAGCTAAGCAGTACTAACTTTGTTCAAGCAGTACTAACTTTAACTAGCAGTAGTAATTCTACTAGCAGTAGTAACACTTAGCAGTATTAATCTTCAACTTGTTCTGGCAGTAGTAACTACATTTATACTAGCAGTAGTAACTACACTTAGTAGAATCTTCAGTTCCCAACAATCTCCCCCTAACTTGACTTTTAGAAGAGAAGTCAAGTTCTTCAGATATTCTTCCAGATACTCTTTTTAATGCTCCCAAAACTTCCAAGATTACGCTGCTAAGTCTGGATTCAGTCCCAAACTCTGATTGATTATCCTCTGAATGAGATACTTGGCCATTTCTGAATTTGGTGCACAACCCAACTTCTTCTTTAGCATTGCATGAACCTTCAGTCTGGTGTGATTATATACTCTATCCACTAGGAAGTATTCTGTGTGATTTCTATCCAAAGTCACTGCATATACTCCACTAGTTTCATATAGAGTCCAACTTGTGACTTCTTTAAACACACTCTTGATGACCTGGTCCACTTCTTCAGGTTTGAACATCATGCATAGATACTCCATCACCAGTTTTGTAAGAGAAATTCCTGGAGTATTCAGATGGTCTGCATACAGCTTAATTCCTATGTCAAACATCTCTTCTATATCAGATCTAGAGCATGTTCTGACAATCTTGACCCAAGTGTTGAATACTTCATACTTATCACCCTTCCTCTTGAGTCTGATGTAATCTTTTCCATCCATTGTCAGTACATCCCAGTGAATGATCTCTGGTGGCTTAACTCCAACAGGTTCTGCAGAAATTGGTTCAGGCACTTTGTCCATCACTACCATATATAAGCTTACATCATCTTTGATTGATGACCCTTGCTGGCTTGATGACTCAGGTGCCACTTCTTCTTCAGCAACATTTTGTTCTTCTTCTATTCTAGACTTCTTATCTTTCTTTCTTTTGGCCATCATCTTGGTTCTTTTCAAAGTCTTTTGAACCTGTACTAGAGTAGCTTCCTTCTTCTCATCTTCCTTTTCCCTTTCCATTTCATTGATTGGAGTTCCCTCTTCACTTTCAGGGAATGGTTGATTCATATCTATATCATTACTCTCCTTGGCCTTCTTTTCAAACTCTACTCTTTTCTTTTCATTGCTCTTCAGATTCCCCATTTCCTTTTCATAGAGCTCTCTGATTTGATCAAAACTCATCTTCACAAACATTTCTTTCTTTACCCCAATTGCACTCCTCAAGAAAGTTATCATTTTGTTTCTTTCCTGAGTGGCAAGGTAAGTTTGTGAAGGTCTTCTTTTCTTTAGACTTGTATTAGCCATCATAGCCTTTCTCAGACTTATAGCCCTTTGTTTAGCCTTTTCAGTTTCAAGCCCCTTTTGATAAGCTTTATTTAGCTCAGCAGCTAAAGCCTTTGCCATTTCCCTGTCCTTCTCCACCTGAGCTCTTTCTTCTTTTTCCATCTCCTTCTGCATTTTCCTTGCTAAAGCTTCATCTGATTCAACCAACCTTTGCTTCTTGATTGGTTGATCAGATTCCACTATCTTTTCTTTTCCCTTATTCTTTGATTCTGCAGCTTTGTCTTTCTGTTCTGATTTTCTGTCTCTCCCTTCATTTATGACCACTCCCTTTGCTTTGGGAGTGTCATTCTTAGCTTTGATTAGCACTTCAGCTACTTCAATTTCTGTTGGTGTTAACTCTGTTACTGCTGCTTGTGAGGTTTCAGCAGCATTAACAGTTTCTGCTTCCTTCTCCCCCTCAACTTCAACTCTTTCTTTATCAATCTCCCTTTCCCTTGATGCTTCTTCCATGTTGATCTCCCCCTTTTTGGGAGCATCAGTCTCTGGTTTCCTCCTTCTGAGCACAAATTGTTTCTTCTTCTTTTGCAAAATCAGTTTCCTTACCATTTGCTTCAACTGGATGATTTGTTCTTGTTGTGACAGTACAATGAGTTTTATCTCTTCTATTTCTTTGCCCTGTTTGAGTACATCCATGTTGATGTTGCCCATTGCCTCCATCAATTCATCATAGTTATATCTGTCCTCACCTTCTCCAGGAGTGTTACCCCCTATTGAAGGATTATTGGATCTTTTAGTAGTGGAAGTCTTCTGCCTAGCAGAAGCACTATCCACCCCTGTGGTTTCTTGGCACCAGGGACCTTCAAATGATTGCTCATTCAAAGTTGCCATGGGGGAGGTCTTATTGATGTTACCACTGTCCTCCTCTGTGTTAGCAGGAGTAGTGGCAGCCTCATCACCCATATGCTCTATCTCCTCCTCAGAGAGCACCTCCTTTGGGTTGGGAGACACCCTTGTGGTTTCCCTTTGGATATTCTCTAGGGGAGAATTCTCCCTTAGAGGGCTTAAAGGCTGTGTGGGTGATGGCACAAGAAGGGAAGGAGCCTTCTTTACCTGTTTTCTTTGATAAGTTTGGGTAATTGGAGAGGTTGGTTTTGTAATAATGGACTGGGGAATTGTTTTTGAGTGAGAAGGTTGGGCTTGGCTCGCAGTGGGATGGTCTAATGAGGGCCTTGACCCTGCTGCCATACCTTCAGTGTTTTGGGACACCACCATCATTGTAGAGAACAATGGGGTGTCAACTCCTTCCGAGTCCCCTGCAGATCTTCTCATATTTGAGAAAACCTTGCCTTTTGGGGGTTTAGGTACATATACCCCAACAGGTTGAGGTATATCCGTCAATTCATGGTTAATTACTTCCTGAACAAATCTGGGATACATAAAGAAACTCTTTTTGTTTCCCATATTTGATACAAGATCACTGAAAATCATCTTTGAGAAATTGTACCTTCTGGATGTAGCCAAGCATACCAAAGCATATGCAATTGGACTGCTGAACTCACTCCATCCAGTGGTCTTTTTGGAGATGCAATGCATCAGGGTATGAACAAGAAAACGCCATTGGGGTGAAAACTTTGCTTTTGAGAATTTGAAAACACCCAATGGGCCTCCATACCCCATTCTAGTAAGATTAGAAAACAGTTCATCATTAGAGATAGACATTATACCAGAGGCATCGTCTAGACGTAGACTGATGCGAATGACTTCTTCAGTAACTGTAAGTGAGTGATCACAGATTCTTGTCTTGATCATTTGCATACCATTTTCCACAACAATGGTTGCATTAGCCCAGAACTGCCTTTGGTGCTCAATGTAGATTGTAGGTGATACAGTAAGAGCATGAGCAATGTGGCTCGACTTCAGAAAGTCGACTATCTGATGAAAACCTTCAGCTTGTTTTGGCTTTTGTAGCATCGCAATCTCGTTGTGCTCGTCGATGAATGTCATGGATGCCATTGATCTTAGTGAACACTTGCCTGAAAACTTCGAACTTGAGAGAGAAAAGGTTTTGAGCGCAAGAGAACAGTATGCAAAGAGTCGTTATGAACTTTTAGGCGGGCAAAAAGTATTTATAGTATTTATAGTATTTATAGTATTTTAGGAGTGCAGCATTATGAACATATCCAGAAGGCTTCTTCTTTGCCTCCACCTCAGCTTCAAATACTCTAAGATCATTGTACAGATCATCAAGTTCTTTGTCTTCCAACTGATCATTCTGTCTGAATGACACAGTGTACATGGTCCATTCATCTCCAAGGGACCTTAAGAACTTTCTGTTCACATCATATTGATCAATCTGTACTCCCATAGTAGCTAGTTCACCAATTAGTTTATTAAACCTGTCAAAAGTTTGAGTCATGGACTCATTCTTAGTTGAGATGAAGTTTTCATACTGTTGTTTTAAGATTGCCTTTTGATTTCTCTTGGTACTTTTAGTACCTGAGAATCTCTTCTCTAGAGCATTCCAGAGCATCTGTGCATCAGTACAATTGCAGAATTGGTGTTGATACTCATTTGGAATGGCCAAGAGCAGTGTGCTCAAGGCTTTCATCTCTGTCTGTCTTGATTTCCTGTCTGTATCTGTCTTTGGAGGAGTTCTTTTGCCATCTTCACCAATCTTTCCTCCATCAGATGGGCCATTCTCAATGATGTCCCACATGGAGTAATCTGTGAGGAGAATATATTGCTTGATTCTGATTTTCCACATGTCAAATTCATTGGATCTGAGCATTGGAACTTTTGAGACCAAAGTACTGCTTGATTCTGTAAGATTTTCCATGATGAATAACTGTTTCTGAGAGAATTTTGCTCTGATACCACTTGTCAGGATCGAATTCTTAACAAGAATTAATTCTCAGAAACTAATATCAAAGAAGTTTCGGAAAAACACTTTGATATTTAATAAAACAGTAATCAAACACAGTATATAATGATCAAACAGTAAACTTGTATTGAATGCTTAAAGCTACAAAATTACACACTCAACCTCAATATTGATGAACAGGCTCACCAATACGAATTCTACTTCTCTAGAATTAGGATCTATGCCTTGAGGTTGATTTCTCTCTTGAAAAATAATTATCAAAAGTTTTTTTTATCTATTCTAAACATTCTATACATATACTGATAAAAAGATAATTACAAAGAATAAACAAATCTTCAGTATATCTTCCATGTATATCTTCTAAGTATATCTTCAGTATATCCAGCTGTAGTATTTTCCATCCGGATCTCTTTAGCAGCACTAATAATGCTCAGCAGCATTAACTACATCTAGCAGCATTAACTGCAAGCAGTACTAACTACTAGCAGTACTAACTAGCTAAGCAGTACTAACTTTGTTCAAGCAGTACTAACTTTAACTAGCAGTAGTAATTCTACTAGCAGTAGTAACACTTAGCAGTATTAATCTTCAACTTGTTCTGGCAGTAGTAACTACATTTATACTAGCAGTAGTAACTACACTTACTAGAATCTTCAGTTCCCAACACAAGTATTCTATACACCCGGGGAGTACAAAAATGTACAGAGATTTGAAGTTAAATTATTGGTAGTCCGTCATGAAATTGTATGTGGCCAATTACATGGCATGTTGTATGACGTGCCAGCAAGTTAAGGTTGAACATCAACGACCGTATGGGAGTCTCCAATCTTCGGAAATTCCGGAGTAGAAGTGGAAACACATCACCATGGACTTCAAGACGAAATTACCAAAGACTCTAAGAGGTTATGATACCATATGGGTAGTTGTAGATCGGTTGGCTAAATGTTCTCACTTTCTTGCCATGTGAGAAACGCTCCCGATGGACAAGATGGCAAAGATATACATTGATGAAGTGATATCGAGGCATGGAGTGCCAATGTCCATTATGTCGGATAGAGACATCTGATTTACTTCAAATTTTTGGTACGACCTTCAAAAATAGTTGGGCACGAGAGTGAAATTGAGCACGGGTTACCATTTGCAAACGGATAACCAAAGGGAAAGAAATAACAAACTCTTGAAGACATGTTGCAGTCTTATGTCATTGACTTTGGGGGAAATTGGGATTCTTACCTACCTTTAATAGAGTTCGCCTACAACAACAGTTACCATTCTAGAATTAGAATGACTCCGTTCGAAGCTTTGTATGGTCAAAAATGTAGAACTATAGTTTGTTGGCTCGAGGTGGGTGAGAAGCAATTTTCCAGCCTCGAAATTGTTCAAGAAACCATTGATGAGGTTAAGGGTATTCAGTAACGCTTGAAAGCGGCCCATGACCTCCAGAAAAGCTTTGCATATAAGAAAATGCGACCGATGAAATTTCAAATGGGTGATCGGTCATGCTCAAGGTGTCTCCTTGGAAGGGGATTATCTGTTTTGGGAAGAACGAGAAACTAAGTCCTCGTATCCTTGGCCCTATCACTACAACAAAGCGGGTCATAATCCAAGCCTCTCAATTGGAGCTTCCACCGAAAATGAATGGAATTCATAATACATTCCACATTTGCTACCTCCAGAAGTGCTTGGAAGAAGAGAGCATTATTCCCCTCTCAGAAATAAGGGTGGATGAGAGTAATTGTTGCATTGAAGAACCCAACGTCATCTTAGAAAGAAGGTCAAAGAAACTCCGTCACAAGGAAGTCACGATGGTCATGATGCAATGGAAGCATCACCGGGGAGTCAACGTGACATTCGAAGCGGAAGAGGACATGAAGCGGACGTACCCCATCTATTCGCATAAGCGTTGATTTTGCGGACAAAATCATTTCCAAGTTGGCGATGATTTTAGCGCCCATAAATTTCGGCAAGTGTCTCGATGTCACTAGTTATTTCAGTAGAGTCTTATAGGATTTGTGTGATACTAGCTTACTTTATTTCCATAGCGAAACGAAGGAAGCAGGCGAATAAAGATCCAATTTTTAGCCTCCGGTCATAGTGGGGCGAGATTTCCCGACGACTGTCACAATTGCGGCCACCAAGCCACCTTCGGTATAGGTTGGGCGACAGTGGCCGACGATACATCCAGGGTTACTACCATGGGGTTGTCCAAGCGGGTGACTATGCCCGCCGACTTTGCCAAGGGCATAGTCGCGGTGTCACTATCGCCGGCAGGTCCACGACCATTTAAACTCCCTTTCTTCCACTTTTCCCATTTACTAATTCACCCACTTTTCATCAAAATCTCTCCCAACCTCACTCTTCATTGAGTTTGGTCCTAGAAAATATCAAGGCACATTTCTCCCAACCTCACTCTTCATAGGGTTTTTGGTTTTTCTGAAAACATAACTTTGTGAGTTCATCCTTAACTTTTTCCAAACTATATACACATTGAACATCACATTTTATGTTCCTTAAATTTTTTATATCATTACTTCTCATTTGTTGATGTTGAAATAATTATGTCAAAACTAGGGTTTTGAATGTTTTATACATTTTGATGAAATGATTGTGGGAAATGGTGATTTCTACTTCTAAATTATGATGAGTTTTGGAATACAAATGGGTGTTATGACATTTATGGATTTATTGATGAAATATGGATTTATACACTTAATGTTTTCTTGAATACAAGTGTTTTATGTGTTGGGTAGTTGTATAGCATATTTTGTAATATGAACATGTTAGACTGAAATGTAATGGATCAATAGGAATAAAAGTCGTGTTAATATTGGTAAGAGAAAGTATTCAACGCATATGCTTGGGAATGATATTAATTGTATGTTAAAGTTCCTAAAAGGAATGAATTGTCAAGGATGGTGAGGTCCTAAGGTAAAGACCTGGATAGGGTTGAACTTGGTGATCCTCTGGGTGAAAGACTTGAATAAAGTTGAACCCATTTTCATATCAAACTGAAGACTTGGATAGAGTTGATATTCAAAATGTCTAAAGATCCGGATATGGTTGATATTAGTAAATATCCATCCTTGATACGTGCATTATATACGTTGTAGCTTACTTTTGTGTTCCATCACAACTTATGGTAAATCCAGTCTCCCCGTCTTAATATAATGATAAATGTCTCTTGGAGAAGTTGTTTTAATGCTCTTACCGCAGTGGTTGTCAATGGTTATCCCTTTATGTCTTACTCTTATGTAGTTTTATTTATTATTGGTTGTTCTCACTAGGCTCGAAGCCTAACACTTTTTCTCAAATTGATGTGTATTTGAGGTTCTCTTAATGACCGGGTGGCAATGTCTTGAAAGGAGGGTTGAGTCCCGTAGAGGATAGTCGTTTGGGAATAGTTGGCTTTTGATCTTTTGCGGGGTGCATACATTTCACTTATTCTTTTGGAGAATGATGATGACACGCTTCTGTAATAAACTAGGGTGGTTTAGATTAGTAGGTTGTCAATTATTTTTCTCAATTCTAAATTGTAATTGCTTTTACAATTGCCCCTTTTTGTATGAGTATACTTCTTAGATGCCGATCTTGCGTCATTAGTCACGTTTAACTTGCTTCAAAATTTTAGTATGTTACACTTTACTCTTGAATATTTGTCTCTAGTTTTTTTTTTTCCATGTTTTCAGTTGTTCTTTTGAGTTTCTGTTGTGCTTATTCATTTAATTTCATTATTGAAGGTTATTTTGATATCTTAATCGTTTGGTTGTAATCTACCTTTCGTATATATGATTATATGCACTTAATAGTTTTCTCATTTATTTTTCTACATCTTATCTATTTTGACATCATCACTTTACTGCACTTCTTCTTCTCTTCCTCTTACTTCTTCATAGCTTTATTTATATTTTACTTCATATTAGCCTAGATTTAATTCGTTTCTTGCATTCTAATCCAGAATTACTTGATTCCTGAAATTTATTTCATATTTCCTGCATTCAAGTTTGATACTATCTTCAAATTTTGTTCTATTATCTGGCCTAGTATAATTAGTTTCTTGAGTTTAGTTGTCTTCAATTTAGTAACGTTCTTTATTATTTTAGTTCATTTTCTTGTTCTTGGTTATGTCTTCTCATTTTGGGTTTAGTATTGTTAGTTAATTCGTATTAGTAATGTTTGCTCTCCTTTGAGTCTGCTAGAATGATAGTTTGTCATCAATTATGTTTATCTCTCTTTGTTTAGGTAATGTTTGTATTTTAATTGTTCTTGATTGTTAGAAGTAGATTGCATGATAAATTTTTGATACATATGTTGACTAGGACTCAAGTTAAGATATTGATCTACCATCTTCAAAATATCATGTTGATAAATGTTTCTTTTGGATTTCTCACTAGTGAAAGCTAGGATTTTACTAAACAATGATTTTTTTAACTTGCGTTAATTTATACGGTTGAGGCTTGAACGAAAGTTTGACTCTAACTTGTTTCGTCAATCAATGGCATGGGTTCACCATGAAAATAGGTGAAGACATAGATTGGAAAAATATTTTCTTTAACACATGCTTCTTTGCAATTTGATCATTATGAAAATAAATGGTGTCTTGTGTAAAATGACTTTTTCTCTTTGAAAGGTTAGAGTAACTTTTGATATGCAAATTCCCATCTCAATTGGTCTGAAATCAACAATATGTGTTTCATTCAATCTCATGTAGTCTAGCTTAGGTAATATGTTTTTAGGCGTTTTTCCTATTTTGGCTTAGTGTTTTTTTTAGTTGATAATCATTCCACTTGTGTGATTCACGTACCGAGTGTTAATACCAAAAATCGTCCAAAGGAAGACTTAAGGTCAGTGTGGAGCTTTATCCAACTAAAGAAAGTAACCAGACGACAGTATGCGATAATAAATAAAACAAAGAGACAAGGGATTTGGTGACGCGGAAAATACCTCAACGAGGAAAAAACCGCGGACGACAGCAAGAGGTCGTCGAGCACTATGATTGCCAAGCAGGGGCGATGTTCTTATGTATTACAACATGGAACAAGACAAGTACGAAATATAAGTGTAGAAACTAATAATAAGTTCTAGTCATGTATAAAACACTTCTGTCGTGCGCATAGAGCTTCGATCGTGTAATGCAAGTGAGAGAGCATTTGAATATTCTTTGTATGGCTTGTAAACTGTGTGGTTGCAAATGTTCGAATGAAATGATATCCTGTGTATTTATAGTATTTGATCTTCATAAATGTGTCTTTGTAATCGTCGAACCTTCATAATGGCTTTAATGGCTTTAGTCGGTTATAGCCGTTGGCCTTTATGAACATTAAACCTACATTAAAAAAACAAGAGAAGAACGTTGAGTCATACGTTAGTATAGTCATGGTCTAGTGTTTTCTTTCGAAATTCGCATGACGCTCGACCGACTTCTATGGAAGTGTCGACGAATGTTACAAATGTGATTGGTCGAAAGGACCAATCAGTTTGCCCCCAAAAATTAAAATTAAGCGGTAATTTTGAATTTTAAACTTTTAATTTTGATGAAAATTTCGGCGGTTGCCAAGCGTCACTTGGATAGGGGTTCTCATCGCGGTGGAACTGAAACGATTCGATTCTAACTAGACCCATGATGGTCTGTCTGACACGTGTGACGTCATGGAGGCGTGGGGAACACATGTGACAGTTGTGTGTAGCAGGTGTCGACGATCTAATGATGCTCATGAAAAGTCGATCGACACGTGTTGATCATCGAGCGACTGTACTCGATATAGATTTCGCGCATAAATAGGGATAATCAGGGAAGGTTTCTTTTTACATTTTCAGAGTTTTTTAGAGAGAGATTTATAGTGAATCCCTTCCAAACTTACCAAATCCCTGCCCAACTTAGCTTTCGATCGAGGTTTAGAGCAGCTATTTAAGGTACTATCTTCCCTTAATCTTTTACATTTGATTTAAGACTCAAGTTAGAAAACGTAGGCGTAACTGGGATATACTTGGGTTGAGTGAGCTAAAGATTGACTTGAGTGGATTAGCAATGTCGAGCGAACCGGCCAAGACAATCTAGATGATCTTAGGCTCTTAGCGTAGATTCCTTCTACTGTGGCCATTAACTCCCTTGGCCAAGTATGTCCAGACATGTGTCCGAAAGGGTATTTCGTTATATATGAGTACCCTTTTAAGATAGGGTTTAAATGGCTCTATTTGCCGTTGTCAAGGTTGTTCATGCTCACATTCAACCATGCATCGGGGTAACTTATGCCCCAATTCTGGAGAGTCATCTCGGTCATCGACCGACTATCGGGGACATGGGGGTTATCGTTTGATGTAAACGACCTTCTCACGACGTATGTCGTGAAGACCGACGATTTTCACTGTTACAGGGGGGATCACACACTGGTACTTGGTATTTAGGTTAATGACCGTGGCTGGAAGGCTAGATACGCCTTTGTGTGTTTGGCCTCACTGGTCCAGACAGTGACTGGCTCGAGCCTGACTAGAACACGTCGAGTGAGTTTACTTTAATCTTTTGTCTTCGTCGTTTGCATTTTTTTTAGTTGTCTAATAATGTTTTCCTTCGTCGATTTCAGCAATCAAGTTCGACAAAGTAAAATCGAACAACTAGTTCAAGGCGATGAGTATCGACGACGTAGGATCCCACGTCTCTGGACTTGCCTTCATGTTAAGGGTCGACACTTACCTTTCTTTCTGTTTGTTTGTTATTTTCTATGTCACATATTAATGTATGCTACAAGCTTCTCTTGGTACCACATGCTCTCGACAGATAGAAGGCGGCTGTAGAGAGGGAGAAGGCTGCTCTCGTCTGAGAGAGGGAGGCGCTATCCCACAAGGTCTTGGAGACCTCTAGTCGCCAGACGGTTGATCTACAAACACGTCTTCACGTGTCGTGCGAGATCCTGGGAGCTAGAGCAAGCCCAAGTGTTCTTGGTCACGAATGAAAAAGAGACCAGGGCCATGAAGGAGAATGAGGCCGAACAGAAGGCCAGGATCATGGAGCTAGAGAAGGAACTATAGGTTGTCGAGGCCTTTACCCTTTGGACAACGAAGACGGCGATCATGAGATGCCATCTAGTGGGGAAGAGTCCTTTGGCCAATTCTGCTGATGACCTCAAGACTTACCTTGTGGACGTCGGGAATGAAAAGGAATTGGATTCCAAAGATGAGAAGGACGTCGAAGTAGTCGAGGTCGACAAGGAGGAAGTCAATGTGGATGAGACCCAAGTTGGCGATGTTTCTACGTCGCACCCGACAGAAGACGGTCCTCCATCCTGAGTCTTTTGTTTTTATTTTTTTATCTTTATATATTTTTTGATTTTTAACTTGGTCGACCGTTGGGGGTCGAACATTCCACGTGTAACCATTGATTTTGATTTTATAATACAAATGGTGTTTATCTTATCTGTCGAATGATACACATGATAATAACGTAAGTCGAAGTGGTACTTAGAACTTTTAAAATTCAAAGGCCTCACGACTAAACAAACAAAACGTCAAACATACACCAAAGATATTCACAACGCAAATAATCTAAGGGTATTTGCGACTGAGGCAATCCAAGCAATTCGAATATTCTTGCGATCAAGGAATTTATTTATGGTGAAATTTTTTCTAAGTTTAGAACTTAGACTACATATCTTTGGAATCTTATAAGACTAAGTCGTGCGAAAGACTTACGGTCTTATTGTCATGCGATACTGCGAGAAAATAACGTCAGAGGTTGGTCGTTGGCTTACCAACGACCCTCTGATGCTTAAGTCAGTATTGGTCGTAACAAATAATTGTAAGGAAATAATAAAGGGATTTAGAAAAAAATACCTCTTGAGATGTATCGCATTCCAACTACATTGGATTTCTTGGTCGTCGAGGGTTTGGAGCCTATAAGAACCTTTTCCCGCGACTTTAGATATGCGATAAGGACCTTCCCATTTGATGGAAAGCTTACCTGCGTTTGGCTCTTGAGTATTTTGAAATACTCGACGTAAGACGTGGTCGCCTTCTTGGAAGACTTTGATCTTTACGTTTTTGTTGAAATGATGTTCGACTGATTGTTTTTGAGACGCCATTCGATTCAAAGCTGATTCTCTCATTTCCTCAAGGGCGTCGAGATCATAGCTTAGGTCTACCAAGTTATGGTCGACTCAAGTATGCCTTGATGTGGGTAGTTGGACGTCGATGGGTAGAACCCCCTCACATTCATACACCAGGGAAAAAGGAGTTTGCCTTGTAGATGTACGGGTGGTCGTATGATTTACCCATAGGACCGAAGGAAGTTCTTCAACCCATTTTTCTTTTGCTGGCTTCAGTCTCATCTTAATCAAGTTTATAATAGCCTTATTGCTCGATTCTTCATGTCCGTTCGACTGAGGGTATCACGACGTCGAGGTTGTGAGTTTTATATTGCTATTCTCACAAATTTGCTAAGTTCTCTCGCTTATGAATTGGGATCCATTGTTGCAGACAATCTCGGATGGTATCCCAAACCTGTATATAATGTTAGTCTGGATAAAAGATATCACCTGTTTGTCTCGGACAATGGAGAAAGCGTTTGCCTCTATCCATTTAGAGAAATAATCTGTTTGAACAAGTAGAAATACCTTTTGCCCGAGGGTAGGTGGTAACTTACCGACAATGTCCATTCCCCACCTCATGAAGGGCCAGGGAATTAACGTCGAGTGTAAGGGTTCAGAGGGTTTATGCGTTGTACCTGAATGTCTTTAAGACGCATCGTAATTCAGGACACACCTGATGGCGTCCTGTCATAGTGTTGGCCAATAGTAGCCTTGTCGTGATATTAGGTTGGCTAGAGTACAACCGCCTAAATGGTTGCCACATTCACCATCGTGGATTTCCTGTATGATGTTTTGGACTTATGTTTTTCTTGTGATACATCGGAGGTTAAGTCCAGTAGACGATCGTCGATAGTGTTTGCCTTGTATCAAGACATATCTGGATGCCTTGAATCTGATCTTTCGGGCTTCCACCCTGTCTTCAGGAAGCAGGTCGTGTGCTAAATAGTTAATTATATCGCTTGACCAATTTTCCTATTCATTGTTGATCTGGACGATGATTTCGTGATCGATGGATGATGTCGTGAGATGTACCATAAGTATGGTGTCGAACAATGGTTTGCTAAGTGTCTATCCAAGGTTAGCTAAAGCATCAGCTTGAGTATTCAAATCTCTTCGAATTTAAAATTTTCTGACTTTGCCTTCGCTATTCTGAGATATGATGTCACCTTCGAGTCTTTTGCCGCAAATTCACCATTTATTTGGTTCACGACGAGGAGGGAATCGCTTTTGACGTGAAACCCTTTTGTCCCCTAGTCGTGTTCCATATTAATTCCTATGATCAAGACTTTATACTATGCTTCGTTGTTGGTTGCTTTGAAGTCACATCGTATGGAGTATACCATCTTGCCCCCTGTGGCGACTTTAAGACGACGCCCAGTCATATACCTCTAGCGTTGGACGACCCGTCGACATGTAGAGTCCAGGGTTTGTCGTCGTGAGTCGCCACATAATAATCTTGGTCTTGTGCTTTATTCTCTAGTTCAGGACTAAAGTCAACGACGAAATCTGCTAGGACTTGCGATTTGATCACGGTCCTCGGTTTAAAGTCGATGTCGTAACTGCTGAGGTATATACTCCATTTAGCGAGTCGACCTATCAATTCTGGTTTTCTCAAGATAGACTTAAGCGGAAAGTTAGTAACAACAGTTATAGGATGCGACTCGAAGTAATGTCATAATTTTCTAGCTGTTTTAACTAATGATAGTAATAATTTTTCAATCGACGAGTACCTGGTTTCAGCATCGAGTAGAGTTTACATACATAGTATATTGGCAAATGATATTTGTCATCTTCTCTTACAAAGACTGCACCACATTAGGGATAATGGATAAGTAGAGTTGCAATACCACGTTGTCCTTTGGTTTTGATAGTAGCGGAGGCGACGTCATGTACTCTTTCAACTACTATCGTACTCGTTCGTGGTCGTCCATCCATTGGAAGCCTTTGTTTTTTTGTAGGACTTTGTAGAACAAATGGCATTTCTCCGATGATCGTTAGATGAATCTCTTTAAAGTTGCTACTTGGCCAGTCAGACGGTGTACCTCTTTGAAATTTCTCGGCGATTTGATCTCGATTATGGCCTTGATTTGATCAGGATTAGTCTCGATTCCTCTTCTAGTCACCATATACCCTAGAAATTTCCCGGCGCTTACTCCGAAGGAACATTTCGTTGGGTTAAGCTTCATGTGGTATTTCCTGAGGATGTTGAACGATTATCCCATATGTTTAACGTGGTCTATAGTTTGTCGTGACTTGATGAGCATGTCGTCGATATACACTTCCATGGTATCGCCCAGCCGATCTTTGAACATTTTGTTAACCAATTGCGGGTATGTGGAACCTGCATTTTTCAAACCAAAAGTCATAACCTTATAACAATAAATTCCTCGATCTGTCATGAAGGATGCCTTTTCTTGGTCGTCAACGCGCATAAGTATCTGATTGTAGCCTTAATATGCATCCATGAATGTCAAGGGTTCGTGTCCAGTGATTGCATTGACTAGAGCGTCGATATGTGGTAAGGGAAACAGATCTTTCGAACATGCGTTGTTCAGGTCTGTAAAATCAATGCACACCCTCCATTTTTCGTTCTTCTTTTGTACGACCACAACATTAGCCAACCAGTCGGGGTACTTTACTACTTTGATCTTCCCGGTCGTACGGAGGTTTCAACGTTCAATTTGTTGATCACCTTGTGTCGCTCTGGAGTGAACTTTCGACGTTCAATTTGTGTGAAATGATGTCACGGTCAATGATGACCATGTCTTCGTGCGTCCAAGCAAAACAGTCAGCATGTTCCTACAAAAAAGAGATGAGTTCTTTTTTAATGGAGGGATCGAGGGACAAACCTATGTAGACGACTTTGTCCAACTTGCTTTTGTCGAGGATGACTTCCTCTAAACGATAGTTATCGATAGTATCGGGAGCATCCTGGTTTCGTAATTGTTTGATGGACTGCTTTCGTGGTTTCATCGTTGTCATGTAACAGTCTCAAGCAACTTTTGGTTCAATCTTGATCTCCTGGATTTCCCACGGCGTGGGAAAATTATTGTCTGGTGGTAAGTCAAGGGAACTGCTTTCATATCATGGATCCATGGTCGACCACGGATGATGTTGTATGCTGATGAACAATCGATTACGTTGAATCTAGTCTTCTTGTTGATTATGTTAGTTCTGAAGGTGCTTAACAAGTTTGTATAGGGGGGTTGAATACAAATACTAAATTTAATGGTTTAATAAATTGTTTATTGATAAATCAAATTAAAATTTACAAGTTTGTTGCGTAATAAGATTAAGTAAAAACCTAACCTAAACAAACTTAAGAAATACAGATTATTCCACAAGAATTTAGAGAATAGAGATTGAGAGAATATAGAAAACAAGGTGTTTTATATGAATGGAAAGATAGAAGAAAGCCCTCAGATAGAGTCTTGATCTTTCTATTTATACTCTATGCATTAAATGCATGGCATGGTACTTTACACGTGTCCTTCGATGGTTTATTGCATGCGTTTGACTTTTGGAGATATGCTTTTGTCCGTATGGTGAACAATGTAGATATCAGAGTTGTTATACAATCTGTCGAAGAGATATGTCACATCTGACATTTGTACTATGTGTGCAATGGTAAGACAAAAGAGACTTGAGATATAAGCTAAGTGATATTCAATCGCTGAATATCTCTTCCATCAAAGAGATATAAGGAAGTTCAGCTATCGCTGAACTTTTCCTCGGGTTTCTTCGCGTGTATGAAGACTTGTCTTGGTTTCTCTGATATCCGCATGAGATCATGAGTAGACTTGTTCGTTGTTCACCAGCTTTGTCTTCGACTCAGTGATAAACATCTTTGTCGCGAAACTTGTCTTCAGAGAGAGTTTGGATCAACAATCTCCCCTTATTTGAATGTAATTTTCACTAAGTATTATAGTGTGTCATTATCAAATCACTGAGAGAGTTTGGATCAACAATCTCCCCTTATTTGATTATGACAAAGTAACTATGAAGAAAATTACTTTAAGTCAAAATATAAGGATAGTCAGGACTCGAAACATACATGTCCCAATTACTATTTTGAGGGATCTTTTACAGTATTGATGAGTTTAAGTAATTCACTTAAATTTTCATTAGTGTGTAAAAAGAAGTACAAGAGAAGTCCTACACTACTCTAAGAATGACTAATAGATTACTAGAGACAAAAGGAAATCTATCAGCTAGGAGGTCTCTGGAGAGATCATATAATCTGGTACATTCTCTCCTTTCATTCTTTGATCAGCGACTTCTTGTTGAATAAGAGTTTTGATGGGATTTGTTGATGAAGAGTATCCACACCACAAGCATAGAAGATCTTGTAGATGACTTAGAGTGTAGAGAGGGATCTCAGAGACTCTCTGAACCCTAAGTTGTTCCTTATCATCTCTGAAGAAGATTCCATAAGGCTTCTTTATCACTTGCCCCGGTAAATATGGTCCACCAAGAGGTAGTGATAGATATAGAGCTAAGAGATCAGGAGGTGGCTCGAATAGTGAATCCCTAGAGAATTTGATGGAGGTTTCGTTTCTGATAACTGTATCATTTTCAGAAGAAGATGCATGCTTTCTTTTAACTGGTCTTGGCTGAGATGGAGGAGCTGAGGGCAAATTTGTTTTGGCAGCGACCCTGTTGATGAGACCTTCAAGAAGGTTTTCAACATGGCCTATGTACGTTGATCTTGATTTATTTTGTGCTTCTCTGAACTCTAACCATTATGAATAGCCGAAGTGTTCTAGTCTTGATAACAACATAGCTTTTGAACTTCCATCTTCTCTGAATATCTCCATGGTGATAGTTGTTCGATCCTTCTTTTTCCTTCCTGAGATTGTCACGGCAGTGATCTTCTTTGGATCAGATCGATGGTTGAACTTTTTCTTGCACCAAGCTAGACTCGCATCGCTGATCTCTTTTCTTTTAGCGTTTTCCTTCTCTATCTCTTTCAAAAGAGCAGGTTGAACTTTCACTGGATTCTTTTTCATGTTGTCATCAATGAATAGAGATGAATGAACCTCAAGGGCTAGATTAGCGTCATTTTGGCATTCAACAATCAACTTTTCAGCTCTGACATATTCTTCAATTTCAGCTTTGGACAGGAAGTCAAACTCTTCAGTTGAGGATTGAGAGGGGATCTTGAGCCAAAAACTCTGTAGGTTGGAGATCATCTTTGCTCGTCTTTGTACTTCATCCTCTGACCTTTGAAGAGGTTGAGAGGTCCTTCTTGGATGGCTCATAGATTCATCCTCTTCTTCTTCTTCATCAATATCATTAACAGAGATTGGGATTATTAATTCTTCAACTATTTGAGCTGGGATTATTTAAAGAGAAGTACTCTTAAGCAGGGGAGAGAACTGTCTGAGAAAAAAGAAAAGGAGTTAGTGTATGATTTTGAGGAAGAGATATATAAAGGCTAGAAAGACAGGGGTGGATGGTAGGAAAAGAAGGATTGAGGTACTATAGAGAGACATAACTGAGAAGGTAGCTCCCCCTCAGAAGGTGATCGAAGTTTCAGGTTTCCCTCGGCAACGATTCCCTTCTCCTTGCCTTGGGATGAGGTATCTGCAGCTTTATCCTTCTGTCTCCCCCATGCTTCAATAACAACGATGCCTTTAATCGCTGGAGCTGATGAGACGTTTGTTGCAGAGAACCATTGGAAAGGATCTTCGTCTTCATCATCATTAGCGATGACATCGTCAGTCTCTTGATCTTCAAGATCAATATATTCATTTCCTTCCTCCACTTCCTCTTCAACTAGTACTGGAGAAGGGGTGGGAAGGGGTTTCTCTTCAGCAACCTTCTCCCCCTCAGCCTGAGAGGGATGTTCATCCGTTGTTTCCTGTACTTCCGCTGAATTTTCTTTATTAGGATTCTTCTCCCCCTCTTTGTCATCATCATGGGGAGGTCAGCAGTAGTTGCAGCAACAACTTTAGAAACAGGTTCTTTGTGGGCATCAGCCTTCATGTTGGATCCCAGATCTAATCTCGTAACAATGATATAAACAATAAGAGTAATGACAGCGGAAGCAATACAGCTTAATATCAAAGGAGATTCAAATATCACAGTTCATAAAGCAGATAAAGATAAACAAGATATTCTTAGAATAAAATATTCAACTTATATTATCAGATATATATCTTCTTAAGCACTTTTTGAACAATAAGGTGATGGTCCTATTTATAGGACCATAAAGTAAGCAGTGTACTTGCATGACAAAAAGAGCATGCTGAACAGTGACCTACTCTAGAAAGTAAATCTTATCACTAAGTGACGTGTCATCTGTTCTTCTGTTCATTAGAAAACTTGTGCATCTTCAGAGAGTATGTCTTCAGAACTCTGACGTTGTCTTCAGAGCCTCTGATGAAGCTATCTCTGATGTAAGTTGCAATCTGATAAGTACTTCAGAGGTAGGTTTGTCCTCTGAAGTCTTCGTCCTCTGAAGTCTTCGTCCTCTGAAGTCCTCTGAAATAGGACGGTTATTTTCAAAACTTTAACAGATGATTTGGAGCTAACAATCTCCCCCTAAGTGTCGAAAATAAAAGATACAAAAATAACAGAGAATTGAATTTTAAACTAGAAAGCATAGAGGAGAAAATCATCCTCTTAAGTATTACTTCTTAAACATTTGGAAGTTTAATACAAAGTAATATCAAAAAAATAAAGAAACAGACTACAATTTGTTACTTGAACAGATTCCATGGAATTTCATGATCAGAGCTCTGAAGTCGATCATCGAGTCAATCTCTAAGTCAAGCTTTGCCAGTAAATCTGCTCTGTGCCTTTCTTCTTTTGCATGGATCAATTTCTTTATACCTCTCAAGGTTTCATCAGAATACTTCGACACTTCTGAAGCTAGAAAGATCTTCTTTTCTTGATTTACTCTGAAGACGAAACCCAGAGGTTCTGCAACGATTGATCCAGTCTTCTGTTCTTTAAGTTTGTCAAATGACTCCACAGGTTCAGTTACCTCCAGCTTCTCTTCCCCTAGGTTCAGAGCTATTTGAAAGTCACGTTTTGCTCGGTGTTTGACATAGGCCTCCATTGCCCGTCGGACTTCAACCATGCCCATCCTGATTTCCCTTCTTCCATGATCATACCTGGCAGAGCAATAGGCATATAGATGTGGTAAATCATATGGTTTTAGATTTACGAGATCATTGTCATTGAACTCGTAAATCTTCTGATCAGATCGAGTTACCACATAATTCCTATAGATAATCTTTTTGTAAGCAAAGGTCTTTTCTGAGATTTTGTTGATTTTGATGATTGGATCATCAGAGAGGACATGTGCTCTTGGTTTGGTTTTATCTCTGATAAATCTTCGCTCATAGTCTGGCATGTCCTCTCTGATTCTTGGATTCAGAGGAATGACTAGTGTGTCTGCCATGTTGAACTCACAGTAGATGTATCTGAAGTGGTCTTCTATGGAAGCTTCGGGCTTTGATTCGTGGAATGTGGGAGGTTTATTGAACACTTTTGCTGGAAGACCGATGCTTGTTTTCTGAACAGGATTCTCTGAAGGAGCCTGTTCATCAACAACCATGGTTTCTGGTTCCTTCGTCTGTGGAGGATCTTCTTTTGAGGGTTCAGAGATGTAGCCATCTATCTCTGGTGATTCCCTTAGCTCTGACGTTGTTGAAGTGTGATGTGGTTGAGCATTCTTGAAGACATACTCTTCGACATTAACTACTTCAACTTCTTCTTCAATCTCTTTTCCAGAATTTGTTTTTTCTTCTTTTTCAGATTCTGATTCGTAAGCATCTCTCATCACATAAGTTGGTCTTTCTGGTGATGAGAATGCATCTTCTGATGTTGAGAAGTCTACGAGATGTTCATCTTCTTCTTCGTCCAGAGCTCCAATAGTTTCTTGAGATGCAGCTGTGATTTGTTCAGCTGTGATTGGAACTATTGGAGCACCTGAAGTGGATGGTGCTAGAAAGATGACAGGTACTGGCGACTTTAGAGTGGCCTGAATATCTTCAGCAGAGGTAGAGGTTGAACGTCTCTCTGTTCCTTTCTCCTTGTGTTGGTTTAATTCAGAGGGAGTGGACTCCTTTTGTGTTTCAACAGGTTTTGGAGTAGGAGTCTTCTCCCCCTTTTGAAGATCGGATGACCCCTGAGGTTGGTCATCTTCGTCATCAGAATCTTCATACCTAGCCTTCTTCCGCGCTTCCTCAGAGCATGCGACCTATGGTTCTTTTCACTTCAATACTCCCTCTGAAGATTTGACATTCTTCAGAAGGTCTTCAATCTTCTTGTTCTGCTGAGTGGTCTTGGAGACGAACTTGCTGGAGATAGTCATTACATTGTTGGTGATCTTCTTGGAGAAGTTGGTCAGGTCAGCCTTTGTAATAAACTCTGTTGTAGCAGGAGCAGCAGTAGAGGTAGGGATCTTTGCAAGTACCTCTGCCAAAGAATGCAAGACTTCCTCTTTGAATTGAGAAAAGTCTGCATTTGTTGGAGTGGGGGCAGAGGTAGGTGGAATCGCCTGGAGGAGCTCTGTTTTCGAGTTCTGAATTTCCCTGGACAATACGGAGTCATTTTTTATGACCAAGCTTTCTAGAGCATCCAGTTTTTCGTTCTGATTGAGAACCGTCGTGCGCAGCTCAGAGACCTCTGAAGTGAGCTTTTCAACTTCAGAGTTAGAGGCAGAGGCCTCTGAGGTCTTCTCCATTTGAAGTTTTATCTCCTTCAGAGATTCTCTGATTTCATCACCAAAGATTTTGAACTCTTATTTGGTAACGTAATTAGAGGGGGTAACCTTAGGATCAACACATGATTCTAAGTTTCCCTCGAGTTCAGAGGGGCCTTCTTTCGGAGGTGGTTTGATGTTTTCTCCGGAAGGACTTCCCATTAATCCTTGGGGACCCTTTTTCAAGGATTTCCCTATAATGGTTCCGATTGGTTTCTGATCATCAGAGTCAGAATCTGATGATGAGAATCGAATGTGTTTGGAAACCTTGCTGTCCAGGCTAAGGATTCCTTGTGCAAGAAGGTCGTGCCATTCTTTTTCTGACAGGCAATGCTTACGTTCTAAGGGACGGTCCAACTTAGTTTGAGCCACAAAGGCATCATGTGTAGGTAGAGGTGACATACTCTGGGGTGATTGAGTATTTTTATCTTGGTCTAAGTCCTTTTGGGAGGACTTAGCCGTATCAGAGGTTTCCCCTCTGGTGCATGCTTCAGAGGCAGAAACAGATGCCTCTGAGCGGTTAGGATGGGTAGGGTTCGAGGTGTGCACCTCTGTTTCAATGTCCATTGATGCTGGACCACCTTGGACAGTAAATTTGGTTGCACTGGGATTTGGGCTTTGGATTCTCTCATTTGTGTCGTCAAGGACATCTTTTTCTACCTCACCGCCCTCAGATTCTAAGTTTAGAAACTCACCCTCTGGAATTCTCTCTTCCTCACTTTCCTCTGCTCTGACAGAGATATTCTCTTCGTTAGAGGGAGGGTTCTCATGTTCTCTCTTCCTCACTCTCTCAGAGCCACCCTTTGATTTATGCTCAGGCTCAGAACCTAAGTGTGTTGGGAATCCCATCATCGGTTCTGATGATTGGGCAACACGACTAAGTAGGAGATGGGTAGGAGAGTCAGCAGGAATTACCTCAATCATGGTGTGTGGGAATCGTCGGTCATGTGGATAAGGAGGAACCTCTGTTGCTTTGAATGAGTTCATCATAAACAGAGGTGTCATGGGGCCCTCCTCAGTGATGGAGAATTTCTCCATTGCTCGTTGAATGACCACAGAGATGAATCGGGGAAACAATACCGATATTGGTTGTTTTCCTTTGGCCAAGTCCTTGTACTTCTTGTCCACCGCCGTCAGCATCTCACAGAAGAGAATGTGAGCCATATTGATGCTTCTGTTGAAAAAGAGAGCATACATTATGGCTATTATCGCTCGATGAGTCTGATCCTGACTTCCAATCTTGCAGGTTATTGTTCGGTTGAGAACACTGAACATAAAGTTCCATTTGGGAGGCAAGTACTGACGTCTGAATTGACTTAGGCGTGTTATTTCTTTGTTGTAGCCCAAGTGGTGGAGGAACTGAAGAAGGACTTCTTGACTTGGTAGTTTCTCAAAAGCATATATTTGAAGATCAGTTGTCGTGAGGAGGTTGAATCGACGAGTCAGGGTTTGTGGGGTTATTCTTATTGTCAGGCTTTGTTCTCCTAGGTCAATGTGCCCAACCAGTCCTTCCTTTTCATCGTCGTATTCACTTGAATACCACCATTGTTGGACAAAGCGAAGGGGAATATCTGAGGCATGTTTGGTTAGAACATCATTGAGTTCGCAGTTGGTGAAAAAGTCGAGGATTGGGCGAAACTGTTCATCGTATTTTGATGGGGTGACGTCCATAAAGTAGTTGTTTCCTTTGACTGGAACATCGAATTGTACCATATTCAAGCTTGGAACAAGTTTGCTTGAGTTATCTGAAGTTTGGGAATGAGCCGCCATTGTTGCAGGTTGAGAAAGATGAAAGCTTAGAAAGAGAGATTTGGGATTTTGGATTTTGAGAGCGTAAAGGATAATATAAAGGGAAACAGGGTTTTTATAGACAAAGAGTAGAGGGAGAGGTTATGGAAACGGCGAATGAGAGTCCTAATGTCAGAAAGGACGTTCCATCATCCCCTAATTAATAGGTGACACGTTTAGGTATGTAGGGGAGAGCCGCTTTATGTCAGAAAACCGCCAGTTGGGTTTAAAAAGAAATGAATGGTTATCCAAAAAGATTTATTATTTAAACGAATTTCCTGGAATATTCGTTTAATGAGAAAAGATCAGAAGCTCTGATATAAATATCAGAGACAAGATCAGAGGCTCTGATATAAATATGAGAGACAAGATCAGAGGCTCTGATATAAATATCAGAGACAAGATCAGAAGCTCTGATAAAAATATCAGAGACAAGATCGGAGGCTCTGATATAAATATCAGAGAAAAGATCAGAGGCTCTGATATAAATATCAGAGACTTTTCTTCCCCTTGAAAAGCTGAAAGGGTCTTTGTCTCCCCCTTGACCAAAGAAAGAAGTTTTCTTCCCCTTGGAGAAAACAAGTGATTTTTACCATTGGTGAAAAAGTCCAGAGGCTCTGATGAAAGGATCAGAGACTCTGAAGTTTTCTTGTGTTATTTGACATATGCTACTTGGTTTAGAGTCTCTGATAATTGATCAGAGACTGAGTTTACCAATTTTTTTGTTAGGTAGACATATTCAACATTCCCAACTTGCTAACTAAAAAATTGAACCTTCGTTCATCTAAAGCTTTTGTGAAAATATCAGCAAGTTGTAGTTCAGTTGGTACAAAATACATCTCTATTGTTCCCTTTTCAACATGATCTTTTAGAAAGTGGTACCTTACATCGATGTGCTTGGTTTTGGAGTGTTGTACTGGATTGGCAGAGATGGCTATGGTACTTTTTGAATCACAGAGAATTGGAATTCTTTCAATTTGTTGGCCATAATCACTGAGCTGAGTTTTCATCCATATTACTTGTGAGCAGCAACTAGCAGCAGCAACATATTCTGCCTCTGCTGTTGAAGTTGAAACACAGTTTTGCTTCTTGAATGACCAATAACTGACAGCATCCTGAGGTACTTTTTCTGACCAATAATGACCAATAACTTGAAACACAGTATGTAGATATGATCTTTCTTTGTTTAGAAACAAAGGAAGCTCTGATACCAATTGTTGGATCCCAGATCTAATCTCGTAACAATGATATAAACAATAAGAGTAATGACAGTGGAAGCAATACAGTTTAATATCAAAGGAGATTCAAATATCACAGTTCATAAAGCAGATAAATATAAACAAGATATTCTTAGAATAAAATATTCAACTTATATTATCAGATATATATCTTCTTAAGCACTTTTTGAACAATAAGGTGATGGTCCTATTTATAGGACCATAAAGTAAGCAGTGTACTTGAATGACAAAAAGAGCATGCTAAACAGTGACCTACTCTAGAAAGTAAATCTTATCACTAAGTGACGTGTCATTTGTTCTTCTGTTCATTAGAAAACTTGTGCATCTTCAGAGAGAATGTCTTCAGAGCTCTGACGTTGTCTTCAGAGCCTCTGATGAAGCTATCTCTGATGTAAGTTGCAATCTGATAAGTACTTCAGAGGCAGGTTTGTCCTCTGAAGTCTTCGTCCTCTGAAGTCCTCTGAAATAGGACGGTTATTTTCAACACTTTAACAGATGATTTGGAGCTAACACTTCAGCTTATCCAGACGTCCTTTTAACTCTAGAAAAGCAGAAGTGGCCTGAAGAATGAAATCAACTTCAACATTCAGGGACACTTTGTCATTCTCAGTGAAAGAGGGACTAGGAGAGTTGGTTCATTCACTCTTGACAGGATTTGAGCGAGCAGCTGATTCACAGTCTCCAGCTTGAAGCTAAGAGTCTTGACTTCGCCAATCAGGTAATCAACGTGGCCATTGAGAAATTGGATCTGTGTGGAATTCTTTGCCACGTTTTCCTTCAACGCGTTGACCTCTGTTTGAAGAGAGCTATGCTGAGAAGCCTCAACTTTAGTGGAAGTGGCAGCAGAGAGGGTCTTCATCTCTTCACCCACTGTATTTACATCGTTAGTGTTGGTATTGAGAGAGGCAACAAGAGAGTCCACCTTGTCAGCAAGCTTGGTCACAGTGTCATCAATCGTTCCTAAAGTATGACCTGAAAAACAAGATAGTGTTTGATCAAAACAATGCTCAGGCTTATTTAGAGAGGTGGGAGAAGTGTATAGGTTTTTAGTGAACCTGAAGTGTCAAACATATTGAAGAAATTCAAGTTGACATCAAAGGAAGAGAAAGGAAGTGATGTTTGAGGCACAACATGTCCTACATGTGCAGCATTAAGAATTGACTCAGGTGGGGTTGGAGTCACTTAGGGAATTGGGGTAGTCACCAGTAGAGTATTAACAATGGATGTCACTGACACGGTTGTTGTTGGAGCATCTGTGTAGAAGCGAGCCACAAAATCATCTAAGGTAGTCTGTTGAGAGACTACCTCAGGTACATTTGCGAGAGGGGGTTGCTCCATAGTCTTCTTGGCCTTCTTAGAATGACCGATAAGAGCTGTTGATTTGCGTTTCTAAGGGGTGGTAGTGGCGGGGATAGCTGATGAAGAAACCATCTGCATAGCCACTGAAGACGAAGAAGTTTGGGGGAGTCGGAGGCGTAAGGTTTGAAGACTTACCTCTTTGTCAGCAAGCTTAACTTCCAAGGCTCGAAGTCCAATCTTGGAGAAGCTGCAGTCACCTTCTTTAGGGTACTTGTCACCAAGGAAGAAGTGAAGGATGGCAGATATGAAGCAGACGTATGGAATTTTGATGTCCCTTTCAGGTTTCTCGATCTTCCAGCAAAGTCAAAATGTCGACCATCGATCACTGAATATCCTATATGGACCTGTACTTTGCTAGCTTGGTCCAGTGCTCTGAATGATATGAGTGAAGATAAAGTTCAGCACCGAGGGCATGTTTGCCTTTAGGATCTTTGTCAGCTTCTTGTTGGGGATAGTAGTGTGAGGCTTGAAGTCCAATTGGTAATCTATGAAGTCAAGGAACTGAATAAGTTCAACATCAGTTGGTGGAACGTCGAAGCCATTGGTTGTCTTTAAAGGAAAATGAAGAGCAGTGCGGATGGTGAGAGCTGTGATGTTCCCTAGACCATGTTGAGTTTGGAAAGTAATGACAGGGATTAGTTTGCCATGCTTGCTGGTGACTTAACCCTTATCAATGACGATCTAGAGTTGTTGAAGAAGAGACTTTGAAGGCTTGGGATCAACCTTCAACACATATCCCAAACATGATTCTTTGAGAAAATTGGCAACTTGCACGAGATGAGGATATTTGTCAGTGGAAAAGTCCAAACGTGCCAAGTGGTTGTTCTTAGCAACTTTAGAGTCAGCAAGAGCGAACTTAGAATTCTTGGAAGGAATGAGAGTAGCTTGGGCCAATCCTAGAATAGAGAACTGGAGAATAGAATAGAAGGTTTGTGATCCAAGAATTACTAGCATATATCAAACACAGATTGACACAAAACACATTTATTGATCTAATCACATAATTACAATGAAGTCACAGATCTAACAAAGTGCCACAGATCTCACATTTGAGTATTATACGAATTCTCTGTGTTCTATCTATGTGTGCTTAACTTGTTCTCTTGAATGTGTGCGCGTGATTTAATGGTTACAAAGGAAACACAACTATTTATACTAAGTGAACCTTAGTAGAATTTACAACTCAACCCTTATACTTTCAAACAATTACAGAATTCACCCTCTATTTTAATCTTGAATACAATTCTAATCTAACAATCTCCCCCTTTGGATTCAAGATAAAAAAAAAATTGGCAATTATCTTCAGGTCTTCTTTCCTTCAAAACAATCTTCAACAATCAATCTTTTTCAGCTTTGACAACTTCAAATCTTTGACACTTTGAAAAAAACTTTGATTTTGATTTGACTTTGATAGCACTTTCAGACTAATCTTCCTCTTTGGATCAGCTTTAAGTAGCTTCAAATAGTCAACATTTTCTTCATTATCCCTCTTTGTCTTTAACAGAACCACATATTCTTCAAACTTTGAAATTAGTCAAACTTTGAAACCTCGAACAATCTCTCTTTTGTTGATATGATCAACTTCAAACTGAATTGAACTTTGAAACTTCTCCCCATTTCTGGAATTTGACTTTGAAATTTTGAAATTCTCCCCCTTTTCGATGAATTTTGAGAATCAGAATCATCAAAACTTTTCAATGTCACTACAGTCTTTTAATGAACTCCCCAGAATAATCAGATAAGCACAATCTTCATGATTAACAATCTCCTTTTTGGTAGGATATGAACACTCTCCTCCAACTGATCTGATACGTTTCCGTCAATTAATGAATGTATTCATCTGAATCTTTTCAAATTCAGCTAAAATATGAGTGGTCACCCTGAATCAACGAATGAAACAGTTATAGTGCCTGTAAGTAACACGAAGTTACTTAGTACAACAAATGTACTTTATAAGGAGCTTGGGTGATGTTCACTCCCCAGGACTTCCATTCAATCATTGAAAAACACAAGGTAATTCTATGAATGTTCTGACAGAAAAACAGATTTTCTGTGTGCTCGTGCTTGTGTTATGAAAGAATTAGCACAATGATTGCTTTATCAGGCTCAAAATTATGTAAATCATTGAGACAACAATGGTTATACATAGACTCAATGTGCATGAGAAAGGGTCGAAGATGGGGCAACTTTCCTTCTTTTTCAATATCAGTATCTTTTGAGTGAAGAACCAACAGAGTATGCGCTGCTTCCCTAGAAAATGTGAAACATTCTCTTTTTAAGAAAAGAATGAGTAGCTGGTGGGGTGTTTGCAAGAGTTGGCATGGGCTCACTTCCTTTTTCAATGATGGTCACCAAAGAATGTGAACCAATCAGATTATGTGGCTTCCCGGATCAGAAAGATTTGGTGCATGGTTTAAAATTCTTTTACTCTGATCTCACACCCTCTTTCTTTTAAACATTTAAGATCACTTCTAACTAATATCTCATTTCCATTTTACCTCATCACACACCAACACTCAATTCTTTTGACCCCTCTCCCCTCAATCACTCAAAGGATTACATCTGGGGTAGGAAACACTGGTTATCGTGAATCCATGGAAGTCATTTAAGCTCACACACTGAATCCCATGTATTTTCCTAAAAGAATATGTTGCTCAATGATTGTCTTGACAGTTAAGAACAATATATCATAGTTAGTGTATGTATGCTCATGAATGATAAGAATGACATTTAAGCAATTTGAACATTTAAGATATCTCAAAACAGTAAAATGAATGAATGACATGAAATCAATGTAAGTGCTTTGAGAATATGACAATGATAAAAATCAGATCAAATATTTCATGAAGAATTATAAGTTGGGATATCAAAGACGTAAGATGTTTATATGAACAAAATATAAACATATTATCAATGAAAGCAGATATAATGAGAAATGACGTCTGATCACAAACAAATTTGAATTGCAAACGGGAGTATTACCATAGAAAGATTTATCATTTGATACATGGTAATAACAAAGTCATGAAATGTACTGAACCAATGTGTGTAAGAATACTTGACAATATATTGACAAGATAATACACAAGTATTTATCTTTTGCAAACACACGGTCAGTTAGTCATGAAAGTATCCACATGAAAATCATTTAAAATCACACTTCGAAATTCATAAAACATTTTGAGAACGCTAAGTGGTTTGAACATTTAAGAAAATAATTTTTCACAAGTGAAAGTTGTCTTTCTTTCAACAAGTGATAAAGTTTAAGATTCAGAAAAATATACATGTAATGTAGGAATCGTAACTCCCCCAAAAATGAATATAATCATTTAAGCACATTGACAAAACTTCAGATATTTTCCCCCTCAATATCTGTAAAAATTGAAGTCATCAGAAAAATATAACAATCAAAGTATAAACGACTATTTTCTCTCTCTAAAAGATACAGCAGTGTAAATCTCAGTAACTCCCCCTCAAATTAAAAACTTCTTTAAAAATGTTATCTAATTAGCATCCTTTAGAAGAAAAAACATTTGAGATCGGGTTATGAACTGAAATATTCATAAACCATGATTACATATTCTCTGGTGAGAATAGTAATATTCAGTTTTACCAATGAAGAACAAGTCCTGATTTGATGTAATCAGAAATCATAGTCAGTTGAAATAAACCTGCAAAATAAAAGATTTTTGTAATCATTTTAAAAATGATTCCGCCTTCGTCAGTAGTTGATGAATATTCGTATCTGTTCATAAATTCCAAGACATAGTCAATAGAAGCAAAAATTAAGATAAACTCCCCCCTTGGATCATTGATTGGAATTTAACATACCTAATTTGCTGACTAAAAAGACGAAACACTTTTCATCTAACGGTTTAGTGAAAAGGTCAGCCAATTGGTAATCGGTTGGCACAAAATGCATTTCTATGTCGCCCTTTTCCACGTGATCCTTGATGAAGTGGTAGCGTACGTCAACGTGTTTCGTCTTTGAGTGTTGCACCGGATTAGCAGTTATTGCTATCGCGCTCTTGGAATCACAGTAGATAGGGACTCTTTGGTAGGTGTTAGAGCACATAATTGTTGGATTCAAGATCATAAAGATTGAAGACAGAAGTTCAAGAAGTCAAAGCTGGAAAAGTCAACTCTCACTGAAAGTCAAAGTCTTTTGTTAATAAAAATCAAAGTCAATGTAATTGTGTTTTGTTTCTTTGTAATTGTTGGAAGTATAAATACTTTGTTTCCCTTGTAACTCTAAGTAAGTAAGTGTGCGAATTCAGATATAGAGTAAGTAAGAGTGCAAATTAGAGAAGAGGTTAATTGTATATCATTTCTAGAGTGAGAAAGTTGTAAGATTTGTAATCTTTGATTCATCAATGACATGTGATTTAGATTCTCATCTTGATTATTTGTAGCAATTAGAATTTGAATCTAGTACTATCACTAGGAATTGCCAAAATCTTTCAACTGTGTCTTCATCTAGAGGACCTGTGAACAATAGCTAGCAGCAGCTAGCGACAGCTACATATTCAGCCTCAACGGTGGATGTAGAAACGCAGTTTTGTTTCTTTGAAGTCCAGCTAACCAATTTGTCTCCTAAAAACTAACAAGATCCAGATGTAATCTTGTGATCCAGTTTGCAACCTGCGTGGTCAACATCTGTATATGCATTTAAATCAAAACCAGAATACTTAGGATACCAAAGGCCTAACATGGGAGTGCCTTTAAGATATCTAAGAATTCTTTTGACAGCGACTAGGTGAGATTCCTTCGGATTTGCTTGATATCTCGTACAAAAACATGTAGCAAACATTATATCGGGTCTGCTTGCTGTTAGATACAGTAACGATCCAATCATGTTTCGGTACACTTTTTGATCAACAGATTTGCCATACAAATCAGCATCTAAAAGTGTTCTTCTTGCCATCGGCGTTTTCATTACTGAACTATCAAGCATATTGTACTTTTTTAGGATATCTCTAATGTATTTAGACTGATTTAAAAAAATGCCTTCGGGTGACTCTTTGACTTGCAGTCCAAGGAAAAATGATAGTTCACCCATCATGGACATTTCAAAATGAGATTCCATGATTTTTGAAAAGTTCTTACAGAATCTAGGATTAGTAGACCTGAATATAATATCGTCTATATAAATTTGTATTAGAATCATATCATCACCTTGCTTTTTCAGAAAGAGGGTTGTATCGATCGTACCTTTTTTAAAACCAGAAGCGAGTAGGAACTGATTTAAAGTTTCATACCATGCTCTCGGTGCCTGTTTCAATTCGTATAGCGCTTTGTCTAGAACGTAGACATGATCTGGGTGTTTCGGATCAACGAATCCTTCAGGTTGAGCAACATAGACTTCCTCATGCAAAATCCCATTTAAGAACGCAAAATTTACGTTCATTTGATCGACCGTAAAGTTCTTATGGGCTGCATAGGATAAAAAGATCCTAATGGTTTTGATCCATGCTATAGGGGCAAATGTCTCGTCGTAATCGATTCCCCCTGTTGGCAGTAACCTTTAGCAACTAGGCGAGCTTTGTTCCGTACTACTACTTAGCTTCATCCCTCTTGTTTCTGAAAACCCACTTTGTGCCGATCACAGATTTACCTTAAGGTTGTGGGATTACTCGCCAAACCATGTTCCTCTCAAATTGGAGAAGCTCGTCTTACATAGCAAGAATCCAGTCGGGATCGCGTAATGCTTCTGATACTTTCTTCGGCTCCAAGGATCTAAGGAAACTAGGATACAAAGAAAAATTTGCAGATGCTGCCCGCATTGGACTCTGTTAATACTGATTTTGTAGTAATCATTGTAATTATTTTTCTAGTCTATACTATGCTTAGAGTGCTTATCTGTGTTGTTAAGGCTAGGGGTATTTAAGTCCCCTTGGGCATTTGTTTTTGTAACTTTTGCTCTCATTTTGAATAGAACGTACACATTTGGAGCTCTCTACTTTCTCTCTATAGAGATATAGTGATTCTTGGACTTTCAATTGGTATCAGAGCTATTCTGAATCTGAGAGGATTGAGAGATTGTGTTTTAGATTCTGAATTTGTGGATTGAAGTAGAAAATTTGATCGATTTTCTTGATTTTTTCAAGAAAATCTTGTTTTTTGCTTTTTCATCAAATTTGGATAGGTTTCTGGACTATTTGTGTTGATTTTGGATTCATTAGATTCGTTTTTTGTAATCAATCATATTTGCTTCATATACTTTTACATGAAATTCAGTATTTGATCTTCGATTTTGTGATTTTATGGAAAAACTCGTGTTGGATACTGTTTCATCAACGAATTTGAGATATTGTAGTTTTTAATCGAATTTGTTGGTTGAAAAGAGTAAGAAAGTTGTTTTCGTTCATCATTATGTGAATTACATGCATTAATTGCATTTTTTTAATTGATCTTGAGAATATTTCTTGATTTACTTCGGTTTGCGCAAGTTCTTGTAGGTTTGCGCAAGTTCTTATTGGTTTGCGCAAGATTCATACTATTTTGCGGAAGTTTATATAGTACTAATCCTTGTGTTAGTGTATATCAAGTTTACGCATTGGTCTTTTCACGCAAAGTTTATTTTGCATATCCAGTGCCTTCCGAAAAGCTCAAGAGTTTAGTTTGCGGTTCAAGTTTCTTACGCAAAGCTCAGATTGCGTATCCCTTGTATTACGCAAAGTACCGTTTGCGTATCCTTTTGCTTAAGAGAACTTCTGTTTGCGTAACACTTGACTTACACAAAGTTCATTTGCACATCTATAGACTTACGCAAGGGACAGTTTGCGCAACCTTCTTGTCCCGAAAAGTTCAGTTCTCGCATCACTCAAGTTACGCAAAGTTCTGTTCGCGTATCATTTGGATTACGCAAAGTACAATTTTCGGATCTCACTACTTACGCAAACCATCTGTTTGCGTGTGTTCCAGACATGGAATTTTTTCTGATCTTCTGATTTTCTCAAAATGTCTTTGCAAGCTCATGTTTACAAGAATGACCTGATGATGTCATTGGGGTCTGACACTCGACCTCCCGTACTGATCAACAAAAATGAATTTGAATAGTGGAAGTACCAATTCATTAACTTCATAGAAAGACAACCGAATAGGGGTAACATGATAAAATCTCTGACTGAGGGTCCTATGGAGAGGTTGATGAAAGTTATTCCAGCTACTACAACTACTCTGGCTTGAACTGTTGAAAAAGCATTAAGGGAGTATGATGCTGATGAATTGTTAAGATATCAAGCTGATAACCAGGCCAAATCTAATCTGATTCTAGCTCTACCCAATTCGATCTACAACAGAATTGACTGTTTCAAACAGAATCCTATGCTTATGTGGACTCAATTGGAAAAGATCATGCTTGGTACAACTGTGTCAACTCAACTGCGTCAGACAAGGTACATGAATAATTTTGAGGAATTTAAAGCGAAAGACGGGGAAAGTCTGAAGAGCGTATTTGATAGATTTTGGGTTGTCATCAATGATCTGTATAAGATCAAAGTTTGTCGGTCCAACAATACTTTATAACAAGTTCTTAGAAACAACACAATAAGATTACCAACCTGTTTGTTATATAAAATAACGATTACAAGGTTGATCGATTAAGCTTTGCTTTGTGTTCTCTATGTTTTCTCTCTTTTACACCTTGATGTGTGTGTTTGTATGTGTGATAAGTGATCTGATCTCTTTGTTTAGAGAGATACTAGAGAGACACCTAAAATCTAGCAAGTGTGTTGAACACACTATCAAGATTAATATCTAGATATTAAATCTAGATATTATATCTAATATAAACTAGAAACTAAATAACTAACTAAGTTACCTTTAACTAACTATTACAATACTTTAACTTAGATATATAGATCTAAGTAAACTAAAACATATTACATTAAATTACATTGACATTTATTACAAATAGACATAGACTTTTATATCGAGAGTCGACGTTCCGGCTTTAGCTTCAGATTACGATCTTCAGATTGGATGATCTTGAATCCAATGAGACTGTGGTATAACAATCTCCCCCTTTGGATCAAGATCATTTAATAAAAAGATTTATCCAATTCAGTCTTCTTGTTCAGCTCAGAAGATGCAATCTCTTTCTCTAAATTCAGCATGTCTTCAATCTAACTATCTTCCCTTCTGAAGAGTAGACGTGATTCTTGAAACATGTGATCTTTGCCATTTCTTGTGTAGTCATTCTCCCCCTTTTGATGTTAAGTGCAACGACTTCATCAAAATTTGTGGTAAGAAATGTCAATCTTGCGGTTAGAGCCCCTGATTCGTCAATTCATAAGAGATTCATCTAGATCTTTGCAAATCCAGACAAGTGTGTCGTGTAACACCTGAAATCAACTAATGAATCAGTTAGAATGCCTGTCAGTAACACTAAGTCACTGTGTGTAACGAATACACTTTGGAAAGGAGCTGTTTGATGTTGACTCCCCCAGGGCTTCCATTTAATCATCGAAACACCACAAAGGTAATTTCTATAAACGTTATGACAAAGAAACTAAATCCTTGTGTGTTCGTGCTTGTGTTGAAAGAATTAAGCACGGATGATTGTTTATTGGCTCAAAATTGTGTAAATCACTGAGACAACAGTAAGTTAAACACAGACTCAATGTGCATGATTGAAGTGCGAAGGTGGGGCAGACTTCCTTCTTTTCAATATCTAGATTTTCCGAATGAAAATCAGATAGCATATGTGTTGCATCCCCTTTGAAAATGTGAAACACTTTCTTGTTGAGAAGAAAATGAGTAGATAGTGAGGTTTGATCAAGAGTTGGCATGGGCTAGTTGCCTGTTTCAATAATGTTCACCAAAGAATTGTGAATCACTAGAATGGTGGCTACCCGGCTCAGAAAAAGTTGGTGCAGAGTTTTGATATTCTTTTAACTCTGTTCTCACACGTTCTTTCTTTTAAACTTTTTGCTTTCTCTAATCACACTCATTCCTTTTCTATTTTCACACTCAATCACTAAGGATTAACTTCTAGGGTAGAAATCACTGGTTAAGGTGATTCCATAGAAGTTGTGTTATTTCCTAGCACAATGATTCCTTGTTTTCCTAGATGCACGTGATGCTCAGATTGGTTTAACTATTTCAGTTAAAGCACAATTTAGATCATGAAAACATTTAAAATACACTCCCAAAATATAAAATGTGATGAAAAATCGGGAAGTGTTTTGAATATTAAAAACAATGTTTTCCAATGATTGAAAGTTGTCCTTCTTTCAACCATATGTGAGATGAAGATATAGAATTATATCTTAACGTGCGATCTTACATCTCATGAAGCTAAGCTTTAAGCCATAGAAATATGAACTTGTAAGCTTCTCTCAAAAATTCTGCAAAAGTCTAATGTCAAGTCAAAGTAAAAATTTATTCACTTTTAATGAAAAAACAAAAAGCAGTAAAACTTTTTAAAGTATGAGTCCTGATTTGAAATAATCAGAAGTCATATCCGAACTCCCCTTTTGACTTGAAGAGCTTCCCCTAAATTCTTGCATAACAAAAAAAAAATTGGCATTAAAAGGTACATGCAACATTTTATGAGCTCCTCCTCGAAGTAATATTGACCAGATGTCAATTTCTTCTCATTCTCCCCCTTGGATCATGAACATTTTGATAGAATGACAGATATCAATCAGAGTTAAGAATGAAGAAATGATGAAAAAGTATACAATAGAAAACTTTGTTAGGTAATTACCGATTATATCATAAGATTTAGCATACCTAGCTTAGAGACAAGAAAGTTGAACCTCTTTTCATCTAAGGGTTTGGGATACCACAGACCGAGATCTGCGGTGCCCTTCAGATACCTGAATATACGCTTGACAACAGTCAAATGGATTTCTTTTGGATTAGCCTGATATCGTGCACAAAGACATGTTGAAAACATTATGTCTGGTCTACTACTAGTAAGATACATTAAAGAACCTATCATTCCTCGATAAGTCCTAACATCAACAGCCTTTCCCGAAGGATCGGTGCCAATCTTAGTACCTGGTGCCATTGGGGTACCAATCGGTTTTGAATTTTCCATTTTGAACTTCCGAAGAATATCCATAATGTATTTTGATTGATTGATAAAGATACCCGTAGAAAACTGTTTTACTTGTAAACCGAGAAAGAAATTCATCTCTCCCATCAAGTTCATTTGAAATCTAGACACCATAAGGTTTGCGAAGTTCTTACAGTACTTAGTATTTGTAGAACCAAAGATAATATCATCTACATAGATTTGAATTAAAATGATATCGTCTTTTTCCTTTTTGATAAACAAAGTGGTATCCACCGTACCTTTTGAAAACCCAGACTTGACTAGAAAAGTGGAAAGGACATCATACCAGGCTCGAGGTGCTTGTTTCAGACCGTAGAGTGCTTTGTCGAGAATGTAAACGTGATTCGGCTTCTCTTGGTTGACAAAACCTTCTGGCTGAGAGACGTAGACTTCCTCCTTCAGAATTCCATTGAGGAATGTTGTCTTCACGTCCATTTGAAAGACCGTGAAGTTCTTGTGGGCTGCGTAGGATAAAAACATTCTGATTGCCTCTAATCGCGCCACAGGAGCATATGTTTCGTCAAAGTCTATTCCTTCCTCTTGTCTGTATCCTTTGGCTACTAGTCTTGCCTTGTTTCGGATAACGGTACCATCTTCGTCTTTCTTTATCTTGAAAACCCATTTCGTACCTATTATGGTTTTACCTTGAGGTTTCGGTATGAGTCTCCAGACTTTAAGTGCATTGAACTGATTCAGCTCTTCTTGCATTGAGATCACCCATTCTGGATCTGCAAGTGCTTCCGATACGCGTGTTGGCTCGAACTTGCTTAGAAAGGAGTCATGCATGCACAGGTTCATTGATGCTGACCTAGTTTGCACCGGTTTTGATGGATCGCCAATTATCTGGCTTATCGGGTGCTCTTTGGTCCATTTTTGTTCATGAGGCAGTGGATTAGATGACTGTATGTCAGTTGTGTCATCTAAGAATCCACTTGTACCTTCTTCTGTTTGTTCAGGAGGAGTGATTGTTTCAGTTGAAGTGGCAGGTTCAGAAGGCTCAGCAGGTACAGCTTGAACTGGCTGTAGATGGATCTGTACAGAATCTCCTACTGTTGCAGCTACTTCTGTCTCTTAATCATTTGTCACTTCTTCAACTGTTGGAGTCGGCATTTGAATTGTAATTTCTTGTTGAATCGGGGCGTTTGATTCAATAGAGTCATCTGAACTGGTTGGATGAGTAGTCGTTAAGTCTTCCATCCTGTCAACCACAACAGATTTCTTTACATTAGATCCAAGAAATTCATCAAAAAACAATTCAAATAATAAATCTAAATCAGATAAATGGTTAGTTGAAGTTGAAGCTTCGTCTGATTTATTCAGTTGAGACGCAGGTTCTGGACTGAGTTGCCCAGAAGCTAGTACTCCAGTTATAACGGGTTCTGAACGTTGTTGTTCGGAAGCCATTTCTTCATCAAAGGTGACGTTGATGCTTTCAATCACCGTCTTTGACTTCTTCAGATAAACTCGGAATGCAGTTGATGTCGAGGAATATCCAATGAAGATCCCTTCATCCGCCTTAGCGCTGAACTTGTTAAGATTCTCCCTATCGTTTAGTACGAAACACTTACATCCAAATATATGGAAGTATTTGATTGTCGGTGTTCGGTTGTTGATTAACGCATAAGGAGTATTCTTGAACCTCCGATGTATCATGGAACGATTCTGTGTGTAGCACGCGGTCGAAACAGCTTCTGCCCACAAAAATAGAGGTAAGTTGGAATGACTTAGCATAGTACGAGCAGCCTCGACTAGCGTTCGATTTCTTCTTTCAACTACTCCATTTTGTTGAGGCGTTCGAGCAACAGAGTATTGATGTGAAATCCCGACAGATTCGAGATATTCTTCAACTTTGTTGTTCTTGAACTCTATGCCGTTGTCTGTTCTTAGAATCTTGACCGGTTTCTGCAGATTCACCTGGGTCGTTTTCAGGAATGTAATGAGAACATCAGGTGTCTCATCTTTTGAACGTAGAAACTTGACCCATGTGTATCGTGAGTAATCGTCCACGATCACGAGTATGTACTTCTTTCCGCCTAAGCTTTGAGTGCGCATTGGACCGCATAGATCCATATGCAATAACTCTAAAGGAGCTTTTGTACTTGGTTCAGGCTTCGGTTTATGAGGTGCCCTCTTCATCTTTCCCTTCTCACAAGCTGCACAAAGATGTTCTCTTTCATATCTCAGCTCTGGAAGTCCTTTGACGAGCTTTCCACTGACCAGGTTGTTGATGTACCGAAAGTTGAGGTGAGAAAGACGTCGATGCCATAACCAACTTTGTTGCATCGAAGCTTTCGATAGTAGACAAACTTGTTTGTCATTCTGGACATCTGATAAGTTTATTGTGTAGAGGTCTGATTCTCGTGTACCGACCAAGAGTTCTTCGCCTTCTTCATTGCGAACAGAACAAGTCTTGGCTTTGAAGTTGACCTCTAAGTCTTTGTCACAGAACTGGCCTATACTGAACAAGTTGTGGCCTAAGCCTTCTACATAGCTCACCCTCTTGATAGTTACATTGCCGTGTTGTACATCACCATATCCCATGATTGGAGAAAACTGGTCGTTGTCAAATCTTACTGTTCCACAATATTTGTCTTTGTAATTGGACAGTATCTCTTTTTGACCTGTCATGTGTTTGGAACATCCGTTGTCCAAGAACCACGTATGACTAGTCTACATAAGAGAAATTAGAAATTTAGATTTGTATATGACAACATTGGAATATACACTTTGGTCATCGAAGTGCGGGTCTTGAACTGATTTGTTCAAAAGCCTATTTTGATCTTCGATGTTCGGGTTTTGAACTGCATTATCCAAAAACCTATTTTTGACATTGAAGAACGAGTCCTGATCTGTACATAATCAGAAGTCGCTTTCTCTCTAAGCTTTGTGTGCCGGCAACACAGATTTCACCTTAGGTACCCATTGGAATTTGGGTCCTACTGTGTTAGCACATGATTTTGGTATCCATTTCAAATTGGATCCTATTTTCTTTTGAAATGCATGAGAAGAATTGGTATGAGATGAATGCACATGGTAATTTCCAAACCAATCTTCAGAATCTTGACAAGATATAGATATATGTTTATCATAAAAAGAAGACTTTCCAACAGATAAAGATAACTGAAATAATTGCTTCATTGTATATTGTTTACGAGAAACAGCAAGTTTTGGGTTCAAAACAGCAATATCAGCAATTACAACATCTTTAGTAAGCGAAGTCTTATTACAATTAACACTACTAGACGTTAAGACGGTCTTGTCAAGGTTCCGTTTGGGTTGCCACAGAGAATTTGCTTCTGGACTTTCATTTCTCAAATCTGAAACATGTAAAGCTGGTGAGTTAGACCTTGGAGCAACAAACGAATGCTTCTTCTTGGAATTACCAGTAGTGGTCGGTTTCTGTGAATGCTGAGATATTTTCTTACCTTTAGCACTCTTAGCGTTCACAGAGACTGATTTATCAACGAAAGCTTTTGTTGATTTTGCACTGTTCACAGGCTTACTGTTTTTTCTTAAAGTTTTCTTCACAAAAGATGAATGGTTGGGAAGTTGTGTATTAAAGTCAAAGAGATTGGAACCATCATCTGAACTACCGTCAAAGTTCAAAAAATCAAGACTTTTATTTGATGAACGAGACAAATCCTTAGAGTTTGAAGCTTTTGAAATAACAGAATTTGAAAACACGGTTGAAAAAACGTTTTGCTCAATATTTATCAAAAGTCTTGCATCTGATAAAGAATTCTCTAGTTCAGAAATTTTACGTTCTAAAACG
This sequence comes from Arctium minus, assembly GCA_954870635.1. Classification (NCBI taxonomy): domain Eukaryota; kingdom Viridiplantae; phylum Streptophyta; class Magnoliopsida; order Asterales; family Asteraceae; genus Arctium; species Arctium minus. Next base: position 67,118,813 of record OX941090.1, on the reverse strand, counting down.
AGAGGAGGGACATATAGTTTACCTTTAATAGGCTTCGCCTCCATTCCTTTTCAGTATAACTTAGAAAGAAATCACTTGAAAGAGTTTCCTACTTTTTGTATATTGGGTTTTCATCATAACTATTATTCAACTTCACATAATAAAATGGAAGATGAACTTTAGCTGATTTCATCCGTTTTTCCGTTTCATTGGCTTCATCCTCTTTTGATAGCTTAGTCCAAAAAGTTTTAGACGCGGGGAGTCTGCGGGCTAATTGCATATTAAGATGATCATAAAGTCCAGGAACTTCAGACATCCCCTTTTCTAGACAGTGAGGATTCTTATAACCGATTCCCCATCTCTCTGTTTCCTCTTTGGGTTTGTTCAGAAAAATAGTCTGTTCAGTTTGACCCATTTTATACAACTTCTCTTCCAAACTTTTTAGTGTTCCGAGTAAAGAAAAGTTTTCTTTTGTACAAGAAGCATGCAACTTTTTAAGCTCATAAATATCTATCTTACTCTTTAGAAGTTGAGACTTAAGATCAGAATTCTCTTTTAGAATTATTGTCTTTTCCTTAGCGTTGGTGTCATTATTTTTATGTAAAACCTCAATTAATACTTTCTTCTCAGCAATTTCATTGCTAAGTTTTTGTATCAACTGGTTTTTGTCTGTCATGACACCATTATCTTGTTAGGATTAGATTCTAACTTTCTTTGTTTCATGCTCATGGCATGCATTTTATTCATGAATTCTAAATCAGATAGATTACATACCTCCTCTTCTTCATTGTCAGAATCAACTTCAGCATCTGATTCTATCTTGCCCATCAAGCACATGTTGACAGCTTCTTCTCTATCTTCATCATCTTCTTCTTCATCATCTGAGTCCTCAGCCATCAGTACCTTGCCTGCCTCTTGTTGTTTTGCAAGAAGCATCTTGTTCTTGTAATAGTCTGAATTTCTGACTTTAGATCTGCGGCAGTCTTTGGCATAGTGACCTGGTTTACCACAGTTGTAGCATGTAGGCGGTTCTGGATGACTTGATCCTTCAGCTTTGAATTTCCTTTCTTCCGGTCTCCTCTCCTCTATCCTCTTTCCTTCCGACTGAAACCTTCTCTCTTCTGGTTTCCTCTCCTCTGATCTTCTCCCATCAAATCTCTTCCCTTCGTATCTGCTACCTTCAATCCTTTCTTTATGAATGTAGTTGTTCGGACCAGATGAATATCTCTGATTATTTGATGTTGGCTTTGTGTAGAACCTTTTCTGAAAGGCACTAGTCAGCATCATCATTGCTTGCTTCAGCTGATCGTTTTTATCTGATTCTGAGTTTGCACAACCTTCATTTTCTTCATCTGATTCATATACAGTCGCCTTGTTCTTCTTCTTTCTGACTACAAGGGCGACTGTGTCTTCAACTACCTTTCCTCTCTGTCTCTTCTCATCCAGAATTTCATCCACCTCTTCTTCATTCTGACGGAGGGTTTCATACACCTCGTGAAGTGGAATCTCATTCAAGTCTTTAATTTGCTTCATCTGACGAGCAAATCTTTTCCATTCAGGTTGAAGAATACTAAGGAATTTGATATTCAGCTCACTTTGAGATTTGTGAACTTTGTTCTTGCTAAGTTCATTCAGCAATGTCACAAACCTGTCATAGGTTTCTTCTAAGGTTTCTCCCACCCTGCCTCTAAATTCTTTATAGTTATTTAGGCAGTTGGAGATCTTCAGCTGATTTCCAATTTTTGAACCCAGCATCATTTTCTCGAGCTGATCCCACATTTCTTTACCTGAAGCCTTGTAACTGTCAATCTTGACATATATTTCATTTGGGATCCCCTGTAAGATGTATGACTTTGATAATTTGTCGCCTTTGGCTCTTCTGAGGTTATCATCTTGTAGCTCGTGATACTTCAGTTCAACCTGAGTAGGCACGTTATCAATTACACGAGTCGTCATTGGTGGTGTCATAATCCCTTCTTCAATAGATGTTCTGATATAATCACCCAGCTCGTGTCTGTCAATGAAGTTTAGAAACCTATCCTTCCACTGTTCGTATTCTCCTTTGAATAGAACTGGTGGCTTGGTGTTAGTTCCTATTGCAAGGGCTTCTCTGGATGTCATCCTGTTTGATTTGATGTGCAAAAAGAACTGTTTGATTTGACCGTTAGTACAGATAAAATTTGATCACACAAGAAATTTTGTCCCCCTAGGCAGCGCCCCTAGAGAAAAAATTTATGACAATTAAAGACCCTATTACAGTTTCGAAAAATTCTCAGGAAAAAATACTCTAAGTGAGGTTCGCGTTTCTAATGGGACCCGAGAAGTATGCTTTGCGGGTCACTTGGGAACCGAGAAGTTTGAGCTTTGCGGGTCACTTGAGAACCGAGAAGTTGAGCTTTTCGGGTCACTTGGGAACCGAGAAGTTGAGCTTTTCGGGTCTCTTGGGAACCGAGAAGTTGAGCTTTTCGGGTCACTTGGGAACCGAGAAGTTGAGCTTTTCGGGTCACTTGGGAACCGAGAAGTTGAGCTTTTCGGGTCACTTGGGAACCGAGAAGTTGAGCTTTTCGGGTTCTTCAACCTCTGGAATGCGGGTGTTCGACCTGTTCTTCTGAAAATCGTATGAATCTTGTTCCTGAAACGATTTAGCAATAACAAACACTACCCTTATGTCTAGAAACACTTCTAGAACAGATTGTAGGCACTCGATCTCACTAAAACACTCTTTTTAGAAATTAATCTGATCGCACAGTGACATACTCTTCTCAACTCTTTTCTCACAAAAACCACAAATTGGAACTCGATTTAAGCTTTAACGTGAAATTAAACACATACAACTCGATCTAGCATGTATTTCGATCACACTCTGATCGATTCTAACACCTAAAACACTCTTACACTCGAAATCAAATTTTTTTTTCTTGAAGAACACAGAGACGTTTTTCTGAAAAACTTGTTTGATCTTAATCAGGCTCTGATACCAATTGTCGGTCCAACAATACTTTATAACAAGTTCTTAGAAACAACACAATAATATTACCAACCTGTTTGATATATAAAATAACGATTACAAGGTTGATCGATTAAGCTTTGCTTTGTGTTCTCTATGTTTTCTCTCTTTTACACCTTGATGTGTGTGTTTGTATGTGTGATAAGTGATCTGATCTCTTTGTTTAGAGAGATACTAGAGAGACACCTAAAATCTAGCAAGTGTGTTGAACACACTATCAAGATTAATATCTAGATATTAAATCTAGATATTATATCTAATATAAACTAGAAACTAAATAACTAACTATGTTACCTTTAACTAACTATTACAATACTTTAACTTAGATATATAGATCTAAGTAAACTAAAACATATTACATTAAATTACATTGACATTTATTACAAATAGACATAGACTTTTATATCGAGAGTCGACATTCCGGCTTTAGCTTCAGATTACGATCTTCAGATTGGATGATCTTGAATCCAATGAGACTGTGGTCTAACAAAGTTACCAAGACTGAATTAGAGGCGAACCTGAAGTTTCTGATTGCACTCCAACCTGAATGGAGCTAATCATGTCATCGGATGAGAAATGATGTCAGGATTTCAACTATGCCCATTCAGGATTTGTATGAAATTCTGATGACAGATGAATCCATGGTGTTGGAAAAGAAGGCTAAGTTTGATAAGAAGAATAAACCTAAGACTGTTGATCCAATTGCCCTCTTAGATAGTCAATTAGCCGAATAAGCCTTGACAGAAGATGCTTATGATGGTTCCACAGAAGGTGATGGTGAAGCCTTGGAGAATGCAATGATACTTCTATCGCAACACTATCAGAAAAAGTTTCAGCGTAGAACTGGATCCAACAATCTCCGTTTCACTTCCGGTTCCAAGAAGGTTAAACCTGGTGCTCCATCAAAGCCTTACCTACCAAAATATGAGTCTGCAAAAGTAGTAAAACCGAAAAAGGATGAAAACAAGGTTATAAACTGCTACAACTATGGAAAGCCTGGGCACCTAGCTAAGGAATGTAGAGTGAAGGTGGTAAAGGATTCAGATGGCAGAAGAGAGAAAGCGGAACTGGCTGAGAAGAGAGAAAACGGAACTATTCTGATGGCTGAGGAGGAGTACTGTTTGGATCATTCAGATAACGAGGTTGAAAATGAAGAGACTACAGCCATGTGCTTCATAGGTGATGACAAGAGCGATGATGAAGAAGATGCAACTTCCACTGATGATTCTGAGGTAATTTCTGAGTTTCATGTTAACTTTGTTTCTTCTCAATTGAACGTTATTGTCAATGCTTTACATGATTTTCGTTCCAAGTTCATATCTGAAAAGCTTGAAAATCAAGAAAAGTCTGTTTTGATTGAAAAACTGAAGATTTCTCTAAGAGATGAAAAGATCATTTTAAATGACACAAAAGAGAAATTTCAAAAGAATTTGAATGACTTAGAATTATCATGATTCGTTGAGTGAATTGACTGTTTTGAACAAAAGTTTATCTGATAAAACAATTGTGTTAGAAGAAAATTTGTATAAGAGAAATCAAACTGAGTAGACTATATATATGAATACACCTAGGAGTGACGAGGATATAAAAGAAAGGTGGGGACTTGGTTTTGAAAATTCTCATTGTCTAAACAATGTTATTTCAAAAACCCCAACCTTATATAATTTTGATTATCTAACTCTTGCGAATTATGCTCCTCAATTTAAAATTGACTGGTTGAATGAAAAGCAAGTTTTAGAAATAGAAAATCAAAAGAGGATGCATAACAAGAAAATGGAAATGCCATTTGTTTATACGTCTGAAAATGCCAAGTATTTTCCTGACCAATCAAGGAAATCCAGAAAATCTCAAAATGTTTTAAATGTCAAGTCTTCCAATAAATCTTCATTACCAACTGAATTTGTTGATATATATTGTTAAGTCTAAATATTGTATCCAAGATTTAATGTGGAAAGTCAAAGATGAAAAAGTCAACATAGTCTTTGTAATAGAATAGTCAAAGATTGTTTTGTTTCCTTAGAGGTTAAGTTTTGTATTAGGTAGTTGGTTTATATATAGGTTTGTCTTGTATGGGTGGGTGTAATTCAGGAGAGTAGAATCGAACTAGAGTTGTGAGTACGTAATTGTAATATTGAGACTTGTGATTGGAATTCAAGATCTACTTTCTCTCTCTAGATTCTCTCTTTAGTTCTTGATCGTATATTGAGTAATTGCTTGATTGATTGGGATTTATTGTTTAACAATTGGTATCAGAGTTGAACCAAAATTTTCGGATATGATTTGATCATGACTTGAGTTGAAATCTGGAGTTTTAGGTTAAGTTTTGTATTAGGTAGTTGGTTTATATATAGGTTTGTCTTGTATGGGTGGGTGTAATTCAGGAGAGTAGAATCGAACTAGAGTTGTGAGTACGTAATTGTAATATTGAGACTTGTGATTGGAATTCAAGATCTACTTTCTCTCTCTAGATTCTCTCTTTAGTTCTTGATCGTATATTGAGTACTTGCTTGATTGATTGGGATTTATTGTTTAACAATTGGTATCAGAGCTGAACCAAAATTTTCGGATATGATTTGATCATGACTTGAGTTGAAATCTGGAGTTTTAGATCGAAAATCTGATTTTCTGAATTTTTTTCAAGAAAACGACTTTGGGTACTGTTCATCATAATTTTATGTAAAAAACAGTTTTTGGTGTAAGAAAATGGAATCATTGTATTCGTTTTATGTTTAGGATTGATTCTTGTATTGATTACATCTTGTGATTTCAACTAATTCGATTTCAATTTTCGATTTGTTGAGTTTTTATGGATATTTTTGTTCGAACACTGTTCTTGATTGAAAATGTGCGAATTGTTGTTTTTAATCGAAATTTAATAGTAAATTTGTGTTTCGAAGTGTTTTTCGATGATTCTGATATATTTTTTAGAACAAATTTGCCGATTTTGATCGATTTGAGATAGAAAGAGTCAAGAACACGGTTTGCTCAAGTTCATACGATTTGCGCAAGTACATAGACGTTTGCGCAAGATTTTTTCGGACTGAGAATTTTAGTTTGCGTTTAAAGGCTATTACGCAAAGCTAAGTTTGTGTATCCTTCGACTAACACAAAGCTTCATTTGCGTCTTGTGCTTATCACGAAAAGTCTAGTTTGCGTATATGGCAGATCACGCAAAGCAACATCTCTCAAAAAGCTACTTTGCGCAATACCCGGATCAAGAGAATTGTACTTTGCGCTTCAAGTATATTACGCAAAGCTCACTTTGCGCTTCAAGGCAATTACGCACAGCTCACTTTGCGCAACAAGACACTCACGCAAACCTACTTTGCGTATCCAGCGTGTTACCAGAACCGTACTTTGCGTTTCACACTGAAAGCGAGAACTCTACCTTGCGCAATGCACTTATTATGAGAAGTGTACTTTGCGTATCACGCTGATCACGAGAAGCTACCTTTGCGCAACAAACAGTTCACGAAAATTTTGAATTTGATCTGATTTATATCAAGTGTTGATTTTTTTTTTTTAAATTTTGTGCTAGATTTCAATTTGATCTGATTTTTGATTTTCTGATATATAGTTTGGAACGATCATTCATATCAAGCTGATGAACTCATTCAAAATGGGATATTTTGCAAAACTTCAAGAGAAGATTAGAAAGCTGAATTTAGAGAAAATTAATCTGGGTCATGCTGTTAACTTTCACTCACAAAAGTCAAAAGAGCATTATGAAGGAAGCATAAGACTGAAAGAGGAAATCAGTGCCTTAAAGAATATCAATGAAGATCTTCTGGGCATAATGATGAGAAGATAAAGAAATTGGAATCTGAGAATGTTGAGCTTAGAAAGAATTTATCTGATTTTGAAAAACAGCTTGCTGAAAATAAAGCTGATTTTGATACTGAAAAGAAAATTTTTTCAAAAAAGTTCTCAGATTTCTCAAAGAAATGTTTTGAAGAGAAAAAGTCAGTTGAGCTTAAATGCATATAATTTTCTCAACAAATTTCCGATTTTGAGAAAATACTTATTTTGGAAAGAGAGAGGTTTGCTAAGGAAAAGAAGGTCATAGAACAGAAGAGTGTGGGATTCTTCACAGAACTATCCGGCCAGAGAAACGATTCTGAGAAAGGATTTGAAGAAGAACGATGCATATTTGAAAATGAGATCAAAAAGTTGACTGCCAAGATATGTGAACTATCTGCTAATGCGTTGAAAGAGTAGAAGACGAAGTCTGAATTCTCGAAGAAGATTGACCAGCTTGTGAAAGAAAGAGACAATTTTTCTTCAAAGATCAAAGAGCTTGAGAAGTCTGTCTCAAGATCAAATCAGAAATCTGTCTCTTCACAAAGGTCAGTTAAATCTTTTGATCAGATTCGTCAAACGAACATCTTCTATGATGGATATTTAGATGGTTCAGGTACATCTTCAAAAAGAAGAAGCTTCAAGAAAGAGAAACTGGTGTGGTAGAAGAAACCAGTTAAAGATGAGATGTCAGTTGAGTTGAAAGGAAAAACATCATGTGTACATGTACATCAAGCAAAGAAGAACAAATAGCATAAAGGTAAACCTGACCTTATATACTCAAGAGATCAATTATTCAGGTTTTCAGGTAATAAATTTTATTGTTCTTACTGTTGTACACATGATCATATCTACAAGACCAGTGATCATTTCTGGTATGGTTCTTACTCTGTAACCCCCACACGAACTGCAACTAACATTTCTGGACCCAAATACCAGTGGGTACCAAAGAAGAAAACTGATTCTTTGTTGCAGGCACCTCAAGTCAAGGGGGAGTAAGAGAACAAAGGTTTTTGAACACAGCAGTTCAAAACCCGGACTTCAAAGTTGAAAAGACAATGGCTTTTGAACACAACAGTTCAAAACCCGCATCTCAATGTCAAGATTATGGCTTCTAAGTACACAGCTTAGGACCCATTCTTCAACGGAATTTGACTTCTCAACACAACAGTTTAGGACTCGAACCTCAGCGATCAAAAAGACCTTACTCCTATTTTTTTGCATCCGATGGATATGACTCTACATCCGAAGAGAATTCATCAGATCTCTATCCTGTACTTTTTCACTGATAGATTTTTCTGATATGATGGTCTACAATTCAAAAGGGAGTGTCTGATCTCTATCCTGTTTTAACTGACATATTTCAGATGCTTAATTTCTAGGGGGAGTAAAGGTGATGGCTTCTGATCACATGACAGATCAGGACCCGTTTTTCAATGATCATAGAAGGATATTATGGTAATATCCAGGGGGAGCTCAAAAGATTTAAATCATTCTATCATGATTTGAGGGGGAGCTGAAAAGGTAAATATCTTCTGATCCTAGATCTCTGATTGTTTGAAAGAGGAACAACTTTTGAACATGAAAAACAATTTCTTAAATGTTCAAACCACTTTTTATTCTCAAAAGATTTCATGAATTCAGAAGTGTGTTTTTAAATGTTTTTCAATTTTGGAGCTTTAATGATTAACTGACCGTGTGTTTCCAAAGATCAATACTTGTTTATTATCTTGTCCATATACTGTCAAGTATTCACACACATCGGTTCAGTATTTTATTTGAAATTGTTATTACCATGTCTCAAATTCGAACCAATTTTTCGTTGGTAATACCCCCGTTTGATTTCAAAATTGTTGAGCATCATTCATCTTTTTCATATTTGTGCTTTCATTGATATATTGTTTATATTTGTTCATATAAACAAAATTTCCAATTCTTTGATATAATAGCCATTTCATTTGATCTGATCTTAATCATTGTCAGATTCTCAAAACATTTCTATTCTTTCTTGATTATTCATTCATATAAAGTTTTGAGAAATCTTAAATGTTTAAAAATGCTCAAATTTCATTTCTGATTTTTGATGAGCATTCATACACTGACATATGATTTCTTGTGCTTTACATAACAAGAAAATCATTGACCAGCATGTACTTTTAGGAACATGGGATTCAGTGTGAGTGCTTAATAGATCTTCCATGGATTCACGATAACCAGTGTTTCCTACCCAGGAAGAAATCCTTTGAGTGATTGAGGGGAGAGGGGTCTAAAAGAATTGAGTGTAGGAGTGAGCTAAGGTAAAATGGAAATGAGAGATTGGTTAGATGTGAGCTTATATGTTTAAAAGAAAGAGGGTGTGAGAACAGAGTTAAAAGAATATCAGAACTCTGCACCAAACATCTTTTTGAGCCGGGCAGCCACATTACTGATTGGTTCATATTTCTTTGGTGACCATCATTGAAATAGGCAAATAGCCCATGCCATCTCTTGCATACAACCCCTATAGCTACACATTCTTTTCTTAAAAAGAGAATGTTTCACATTTTCTGGGGAAGCAACACATAATCTATTGGTTCTTCTCTTCGAAGATACTGATATTGAAAAGAAGGAAAGTTGCCCCACCTTCGCACCTCTTTCATGCACATTGAGTCCGTGTAATATCTGTTGTTGTCTCAACATTTTACACATTTTGAGCCATATGAAACACAATCATTGTGCTAATTCTTTCAAACACAAGCACGAGCACACAAAGAATTTGTTTTTCTGTCAGAACATTCATAGATAAACCTTGTGTTTTTCAATGATTGAATGGAAGTCCTGGGGAGTCATCATCAAACCAACTCCTTAAATTGTACATTTGTTGTACACAGTGACTTTGTGTTACTGACAGGCATTCCTAACTGTTTCATTTGTTAATTCAGGATTACCACGTTCATAATGTATGAATTTGAAAAGATTCGGATATATATCTTTCATGAATTGACGGCTCTCAGATCAAAGCGCAACAACTGTCAAAGGGGAGATTGTTATTTGTTCACAAAGGAAGAAATCAAAGACTGTGCTGAAATTGATGAAATTTTGATGATCATGATGCTCTTAATCATCAAAAAGGGGGAGAATTTTACAAATATCAATTTCAAAGTTTCCGCTATTTCTAAAGTTTCTGATGAAAGATGGTTCAAAGTTAAATCAAGATGATTTGTTGAAAGATGTTTTCTAAAGACAGTCCAGAGATCAAAGTGATGAAGATACAATTTTGAAGCTGAATCAAAGTTGTTTCAAAGATGTTTCAAAGTTAAAGTTTCAAAGGAGTCTTCAAGAATTCCGTTTTGCGTTCAAGGCATGTTGACTTACAAAGCCACAACGTTCAAAAGACTTTCCAAGATTCTTCAAAGGCTGAAATAGTAAAGTCTGTGAAAGCTTCAAAGTTCAAAGATAAAGAGATATATGACGAAGAATCAAAAGCTGAAGATCAGTATCAAATTTTTATTAAATCTTGAATACAAAGGGGGAGATTGTTAAGTCTAAATATTGTATCCAAGATTTAATGTGGAAAGTCAAAGATGTAAAAGTCAACATAGTCTTTGTAATAGAATAGTAAAATCTTGTTTTGTTTCCTTAAAGGTTAAGTTTTGTAATAGGTAGTTGGTTTATATATAGGTTTGTCTTGTATGTGTGGGTGTAATTCAGGAGAGTAGAATCGAACTAGAGTTGTGAGCACGTAATTGTAATATTGAGACTTGTGATTGGAATTCAAGATCTACTTTCTCTCTCTAGATTCTCTCTCTAGTTCTTGATCGTATATTGAGTAATTGCTTGATTGATTGAGATTTATTGTTTAACATATATGCTAACACTGATAAGGAAAATGTATCTCCGGTTTCTTATTATACTAAGAGATAAATTCCCACATTAGTGTTATAAGGTAAGATAGTTGATCTTGAAGATAAATTGAAAGAACAAAGTCTTCAAACTGATTTAGAAAACGATTTATTTTTTTTTATAATGAAAACAAGTTTTGAAGACAAAATTTCTTCTGGATTTTCTAAAGATTCTAAGGAAAGTACTCAAGTTCCTAAAAATAGTGTGCATTTGCGCAACCAGTTGGTTACGCAGACCGACACTTTGCGCAAGCCGTTGATCGCGCAAAGTTCAGTTTGCGCAACCAATGCGTTGCGCAAACCTCCTCCTGACTTGTGCATTTTTCAAAATCCTCACTCCAAGGCTAGTTCTTCAATGTCGAATGCTCAGGCTGATTTCTTAGATAAAGTTTCTTCTTCTGAATCAATTATTGATGATTCTTTAACACTAAATGTTCAATATTATAAAAAGAAGCGTAAAAGACAAAGGTCAAAGAAGTCAAGGAAACATGATAGTGTCTTGTCTGAAAATTCTAATTCTTCTAATTCTTCTGTTTCAGATCGGACTGTGAAGAGATCACAAAAGCTGATATGGAAGGTTAAGCAGCAATCACCAGAATCTGACCTGTTAGGAGATAAATGTGTAGAATTTTTTTTGTGATACTGATACATTTGCTTCTTGTAATAAAACCTCAAAATATTCAATTCAGCAAATGATTCACATAGCAAAGAATGTCTCATATGCTTCTTCTAGTTCAGATTCTGATGATTGTGTTTCTTACTCTATTGATGATTGCATTCTTGATTGTATGAATAATAAATCTTCGAAAAATAAAAGACACAAATCTAACAAGAAGGGACCCATAAGCATATGGGTACCTAAATCTGTGTAGTTTCTGTATGTGCAGCTTAGTCAATTATGGTATCTGGATTCGGGGTGTTCTAAACACATGACGGGCAATAAATCTCTACTTTCAAATTTTAAAGAAAAATGTTGCGGTCATGTTAAGATTGAAAACTGTGAGACGACTTCAATTCTTGGTTATGGTGATCTTGTTCAAGGTAATATAACTGTCAAGAGAGTCAGCTACGTCGAAGGTCTAAGCCACAATTTATTCAGCATCGGACAGTTCTGTGACAAAGATCTTGAAGTTAGCTTCAAATCTAAAATAGTTGTTGTTAAGAATGATAGTGGCCGAGATCTGCTAGTTGGAAAGAGAAGATCCAATCTATATATTATTGATCTTTCCAAAGTTAACATCCCATCAGACATCTGTCTACTTTCTAAAGCTTATGTTCATGAAAGTTGGATTTGGCATTGTCGACTAGCTCATGTCAACTTTAAGTACATGGATCGCTTGGTCAAGAATGATTCAGTGAGATGTCTTCCAGTACTTCGTTTTCAGAAAGACCACCTCTGTCAGGATTGTGAGAAAGGAAAGATGAAGAAAGCTCCTCACAAGCGAAAGCCTGAACCATGCACTTCAGATATACTTGACTTACTGCATGTTGATTTATGCGGACCGATGAAGACAAAGAGTATTGGTAAGAAAAGGTATGTATTGGTGGTTATTGATGATTACTCAAGATATACATGGGTGAAGTTTCTCAGATCCAAAGATGAAACCCCAGACATTCTCATCAACCTCATCAAAACAATTCAGACCAACAAGCAAAAGAAAGTGAAGGTTGTCAGATCAGACAATGGTAATGAATTCAAGAACAGTACTCTTCAAGCTTTTTACGAGGATCAAGGAAGTCAACAACAGTTTTCTGTTGCTAGAACACCGCAACAGAATGGAGTTGTTGACGTCGCAATAGAATGCTTGTTGAGGCTGCAAGATCTTTGCTTGCTTATTCTGGTCTTCCTTTGTCTCATTGGGCTGAAGCTGTTTCAACTACATGTCATACTCAGAACCGATCAATTCTACATCGCCGATTCAACAAAACACCATATGAGCTGATGAACGGTATCAAACCGAATATAAAATATTTCAAGTCTTTTGGGTGTAAGTGTTACGTTCTAAATGACAGGGATAATCTGAACAAGTTTAATCCGAAGGCAGATGAGGGTTTTTTCTGGGTTATTCTTCTAACTCTGCAGCTTACAGAGTCTTTCTTATCTCAGTAAGAAAAGTGATAGAGAGTGTAAATGTCAAATTTGACGAAGCTGCTGATTTGGTTTCTGGTCAACCAGGCTCAGAACCCGTTCTTACAAGTAATGTAGCTTCTGAACAACACAGTTCAGAACCTGCACTTCAACAAATAAATAAGGATTCTTCTACTTCCTTGCTTAATCTTTCTGATCTTGATTTTCTGTTTGAAAATTTTTATGATGATATGCCTAGATCTAACTCTGAAAATGTCTCAAATGTTTTTAATCAGGAAACTGAGAGCACATCTACTCCCAATTCCGCTGCATCTATCTCTGACACTGATGTTGTTCCAGTACCTCCTGTTATTCGAATCAGTATTTCTGCATCTAATCCAACACCATCAGAAACTGAACCTATTTAAGAAGAATATGTACAAGAACAACCTGTTCAAGAGGAATCAGTTCAGGAAGAAGAACACACTGCTATTATTCAAGCAACTCTTCCAGAATCTGATCCAGATGTTGTTGAGCTACCTCCTCCTCCAGTTGAAACTGTTTCTATCTCTTCAACTGACTTAGAAGCTCCTGAACCTACCTCTCAACAATTAGAAGTGGTTCAAGATGTAATTGATCCTCTCCCTTATACCACAAAATGGACAAGATCTCATCTAATTCATCAAATTATTGGAGATCCTCAAGCCAGTGTGTCTACACGTTCCAGGACGGCTACTTCCAACGAATGTCTCTTCACTTGCTTTCTAAGCAAGAATGAACCAACCAAAGTTTCTGAAGCGTTGGAGGATCGAGATTGGATTATAGCTATGCAAGAGGAGCTCAATCAATTTGACGCACTGAAAGTTTGGAGACTTGTACCACGACCGAAAGAAAAGAGCATAATTGGAACAAAGTGGATATTCAAGAATAAGAAAGACAAAGATGGTATTGTTATTCGGAACAAAGCAAGATTGGTAGCCAAGGGTTATCGACAAGAAGAAGGAATTGACTATGATGAAACATTCATGCCGGTCGCTCGACTTGAAACTATTCGTATATTTCTCGCTTTTGTTGTTTATCGCAATTTTACCGTGTATCAGATGGACGTAAAGACAGCCTTCCTCAACGGGAAATTGAAAGAAGAAGTCTATGTATCTCAACCAGAGGGATTTGTTGACAAAGGCCGTCCTGATCACGTATACTTTCTCGATAAAGCATTGTATGGCCTGAAACAAGCACTGAGGGCGTGGTATGATGAGCTGTCAGCCTTCTTGATCAAATATGGCTTCACCAAAGGATCCATCGATACCACTCTTTTCATTTATAGATCAAACTTGGATATCTGCTTAGTTCAAATATATGTAGATGATATTATTTTTGGTGCGACTAATAAATCTTTATGTACTTGGTTTTCCGATCTTATGACTTCTAGATTTCAGATGAGCATGATGGGAGAAATCAATTTCTTCCTCGACTTACAAGTGAAGCAGCTTCCAGATGGCATTTTTATCAACCAATCGAAGTACGTGTTTGAAATATTGAAGAAATTCAAGATGGACAAGTCGTCTTCAATTGGTACGCCTATGGCACATGGAGCCAAAATCGGACTTGATCCAGATGGAAAAGCTGTGGATCAAAAGACATATAGAGGTATGATCGGATCGCTGATGTATCTAACTGCCAGTCGCCCGGACATAATGCTCTCTACATGCTTGTGTGCCAGATTCCAAGCCAAGCCTAAAGAATCTCATCTATTAGCAGTCAAGCGCATTTTTAGATATATTAAAGGAACTCCTTAATTAGGTTTATGGTATCCTAAGAGTTCGGACTATAAGTTGATTGCTTATTCCGATGCAGATTTTGGTGGTAATCAACTGGACCGGAAGAGTACTTCAGTTCACCTTCAATTTTTGGGTGACAGACTGATAACCTAGGCGTCGAAAAAGTAAAACTGCGGGTCTATATCAACAGCCGAAGCCGAATACATTCGCTGCAGCTAGTTGTTGTGCTCAAGTGCTTTGGATGAAAATGCAACTTCGCGATTACGGGATGCTATACAAGACAGTGCCAATCTATTGTGACAGCAAATCCGCGATCGCGATATCAGTCAATCCGGTCCAGCACACTAAGACCAAGCACATAGATATGCAGTACCAGTTCATAAAGCATCATGCGGTACCAACTGAATATCAACTTGCTGATATCTTTACAAAAGCTTTAGATGAAAAACGTTTTAATTTTCTGCTTTCAAAACTTGGCATGTTGAATTTAAAAGTTTAAATCTTTACAAATTTTATTCTATAAAGTAGAATTTTACAGATTTTCTTTCTTTTGAATAAAATGTGTGTCTAGGATCTTTTACAAGTTCTTTGTTTATATTAAAGTTTTATATGTTCAAATTTCAAGTCTTACAAAAGTCGAAAAGTCAGCAACATGTTTGTAGCTTTTAATACTGCTTTAAAGATATGTTAGTCGGAATTTTTATAGTTTACTTTTCTTAGACTACCTAAATAATCAGAATTATAGATCGGAATGAAAATATGGTCTAAGCACTTAGATGTTGACCTGAGTGATTGGGATGAGTTATATTTTCATAGAATATAGAAATCTCTGAGTTTAAAAGTTTGTACCTGTGACCTTTCTGGTTTGGGAAAGTAAGTTCCGTGGGATGCTTGTCATCTGGTCCCCTAAGGTCATTTGGTCTGGGAGTGATCGAACCCAAATCCTTCTATAGAACCAGATCGAAAGTCATGTTCTACTGGTATGAATGGGTTTCAGATGTGTCGATGTAGCCTTTCTGATCCGGGAAAGTAAGTTCCAAGGGGTGCTTGACACCTAGTCCCCTAAGGCCATCTGGTCTGGGAGCGGCTGACCCAAATCCTGCAATAGGGTCAGATAGAAAGTTACGTTTACGTCATGTTCTTTACTTACCGAACTTTTTGATTAAAAGATGCCAAAGTGCACACGCTTAAAACATGCCAAAGAGCACACTCATGTGAAGATGCCAGTGTGCACAATGCTAAAAGATGCCAATGAGCACACATCTCATGATACTTGGTGATATGTTTGAGTTGTGATAAACCAGTAAATTTGTGAAAGTCTTAATTTTTGATGGCATAGTGTAAGTACATGCAAAGTTCTCTATACTAATTTTAGAATTGCATTTTTCTTGAAGCTAATCGAAGTTCGCATGCGAGCATACTGAATAGATAACTGGAAGTTTTTGAAACTAAACATGTCTTAACTTGATATATAATGAAACTTGTTCTTGTATCCAACAACACACGCCTGATTTCAACTAATTGATAAATCCGTGAAATTTTGCAAGCAGTTATATGTATACGGTGCTTTACTCATAGACGCTTCTCCAGCTCTCGCAAGAATTGTATGGGAGTCGTCCTCTTAGTAGACTTTAATTTGTTTAGTGTTTAAAATTTTATATGTTCAGTTGTTTAAAAATTTATATTCTGTATCATTTCCTTTTTACACTGATGTCTTAATGTTTGTGTATCATATTTTTCTCAAATCTGGTATGTGCAATTTTCGAGGGGGAGACAACTTCTAACTGCCAATTTGAACAACAGTCTGTTTTTTTGGGGAAGTGAAAATAGCTGATAAATTACTTCACGTGCTGATCAGAAATTCTTCAGGTAAGTATTTTCTGAAATTTCTATGCAAATGCTTGATCTGATTTGATAAATTATGTGCATTTGTGTAGGGGGAGTAAAAGAGTTTGACAGGTATGTGTCTATTTTTTTTATATAGTATTAAGTTTTATGATTTTTTTAGAGTAATTTTTTTTCGAGTATTTTTTTTAGTATTTTTTTTAGTTTAGTATATATAGGGTTAGATATGTTTCTTTCTATTTTTTTCGCTCCCTCTCATATTTGCACGATCAACTATTCATCTTCCTCTTCTCTCTGTTCGCCGATTTCCTCTTGTGATCTCAGTGTTGTACTTTGATTTTAGGTTTGTAATTCTTTATAAATTTGTTGATTGTTTTGTAGTTAATGTTTAGGTTAGCATTGTTCTTTTGTTGAGTTTGATTTCAATATATCGTTCCTTTACTGTGCCATTTACATTCTTTGTACTGTTCATCATCGTCTTACCCCAGATTGCGATTATTTGTTCAAAATCAAGTATAGGGTTTCATTTAGTTTGTATTTTCGAACTCCAGGTATGTGTTTTTCTCTTTATTTGATCTTTAGTAGCTTTAATTTTGGTGTTTGTGTGTTTTTAGGAACTGAACTCACGAAAACCCGAGTTTTCGTATCAAGTATGGTGTCCCGCAAAGCTCAGTTTGCGCAACCAACAGGACACGCAAAGTTCAGTTTGCGTATCCCGTTGGTCATGCAAAGTGTACTTTGCGTATCATACTTGACACGCAAACCTCGATGTTTTTGTGTTGTTCGTTGTTTAGTTTGCGTATCATTAAGGACACGCAAAGTCTACTTTGCGTAACCTGTTGGTCACGCAAAGTCTACTTTGCGTAACCTCTTTGACACGCAAACCTTGTTTTGTGCGTGTTTGTTGTTTTGTGTTGTTTGCGTAACACTTTGGACACGCAAAGTATAATTTGTGTAACCTTCGTGACCCGCAAAGTTTACTTTGCGTAACCTTCGTGTCCCGCAAACCTTATGTTTTGTGTTTGAAAATTTTTCAGGTAAGGTTTTCGTACCAAGTTTATCACGCAAACCTTAGTTTGCGTTATGAACGTAATACGCAAACTTCAGTTTGCGATCATGCCTGTTCCGCAAACTGTCCTTTGCGTATCATGCTCATTGCGCAAACCTCACTTTGCGTTTCTAACTTGTTGGGCAAACTAGACTTAGAATTTTTTTTCATTTTTCAGTTTTCTTTCTTTGTCTAATTTTTCGTCGTTTTTGTTTTCCAGGTCTTTAAATGTCTTCTCATACCTAAAAATGATCCAATGATACAAGATGAGAATGTGGTTCTCGATGATTCGTCTGATCAAGCTTCACACGAGACGCCGATGCCGTCTGTTCCTTCAGTAGGGGCCAATCTATTTGCATCTCGTCGAACGCCGAACAATGTTTTTCCAATCATGTTGTATATTCTGCCATACAAGCCGAACAATTACTTTGTGGATTTTGACAGAATCAAGATACATCCGGTGATTCGAGCGATTCTCAGAGGTCATCCACTTGCACAGGCTCTTACTTCATGTGCTGACGTTCCGGAAGTCTATATTCAGCAGGCCTGGCATACAATTACAAAGAATGAGCTTGCTCGTCCGAACATATTTGATATGCAGATTGATCAATACGATTCATTTCTTTCATACAAGCGTCTACGTCTCATTCTGGAGCTTCCTGAGCCCAACCCCAGACCAGGAAGAACTTCTTATGACAACTTTCCTTCTGAAGAGGATGTTCTTGACAGAATTTGAAATCTTGGATATACTGGCAGATTGAACAGAGTTAGTGATTTTGACAAGTCACATCTTCCTCCAGTTTGGTATGCTCTCTTCTCAGTTCTCATCAGGTGCCATACGGAAAAAACATTCTGGAACCGACAATGCTAGTCTTCCGTATCTACGATTGTTCCATGCAGTCATCTATGACTTCCATGTCGACTATACTTATATATTCTGGACTGAACTCTCGGAGAGGGTACAAGACAAGCTTACAAACAAGAAGCGCAAATTCATTTCATTTATCAGATGCTTGAAGCTGATTATTCGAAGTGTGCTCATAAGTAATTCAGCTATTCCATGCAGATTATCTTGGCCACAGGTTCCGGATTCAGAAATGCTCTACATTAAGAAACAAAAGCAGTCGTTCAACTACTCTATGACCATTCCATATGCTTTAATCGCCAAATACGTTGATATGACCGATGATAGCGTCATTGAGTACTGCATGGAGAATGAATCCATGGAAGCTGCACAAGATGAGCCATCTGATGACACATATACTGCTGTTGTTCAAGAAGTTGAAGTTGAAGAAGTTGAAGTTGAAGAAGCTGTTGCTGATAAAGAGATTGAAATTGAAACAGCTGTTGAGCAAGAAGTTGAAGTCCCTACAGAACAAGAAGCAGTTGCAACTCAACAAGTTGATGATGTTCTTGCTGTTCTTGATCCTAAAGCTAGTACTGCTGCTGCTATTGACATTGAGGATGATGATGATATTATTGTTGTTACTACTGTTGATGTTGATGTTATTGTTGATGAAGATGAAAATAGAGATGTTGATGATGATATTCATGATGATATTCCTGGCAGTGAAGATGATGACAATGATGATGATGGTGATGATGCTGATTAACCGAGTCTTCAGGTTTATGAAAGAAAATTCAGGGAACCAGACGTGGTTGTTCAAGAAGAGGTTGAGTCTGAAGAAGAGTATGTTCCGATTAACGGTACAATTGTCAATATTCATGTTGATGAACTTGACTTAGCATTTGTCAATGCTTTAACTTCTCATCAGGTTCAAGATACATCAGTTTCTCCTACTTCTAGTGTCGAGACTTCTTTAGTCGAGGTATGAGATACAACGGCTAAATTCTCTACTCTGAATGAGATGATTCAAAAGATGAATGAGCAGTTTGAAGAGCACAAGCAAGCGGAAATTCAGAAATTGTGTGCTTTCTTCAAGGGTAAAATGCTAGAAATTGATACATCTTCTATCCCTGAAGTAATTCCTTTCAGACGCCCATCTGGGGTTGTTATTAGAGATCCGTCTTCTGCTGTTCAAACATCTGCTCCTGCAATCATGTCTATTCCTCTACCTCCACCGTTCACGCAATCTGTTGGTGTGTCTTCTTCAATTCCTCCTGGATCGACTTCAAGTACTCAAGTATCTGATCTTCCGATATCCGAGTTATCAGATATGTTATACGCTCGACTTCTGTCTATGTCGTCGACTGCTCAACAAGACAAAGACTTGCTTTCTCTTTTACGGACTTTTCATCCCACTCCAACTCCGACTCTGATTCCAGCTTCTACGTCTACTTCTGCTCCTAACAGAGTCTCTGCATTATATGAAGAATTCACTTCTTTTTGGACTGAAGCTTGGACGAATTTCTCGGAGATCAAGGAAGGAATTTCTCTATTGACTAAAGCTCTTACATCTCTTTCTGACCGCTTTAATCATCATGAACAAAATTGCAGAACTGAAGCCGGACCGTCTCTTAAACGTCTACATGACCAGGATGATCCCGATCCTCAAGATCATGAGGGGGAGATGCATAAGAGATAGAGGATGGAGGGTTCGTCTGCTAGAGAGGATTAGTCACAAGAAGATGTGGCTGGTAATACTGAAAAAAATGTAGATAATGTACAAGATTGCAGCGTTGATGATCTTGTGAATGTGTTGATTCAAAGTGTAGATTTATCTTCCATGGCAAATGTCTTCAATATTTCTGAACAGGATATTCAGAATGATATGCAGATAGTTGTTTACGAGGATCCATACACTGTAGTAAGGACACATGAGATAGATGATTCGGAGATTGCTAATGATATGAGGAACTTCTTTGCAAACTTCATTGAGATAAACTCAGATGACGACGATGATGTCAGATTCGAGAAGCTTTGTAAGGTGAAATAAGAGGAATCTGATGATATCATCATCTTATCCGACACTGAAGATGATTATGTGTTTATGGATGCTAAGGATGAAGAGATTACAGATATGTTATACAGAGATCTTCCTTCTCATGAAGAGGTTCCTGAAATTATTCAAGGTATTGAAGCCACTCAAGTTCCAGAAACTGCTCCAGATACTTCGACTCTTGCTGATGACACTACTTCGACTACCTCTGCTCCTTCAGGTACATTTGAAGTAGGTCAGTCGTCTAGAGCACAAGCTGATGTTCCTCCTGCTGAACCTGTGGTTTCACCAAGCATTGAAGAAGAAGGACCAGCTTTGACCAGGTAGGAGAGACAAAGAAATCTTCATCAAAGATATATGGCTTCAAGGCAAAGATCAGCTTTTTCTAGAAGACACTCAGAGAAATATTTTCGTTTCTAAAAGAAGGTCGATCAACATTTGTGCTATCCTTGGTGTTGAAAAGGAGGCTGAGGCATATCAATATGAATAGCGTTTCTTCTCCGCATCTGATTGTCCGAGTTATCAGCGTCACAATAAACAAGTTAGTTAATATCTGGTATCCGGAATTCGTAGTGGAAAGAAGAGATTGCAACCGATATACCTTCTCAGAGGAAGATTTTTCTGATCTTTCTATTAATGATATTGAGTTTTTATACGATTATTTCAGGAATCTTTATCATAGAACTTCAGGATGTTTCTCAGACACTGTTTGTTATCAAGAGATTCATTCGACGGCAAATCAGATTCTTCAGAGTGTTTGATTTTCAGATGGCTGATGAAAGCTTTCATCCAGTTGTAAATCTTCAAAGGCCCAATCGAAGCTTGCTAGACTTAGATTCTTATCCTTTATTCACCATAATTCAAGATCCATATGGAGTTGTCTACAAGAATGGCTCAAGTCAAAATTGATTTCTCAGATTTGAAGAAATTGCTCATTACTCAGATGGAACTTTGAAGGTGATCAAGCTTCAGTTGGAACAACGTCTGAAAGAATCTCAAAGAAGATTTATGGAAACAAGAAGTAAAGCTTTTCTGGTTGATAATGACGAGATTCGACTTCTCAAGAGGACATTGAATACAATTCATGAGAGATTGAACCTCCGCTCAACTCTAAGACGACTGGAAGTTTTAGTTGGATTGAATAGACTTCGTCAAAGAGAAGAGCGTCAATGATTCTCCAAAGTCGCTTAGTCAGTCAATGCTGATTCAGAAGATTATTTTTGAAGAAAACTGCGCCAATGATTACTAAGGGGGAGATTGTTAATACTGATTTTGTAGTAATCATTGTAATTATTTTTCTAGTCTATATTGTGCTTAGAGTGCTTATCTGTGTTGTTAAAGCTAGGGGTATTTAAGTCCCCTTGTGCCTTTGTTTTTGTAACTTTTGCTCTCATTTTGAATAGAACGTACACATTTGGAGCTCTCTACTTTCTCTCTCTACTTTCTCTCTCTAGAGATTTAGTTATTCTTGGACTTTCAGACTCCACTATGTACGTCACCAATGATGTTATGTAGGGGATGATCTCTTGTCCAACGTGTAGTGCTCGGAATCGGTTGAACATTTTCTTGTGTATTCTCGTCATCATACTCCTCATACATTGCAGGCACAACCTCAGATGTACTCGGGATCTCTTGTACATTTTTTTTTGACTCTGGTAATTCTAGAGCTATGGAGGAAGTACTCAGGACTTCATCCGCTTTCTTATCGAACTTTCCAACACTATCACGGTCGTTCAGTATATAGCACCTGCAACCAAAAACACGTAGAAATTTAATGTTAGGATTTCTTTTACTAATAAGCTCAAACGATGTTTTCTTGTGTCTTTTAATCACAATGGTACGGTTCTGATTGAAACACGTGGTCGCAACGGCTTCAGCACAAAGATACATCGGTAGACCAGAATATGCCAACATAGTTCTAGCAGCTTCAACCAAGGTTCGATTTTTCCTTTCGACCACGTCATTTTGTTGTGGAGTGTAGGCAACAGAGAAGTTGGGTGAAATTCCAACCGATGTGAGATAACTCTGAGGTGTATTGTTCTTGAACTGTGTGCCGTTATCACTTCTCAATGTTTTGACTGGCAACTGAAGTCGAACTTGGAACTTTTTTATGAAGGCAATTATCAGCTCTGGTGCATCATATTTGTTCCATAGAAACTCCAACAAAGTGTATCTCGAGTACTCATATATCATCACGAGTATGTACTTTTTGTCGTTGATATATTAAGTGCGCAGTGGGCCGCAAAGGTCCATATGAATGAGTTCCAGAGGTGTTGAGGAGGAAAATTCAGTCTTTGCTTTATGTGAACTTCGTTTCATTTTTCCCATCTCGCAAGCGGAGCAATGTGAATCTTTCTCAAACCTCATTTGTGGTAGACCTTTGACTATACCATGTCTCGCTAACTGATCTATCGCTTTGAAGTTCTGGTGAGACAGAAGCCGATGCCATGTCCAACTTTCAACTTTTGATGCCTTAGCAAGTAGACACACAGATCTTGGTGCAGAAACTGTTGGAAAATTCACCGCATATAGATTACCATGACGTTCTTCTCTAAAAATATCATCACCGTTCCCATCTTCAATGAAACAACTATCAACTGTAAACCGAACTTAAAATTGACTATAGCAGAATTGACTTGTACTAAATAGATTGTGATCAAGTCCTTCTACATACAGTACTTTCTTGATAGTCACAGTGCCATTTTTTAATGAACTGTGTCCTCTGATGATTCCATTAAGCTCAGAGTTAGCGAAGCTGACTGTTCCTGCAGGTTCTTCTATATAATTATGCAGTAAACTCTTAACTCCTGTCATGTGTCTAGAGCATGCTGAGTCAATGTACCATAGATGACAGGCCTGCAAAAAGAACATATCACTTCTTTTTAGGTACCATATCCAGATGGGTCCTTCTTGGTTAGCCTTGTGCAATTTCTTGATATAATCTACCTTAGCCTTAATTCTCCATTCATAACGAGGCTTTGGTACACATTTCCAGATCATTTTAACATTAAGCTTATGAAATTGCTTTTTGTTAGAAAGATAAGAATTCTTAGAATGAAACACTTTAGTGTGTTGTGTTGAGGATTTGGATACAGGTTTAGCTCTAGATGCCTTTTTCACAACTTTTGGATTAGAAAGAAAGGAGTGATATGTGAAAGCATTGTCACGACAGTGTTTGCAAATGAAGTTCTTACGAGAAAATGTCAACAATTTTGATTTATCAAATTGAGTACAATCATTCATACACTTTTGACATTTTGAATCGTTAGAACTTTTACATTTCAAATCATCACTATTAGTAATACTACATTTACTTTCAACAACTTTCTTTTCACACTCTTTCTTCACTCATTCTCCTTTACCATTTTGCTTTCTTAGATCTGAAACATGAAATGAAACCTTCTTAGCTTTCTTTTTCAAGGATGAATTTTTCTTTAAAATATCTGAAGACTTGCCTTTTTCAAATATACTTGGAGGATATTCAGGAGTTTCAGAATAAACAATAGAGGTTTTGGAAGAAGTCTCTAACTCTGGATTTGAATGCACATTCCATTTTTGAGAGTCAAACATCTTTTTATCATTCAAATTTTGTTTAAACAAATATGTTTCCAAATCATTTAATTCTTTTGAAAGCTCTTTGTTTTCCACAAAAGACTTGTCAAGTTTGAATTTGAGATCACAATTCTCATCTTCTAACTCTTCAATGGTCTTTTGTAGGTCTTTGATTTGTTTTTCAAAATCAGATGTTTGATCCATCACAGAGTTTGATTCAAGCTTCTCTAGAATAGGGACAGGAACTGAAGCATTCATCATTTTATCAAAAATCTCCTCAGTCATGTTGTTTGCAAAAACAGTTTGAATGCTAGGATTCATGACATTTAACCACTCTTCAGTCTTAACCTCTTTTGGAGATTCAGAAGTGACGGATTCAGATATAGGAGTTTGAGTCTCTACAAAGTGTCTGAATCATAATGATCATACTGACATGCAGTCTCAGGTATATCTGTGTCATTGTTGGCTGATTCAGTTGGAGATTGATCAGAAAATAATGATTGAAATTCAACAAATTCTAGTTCTCTATTTTTGTAACGCTTGTTCAAATCATTATACTGAAATCCAACTGATTTAAAACTTGATTGCGAATCAACACAACTAGACTTATCGTCATCTATCACCTCTTTACCTTTAGAATAAATGGCAGACTTAGGAGTTTCGGCTTCAACAAATGTGTCATGAATGTCCGGGATTTTCTTTGATTTTGACCCCAATTTATCAAAATTATACAAGTTTTCAGGGGCTTTCTTTAAAACATCATTTTCTTCAAAACCCAAACCCGTCTTAGCATTATAAAATCGGACATCTTGGAGTTTGTTTGTTAGCAAATTCAATGTTTGCTCAATATGTCCTCTTTTTAGGTTCAAATCCTCTAGTTGTTTGATTTTGCAGTAAGGTCCATTCCGTTCCTGAAAGCAAGTTTCAAATTTAATCTTAAATTCACCTTTTTCATAATTTAAATTAACTAAGATTCTTTCCAGTTCAACAATCTTAGATTTCAAAACTGCTATTTCTTTCTTTAAGGCATCTTTTTCTTATTCCTTATCCTCAATAGCAACCATCAACAATGTGTTTTCATCACGAAAACTCATCATTGATTGTCGTTCAGTGCTAAGTTTACCTATTAAGTTTTCAAACTCTTTTTCCATATCTTGAATTTGAGCCATCAAATATTCAATAAGTTCAGAGTTCTCAAAAGAAGTACTTACCTCAGAGTCACCTTCTGATTGCTTAGAAGAAGTGTCTGCATTCTCATCAACCCTTGCCATCATGCAAACCTGAGTAAAGTGGGCTGATTTGTCATCTGAAGATTGAAAGAACCAGTTTTCTTCTTCAGCCATTAACTCTTTTCCTTCTTCTTGTTTCTTTGCTAATAAAGACTTCTTGGCATAGTACTCTGAGTTCTTGACTCTCTTAAACTTGCAATCTTTCAAGAAGGGGCCTGGCTTTCCACAGTTGTATCACCTCCCGAATTTAGGCTCATTCTTCTCTCTTCTCATCTCTTTTCCCTTCTTTCTTTCCTTCCTTCTTCCCAAACCATGGTTTGTACTTTTCTTCTCTATTTTTCATGTACCCTTCATACTTTGACTTTGAGAATCTCTTCTTACCAAAGCTCTTCTGGAACTGTTTGCTGATGAGGGACAGGTTTTCAGCAAACCTCTGAATATCGTAATCAGAGTGCATCTCAGTCTCATCGAAATATTCTTCAGAACTTTATTGGTTCAGATCTGTGAGGATGGCTTTGGACTTCTTGGTCTTGTATTTAGAGGCAAAAATGGACTTTGAACTTAAACCCTTCCGTTCAGATAATAGAGCCAGAGAATCCTTGACAATCTTCTTTTCTTTATTCGGTGCTTTCACCTCATCCTCATGCTGTGAGAGGGTAGTGAAGATGTCATTTACATCCTTCTGGGCCATATTTTTTATCATATGGATGTTTATGGCATAAGTCTTCCATTCGGGGTTCAGGTTCTTGATGAACTTGTAGTTTATTTCAGAAACTGATTTGTTCATCCCGTTCCTCCTCAGATCATTCAGAATAGCATTGAATCTGTTGTATGTGTCCAATAGAGCTTCCCCATCTTTAGCATGAAATCTTTCATAAGCATTGATGCTTTGGTTCAGCTTTGCTTGAATCGACCGTTTTGTACCCTGGAACTGTCTCTCGAGCTCATCCCACATGGCCTTGGCGGATTCACGACTATCTACTCGGTTGTAGATATCGTTAGGAATAGTCATTGTGAGATATATTAGAGCTTCTTCATCTATATTGTAAAGGTCCTTCTCTCTCTCGCTTAAGTACTGATATGGCTTAAGCACATATCTCACAAGTATTTCTGGAGAAATCTCTGTTCCAGCTTGTCAAGGTATAGTGACTACTGGTTCAACTGGACCATCTAGAACATATTTCATGTAGTCTCGGTTCTTGTGATTTAAGAATTGAATCATCATCCGCTTCCACTGAGCATACTCCCCTACTGACAAGACTGGAGGTTTGGGTTGGGAACCCATTGAGAGAAGTTCTTTAGACATGATGAGATTATCTGCACACACAAAAAAATTGCTAGTTTTGATCTTTAGTTCAACAAATTGAGATTAAAAGATGTACAACTTAAAAATTCTCAGAAAATGAAATTTCTAAAAAACTCCAAGTACAAAATTCACATATAATGAGATAAAGTAGCAATTCGCATGAAAAATGTGATAGAATTCGTATGACTCACAGAATTAGTAAAAATAAGCTACAATTCGCACAAGTCTAGAATTCGCAGACAAGAGATACTCAAAACAAATCAATTCGCATGAGCTTATATGCGAATTCTTAAGAATTCTTTTAAAGCTTTCTGCGAGTTCTTTACAATTCGCACGTATCTCTTATGCGAAATCCAACCTTAAAAAAATCGATTTCAAACTTTTCGTACAAAAACTTTTCGTACAATGAATTCATATGACAAGAGGATGCGAGTCCTTTACTTAGAAAAAATTTGAAATTTCACAAACATTTCGCATCTCCTACGAATTCTAGACTTAGGAAAATTTTTGAAAACTTATGTGAATCCTTATGAATTCGTACAAGGCAGACCTGCGAATTCTTCAGAATACGTACATAGCTATGTGCGAATTCTGTGGAATTCGTATATAGTTGCTTGTGAATTCTTGCCTTCAAACTTTCAAAAATCAACTTTTCGCTCAAAGGCTTCTGCGAATTCTTGCTTTTCTTATAGAGAGATATACGAATTCCCCACTTAGATGATTTTTCAAGATATCCTATGCGAATTCTTTAACTTTTCGTACACCACAGTGATACGATTCCATACTTTGATGAATTTAGTTAGAATTTTAAGCGAATTCTTTCTAAGAATATTAAGGCCTGCGAGTTCTTCGTACGAAAAGTACGAATCTGCGAGTTCTTTACTTTACGGTCCTAAAAGTCAATTCTAGTCCAAAATCCAACCAAAATCTTCAATCCAAAGGATGTAACTTCACATAATCAATTAGATTAGTACCAAGAATCAATTCAATATCAAATCCAAAAATACACTCAAACATAAAAAATCATGATAAAACAGTAAACAGGACTCGTTCAAACAAAATTTTCAAAAATCCACAAATTAATGATGAAAATCAATTTTCAAATGAAATTCAATCACAGAAAGATGTTCTAAGACATATTTCAACCAAAAATCAATCAAAGATTTTTAACAAAAACACCTTTAATCGCAAAAATCAAATCAAGAACTCAAGAAACAGTGCGAACTCGTTTTCTTAAAATTGTTGAATCTGTGCTCTGATACCAAATGTGATCTTAGAATTACTAGCATATATCAAACAAAGATTGACAAAAAACACATTTATTGATCTAATCAGATAATTACAATGAAGTCGCAAATCTAACAAAGTGCCACAGATCTCACGTTTGAGTACTATACGAATTCTTTGTGTTCTATATATGTGTGCTTCACTTACCTCAGGAGTAGGATTATCAATAGGAATGTTCACCGATGAAGAAGCTTGACGTTCTTCAGCTGTCAGATGTTGTGGTTCAGACAAAACATTATTCCCTGAGAGGTTTTTAGAAGAGTGAAGATCTGATGGAGGAAGTGTGTTTAGGGGAACAACTAAAACCCAAGAGGAGGAAGTGTGTTTAGGGGAAGTGTGTTCAAAGTAGACCAATTTATTCATAATGCATTTATTTGATCGAGTTTTTCACTTTCTTGGAAGAACACGTAGATCGTTTATGAAAATCACTGTTTGATTAGTCGATTTTAGTGCAAGAAAATGGATCATTAGGGTTCTATTATTGTTTTAGAACATTTCTTGTTTTTATTTGATCATCAATTTTGCACTAAATCACATACAATTTTTGGATTTTCGTGTTTTTGGTAGGAAAATGTTCGAATGTTGTACTTTGAAAATTGCACTGTAATTTTGTTGTTTCTAGTTGAAAAGTTGTATTAGAAACTTCTTCTAAATCGTTGTGTAATCATAATTGTGGAATCTCAACTTCAAATTGTAGGAATCAATGTTTTTGGTTGAAATCTGTGGTTAACACTGAAGAACGCGCATATTAAAGAACGCGCAAGGAGCGAAGAATACGCAGAATGAAGTTTTTGTGTCTTT
The DNA here is from genome assembly GCA_954870635.1 of Arctium minus. Classification (NCBI taxonomy): domain Eukaryota; kingdom Viridiplantae; phylum Streptophyta; class Magnoliopsida; order Asterales; family Asteraceae; genus Arctium; species Arctium minus. Next base: position 67,090,331 of record OX941090.1, on the reverse strand, counting down.
GCATGTGTTCTGCGACTTCTTGATCAGAACTATCACGCTTCGATCTGCGAGATTTAGAAACACTCATGAAGCTGCCTGCGAGTTCTTTGTTTTATATTCAGTGCTCAGTGAATTCTTACGATGCCAAAATTTTTCTAAGTATAGAAAAGCGCAAACGCATTGCGAGAAGTTTATCTACAAAACACGCACGCTTTGTATTGCGCGAAGCTAGAATGCTCACGATACCTTCTGCGAGAAGCCAGAACGCGCACGCTATTTTCTGCGCGAATAAAAAACGTGCACACTCCTATTTGCTCGAAGCTAGAACTCGCATACCCCTGTCTGCGCGAAGTGTATCCACAGTGTTCTGTGAGTTACAGTGTTTTGCAAGTTTTGTGCTTTAGAAAATTTTTCAATGTTTTTCAAGTTTGACTCATCAAGTCAAGTTTGTTTCTGAATATTTTGGATGATCATTTCAAGCATACTATTCAAGATGTCTACTGTATTATCTGGTAGAGGTTGTGCTATAATGTATTCAAAGCTTCTAAATCAGATTCAGGAGTTGAAAGCTAAATTTTTAATATTTGAGCAAACTTCTGAATGTGCAAAATGTATTAATAATTCTATATATGATTTTCAGGTATTGTCAAGTCAAAAGAGAAAAGAGATTAGAGTGAAAGAGAGAGATAAGCAATCTTCAAATCCAACTGAAGACAACTGAAAGAAATCATCAGAGCTGAAAGCTGAATCAATTGATCTACATAGCAAGTTTAAGGCTTTTGAAGAGAAAATATCTGCATTGGAAGCTAAAAATGTTGATCTAATGAAAAATCTAAATGCAGATACAATAAAAGGTGATCTCGAGAAAATCTACACTCAAAAGTTATCTGATTTTTCTAAGAAAGCTTTTCAAAATAAAAAAGGATTTGGAGCAAAGATGCTTAAAACTCTCGAAGCAAATATCAGAATTCGAAAAGATATTAATAACTGAAAGAGATACTTTTGCAAAAGAGAGAAAATTTATTGAAGATAAAACTATTGAACTTCCCAAGCAGATCTCTACATTACAAGACTTACTTGAAAAGGAAAGACAAATCTTTCATGAGAAGAAAAAGTTTTTTGATTTGGTAAAGAAAAAGTTTGAAAAGAAAAATGTTGGGATTTTCTAAGATATTTCTGAAAAGAACAAGAACTTAGAAAAAGACTTTAAGCAAGAACGTCAAATCTTTGAAAGTGAAATATCTAAGCTCACATCAAAGATATTTGTGCTATCATCAGACATTCAAAGAGAACAGATGGCAAGATATGATTTGAAAAAGAAGTTTGACACACTTTTTGATGAAACAAACATTTTGTTCGAAAAGATAATACAACTTGAAGTTGTAAATGTTAAATTATCTTATAAGATTTTAGCTGATGTGATTAGTCAATCACCTTTTGATAATTCAACTGAATCAGTTTGTTCTTTTAAAAATGCTTCAAGTTCCATTCATGAAAATGTTTTCAAAAAGAACAGTGTCAAATAAAACATTGTCAAATAAAATCAGATTCGTCATAGTTCAGCAAACTTTTATGTAAAATCTCTTGAAAAGAATTCTTCCAAGAAAGAACAGATGGTGTGAAAAGTGAAAGGTTCTCCCGATGAATGGAAGAATGAAAAATGATTCACATCCACATCAAAAGCCAAGAAGCACAATGCACATAAAGGTAAATCTTTTGGTAAAACTGATATGTTTTATTCTGCTAATCATTTGATCAGGATTGCTCAAAATAATATTTGTTGTTCTTACTGTGGCGAAAATGATTTTGTTCAAAGAGAATATGCTCATCACTGGTTTAAAACTTACAGAATTACTTCTCAGAAAAGTAAACTTAAAACTTTTAAATCAAATGAGAAGTGGATTCCTAAATCTAACCAACCAAGACCCAAATACCAGTGAGTACCAAAACCTGTTAAATCTGTTTTGCAGGTACCACAGGTTTAGGGGGAATAAGAGCAACGAGTTCTAAGTAAATCAGCTTAGGACTCGGACTTCAAAGTCAAAGAGTATGACTTCTAGAAAAAGCAGTCTAGGACTCGTACCTCAGAGATCAAAATGGCTCTTGAATAATTTAGTTCAAGACCCAGTCTTCAATGTTAAAGGACTTAGACTTCTAAACACATCAGTTTAGGACTCGGTCTTCAATGTTTAAGGATACGGATATGTTGCAAATATCAAGGGGGTCTTATCTAAATTTAACTCAGTTTATCATGAATTGAGGGGGAGCTTAATCGTTTGTATGTATATTCTGATCTAGATCTCTGATTGTTTGAAAGAAGAACAACTTTCGAGCATGAAAAATACTTTCTGAAATATACAAACCACTTCTAATTCTCAAAGGATTTCATGAATTTAGAAGTATGATTTTAAATGTTTTTCATAATTCAGCTTTAATGTTTAACTGACCGTGTGTTTCCAATGATCAATACTTGTATATTATCTTGTCTATATACTATCAAGTATTCATACACATCAGTTCAGTACTTTATATTGACTTTGTTATTACCATGTCTCATAGAGAAACAATTTTTCGATGGTAATACTCCCGTTTGTAATTCAATGTTGATTGAGCATCATACAACATTTCAACTTGAGCGTTCATTGCTAAGTTGTTTATATTTGTTCATATAAACAAATTGTCAAGTTCTTTGATACCCTAACCTTTCACGTTCATATCTCATGATATTGATCTGATTGATACATTGTCATATTCTCAAAACAATTCTCTTGATTTCATTTCATTCATTTAATATCCTTGTTTTGAGTGATCTTCAACAAATGCTCAAATTTCATTCATATTCTTGATAAGCATACATTTCTATGACAATGATATAATGTGCTTAACTATTCAAGATAAATTGTTGAGCAACTATTCTTTTTAGGAGAAATTACATGGGATTCGTTTGAGAAGTTAAACAGAACTTCCATGGATTCACGTTAACCAGTGTTTCCTACCCCGGAAGTAATCCTAAAGTGATTGAGGGTTGAGGGGTTTTAAATCAAAGAGTTAGGGAGATAACTCATCCGATTGAGTTTTTCTCAGTGTGTGGAGCGGTAAAATCTATAAGAGAATTTGGTTAGAAGTAAGCTTTAATGATAAAAAGAAAGAGGATGAGAGAACAGAGTTAAAAGAAAATGAAAACTCTGCACCAACCACTTTCTGATCCGGGCAGCCATATCTTATGATTGGTTTACATTCTTTGGTAACCATCATTAAAATAGGAAGTGAGCCCATGCCAACTCTTGCAATTACCCCACCAGCCACTCATTTCTTTCCCGATAAAGAAATGTTTTAATTTTTCTTGGGGACGCAACACATATGCTATATGATCTTCACTCAGAAGATTTAGATATTGAAAAAGAAGGAATTTTGCTCCACCTTCGCACCTCTTTCATGCACATCGAGTCCGTGTTATACTTGTTGTTGTCTTCACAGTTTAGATAATTTGAGCCTGAAAAAGCTTGAGTAGCTTCAATCATTCTACACTTTCACGTACACACAAGGAATATGTTTTCTTGTCAAAACATTCATAGAAAATTCCTTTGTGGTTTTTCGATAATTGAATGGAATCCCTAGGGGAGTGAACATCACAAAAGATTCTTTCGAATGTACATTCCTTGTACAAAGTGGCTCCGTGCTACTTACATGCATTCTAATTGTATCATTTGTTGATTCAAGATTACAACTCTTACTATATCTGAATTTGAAAAGATTTGGGTATATACATTTCATGAATTGACGGATACACAGATCAAAATAGCAGAGATTGTCAGTTTATCATAAAGGGGAGATAAATATTCAATGATACTTTCTCTCTCTACAAGATACAGTCTGTGTACAATCTAACTCTAATCACACGCTTGTCACAACACTAACTAAGCTAACTAGTCATATGTATATTAACAACACACACGCTTACAAAAACAAAAATACATTTACTTTGACTTTGACTTTATTACAAAGAGACTTTGACTTTGCTTTGAGAGTTGACTTGAGCTTTGACTTGACTTCACTTTCAGTCTTCAACATTCATGATCTTGTATCCAACAAATATATGCTCTAACAATACGACTAAGACATTTTCTCTCTCTACATTCTCTGTCTAGAATTCGTGCTTAATTGTGAGATCTTGATTGTAATTGCTTGAATCTTGGACTTACAAGCCGTGCTATTAGCAATATGATTCCTCAAAGATGTAATCTTTTCCATCGCTTGTCTATGTTGATTTGTCAAGGCATTGATACGAGCACTGGCAGTGTTCAGCTCCAAGTTCATTTGAGCCATGATTTGTTCTTGGGTTCCTTGAGGAGCTGGCATTGTCCTGAAAAAGGGAAAAACACTCGAAGAAATTGTTAGTACGACACACGATCGTCGAGGATTTTCTTTAGGTGGGCCCCCACGGTGGGCACCAAACTGTTAATGCCAAAAATCGTCTAAAGGAAGACCTAAGGTCAGTGTGGAGCTTTATCCAACTAAAGAAAGTAACTAGACGACAATATGCGCGATAATAAATAGAATAAAGAGACAAGGGATTTGGTGATGTTGAAAAAAACACAACGAGGAAAAAACCGCGGACAACAACGAGAGGTCGTCAAGCACTATGATCTCCATGAAGGGGTGATGTATTTATGTATTACAATGTTGTACAAGATAAGTACGAAATATTAGTGTAGAAACTAATAATAAGTGTTAGTCGTGTATAAAACACTTCTGTTGTGCGTATAGAGCTTCGGTCGTGTGATGCGAGTGAGAGATGTTTTGAATATTCTTTGTATGCCTTGTAAACTATGTGGCTGCAGATGTCTGAATGAAATGATATCCTGTGTATTTATAGTCTTTGTTCTTCATAGATGTGTCTTTGTAACCGTCGAACCTTCATAATGGCTTTAATGGTTTTAGTCGGTTATAATCGTTGGCCTTTATGAACATTAAACCTGCATTAAATAAATAATAAAAGAATGTTGAGTCGTACGTTAGAATAGTCGTGGTCGAGCGTTTTCTTTCGATCGTCGCACGACACTCGACCAACTTCTACAAAGGTATTGACGAATATTGCAAATATGATTGGTCGATAGGACCTTAACTTAATACAAGATCAATTCTGTGAAATAATAATGTTTGTCGCGGTTGTGGATATTTACCCAAACACCGAGTTATAGCCTTAGTAAATTTGTGCTTATCCAATCGCTTCCTTGTGATCGACCAAAATGATACATCATCATACGCTTGCGGTTATAAAATTTAAAACTCACATCAAGTTTAAAACTAACATAAGTTTCACTTTTGGTTTGCTGGAATACATTTTCTATCTATTTTGTCTTTATTTGTTCTTTATGTTATTGTTGCTGACCATCGCTGATCTCTCTCAACTTTATGTTCCACCACTTTAGCCTAACTTGTATGCATATGAGATCAAGATTCCAGAGAATTTTATTTGATCCAGAGATCGGAGCAACAACTCGTAGAATTAATGTAGAAAGCAATAAACACTTAAGGCAAAAATCAAGAGCATATTCTAACCAATTTCCCCATAGCCCTATGGCTAGGTGAGATGTGTAGTCAATCCTTTGACATTTACCAAACCGTATCCTTTCTCTTCTTATGTTTATTTCTTCATCTATCTCACGACGCTATCCGAACCATTCCTCCTTATGTTTAATTATTTGAACAAAGTCAAACTCATAACTTAAAATGAGTCTCCTAACCTTCCCTGTTCTTTCTTCCATAAAGTTCCCATCCCATTGATATGTGTGAAACCAAGGGTCATTTGTATTTTTTTGTTTCATTGTTTTGAATGAAGTCCACAAAAGTTCAAAATTTTTTGTGAAGAACACAACCGAAACTATGTTTTATGTGCAGGCGTGCCAAAATTGGTCAAACTTTCTATCCAAATATTTTACACAAGCCTAGCCTACTATACGTACGTCTATGCAAAAATTCTCAAAAATTTTGTTTTTCTTTTAATGAAGAGCACGGCCAAGAAGTATTTCAATGTGAACATGTGTGTAAAATAATTGAAGTTTCTGTCTAGACTCATTAACGAATGAATGCCTGGATGTAATTTGTGGTGTGTCCATGTGCTTTTAAGATGGACCATATTTGACTCTCTTTTACTTTCCCATTTTGACTACGGATTCCCCTTAAATCCGTTCCCATCTTTCTCCTCATTCCATCTTTACGAATTCCCATCATCTTCTCTCCAAACCTTTCTAAATCCTGATCTTCATCACCAATATCATCAAACCTTCTTGTAGTTTCTCCATAGATCCTCTTATCTCCACCCTCCTGCACCTAGACTTCATCTTAAATCACGATTTTATCCCCCTTAAATCATGAAAACTGCATAACCCTTTTTTATTTCTTATTCTTCTACCCCTTTTTCTCTCAAATTTGTGCCCTCCCACATTATCTTTTGTAGTTATGCCCATCTTCTCAGTTGACAACCAACTCAACCATCTTCTGTCATCATGCACAAGGGGGAGCATAGTATTGAGTTCAAACCATTATTTCCTCTTTTCTCTATTCCTTTTTTTTCTTGATTTTTGTAGATAATAATGAGGATTCAAGGCCATGGCAACAATTTTTGGTAAAGATAGAAATTTCTGAGCTAAACGTTTGGTACACTCTTCCCTTGTTACATCTTTGTTGGGAACTGAAGATTTTACTAAGTGTAGTTACTACTACTAGTACAAATGTAGTTACTACTGCCAGAACAAGTTGAAGATTAATACTGCTGAGTGTTACTACTGCTAGTGTTAATTAATACTGCTAGTCAAAGTTAGTACTGCTTGAACAAAGTTAGTACTGCTTAGCTAGTTAGTACTGCTAGTGGTTAGTACTGCTTGCAGTTAATGCTGGTAGATGAAGTTAATGTTGCTGAGCATTATTAGTGCTGCTAAAGAGATCCGGATGGAAAGTACTACAGCTGGATATACTGAAGATATACTTAGAAGATATACATGGAAGTTATACTGAAGATTTGTTTATTCTTTGTAATTATCTTTTTATTAGTATATGTATAGAATGTTTAGAATAGATAGAAAGAACTTTTTGATAATTGTTTTTTCAAGAGAAAAATCAACCTCAAGGCATAGATCCTAATTCTAGAGAAGTAGAATTCGTATTGGTGAGCCTGTTCATCAATATTGAGGTTGAGTGTGTAACCTTGTAGCTTTAAGCATTCAATACAAGTTTACTGTTTGATCATTATATACTGTGTTTGATTACTGTTTTATTAATTATCAAAGTGTTTTTCCGCAACTTCTTTGATATTAGTTTCTGAGTATTAATTCTTGTTAAGAATTCGATCCTGACAAGTGGTATCAGAGCCAAATTCTCTCAGAAACAGTTATTCATCATGGAAAATCTTACAGAATCAAGCAGTACTTTGGTCTCAAAAGTTCCAATGCTCAGATCCAATGAATTTGACATGTGGAAAATCAGAATCAAGCAATATATTCTCCTCACAGATTACTCTATGTGGGACATCATTGAGAATGGCCCATCTGATGGAGGAAAGATTGGTGAAGATGGCAAAAGAACTCCTCCAAAGACAGATACAGACAGGAAATCAAGACAGACAGAGATGAAAGCCTTGAGCACACTGCTCTTGGCCATTCCAAATGAGTATCAACACCAATTCTGCAATTGTACTGATGCACAGATGCTCTGGAATGCTCTAGAGAAGAGATTCTCAGGTACTAAAAGTACCAAGAGAAATCAAAAGGCAATCTTAAAACAACAGTATGAAAACTTCATCTCAACTAAGAATGAGTCCATGACTCAAACTTTTGACAGGTTTAATAAACTAATTGGTGAACTAGCTACTATGGGAGTACAGATTGATCAAGATGATGTGAACAGAAAGTTCTTAAGGTCCCTTGGAGATGAATGGACCATGTACACTGTGTCATTCAGACAGAATGATCAGTTGGAAGACAAAGAACTTGATGATCTGTACAATGATCTTAGAGTTTTTGAAGCTGAGGTGGAGGCAAAGAAGAAGCCTTCTGGATATGTTCATAATGCTGCACTCCTATCAGCATCAATTGATTCTACTGCTAACTCTGAATCAGTTAATGCTACTAATGGATCAAATCTAGATAAAGGCACTGATTATGCATTTGAAGCTCTTCTTTCTAATCATGGAAATTCTTCTTTGATCAATGATGACTTAGAACAACTTCATCCTGATGATCTGGAAGAGATGGATATTAAATGGCAGATGGCCATGCTCTCCATGAGGGTTAAGAAGTTTATAAAGAGGACTGGAAGAAACAACTTCTCACAAAGAAGAGAAGATGGAGCAGGGTTTGATAAATCAAAGGTAGAATGCTACAAATGTCATCTGAAGGGACATTTTGCTAGAGAATGCAGAAGTGGAATGTCTCACAACAACAACCATCAACAAGCTCAATCTGGAAGCTTCAATAACAATAGAAACTCTGCTCAAGCCCTTGTTTCTCAACAAGGAATGGGGTTTGATTGGAGTGATCAAGCAGAAGAAGCTATTCAGAATCAAGCTCTTATGGCTAAAGTATCTGATCTCCCATCTGAGGTAAGTTCTAATCTCTGCTCTAAAACTTGCATAGACACTGTTAAAAGGTACAGGGATCACAATCAGAAGATGAGTGATGACCTGAAGAGACTAGAAAAGGATATAAAAGACTATGTGAGGATAGTAGAGAGATTTGAAGATCAAATCAAAGGTTTTCAAGCCAATGAACTACAACACTCATATGACACCAATTACTGGCAGTGGGAGAAAAAGGATTTAGAACTTGATGTAGAGTGAAAAACTGAAAGAGGAGAGTGAAAAACTGAAAGAGGAGTTAACCAAGGTTAAGCTTGATGTAGAAAAGTTTTCCAATGCTTCTAAAGCAATGGACTCCTTACTGCAAAATCAGATTCATGATAAATTAAGAAGAGGAATTGGGTATAATGCCACACCTCCACCATATAACAACAATTACATTCCTCCTACTTCAGACCTGTTAGACACCAAAGATAGGAAGGACTTGCCTGAGGGAGCCACTGAAATAGATCCCTTAGATGAGGTAATTGTTGAGGATAAGACTGAGAAAGAGGTTGGCAAGAGTAAGAAGAACAAGGTGAGTGGTGAGATTTCTATAGAAAACAACATTATCACCAATGAGGATTGTGGAAGGGCTTGGATCAAATCCAAGAACATAGAGAAGACAGAGGAAAAGTCTGATAAGGTCCATTATAAACAGACCACAGTTGTGAATCCAGGTCCTTGCAAATAGTGTACTTGTAAGAAGAATGAACCCCAAAAATAGGACAAAAAGAGGGGAAATCAAAGAAACTGGAATAATCAATGGGCACATAAACAAGGGGTTGATCTGAGTAAAATCAATAGACCAAAACCTTGCTTTATCTGTGGCAAATTGAATCATCTTGCAAAATTCTGTTATTTCAATCCTATGAACCAAAGAATGAATTTCCAAAGATCCATGCAAAAACCCTTTGGTTATAAGAAAATTGAAAAGAACCATGTGGCTAAGAAAAATGTTAAAACTAAAAGCCACATGAAGAAAAAGTATTCTGTTAAAGAAAGTGTCAATATGTGGATTCCTAAAAGCACTAAAACTGTTAGTACTGCTACCACAAATAGTGCTGCTGACAATGATAGTGCTGCTAGAAGTAATACTACTGCTAACAATGTTAATGCTGCTAACAAGGTTAGTACTGCTAAACCTGTTAGTACTGCTACACCTGTTAGTACTGCTAACTCTGTTAGTACTTCTAAGGTTAGTACTGCTTCCAGTATTGATTGTGCTAAGCCAATCATATTGACAAAGTACTCTAATAAAGAGTGCTCTGAGTTTAAAAACCTCATTAAAAAGGAATGTAAATACTTTGATGAGAAAGGCAGACCCAAGATCACTTTGGCTTGGGTCCCCGATCATACTAATTGATTTATTTAATGTGCAGGGCAACCAACAGCTCAAGGGAAAGAGCATATGGCATGTTGATAGTGGTTGCTCTAGGCACATGACTGGCAACATGTCATGCCTTCAGGATTTCAAGCAAATTAATGGAGGACATGTTGCATTTGGAGACAATCTTACTGGTGGTAAGATAAGTGGAAAAGGTAATGTCACCAAAGTAAATGAAGACTGTGAAAAGGAATCATTTACTGAACCAAGTCAGAGTGAAGAAGACACTAGAGATGAGGAGACTCAAGAATCAGAAGTGACATCTGAAGACACTTCAGTTAAATTGCATGACTCTAATCTAGAGGCTGGACTGAATGTAGAACCTAGTCATAACACAAGAGTTCAAAAGAATCATCCTCCACAGTTGATAATAGGTGATGTCTCTTCTCCCATGATGACTAGACATCAAAGCAGGCTTCAGGAAATGCAAGATCAACAACATACAGTGCTCTCATGTTTTCTATCCCAGCTTGAGCCGAAAAAGGCACATGATGCTATGAAAGAATCTAGCTGGATAGAAGCAATGCAAGAAGAATTGTTACAGTTCAAGCTACAAGATGTGTGGGATCTAGTAGACCTTCCTAAAGGTCACAGAGCAATTGGCACAAAATGGATCTTCAGAAACAAGAGAGATGAAAGAGGTATTGTTATAAGAAACAAAGCAAGGCTGGTAGCTCAAGGCTACACTCAAGAAGAGGGCATAGATTATGAAGAAGTTTTTGCACCTGTAGCTAGGATAGAAGCAATCAGACTATTCCTAGCCTATGCTTCTTACATGAACTTCAAAGTCTACCAAATGGATGTAAAAAGTGCTTTTCTCTATGGGTCAATTGAAGAAGAAATATATGTCTGTCAACCACCAGGGTTTGAAAACCCAAGCTATCCAGACAGAGTATACAAATTAAAGAAAGCACTTTATGGACTACATCAAGCCCCAAGAGCAAGGTATGACACTCTGTCATCCTATCTCTTGGAAAATGACTTTGAAAGAGGAGTCATTGATAAGACTCTATTTATCAAAAGAAAGAAGAAGGATATCTTGCTGGTCCAAATATATGTTGATGACATTATTTTTGGTTCTACAAGAAACAATATGTGCAAGGAGTTTGAGGATTTAATGCATCAAAGGTTCAAAATGAGTTCCATGGGGGAACTTACTTTCTTCCTTGGACTCCAAGTTCAACAGAAGTCAGATGGCATTTTTATATGTCAATCCAAGTATGTGCAGGATATTCTAACCAAGTTTGGTTTCTCAGAATCAAAACCTGCCAGCACACCTATGGAAACACACAAGCAGATCACAACAGATCTTGAGGGGGAGGATATGGATGTGCATCTTTATAGATCCATGATTGGCTCTCTCATGTATCTCACAGCATCAAGGCCAGATATTATGTTTACAGTCTGTGTATGTGCAAGATTTCAAGTTAGGCCAAAGCAATCTCACTTTCAAGCTGTTAAGAGGATATTCAGATATCTCAAAGGGCAACCCAGATTGGGACTTTGGTATCCTCATAACTCACCTTTTGACCTAATAGCATACTCAGACAGTGATCTAGGTGGGGCAAACTTGGACAGAAAATCTACTTCTGGAGGATGTCAGTTTTTGGGTGCTAGACTAGTCTCATGGCAGTGCAAGAAACAAACCACCGTATCCACATCTACAACAGAGGCAGAGTACATAGCAGCTGCAAGTTGCTGTTCTCAAGTCTTATGGATTCAGAATCAAATGCTGGATTATGGGGTAACCTTTCTACATACTCCAATCTTTATTGACAACAACAGTGCTATTAGCATTGTAAATAATCCAGTCAAGCACTCAAAGACAAAGCACATTGAAATCAGGTATCACTTTATAAGAGATTGTAATGAAAAGAAACTTATTCAAGTTGTCAAAGTTCACACTGATAATCAGTTTGCTGATCTATTCACTAAAGCTTTTGATGTGGGTAGATTCACTTTCTTGGTAACAAGTGTGGGAATGATAAACTTTGAATAATCTTCTTCTCAAAAAGTGAGTTTATACCTGTATATTGTTATTCTTGGTGTTACTAATCTTCTTTTCAGGATATGCATAGCAGTACTCAGTATTTAGCAAGTTTAAAAGGAGTAAGTCTAGTTAATACTGCTTTCAGTTAATACTGCTAGTAGTTAATACTGCAAGTGGTTAATACTGCTTTCAGTTAATACTGCTAGTAGTTAATACTGCTAGTTCAGTTAATACTGCTAGTAGTTAATACTGCTAGTGGTTAATACTGCTTTCAGTTAATACTGCTAGTAGTTAATACTGCTAGTTCAGTTAATACTGCTCGTGGTTAATACTGCTCGCGGTTAATACTGCTAGTTAGTTAATACTGCTAGTAGTTAATACTGCTATTTCAGTTAATACTGCTAGTTCAGTTAATACTGCTCGTGGTTAATACTGCTCGCGGTTAATACTGCTAGTTAGTTAATACTGCTAGTAGTTACTACTGCTATTTCAGTTAATACTGCTAGTGGTTAATACTGCTCTAGGTTAATACTGCTTATATTCCGAATACTATAAATACCTTTTGCCCGCCTAAAAGTTCATAACGACTCTTTGCATACTGTTCTCTTGCGCTCAAAACCTTTTCTCTCTCAAGTTCGAAGTTTTCAGGCAAGTTTTCACTAAGATCAATGGCATCCATGACATTCATCGACGAGCACAACGAGATTGCGATGCTACAAAAGCCAAAACAAGCTGAAGGTTTTCATCAGATAGTCGACTTTCTGAAGTCGAGCCACATTGCTCATGCTCTTACTGTATCACCTACAATCTACATTGAGCACCAAAGGCAGTTCTGGGCTAATGCAACCATTGTTGTGGAAAATGGTGTGCAAATGATCAAGACAAGAATCTGTGATCACTCACTTACAGTTACTGAAGAAGTCATTCGCATCAGTCTACGTCTAGACGATGCCTCTGGTATAATGTCTATCTCTAATGATGAACTGTTTTCTAATCTTACTAGAATGGGGTATGGAGGCCCATTGGGTGTTTTCAAATTCTCAAAAGCAAAATTTTCACCCCAATGGCGTTTTCTTGTTCATACCCTGATGCATTGTATCTCCAAAAAGACCACTGGATGGAGTGAGTTCAGCAGTCCAATTGCATATGCTTTGGTATGCTTGGCTACATCCAGAAGGTACAATTTCTCAAAGATGATTTTCAGTGATCTTGTATCAAATATGGGAAACAAAAAGAGTTTCTTTATGTATCCCAGATTTGTTCAGGAAGTAATTAACCATGAATTGACGGATATACCTCAACCTGTTGGGGTATATGTACCTAAACCCCCAAAAGGCAAGGTTTTCTCAAATATGAGAAGATCTGCTGGGGACTCGGAAGGAGTTGACACCCCATTGTTCTCTACAATGATGGTGGTGTCCCAAGACACTGAAGGTATGGCAGCAGGGTCAAGGCCCTCATTAGACCATCCCACTGCTAGCCAAGCCCAACCTTCTCACTCAAAAACAATTCCCCAGTCCATTCTTACAAAACCAACCTCTCCAATTACCCAAACTTATCAAAGAAAACAGGTAAAGAAGGCTCCTTCCCTTCTTGTACCATCACCCACACAACCTTTAAGCCCTCTAAGGGAGAATTCTCCCCTAGAGAATATCCAAAGGGAAACCACAAGGGTGTCTCCCAACCCAAAGGAGGTGCTCTCTGAGGAGGAGGTAGAGCATATGGGAGATGAGGCTGCCACTACTCCTGCTAACACAGAGGAGGAAAGTGGTAACATCAATAAGACCTCCCCCATGGCAACTTTGAATGAGCAATCATTTGAAGGTCCCTGGTGCCAAGAAACCACAGGGGTGGATAGTGCTTCTGCTAGGCAGAAGACTTCCACTACTAAAAGATCCAATGATCCTTCAATAGGGGGTAACACTCCTGGAGAAGGTGAGGACAGATATAACTATGATGAATTGATGGAGGCAATGGGCAACATCAACATGGATGTACTCAAACAGGGCAAAGACATAGAAGAGCTAAAACTCATAGTACTGTCACAACAAGAACAAATCATCAACTTGAAGCAAATGGTAAGGAAACTGATTTTGCAAAAGAAGAAGAAACAATTTGTGCTCAGAAGGAGGAAACCAGAGACTGATGCTCCCAAAAAGGGGGAGATCAACATGGAAGAAGCATCAAGGGAAGGGGAGATTGATAAAGAAAGAGTTGAAGTTGAGGGGGAGAAGGAAGCAGAAACTGTTAATGCTGCTGAAACCTCACAAGCAGCAGTAACAGAGTTAACACCAACAGAAATTGAAGTAGCTGAAGTGCTAATCAAAGCTAAGAATGACACTCCCAAAGCAAATGGAGTGGTCATAAATGAAGGGAGAGACAGAAAATCAGAACAGAAAGACAAAGCTGCAGAATCAAAGAATAAGGGAAAAGAAAAGTTAGTGGAATCTGATCAACCAATCAAGAAGCAAAGGTTGGTTGAATCAGATGAAGCTTTAGCAAGGAAAATGCAGAAGGAGATGGAAAAAGAAGAAAGAGCTCAGGTGGAAAAAGATAGGGAAATGGCAAAGGCTTTAGCTACTGAGCTAAATAAAGCCTATCAAAAGGGGCTTGAAACTGAAAAGGCTAAACAAAGGGCTATAAGTCTGAGAAAGGCTATGATGGCTAATACAAGTGCAAAGAAAAGAAGACCTTCACAAACTTACCTTGCCACTCAGGAAAGAAACAAAATGATAACTTTCTTGAGGAGTGCAATTGGGGTAAAGAAAGAAATGTTTGTGAAGATGAGTTTTGATCAAATCAGAGAGCTCTACGAAAAGGAAATGGGGAATCTGAAAAGCAATGAAAAGAAAAGAGTAGAGTTTGAAAAGAAGGCCAAGGAGAGTAATGATATAGATATGAATCAACCATTCCCTGAAAGTGAAGAGGGAACTCCTATCAAAGAAATGGAAAGGGAAAAGGAAGAAAAGAAGAAGGAAGCTACTCTAGTACAGGTTCAAAAGACTTTGAAAAGAACCAAGATGATGGCCAAAAGAAAGAAAGATAAGAAGTCTAGAATAGAAGAAGAACAAAATGTTGCTGAAGAAGAAGTGGCACCTGAGTCATCAAGCCAGCAAGGGTCATCAATCAAAGATGATGTAAGCTTATATATGGTAGTGATGGACAAAGTGCCTGAACCAATTTCTGCAGAACCTGTTGGAGTTAAGCCACCAGAGATCATTCACTGGGATGTACTGACAATGGATGGAAAAGATTACATCAGACTCAAGAGGAAGGGTGATAAGTATGAAGTATTCAATACTTGGATCAAGATTGTCAGAACATGCTCTAGATCTGATATAGAAGAGATGTTTGACATAGGAATTAAGCTGTATGCAGACCATCTGAATACTCCAGGAATTTCTCTTACAAAACTGGTGATGGAGTATCTATGCATGATGTTCAAACCTGAAGAAGTGGACCAGGTCATCAAGAGTGTGTTTAAAGAAGTCACAAGTTGGACTCTATATGAAACTAGTGGAGTATATGCAGTGACTTTGGATAGAAATCACACAGAATACTTCCTAGTGGATAGAGTATATAATCACACCAGACTGAAGGTTCATGCAATGCTAAAGAAGAAGTTGGGTTGTGCACCAAATTCAGAAATGGCCAAGTATCTCATTCAGAGGATAATCAATCAGAGTTTGGGACTGAATCCAGACTTAGCAGCGTGATCTTGGAAGTTTTGGGAGCATTAAAAAGAGCATCTGGAAGAATATCTGAAGAACTTGACTTCTCTTCTAAAAGTCAAGTTAGGGGGAGATTGTTGGGAACTGAAGATTTTACTAAGTGTAGTTACTACTGCTAGTACAAATGTAGTTACTACTGCCAGAACAAGTTGAAGATTAATACTGCTGAGTGTTACTACTGCTAGTGTTAATTAATACTGCTAGTCAAAGTTAGTACTGCTTGAACAAAGTTAGTACTGCTTAGCTAGTTAGTACTGCTAGTGGTTAGTACTGCTTGCAGTTAATGCTGCTAGATGAAGTTAATGCTGCTGAGCATTATTAGTGCTGCTAAAGAGATCCGGATGGAAAGTACTACAGCTGGATATACTGAAGATATACTTAGAAGATATACATGGAAGTTATACTGAAGATTTGTTTATTCTTTGTAATTATCTTTTTATTAGTATATGTATAGAATGTTTAGAATAGATAGAAAGAACTTTTTGATAATTGTTTTTTCAAGAGAAAAATCAACCTCAAGGCATAGATCCTAATTCTAGAGAAGTAGAATTCGTATTGGTGAGCCTGTTCATCAATATTGAGGTTGAGTGGGTAACCTTGTAGCTTTAAGCATTCAATACAAGTTTACTGTTTGATCATTATATACTCTGTTTGATTACTGTTTTATTAAATATCAAAGTGTTTTTCCGCAACTTCTTTGATATTAGTTTCTGAGTATTAATTCTTGTTAAGAATTCGATCCTGACAATCTTTGTTTCCTTACATGGCTTCTATGAGATTTTGCTATGCATATCTGTCTAATTAGTTGTAGACCATTGAATGTAGTAAGGAATCTATGGAGAGAAATAGAGAGAGTCCGAGACGTGAGATAGATAGATGGATAAGAGACCGGGGCCGACTTATGTCGTGTCCCAGGGGTTTTTTAAACCCTAAACCACCCGAGGTGGTGGATCCATCAACCAGGTTGACCTGGTGACCGAATGATCCGGGTAGCCCGGTATCTTGAGTCCCGGTACCCAAAAACTTAAGTTTTTTTAACCAAATAAAGTAAAATTAAATTATAAACAATTGGAAAAAGAACCGACTCCCCCTCAAAGGAGGAACCAAGAAACTTAGTGAATGCCAAGCGGGGAGACTCCCCCTTGACTTGACTTAAAAAAAAAGTCAGATAGACTTACCTGCTCCCCCTCGAGCGGAGAACGAAAAAACTTACTTAACTTTTGACGGAATGGCTCCCCCTTGACACATGATGTTGGGAACTGAAGAATTCATCAAGTGTGGTTAATGCTGCTGGTTCAATATTAATACTTCTAGAAGACATAAAGGTTAATACTGCTGAGTGTTACTACTGCTAGTGGTTAATGCTGCTAGTCAAAGTTAGTGCTGCTTGAACAAAGTTAGTACTGCTTAGCTAGTTAGTACTGCTAGTGGTTAGTACTGCTTAGTAGTTAATGCTGCTAGAAGGAAGTTAATGCTGCTGAAGATTAATACTGCTTATATGATGAAGATTCGTATGAAAGGATATACATGGAAGCTTAGAGATATACATAGAAGATATACTGAAGATATTTTATTCATTGTAATTATCTTTGTATTCAGTATATATATAGTATTGTTTAGAATAGGATGATAACTTTTAACTTTCAGTTTTCATTCCAGAGAGAAAATCAACCTCAAGGCATAGATCCTAATTCTAGAGAAGTAGATTTCGTATTGGTGAGCCTGTTCATCAATATTGAGGTTGAGTGAGTAATCTTGTAACTTCAAAGCATTAAATACAAGTTTACAGTTTGTTCTTCATATTTTCTGTATTGATTTACTATTTGATTGAATGTCAAAGTGTTTTTCCGCAAACTTCTTTGATATTGTTTCTGAGAATTAATTCTTGTTAGGAACTTACTTTCTTCCTTGGACTTCAAGTTCAACAGAAGTCAGATGGTATTTTCATCTGTCAATCCAAGTATATGCAGGATATTCTAACCAAGTTTGGTTTCTCAGAATCAAAACCTGCCAGCACACCTATGGAAACACACAAGCAGATCACAGCAGATCTTGAGGGGGAGGATATGGATGTGCATCATTATAGATCCATGATTGGCTCTCTCATGTATCTCACAGCTTCAAGTCCAGATATAATGTTTCCAGTCTGTGTATGTGCAAGATTCCAAGTTAGGCCAAAGCAATCTCACTTTCAAGCTGTTAAGAGGATATTCAGATATCTCAAAGGGAAACCCAGATTGAGACTTTGGTATCCTCATGACTCACCTTTTGACCTAATAGCATACTCAGACAGTGATCTAGGTGGGGCAAACTTGGACAGAAAATCTACTTCTGGAGGATGTCAGTTTTTGGGTGCAAGACTAGTCTCATGACAGTGCAAGAAACAAACCATAGTATCCACATCTACAACAGAGGCAGAGTACATAACAGCTGCAAGTTGCTGTTCTCAAGTCTCATGGATTCAGAATCAAATGTTGGATTATGGGGTAACCTTTCTACACACTCCAATCTTTATTGACAACAGCAGTGCTATCAGCATTGTAAATAATCCAGTCAAGCACTCAAAGACAAAGCACATTGAAATCAGGTATCACTTTATCAGAGATTGTAATGAAAAGAAACTTATTCAAGTTGTCAAAGTTCACACTGAAAATCAGTTTGCTGATCTATTCACTAAAGCATTTGATGTGGGTAGATTCACTTTCTTGGTAACAAGTGTGGGAATGATAAACTCTGAATAATCTTCCTCTCAAAAAGTGGTTTTATACCTGTATTTTTTATTCCTGGTGTTACTAATCTTCTCTTTCAGGATATGCATAGCAGTACTCAGTGTTTAGCACGTTTAAAAGGAGTAAGTTCAGTTAATACTGCTAGTAGTTAATACTGCTAGTAGTTAATACTGCTAGTAGTTAATACTGCTAGTTAGTTAATACTGCTTTCAGTTAATACTGCTAGTAGTTAATACTGCTAGTAGTTAATACTGCTAGTAGTTAATACTGCTAGTTAGTTAATAATGCTTTCAGTTAATACTGCTAGTAGTTAATACTGCTTTCAGTTAATACTGCTAGTAGTTAATACTGCTAGTAGTTAATACTGCTAGTTAGTTAATACTGCTCGCAGTTACTACTGCTAGTAGTTAATACTGCTAGTTAGTTAATACTGCTCGCAGTTAATACTGCTATTAGTTAATACTGCTAGGTAGTTACTACTGCTCGCAGTTAATACTGCTAGTAGTTAATACTGCTATAGGTTAATACTGCTTATATTACGAATACTATAAATACTCTTTGCCCGCCTAAAAGCTTATAACGACTCTTTGCATACTATTCACTTGCGCTCTAAACCCTTTCTCTCTCAAAGTTCAAAGTTTTTCAGGCTAGAATCTTCCAGGTCAATGGCATCAATGGCGTTCATTGACGAGCACAATGAAATCGCAATGCTCCAAACGCCAAAACAAGCAGATGGCTTTCATCAGATAGTCGACTTTCTGAAGACTAGCCACATTGCCCCTGCTCTCACTATGTCTCCAACTATCTTTATAGAGCATCAGAGGCAATTCTGGGCACATGCCACCATTGTTAATGTGAATGGTGTGCGAATGATCAAGACCACAGTATGTGGCAATCCATTGACAGTTACTGAAGAGATAGTTCGCATCAGTCTACGTCTAGACGATGCCTCTGGTATAACTTCTATCCCTAATGATGAACTGTTTTCTACTCTGACAAGAATGGGGTATGGAGGCCCATTGGGTATTTTTAAGTTCTCAAAAGCTAAGTTTTCACCCCAATGGCGTTTTCTTGTTCATACCTTGATGCACTGCATTTCTAAAAAGACTACTGGATGGAGTGAGTTCAGCAGTACCATTGCTTATGCTTTGGTCTGTTTGGCCACTTCCAGAAGGTACAATTTTTCACAAATGATTTTCAATGATCTTGTCTCAAACATGGGAAACAAAAAGAGCTTTTATATGTATCCCAGGTTTGTTCAAGCAGTTATCAACCATGAATTGACGGATATTCCTCATTCTGATGG
The DNA here is from genome assembly GCA_954870635.1 of Arctium minus. Taxonomy (NCBI): domain Eukaryota; kingdom Viridiplantae; phylum Streptophyta; class Magnoliopsida; order Asterales; family Asteraceae; genus Arctium; species Arctium minus. The sequence continues at coordinate 67,070,595 of OX941090.1, read as the reverse complement.
AATTTATGTACCAAAACCCCCCAAAGGCAAGGTTTTCTCAAATATGAGAAGATCTGCTGGGGACTCTGAAGGAGTTGACACCCCATTGTTCTCTACAATGATGGTGGTGTCCCAACCCAATGAAGGTATGGCAGCAGGGTCAAGGCCCTCATTAGACCAACCCACTGCTAGCCAATCCCAACCTTCCATCTCTCAAATTTTCCCTCAGTCCTTTGCTGCTAAACCCACTCCCATAATATCCAAGACCTATGTCAAGAGAAAGGTACACAAGGCTCCTTCCCTTGTTGTACCTACTATTAACCAAGAGCCTCAAAGCCCTCTATTGGAGCATTCTCCAATAGAGAATATCCAAAGGGAATCCACTAGGGTGTCTCCCAACCCAAAGGAGGTGCTCTCTGAGGAGGAGGTAGAGCATATGGGTGATGAGGCTGCCACTACTCCTGCTAGCACAGAGGAGGACAGTGGTAACATCAATAAGACCTCCCCCATGGCAACTTTGAATGAGCAATCATTTGAAGGACCCTGGTGCCAAGAAACCACAGGGGTGGATAGTGCTTCTGCTAGGCAGAAGCCATCTACTAATAAAAGATCCAATGATCCTTCAATAGGGGGTAACACTCCTGGAGAAGGTGAGGACAGATATAACTATGATGAATTGATGGAGACCATGGGAAACATCAACCAGGATGTCATCAAGCAAGGAAAAGAAATAGAGGAGATGAAGCTGATTATTCTATCTCAACAAGTTCAGATCACCAAACTGAAGAAAATGGTGACAAGATTGTTACAGAAAAGGAGAAGGAAGCAGTTTGTGCTAAAGAGGAGGACAAGTGTTGAAGATGATTTCAACAAGGGGGAGAATTCAGAGGCTGAAGCAGAAAAAGAAAGTATTTCTGAGATGGGATTTGATGTTAAGGGGGAGAAAGCTGCAGAAACAGAAGCACAAGAAGTAGAAACAGATAATGTTCAAGCAGTAACAGGGCTATCTGTTGAAGAATTGGAAATAGCTGAAACCTTAGTAAAAGCAAAGAATGACACTCCTAAGGCTACTCAAAAGGCTAAGGGAGTGGTCATCAATGAGGGAGACCTTGAAAAGAAGACACAAGAAAGAAGTGAGGCAGGGTTGAAGGATACAAAGGGTAAAGCTAAGATGATTGAACCTGAACAACCTGCAAAGAAGAAAATTCAGATAGAACTGGATGAAGAAGTGGCAAAGCAGCTTCAGGCAAAAATGGAAAGGGAGGAACAACTTCAATCTGAGAAGGATAGAGAGCTTGCACTGAATATGGCCAGAAAACTAAATGAAGAGTATCAGAAGAGCATGAAAACAGCAGCTCAGGCCAAGCAAGTACAAGTAAAAAGAATGCCATTCAAAAAGCAGAAAATACAACCCTCCAAGACCTTTTTAGCCAATCAGGAAAGAAGAAAGATGATAAACTTCCTGAAAGGTGCAATTGGTGTTAAGGGGGAGATGTTTACTCATATGGCATACTCTCAGGTTGAAGAGCTATACAGGAAGGAAATGACAAAGCTCCAAGGGGATTCCTCTCAAAGGGAAGAAGCAGAAAGACGGATGAAAGAGAGACATGATCTCAACATCCAACAACCATTCCCTGAGAAAACCACACCTTCCAAAGAAGAAGCAGAAGAGAAGAAGGAAGAACCTGGAAATGTTGGTAGAGAAGCCAAGTCTGGAAAAAGAGTGAAAACAATTGCTCCAAAAAGGCAGTTGAAAAGGCCTAGGGTGGAAGAAACTGAAAACGAAGCAGAACCTTCAGTCACATCCCCAACAGAGCCAGTACAGAGTCCAGAGCAGGTCACTAAGCAAACTGATGAAAGTATGGATCCGTACATGACAATAGTGGAACCTTTGAAAGCTGTTCCAATCTCTATGCAAGCTCCAGATATCATCTTCTGGGATATTCTGAGAGACAATGGAAAGAATTTCTTCAGAATCAAGAGAGCTGATGGTTCATTTGAAGCTTATTCAACATGGGGGAAAGTCATCAGAAGTTGTTCAAGAGCTGATATGGAAGAACTATATAAAGTTGGGATGAAACTTTATGAACCTGTGTTGAAAGGTAATGAAGAGAATCTTCTCAAAGTGACATTGGAATACTTGTGCATGATGTTTGAGCCTGCAAGAGTGCACCATAGGATTAAAGATCATATGCATGAGTTCATATTCAAGAAGATTGACAAATGGATACTGTTTGAAAACTGTGGAGTATACATGATTACTATTGACAATTGTTATCATGAATACTACCTGGTGGACAAAATATATGAGCATAGCAAGGAGAAGTTAGAAGGGATGCTTAAAGCTACACTGGTTTGTACAAAGGATTCAGAAATGGCCAAGATTGTGGTGAGAAGAACAGTAAATGAAAGTTTGGGCCTAGATCCAAATTTGGGAAATTGAATCAGAGGTGTTGAAATCATCTTGAAGAAGATCTGAAGAACTTGACTTCTTTTCCTAAAAGTCAAGTTAGGGGGAGATTGTTGGGAACTGAAGAATTCATCAAGTGTGGTTAATGCTGCTGGTTCAATATTAATACTGCTAGAAGACATAAAGGTTAATACTGCTGAGTGTTACTACTGCTAGTGGTTAATGCTGCTAGTCAAAGTTAGTGCTGCTTGAACAAAGTTAGTACTGCTTAGCTAGTTAGTACTGCTTAGTAGTTAATGCTGCTAGAAGGAAGTTAATGCTGCTGAAGATTAATACTGCTTATATGATGAAGATTCATATGAAAGGATATACATGGAAGCTTAGAGATATACATAGAAGATATACTGAAGATATTTTATTCATTGTAATTATCTTTGTATTCAGTATATATATAGTATTGTTTAGAATAGGATGATAACTTTTAACTTTCAGTTTTCATTGCAGAGAGAAAATCAACCTCAAGGCATAGATCCTAATTCTAGAGAAGTAGAATTCGTATTGGTGAGCCTGTTCATCAATATTGAGGTTGAGTGAGTAATCTTGTAACTTCAAAGCATTAAATACAAGTTTACAGTTTGTTCTTCATATTTTCTGTATTGCTTTACTATTTGATTGAATGTCAAAGTGTTATTCCGCAAACTTCTTTGATATTGTTTCTGAGAATTAATTCTTGTTAAGAATTCGATCCTGACACATGAACGACTTGCGAATTCAACCATGAACGACATACACTTTAAGGAACCGAAGTAATGAACTCATTGATAAAGTGAAACACACCGAAAGGAAACACAAAGGAAACATAGAAAAATAGAAACAAACGAAATCTAACTTATTATTATAGAAGTTTGAAACTAGCTCAGAACTTAACGAGTAAAATGCAACAACCATTGAGTGTTGACTTGAGCATCCAGAGACAAGTCACTGGGGCATTAGGTCAAAGTCATTCGTCATTGAATGAGACTCGTATAAGTCTGTTGAGGGGTCAAACTTTCAGATTCAGCAAACCTAGCTTGGATACTAGACATTGAAAACCTTTTTCGTCCAAGGCTTTGGTACATAGGTATGCTATCTGATGTTTTGTATTAACAAAGTAGAGTTTGATTGTACCTCTATCCACATGCTCTTTTATGAAATGATAACGCACATCTATGTGTTTCGTCTTCGTGTGTTGGACGGGATTGCTTGATATTGCAATTGCACTCTTCGAGTCACAGTAAATAGGGATCTTGGAGTAGTGGAATCCATAGTCTTTCAGCTGAGTTTGTATCCAAATTACCTGTGAGCAGCAACCGACGGCTGCTACATACTCTGCCTCGGCGGTAGAGGTTTAAACGCAAGAACTGGACATGTACCATCGTGCTTTTCAGATCTAGCATATTTCCGGCACGGTCAGCGTCTAAATAAGCTGTCAGCTCAAAACCTGTCTCTTTTGGGTACCATAAGCCAAGATCAACAGTACATTTTAAGTAACGAAATATGCGCTTAACTGCTACTAAATGAGAATCTTTTGGTTTTGATTAAAATCTTGTACACAAGAAAGTCGAAAACATAATGTCTGACCTGCTAGCCGTCAAGTACTTCAGGGAACCAATCATGCCTCTATAGGTCTTAGCATCCACATCCTTTCTGTCAGGATCGGAGTGTAGCTTTATACTTGTGGGCATGGGCGTCTTCATGGGTGAATAATTTTCCATTGAAGAATATCCGAGATGTACTTAGATTGATTAATGAAAATTCCTGTGGCTAATTGTTTAACTTGAAGGCCCAGGAAAAAATTCATTTGACCCATCATACTAATTTGAAAATGTTTGGTCATGAGGGCTAAAATTTTTTGACAGTACTTGGGGTTTGTTGAGCCAAAGATTATATCGTCGACATAGATCTGTACAAGAATGATATCTCTCTTTTCATTTTTAATAAACAAGGTAGTATCGATCTTACCTTTGGAAAATCCCGCTTTAAATAAGAATGAAGAGAGTGCATCATACCAAGCTCGTGGTGCTTGCTTGGAACATACAAGGCCTTGTCAAGAATGTAGACGTGATGAGGTTTGTCTAAACTCACGAAGCCTTCGGGTTGTGATATATAAACTTATTCCTTGAGAACGCCATTTAGAAATGCGAATTTCACATCCATTTGAAATACAATAAAGTTATTGTGAGCGGTGTAGGCAAGGAACATTCGAATCGATTTAATTCGAGCAAACGGTGCGAACGTCTCATCATAATCGATTCCTTCCTACTGGTGATATCCTTTGACTACCAGACGCGCTTTGTTTCGGACTACGATTGCATCTTAGTCCTTTTTGTTCTTGAAGATCCATTTCGTCCCAATCACCGTCTTGTTCTTTGGCCTGTGTAGATCCCAATGCAGTGCAATCACAAGTAATATGAACAATGATGAACAGATAATAGGCCACAACAACTAGTCATATGATTGATATAACTTCAAAGGGTTAAGGTTTACAGAGAGAATTTCTGATAAGGTTATGTAAACCTAACGACTAGAAAACTGAATAATGAATTCTCTAACCTAACAAATGAAACAGAAATAACTTTAAATACGCAGGCTCGCAGGCCTAATGGGCTTGGGCCCATCTAATTAATAAGACTTTCAAGTAATTACAATATGCACCCTTATAAATACTTTATTCCACTTTCAACACAAAGGACTTTTAGTCCTAACAATCTCCCTCTAAAGTTGAATAAAGCATTTATATTCTTGAAAAACTTCAGGCCTTGATCTTCTTTCCCTCTTGAATCTCTGAAGAAATTTGATGTTGCTTGACTTCATGTCTTTCCACGCTCCCCCTTGAATAAAGCTCTTGGTCTTCATAGTTTCAACTTTGTAACCAGATTCAATGTACAGTAGCCTCGACTGAACGCACTATCAAGCAGCTTTCAGCTGTAAAAACTCAATCACATCGGATCAGCACACAAGAAAGATAATGTGAGAGTTACTTGACATTCCACGGTGCTTCTTCAGTTTAAAACAAATAAACTGTCTTTGAACCGCGAGTTGAATATGCTTTCAGCTTAAGAACTTGTTTCAATCAGCTCGTAGGAGGAATAATGAAGAAACTTGTAGCAAACACCACATGATACGGGAAAGAATCAGTACAAACTTTGAAAAACTTCACTGTCTTCAGACAAACAAATTTAGCATAGCATTAAACTCATATCTTCATCTCTTTGATCTTTAGACCGTCTTCAGAAAAACAAACATTCTTTCTTCAAAAACTTTGAAATTGAACTTTGAAAAATTCTCCCCCTTTTTGATGATTGTGAGCATCATGATCATCAAAACTTCTTCAATGTCAACGCATTCTTTGATCTCCCCTTTATGATAATATGATATTCTTCGTCCTTTGATCTGAGTATCCGTCAATTCATGAAATGTATATATCCGAATCTTTTCAAATGCAGACATAATGGACAATGTAACGCTGATTCAACAGATGAAACAGTTAGTATGCCTGTAAGTAGCACAGAGCCACTTTGTACAACGGATGTACATTGGAAAGGAGTTTTTGTGATGTTCACTCCCCCAGGGCTTCCATTCAATCATCGAAAAACCACAAAGGAATTTTCTATGAATGTTATGACAAGAAAACTTATTCCTTGTGTGCTCGTGCAAGTGTAGAAATGATTGAAGCTACTTAGCTTGATCGACACAAATTATGTAAACTGTTGAGACAGCAACAGATATTACACGGACTCAATGTGAATGAAAAAGGTGCGAAGGTGGGGCAATTTTCCTTCTTTTCAATATCTAAATCTTCCGAGTGAAGACTAGATAGCAGATATGCTGCGTCCCCAAAGAAAATGAAACATTTCTTTGTTAAGAAAGAAACGAGTAGTTGGTGGGGTAATAGCAAGAGTTGGCATGGGCTAGGTGCCTTTTTCAATGATGGTCACCAAAGAATGTGAACCAATCAGAATATGTGGCTGCCCGACTCAGAAAGTGGTTGGTGCAGAGTTTTCATATTCTTTTAACTCAGTTCTCACACCCTCTTTCTTTTTATCATTGAAGCTCACTTCTAACCAAACTCTCTTTTCCATTTTTCTGCTCCACACAATGAGAAAAACTCAACCCGATGAGTTATCTCCCCCACACTTTGATTTATGAGCCCTCACCCCTCAAATCACTCTAGGATAACTTCCGGGGTAGGAAACACTGGTTAACGTGAATCCATGGAAGTACTGTTTAAGTTCTCACACAAATCCAATGTAAGTCCTAAAAAAATAGTTACTCAACAGTTTAACTTGAACATTTAAGCACAGAATGTATGATAACACTGTCAAAATGTATGCTCATAAGATTTGAGCAATTGAAATTTGAAGATTTCTCAAAACAGATATATTGAATGAATGAAATGAAATCAAGAGCATTGTTTTGAGAATCTGACAGTGTATCAATCAGATCACATAAAATGGATAGGGTATCAAAGAATTGGATATTTTGTTTATATGAACAAATATAAACAATTTAGCAATGAAAGCACAAATTTAGAAATAATGATAGATGCTCAACAACATTGAATTTCAAGCGGGGGTATTACCATCGAAAAAATTGTTTCGCTGTGAGACATGGTAATAATAAATACTAATGAAGTACTGAACATGTGTGTGTGAATACGTTACAGTATAAGGATAAGATAATACGCAAGTATTGATCTTTAGAAACACATAGTCAGTTAAACATTAAAGCTCAAGAATTGAAAAACATTTAAATTCACACTTCTAGGTTCATGAAACCTTTTGAGAATCAGAAGTGGTTTGAACATTTCAGAAACTGTATTTCATACTTGAAAGTTGTTCTTCTTTCAAACAATCAGAGATCTAGGATTAGAAGATATTTACCTTTTAAGCTCCCCTTCAAATCATGATAGAGCGATATAGATCTATTAAGCTCCCCCTGGATATTTGCAAAATATCCAGGTCTAACCGTTGAAGAACGGGTCCTGATCTGTCATGTAATCAGAACCCAAACTTCGTTGAAGTCCGGGTTCTAAGCTGATTTACTTAGAAGCCATTGTTCTTCTACTCCCCCTTGACAGTAGGTGCCTGCAACACAGAATCAGTTTTCGGTTTTGGTACCCACTGGTATTTGGGTCCTCGAATGTTAGTTGCAGTTCTTGTAGGGGATATAGAATAAGAACCATACTAGAAATGATCACTTGTTTTGTGAATGTGATCATGTGTACGACAATAAGAACAGTGGTATTTCTTACCTGACAACTTGAGTAATTGATCTCTTGAGTAAATGTGATCAGTTTTACCTTTACTCGAATTGTTCTTCTTTGCATTAACCGCATGTACACACGATTCTCTTTCTTTCAGCTCATCTTTAACTGGTTTCTTCTTCCAGACCAGTTCCTCTTCTTTGTATCTCCTTCTTCTAGGATGTGTACCTAAACCATCTATATTTCTATCATAGAAAAGGTTAGTATTACGAATCTGATCAAAAGATTTAATTGACCTTTGTGTAGAGACAGATTTCTGATTTGAGCTTGATTCAGACTTTTCAAGCACTTTAATTGTTGAAGCGAAGTTGTCTCTTTCTTGAACAAGCAGGTCAATCTTCTTCGTGAACTCAGACTTCGTTTTCTGCTCTTTTAGTGCCTTCTCAGATAGTTCAGACAACTTGGCAGTAAGCCTTTTAATCTCAGTCTCAAAGATTCTTCGTTCTTCTTCAAATCCCTGCTCAACATCATTTCTTTGGTCAGATATTTTTTTGAAGACACCAACATTCTTTTGTTCAATGGCCTTCTTCTCTTTGGCAAACTTCTCTCTTTCAAGAATGATTACTTTCTGAAAATCAGAAACTTGCTGAGAAAGTTTTATGCATTTCAGCTCAACTTCTTTCTTCTCATCAGCACATTTTCTCGAGAATTCTGAGAACTTCTTTGCGAACGATTTCTCAAACTCGGATTTATCTTGAGCATGCTTTTGCTCCACATCAGATATTTGCTTTTGAAGCTCAGCATTTGTATCTTTCTGATGCTCAATCTGCTCCTCAGAACTTTCAACAGCTGCTGCTTGTTGGATTTGGACAATTCGAACTTCCAGATCAGAAATCTGTCTTTTTAGTTCAGAGTTCTCAGTTTCCAAAAACTTTACTCTTGAAGACATCTTTGTTCCTGTCATTATCTTTTCAAGATGTTCCCACAGCTGTTTTCCTGTAGCCTTTTTACTGTCTAAACTTACAGAAATCTCTTTTGAAATCTCCTCGGAAATTCCTTGCAAGATAAAAGCTTTAGATAATTTACCAACTTCAAATCTCTTTCTTTGCTCATCTGTGTAATCCTTAAATGGTATTGTGTACACTAAGTGTTCCGTTCTTCCATTTTCTCCCATATAATGACAAATATCTGTCGGAGTTTCCATTTTTCCTTCCCTCAGAGATAATCTGATATAATCACCTAAGTCATGTTTATCAATGAAGTCTAAGAACTGAATCCTCCATTTGTCATATTCTCCTCTGTAAAGAACCGGTGGCATCTCATCCATACTTATTGAAAGAGCTTCGCTTGAAGGCATTCCTTTTGATATACAGGGACTGAACTTTTCAAAGAGATGGTACGCTAAAGTGCAAGGACCAAAAGTGACAACTTGTGAAACTTGAAATATTAGGGTCACAAATGACACGCTTAATCCTTGAAGTACGGGGGCTAAAATCAATGCACTGCAAAAAAAATCGTGAGACAAAAAATTTGACCCTTTGAAGTTATATCAATCATATGACTAGTTGCTGTGGCCTATTATCTGTTCATCATTGTTCATATTACTTGTGATTGCTCTGATACCAATTGTAGATCCCAATGCAGTGCAATCACAAGTAATATGAACAATGATGAACAGATAATAGGCCACAACAACTAGTCATATGATTGATATAACTTCAAAGGGTTAAGGTTTACAGAGAGAATTTCTGATAAGGTTATGTAAACCTAACGACTAGAAAACTGAATAATGAATTCTCTAACCTAACAAATGAAACAGAAATAACTTTAAATACGCAGGCTCGCAGGCCTAATGGGCTTATGGACTTGGGCCCATCTAATTAATAAGACTTTCAAGTAATTACAATATGCACCCTTATAAATACTTTATTCCACTTTCAACACAAAGGACTTTTAGTCCTAACAGCCTGGGAACAAGTCGCCATACTTTGAGGATCTCAAATTGATTGAGTTCCTCTTGCATGGATATCACCTATCCTGGATCATTTAATGCTTCGGAGACGGTTGAGGATTCGATACAACTAAGGAACAAATAGAAGAGGCAATCATTTGCGGTAGCGAATCGAGTTTGAAAAAGTGCAGTGGGGTCGCCAAATATCTGATGAAGGGGATGATATTGTGTCCACTTGGTGATATGTGGGAGAGGTTGATATGTCTACTGGGAGGTATTGAAATCCACATAACCACCTGGGGGTAGATCCTGAACTGCTTCGGGTGACGACGACCTGTGAAGTGGAAGCTCCTGAGCTGGAGTCGTACGAGTAGCGGAGGATGACTCAGCAGGTGATGTATCGATAATTGTTTATGGGATTTTCGGAGATGGATCGTCTTGAAAACTTTCAGCAGGGGTCGGTACAGGAGCTGCTACTGTTGCCGGTGCTTCAGTAGTAGCTTGAGAGGTTGGAGGGGGATCATACGAGCTTCGTGATGCTGATTCAATAGCAGTAGAAGGGGCAAAATCAGTCAAGGTTGACTCACTTAATTCAGATGGACCAGTGACCAGTGTCACTTCCTGTGCTTGAGCTTCATTCCTGTTACACAGTATAGCATTAGGCTTGGGATTAAAATAGTCATCATAAAAATGCTCAAAAAATAAATCCAAATCTGAAAGATGGGCTTCTGACGTAGACGCTTGATCTGGATTTACTTGAGATTGTATAGATCATGGACATAGTTTTCCAAAAGCTAACATACATGTTAAAGCGGGTTCTGAACTAAGGTGTTCAAAAGCCATATGAACGATCTCGTCAAAAGTCACATTCAAACATTCAACGATGGTGTTTGTCCATTTGTTGTAGACTCTGTAAGCTTGGGCTTGGGATGAGTAGCCGATGAACACTCCTTCATCCGCATTGGCTCTGAACTTTCCGATATCGTCCTTGTCGTTCAATACGAAGCACGTGCACCCGAATGCATGGAAATACTTAATGTTTGGGATACGATTGTTGATGACCTCGTATGGCATCTTGTTGAACCGCTTGTTGATGATATAACGGTTTTGATTTTAACATACGGTTGCAACTGCCTCTGACCATAAGAAAAGTGAGATCTTGGACTATAATAGCATCATACGAGCGGCTTCTACGTAGTAGATTTCGGAGCTCTACTAACCCATTTTGCAGAGAAATACGAGCAGCTGAGAAGTTGTGGGTGATGCCCACTGAGGTTAAGTAACCATCGAGTACTTGATTCTTGAACTCTGTGTCGTTATCCGTCCTGATGGTCTTAACTGATTGATTGAGATTCACTTGAACGTTCTTCAGATGAGAGATGATCACTTCAGGAGTTTCATCCTTCGAATGAAGGAATTTAACCCACGTGTAGCGAGAAAAGTCATTGATCATTACTAGGACATACTTCTTGTGATTGATACTCTGAACGCGTATCAGTCTACACAAATCAATGTGGATGAGTTAAAGGGACCGTGAAGTACTTGGAGCGGCTTTAGGCTTGTGAGAAGATTTCTTCATCTTACCCATTTCGCAAGCGGCACACAGGTGATCCTTTTCGAACTTAAGATCTGGCATACCTTTCACGTGTCCGCCGAGCACCAACTTATTGATGTTCTTGAAGTTCAGGTGCGAGAGTCTCCGATGCCATAACCAATTTTGTTCGGTTGAAGCTTTGGACATCAAACAAACTTCCTTTTCTACTGTCAGAGACGAAAGGTCAATCGTGTAGAGATTGGTGTGACGCGTTCCGGCTAGCAATTCTTTCCCATCTTCAGTCCGGACGCTGCACCGTTTTGTTTTGAAGTTGACCTCTAGATTCTTGTCCCATAACTGACCGATGTTGAACAAGTTGTGACAAAGACCTTCGATGTAGGAAACTTTCTTGATGGTGAGGTTATCCTTGACAATATCTCCGTATCCTAAAATTGGAGAATAATGATCATTCCCAAAGCGTACATTCCCACAAAATTTCTCGGTGAAGTTCGTGAGAAGCTCCTTTCTTCCGGTCATGTGTTTGGAGCAGCTTGAATCTAAATACCACACATGATCGTTCTGCAAAACATATTAAGTCTTTTTAGGTACCCATTTGTAAATAGGTCCTTTGGGATTAGGGTTTACACCCATCTTGGATACCCGTTTGGACTTGGGTTTATTTCTGTGAGAGGGTGCATCAGACTTTGAACGATAATTAAATACATGGCAAGAACCAAACCAATCAGATGCAAATCTATGATCAACGAAATCATTCAATCCACAGTTGGAACAACAAACACAATAATGAGACAGTTGAAGTAATTGCTGAATGGAAAAAACTTTTAAAGAAAACAATCCATTACGTTCAACCAAACGTTTAAAATTAAAAAAAACATCATGACTATTATTGTTTTTCCTAGAATTCAAAACAAGATTAACTGATTTCGTCTTTGCCGTGCTTTCCTTACACTTCTTAGCTACCCACTCGTATTTGACTTATTTCCTTCGACCAAAAGTATATGAAATACCATTAAACTTGTTAAGTCTAAATAATTGTAACCAAGATTTAATATAGAAAGTCAAACATGTAAAGTCAACAAGGTCTGTATATGGTTAGTCAGTATTCTGTTTATCTTGTATGTGTCCATGTTCCATGTGGTATAAATAGGGTTATGGCTCTTGTAAGCTTGTAACTTTGAGAATACTTTGATCGCATATTCAATACATTGAGAGCTTTTCACGTTTATACTTTCTCTCTCTACTTTCTCTCTCTATGATTTGGTAGATTTTGGGTTTATCAATTGGTATCAGAGCTGATCCAAATCAGAGAGAGGATTGAGAGAAATGAATTTCGAATATGAATTTGTGTTTTAAATCAAAATCTTGATCGATTTTCTTTGAATTTCAAGAAAAACTCATTTTTCTGAATTTTATCAAATTTGATTTGATTTGTGGTCGATTTGATTGTAAAATGGAGTTTTTGGATTCTTTTTTGTTATAGATCATATTTGATTCACAGTGATTTGCAAGATTTATATGTTTTGATCTTCTATTTTGAAATTTTTTTATTTTCTGGAAACGACGTTTTTAACGAACTGTGGATTTCAAGAAATCTCAAATTTGGTGTTTTTGATCGAAATTTTTGTTTGGATTGAGTTACAAAAGTGTTTTCGACCATAATTGTGCAAAAAGTTTAATCAAATTCAATTCACAATTCGATTTTTTTTGATGATTTTCGAGTGTATGTGAACTTTGCGTGAGTTCTTCAACTTTACGTCACATTCATCTCAAGAGAACAACTCTTTGCGCCTCTCTCGTATAACACAAAGTTAATCTTTGCGCCATTCAAAGCTCACGCAAACTAAGGTTTACGTCTCTCAAAGCTCGCAAGAATATGACTTTGCGCCTTCAACGTCTCACGCAAACCAGAGTTTGCGCCTCTCAAGTCTAACGCAAAGTTCCTTTGCGCCTCACGTCCATCGCGCAAACCAGGGTTTGCGCCACCCCTTCAGATATCCAAAAAGAAACAAAGGCCAAGTCTGATTTGAAACAGAAATTTAACACTCTTTCAAATGAAAGAAACATTTTGACCAAACAGATAAAAGACTTAGAAGCTGCGAACGTTGAAATGTCAGAAAAGATAATAGCTGATGTGATTGATCAATCACCTGTTGAAATTTCAACAGAATCAGTCTGTTCTTTCAAAACAGCTTCTAGTTCTATTAATGAGAAAAATGTTTTGAAAAACAAAAGTGTCAAATCTCAAACTGTCAAATCAAGTCAGATTAGACCTTCCAACCTATTTTATGACAAGTCTGTTGATGGTTCAGCGCGCTTTTATGTTAAATATCTTGGAAAGAATTCAAGGAAATATCAGATTGTCTTGAGAGAAAAGGGTTCTTCAGGTGATGAGAAGAAGAAAGGCAAAGCATCTGCATCCACATCCAATGTCAAAAAGAGCAGTGCACGCACAGGTAAAACTTTTGGTAATTCTGATACATTTTATTCTACTAATCATCTTATCAGGATTGCTCAGAAGAAAATTTGCTGTTCTTATTGTGGAGCACATGATTTTGTAAGTAAAAATTTTAGTAATTACTGGTATGGTTCTTATTATATAACCTCCACACGAACTTCAACAAACATTTCTGGACCCAAATACCAGTGGGTACCAAAGAAGAAAATTGATTCTGTGTTGCAGGCACCACACGTAAAGGGGGAGTAAAAAAGATTATGGCTTTTGAACATAGCAGTTCAAAACCCGGACTTCAATGTCAAAATTATGGCTCTTGATTAAATCAGCTCAAGACCCGGACTTCAAAGTTGAAAGATTATGGTTTTTGAACACAATAGTTCAAAACCCGGACTTCAATCTCAAGACTATGGCTTCTAAGTATCTAAGCTTAGAACCCGTACTTCAAAGGTTTAACGCCCTCTACTCCCGTGATATCATAATAGATCGTATTCCAACACTCAAATGAGGACATCAACCTTCAAGGGGGAGTACACTCTTTCTGCAATAGAGAGATATGATGGACTACATTCCAGAAGGAATTGTGGATCTCTATCCTAGACTTTTCATTGATAGATTTTCCTGATATGACGGACCGCATTACAGAAGGAGTTGTGGATCTCTATCTTGTTTTAATTGATATATTTACTAATGCATAAATTATAGGGGGAGTACAGGTGATGGCTTCTGATCACATAACAGATCAGGACCCGTTTTTCAATGATCAAAAACGGATATTTTGCCAATATCCAGGGGAGCTCAAAAGATATAAATCATTTAATCATGATTTGAGGGGGAGATGAAAAGGTAAATATCTTCTGATCCTAGATCTCTGATTGTTTGAAAGAAGAACAACTTTCGAACATGAAAAACGTTTTCTTAAATGTTCAAACCACTTCTCTATTCTCAATCGATTTCATGAATTTAGAAGTGTGCTTTTAAATGTTTTTCAAATATTGAGCCTTAATGTTTAGCTGACCGTGTGATTCCAAAGATCAATACTTGTGTATTATCTTGTCCATATACTGTCAAGTATTCACACACACCGGTTCAGTATTTTATTTGAATTTGTTATTACCATGTCTCCAAACGAACCAATTTTTCGATGGTAATACCCCCGTTTGAAATTCAAAGTTGTTGAGCATCATTCATCTTTTCATATTTGGGCTTTCATTGACAAATTGTTTATATTCGTTCATATAAACAAATTTCCAATTCTTTGATACCCTAATCATTTGATCTGATCTTAATCATTGTCAGATTCTCAAAACATTTCTATTCTTTTTTGATTATTCATTCATATAAAGTTTTGAGAAATCTTAAAGGTTTAAAATTTCTCAAATTTGATTTCTGATTTTTGATGAGCATACATACAATGACATATGATTTCTTGTGCTTTTCATATCAAGAAAATCATTGACTAGCATGTACTTTTAGGAACATGGGATTCAGTGTGAGTGCTTAATAGATCTTCCATGGATTCACGATAACCAGTGTTTCCTACCCTGGAAGAAATCCTTTGAGTGATTGAGGGGAGAAGGGTATAAAAGAATTGAGTGTGGGAGTGAGTTGAGGTAAAATGGAAATGAGAGATTGGTTAGATGAGAGCTTATATGTTTAAAAGAAAGAGGGTGTGAGAACAGAGTTAAAAGAATATCAGAACTCTGTACCAAACATCTTTCTGAGCCGGGCAACCACATTACTGATTGGTTCACATTTCTTTGGTGACCATCATTGAAATAGGCAAATAGCCCATGCCATCTCTTGCATTAACACCCACCAACTACTCATTCTTTTCTTAAAAAGAGAATGTTTAACATTTTCTGGGGAAGCAACACATAATCTATTCATTCTTCTCTTGGAAGATACTGATATTCAAAAAGAAGGAAAGTTGCCCCACCTTCAACCCTTTCTCATGCACATTGAGTCCATGTACAATCATTGTTGTTTCAGTGATTTACATACTTTGAGCCTTATGAGACACAATCATTGTGCTAATTCTTTCATTCACAAGCACGAGCACACAGAAAATTTGTTTTTCTGTCAGAACATTCGTACATAAACCTTGTGTTTTTCAATGATTGAATGGAAGTCCTGGGGAGTCATCATCAAACCTGCTCCTTACATTGTACATTCGTTGTACACAGTAACTTTGTGTTACTGATAGGCACTTCTAACTGTTTCATTGTGTTGATTCAGGATTACCACGTTCATTATGTCTGAATTTGAAAAGATTCGGATGTATACAGTTCTTGATTCAGATGTTCAGATCAAAGGGCGGAGACAGTCAAATTTTCAGATAATGGGGAGATTGATATGTCCGTACAAAAGGGGTTAACAAAGACTGTGTTGAAATTAAAGACGTATTGATGATCTTGATGTTCATAATCATCAAAAAGGGGGAAAATTTACAAATATTCAATTTCAAAGCCGTCAAGAAGATATGTCAAGAAGATATCAGAGTGAAGAAAGACTTGTGAAAGAAATTCTTTGGCTGATTCAAAATGCCTTCAAGAAGATTATTTGAAAAAGACTTGTGAAGAAGTTCTGAGAGCTCAAATGTAATTCAAGTTGCTTCCGCTGTTTCAAAGACAAAAGATTCTGATGAAAGATTCTTCATAGTTAAATCAAGTTTTAAGAAAGTTTGTTTTTCCAAAGATGATCCAGAGTTCACAAGAGATGAAGATACAAAATCAGAGATTCCCTCAAAGCTATTTCATTGTTAATGTTTCAAAGATTTCAAGTTTCGTGCTTATGACTTGTTGACTTTCAAAGCTTCAAAGTGAAAAAGACTTTTCAAGGTTCTTCAAAGGCTGAAAGAGTTTCAATGTTCAAAGTTGTCAGAAACATAAGTTGAAGAATCATGTGCTGAAGACTAGTGTCAATTTTTTATTAAATCTTGATACAAAGGGGGAGATTGTTAAGTCTAAATATTGTATCCAAGATTTAATATAGAAAGTCAAACATGTAAAGTCAACAAGGTCTATATATGGTTAGTCAGTATTCTGTTTATCTTGTTTGTGTCCATGTTCCCTGTGGTATAAATAGGGTTATGGCTCTTGTAAGCTTGTAACTTTGAGAACACTTTGATCGCATATTCAATACATTGAGAGCTTTTCACGTTTATACTTTATCTCTCTACTTTCTCTCTCTATGATTTGGTAGATTTTGGGATTATGAAAACTCATAGTCAGAAAAATTGAATTTTGATGATTGTCTCTTGTTAGAGCGATCGGTCTTTTTCTTCTTTTGTGAACGTTCTTTGGATTTAGAATTAGAAGAATTGTTCACAGAAGTGTTTTGAGGGGCAGATGTGGAACATTCACCCTTGTAAAATTGTACCGGTGGCTCACAAGTTGAATTCAAAAAATCAACGTAACTTGGAAATAAAGGATTGAAATCAAATTAGTCTAGTTGACTATCTAGACACACCACAGAATTCAAAAAGGCTGAGAATTCCATTTCCTCATCAGAAGGAGCCTTATCACTTGAAGGATTCAGGAGACTGGAAGAATTTGTTCCTTGAAGCGGATCATTAGCGGAAGCATTTTGAATATCAGAATGATGATCCATTTCGAAAAATTGAGGATCTTTTCCTTTGTTTCCAGAATTTGGTGACGAGTCACCCAAAAAGGCTTTACAGGAAGAGGTGACTGAGGGTAGATAGGAATTTTCCGACAGATTGATTTTCTCTACTCGGGGAATTTCAGGCTTAGCTTGAAACTCAGCTTTGTGAAGTTGCTCTTTCATCAGATTTGCTGCCAAGGCAGACAGTTGTCAATTAAGCTTATTTATCTCTGTCTGAAGATATTACTTTTCCTCCCTCGATCCAGTTTCCCTTTTATCGAAACTGAGGCACTCAATTTTGGATAATAACTCTTGTTTTTCCTTTTGAGTCTTTCCTGTGCAAATGGTTGTTCTAGCTGAATACTTTTCTTTTCTAAAATCAGAAGTGGAACATAGATTTTGAGGTCCATTGGTTCCTCCTCAGTTTCAATGGTTATGGAATCAAGTTCAGGCTGAGAATAGCTTCGAAAATAGTCATTTGACAGAAAACATGTTTTTTTGGTGTTGTATGACGCATTGAATGAGTCAGAAACAAAAGGAAGTTGCATCGTGGGAGTATTCTTCCTTCTCAATGTTTCCAGTTCCGGATCCTCATCAACAAGTGGTTTGGTCCATTTGAGTATGACGGATATGAGAGACACACATCCTCCATTCCGGCTGAAGGTTGTTCATGAACTTGATGTTGTTCTCGGTGTTGGTCTTCATGATGTGGATTTTATGCAGATAGTTCAGAAGTTGGTTGAACCTTTCATATGTTTCTATGAGTGTCTCGCCCTTTCTTGCTTTGAAGCTGTTGGATCCCAGATTTAATCTTATAACAATAATGATATAAACAACAAGAGTATTAACAGCGGAAGCAATATAGTTTAATATCAAAAGCAGATTCAAATATCACAATTCATATATATAAAGCAAGTAGAAAGAACAAGATCTTCGTAAGATATATATTCAGTTGATTCTTCTTATATAAGATATCAAAAAGCACACTTTTGTCAAAGGAGTGATGGTCCTATTTATAGGACCATAAAGTAAACAGTGTACTATTCTGACAAATAGAATCATGCTTGAACAGTGTCTTACCTAATAGGTAAGCTCAAGACATGCTTGAACAGTAACCTACTCTATAAAGTAAATCTTCTCACTAAGTGATTGGTTATCTGTTCTAATACTTTAGGAAAGTCTTCAGCGCCATCTTCAGAGAGAATGTCTTCAGAGCCCTGACGTTGTATCAGCGCCTCTGATGAAGCCATCTCTGATATATTCTACTGAAAGTTGCAATCTCTAATAAGTACTTCAGAGGCAGGTTTGTCCTCTGAAGTCTTCGTCCTCTGAAGTCTATCTTTGGAAGTCCTCTGAAATAGGCCTTGAGTATTTTCAACACTTTAACAAACAGAAGATTTGTAGCTAACAATCTCCCCTATGTGTTGAAAATAAAAGATACAAAAATAGCAGAGAACAGAACTTAAACTAGAAAGCATAGAGGAGAAAATCATCCTCTTAAATATTACGTCTTAAATATTTGGAAGTTTAATACAGATATAGTAATATTAAAAAATAAAGAAACAAATTAAAATTTGTCACTTGAACATATTCCATGGAACTTCATGATTAGAGCTCTGAAGTTAATCATCGACCCAATCTCCAAGTCAAGTTTCGCCAGTAGAGCTGCTCTTTTCCTTTCTTCCTTCACATGGATCATTTTCTGTATTCCTCTTAAAGTGTCATCAGAGTACTTCGATACTTCTGAGGAAAGAAAGATCTTCTTCACTTGATTGAATCTGTACACGAAACCCAGAGGTTCTGCTATAATTGATCCAGTCTTCTGTTCCTCAAGTTTATCGAACGACTCCACAGGTTTAGTTACCTCCATCTTCTCTTCTACCAGGTTCAGAGCAATTTGGAAGTCACGTTTTGCTCTGTGTTTGACATAGGCTTCCATTGCCCGTCTGACTTCAACCATGCCCATTCTGATTTCTCTTCTTCCTTGATCATACCTGGCAGAGCAATAGGCATATAAATGTGGTAAATCATATGGATTTAGATTTACGAGATCATTATCATTGAACTCGTAAATCTTCTGATCAGATCGAGTTACCACATAGTTCCTATAGACTAACTTGTTGTAAGCAAAAGTCTTCTCAGAGATTTTGTTGATTTTGATGATTGGATCATCTGAGAGGACTTATGCTCTTGGTCTAGTTTTATCTCTGACGAATCTTCTCTCATAGTCTGGCATGTCCTCTTTGATGCTTGGATTCAGAGGGATGACTAGAGTTTCTGACAAATTGAACTCACAGTAGATGTATCTGAAATGGTCTTCAATAGAGGCTTCGGGATTTGATGCAAGGAATGTTGGAGGTTGAGAGAATACTTTTGCTGGTAGACCGATGCTTGCCTTCTGAACAGGATTCTCAAAAGGAGTCGGTTCATTAGCAACCATGGTCTCTGGTTCCGTTGTTTGTGGAGGATCTTCTTGTGTAGGTTCAAAGATATACCCATCGATCTCAGGTGAGTCTCTCAATTATGTTGCTGTTGAAGTATGATGAGGTTGAGCATTTTTGAAAACGTATTCGTCGACATCAATTACTTCGATTTGATCTCCAACAGCTTCTTCCGCTCTGTCATAATTTGAGTTATGTTCTTTCTCAGACTCTGAGTCGAAGGCATCTCTCATCACCATTAGTGGTCTTTTGGGTGATGAGAATGCATCTTCAGAGGATGTAGAGAAGTCTATAAGTTTTTCGTCTTCTTCCCCTTCTAGAGCTCCAATTCTCTTTGGAGTTGCATTGCTTATTGGAGTGATTGGAACAGCTGATGTTGATGATGCTAAGAGTGTTACCGATGTTGTGAAGGTTTGCAGAGTTTGGTTTTCATCAGCAGAGGTGGTGTTCCTCTCTGGTTCTTTCTCTTGAACTCCTTTGGTTGGTGGAGCAGAGGTATGTGCTGATTTTTCTTTGATCTCCCCCTTTGGTGATTCAGAGGCCTCATCATCATCTGAGTCCTCAGAATAATCAAATCTAGATTTATTTACTACTTCGCCACAAGTTCCACCAAAAAACTTGCGTTTGTATTCGGGATAGTCTGGTTCAGCGATTCCTTTTCCTTTGGGGTCAAGAACAACCTTCTAAATGGATTCAATTGCTTCTGAAGCCGTAGTTCGGATTTCAGCAACTTGGTCCTCTGATTTATAGTGATGAAGTTCCAGAGTATCTTTGACCTGCTTCTGAGCAAAATTAGAGATCTTCGAAGAACAGGTTAGCATTCTGCTCATGATTGCAGACTTGAATGAGGCCAGATCACTTTTGGTGCTGAGGTCTTCAGCAGTCCGGGGTGGCGGCTGTTGTGTCGCTGATGGTGTGCTGACTGATGGAACAGAGGCTTGAATTGTTGTTTTCATGAGGTCAGAGATAGAGGCCATGTTTCTGTTGAGAGTGAAGATGATCTGGTGGATACTACCTCGTCTTTTATTTCTTGTAGAGCCTTCTGAACATTAGTGGTTGTAGATGCTTGATTGTGAAGAGCAGCAATCTGAGCTTTAAGAGCGTCTACTTCCAGGGATGTTTCAGCCTTCTGTTTGAAGAGTTCTTGTTCCAACTCTTGGATTCTGTTAGAGGAGTCCAAAAGTTGGGTCTTCATAGTGGAAACCTCTGCTCTGAGGTTGGTGTTTTCAAAGCAAAGAGCAGAGGTCTCTGAACCGTCAATTCGCTGAAAGTAATGCTCTATCATGGAGCGTCTGACTTCCTCACAGAATATCTGGAACTCAGATTTTGTGAAAAGTTCAGAGAGGGGTACATTGGTTACAACACATGTAGCCAGTTTATCCTCGAGTTCAGAGGAGGCTTCATTCAGAGTTGTTTTGATGTTGTCTGTGGAAGGACTTCCACTCAATCCTTGATGTTTCGGAGAATCATCTATGAGTGTTCTGTTCTCAACCAAGTCCTTCTCCTCAGATTCAGAGGACTGGAAGTGAATGTGGGAGTTCAACTTGCGATCCAGGCAAGTTAATCCTTGTACTTGTAGGTCAAGCCAATGTCCCTGAGTTGGACAGCTTCTTCAGGATATCCTGAAGGGTGAGAGATGAGCCACAGAGGCATCATCATGTGTAGGAATTGCTGATGTACTCTAACGCAACTGAGTACTGATTATATTGGCTAAGTCTTGTGAAGAGGACTTATCCAGAAATTGAGTTTCCTTAGTTATGTGAACTTCAGAGGTGGAAAAAGGTACCTCTAAAGCGGCTAGCTGGTTTGGGTTCGAGGTGTAAACCTCTGATTCAATAACCATTACCTCTGGATCAGGTAGGTTAGATTGTGTGGTTGCACTGGGAGATGGGGTTGGTGTCCTAAATTATATGTACCTTGGGGCATCTTTTTGGGTGGAAGGGGAAGAACTCTCAGGTTTATCTAAGTCATTAAAAGACTTGCTCTCTTATCTCTGAGAATCTTCAGAGCTAGTCTCTGAATATTCATCCGTACTTTTCTCAGAGCTAGTAGAGTTATCCTCTTCACTAGCATATGAGGGTTCTCTCATAACTCCCTCATTGACATCCCCTTGAAGTGCTCTGTCATCTCTCTGAACTTCTATTTCTCTAGCAAGAGTACCCTCTGGTTCACTCTTGTGAGAGCTCTGAACTTCAGGGCCCTCAGATCCCTCTGAAGCCGAATTGCTCTTACTCTCCATGTGAGGTTCAGGACCTAAGTGTCTTGGGGTTCCCAGAACTGGCTCTAGTCCTTGGGCAACACTGAGATAAGAAGCTAAGGCTAAAGATTGAGGATTTACCTGATTCAGCATGTGGTGAGGGATCCGCCTTGCTTCTGGATAGCCTTCAGAGAGAATCGTCGGTTTAAAGTTATTCATGATGTAGAAAGGCGTTTTGGGTTGTTCAGTGGCGGTCAAAATATGAAGCTTCTCGATTGCCGTATGGATGATCAGAGACAAAAATCTAGGGAATGTTATTGAAGGAACCTTGGATGATTGGGTCGTTTGTTCAGGGTCCTTTGTCATGCATTTGTTCTTCTTCTCAATGGATGTCAAATCAAATCAAAAATTATACCGGCCATGTCCAAGTTGCGATTGAAGAATAGGGCATACATGATTGACAGAATTTCTGGTGTTGCTTGATCCATGCTCCCCAGTTTGCAGGTGATAGTGCGGTTTAGTACAGAGAACATGAAGTTCCAGATTGGTGGTAGATGTTGTCGTCGGAAGTTGCTCAATCTGGTGATTTCAGTGTTGTAACCTAACATTCGGAGGAACTGGAGCAGGGTGTCAGAAGTCGGGCGTTTTTCAAAACACGTGATTTGAAGTTCCTCAGTTGTTAGGAGTGTGAGAACTTCTCGTAGAATAGTAGGAGTGATGAGTATACGACATTTTACAACTTGAGATATGTCGAACTCGCCGATTATTCCGTTATGTGCATCGATGTAGTGACTGGAAGAATACCATTCTTGAACAAACGAGAGAGGACATTCATTGGTAAATGCAGTTAGGGCTTGAGTCAGTTCACAGTTGGAGAAGAACTCGCAAATGATTCTGTATTGTTCCTCAAACTTGGGAGAATCAAGCTGAATCATGTGATTGTTGCCTTTGATTGGAAAACGATACATTCGTGAATATTCGCCAGATTTGGGAAAAAGCTTGCACCATTCAACGGAAGACACCATTTTGGAGTTGAAGTGAAGAAGATGAAGTTCAAATTCCTTTTGGAGAGAGAGAGAGAGAAAGTGCTCGAGAGTAATTTAAAAAGAATATCCGGATGTGAAATTGTTTTTATATCCAAATTTAGAAAAAGATACACTCTAGTGCATAATGTGGAACGGCAGTGATTTGACCCTCTTTGAAAAAACCGTTTGACCTTTCAATTATCCCTTTTGTGACACGTGGCTTTCGAAAACTGTTACACTTACGTGTGTAGGTGCCAAGAAAATAGGAATGGGGCGACATTTTTCAATATTAAATTGAATAATTACTTTTTGCTGACTAGACAAACCTTTCGCCTTGAGAAGTAATTTAAGATATCACTTGTAAAAAAAAGGTTCAGATAATCTGAAATTTTAATTTCAAATGATATCAAATATTGCTAAATAATTAAAAAGTTCTTGTTGAAGGAATGACTGGTCTGAAAGTTGTTGACTCCCCCTTGACAGAGGATTAGAGAGAAAAAAATGAGAATCCTCATATTAAGTATCAGAGACAATATCAGAGGCTCTGATACAAATATCAAAGACAAGATCAGAGGCTCTGATATGAGTACCAGAGAAGCTCATTTTCTCCCCCTTGAAAGATGAAAGGTTCTTTGTCTCCCTCTTGACCAAAGAATAATGTCTTTTTATCTTCTACCCCTTGACAGATGCTTAGAGATACAAAAGAATGATTTTTACCATTTGTGAAAAGTCTAGAGACTCTGAAATTAGTTTCAGAAGCTCTGGTTGAACATGCTACGCATGTCAGAGGCTCTGATGAATGGATCAGAGACTCTGATGTTTTCCTGTGTTAGGCAGAAATGTTCAACATACCCAAATTGCTAATTAAGAAATTGAACCTTCGTTCATCTAAAGCTTTTGTGAAAATATCAGCAAGTTGAAGTTTAGTTGGTACAAAATACATCTTTATTGTTCCCTTTTCAACATGATCTTTCAGAAAGGGGTACCTTACATCAATGTGCTTTGTTTTGGAGTGTTGTACTTGTCAGGATCTGATTCTTAACAAGAATAATGAAACTCAAAAACAATATTAAAGAAGTTGCGGAAAAACACTTTAATATTCAAACTATCAATTTAACAGTAAAATAGAAATCACAACTTGTAAACTTTATTGAATGATTAAAGTTACAAGCTTTCAAACAAAACCTCAATCTTGATGAACAGGCTCACCAAGACGAATTCTACTTCTCTAGAATTAGGATTGTAAACCTTGAGGTTAATTCTCTCTAAAACAAAAACTTCGAATGAATTACTCATCTATCAAACTATTCGATACTATATATACAAAGATTGAATACAAGATAATTACAAAACATAAAAGATCTTCAGTATATTCTTTCATAATTATCTTCAACCTTCCATGATTATCTTCAGCCTTGATCTGCACGTATCTTGATTATCATATAAGCAGTATTAATTCATAACAGCATTAATACTCTAAGTAGTACTAATCTTCACCAGCAACATTAATCATTTGAGCAGTATTAATATACAGCAGTACTAACTATTCAAGTAGCAGCACTAACTCTTTAAGCGGTATTAATTCTACTAGCAGTAGTAATCTTGAAAACCTAGCAGTAGTAATCACTTAGACAAATCTTCAGTTCCCAACAATCTCCCCCTAACTTGACTTTTAGAGAAGAGAAGTCAAATTCATCAGATGCTCCCAAAACTCTATTGCTCATACACCTATATCAGGATTCAGCCCCAAACTTTGATTAATAATTCTCTGAATCAATTATCTTGCTATTTCAGAATCTGGTGCACAACCAATCTTCTTCTTCAACATAGCATGCAGCTTTAACCTGCTATGGTTGTAGATTCTATCCACTAGGAAGTATTCAAAATGACTTGTATCCATAGCCAGTGCACATACTCCATTTCTTTCATACAGATTCCAGTTGTTGATGGTTTTGAAAACATTTCTGATAACATGCTGAACCTCCTCTGGCTTGAATAACATACACAAATATTCCATCACAAGTTTTATAACTGGTATCCCTGGAACTTTCAGCTTGTCAGCATATAGATTCATCCCCACTTCCAACATTTCCTCTAAGTCGGATCTGGAGCATACTCTTACTATCTTGGCCCAAGTAGGATACACTTCAAACTTTTCATCTTTCCTTTTCAGCCTGATATACTCCTTTCCATCTACTTCCATGATATCCCAGAGAATAATCTGAGGAGGCTTGACACCAACTGGTTCAGCAGTTATAGGTTCAGGCACTTTCTCCATTACCACCATGTATATATTCACATCATAAGTACTGGAAGATTCTTCCTGAGTTTGAGCTTTCTTTTCTTCAGTCTTAGGTGCCCCTTCTTCTTCAACTAACTTTTGTTCAACTTCTTCCTCAGCCACTCTAGGTTTCTTAACAAGTTTTCTTCTTGCCATCATTTTAGTTCTTTTCAAAGTCTTCAAACTTTCACCTAGAGTTGCTTCCTTCTTAGGAGTTTCTTGGTCATCAGAAAAAGGTTTTTCTATAAGAAGGTCATGCCTCTCTTTCTTCCTCTTTTCCATTTCCACTCTTGCTTGGTCATTCCCTTGTAGTTTAGTCATTTCTGCATCCTACAAACCTTTTATCTGATCAAATGACATCTTTGTGAACATCTCCTTTTTGACTCCCACAGCACCTTTGAGGAAAGTGATCATATTCTTTCTCTCTTGAGTGCTAAGGTAGGTCTTTGAAGGTTGCCTATTCATTGTAGCCATTTTGATCATCACAGGCTTCTTTAGAGTTGCAGCTTTCTTCTGTGCTATCTCTGTTGCCAGACTCTTTTGATAAACTTCATTTAGCTCTGCAGCTAGAGCCTTTGTCATCTCTCTATCTTTCTCCACTTGAACTGATTCTGCTTGCTCAAGTTCTTCTTGAATCTTCTTAGCCAAAGCTTCATCTGACTCAATCAACTTTTGCTTTTTAAGTGGTTGCTCAGATTCCACTATCTTGGCTTTGACATTATCCTTGCTTGCTACCTTCTCTACACTTGCTTTCTTGATAACCTCATCCTTTTCTTTGATGACAACTCCTTTGGCCTTTGAAGAGACCTTGGGAGTATCATGTTTAGCTTTGATTAGAGCCTCAGCTATCTCAAATTCTTCCAGATTTCTGCTAATAAGGTCAGATAATACCTCTTTAACAATTTATGCTGCTTCATTTGTTTCAGCAGCATTAACTGTTTCTGCTGCTGTTTCTGTTGCAGTTTCTGCTGCTTTCTCTGTTACTACTGCTTCTTCCTCAGTCTTGTCCTCAACAACTACTTCATCTAAAGGATCTATCTTAGTGGCTCCCTCATGCAAGTCCTTCCTATCCTTGGTCTCTAGCAAGTCTGATTTAGGAGGGATGTAGTTGTTGTTGTATGGTGGTGGTGTGGTATTGTACCCAATTCCTGGTTTAAGCTTATCATGGATTTGGACCTTTATAATTGAATCCATGGCTTTAGAAGCATATGAATACTTTTCCACATATAGCTTAACCTTATCTATTTCTCCTCTCAACTTTTCATTCTCCTCTCTAGACTTTGTCAGTTGGATTTCTAGATCATTTTTCTCCCACTTCCAGTAATTTGTATCATATGTGTGTTGAAGTTCATTGGCTTGTAAACCTTTAATTTGTTCCTCAAACCTCTCAACAATTTTCACATAGTCTTTTCTATCCTTTTCTAACCTCTTAAGGTCATCACTCATACTTTGGTTGTGATACCTGTACCTTTTAACAGTGTCTATGCAAGTTTGAGTACAGAGATTAGAAAGAACCTCAGTTGGGAGATCAGATACCTCTGCCATGATAGCTTGATTTTGAATTGCCTCTTCTGCTTGATCACTCCAGTCAAACCCCATTCCTTGTTGAGAAACAAGAGCTTGAGAAGAGTTTCTGTTCTGGTTGAAGCTTCCAGTCTGAGCTTGTTGGTGGTTTTTTTGAGATATTCCACTTCTGCAATCCCTGGCAAAGTGTCCCTTCATGTGACACTTATAGCACTCCACCTTTGACTTATCAAAGCCTGCTCCATCTTCTCTTCTTTGGGAGAAGTTGTTCCTCCTAGTCCTTTTGATGAACTTCTTCACCCTCATGGAAAGCATGGCCATCTGCCATTTAATATCCATGTCTTCAAGATCATCAGGATGAAGCTATTCCAAGTCATCATTAATTAAAGAGGGGTTACTATGGCTGGAAAGAAAGGCTTCAAACACAGATTCATTGCCTTTTTCTTGATTTACTCCACTTGCAGCATTAACTGATTCAGGGTTAGCAGTAGAATCAGTTGATGCTGATAGGAGTGCAGCATTATGAACATATCCAGTAGGCTTCTTCCTTGCTTCCACCTCAGATTAAAACACTCTCAGATCATTATACACAACATCTAGTTCCTTTTCTTCCAACATATCATTCTTCTGAAAGAGACAATGTACATGGTCCATTCATCTCCAAGAGATCTAAGAAACTTTCGGTTGACATCATCTTGTTCCATATGAACTCCAACAGTATCAAAAGTTTGAGTCATAGACTCGTTATTTGAAGATGTAAATTTCTCATATTGCTGCTTGAGAATATCCCTTTGATTCCTCTTAGTGCTCTTGGTTCCAGCAAATCTATTCTCTAAAGCATTCCATAGAATCTGAGCATCAGTGCACTGGTAAAACTGATGTTGATATTCATTAGGGATGGCCAAAAGCATAGTGCTTAAGGCTTTCATCTCCAATTGTCTCACTTTCTTCTCAGCATCAGTTTTTGGAGGTGGTCTTCTTCCATCTTGTCCAATTTTACCTTCAGCAGAGGGACCATTCTCAATAATGTCCCACATAGAAAAGTTTGTAAGAAGGATGTACTGCTTGATCCTAATTTTCCACATGTCAAACTCATTGGGTTTGAGCATGGGAACCTTTGAAACAAGAGTACTGGTTGATTCAACTGTGTTGTCCATGATGAATGAAGGTTTCTGAGAATACTAGGCTCTGATACCACTTGTCAGGATCTGATTCTTAACAAGAATAATGAAACTCAGAAACAATATTAAAGAAGTTGCGGAAAAACACTTTAATATTCAAACTATCAATGTAACAGTAAAATACAAATCACAACTTGTAAACTTTATTGAATGATTAAAGTTACAAGCTTTCAAACAAAACTTCAATCTTGATGAACAGGCTCACCAAGACGAATTCTACTTCTCTAGAATTAGGATTGTAAACCTTGAGGTTAATTCTCTCTAAAACAAAAAACTTCGAATGAATTACTCATCTATCAAACTATTCTATACTATATATACAAAGATTGAATACAAGATAATTACAAAACATAAAAGATCTTCAGTATATTCTTTCATAATTATCTTCAACCTTCCATGATTATATTCAGCCTTGATCTGCGCGTATCTTGATTATCATATAAGCAGTATTAATTCATAACAGCAGTAATACTCTAAGCAGTACTAATCTTCACCAGCAGCATTAATCCTTTGAGCAGTATTAATCTCCAGCAGTACTAACTATTCAAGTAGCAGCACTAACTTTTTAAGTAGTAGTAATCTTGAAAACCTAGCAGTAGTAATCTGTTAGATCCCAGATTTAATCTCACAACAATGATATAAACAATAAGAGTAATAACAGCGGAAGTAGTTTAATATCAAAGGAGATTCAAATATCACAGTTCATAAAGCAAATTATAGATAAACAAGATATTTTTCAATAAGATATTCAACTTATCTTATCAGTTTATAAGACTTCTTAAGCACACTTTGAACATGAAGGTGATGGTCTTTTTTATAGAACCATAAAGTAAATAGTGTACTTATCTGACAAATAGAAGCATGCTTGAACAGTGTCTTACCTAAGAGGTAAGATCAAGACATGCTTGAACAGTGACCTACTCTAGAAAGTAAATCTTATCACAAGGTGACGTGTCATCTGTTCTTCTTTGTCAAGAGATTCAGAGTGATCATCTTCAGAGCTCTGAACTAGGATCTCTGATGAGGAGCTCTCTGATGTCTTTCCGTGAGACTGTCTCTGAATTGACTTCAGAGACAGACAACTTTCTCTAGGCTGACTCTGAACTGTCTTCAGAGACAGACTTGCTTTCTTCAGAGTGGCTCTGAATTGACTTCAGAGACAGACTTGCTGTGATCCCTTGAAAGTCTTTAAATGAAGACTTAGTTATTTTCAATACTTTCATTAGTTCAGATTTGGGGCTAACAATCTCCCCCTAAGTACTGAAAATAAATAAGGAACACATAGAACATTTAAACTAGAAAGTGAAGAGGATAAAGTTATCCTCTGTAAATATTACTTCTCATAAGATTTTGGAATTACAAAAAGAGAATAATATTCATCAAGTAATCAGAACCTATCACTAGAACTTATCCTATGAAACTTCATGATGATCTCTTTGAAGTTAATCATTGAGCCAATTTCCAAGTCTAGTTTCGCCAGTAGGTCTGCTCTGTGTCGTTCTTGCTTTACATGAATCATCTTCTGTATTCCTTTCAGGGTTTCATCAGCATACTTTTCTACTTGCGAAGCTAGAAAGATTTTCTTCTCTTGGTTCACTCTGTAGATGAAACCCAGAGGTTCTTCAATGATTGATCCAGTCTTCTATTTGTCCAGGTTTTCGATGGTTTCCACTCGTTCAGTCACTCCTAGCTTTTCTTCACCCAGGTTTAGAGCAATCTGAAAGTCACGTTTGGCTCTGTGTTTGATGTAAGCTTCCATTGCCCTTCTTACTTCAACCATGCTCATTCTGATCTCCCTTCTTCCTGAATCGTACCTCGCAGAGCAATAGGCATAAAGATGAGTGAGATCATACGGATTTAGAATTACGAGATCATTATCATTGGACTCGTAAAAC
This sequence comes from Arctium minus, assembly GCA_954870635.1. Taxonomy (NCBI): domain Eukaryota; kingdom Viridiplantae; phylum Streptophyta; class Magnoliopsida; order Asterales; family Asteraceae; genus Arctium; species Arctium minus. The sequence goes on along the minus strand of OX941090.1, from coordinate 67,040,853 downwards.
TTTTGATCAGATCGAGTCACCACATAATGCCTATATATTATTTTTTTGAAGGCGAATGTCTTTTCAGAGATTTTCTCAACTTTTACTATTGGAGCATCGTTGAGAACCTCCTTTCTTGGTTTTTTCTTTGCCTGTATGAACCTTCGTTCGTAGTCTGGCATGTCCTCTCTGATTCTTGGATTCAGAGGGATTACTTGAGTGTCTTACATGTTGAACTCACAGTAGATATGCCGAAAGTGATCTTCTATTGATGCTTCAGGAGTGGATTCTATGAATGTTGGAGGATGAGTGAATACCTTGGCTGGTAAACCAATGCTTGTCTTCTGAACAAGATTCTCTTGAGGATCCTATTCATCAACAACCATGGTTTCTTTATCCTTGGGCTGTGACTGAGTTATCTATGATGGCTTTTCAAAGATATATCCATCTATTTCTGGAGATTATCTCAATTCTGAAGTTGATGAGGTATGATGAGGTTGAGCATTTTTTAAAACATACTCTTCGATATCAATTACTTCGATCTGTTCTCCAGAAACTTCTTCCTCTTTGTCAGAATCTTTCTGTTCTTTCTCCGACTCTGAGTCAAAGGCATCTCTCATCACCATTTGTTGTCTTTCGGGTGATGAGAATGCATCTTCAGAGGATGTAGAGGAGTCTACAAGTTGTTCTTCTTCCTCTTCCAGAGCTCCAATTTTCTCTAGAGTCATATCGGTAACTGGAGTGATTGGAATACCTGGTGTTGATGAGGCGTATAGTATGACTGGTGCTGTTAATGATTGTAAAGTATGATTTTCATCAGAAGAGGTGGTGTTCCTCTCTAGTTCCTTCTCTTGAACTTCTGTAGATGGATCAGCTTTAAAGGTGTGCGCGGTTTTATCTCAATCTCCCTATTTTGTGAGGCAGAGTGGTCATCATCATCTGAATCCTCTGAATCATAAAATCTGGCTTTCTTCACTGCATCGCTACAAGTCCCACCAGAAAACTTGCGTTTGTATTTGGGAGAGCTTGGTTCAGCGATTCCTTTTCCTTTGGGATCCTGAAGTGTCTTCTGAATTTTTTCGATTGCCTCTGAAGCAGCAATTCTGATTTCAGCAATCTGGTCCTCTGATTTATAGTTCTGAAGTTCCAGAGTTGCTTTGACCTGCTTCTGAGCAATTGTTGACATCTTGGAAGAACAAGTCAGCATTCTGCTCATTATTGCTGATTTGAAAAAGGCCAGATCACTTTTGGTGATTAGGTCTTCAGAAGTTCGGGGTGGTGGCTGTGGTGTTGCTGATGGTGTGCTGACAGTTGGTACAGAAACTTGAATTGTTGCTTTGATGAGGTCAGAGATAGAGGCCATTTGATATGTTCAGAATGATGATGATCTGGTGGCTACTACCTCTTCCCTTAGTTCTTGTGGAGCCTTCTGAATGTCAATGGTTGAAGATGCTTGTAGAGTAGCATTCTGAGCTTTAAGGTTGACTATTTAAAGAGAAGATTCAGCTTTCTTTCTGAACAGTTCTTGTTACATCTCTTGGATTCTGTTTGAGGAGTCCAAAAGTTGGGTCTTCAAAGTTGAAACGTCTTCTCTGAGGTTTGTGTTTTCAGAGCGAAGACAAGTGGTCTCTGAACCGTCAATTCTTTGAAAGTTATGCTCATTCATGGAGCCTCTGACTTCTTCACAAAATCTCTGGAACTCAGATTTAGTGAGAAGTTCAGAGAGGGGTACATTGGTTACAACACATGTAGCCAATTTTTCCTCGAGTTTAGAGGAGCCTTCGTTCAGAGCTGTTTTGATGTTGTCTCTGGAAGGACTTCCACTCAATCCTTGATGTTCCGGAGAATCATCTCTAAGTGTTCTGTTCTCAACCAAGTCCTCCTCCTCAGATTCAGAGGACTGGAAGTGAATGTGGGAGTTGATCTTGCGATCCAGGCAAGTCAATCCTTGGTTTTGTAGGTCAAGCCATTGTCCCTGAGTTGGACAGCTACTTCTTGATATCCTAAAGGGTGAGAGATGATCCACAGAGGCATCATTATGTGTAGGATTTTTGGAAGTACTCTGAGGCAACTGAGTACTTGAAGTATTGGCTAAGACCTGTGAAGAAGGCTTATCCAGAATTTGAGTTTCCTCAGTCAAGTGAACTTTAGAGGTGGAAAAAGGTAGCTCTGAAGTGGCTTGTTGGGTTGGGTTCGAGGTGTGCACCTCTGATTAAATAACCATTACCTCTTAATCAGGTAGGTTAGATTATGTGGTTGCACTGGGAGATGGGGTTGGTGTCCTAAAATATATGTGCCTTGAGGCATATTTTTGTTTGGAAGGGGAAGAACTCTCAGGTTTCTCTAAGTCAGAAGACTTGCCCTCTTCCCTCTGAGAATCTTCAGAGCTAGTCTCTGAAGATTCATCCTCACTTTCCTCAGAGCCAGTCGAGCTATCCTCTACTGTCAGGATCTTAATTCTAAACAAGAATAAACACTCAGAAACAATATTAAAGGAGTTTGCGGAATAAGACTTTAATATTCAATGAAACAGTGAAAAACAGTGAATCTGAAAAACAACTTGTAAACTTTATTGAATGATTATAAAGCTACAAGATTCAACACTCAACCTCAATATTGATGAACAGGCTCATCAATACGAATTCTACTTCTCTAGAATTAGGATTACAAACCTTGAGGTTGATTCTCTTTTTGAAAACAAAAATTCATAATTCTATTTTATCAATTCTAAACTATTCTATATATAATGAAGATAAAAGATAATTACAAATAATAAAAGATCTTCAAAATAATCTTCCATCTTTATCTCCCAGCTTTCCATAATCTTCAAACTTGATCTGCACGAATCTTGATTATCTCATAGGCAGCACTAAGTCTTCTGCAGCATTAATACTTTGAGCAGTATTAACCTTCAACAGTACTAACTACTAGCAGTACTACAATTACTTAGCAGTAGTAATCTCCTCTAGCAGTATTTACCTTGACTTAGCAGCATTAATCTTGTTCAACAGCATTAACTTCACTCAGCAGCATTAATCTCAGAAGTAGTAATCAAGTTCTTATAGCAGCATTAACTTTACTTGTGCATTTTTGAATTTCCCAACAATCTCCCCCTAACTTGACTTTTAGGAAGAGAAGTAAATTTCTTCAGATGATCTTCTAGATGCTCCCAAAACTTCATCATGGCTTATACTCCTGTATTTGCATCCAACCCCAAACTCTGATTGATTGTTCTTTGAATCAAATACTTAGCCATTTCTGAATCTGGAACACATCCAAGCTTCTTCTTCAATATTGCATGTAGCTTCAGTCTGCTGTGATTGTATACTCTATCCACTAGGAAGTACTCTATGTGATTTATATCCATAGTTAGTGCATATACTCCACTAGTTTCATATAAAGTCCAATTGTTGACAGTTTTGAACACATTTCTATTGACATGCTCCACTTCTTCAGGCTTGAACATCATACACAGATACTCCATCACTAATTTTGTAATTGAAATCTCTGGATCTTTCAGTTGATCTGCATACAACTTCATACCTATGTCAAACATTTTTTCAAGATCTGACCTGGAGCATGTTCTTACAATCTTTGCCCAAGTGTTATACACTTCATACTTTTCATCCTTTCTTTTGAGCCTTATGTATTCCTTGCCATCAACCTTCATAGTATCCCATAGAGTAACCTCTTGAGGCTTAACTCCAACAGGTTCAGCTGAAATTGGTTCAGGCACTTTGTCCATCACTACCATGTATAGATTTACATCATCAGTTCTTGATGGCTCTTTCTGTTCAGATGGCTTAGGTGCCCCTTCTTCTTCAGCAACCTTCTCAGCTTCTTCTGTAGCTATTCTAGGCTTCGTGGTTGACTTTCTCCTTGCCATCATCTTGGTTCTTTTTAAAGTCCTTATACTTTCACCAAGAGTTGCTTCTTTCTTTGGTGGTGTTTCTTGCTCATCTGGAAAAGGTTTTTCTATCATGAAGTCATTGCTTTCTTTCATTCTCTTCTCCATTTCCACTCTTGCAGTTTCATTTCTTGAAGCTTTAGCATCTCTGAATCATATAGCTCTTTAATCTTCTCAAAAGACATCTTTGAGAACATCTCCTTTCTGAATCCTACAACACCTTTGAGAAATGTAATCATCTTATTTCTCTCTTGGGTACCTAGGAAGCTCTTTGAGGGTTGTCTCTTCTATGCAGCTGTATTTACCACCACAGATTTCTTCAGATTTGCAGCTTTCTTTTGTGCAATTTCAGTTACCAGGCTTTGTTGATAAGCTTCATTCAGTTCAGCAACCAGAGCCTTAGCCATTTCCCTGTCTTTTTCAACTTGAACCCTTTCTTCTTTTTCAATATCAGCCTGCATCTTCCTGGCCAAAGCTTCATCTGACTCAACCAACTTTTTCTTTTTGATTGGTTGATCAGATTCCACCATTTTAGCTTTGCCTTTGTCTTTGCTCACCCTCTTCTCTACATTTGCTTTCTTGATCACCTCACCTTGTTCTTTGATGACAACTCATTTGGCCTTTGAGGTGACCTTGGGAGTATCATGTTTGGCTTTGATTAAGGTTTCAGCAATTTCAAGATCTGTCAGAACTTCTTGCACTATTTCTGCTGCTTCTTTCAGTTCAGCAGTATTAACAGTTTCTGCTGCTTGGCTTGAACCAGCAACATTAACTGTTACTGCTGCTTGTTCAGTTTGTGTTACTGCTGCTTTCTCTTTTTCTGCTTCTTGTACAAACTCAGTTTCCACTGCTTGTTGCTCCACCTCAAGATCAACTTTCTCTTGCTCCCCCTTTTCTTTGACATCTTCCATGTTGACATCAGCTTCTGACTCCCCCATTTTGGGAGCATCAATCACTGGTTTCCTCCTTAGCACAAACTGTTTCTTCTTCTTTTGCAGAATCAATTTCTTCACCATTTGCTTCAAGTTGACAATCTGTTCTTGTTGAGACAGAACTATCAGTTTCAGCTCTTCTATTTCTTTCCCCTGCTTGATCACAACCATGTTTATGTTTCCCATTGCTTCCATCATTTCATAATAGTCATATATGTCCTCACCTTCTCCAGAAGTGTTACCCTCTTTTGAAGGATCATAGGATCTTTTTGTAGTAGATGTCTTCTGCCTAGCAGAAGCACCTGGTATCCCTATGGTTTCTTGGCACCTGGGACCTTTGGATGATTGCTCACCCAAAGTTGCCATGGGGAAGGTCTTATTTATGTTACTACTGACCTCCTCTGTGCTAGGCGGAATAGTGGCAGCCTTAGCACCCATATGCTCAAACATCTCCTCATTGAGCACCTCCATGGGGTTGGGAGACACCCCTGTGGTTTCCCTGTAGATATTCTCTAATGGAGAATTCTCCATTAGAGGGCTTAAAGGCTCTGTGGGTGAAGGTACATGAAGGGAAGGAGCTTTCTTTACCTTTTTCCTTATGTAAGTTTGGGTTATTGGAGAAGTTGGATTTTGAACAAGAGACTGAGGGATTGATATGGAGGGTGAAGGTTGGGATTGGCTAGCAGTGGGATGGTCTAATGAGGGCCTTGACCCTGCTGCTATACCTTCTTCATTTTGGCACACCACCATCATTGTAGAGAACAATGGGGTGTCAACTCCTTCCGAGTCCAATAGAGATCTTTTCATGTTTGAAAAGACCTTACCTTTCGGGATTTTTGGTACATATACCTCATCAAAGTGAGGCATATCCGTCAATTCATGGGTTATAACTTCCTGTACAAACCTGGGGTACATATAAAAACTCTTTTTGCTTCCCAAGTTTGATACAAGATCACTGAAAATCATTCTAGAGAAATTGTACTTTCTGGCAGTGGCCAAGCAGACCAAAGCATAAGCAATGGTACTGCTAAACTCACTCCATCCAGTAGTCTTTTTGGAAATGCAGTGCATCAGGGTATGGACAAGAAAACGCCATTGGGTATAAAATTTGGCTTTTGAAAATTTGAAACCACCCAATTGGCCTCCATACCCCATTCTTGAAAGGTTTGAGAACAAGTCCTCATTTGGAATAGAAGTAATACCTGCAGCATCGTCTAGACGTAGACAGATGCGTATCACCTCTTCAGAAACTGACAAGGGTTTGTCACACACCCTTGTTTTGATTATCTGCACACCATTCTCTGTCACTACGGTGGCATTCGCCCAGAACTGTCTTTGATGCTCTATGTATATTGTTGGCGACATAGTGAGAGCATGGGCAATGTGGTTGGACTTGAGAAAATCCACAATCTGGTGGAATCCAGCAGCTTGTTTCGGCTTCTGTAGCATCGCAATCTCGTTGTGCTCATCAATGAATGCCATGGATGCCATTGAACTTTAGTATGCTGGACTGAAACACTTGTTCTTGAGAGAAAAGGGTTAGAGAGCAGATGAATAGGAATCAAAGAGTCGATATGAACTTTTGGGCGGGCAAACAGGGTATTTATACGATTCGGGACATAAGCAGTATTAACTACTAGCAGTATTAACTACATAGTAGTATTAACTGAGAGCAGTATTAACTAACTAGTAGTATTAACTGAGAGCAGTATTAACTAACTAGCAGTATTAACACTGCACTGGCAGCATTAACTAGACTTACACTTTTTGAAGCTTGAGTTACTCTGAGCAAGGTCATAACTTCCTGAAAAAGATGTTAGTAGCACCAAAGAATAAACCAATAACAGGTATTAAAACACTTTAAGAAAAATGAGCTTATTCAGAGTTGATCATGCCCACACTTGTGACCAAGAAAGTGAATCTACCCACATCAAAAGCTTTAGTGAATAGATCAGCAAACTGATTGTCAGTATGAACTTTAGCAACTTGAATTAGCTTCTTTTCATTACAATCTCTGATAAAGTGATACCTGATCTCAATGTGCTTGGTTTTGGAGTGCCTGACAGGATTGTTAACAATGCTTATTGCACTGCTATTGTCAATGAAGATTGGAGTGTGAAGAAAGGTTACCCCATAGTCCAGCATCTGATTCTGAATCCATAGAACCTGAGAGCAGCAACTTGCAACAGCAATATACTCAGCTTCTGTTGTTGATAAGGACACTGTGGTTTTTTTCTTACACTGCCAAGATACTAGTCTTGCACCTAAAAGTTGACATCCACCTGAAGTAGACTTGCTGTCCATGTTAGCACCACCCAAGTCACTATCTGAATATGCAATCAAGTCAAAGTTGGATTCATACGGATACCAAACACCTAATCTAGGTTGCCCTCTTAAGTATCTGAATATCCTTTTAACAGCTTCAAGATGTGATTGCCTTGGTTTGACTTGGAATCTGGCTCACAAACACACTGGAAACATGATGTCTGGTCTTGAGGCTATGAGATACATGAGAGATCCAATCATTGATCTGTATAGATGGACATCAACATCCTCCCCATCAAGATCAGCAGTGATCTGTTTATGAGTCTCCATAGGTGTGCTTGCTGGCTTTGAGTCTGTTAGACCATACTTATCCAGGATGTCTTTCACATATTTTGATAGGCTTATGAAGATTCCATCTTTCTTCTGTTTCACTTGAAGCCCAAGGAAGAAGGTAAGTTCACCCATTGAACTCATTTTAAAGCTCTTGTGCATCAACTTTTCAAAGTCTCTACACATCTGATCTTTTGTGGTTCTAAAGATGATATCATCCACATAAATCTGAACCAATAGGATGTCCTTCTTACTTCTTTTAATGAAGAGGGCCTTGTCAATTATTCCTCTTTCAAACCCATTCTCCAAGAGATAGGTAGACAGAGTATCGTACCATGCTCTTGGGGCTTGATGCAGACCATAAAGTGCTTTCTTCAGTTTGTATACTATGTCTGGATATGATGGATTTTCAAATCCAGGGGGCTGACAGACATATACTTCTTCATCAATTGTACCTTACAGAAAGGCACTCTTCACATCCATTTGATATACTTTGAACTTCATGTATGAGGCATAGGCTAGAAATAGCCTAATTGCTTCTACCCTTGCCACTGGAGCAAACACTTCTTCATAGTCAATGCCTTCTTCTTGAGTGTACCCTTGTGCCACCAGCCTTGCTTTGTTTCTTATCACAATGCCTCTCTCATCCTTTTTGTTCCTGAAAATCCACTTGGTGCCTATAGCTCTATGACTTTTTGGAAGGTCCACCAAGTCCCAAACTTCTTGCAACTTGAACTGCAGTAACTCTTCTTGCAAAGCTTCTATCCAACTGGAATCTTTCATTGCATCATATACCTTCTTAAGCTCAATCTGGGATAGAAAGCAAGTGAGTACTGTGTGTTGCTGATCCTGCAACTCTTGAAGTCTGCTTTGATTCCTTGTTATCATAAGAGAAGAGATGTCTCCTATGACCAGCTCTGGAGGATGATTTTCTTTTGAGTTCTAGTCTGATGAATAGGTTCTTCATTTATTTCCACATCCAGATTGGAATCATTTAAGTCAGCTGAGGGGATCTCATCAGCTACTTCTGGCTCATCATCCACTTGATTCTCTTTATATCTTCTTTCTTCTTCACTCTGAATTGGTTCAGTAGCATTCTCCTTTTCACAGACCTCACCAGGATCTATTATAGGTATGGGAAAGATCACAGACTGAGGTATAATGTCTTGTACTTGTATTTGTTCATTCCCTGATCCTCCACTTCCTGAACTTGCATGGTAATCACTACTGAAACCCAAAGAGTTAGTTAGGGAGTCAATGTCAAATAACAATTGAGGACCAGACCCAATAGGATTTGGTGTGTTCTCATTGCACTTGACATTGTGACTTTCCTCAATTATTCTAGAAGAAGTATTAAAAACTCTATAAGCCTTACTCTGAGATGAGTAAACAACAAGAAAACCATCATCTGCCTTGCTATCAAACTTTTCTATGTGAGTTTTGGTATTGATAATGGTACAAGGACACCCAAAAGGTTTGAAAAATACAATAAAGTGTTTTCTTTCATTTAAAAGCTCATATGGTGTCTTTTTTTTAGGCTTGACTACTAGAACTCTGTTTTGGACATAGCAAGCAGTATTAACAGCTTCAGCCTAGAAAGTAATTGGAAGTTTTGAATCTGCCAACAGAGATCTAGCAGCTTCAATCAGTGTCCTATTCCTTCTCTCAGCAACACCATTTTGTTGTGGAGTCCTAGGAGCACTGTATTGCCTCTCAATTCCTTTTTCCTCACAAAAGGTGTTTAGGTCATGATTTTTAAATTCAGTACCATTGTTTGACCTAATGACTTTTACCTTTTGATTTGTTTGGCTTTCAATTCTTAGGATAAAGGATTTGATCAGTCTACTTGTCTCATCCTTAGTCCTTAGAAAATATACCCAAGTAAATCTAGAGTAATCATCAACAATAACTAGGCAGTATGATTTCTTACCTATACTCATAACATTTGTAGGACCAAACAGATCCATATGCAACAACTGAAGAGAATTAGAGATTGTGTTCAACTCTTTGGACTTATGAGAAGTTTTGTGTTGTTTGCCTTTGAGACAGGCAACACAATGATCATCACATGAAAAGACTTTGGAAGGTAAACCTCTTACAAGGTTGTTTTTAACAAGTTTATTCATTGTTTTAAAGTTCATGTCACACATCCTTCTGTGCCAAAGTGATGATTCATCCAAAGAAGCTTTTGAAACAAGACAGTTTAGGGATGAATCAGTTGATACACTTTCCATATCTAAGAAATATACATTATCCTTTCTGGGACTTCTTAGTAGTATCATCTTTTCATCAACTACCTTGAAGCCAGGAGCAAGGATAATGCATTCAGAATCTGTAAATAATATACTATGTTGTTTGTCACAAACCTGTGATACACTTACCAGGTTGTATCTTAACTGCTCAACATAGAATACATCTTCAAAGGTCATTTTGCCTTTGGTTACATCCCCCTTACCACTTATCTTACCTCCATCTGGAGTATTACCAAAGGCAACATGTCCACCATCAATTTTTTTGAAATTCTTGAGGCATGACATGTTCCCTGTCATGTGCCTAGAGCAACCACTATCAACATGCCATATGCTCTTCCCCTTGAGCTGCTGGTTGCCTTGCACATAAGATTAAATAATTAGTATTGACTGGGGACCCAAGCCAAAGTGGTCTTGGGTCTCCCTTTCTCATCAAAGTATTTACATTCCTTTTTGATGAGTTTTTTTAAACTCAGAGCACTCTTTATTGGAGTACTTTGTCAATATAATTGGCTTAGCAGCACAAACATTAGAAGCAGTACTAACCTTAGAAGTACTAACAGAGTTAGCAGTACTAACAGGTTTAGTAGCACTAACAGAGTTAGCAGTATTAACTTTTGAAGAAGTACTAACAATGTCAGCAGCACCAACATTGTTAGCAGTAGTATTACTTCTAGCAGCACTATCATTGTCAGCAGCACTATTTGTGGTAGCAGTACTAACAGTTTTAGTGCTTTTAGGAACCCACATATTGACACTTTCTTTAACAGACTTTTTCTTCATGTGGCTTTTAGATTTAACAGTTTTCTTAGCCACATGGTTCCTTTCAACCTTCTATAACCAAAGGGTTTTTGCATGGATCTTTGAAAATTCATCCTTTGGTTTATAGGATTGAAATAACAATATTTGGCAAGATGATTCAATTTACCACAGATAAAACAAGGTTTTGGTCTATTGATTTTACTCAAATCAACCCCTTGTTTTTGTACCCACTGATTATTCCAGTTTCTTTGATTTCCCCTCTTTTTATCATGTTTTTGGGGCAAATTCTTCTTACATGCACATTGTTTGCAAGGACCTGGATTCACAACTATGGTCTGTTTGTAATGGACCTTAGCAGACTTTTCCTCTGTCTTTTCTATATCCTTGGATTTGATCCAAGCCCTTCCACAATCCTCATTGGTGATAATGTTATTCTCTAAAGGAATCTCACCACTCACATTGTTCTTCTTACTCTTACTAACATCTTTCTCAGTCTTATCCTCAACAACTACCTCATCTAAGGGATCTATCGCAGTGGCTCCCTCAGGCAAGTCCTTCCTATCTTTGGTTTCTAACAGTTCTGAAGTAGGAGGAATGTAATTGTTGTTATATGGTAGAGGTGTGGCATTGTACCCAATTCCTCTTCTCAATTTGTCATGAATCTGGGTTTGTAGTAAAGAGTCCATTGCTTTTGAGGCATTGGAAAACTTTTCTACATCAAGCTTAACCTTGGTTACTTCCTCTCTCAACTTCTTACTCTCCTCTTTAGATTTGGCCAGTTTAAGTTCTAGATCCTTTTTCTCCCACTTTCAGTAATTGGTGTCATATGAGTGTTGGAGTTCATTGGCTTTAAAACCTTTAATTTGTTTCTCAAACCTCTCAACAATTCTCACATAGTCTTTTATGTCCTTTTCTAATCTCTTAAGGTCATCACTCATCTTCTGGTTGTGATCCCTGTACCTTTTTACTGTGTCTATGCAAGATTTAGAACAGAGATTAGAACTTACCTCAGATGGGAGATCAGATACTTCAGCCATCAGTGCTTGATTTTGGATAGCCTCTTCTTCTTGATCACTCCAGTCAAACCCCATTCCTTATTGAGAAACAAGGGATTGAGCAGAGTTTCTGTTATGGTTGAGGTTTCTAGACTGTGCTTGTTGGTGGTTGTTGTTGTGAGACACTCCACTTCTGCATTCCCTGGCAAAGTGTCCTTTCACATGGCATTTGTAGCACTCCACCTTTGATTTATCAAACCCTGCTCCATCCGCTATTCTTTTGGAGAAGTTGTTCCTCCCAGTCCTCTTTATGAACTTCTTCACCCTCATGGAAAGCATGGCCATCTGCCATTTAATATCCATCTCTTCCAGATCATCAGGATGAAGTTGTTCCAAATCATCATTAATTAAGGAGGAATTTCCATGATTGGAAAGAAAGGCTTCAAACACAGAATCAGTGCCTTTTTCTTGATTTGCTCCATTAGCAGCATTAACTGATTCAGGGTTAGCAGTAGAATCAATTGATGTTGATAGGAGTGCAACATTATGAATATATCTAGAAGGCTTCTTCTTTGCCACCACCTTATTCTTAGTTGACATAAAGTTTTCATACTGTTGTTTCAGGATTGCCTTTTGATTTCTCTTGGTACTTTTGGTTCCAGAGAATCTCTTCTCTAGAGCATTCTAGAGCATCTGTGCATCAGTGCAATTACATAATTGGTGTTGATACTCATTGGGAATGGCCAAGAGCAGTGTGCTTAAGGCTTTCATCTTTGTCTGCCTTGTCTTTCTTTCTGCATCCGTCTTTGGAGGGGTTCTTTTTCCATCTTCACCAATCCTTCCTGCATCAGATGGGCCATTCTCAATTATGTCCCACATAGAGTAATCTCTGAGGAGAATGTATTGCTTGATTCTAAACTTCCACATGTCAAATTCATTGGATCTGAGCATTGGAACCTTTGAGACCAGAGTACTGTTTGATTCAACTGTATTTTCCATGATGAATAAGATTTCTGAGAATACTAGCTCTGATACCACTTGTCAGGATCTTAATTCTAAACAAGAATAAACACTCAAAAACAATTTTAAAGGAGTCTGCGGAATAACACTTTAATATTCAATGAAACAGTGAAAAACAGTGAATCTGAAAAATAACTTGTAAACTTTATTGAATGGTTATAAAGCTACAAGATTCAACACTCAACCTCAATATTGATGAACAGGCTCACCAATACAAATTCTACTTCTCTAGAATTAGGATTACAAACCTTGAGGTTGATTCTCTCTTTGAAAACAAAAATTCATAATTCTATTTTATCAATTCTAAACTATTCTATATATAATGAAGATAAAAGATAATTAAAAATAATAAAATATCTTCAAAATAATCTTCCATCTTTATCTCCCAGCTTTCCATAATCTTTAAACTTGATCTGCACGAATCTTGATTATCTCATAAGTAGCACTAAGTCTTCAGCAGCATCAATACTTTGAGCAGTATTAACCTTCAGCATTACTAACTACTAGCAGTACTACAATTGCTTAGCAGTAGTAATCTCCTCTAGCAGTATTAACCTTGACTTAGCAGCATTAATCTTGTTCAGCAGCATTAATCTCAGAAGTAGTAATCAAGTTCTTCTAGCAGCATTAACTTTACTTGTGCATTTATGAATTTCTCAACATCTACACTAGCAATTGAGGTTTCTTCCATTACTTCCTCACTGACAGCCCTTCTGGTGCTCTGTCATCTCTCTCAACTTCGGTTTCTCTACCAAGAGTACCCTCTGGTTCACTCTTGTGAGAGCTCTGTACTTCAGGGTCCGCAGATCCCTCTGAAGTCGAGATGCTCTTGCTCTCCATTCCAGGTTCAGGACCTAAGTGTGTTGGGGTTCCTAGAACTGGTTCTAGTCCTTGGGCAACACGGAGATAAGAAGCTAATGCTACAGATTGAGTATTTACCTGATTCAACATGTGGTGAGGGATCCTCCTTGCTTCTGGATAGCCTTCAGATAGAATCGTTGGTTTGAAGCTGTTCATTATGTAGAATGGAGTTTTAGGTTGTTCTGGGGCAATCAAAATATGAAGCTTCTCGATCGCAGCATGGATGATTAGAGACAGAAATCTTGGGAAAGTTATTGAAGGAACTTTGAATGATTGGGTCGTTTGTTCAGGGTCCTTTGCCAAGAATTTGTTTTTCTTCTCAATTGATGTCAGAATCATATCAAAGATTATGCCGGCCATGTCCAAGTTGCGATTGAAGAATAGGGCATACATGATTGACAATATTTCTGGTGTTGCTTGATCCATGCTTCCCATTTTGCAGGTTAGAGTGCGATTTAGGACAGAGAACATGAAATTCCAGTTTGGTGGTAGGTGTTGTCGTCTGAAGATGCTCAATCTGGTGATTTCTGTGTTGTAACCTAGCATTCGAATGAAATGGAGTAGGGTTTCAGAAGTTGAACGTTTTTCAAAACGCGTGATTTGGAGTTCCTCAGCAGTTAGGAGTGGGAGAACTTCTCTTAGAATAGTAGGATTGATAAGTATCCGACATTTTACAACCTGAGATATGTCGAACTCGCCGATTATTCCGTTATGTGCATCGCTGTAGTGACTTGATGAATACCATTCTTGAACAAACGAGAGTGGACATTCATTGGTAAAAGCAGTTAAGGCTTGAGTCAGTTCACAGTTGGAGAAGAACTCGTAGATTATTACATATTGTTCCTCAAATTTGGGAGAATCAAGCTGAATCATGTGATTGTTGTCTTTGATTGGAACACGATACAGTCTTGAGGGTTCGCCAGATTTGGGAAAAAGTTTGCACCATTCATTTGAACTCACAATTTTTCCTTGTCATCAACTTTTTTTTTTGGTATCAGAGCTTGGAGATAATATCAATTTGCACCATTCAGTCTGTAGAGATGAACGGGGAGAAGTTCATGAGCTTGGAGAGTGCAAACACTGATCTTCAACAGAAACTTTCAGAGTTTGTAGAGGACAAATCTGCGTTTGAACAGGAAAGCTCAAAGTTTGCACTGAAGTTCTCAGTATTTTCCAAGAAAAGTGGTGAAGAGAAGGAGACTCTCGAGCTTTAATGTTTAATGCTTTCCCAAAAAGTTGAAGACTTTGAGAAAGTAATCATATAGGAAAGAGATCAGTTTGCCAAAGAGAGGAAGGCAAATAATCAGAAGGGTGCTAAGAAGGGATTTGAAGAAGAGAGAAGCATCTTTGAAGCTACAATTAGGAAGCTAACTGCTAAGTTATCTAAATTATCTAAGCTTGCACAGAAAGAGAAGAAGAAGAGGTCCGATCTTGAGAAGAAGATTGATCCTCTTGTCAAAGAAAGAAACGGTTATTCTTCAAAGGTCAATGAGCTTGAAAAGGTTATTTCAACGGTGGTGGTGATTGAGCGCAAGTCTCTAGAGTCGATTGCCCACTCACCTAGATATGATTCAGCTGATTCAGAATGCTCATTCAAGTCAACTGCAAGTTCAACATTCAGACCTGTTTCTTCAAAGAGTTCAGTTAAATCTTCTGATCAAATTCGAAATTCTAATGTTTTCTATGATAGAAATATAGATTGTTCAGGTATACATAGAAGGAGAAACAACTACGAAGAAGCTGAACTAGTGTGGAACAGGAAACCAGTGAAAGATGAGCTGAAATGTAAAAGCTCATGTGTACATACGCATAATGCCAAGAAGAACATTGCGCGTAAAGGTAAACCGGATTTCATCTACACGAGAGATCAATTAATCAGGTTGTCAGGTAAGAAATTTTATTGTTCTTATTGTCGTACACATGATCCTATTCATAAAACCAGTGATCATTACTAGTACGGTTCTTACTCAATAACCCCCATACAAACTGCAACTAACACATATGGACCCAAATACCAATGGGTACCAAAGTAAACTAATTATGTGTTGCAGGCACCTACTGTCAAGGGGGGGTAGGAGAAAAAGGCTTTTGAATACTTCAGTTCAGAACCCGGACTTCAATGTCAGAACAAAGGTTCTTGAATAAAACAGTTCAAGACCCGCACTTCAAAGAAGAATGGTTCTTGAGTAAATCAGCTCAAGACTCAGACATCAATGTCAACAACGACTTCTGATTATGTACAGATCAGGACTTGTTCTTCAAAGATCAAAAGACCTTACTCCAATGCTGATATGAGAGATTGTACTCCGATACTCCAGCGAGAAATTCAACCTTAAAGGGGGAGTACATATTTATTTCTGAAATTTTAAATGCATATCTTTCCAAATGATATTTTTTTTTCAAATGCATAATTTCAGGGGGAGTAAGAGAAGTTATTTGTTTTACTGCTTTTTGTCTTTTCAATATTAGTGAATAAACTTTCTTTGACTTGACTTAAGACTTTTGCAGAATTTTTGAGAAGAGCTTACACGATCATATGTTTATGACTTTAAGCTAAGCTTCATGAGATGTAAGATCGCACTTAAAGGTATATTCCTTTATCTTAATCTCATATGTGATTGAAAGAAGGACAACTTTCAATCATTGAAAAGATATTCTTAAACGTTCAAACCACTTCCTGATTTTTCATAAGATTTTATATTTCGGGAGTGTACTTTAAATGGTCTACATGAGCTTACATGATTATAAATCATTTTGAGCAACATATTTTTTATAGGATATACGGGATCAGTGTGCTAGGAATTAACACAACTTCTATGGAATCACGTTAACCAGTGATTTCTACCCATGAAGTTAATCCATAGTGATTGGGTGTGAGGAGTCAAAAGAAATGAGTGTGGAAGAGTAATGAGCTATCATGAAAAAGAGTGTTTGGTTAGAGAAAGCTAAATGTTTTAAAAGAAAGAGCGTGTGAGAACAGAGTTAAAAGAATATCACAACTCTGCACCAACTTTTTCTTAGTCGGGCAACCACATTTCTAGTGTTTCACATTTCATTTGTGATCATTATTGAAACAGGCAACTAGCCCATGCCAACTCTTGATTAACCCCACCAGCTACTCATTTACTTCTTAATAGGAAAATGTTTCATTTTCAAAGGGTAAGCAGCACATATGCTATCTGATTTTCATTTGGAAAATCTGGATATTGAAAAGAAGGAAGTCTGCCCCCCACCTTCGCACTTCACTCATGCACATTGAGTCTGTGTTTAACTTCTTGTTGTCTAAGTGGTTTACACAATTTTGAGCCAAGCACGAACACACAAGGAATTTGTTTCTTTGTCATAACGTGTATAGAAATAACCTTTGTGGTGTTTCGATGATTAAATGGAAGCCCTGGGGGAGTCAACATCAAACAACTTATTTCTTTTGTGTATTCGTTACACACAGTGACTTAGTGTTACTGACAGGCATTTCTAACTGATTTGTTTATTGCTACAGGTGTTACATGACTACATTGTCTAGATTTGCAAAGATCTGGATAAATATCTATTGCATTGACGAATCAGAGGATCCTTATGACCAACATTTCTTGTCATCAACTTTTGATGAAATCGTTACACTTCTCATCAAAAAGGGGGAGAAGATCTACCCAAGAAATGGAGAAGAGTTAACCAAGAAATCACATGTTTCAAGAAACATGTGATTTCTTGGTTAACTCTTCTCCATTTCTTGGGTAGTTATTTTTTTTTTTTTTTTGGGAAAACTTCTCCCCGTTCATCTCCAAGCTCTGATACCAATTGTGAGTCCGTGATCGTTACCAGATAAATCAAATAACAAACATATAACGATTACCAACCTGTTTAGATTATAAACGCGGATTACAAAGGGTTGATAATGGTTTCTGATCGATAAGCTTTCTCTCTGTTTTTACACCTTGAATATGTGAGTTGTGTGTGTTCTTGTTATGATCTGATTTCTTAGAGAGAGAGTGACAATATCTAAGTATTAGATATTATCAAAACATAAAATAATAATTAAACTTAATATCTAAAACTATAATATCTAGATATTAAAACAACTTTGACATTATTACAGAATAGACCCAAGACTATTGTTGAGAGTGACTTGTCAGCTTTAACTTCAGATTGCGATCTTCGTATTTGGATGATCTTGAATCCAATGAGACTGTGTCTTAACATAATCACTTAGACAAATCTTCAGTTCCCAAGAATACTGGATTGGCAGAGATGGCTATGGCACTTTTTGAATCACACATAATTGGAATTCTATCATATTGTAAGCCATGGTCTCGGAGCTGAGTTTTCATCCATATGACTTGAGAGCAACAACTAGCAGCAGCAACATATTCTGCCTCTGCTGTGGAAGTTGAAACACAGTTTTGCTTCTTGGATGTCCAACTTACCAGCTTATTTCCCAGCAATTTACAGCATCCTGATGTACCCTTTCTGTCTAGCTTGCATTCTGCATGATCTGCATCAGATATGCTGTTAAATCAAAGCTAGACAGTTTTGGATACTAGAGGCCTAAATAAGGTGTGCCTTTGAGGTATTTAAAAATCCTTTTAACTGCTGACAAATGAGATTCTTTTGGTTTAGCTTGATATCGAGCATTGAAACATGCTGCGAACATTATATCAGGCCTGCTTGCAGTTAAGTACAGAAGTGATCTTGTCATGCCTCTGTAGGTTTTGACATCTACAGATTTTCCCAAAAGATCAGAGTCAAGCTTGACTCCTGTGGCAATAGGGGTTTTCATAGAGGTTGAATCATTGAGTCTGTATTTTTTCAAAATGTCAGAGACATACTTATATTGAGTTATAAAAGTACCTCTGATGTTTGCTTTACTTGTAATCCTAGAAAGAATGTTAATTCTCCCATAAGATTCATCTCAAATTTACTCTTCATCAACTCTGAAAACTTATAACAATACTTTTGATTTGTAGAGCCAAATATAATGTCATCAACATATATTTGTACTAAAAGCATCTCATTTTTGTACCTCTTGATGAACAAGGTTGTATCTATTATACCTTTTCAAATCCATTATTTATCAGAAATGTGGACAGAGTAGCTTACCATGCTCTTGGAGCTTGTTTAAGTCTGTATAGAGCTTTATCAAGTTAATAAACATGGTTTGGAAACTCTGTATTTTCAAAACCAGGTGGTGGTTGGACATAAACCTCTTCATTTAATTTACCATTTAGAAAGGCAGATTTGACATCCATCTGATATACTTTGAACCCTTTGTGTGCAGCATAGGCTAAGAAGATAATTATTGCTTCTAGCCTAGCTACAGGTGCAAAGGTTTCATCATAATCAATACCCTGTTCTTGGCAATATCCCTTAGCAACCAACTTTGCTTTGTTTCTGATTATAATGCCATCCTCATCCTTTTTATTTTTGAAGACCCATTTAGTTCCAATTGCAAATTTTCCTTTAGGAAGGGGAACTAAGGTCCATACTTTGTTTCTTTCAAACTCTTGAAGCTTATTCTGTATTCCAGTGATCCAATGAGGATCTTCAAGAGCTTCATTTACCTTCTTTGGTTCAATGATGCTTAAAAAATTTACAAAAATCATTCATTGATTGTGGCTGATCTGGTTTTGACACCCTTTGAAGGTGATCCAATGATCTGATCATGGGGATGATCCTTTGTCCGTCTTGTGAGTGGAGCATGAACATGAGGTGGAGTTTGAGCTTCAGAGATGACAGTGGGAGACATCTTTGTTGTGCTAAGCAGAGGCTCTGAAGTTGATTCTAGAGGCGCAGGATTTGATTCCAGAGGCTCTGAAGTTGATTCATTTCTTGAACCTGCATTCAAGGAAGCAGAAGTTGTGACTTCAGAGGGACCAGTGAGATTTGTACCTGACGTTTGTGGTTCCTCTTAAGTTGCTCTGTGAATATATCTGAAAATAAACTCTGTATTTTCATCATCAAAGAAGTCTTCGAATATTTTGTTTAGTTCAGATTCTTTTGTCCTTGATGATTCAGAGATATTTTTGGCAATTTGATTGATATCTTTGTTGGCCAGACTTTTGTCATCATCAAAAGACACATTAATACTCTCTTGGATTGTTCTGGTTCTTTGATTGAACACTCTGAAAGCTTTTGAGGCTAATGAATAGCCAATGAATTTGCCTTCATCTACTTTCTTGTCAAACTTTCCAAGAGACTCTCTATCATTTAGAATAAAACATCTGCACCCAAAAAAATGGAAATATTTAACATTAGGTTTCCTATTGTTAATGAGTTCATAAGATGTTTTCTTGAATCTTTTGACAATTGTAGCTCACTTTTGCGTGAAATAGGCTGTTGCCACTGCCTCTGCCCAAAAGTTTATGGGAAGATCTGATCCTGCAATCATAGTTCATGCAGCTTCAACCAGTGTTATGTTTTTCCTCTCAACAACACCATTTTGTTGAGGTGTTCTAGCTGCAGAGAAGTTCGGAGTTATGCTTTCCTCTGAAAGATATGAGTTGATTTTTGCATTTCTGAACTCTGTTCCATTATCACTTCTCAGCTTCTGAACTTTGGTATCAAACAGAACCTGCAATCTTTTTAACAAACTTATTAAAATATCAGGGACATCAGACTTGGCTCTGATGAATTCTATCCAAGTATATCTAGAGTATTCGTCAATCAAAACAAGGATATACTTTTTACCTGACAAGCTCTGTACAGAGATAGGACCACAGAGGTCCACATGAAGCATATGCAGAGGTTTTGGACAATTATTATCACTTTTGTTCTTGTGGGAAGATCTTTTCATTTTTCCCATTTCACAAGCAGAACAAAGATGATCTTTGTTAAACTTTAGAGATGGCAATCCCTTAACCAGATTTAGTTTGACCAATTTATCAAGTGAAGAAAAGTTCAGATGTGAGAACTTTTTATGCCAGATCCAAACATCTTCACTGCTCAGAGATACTAGACAGAGTTTTTCTGAGTCAGTT
This sequence comes from Arctium minus, assembly GCA_954870635.1. Taxonomy (NCBI): domain Eukaryota; kingdom Viridiplantae; phylum Streptophyta; class Magnoliopsida; order Asterales; family Asteraceae; genus Arctium; species Arctium minus. Next base: position 67,020,579 of record OX941090.1, on the reverse strand, counting down.
TTTATGTGTTTGGAAAAATTCATTATGTATAAATTTTCCTTTCTGTCAGCTCCGAGCATTTCTTGACCTGTTTTTGAGTGAAGTAGTGAACAATGTTTTTCTTGAAATTTCACATCAAAACCATGGTCACAAAGTTGACTTATGCTGATCAAGTTATGCTTTAACCCATCAACATAAGCAACCTTTGATACTGAAATATTACCTCTTGTAAGCTTACCACAACCCTTAATTTGTCCTTGCATATTGTCTCCAAAAGTTACTGCTCCCCCAGATTTAGCTTTGAAAGAGGATAGTAACTTTTTATCTCCAGTCATATGCCTTGAACATCCAGAATCTAAGTACCAGATCGGCATAGACTGTTTCTGCAAGACAGATTAGATTTTCTTAGGTACCCATCTCATTATGGGTCCTATTTTGTTAGATTTCTGATTATCTCTTTGAAATTTTGCCTTCTTATGTTTTGATGTTTTGGCAGAATTGTCCTTTTTCTTTTGAGGCTTTGTCTCTGAATTTTTATTCAGAGATTGATTAAGAAAACAATGAGAACCTATTAAGTGATTTTTTAGTTTCATCAAGAGTTGGATGCAATTGCACTTTACAGAACAAGAAGAAGTAGAAGCAAAGGATTTCATTTCATTAAATGCATTCGGTACATTATGATTCCTTTTTGAATTAGTACTAGGAATATTACAAGTATTCCTAACTACTTCTTTTCTTTTAGCTTGAGAAACAACCTTTTTTTCAAGTTGCCTTCTCTTGTTCATAAACATCCTCTTCTCTTTCTTGCTCACTGCACAAACAGGATCAAAATGGTTAATTTCATGCCATTTTCCTTTTTGTCCAGGAGTAAACTTGATTGGTTTATAAGTGTAGAGTTGAGAAGTGATAGTTTTATTCTTTATCTTTTCTTGTAATTCCTTTTCAAGTTCCAAAGAAGTTTTTGCTTTAAGACACATTTCTGAAAAGTCAGAACATATTGGTATTTTGGGTTTATTTTTCAAAACAGAAATAGGAATGTTCAAAATTCCAGAACCAATAGTATCTATCTTTTTATGAATTACTTCCTCTGGTCTGTAGAAAATTTGTTCATCTACCTCTGGATCAGATTCAGAATCAGAGTCAAGAAAGTCTCGTTCAGTCTTACTAGAGATAACTACCCCTGATGGTTTCTCAATTTTCTTGGGTCTTGAGACTTTGATGATCCTTTTCATGCTTTCTTTCGTTTTTAAATCAGCTATGATATTTTCTTGATATATTCTCTTGATGTCTTCTTCGAATGTAGTTCTTATGCATTCATCAGAGAATGGTGAATACAGAGGGGCATCTGGATTAAGTGAACTCTGAGGTTCATCTTCAGAAGTACTTGCTTCAGAGGTACTGTGTTCAGATGTCTCTAACTCATCTTTGATAAATGCATTGAACTTGAAAATCTCTTTAGGATCATTGCTCTGAGGTTTTGTGATAAATACCTATGAAGTTTCTTTTTTTATTTTTAATATAGAATTTGGAAAGTTTTGAACTTCAGAGTATACAACATTTTTAAAGTTCAGAGACCTAGTTTTTGATCTCTTTGAGGTTTTTATTCTCCAATGATGGATAGTCAGAGCTCTGGACCTTTCCTTTACAGAAAGTGGAAGAAAGTGAAGTTTTCTTCAATCTAGTGAATGGATCCAATTTATTGAATCCAAGCCCTTGAGTATCCATTTGAGAGTTTATCTTTATATGACCATCCTGAGCATCAAGATAGCTTTTGATTTGAAGCTCATTCCTTTCCAGAGATTGATGTAAGATTTCTCTTTCTTTTTGGAAAAAATTGGTTAAGGCAACAGAATTGAGTCTTTCATACTCAGATTTTTTTACTTCTTCTTCTTTAACTTTTAAAACTTTATCAAGTTCTTTGAATTTTTCTGAAAATGATTTTTCTTTTTGTTTCTGAGCTTTTTCAAGATCAGATTTTTCAACAAAAATATCTCTCTTTTCTGATTCAAGAAGATCTTTTTCCCTTTTGTAAAAAATGAGATCTTTTGTCATTTGTTTTTCTTTTTCTTTTTCCTCAACAAGTTTTTGCTTTAAGATTTGAAATTCATCGTTTAGCTTAATAACATCCAATTCAAGTTCACTGTCAGAGGTGTAAGGAGAGTTTACCTGTTGAGAGTAGTTCTCTGATGACTCATCATTCTGATCATCTGTGAAAGCCATACCACAGAGATTGATAGGTTTTTCTTCTCCATCACTTGTTGACTCTCACATCCAGTCTTCAATCTCTGCTACAAGTACTCTTTCTTTGACATTGTATTTGTACTGGTTTTTGTAGTAGTCTACATCCTTGATGAGTCTACCTCTGCAGTTGGCAGAGTAATGGCCTGGATTTCCACATCTAAAAGATCTTCCATCGTTTTGGTTTGATGGAAGAGCAGTGTCTGATTCTGTCTTTTGTGATTGTACTTGTGGTTGTGGCTTGAAGTACCTTTGAGGTTGAGGATACCTTGGCGGAAATGATTTTTGAGATCTTGATTGTTGAGTAGAATCATGATTGGTGAAATGAACGCCCTTCTTATCACTATGCAGAGTAGATCTGGGCTCTTGTTGATAGTCAGTTTTCTGAAATCTCCCTTCTGGATTTCCTCTTCTTTCTTCATCCTCTCTTCTTCCTTCAAAAGCTTTCTTGCCAAACTTCTTGTTAAATTCATGGGTGATTAATGCAAGAGATTTGGCAAAGGCATTGATGTCATCATCTGAGTCAGAATCTGAGTGTTCAACTTCTTCAGACATTAGAACCTTCTTGGATTTTCTTTTAGATTCTTTCTTTGAACAGATGTCTTTTTCTGGATTTCTGCATTCTTGTGATACACCCTTTTGTTTTGACATGAGTGCAAGTGGTCCACCTAAAGAAGTTTTTGCTTTTTGTTTAAGTACTTCTTTTTCTTGTGCAACCAGGGTGCCATAAATGTCAGTCAATGACCATGATTCAACATTTTGATTGGCTTATATTGACATTGACAGTTGTGACCATTCCTCATTTAAACTTTTAAGAAAGAGAACATTGTTTTCTTCTTTTGTTCTCATGACCTTAAATTTTCTGCATTTGTTGATGATGATGTTAAACCTTGAGTATGTTTGATGTAAGGTTTCTTCGGGTGATGCATGGAAATCATGATATTCATTGATACAAAGATTTCTCCTGTTCTTTTGAGTTTGTAGGCCTCCTTCAAGTTGATTTAACAACTAATCCCATATCTCTTTTGCTGTTACACAAGAATCAAGTTCTTGGAAGATATCATTGGGAATGGCCATTATAAGTAATCTAACAGCTTTTGAATCATTATCCATCATGTTAGTTTCTTCATCTGTAAAGTTTGAAGTTTTCTTTTCATAGTAAGCAGGGATTTCAGCAATATCTGTTGTTGCTGGAACTCTTGGTACCAACACTATTGGTTGGTGAGGTCCGTCGTTCACTGATCATAACAGATCCCTGTCCACGCCTTCTAAGAAATTTACCATCCTTATCTTCCATTGAGGATATTCATCCCTTAGAAGTGTAGGAGGTTTGGTTAATGAGCCGGCTGTATAAATGGCACTTATGCTTGAGTTTGCCATTTTTGTGAAAGAAAATATGAAGATTTGAAGAACTGATGCTTTTCTATGAAGATCTTTCTATTAAATGATGTAACTGTGATTTACTTTTAAATCTGGAACATATGAAGTTTAATAAACCAGGGTTTATATAAGCATGCACAGATGTTAAAAGCTTGAATCAATAAGAAATAAATCTATCCGAGTATGCAGATATGATCTTTCTTTGTTTTAGAAAACGAAGGAGGTTGTGAGACCAATTGTTGAATCCCAGATTTAATCTTATAACAATAATGATATAAACAACAAGAGTATTAACAACGGAAGCAATATAGTTTAATATCAAAAGCAGATTCAAATATCACAGTTCATATATATAAAGCAAGTAGAAAGAACAAGATCTTCGTAAGATATATTCAGATGATTCTTCTTATATAAGATATCAAAAAGCATACTTTTGTCAAAGGAGTGATGGTACTATTTATAGGACCATGAAGTAAACAGTGTACTATTCTGACAAATAGAATCATGCTTGAACAATGTCTTACTATTTGAACCAAAATGACGGACCCGGGCGACAAGGTGAAACCCAGAGGTTCTTCAATGATTGATCCAGTCTTCTGTTTGTCTAGGTTTTCGATGGTTTCCACTGGTTCAGTCACTCCGAGCTTTTCTTCACCCAAGTTCAGAGCAATCTGAAAGTCACGTTTGGCTCTGTGTTTGATGTAAGCTTCCATTGCCCGTCTTACTTCAACCATGCTCATTATGATTTCCCTTCTTCCTGAATCGTATCTCGCAGAGCAATAGACATATAAATGAGTGAGATCATAAGGATTTAGATTTACGAGATCATTATCATTGAACTCGTAAATCTTCTGATCAGATCGAGTCACCACATAATGCCTATATATGATTTTGTTGAATTGGAATGTCTTTTCAGAGATTGTTTCAACTTTTACTATTGGAGCATCGTTGAGAACCGCCTTTCTTGGTGATTTCTTTGCCTGTATGAATCTTCGTTCGTAGTCTGGAATATCCTCTCTGATTCTTGGATTCAGAGGAATTACTTGAGTGTCTTTCATTTTGAACTCACAGTATATATGCCGAAAGTGATCTTCTATCGATGCTTCAGGAGTGGATTCTAAGAATGTGGGAGGATGAGTAAATACCTTGGCTGGTAAACCGATGCTTGTCTTCTGAACAAGATTCTCTTGAGGATCCTGTTCATCAACAACCATGGTTTCTTTGTTCTTGGGCTGTGACTGAGTTATCTCTGAAGGCTGTTCAGAGATATATCCATCTATCTCTGGAGATTCTTTTAATTCTGAAGCTGTTGAGGTATGATGAGGTTGAGCGTTTTTCAAAACATACTCTTCGACATCAATTACTTCGATTTGATCTCCAGCAGCTTCTTCCTCTCTGTCAGAATCTTTCTGTTCCTTCTCAGAGTCTGACTCAAAGGCATCTCTCATCACCATTGGTTGTCTTTCGGGTGATGAGAATGCATCTTCAGAGGACGTAGAGAAATCTACTAGTTATTCTTCTTCCTCTTCCAGAGCTACAATTTTCTCTAGAGTTGCATCGGTAACTGGAGTGATTGTAACTCCTCGTGTTGATGAGGCGTAAAGTATGACTGGTGCTGTGAATGATTGTAAAGTATGGTTTTCATCAGAAGAGGTGGTGTTCCTCTCTGGTTCCTTCTCTTGAACTTGTGCAGAGGGAGCAGCTTTAAAGGTGTGCGCGGTTGTATCTCTGATCTCCCTATTTTGTGAGTCAGAGTGCTCATCATCATCTGAATCCTCTAAATCATCAATTCTGGCTCTCTTCCCTGCATCGCTACAAGTCCCATCAGAAAACTTGCGTTTGTATTTGGGAGAGCTTGGTTCAGCAATTCCTTTTCCTTTGGGATCCAGAAGTGTCTTCTGAATGGTTTCGATTGCCTCTGAAGGAGCAGTTCTGATTTCAGCAATCTGTTCCTCTGATTTATAGTTATGAAGTTCCAGAGTTGCTTTTACCTGCTTCTGAGCAATAGTAGAGATCTTGGAGGAACAAGTCAGCATTCTGCTCATTATTGCTGATTTGAAAGAGGCCAGATCACTTTTGGTGATTAGGTCTTCAAAAGTCCGGGGTGGTGGCTGTGGTGTTGCTGATGGTGCGCTGACAGTTGTTACAGAAGCTTCAATTGTTGCTTTGATGAGGTCAGAGATAGAGGCCATTTGATCTGTTGAGAGTGATGATGATCTGGTGCCTACTACCTCTTCCCTTAGTTCTTGTAGAGCCTTCTGAACATCGATGGTTGAAGATGCTTATAGAGAAGCATTCTGAGCTTTAAGATTGACTATTTCTAGAGATGATTCAGCCTTCTGTCTGAACAGTTCTTGTTCCAACTCTTGGATTCTGTTTGAGGAGTCCAAGTGTTGGGTTTTCAGAGTGTAAACCTCTGCTCTAAGGTTTGTGTTTTCAGAGCGAAGAGCAGAGGTCTCTGAACCGTCAATTCTCTGAATGTTATGCTCATTCATGGAGCCTCTGACTTCCTCACATAATCTCTGGAACTCAGATTTAGTGAGAAGTTCAGAGAGGGGTACATTGGTTACAACACATGTAGCCATTTCCTCGAGTTCAGAGGAGCCTTCGTTCAGAGCTGTTTTGATGTTGTCACTGGAAGGACTTCCACTCAATCCTTGATGTTCCGGAGAATCATCTCTGAGTGTTCTGTTCTCATGCAAGTCCTCCTCCTCAGATTCAGAGGACTGGAAGTGAATGTGGGAGTTGATCTTGCGATCCAGGCAAGTCAATCCTTGGTTTTGTAGGTCAAGCCATTGTCCCTGAGTTGGATAGCTACTTCTGGATATCCTAAAGGTTGAGATATGAGCCACAGAGGCAGTATCATGTGTAGGATTTTCTGATGTACTCAGAGGCAACTGAGTACTTGAAGTATTGGCTAAGTCCTTTGAAGAGGGCTTATCCAGAAATTGAGTTTCCTCAGTTATGTGAACTTCAGAGGTGAAAAAAGTGCCTCTGAAGTGGCTTGTTGGTTTGGGTTCGAGATGTCAACCTCTGATTCAATAACCATTACCTCTGGATCAGGTAGGTTAGATTGTTTGGAAGGGGAAGAACTCTCAGGTTTCTCTAAGTCAGAAGACTTGCTATTTTCTCTCTGAGAATCTTCAGAGCTAGTCTCTGAAGATTCATCCTCACTTTCCTCAGAGCTAGTCGAGCTATCCTCTACACTAGCAGATGAGGTTTCTTCCATTACTTCCTCATTGACATCCCCTTCCGGTGCTCTATCATCTCTCTCAACTTCGGTTTCTCTACCTAGAGTACCCTCTGGTTCACTCTTGTGAGAGCTCTGAACTTCAGAGTCCTCAGATCCCTCTGAAGCCGAGATGCTCTTGCTCTCCATTCCAGGTTCAGGACCTAAGTGTGTTGGGGTTCCCAGAACTGGTTCTAGTCCTTGGGCAACATGGAGATAAGAAGCTAAGGCTACAGATTGAGGATTTACCTGATTCAACATGTGGTGAGGAATCCTCCTTGCTTCTGGATAGCCTTCAGATAGAATCGTCGATTTGAAGTTGTTCATTACGTAGAATGGAGTTTTGGATTGTTCAGGGGCAATCAAAATATGAAGCTTCTCGATCGCAGCATGGATGATTAGAGAAAGAAATCTTGGGAATGTTATTGAAGGAACTTTGGATGATTGGGTAGTTTGTTCAGGGTCCTTTACCAAGCATTTGTTCTTCTTCTCTATTGATGTCAGAATCATATCAAAGATTATGCCGGCCATTTCAAGTTGCGATTGAAGAATAGGGCATACATGATTGACAGTATCTCTGGTGTTGCTTGATCCATGCTCCCAGTTTGCAGGTTAGAGTGCGATTTAGGACAGAGAACATGAAATTCCAGATTGGTGGTAAGTGTTGTCGTCGGAAGTTGCTCAATCTGGTGATTTCAGTGTTGTAACCTAGCATTCGAATGAACTGGAGTAGAGTTTCAGAAGTTGGACGTTTTTAAAAACGCGTGATTTGATGTTCCTCAGCTGTTAGGAGTGGGAGAACTTCTCTTAGAACAGCAGGATTGATGAGTATCCGACATTTTACAACTTGAGATATGTCGAACTCGCCGATTATTCCTTTATGTGCATCGTTGTAGTGACTTGATGAATACCATTCTTGAACAAACGAAAGTGGACATTCATTTGTAAAAGCAATTAGGGCTTGAGTCAGTTCACAGTTGGAGAAGAACTCGCAAATTACTCCATATTGTTCTTCAAATTTGGGAGAATCAAGCTGAATCATATGATTGTTGTCTTTAATTGGAAAGCGATACAGTCTTGAAGGTTTGCCAGATTTGCGAAAAAGTTTGCACCATTCATTTGAAGACGCCATTGTTGAGGTTGAAGTGAAGAAGATGAAGTTCAAATTCTTTTGGAGAGAGAGAGAGATATTGCTCCAGAGTAATTTGTAAAAATGAATATCCGGATGTTAAATTGGTTTTGTATCCAAATTTAGAAAAAGATACACTCGAGTAAATATGGTGAAACGGCAGTGATTTGACCCTTTGGATAAAGCCGTTTGGCCTTTCACTCATCCTTTTTTGTGACACGTGGCGTTGAAAATTGTTGTACCTACGAATGTAGGTTCCAAGAAAATAGGAAAGGGGCGCCATTTTTCAATAAAAAATTGAATATATTCTTTGTGCTGACTAGACAAACCTTTCGCCGTAATAAGTAATTTAAGATATCACTTGTAGTAATAAGGTTCACTTAAACTAAAATTTTAATTTCAAATGATATCAAAAATTGCTTATTAATTATAAAGTTCTTGTTATAGGAATGAATTGGTCTTTTAGTTGTTGACTCCCCCTTGACAGATGATTTTGAAGAGGTCTTCAATTTCAGAGACTCTGATGATTAATTTCAGAGACTCTGATAAGACTACAGAGACAATATTCAGAAACTCTGATAAATTTAATTGATTCTGAGACAAAATTCAGAGATTTTGATTTGACATTTGAAAAACTTGTTCTCAATTTCAGAGACTCTAAGATGAAATTCAGAGACTCTGAGATGTCTGTAGTTATTTTTCTCCCCCTTGACAAAAGAACAACTTTTTATTTTTCTCCCCTTGTCATGTGTTTGGAGAACATTCACAAACTGATATTGACATATGCTACTTGGGTCAGAGTTTCTGATATTTTGGTCAGAGACTCTGAGTTTCTTCCTTGTTAGGTAGACATATTCAACATTCCTAACTTGTTGATTAAAAAATTGAACCTTCGTTCATCTAAAGCTTTTGTGAAAATATGAGCAAGTTGGAGATCAGTTGGTACAAAATACATTTCTATTGTTCCCCTGTCAACATGATCTTAAATGATACCTTACATCAATGTGCTTTGTCTTTGAATGTTGTACTGGGTTGGCAAAGATGGCTATGGCACTTTTTGAATCACACAGAATGGGTATTCTTTCATATTGTTGGCCATAATCTCTAAGTTGAGTTTTCATCCATATTACTTGAGAGCAACAACTAGCAGCAGCAACATATTCTGCCTCTGCAGTTGAAGTTGAAACACAGTTTTGTTTCTTAGATGACCAACTTACCAACTTATTGCCCAGTAATTGACAACACCCAGAGGTACTTTTTCTGTCAAGCTTACATCCTGCATGATCTGCATCAGTGTAAGTTGTTAGATCAAAATGTGAAAGTTTTGGATACCAGAGGCCTAATGATGGTGACCCTCTTAGGTATCTGAAAATTCTTTTGACAGCAGATAAATGAGATTCTTTTGGATTTGCTTGATATCTAGAACAAAGACATGTTGCAAACATTATGTCAGGCCTACTTGCAGTTAAGTATAATAGTGAACTTATCATGCCTCTGTAGGTTTTTATATCTACAGATTGTCTTGAAGGATCAGAGTCAAGTTTGACTCCCGTGGCTAGAGGTGTTTTCATAGAATTTGAATCATTGAGTTTGTATTTTTGTAAAATTTTAGAGACATATTTAGTTTGACTTATGAAGGGACTTCTGAAGTTTGTTTTACTTGTAAGCCCAGAAAGAAGGTTAATTCTCCCATGAGGCTCATTTCAAATTCACTCTTCATCAACTCTGAAAACTTGTCATAATACTTTTGATTTGTAGAGCCGAATATAATGTCATCAACATAAATTTGTACTAAAAGCATCTCATTTTTGTACTTTTTGATGAATAATGTTGTATCAATTATGCCTTTGTCAAATCCATTTTTAATCAAAAAATTGGACAGAGTTGCATACCAAGCTCTTGGAGCTTGTTTAAGTCCATACAGAGCCTTATCCAAATAATAAACATGATTAGGAAAATCTGTACTTTCAAATCCAGGTGGCTGGTGGACATAAACTTCTTCATGTAATTTACCATGTAGAAAGGCAAATTTAACATCCATTTGATAAACTTTGAATCCTTTGTGTGCAACATAGGCTAAGAAGATTCTGATTGCTTCTATCCTAGCTACAGGTGCAAAGGTTTCATCATAATCAATACCTTCTTCTTGGCAATATCCTTTAGCAACCAACCTGGCTTTGTTTCTGATTATTACTCCATCCTCATCCTTTTTTTTTCTGAAAACCCATTTTGTTCCAATTGCAAATTTTCCTTTGGGAAGGGGAACTAGGGTCCAGACTTTGTTTCTTACAAACTCTTGAAGTTCATCCTGCATTGCAAAAATCCAATGAGGATCTTCAAGAGCTTCTTTTACCTTCTTTGGTTCAATAATGCTCAAAAAGTTTACGTAGAAGCATTCATTGATTGTGGCAGATCTTGTTTTAACTGCTTGTGATGAGGATCCAATGATTTGATCAATTGGATGATCTTTTGTCCATCTTGAGATTGGAGCAAAAATTTGGGGTGGAGTTTGAGCTTTAGAGATGACAGATGGTGACATCTCTGTTGCGCTGTGCAGAGTCTCTGAAGTTGGTTCCCTAAATGGTGAAGCAGATTTTTGAATTTCTTCACTATTTGTTTCTGGAGTTACTTCAGACACTACTTGATCATCCTCTTTTTGATCTTCAGCTTCTTCTGATTCACTTTGCTTATCTGAATTTGGAGAATCAGAAGGTGTTAATTCAGAGGGACCAGAAAGAGTTGTACCTGTTTCTTGGGGTCCATCTGAGTTATCTCTTGGTCTATCTCTGAAGACTACTTCTTGGTTATCTTCATCAAAGAAATCTTCAAATATTCTGTCCAATTCAGATTCTCTTGATGATTCAGAGATAGGTGTTGAGAGATTTTCTTGTTGTTCAGAGCTTTTATTGTCATCAAAAGTGATATTGATGCTCTCTTGGATGGTCCTTGTTGTTATATTGAACACTCTGAAAGCTTTTGAGGCTAAAGAATATCTAATGAATTTGCCCTCATCAGCTTTCTTGTCAAACTTTCCAAGAGATTATCTATCGTTCAGAATGTAACACTTGCATCCAAAAACATGAAAATATTTAACATTAGGTTTCCTATTGTTAATGAGTTCATAGGATGTTTTCTGAAATCTTTTGACAATTGTTTCTCTGTTCTGAGTAAAGCAGGCTGTTTCCACTGCTTCTGCCCAGAAATTTGTTGAAAGATCAAATCCAGCAAGCATTGTTCTTGCATCTTCAACAAGTGTTCTGTTCTTCCTTTCAACTACTCCATTTTGCTGAGGAGTTATTGCTGCAGAAAAGTTAGGAGTAATGCCTTCTTCTGATAGATATGAATTGATTTTGGCATTTTTGAACTCTATTCCATTATCACTTCTTAGTTTCTGAACTTTGCTGCTGAATAGAACATGTAATCTTTTCAACAATCTTATTAAAATATCAGGTACATCTGATTTTGCTCTGATGAATTCTATCCATGTGAATCTGGAAAATTCATCAATCAAAACCAGAATGTATTTCTTACCTGCTAGACTCTGTACAGTTGTTTTCACTTTTGGTTATATGGGAAGATCTTTTCATTTTTCCTATCTCACAAGCAGAACAAAGATGATCTTTGTTAAACTTTAGAGATGGTAATCCCTTAACCAAATTATGTTTAACTAATTTATCAAGTGAGGAAAAGTTTAGATGTGAAAACTTTTTATGCTAGAGCCAGACTTCCTCACTATTCAGAGATACAAGACAAAGTTTCTCTAAATCAGTGTCGTTTATCTTGGTAAAATTCATTCTGTAGAGGTTACCTTTTCTGTCTGCTCTGAGTAATTTTTGACCTGATTCTGAGTGGAGAAGTGAACAATATTTTCTTTGAAATTTCACATCAAAACCATGATCACATAGTTGACTTATGCTGATCAGATTGTGTTTTAATCCATCCACATAAGCAACCTTTGATACTAAAACATTTCCTCTTGATAATTCACCATATCCTTTAATCTGTCCTTGCACATTGTCTCCAAAAGTAATTGCTCCTCCAGATTTTGCTTTGAATGAGGATAGCAGTTCCTTATTTCCAGTCATATGCCTTGAACATCCAGAATCTAGGTACCAGATTGGCATTGACTGATTCTGCAAGACAGATGGATTTGTATGACTTTTTGGCATCTCATCTTTTGATGTCTTGCCGTTACTTATCTTCTTTTGAATTTTTGTCTCTGAGATATTTTTCAGAGATTGATTCAGAAGACAATGTGATCCTCTGAAATGATTTTTCTGTTTGATCAAGAGATGAATGCAGTTGCAATTAATAGAACTAGAAGAAGTAGGAGCAAAGTTTTCCTTTTTATTAAATGCATTTGTTACATTTTGACTTCTTTTGAAGCTAGCATTAGGAATATTACATGTATCCCTAACTACTTCTTTCCTTTTAGCTTGAAAGACAGTCTTCTTTTCAAGTTGTTTTTTCTTGATCAAAAACATCTTCTTTTCTTTGCTGCTCACTGCACAGACAGGATCAATATGGTTAATTTTTGTCCATTTGCCTTTTTCTTCAGGAGTGAATTTTACTGTTTTATAGGTGTAAGAATTAGAAGTGTTTGTTTTATTATTTGCCTTTTCTTGTAATTTTTTTTCAAGTTCCAGAGACGTTTTTGCTTGTAAACACATATTTACAAAATCAGGACTTATTGGTATTCTGGTTTTGGTTTTCAACAATGAAATTGGAACATTCAAAATACCAGACCCAACAGTTTCTATCTTTTTGTGAATTACATTCTCTGGTTTACAAAAAATATGTTCATCAATCTCTTGATCAGATTCTGAATCAGAATCAAGAAAGTCTCTTTTAGTTTTAATAGAGATAGCTACCTCTATTGGTTTTTCAATTTTTGTTCTAGAGACTTTAATGATCCGTTTCATGCTTTCCTTTCTTTTTAAATCCTCCAAGACATTTTCTTTCCATATATTTTTAACATCATCTTTAAATGTAGTTATGATGTTTTCATCTGACCTTGGTGAATACAGAGGGGCATTCGGATTTAGTGAACTCTGAGATTGATTTTCAGAAGTACTTGTATTAGAGGTACTTGGTTCGGATGTCTCTGTTTCATTTGAGATGAAAGCATCAAATATGAAAATGTCTTTGGCATCATAGCTCTAAGGTTTTGTGAATTGTACCTCTGAAGTTTCTTCTTTTATCTGTAACATAGATTCTTGAAAGTTTTTTACTTCAGAGTATGTAGTATTTTTGAAATTCAGAGCTCTTGCTTTTGATCCCTCTTATGTTTTCATTCTTTTAAAATTATTCAGAGATGGACCTTCAAAGCTTTGGACCTTTCCCATACGGAAAGTGGAAGAAAGTGAAGTTTTCTCCAATCCAGTGAATGAATTCAACTCATTGAATCTCAGCCCTTGAGAGTCCATTAGAGTTTTTATTTTGTCGAAAACACCTTGTGCATTAACATAGCTTTTTGATTCGAAGTTTTTATTTTTTCTCTTTCCTTTTGAAAAAATTTGGTTAAGGCAATTGAATTGAGCCTTTTATACTCAGACTTCTTTACTTCTTCTTCTTTTCCTTTTAAAACTTTCTCAATTTTTCTTATTTCTTCTTAAAATTATTTTTCTTTTTGCTTGTGAGTTTCTTCAAGTTTGGTTTTTTCAAGAAAAATTTCTTTCTTTTCTGATTCCAGAAGATTCTTTTCTCTTTTGAAAAATATGATCTCTTTTGTCACTTGCTCTCTTTTCTTTTTCTCTTCAAGAAACTTTTGCTCTAGATTTTGAAGTTCATTAAATAGCTTAAAAGCATCTATTTCAGGATCACTGTCAGAGGTGTAAAGAGAGTTTACCTTTTCAGAGTTGTCTTCTGATGCTCCATCAGTTTGATTTCCATGTGAAAAATCCATACCACAGAGATTGGTAGGTTCTTCCTCGCCGTCGCTTGTTGAGTCAGATAGCCAGTTTTCCATTTATGTTACAAGAACTCTTTCTTTTACGTTGTACTTGTATTTGTTCTTGTAGTAATCTTGATCTTTGACAAGTTTTCTTCTACAGTTTGCAGAGAAATGGCCTAGCTTGCCACATCTGAAACATCTTCCATCATTTTGATTTGTTGGAAGAGTGGCAGTACTTGTCTATGGCTTCTGTTCTTGAGGTTTGAAGTATCTTTGTGGTTGTGGATACCTTGGTTGAAATGATTGTTGAGGTCTTGATTGTTGAGTTGCATCATTGTTGTTGAAGTTTGTAACCCTTCGATCACTATATGGAGTGAATATAGGTTCTTGGGGAAATCTGACACCTTCTTGTCGAAATCTTCTTTCAGGATTTCTTCTTTCTTCTTTCTCTCTCCTTCCTTCAAACACTTTCTTCCCAAATTTTTTGTTAAATTGATAACTGATTAATGCAAGAGATTTGGCGAAGGCATTAATATCATCTTCTGATTCTGAAACTGAATGATTTTCTTTTGCCATTAGGACCTTTTTGGATCTTCTTTTTGTTTCCAAACCTTTTTGTGACTCTTCACAATTGTTTTCTTTCGAAATTTGTTTTGAAACAAGTGTAAGGGGTCCACCTGAAGACAGTTTTGATTTTTGCTTCATAACTTCCTTTTCATGTGCAACAAAAGGGCCATAAATGTCAGTTAATGACCATGACTCAAGATCTTGATTGGCTTGTATAGACATGGACAGTTGTGACCATTCTTCATTTAAGCTTTTCAGGAAAAGAACGTTGTTTTCCTCTTTTGTTCTTATCACTCCAAACTTTCTACATTTGTTGATAAGAACGTTGAATCTTGAGTAAGTTTGGTGTAATATTTCTTCTGGTAGAGCATGAATATCATGATATTCATTGATGCATAGATTTCTTCTATTTTTCTGAGTTTGTAGGCCTCCTTCAAGTTGATTTAACAACTGATCCCATATCTCTTTTGCAGTTTTACAAGAATCAAGTTCTTGAAAGATATCATTGGGAATGGCCATTATAAGTAATCTAACAGCTTTTGAATCATTATCCATCATATTATTTTCTTCATCAATGAACTTTGTGGTTTTCTTTTCATAATATGCAGGGATTTCAGCAGTATCTACTATTGTAGGAACTCTTGGTACCAACACCATTGGAATGTGTGGTCCAACATTCACTGATCTAAAGAGATCCTTGTCCATGCCTTCTAAGAAATTTACCATCCTTATCTTCCATTGGGGATATTCATCCATTAAAAGTGTAGGAGGTTTTGTTAATGACCCAGCAGTATAAATGGCACTTATGCTTGAGTTTGCCATTTTTATTTTTATTTTTTAAAAGAAAAAGATGAATATTTAAAGAGCTGTTGCTTTTTGTTTTGAACAGTGATTTACTATCAAATATTGAGCATATGGTGTTCTTTAATAAACCAGGTTTATTTGAACATGCACAGATATTGAAAGTTAGAATCAATGAGATGTAAATCTATCCGAGTATGCAGATGCGATCTATCTTTGTTTAGAAAACAAAGTAGGCTCTGATACCAATTGTTGGATCCCAGATTTAATCTCACAACAATGATATAAACAATAAGAGTAATAACAGTGGAAGCAGTTTAATATCAAAGGAGATTCAAATATCACAGTTCATAAAGCAAATAATAGATAAACAAGATATTCTTTGAATAAAATATTCAACTTATATTATCAGTTATTAAGACTTCTTAAGCACACTTTGAACATGAAGGTGATGGTCCTTTTTATAGGACCATAAAGTAAATAGTGTACTTATCTGACAAATAGAAGCATGCTTGAACAGTATCTTACCTAAGAGGTAAGATCAAGACATGCTTGAACAGTGACCTACTCTAGAAAGTAAATCATATCAGAAGGTGACGTGTCATCTGTTATTCTTTGTCAAGAGATTCAGTGTGATCATCTTCAGAGCTCTGAACTAGGATCTCTGATGAGGAGCTCTCTGATGTCTTTCCGTGAGACTGTCTCTGAACTGACTTCAGAGACAGACAACTTTCTCTGAGGCTGACTCTGAACTGACTTCGGAGACAGACTTGCTTTCTTCAGACTGACTCTGAATTGACTTCAGAGACAGACTTGCTTTCTTCAGACTGACTATGAATTGACTTCAGAGACAGACTTGTTGTGATCTCTTGAAAGTCTTTAGATGAAGACTTAGTTATTTTCAATACTTTCATTGGTTCAGATTTAGGGCTAACAAAAGGACAACCCAAGCGACTAATGAGGTCCGAGAAATGTAAGATCCCGGGAGACAACCCGTGAGATAGGATTCGGGCGACAACACCCCGGTCGAAAGGACAACCCGGGCGACTTCAACCCCGGGGCAAGGTAAGGGACCGGGGAACAATGATCCGGGTGCAGGGGTACCGGGAACCGATAGAGGTAAGTCCGGGAGATTAACCCAAATCTTTTGTTCTTTGACAAATGCGGCGATCGAACCAGATAATCTGATAACTTTAAACAGATTAATCAAACCGATTCAATTCCAAGATTTCACAGATTTGAAGAACTCTAATTTCAGAACTCAGTTTGATGATTTCAGAAAATCGATATAGGCAGACCAACTCAAAAACTTATTGAACCCAGAAAATCAGTATACGAGACTGGACTGAAAAACTTTTTTTTACCAGCGACCGTATTCAAGAAATATCATAACCCAGAAAACGATATCAGACCGAAAATCACCAGAAAATCAATATCACCAAACCAAACTCAAATTTACCCATATTCCATATTCGATATATGGATAAAAACTCATATAGATATGTCATTTACATAGAGGAGGAAAAAAATCACACAGAATAAGATCCCAGATCGATACAAATTCAAAGAACTCAAATCAACACTCAATCACAGTATGCATACGAACATATATCGATTTATCCATAAAAACGATTAAAGGGTTTTAGACAAACCTTTTTAGATCAAAATTCTTGTCTCTTTGCTATGATACCAATTGTAGATCCCAGAACAGTGCGATTTACCAGCAATAAAAATCAATGAAGAACAATGATTAAACCACGACAGCTAGTCATATGATTAGATTCAACAATAAAGGGTTTAGGTTTAGAGAGAGAATTTCTAATCAGCTAATGTAAACCTTACGACTAACTTTTCTAATAATAAAACTCTTAACCTAAAACTAGGTTTAGAAAGAAAATATATATGAAGCGTATTAGGCCTAATGGGCTTTGAAGCACATTTACAAAACAACTATCAAATAATTACAATTCAAACCCTGAACTTCCATTTAACAAACAAACTGCCCTAACATGCTCTTTGGTCTACTTGTGTACATAAGGGAGTAGATTACATGTAGACTGATCATGTTGATCATCTAAATATCTAATATCTTCTTGCTGTTGGGTTTTAGTTGAAGTAGAAGGTGCATAAGCTTTAGATGGTGAGATAGTCGTTGTTTGTTGGATAGGTAATGTTGTACACCCAACTGAATGTGATACTTTTGGCTCTTCACTTTGTTGGGAAACTTCAAATGATTGAGTAGGTATTTGAATATGAGTTTCAGTCTGAACCAGGGAGGTTGGATCAGTTGATACAATCTTTTCCGTCTTCAAGTAGACGTTGTATGTCGCAGATGTCTGGGAATAGCCAATGAAAATGCCTTCTTCCGCATTGGGACTGAACTTGTTCAAGTTCTCCTTATCGTTCAGCACAAAACACCTGCATCCAAAGATATGAAATTTTTTTATGCTAGGTATTCTATTATAAATCAAAGCATACGGCGTTTTACCAAACCGATGAAGGATGATAGAACGGTTTTGAGTATAGCATGCATTCGAGAAAACTTCAACCAACAAAAATAAAGGTAGATCAGATTGGCTCAGCATCATTTGTGCAACCTAAATGAAAGTCCGATTTCTTCTTTCAACTACCCCATTTTGTTCTAGCGTTCTGGCAGTAGAAAACTAATGAGTTATCATGACCGATTCGAGATAATCGTCAACTGTTTTGTTCTTTAATTCTGTGCCATTATCTTTCAGAATAAGCTTGACTACTCTTTACATGTTCACTTGGACACTCTTCAAAAATGAGATGATGACATCGGGCGTCTCATCATTTGATCTTAGAAATTTGACACAATTGTATCTTGAATAATCATCCACAATTACGAGCATGTAGCGCTTGTTGTTTATACTTTGAGTACGCATGGGACCACATAAGTCCATGTGAAATAAATCCAAATGATCACTTGTACTAGGTTCGAGCTTAGGCTTATGAGAAGCTCTTTTCATTTTGCCTTTCTCACATGCATCACACAGATATTCTCTTTCGTATTTAAGCTCAGGCAAACCCTTAACCAAATTCCCATTCACCAACTTATTTTAAGTATCGAAAGTTGAGGTGAGACAACCTTCTATGCCATAGATAATTTTTTTGCATAGAGGCTTTAGTGAGTAGACACGCTGCATTATCTGGGTTGACATTGAAGAAGTTGATAGTGTAGAGGTTTGACTTTCTCATGCCAACCAAGAGTTCTTTTCCATATTCCGTTCTCACACAACATCTTTTGGCTTTGAAATTTACCTCTAATTCCTTGTCACAAAACCATCTGATGCTAAAAAGATTGGGTCCTAATCTGTCAACATAGCTCACCTTCATACTCATTATGTTCTCTTGCACGACATCTCCATAACCCAAAATTGGTGAAAACTGGTCGTTCCTAAAACTAGCACCCATTTGAATTTGGGTTCTCTTAACCTTTGAAAATTTTTTGAAACATAAGAATGATAAACATGATATGAACCAAACGAACTATCAAAATTTTGTCAAGTAACAAAATCTTTTCACCTATATGTGGAAGACTAAGTATTAGACGGAGATAATTGGATCACTTGCTTTATTGTATAAGACTTGAGGAGGTACAAGTTTTTGTTTATAAGAAGCAACATGATCAATTACATCGCGATTACTAACAGTAATCCTACTACTATCCATTACAGAAACTGATTTTGTATGCTTGTCAATCTTCTTCTTTGGTCTCTATTCCAGTTTTCCTTCAGATCATTTCTTTATTATATCTGAAACATATGATTTAATCATGTTAGAACCATGAGTTTTCTGAGATTGTTTCTTTCTAGGCTTAGTAGTGTTGGTCCGTTTTTGTGAGTGCCTATTCTTTCCTTTCTTACCTTTGGTATAGCAGTTGCTCACAGGAACTGATCTATCAACTTTAGTTGAAGATTCATCTTTTTGAAATACACTTGGTAATCCATTAGAATTAAAAATAAATTTAGATACATCTGGAAGTTTTGCATTGAAATCAAATTGTTCAAACACATTTATCAAAACAACCATCAGAGTTAAGAAAATCAACATCATCATCACCAGATAGAGGAACTTTCGAAGCATTCGGATACATGAAATTATTAACCTCTTTTGAAAACTTCTTTTGTTCATTCGTTTGTTTAAAATCTACAGGTTTTAAATCTGGAAAAATATCAGTGATAAAGAGTTTACAAGATGATTTATCTGAAACAATAGAGTGGTTTTCACAAGCTCTTCCAGATTCTGATTTAACACTTGTAGCTTCAAATTTGAAATTAGATTTCAAGAAAACAGTAGAAAATACCATTTGTTCTAAATCAATCAAAATTCTCTCTTCTACTAGAGTGCTCTCAAGCTCATAAATTTTACTTTCTAAGATGAGTGGAGGAACATAAATTTTTCCTTCAATAGGTTTTGCCTCCATTTCCTCAGTAAAATAACTTTGGAAATAATCACTTGAGATAAACTATTGTTAGATCTAATTTTATAGTAATCATTGTATTTATTTTACTGCTTTCAGTAGTGTTATCTATTTTGTTAGTGCCTTGGGGTATTTAAGTCCCCTTGGCTTATTTGTTTTAAAAAAGGAGCCTTACACTATTTGAATACAATTTACTGTTGCATTGAAGCGTACTTTCTCTCTCTAGATTCTCTCTCTACGATCTTGTGATCTTGGTTCATCAATTGGTATCAGAGCCTCCAAGATCTTGAGAGGATTGAGATTAGTGTATAATTGTTTCTGATTTGGTTGTTTATTCGAAAATTTGATTGATTTTTGTTGTTTTTTTTTCAAGAAAAATCTCGTTTTCTGGATTTTCACCAAATTCAGTCTGTTTTGTGATCGAATTGCATTGATTTTGATGATTTTAGATGCGTTTTAGTTAGTCGATCTATTCTGTTTCTTGTTGATTTGCATAAAAACGTGATTTGGTGTTTCAATTTTGAGTTTGAATACATTCTGAAAAAGACGAGTTATGTTGTTCTGTTCGTTTTGAATTTTGAGTTTCAGAGTGTTTTGATCGAAATTATCAATTGAAATGTATTAAAAACATGTTTTCGATCAATTTTGTGCAAGTTGTTTGGGTTTAATTTCATTATTATGATCGAATTAGCATATTTATAGTCGAGTGTTAGAATGCGTGTCATTCATCCAGATGTGCGGGTCATTCATCCTGATATGCGTGTCATTCATATATGTTGTGTCATTCATATATGTTGTGCGTGTCATTCATACTAGTTTGCATATTACAAGTTTTTGAAGTATGCTTCAATGCAACAGTGAATTGTATTCAAACAGTGTAAGGTTCCCTTTTTAAAACAAATAAGCCAAGAGGACTTAAATACCCCAAGGCACTAACAAAACAGATAACACTACTGAAAGCAGTAAAATAAATACAATGATTACTATAAAATCAGATCTAACAATCTCTGTGTAATTCGTTTTCTGATTTAATGACCTCTAGATTTCAGATGAGCATGATGGGAGAAATCAATTTCTTTCTCGGCTTACAAGTGAAGCAGCTTCCAGATGGAATATTCATCAATCATTCAAAGTACGTCTTTGACATTTTGAAGAAATTTAAAATGGACAAGTCTACCTCAATCGGTACGCCTATGGCTCACGGTGCCAAACTCGAACTGGATCCAGATGGAAAAGATGTGGATCAAAAGACATACAGAGGGATGATCGGATCACTGATGTATCTTACTGCCAGTCGCCCGGACATAATGTTTTCAACGTGCTTGTGTGCTCGTTTTCAAGCAAAACCAAAAAAATCTCATCTTTTAGCAGTCACACGCATTTTTAGATATATTAAAGGAACTCCTTATTTAGGATTATGGTATCCTAAAAGTTCTGACTATAGTTTAATTGCTTATTCTGATGCAGATTATGGTGGTAGTCAATTGGACAGGAAAGGCACTTCTGGTCATCTCCAGTTTTTGGTTGACAGACTGATAAGCTGGGCGTCGAAAAAGCAAAATTGCATTTCAATATCAACAGCCGAAGCTGAATACGTCGCTGCAGCTAGTTGCTGTGCTCAAGTGCTTTGGATGAAAACGCAACTTCGCGATTACAGGATGCTATACAAGATTGTGCCAATATATTGTGACAGCAAGTGCGCAATTGCGATATCAGTCAACCCTGTCCAGCACACCAAGACCAAGCACATAGACATGAGATATCATTTTATAAAGCATCACGTGGAAGAAGGTACTATTGAATTATATTTTGTACCAACTGAATATCAACTTGCTGATATATTTACAAAAGCTTTAGATGAAAAACGCTTTAACTTTTTGCTTTCAAAACTAGGCATGTTGAATTTAAAAGTTTAAATCTTTACAAATTTTATTCTATAAAGTTTAATATTTCAGATTTTCTTTCAGTTGAATAAAATGTGTGTCTAGGATCTTTTACAAGTCGCCTTGTTAATATTTTAAGTTTTATATGTTCAACGTTCAAATCTTTCAAACATCGAAAAGTCAGCAACATGTTTGACGCTTTAGATTCTGCTTTAAAGATATATGAGTCGGCATATTTATGGTTTACTTTGCATGAACAACCTAAGTGATCAAAATTGTAGATCGTAATGAAAATATGGGCTAATCTATTCGATATAGATATGAGTTATTGATATGATTTTATTTTTTAAGCTTTTAAAATACAGAAATCCTTGAGTTTAAAAGTTTGTACCTGTGACCTTTCTGGTTTGGGAAAGTAAGTTCTGAGGGAAGCTTGACATCTGGTCCCCTAAGGTCAATTGATCTGGTAGCGATCGAACAGAAATCCTGCAATAGAATCAGATCGAAAGTCATGTTCTACTGGTATGAATGGGTTTAGGATATGTCGATGTAGCCTTTCAGATCCGGGAAAGTAAGTTCAAAGGGGTGCTTGACACCTAGTCCCCTAAGGCCAACTGGTCTGGGAGCGACTGACCCAAATCCTGCAATAGGGTCAGATAGAAAGTTACGTTTACGGTATATTCTTTACTTAATGAAATCTTTGATTAAAAGATGCCAAAGAGCACAAAGCTTAAAAGATGCCAAAGAGCACACTCATGTGAAGATGCCAATGTGCACACAGCTAAAAGATGCCAATGAGCACACATCTCTTGATACTTGGTGATATATTTTGAGCTGCGATAAACCTGTAATTTGTGAAAATCTTAATTCTTGATGACTTAGTGTCTGTACATGCAAAGTTCGTCATTTTATGTTTAGGATTACATTTTTCTTGAAGCTAATCAAAGATCGCATGCAAGCACAATGAATAGATACCTGTAAGTGTTTGAATCTGAACATGTCTTAACTTGATATATAATGAAACATGTTTCTGTATCCAACAACTCCCGTTTGATTTCAACTGATTGATAAATCTGGGATATTCTACTGAGTAGACTTTAATTTGTTTAGTGTTTAAAAGTTTATATATTCAGTTGTTACAAAATTTATATTCAATATGATCATCTTTAATATTGATGTCTTTATGTTTGCTGTATGTGTTTTTGTCATATGGTCTTTGCATTTTTCAAGGGGGAGTGTATATCTGGTTTCTATTTCTGAAAATATTATGTTTTTGAGGGGGAGTGAATATTACTGATTAATTCTTCCTGTGCTGATCAGAAATTCATAAGGTATGTTTTTCTGAAATTACTATGCAAATGCTAAACTAATTTGTTAAATTTTGTGCATATGTGTAGGGGCAGTAATGGGGGCTTTTCAGGTATTTTTTTTTAGTAGTTATTTTTTTTAAGTATTTTTCTTTTAGAATATATATAGAAGTAATAGTGTCTTTTCTTTTCTTTATTCCTTTTGAACTTGTTTTGACTATTCTTCTTCCCTCCATTATCTCTGAGTATTGTTCTTCCTAAGATCTTTACTGTTCATTTCAGATTGTGATTTTGGAAAGATCAGGTATGTTTTTGTTTTCATTCTATGTTTGTAGTTTGATTATTGTTTTATTACTTTGTTTTGATTTCTTTCTTGGTTTCGTATTATGCGTTTTAACTGATATGCGATTATTTCATTGTTCATCAATTTCTAAAACTCAGATTCAAGTTGATTTAGATCGATTTGCGTATTGGGTTGTGTTTAGACCTTATAATCCACTATCAGGTATGTTTTCTTTTAATTTAATTTCGTGTTTTGTGCTTTTAATTTTAGTTTTTGTGAATTTCAGGTTCGATCAGCCGTATTCTAGGGTTTTGGTTAAAAATAAGTGAACTATGCGTTTCACCTGTGACCTGCATAGTCTAGTATGCGTTTCACTTGTGACCCGCATAGTCTAGTATGCGTTTCACTTGTGACCCGCATGGTCTAGTATGTGTTTCACTTGTGACCCGCATAATGAACTATGCGTTTCACCCGATACCCGCATTCTTCTAGTATGTTTTGTTTTACTGTGTAGTTTACGTATCACTAAGAACACGCATAGTCTATTATGCGTATCCTTAGTGACACGCATAGTTGTGTTTTTCGTTGTTTCAGTATGATATGCGTTTCCTTCATAACACGCATTTTTTCTTATGCGTTTCGTTCATGAAACGCATTCCCTCATATGCGTTCCCTTCAAGACACGCATACCTCATATGCGTTTCCTTCAAGACAAGCATACCTCATATGCGTTTCCTTCAGGACCCGCATTTCATACTTGGAATATTTTTCGTGTTTCCTGTTAAATGTTTATCTGTGTTTTGTTTTAGGTCATCATGACTTCTCAAACAAATATTGATCCAATGATTCAAGATGAGAATTTCATTCTTTAGGATCCGGCTGATCAGGCATCTCATGATACACCTATGCCGTCTGTTCCATCTGTTGGTGCTGATTTTTCCATATCAAGGCGAAATTCAAATGATGTGTTCCCGAACGTCATGTACATGCCTTATAAGCATAACAACTACTTTATTGACTTTGATCGCATCAAGATTCATCCTGTCATACGCACTATTCTTCGTGGACATCCGCTCTCTCAAGCTCTATGTTCAGTTGCCGATGTTCCGGAAGTCTACGTTCAGCAAGTCTGGCACACCATCACAAAGAATGAACTGGCACGTCCTCATCGATTTGATATTCAAATTGATCAATTTGATTCATATCTGTCTTACATGCGGTTAAGGTTGATTCTTGAGCTTCCTGAGCCTAATTCTAGACATGGACGGACAACATATGATCAGTTTCCATCTGAAGAAGAAGTGTTTGAAGGCATCAAACGACTAGGCTATGTTGGTCCACTGAACAGGGTTGTAGACTTTGACAAGTCTAATCTTCCTCCTGTCTGGTATTCTTTATTTTCTGTCATCAACAGGTGCTTAACGTCTAAACATACCGGCACGGATAGTTCTAGTCTTCACTATCTTCGACTGTTCCATGCAGTAGTCTATGACCTGCATGTCGACTACACGATTATTTTCTGGACCGAGCTATCTGAAATAGTGCAAGACAAGTTAACCAACAAGCGACGAAAGTTCATTCCTTTTATCAGGTTTCTCAAGCTGATTGTTAGAAGCATGTTTCGAAGCAATCCAGCAATTCCACGAAGATTATCTTGGCCGCAAGTTCCGGATACTGAGATGCTTTTCCTTCAGAAACAGAATAAGTCCTTCACATTTTCTATGACCATTCCTTATGGTCTTATTGCCAATTATGCTGACATGACCGATCCCAGTGTCATTGATTATTGTTTAGAAAATGACTTTGAAGAGGCTGAACAAGAAGAACCTTCTCATGGCACTCCAGTTGGTACTACTCATGAAGAGCAAGTTGAAGCAAATACTCGGGTAATAGAGACATATGTTGATTTTTCTGCAACACCACAAGATGTTGCTACTCAAGCTGAAGCAACTACTGATGTTAGAAAAGATGTTAATCCTGATGAAACTGGAGTTGCTGATGATGATGAGACAGATGCTGAGTTTTCTGATGATGGTGAAAATACGACAAGTGATTCAGATGATGGTGATGATGATGTTGATCAATCGAACATGAAAGTGTATGAACGGAAAGTAAGAACTCCGGAAGTGGTTATCTCAACAGAAGTTATCTCTGATGATGATTCAGTTCCAGTTAATCCTTCAGTTGCACATCTTCAAGTAGATGAATTGGATACAACTTTTGATCAAACCACAACTTCGGTTCAAAGTCAAGCTCTAGCAACTACACTTGAAGTTATTCAGTCTACTTCATCAGCTGTAGAGCTTACCTCTGATCTAGCTCGGGTTTCCACTGACAAATTCTCTACTTTGAATAATGTAATTCGGCAGTTATCGGAGAGAATGGATGCTGAAAAGGAAGCACAGATTCTGAAGTTAAAAGCTTTATTCAAAGGGAAGATGCCTGAAATTGATACTTCAGTGATTCCTACAGAGATTCCATTCAGACGTCCATCTGGGGTTGTTCTAAGAGAGCCGTCTTCTTCTGTTCAATCTTCTGCTCCAGCGATTATGTCTATTCCTTTACCTCCGTTGTTTACACAGTCAGCTGGAATTTCTTCATCTACTCATATACCTATGTCCTCTTCTAACACTCCAGTATCAGATCTTCCTATTTCAGAGTTGACAAATTTGCTCTATGCTCGACTTCTTTCTATGTCGCCACCAGAACATCAGGATCAAGATCTTATCTCTCTGCTTCGGAACTTCCAACCTACGCCGCCTCCAGTTTCTTCATCTGAATCTGACAGGATCTATGTTTCATGTACTGAGTTTCAAGCATTCAGATCGGAAGTTCAATCAATTTTTGCTGATCTCAAATTGTTTATATCTCAAACTTTCTCTGATTTATCTTCCAGGCTTGATATTCATGAACAAAGCTGCAGAAATGAGGCCGGTCCGTCTCTTAAACGAAGACATGACCAAGATGATCCCGATCATCAAGGCCATGAGGGGGAGATGGCAAAGAGACAAAGAACAAAAGGGTCTTCTGAAGCTCGAGAAGTTGTTCAAGAAGAAGTGGCTGAAGATAGAGAAAAGACTGCTGATACAGTTCAAGATTGCAGTATTCAAGACTTAATGGATATCATGATTGACAATGCTGATGTAACTTCTTTGCATAATGAATTTAATTTGTCTGAAGCAAATTTTAATAATATGCAAATTGTAGTTTATGTGGATCCAGATGTCTCAGGTAGAGCTCATGAAGTTGAAGAATAAGAAGCAGCAAATGACATGAGATCTTTCTTCGCGAACTTCATTGAGATAAATTCAGATGATGATGATGAAGAAGTTAGATTTGAGAAAGTTGCTCAAGTTAAAGAAGAAGATTGAAACAATATCATCATCTTATCTGATACAGAGGATGATTCTGTTTTCATGAATGCAACAGATACAAAAGAGGCTGAATTATTATATGCTGATCTTCCGAGTCAAGGTGAGATTCCAGAAGTTGATCAACCTTCGTCTACTCCAGTAACTAGTTCTGCTCCGACAACCAATATTCCATCAAGTGCATTTGAAGTTGGTGAGTCGTCTAGAGCTCAAGTAGTTATTCCTTCTTCTGAACCAGTAATTCCTCCATCTCTTCTAGAAGAAGGAGAAGCTTTAACTAGACAGCAAAGGCAGCAAAATCTACAGCAAAGATATATGGCTTCTAGACTCAAAACTGCTTTTCTGGAAGATATCCAAAGCAACATCTTTGTTTCTAGAAGAAGGACACTTAATTTATATGCCATTCTTGGAGTAGAGAAAGAATCAGAAGCTTATCAGCATGAATACTTAACTGTTATCAAATGCCAGCGTAGAAGGAATAACACTGTTATTTCTCCTCATCTAATAGTTCGAGTTCTCAGTGTCACTATTTGTAAGTTTATGAATATTTGGTATCTAAATCTTGAAGTGAAAAGAGGAGACTGCAAGCGGTACATCTTTTCAGAGGCAGATTTCGTTGATCTTTCAATAGATGATGTTGAATTCCTATATGATCACTTCAGGAATCTTTATCACCAAACTTATGATGTTTCTCAAACTCTTTATGTTCTTAAACGATTCATTCGATGACAGATCCGATTTTATCGTGTTTTTGACTTTCAGATGGCCGTCGAAAGTTTTCAGCCTGTGGTTAATCTGGAAAGACCCAACCGAAGTTTGCAGAATCTAGAATCTTATCCGTTATTCACCATTATCGAAGATCCATACGGAATAGTATACAAGAACAACTCAAGTGAAAAATGCTTTCTACAATTTGATGAAGTTGGATATTACTCTGATGGAACTCTAAAGGGGATCAAACTTCAGTTGGAGCATCGTTCGCAAGAGGCTAGAAGAAAGTTTTTGGAAACAAGAAGAGAGTCATATATGTTTGAAAACGATGAAATTCGTCTGATCCGTAGATCTTTAGACACTATTCAAGACAGACTGAATCTCCGTTCAACTCTGCGACGATTGGAAGTGTTAGTTGGGCTGAACAGACTACGTCAACGAGAAGAACGTCAATGATCTTTCAAAGTCGTCTAGATGGTCAATGCTGTTTTTGAAGATTGTTTTTGAAGACCTCGGCGCCAATGATTACTAAGGGGGAGATTGTTAGATCTGATTTTATAGTAATCATTGTATTTATTTTACTGCTTTCAGTAGTGTTATCTGTTTTGTTAGTGCCTTAGGGTATTTAAGTCCCCTTGGCTTATTTGTTTTAAAAAAGGAACCTTACACTGTTTGAATACAATTCACTGTTGCATTGAAGCGTACTTTCTCTCTCTAGATTCTCTCTACGATCTTGTGATCTTGGTTCATCAACTATGACTGCTTAGTATTATAAGTAGCATTCAGTATACTATAACAAAATGGTAGTTGCATTTTATCCTTATTTTTCTGGTTTTCAACTTCCTTAGCCTCAACTTCATTAGATGACTTTGTCCATTTGACATTGGGTTCAGGGTGTTTCTTGGCCAAATGTAGAAAATCAAAGCCATATAAATCCGGCCTTTATAAATACCCTTTTTCAAGTATTGAGGATTATTATAACCAATACCCCCAAAACTCGTTAAAGAATTTAAACTCTTTTGGTTTGTTAAGATGAATGGTCTGATTAGTCTGACCTCGAGTGTAAAGTTTTTCTTCCAAACCATTGACCTTTTCAACCAAAGTTTTATTCTCTGATTTCAAACATAATCATTTCTTAACAACCTTTTTTAACTCATGTTAACACATTTTAAATTTTGAAGATGTTTCAAATAAATGACTTTGAATTGCAGTATTTTCTCTTCCAAAGGCATCAACATTTTTATTTAAAGACGCAATAAATACAGTCTTCTCAATAATATCTTTGTTTAGTTTTAGTATTTCTTGATTTTTCTTTTCAATGACACTTTTTTGATGTTTAAGTTTAGACTGCCGATCCTGAAGATCAACCATCATGGATTGCATTTGATTAAGAAAATCATGTTCAATCATATCACTTACCTCATCAGAATCCTCCCCATCATCTGATTCCACTTCACCTACTTTCTTGCTCATCAAGCACGTATGGGCAATCTCTTCCCTTTTACTATCAGAATTAGTGACATCCAACCAGTGATCGTCCTCAACCATTAGAGTTTTACCTGCCTCTTTCGGCTTCGCCAGGAGCATGTTATTCTTGTAATAATCATAATTCTTCACTTTAGGCTTTCTGCAATCTTTGGCGAAGTGGCCGATCTTGCAACAATTGTTGCACTTAACTGGTTCATTACTTTCTTCCCCTCATACAGATCCACATATTTCTTTTCTTCTGGCTTTCTCTCCTCAAATCTTCTACCCTCAAATCTATTTTCTTCAAATCTTCTTCCTTCCACTCTCTCTTTATGCTCGTAATTCTTTCACCCCGATGAATAACGTTGACTGTTCGACCCGGGCTTCTTGTAGAACTTCATTTGGAAGGCCCTGGTCAGTAGAAGCATTGCTTGCATCAGGTTCTCACCATCATCAGATTCAGAACCATCACATTCTTCTTCCTCAGACTCATAAATAATCACCTTCTTCTTCTTTTTCAGACTGACAGACTTCTTCTCTTTTTTTCATCACAACTAATGCAACCGGATCTACCACTGCTTTCTCAGCTTTCCTTTTCTCTTCTCTAATCTCATCTACTTCTTCCTCGTTCTGTCGAAGAGTTTTGTAAACCTCATGCAATGGTATCTCATTAAGGTCTTTTAGCTGCTTCATTTGTTTGGTAAATCATTTCCATTCCGGCTGTAGGATGCTCAGAAAAATTTCACATTCAGCTCAATTTGTGATTTCTTGATCTTGTTCTTACTCAACTCATTAAAAAGAGTGACAAATCTGTTATAAGTTGTCTCTAGACTCTCACATTCCTTTGCTTTATATTCTTTACATTTGTTAAGGCAATTAGAGACCATCATCTGATTTCCTATCTTAGAGCCTAACATCATCCTCTCTAGTTGATCAGGCGTCTGCTTACTAGTAGATTTATGGCTGTCAATATTGACATATACTTCATTCGGAATCCCTTGAAGTAAGAAAGGTTTTGCCAACCTATCAGCTTTGTGCCTCTTCTTTTGTTCGTCTATATACTAATCTGGATCCATTTCATACTCAGTTGTGAAAACCTCTTCTCATTACCTTTTGTAGTATGAAGCTTCATTGGAGGTTTCATGAGACCTTCTTTCAATGAAAATCTAATATACTCACCAATTTCATGTCGGTTAATGAAATCCATAAATCGGTCCTTCCACTTTTCATATTCTCCTTTGAACAGTACCAGTGGTTTAACATCAATTCGTATGGCCAAAGCATCCCTTGAAGTCATCTTGATATATGCACTGATCTTTAAACACAAAATAGAAAATATCAAATTTCTGAAAAACAGTCAAAAATTGACTAAGTACAGAATTCTCAGACAACTTAGTTCACTATTCGCAGACAATTAAGCCTCACAATTGGTATACAATAATACCCAACAATTTACAGAGAAAGCCTGGTGAAATCCTACTTTTTGCATACAACAGCTTGCGAAATTCGTACTTTTCGCACAATGAGGTGTGCAAATTCTTGAACTTTTCTGTTAAGTCAAAATATTGTATCCAAGATTTAATAGGAAAGTCAAAGTAGTAAAGTCAACAAATGTCAAAGTCAAGGAAGTCAAAGTTGTTTAGTTTCCTTTGTGTTTTAGTCTTGTAATATTTAGGTGGTATAAATAGGCTTTATGCCTTATGTGTTTGAAAGTTTTCATGTAAGTTTTGGTAGAAGAACCTATTGTAATATCATATGTGAGATCAATGACTAATGCTTTCTCTCTCTAGTTTCTCTCTCTAGTTCTTGAATAATGTCACATCTTATAATAGAATTAGCTTGATTGATTGGGATTTGTCATTCACAATTAGTATCAGAGCGAGACCAAACAATTTCAGAAGGATTAGATCATTTGTTTTGGATCAATTTCTGGAAATTTTCAAGATTTTAGTCGTATTATTGTTATTCACCGTTCAATTGATTTTTTCTTGAATTGTAGAAATTTGTGTGTAATTTTGTTCTAGTAGTGGTCGATTTGTAATAGAAAACAACTTGTAATCACACACAAACACGAATTAATCATTGAATTGAAGTAATTTTCGATTTTCTTGATTTTTCTGTTTCACGATCTCAGAATCTGTAATTTTTAAAATTCGCAATGTAATTCTTGTTTTTGTTCATAGATGCTTATTCAAAAAGTGATCAATATCACTTTTCAGATATGGAAAATCAAATGATTCAAAATCAGAACGCATCCGTTGAATGTTATGAAGAGCAGATTAAGAGTCTGAATGATGCTAATGCTGAGCTTCATAAGAAAATATCTGATTTAGAGCAAAATATGGATAAAGACAAATCTGATTTTGAGAGTGAAAAAAAAGTTTTTTCAAAGAAGTTCTCAGATTTTTCAAGAAAGAGTGCTGATGAAAAGAAAGCAGTTGAGCTTAAATTCATAAAACTTTCTCAACAAGTTTCTGATTTTGAGAAAGTACTCATTCTAGAAAGGGAAAAGTTTACCAAAGAAAAGAAGGCCATTGAACAAAAGAATGTGGGATTCTTCAACGAAATATCTGGCCAAAGAAAGGATGCTGAGAAGGGATTTGAAGAAGAAGGAAATATGTTTGACGCTGAGATTAGAAAGTTGACTGCCAAGTTATCTGAACTATCTGAAAGTGCACTGAAAGAGAAGAAAGCGAATTCTGAATGCAAGATGAAGATTGACCTGCTCATCAAAGAAAGAGACAGCTTTGCTTCAAAGTTTAAAGAGCTTGAAAAGACAGTTTCAAGTTCAAATCAAAAAACTGTTTCTTCACAAAGGTCAGTTAAATCTTTTGATCAGATTCGTAATACTAACCTTTTCTATGATAGAAATATAGATGGTTCAGGAACACATCAAAGAAAAAGGAGATATGATGAAGAGAAACTGGTCTGGAAGAAGAAACCAGTTGAAGATGAGAAGAAAGATGGAAAGAAAGATTAGATGAAAGGTAAAAAGTCATGTGTTTATTCATACAAAGCCAAGAAGAACAATGCACGTAAAGGTAAATCTGATCATATCTACACGAGAGATCAATTAATCAGGTAAGAAAAATTATTGTTCTTATTGTTGTACACATGATCATGTTCACAAGACCAGTGATCATTTATGGTATGGTTCTTACTCGATTACCCCCACAAGAACTGCAACTAACATTCATGGACCCAAATACCAGTGGGTACCAAAGCCGAAAACTGATTCTGTGTTGCAGGCACCTCAACTAAAGGGGGAGTAAGAGAACCATGGCTTTTGAACAAAACAGTTCAAAACCTGGACTTAAATGTCAAGACTAAGGCTTCTAAGTGCATCATCTTAGAACCCGTATTTCAACGGAGTTTGACTTCTAAACACAACAGTTTAGGACTCGTACTTCAGTGTTCAAAAGACCTTACTCCGGTAATACTTTGCATCCGATAAGATATGACGGTCTACAATTCACAAAGGAGTTGTATTGATCTCTATTATGTGCTTTTTCATTGACAATATACTTACGATATGACGGTCTACAATTCATAAAGGAGTTGTATTGATCTCTATCTTGTGTTTTAACTGACATATTTCAGATGCATAATTTAAGGGGGAGTAAAGGTGATGACTTCTGATTACTTCAGATCAGAACTCATACTCTAAACTGTTTTACTGCTTTCTGTCATTTCATTTTTTAATAAATGTTGTGAATAAAGTGGCTTCTGATCACATGACAGATCAGGACTCGTTCTTTAATGTTCAGACTTGGATATTTTGCAAATATCCAGGTGGAGCTTAAAAGACCTAAATCATTATATCATGTTTTGAGGGGGAGCTTTAAAGGTAAATATCTTCTAATCTAGATCTCTGATTGTTTGAAAGAAGAACAACTTTCAAGCATGAAAAACAGTTTCTGAAATGTTCAAACCACTTCTAGTTCTCAAAAGATTTTATGAATTTAGAAGTGTGATTTTTAATGTTTTTCAAATTTTGAGTTTTAATGTTTAACTGACCGTGTGTTTCTAAGGATCAATACTTGTGTATTATCTTATCCATATACTGTAAAGTATTCACACACACAGGTTCAATACTTCATTTGAATTTGTTATTACCATGTCTCTAAACGAACCAATTTTTCGATGGTAATACTCCCGTTTGATTTCAAATGTTGTTGAGCATCATTCATCATTTCTAATCTTGTGCTTTCATTGCAAAATTGTTTATATTCGTTCATATAAACAAAATATCCAGTTCTTTGATACCCTAACCATTTTATTTGATCTGATTCATACATTGTCAGATTCTCAAAACAATTCTCCTAATTTCATTTCATTCATTCAATATCTTTGTTTTGAGAAATCTTCAACGTTCAATTGCTCAAATCTCATGAGCATACTTTTTGACAATGTTTTCATACATTTTTGTGCTTAATTGTTCAAGTTAAACTATTGAGCAACTATTCTTATTAGGACTTACATGGGATTCGTGTGTGAGCTTAAACAGAACTTCCATGGATTCACGTTAACCTGTGTTTCCTACCCAGGGAAGTTATCCTCGAGTGATTGAGGGGTGACGGGTCATAAATCAAAGAGTGGGGGAGATAACTCATCCGATTGAGTTTTTCTCAGTGTGTGGAGCGGAAAAATGGAAAAGGGAGTTTGGTTAGAAGTGAGCATAATGATAAAAAGAAAGAGGGTGTGAGAACAGAGTTAAAAGATTATCAGAACTCTGCACCAACCACTTTCTGAGTCGGGCAGCCACATCTACTGATTGGTTCACATTCTTTGGTGACCATCATTGAAAAAGGCAGTGAGCCCATGCCAACTCTTGCATTAACCCCACCAACCACTCGTTTCTTTCTTAACAAAGAAATGTTTCATTTTCTTTGGGGACGCAACATATATGCTATTTAATCTTCACTTGGAAGATTTAGATATTGAAAAAGAAGGAAAGTTGCCCCACCTTCGCACCTCGTTCATGCCCATTGAGTCCATGTAATATCTTTTGATGTCTCAACAGTTTACACAATTTGAGCCTGATAAAGATAAGTAGCTTCAATCATTCTTACAATTGCACGAGCACACAAGGAATATGTTTTCTTGTCATAACATTCATAGAAAATTCCTTTGTGGTTTTTCGATGATTGAATGGAAGCCCTAGGGAGTGTTCATCACCAAAGCTCCTTTCCAATGTACATCCGTTGTACAAAGTGGCTTTGTGCTACTTACAGCCATTTTAACTATTTCATCTGTTGAATCAGGGTTACATTGTTTATTAAATCTGAATTTGAAAAGATTTGGGTATATACAGTTCATGATTCAGCTATTCATATCAAACGGCAGAGAATGTCAAATTATTATGATGGGGATATTGTTAAAGGGGGAAATCAAAGAAAGTGTTGAAATTGAAGAAGTTTTGATGATCATGATACTCACAATCATCAAAAAGGTGGAGAATTTTACAAAGTTCAATTTCAAAGCCGAGCCGAAAGATATATTTCAAATCCATCAAGAAGGTGTCAAAGTGAAGATTGACTTCGAAGGAGATTCTGAATGTTTTGTCAAAGAATTTAAAAGTTTCCGAATGAAGATGATTTGAGAAAAGTTTTGAAGATGATTCAAAGATAAATCAAGATTCGTGAAAGTTTGTTTTTCTGAAGACAGTTCAGAGATCACAAGAGATGAAGATACAATTTTTCAAAGACTTCTCAAAGTTTCAAAGTTTTCAAAGAATTTCAAAAGTTTCAAGTTTTCAAATTCGTGTTCAAGACATGTTGACTTTCAAAGCTACAAAGTGTTAAAGACTTTTCAAGATTCTTAAAAGGCTGAAAGACTGAAGACTGTTAAAGCTTCAAAGTTCAAAGTATCAGAGACAAAACCTGAAGAATCAAATTGTTAAACATAAATCCCAATCTATCAGGCTAATTACTCAAGATATGAACATTATGATCAAGAACTAGAGAGAGAAAGTCTAGAGAGAGAAAGTAGATCTTAAATTACACCAACTCCAGAATTACAAGTATGAAAATTCCTCTAGTTCGTTGTTACATGATTACAAGGGACACACTACATATACCATCTAACTATAACAAAGCCTTAATGGCTAAGGAAACTAAACTAGCTTTGACTAACTATTACAAGGTCAATGTTGACTTTTACATATTTGACTTTCCTATTAAATCTTGGATACAATATATAGACTTAACAATCCCCCCCTTTGTATTCAAGATTTAATAAAAATTTGATGCAGATCTTCAGCTCTTGATTCTTCATCTTTTATCTCTTGAATCTTTCACAAACTTTGCTCTTTTGCAGCTTTTTAAGAATCATGAAAAGTCTTTTTAAACTTTGAAACTTTGGAAAGTCAACATGCCTTGAACAAGAATAGAAAAACTTTGAAACTTTATCTCTGAAAAACTTTTGTCTTCAATCAAAATTGTATCTTCATCACTTTGATCTCTGAATCATCTACGGAAGAACAAACATTCTTGAATCTTGAAAATCTTGTTTGTTTTCAGAATCAGAATCTTTTGACTTTGAATCAGCCTTTGAAACAGCAGCGGAAACATTTTGAATTTAAGACTTGAACTTTGAACTCGAACTCTGAATTTGAATCTTTATATCATTCTCCCCCGTTTTGATGATGTGAGCATCAGATCATCAAAATTTCTTCAATTTCAGCTCAGACTTTGATAACAGCTTTGAAACAATCTCCCCTTTTATAAATGTTGTGCTTTGATCTGAAGAGCCGAATCATGAACTGTTTATATCCGAATCTTTGCAAATTCAGACATAATAAGCGTGTAACCCTGATTCAACAAATGAAACAGTTAGAAATGCCTGTCAGTAACACGAAGTTACTGTGTACAACGGATGTACAATGTAAGGAGCTAGTTTGATGTTGACTCCCCAGGACTTCCATTCAATCATTGAAAAACACAAGGTAATTCTATGAATGTTCTGACAGAAAAACATATTCTCTGTGTGCTCGTGCTTGTGTTTTAAAAGAATTAGCACAATGATTGTGTTTCATAAGGCTCAAAGTATGTAAATCACTGAGACAACAATGATTATACATGGACTCAATGTGCATGAGAAAGGGTCGAAGGTGGGTCAACTTTCCTTCTTTTTCAATATCAGTATCTTCCAAGTGAAGATCCGATAGATTATGTGTTGCTTCCCCAGAAAATGTGAAACATTCTCTTTTTAAGAAAAGAATGAGTAGCTAGTGGGGTTGTATACAAGAGATGGCATGGGCTATTTGCCTATTTCAATGATGGTCACCAAAGAAATGTGAACCAATCAGTAATGTGGTTGCCCGGCTCAGAAAGTGGTAGGTGCAGAGTTCTGATATTCTTTTAACTCTGATCTCACACCCTCTTTCTTTTTATCATTATACTCACATCTAACCAATCTCTCATTTCCATTTTACCTCTGCTCACTCCCACACTCAATTCTTTTAGACCCCTCTCCCCATAATCACTCAAAGGATTTCTTCCGGGGTAGGAAACACTGGTTATCGTGAATCCATGGAAGATCTATTAAGCACTCATACTGAATCCCATGTTCCTAAAAGTACATGCTTATCAATGATTTTCTTGACATGTAAAGCACAAGAAATCATATGTCAGTGCATGTATGCGCATTGAAAATATGAATGAAATTTGAGCATTTGAACGTTGAAGATTTCTCAAAACAAAGATATTGAAAGAACGAAATGAAATTAAGAGAATTGTTTTGAGAATCTGACAATGATTAAAATCAGATCAAATGAAATAGCTAGGGTATCAAAGAATTGGATATTTTGTTTATATGAACAAATATAAACAATTTATCAATGAAAGCACAAATATGAAAAAGATGTATGATGCTTATCAACTTTGAACTTCAAACGGGGGTATTACCATCGAATAGTTGTTTGAATTTGAGACATGGTAATAACAATTTCAAATAAAATACTGAATCGGTGTGTATGAATACTTGACAGTATATGGACAAGATAATACACAAGTATTAATCTTTGGAAACACACGGTCAGTTAAACATTAATGCTCAGAATTGAAAAACATTTAAAATCTCACTTCTAAAATCATGAAAATTTTTGAGAATAAAGAAGTGGTTTGAACATTTCAAAAATTGTTTTTCATGTTCGAAAGTTGTCCTTCTTTCAAACAATCAGAGATCTAGGATCAGAAGATTTTGACCTTTTCGGCTCCCCCTCAAATCATGATATAAAGGTTTTTTTTTGAGCTCCCCCTGGATATTAGCACAATATCCATCTTTGATCATTGATGAACGGGTCCTGATCTGTCATGTGATCAGAAGCCACTTTATTCATATTATTTATTCAAAAATAAAAGGACAGAAAGCAGTAAAACGATTATAGAATGAGTTCTGATCTGAAGTAATCAGAAGTCATCACCTTTACTCCCCTTTAAATTAAGCATCTGAAATATGTCAGTTAAAACATGATAGAGATCAAACACTCCCTTTGAATTGTTAGACCATCAATATCAGAAAAATTTAGCAAATAAAAAGTATAGGATAGAGATCAGATCAATTCTCTTGAGATGAAGACCATCAATATCCATCGGATGCAAGCATACAGGAGTAAGGTGAGATTGATAAATATGTGAGATTGATAAATATGAGCTTACAAAATTGCATTCTTCATGTGTTGAAGAAAACAAAACTTTACTTGCAAAAATAGATGGTTTGGAAAAGAAGTTGTACTCATTAGGTCAGAGTGAACAAACCATTCATCTTAACAAACCGTTAGAAAACAAAGGCAATTGGGGAATCGGTTATAAGAATCCTCACTGTCTACAAAAAGGGATGTCTGAAGTGCCAGGACTTTATGATTATCTTAATATGCTATTAGCTCGCAAAATCCCTGAGTTTAAAATTTTTTGGACTAAACTATCGGAAAAGGATGAAGCCAATGAAACGGAAAAACGGTTGAAATCAGCTAAAGTTCATATTCCATTTTGTTATGCAAAACTGAATAATAGTTATAATGAAAATCCAATATATCAAAAGAAGAAAACTCTTTCAAGTGATTTCTTTCCAAGTTATTCTGAAAAGGAAATGGAGGCGAAGCCTATTAAAGGTAAACTATATGTCCCTCTTCTCGTTTTAGAAAGTAAAATTTCTGAACTCGAGAATTCTTTATCAGATGAAAGACTTTTGATAAATATTGAGCAAAATGTTTTTTCAACTGTGTTTTCAAATTCTGTTATTTCAAAAGCTTCAAACTCTGAGGATACGTTTGGTTCATCAAATAAAGAGCTTAATTTTCTTAACTCTAACGGTAGTTTCGATGGTTGTTTTGAACAATTTGACTTTAATACAAAACTTCCTAACCATTCATCCTTTGTTAAGAAATCTTCAAGAAAAACCAGTATGCCTGTGAACGGTGCAAAATCAACGAAAGTTGATAATTCAGTCTCTGTGAAAGCTAAACATGCTAAAGGTAAGAAAATATCTCAACATTCACTGAAACCGAACACTACTGGTAATCCGAAGAAGAAGCAATCGCTTGTTGCTCAAAGATCTAACTCACCAGCTTTACATGTTTCAGATCTAAGCAAGCAAAGGCCATACGTAAATTCTCAATGGCAACCCAAACGGAAGCTTGACAAGACCGTTTTATTGTTTAGTAGCGTTAATTGTAATAAGACTTCGCTTACTAAAGATGTTGTCATTGCTGGTATTGCTATTTTGAACCCAAAACTTGTTGTTTCTCGGAAACAATATACAATGAAGCAATTATTTCAGTTATCTTTATCTGCTGGAAAGTCTTCTATTTATGATAAACATGTCTCTATTTCTTGTCAAGATTCTGGAGATTGGTTTGGCAACTACCATGTGCACACATCTCATACTAATTCTTCACATGCATTTCAAAAGAAAAGAGGACCCAATTTGAAATGGGTACCAAAAACTTGTGCTAACACAGCAGGACCCAAATTCCAGTGGGTACCTAAGGCTAAATCTGTGTTGCAGGCACACAAAGCTTAAAGAGAAAGCGACTTTTGATTATGTACAGATCAGGACTCGTTCTTCAATGTCAAAAATAGGTTTTTGGATAATGCAGTTCAAAACCCGAACATCAAAGTCAAAATAGGCTTTTGAACAAATCAGTTCAAGACCCGCACTTCCATAATCAAAGTGAATATTCCAAAGTTGTCATATAAATATCTAAATTTGCAATTTCTCTTATGCAGACTAGGCATACATGGTTCTTGGACAGCGGATGTTCCAAACACATGACAGGGCAAAAAGAGATACTGTCCAATTTCAAAGACAAATTTTGTGGAACAGTAAGATTTGGCAATGACCAGTTTTCTCCAATCATGGGATACGGTGATGTACAACATGACAATATCACTATCAAGAAGGTGATCTATGTAGAAGGCTTAGGACACAACTTGTTCAGTATAGGCCAGTTCTGTGACAAAGACTTAGAGCTCAACTTCAAAGCCAAGAGATGTTCAGTTCGCAATGAAGACGGCGAAGAACTCTTGGTCGGTACTCGAGAAACAGACCTCTACACAATAAACTTATCAAATGTCCGGACTGACAAGCAAGTTTGTCTACTGACGAAAGCATCGATGCAACAAAGCTGGTTATGGCATCGAAGGCTCTCTCACCTCAACTTTCGGTACATCAACAATATGGTCAGTGGAAAGCTCGTCAAAGGACTTCCAAAGGTGAAATATGAAAGAGAACATCTTTGTGCAGCTTGTGAAAAGGGCAAGATGAAGAGGGCACCTCATAAACCGAAGCCTGAAACAAGTACCAATGCTCCTTTAGAGTTATTGCATATGGACTTATGCGGTCCGATGCCAACTCAAAGCTTAGGCGGCAAGAAGTACATACTCGTGATCGTGGACGATTACTCGCGATACACATGGGTCAAGTTTCTACGTTCAAAGGATGAGACACCAGATGTTCTCATCACATTCCTAAAGACGACCCAGGTGAATCTGCAGAAACCGGTCAAGTTTCTACGAACAGATAACGGCACAGAGTTCAAGAACAACAAAGTTGAAGAATATCTCGAATCTGTCGGGATTTCACATCAATACTCTGCTGCTCGAACGCCTCAACAAAATGGAGTGGTCGAAAGAAGAAACCGAACGCTAGTCGAGGCTGCTCGTACTATGCTAAGTCACTCTGACTTACCTCTATTTTTATGGGCAGAAGTTGTTTCGACCGCATGCTACACACAGAATCGATCCATGATACATCGAAGATTCAAGAAGACTCCTTATGCATTAATCAACAACCGAACACCGACAATCAAATATTTCCATATATTTGGGTGTAAGTGTTTCGTTCTAAATGACAGGGAGAATCTTAATAAGTTCAGTGCTAAGACGGATGAAGGGATCTTCATTGGATATTCCTCGACATCAACTGCATTCCGAGTTTATCTGAAGAAGTCAAGAACGGTGATTGAAAGAATCAACGTCACCTTTGATGAAGAAATGGCTTCCGAACAACAACGTTCAGAACCCGTTATAACCAGAGTACTAGCTTCTGGGCAACTCAGTCGAGAACCTACGTCTCAACAGAATAAATCAGACGAAGCTTCAACTTCAACTAACCATTTATCTGATTTAGAGTTATCATTTGAATTGTTTTATGATGAATTTCTTGGATCTAATGTAAAGAAATCTGTTGTGGTTGACAGGATGGAAAACTTAACGACTACTCATCCAACCAGTTCAGATGACTCTATTGAATCAAACGCCCCGATTCAACAAGAAATTACAATTCAAATGCCGACTACAACAATTGAAGAAGTGTCAAATGATAAAGAGACAGAAGTAGCTGCAACAGTAGGAGATTCTGTACAGATCAATCTACAGCCAGTTCAAGTTGTACCTGCTGAGCTTTCTGAACCGGCCACTTCAACTGAAACCATCATTCCTCCTGAACAATCAGAAGAAGGTATAAGTGGATTTGTAGACGATACCACTGACATACAATCATCTAATTTACTACCTCATGAACATAAATGGACCAAAGAGCATCTGATAAGCCACATAATTGGCGATCCATCAAAACCGGTGCAAACTAGGTCAGCATCAATGAACATGTGCATGCATGACTCCTTTCTGAGCAAGTTCGAGCCATCACGCGTATCGGAAGCACTTGTTGATCCAGAATGGGTGATCTCAATGCAAGAAGAGTTAAATCAGTTCGACGCACTTCAAGTCTGGAGACTCGTACCAAAGCCTAAAGGTAAAACCATTATAGGTACGAAGTGGATTTTCAAGATAAAGAAAGACGAAAATGGTACCGTTATCCAAAACAAGGCAAGACTAGTAGCCAAAGGATACAGACAAGAGGAAGGAATCGACTACGACGAGACATATGCTCCTGTGGCGCGATTAGAGGCAATCAGAATGTTTCTAGCCTACGCAACCCACAAGAACTTCACGGTCTTTCAAATGGACGTGAAGATAACATTCCTAAATGGAATTATGAAGGAAGAAGTCTACGTCTCTCAGCCAGAGGGTTTTTTCAATCAAGAGAAGCCAAATCACGTTTACATTCTCGACAAAGCACTCTACGGTCTGAAACAAGGACCTCGAGTCTGGTATGATGTCCTTTCCACTTTTCTAGTCAAGTCTGGGTTTTCAAAAGGTACGGTGGATACCACTTTGTTTATCAAAAAGGAAAAAGGCGATATCATTTTAATTCAAATCTATGTAGATGATATTATCTTTGGTTCTACAAATACTAAGTACTGTAAGAATTTTGCAAACCTTATGGTGTCTAGATTTCAGATGAACTTGATGGGAGAGATGAATTTCTTTCTCGGTTTACAAGTAAAACAATTTTCATCGGGTATTTTTATCAATCAATCAAAATACATTAGGGATATTCTTCGGAAGTTCCAAATGGAAAATTCAAAAACGATTGGTACCCCAATGGCACCACGTACTAAAATTGGCACAGATCCTTTGGGAAAGGCTGTTGATGTTAGGACTTATCGAGGGATGATAGGTTCTTTAATGTATCTTACGTCGAGTAGGCCAGATATAATGTTTTCAACATGCTTATGTGCAAGATATCAAGCCAATCCTAAAGAAATCCATATGTCTGCTGTGAAGCGCATATTTAGGTATCTAAAGGGCACTACAGATCTTGGTCTGTGGTATCCTAAAGATACTAGTTTTGAACTAATAGCCTACACAGATGCAGATCATGCAGGTTGTATGTTAGACAAGAAGAGCACATCAAGACACGTACAGTTCCTCGGTGACAAGCTAGTAAGTTGGGCATCGAAGAAGCAACTTTGTGTTTCAACCTCCACGGCCGAAGCAGAATATGTAGCTGCTGCTAGCTGCTGTTCTCAGGTCTTATGGATGCGAACTCAATTGCGCGACTACGGTTTCCACTTCAATAAGATCACGATATACTGTGACTCCAAGAGCGCCATCGCAATTACATCGAATCCTGTTCAACACACCAAGACAAAGCACATAGACGTCAGGTATCACTTTATTAAAGATCATGTTGAAAAAGGAACAATTGAACTTTTCTTTGTAAAAACTGATTATCAACTTGACGATTTGTTCACCAAACCCTTAGACGAAAAGAGGTTCGACTTTCTTATCTCTAAGCTTGGTATGTTAAATCTTAAAATCTAATCAGTAGTTACCTATAAAAGTTCTCTAAATTGTATACTTTTTCATCATTTCTTCATTCTTAACTCTGATTGATATCTGCACTTCTATCAAATGTTCATGATCTAAGGGGGAGAATGAGAAGAAATTGAGACCTGGTCAATATTACTTCGAGGGGGAGCTCATAAAATTTGTGCATGTACCTTTTAATGTCAAATTTTTTTTTGTAATGCAAGATTTTAGAGGGAGCTCTTCAAGTCAAAAGGGAGTTCGGATATGACTTATGATTATTTCTGATCAGAACTCGTTCTTTAAAAAGTTTTACTGCTTTTTTGTCTTTTCATTATAAGTGAATAAATTGTACTTTGACTTAACATAAGACTTTTGCAGAATTTTTGAGAGAAGCTTAAAAGTTCATATGTTTATGACTTAAAGCTTAGCTTTATGGGAGGTAAGATCGAACGTAAAGGTATAATCCTTTATCTTAATCTCATATATGGTTGAAAGAAGGACAACTTTCAATCATTGGAAAACATTGTTTTTAATGTTCAAACTACTTCCCGATTTTTCAACAGATTTTATATTTTGGGAGTGTATTTTAAATGTTTTCATGATCTAAATTGTGCTTTAACTGAAATAGTTAAACCAATCTGAGCATCACGTGCATCATAGGAAAACAAAGAATCATTGTGCTAGGTATTAACACAACTTCTATGGAATCACCTTAGCCAGTGATTTCTACCCAAGAAGTTAATCCTTAGTGATTGAGTGTACAAATCGAAAAGAAATGAGTGTGATTAGAGAAAGCAAAAAGTTTAAAAGAAAGAGCGTGTGAGAATAGAGTTAAAAGAATATCACAACTCTGCACCAACTTTTTCTGAGCCGGGTAGCCACAATTCTAGTGATTCACAATTCTTTGGTGATCATTATTGAAACAGGCAACTAACCCATGCCAACTCTTGATCAAACCTCACCATCTACTCATTTTCTTCTTCACAAGAAAGTGTTTCACATTTTCAAAGGGGATGCAGCACATATGCTATCTGATTTTCATTCGGAAAATCTAGATATTGAAAAGAAGGAAGCCTGCCCCACCTTCGCACTTCAATCATGCACATTGAGTCTGTGTTTAACTTACTGTTGTCTTATTGGTTTACACAATTTTGAGCCTATAAGCAATCATCAAGTGCTTAATTCTTTCTAACACAAGCACAAACACACAAGGAATTAGTTTCTTTGTCATAACGTTTATAGAAATAACCTTTGTGGTGTTTCGATGATTAAATGGAAGCCCTGGGGGAGTCAATATCAAACAGCTCCTTTCCAATGTGTATTCGTTACACACAGTGACTTAGTGTTACTGACAGGCATGTTAACTGATTCATTAGTTGATTCAGGTGTTACACGACTATTTTGTCTGGATTTGAAAAGATCTGGATGAATATCTTTTGAATTGACGGATCAGGGGCTCTAACTGCAAGATAGACATTTCTTACAAATAATTTTGATGAAGTCGTTGCACTTAACATCAAAAAGGGGGAGAATGACTACACAAGAAATGGCAAAGATCACATGTTTCAAGAATCACGTCCACTCTTCAAAGGGGGAGATTGTTAGAAAAAGACATGCTGATTTAAGAGCTAGAGAAAGAGATTGCATCTTCTAAGCTGAACAAGAAGACTGAATTGCTAAAATCATTTTCGTAATGATCTTGATCCAAAGGGGGCGATTGTTAGACCATAGTCTCATTGGATTCAAGATCATCCAAACTGAAGATCGCAATCTGAAGCTAAAGCCGAAACGTCGACTCTCAATGTTAAAGTCTATGTCTATTTGTAATAAATGTCAATGTAATTGTATTAGTTTACTTAGATTTAATATCTAAGTTATAATATTATAATAGTTAGATAAAGTTAATTTTGTTAGTTTCTAGTAACTTAGTTTATATTAGATATAATATCTAGATTTAATATCTAGATATTATGTTAGATTGTGTG
This sequence comes from Arctium minus, assembly GCA_954870635.1. Classification (NCBI taxonomy): domain Eukaryota; kingdom Viridiplantae; phylum Streptophyta; class Magnoliopsida; order Asterales; family Asteraceae; genus Arctium; species Arctium minus. The sequence continues at coordinate 66,976,254 of OX941090.1, read as the reverse complement.
TTCAACACACTTGGTTAGATTAAGTGTATATCAATCTCTCAAGATCAGATAACAATTAACACATACAAACACACACTTAAAGGTGTATTTGAGAGAAAAACATAGAGAACACAATCAAAGCTTAATCGATCAACCCTTGTAACCGTTGTTATATCAATACAGGTTGGTAATCGTTATTGTGTTGTTGTTTCTATAAACTTGATATTAGTATTGTTGGACCGACACACAGTTACTGTTCATGCGACTACAATCACCATTCCATCGAAAAATTACGAATTCGATCGTTTCGATGAATGATTTCTTCGATTAGGCTCTGATACTACATGTTAGGTCATGAATTCGCAATTAATAAATGATAAAAAGATTCAACAAAAGGTAGATTGGGAAGGAAATGATTGTATTATTCACAATCTAGAGAGAGAAAGAGTTTCTCACTCTAGAAACACATACAAAGCTTTAAGGCTACATTGTGAAAGTTGAAAGTTACAAACAAACTACAAACATCTCTTATTTATACCCCAATCACCCATGTTACACAATTTAGCCAAACCCATTATGCTAATGACAAAGCCTATTGAACTAAGGATGACTTTACAAAACTTTCTAAATACAGTACATTAACACGAATGATGAACAGTGATCTGCGAGTTCTTGATAGTAGATCAATAAATCTTCAAATTTCTTGAGATTTTCTGAATTTTGCTTGCTCGGATACCAATTGTGTGTCCCAAATGTGCAATATGATGAAGATGAACAACATAATTCAATACCAAAAGATATATGTATTAATCTTGAATTCAACAATACACAATCCGTATGAAATGCTCTCTCTCAATATTTCTCTCACTAGATTATCTCTGTAAGCGAACTCTCTGGTTTTCTACTCTGTAAATACAAAGAAAAAAACCTATTTATACTACCTATCTATTACAAGAAAAACAAAACAAAATAACAAAACTAGCTAACAAAGACTTTGACTTCATTACTTGGAGCATTGACTTTGACTTTTGCTAAAAGGGCTTTGACATGAACTTCGACTTTCAAGCTCAATGATCTTGGATCCAACAAATATGTTCTAACAACAAAGGTGTAATCATATAAGCAGAGGTTCTGGTCTTAGACTGCAGAGGATCTGTTTGCCAAAACCTCTTATGTTGAACTTATCACTTGTGTGTTTTGTACTTTTCTAAGGCGCGAATTATTTTTGAAAGGCAAAGCTCTGTTATTTTAGTAATTCTCATGTGTGTGTACCATGACGTATACATACATCCCCCATTTCTAAAACGCCCATGGATGCGTGTCACTCCATCTTTGGCTATGCCTCAACTGTCATTTGGGGAACACCCCTCCCACTCGAGTGTGTTTTTGAAATTGGAATAAAACCTCATTTTCCCCAAAATTTTCATTTCACGCTTACATCTCTTCCGAATTTCTCTCAAGCAAAACTTGGAACTTTTCTCGAAGATCAATGGCATCTCACTCTGAGAACTCCGTCAAGAACAACCCCTTCCATCTAGGAATGACGAAGAACAACACTCGAACTCTGACCAATCCGATAACCGTGGCACTGCTCGTCAACTTCTATCCTTCGAAGATTCAGGTTACCATATCGCTCCTCTACCCTTCAAGCCCAACAACCACTATGTGGTTTTGAACACTCAATCCTTCTCCAGGGAATTTGAACCGTTGATTCTTCTACTCGAGAACCATTTTCTAGTAAATACCCTAACAATGAACATAAACTATGTACCTAAACACCACCAGCATCAATACTAGCAAAGTTGTTGTTTTATGGACGAAGATAACGCTGTATTAGGATATATATATCCACCACTGATGGGGAACATGTCCTGGAATCGGGTATTAACCGAATTCTGATTTCCTCTACCTCTGGACTCCCAACAAGAACACAATTAGCGATCATTAGGTATGCCCTAGAACCAACTTATGACGAATTGGTGGAATTTCTAAGGCTGCTAGGGTATAACAAGCAGATTCATAAGAGGACTTAGTTCAAAAGGCAACACCTTCCACCCATGTGGAATGATTGGAAGCCCAGATAAATGCAGCCACAACATCCTATGGATTATGCTAGGTTGATTCTGCGTGAACTGGCTGGAGCAGTTGATAAGAAGAGGGAGGATAAAGAAAGGAACAACGCACTCCCATCTCTGATGTTTCCAAGGACCATTACCCTTTTACTTGCAGAGTATATAATTGCAGATGGATTCCCCCTGAATGGCAATCCTATCATAAATTTTGCCATTACTACCCACAAGCCGATTATACACTTTGATGGGTGTCAGAACACCAGGCATTTGTCATAAAAGTTTCTTTCATATGTGATGGAGAAGACTATTAAGAGGGAGTATAGACATTGATTAAGGACTCCTAAACCGAGGCTTGTAACCCTTCCATGCATAGGTCTAGCCCCTTGTAAGGAAGTTGTATAGAGGAGAGTAGTGAGAAATGAGGGAGAAGAAGGTGAGAAAGGAGTAGTAAGAAGAGAGGGGGTTGAACAGAGGGAACAAAGGGTATAAGTACAAGAAATTTCACAAGGAACTATAGAAGTACATGCTACTTAAGGCAAGTGTGCCTCAAGAGACATCTGCAGAACAACCTTTGCAAAGAAAGATAAGGAGATTAAGAAAAACCCATGCCCCCATCGTTGAAGAGCCTATAATTGTTGAAGAGCAAGTATAGCAGAACTCCCCTAGTCCCACAGAGATAGCTGCCATTATAGCTAAAGAAGTTGTTGAAATTTCAAGCCCTCTAGAAGTCAGGGTAGAGCCTCTAGTTCATGCTTTAGAAGATCTTCAATGGGCTCTAGAGATCGAATTTCCAGAAGGCATGGCCTTTACAGAGAGGCATATGATGAATTCAATAAAGAAACAGAGGAGGAGAACGTCAAAAAAGATGCCCAAGTTGGCACACCACCCCACCCAACCCCAGTGCAACCCACATGGCTATTCTTCTAGTCTGGAAGCAAGAGTTAATGAAGTGGAGGCACACATCACTAACCTACACCAGCATCACCGGATAGAGGAACTTATTTCTTCCTCTGCTGCAATTATAAGTCCGGGAACCACCCAACTAGTTGTGCCCTTCCAATAGGGTACAATTATTAAAAGAAGTACTGAGTTGCCCACCAGTACGCCACCTCCCTGCACATAAGCATTCATTGCTTCTCCACTACACATCTCTACCCCAAATGATTATCTAGAGCAATCATCCTAAAATGTGCACAGAGGCGAAGAGGCTCTAGAATAGCCTCTGAGCCAACATAATGTCACTTATGTGGTTGGCTCTGGAACCCCACATGATGGTTATACTGTCAGAACCTCCAGAACATCTTTATCGTATTTTGATGATAACTTGCAAGGATCCGAGGAAAGTCCCGCAAAGTTCAACATCAACATTGGCTCTCTAGGCATCCAGGCATCCCAAGAACAGGGATACAATTTGGACCATATGTTGGACCAAATCTTACCACTTCTGCACACGTAGCATAGAATGAGTACCAAACCTTTGCGGCCTCTGTGAAAAACTCACTAGCTGAGTTTAAAAGCTTTGTTTGTATCCTACACGCTCTACCTCAGAGCCCGAGCTCAACCTTCTTAAAACCAAGGTAGAGTCTATGCAAACCATCTCTTAACCCAACTCTGGGAAACTTGATTCTCTTCACCAACAAATATCTAAAGCCAAAAGATCTGCCACAACCCAACAACAGTTTACTGGTTTGGCTAATGTTGTTAAAGCCAATGGAGCAGCCATTAAGAGCCTAGTAGATGCTCTCCACCAAAAATCAGCAGAACTTACCCCCTTAGCACCATTCTCTAATGAAGTGTTAACAAAGCTCAACTCTGATATTCTATCACTCATCATGTCAGGTATGCAACCGACATCACTTCCCAATGATTAGATCACCAAAACCGAGGTTCTTTAGCTTGGTGATCGTTTGCTTCTAAAGGTAAATATCATTAGTGACAAATTTTCTACTTCTGCCAACACCGCTGCGGATAATGTAAAGAAGAGTGTTGTAAATATCAAAAGGGGGTGAGATCTGTGAGATGATAGAAACATGTGCCAAGGACAATCTAACCAAGAAGCAGAAGAAGAGGAAGGCACCTGCTTCGTGCCAAGAAACGACCGAGAAGAAAATAAAATATGATGATCAAGGGGTAGATGCCTCTGGTCCTTCAGACCATCATAAGGGGGAGAAGGACCTGACCACTAAAGATCAACCAATTCTTGCCGCCCACTTATCTGCAGTACCAATAAGCTGAGAGTATGAATCTAAGAAGAAGACATCAACAGTAGAACCTTCTGCCGAACCCTCCGAGCCTACTGAATAAAGAACCTTCAAAGTACCACCTGCAGACACCTCTGCACCAATTCCTGAGTTGCAACCTAAAGTGAGAATAGAGGCCAACATTTCCTCAGAACTGGAGAAGTTCGTAAGCTTTGAAGAACCTAAACTAATGCCTAAGGCCTCTCCACAACCCATTCAATATAGTCTCTCAGAGCCTGTCAACTGCGCAGAGGAAGAAGAAGGCCTAAAGAAAACATCCAAGCCTACTCCTGAACCAAAGATTATGTCAATCACCAAACCTACTCCTTATGAATCGCAACAAAAGGCGACATCATCTTCTGAACTTAAAGGTCCAACAGAGGTTACACCAGATATAGTGGCTCAGAATAAGGACTCTATAGATGCAATGAGGAAACCAATCACCAAACCTCCACCTAGAGAACTTGAGATGGAGTTTCACTTAAACATATACAATTTCCTCTATAGTGATAGAGATGAGGAAGTAATTGTGGCACCAAATATCCACCCTCTGATAAAGGAGGAGGTATGGAGGAGGTTCTGGAGAACTGAACAAGAAAAGAGAAGGTGTTCTCTGTGCACGACATTAGTAAAGTTATGGCTATCACCCTGCATTTCTTTGCAAATAAACAAGTGATGTATGCCAAGTACCAGGAAGAGGAAAGATGGCAACCGATATGTCTTCACGGATGCTGATTTAATCAATCTCTGTCCTTATGACCTTCCTTAGTTACATGCGTGGACAGAACAGAGGCGGGGTACCAAAAAGGAGATTACAATAGCCAATGGTTGCATCAAGGAGGTTATACGGAAGAAGATCAATTATTTCAGCAAGATCGACTTCTAAATAGCTCTGGAGCATGGAGTTGATAAACTCTCATTGACAACCCCTGATGACACTATGCTAGAACTAGATTTGGTGCCGAGTAACTATGTGATCATCAAGCCAAAATGTGGGTTTGTTTACAAGGATGACAATGGACTGAAGAAGATATACAAGCCTGTCAATGCCCACAAGTACTCGAATGACACTCTAAAAAAGTTCAGGCGCCCTATGAAGAAGAAGATTGGCTCTGTCAGGATCCAAGATACACATGCTAGACAATTGATTGAAGGGATCGATTCTACCATTCGCTTTAGAGAGTTAATAATGTTTATGCATAGCACTTTAGCAGATAGTTTTATTTCTTCTGTATATGATTTTCCCAAATATATTTTGTACTTACATTCAAAAGTTTATTAATGTAAGTTCTTTAACAGAGATTCTTTAACACCTCTTGCTTTTTAGAGTAGACGTGCATATCTTTTAGAACATAAAATATGCTCTATTTAGAAGTTTAGTAAAGTAATCAACATAAATGTATTGGGCATTGTATATGGGTTAGGGATTAAAATTTATACAAGGGCTTAGGGTATAAATAGGAATCTTGTAGTATGTTTTAGGTTAAGTTTCATTTTCACAAAATGTAGATATACGACTTGGTCTCTGTGTAGTTGTAGTTTACATTTCCTTGCTCAACAAAACTACAGATTCTATTCCTAAATCCTTGTTTATCATTCAATCAATTCAATCTTTGATCTCATTGGACCTAACAAGTGGTATCAGAGCTTAAAAGAGATATTATTCTTTGCACGATCGAGATCTGATTGGTATTGATAGAACAGTCGATGAAATTTTTGATTTATGTGATTTGATGAAATTTGTTTGGTCTTTGTTGTTTAAATTGGTTCTGTGGATAAAGTCGATTAGTATAGAATCAATTAGTTTGTACAATTTCATCAAATTTAGTTGTTTAGATCGATTTTGAGTTCTTTTGTTCGAAATTTTTTCATTCATTGTGGTTGGATCGATTTGGACTATAGATTCGAAATTAGACCTGGTCATCAACTACAATTGTGCTCAAAAGGTGTTTTCGAACCTACTGGCAAAAGCTCAACTCAAAATAAGATGTATTGAAGGTTTTATTGAAGAAATGTGGAAAATTGTGCGAGACTCGTATAATTCGCATGATTCAGTTGAAGAACTCGCAAGGAGTTGAAAAGAATTCATAGAAAGGAGATTTTTTTTAAGAATTCACAAGTTTCAGATTTTGCATGGAACATTTCTTGGACACAACAAAATTTTACAAGTGGGGATTTCGCAAGTAGTCATGTGAGAATTGTGAGGAATTCGCAGGCTACTGTGCATAAGTTGTGTGCGAGTTCTTAGGAATTCGCAGGCCACTTGATACGAAATGTCAAAGATTTCGCATGATGTGTCTATGCAAAAAGTGGCTTCCAATATAAAAAATGTTTCAAGTCAAGGATTCGCATGCTAGAGTATTGCGAAAAGTTAGGGATTCGCAAGCTTGTGTGATGCGAATTCTGAGGATTCATAGATAAGAAGTATGCGAAAAGAAGTATGTGATGCGAATTGTGCTCAAATGTCAATAGTGATCTGCGAATTGATGGTGTTTTGAGAAAAGTTTGATGTTTTTGAGAATTTTGACTATTCTGAACCCTGGTTGATACAAGTTTGCCGTGTTCCTGAACTTTTTACACGGAATGCATATGTGACATCACTCTTATCATATGTTGGTCACATATCTTTAGCAACTGCTCTACATTTCACGAGTGCTCATGTTTCTCAAGATTTTCAGATTCTGGATTTTCAGATTTGGTCTCTTATTGGATTGAGTTAGCTGTCTGAGCATCTGCAATTATTAGTCTGGAAAGATTCTTTTGTTGTTAGACCTTTGAGAGCACTTTATCATTCTTCTGATCTGATCACTCAGTAGTGTGAGCGACTGCAATCATTGTTCTAATGTTTGAGTTGTAATTCAGAATCTTGAGTGCTTATAATCATCCAGCTGATTCTTAAAGAAAGGATTTCTAGGTTTGATTGTTAAGTATTCTGGAAAGCAGTCAGAAAATGAGCATATTCTATCAGTTGTTGAACAGTGCTTGCCTTCTACCCTTGCCTTGTAGTGTTTCTACCGGATGCTACCACCCGTAAGATGATCAGATGAAGTTCTTAAGCTGAATTATTATTTCAACTCGTGGTTCAAAGACAGATCAGATGTTATACAATGAAGATGCACTTGGTTGTCATTCCAATATTCAACATATCTCATTCTTATGGGCATACGAAATGTGTTGGGTTTACAAGAGTCAAAAGTTGTCTTTATGTGCACATAGTCGAGGTTATGGTCTACATCAAATCTGGTATTTCAGTTGAAACTCCAAGGATAAGAGCTACTTTCAAGGGGGAGCTAGAGGAGCTTTGAAGTTTATGCAACGCTAAGTTTAATGAAGAAATCAAGGGGGAGAGAAGTTGAAGCTAGAGCTGATAAGAGAATGATTACTTTACAAAACTTAGGGGGAGAATGTTAGAACATAAAATATGTTCTATTTAGAAGTTTTGTAAAGTAATCAACATCAATGTATTGGGCCTTGTATATGGGTTAGGACATAAAATGTATACAAAGGCTTGGGGGTATAAATAGGAATCTTGTAGTATGTTTTAGGTTAACTTTCATTTTCACAAAATGTAGACATACGACTTGCTCTCTGTGTAGTTATAGTTTACATTTCCTTGTTCAATACAACTACAATATCTATTCCCAAATCCTTGTTTATCATTCAATCAATTCAATCTTTGATCTCATTGGACCTAAAAATATCTTTAAATTCTTCATGTTCAATACTTAGCCCTACTTATTCTGAATGTAAAAGTATTGTAAAGAAGACAAGTCCTCAAAGCCAAAGGACTTCTGTTGTAGAAAGATGTTGACTTCAGAGCTTCTACCTAGCTAATGCTCTACACAGAGGAGGCCAACCTAAAGATAACACTTGGACCGCAGAGCCTCTATGGTAGCCACCTCTTTGTTGCCTACACTTTGAAAATCAACAACTTTGGATATTTCTCTCCTAGCTCAGTTAGCCTATGATGGAGTGCCACCTCAGTAGAAACGGTTAATGCATATTTCTAGGTGGTAGAACCTCATCTGCTATTGGCTTAACCTTTTGTAATATTCCCCTATAAATAGGGAGATCTCCTTTGTGCTTGACACGTCTCAACAAATTACACATACTACGCACTATGAACATCACACAATTAACTAGATAGAGAAAGCTAAGTCTGAGAGAATTCTACATACATTTGTAGGTTTCTTGGTGTTCTTCCCTGTAATTCTCAGATTCATTACACTAATAATATGACGATGATGTCTCCAATATTTTATTGTGTATGTTCTTTCTATTCTCTTTAGTTGATTACTGTTTCTACATGATTTAATCAAGTTATCTTTAGCTTCCGCATCCAATACTTTGTTTTAACTTGATTGATCAAATATGAGTTAATCTGGGACAACCCGTGTCAAATTAGTTAAGATAAAATTTGAAATTCGGATTTGTCGCCTAATTTAAAATTTTGGGACAAATTGTTTGGGTAAAAATTCCAAAGTCTCGACCAACGTAAGACAAGGCCTTAACGACCACAGACAGTTAGACTTAAGGTCACAACTTTTAAATATGATCATGAAGCTAATTCCAGAGCACCTACCCACGTAGAAAGCAAGCAAAGCTACTCCCTCTCGAATAAACTTACGACACTTTAGTCAACCACAAGATGTGCAAAGCAATCTTACGATTGGCTTATTTTTTTTATACTATTGTAATCAATTGTACCTTCGATCACTATTTGTAAAGGATAACGTCCCTGTTTGACGTCTATAGCGCACCGTCCCTGTTTGACGTCCGTAGTTTTTTACCCTCGATGGGGTTTTCCGCATCACCAAACTCTCCAATCTTATTTACTTTTTTTTTTATTTGTTGTACAATTTTTCCAATATTTCTTTCTTTAGTTTTTAATGATCCACACCGATCTTAAGTTATTCTAAGGTGTAATTTTTGGCATTAACATATGCTATGAGTATTATATACAAATCCGATGGTTGAGACCAACAATTTTGAGGTTATATTGATAAAATATAGGTATGTTCCACCTTGTTTCATGGGGCGTGGGGAACACGCGTGTTCCACTTTGTTCCACTCTGTTTCCCATAAAAATCATATCAAATATGGAACAGTAATCCCTGTTCTATTTTGTTATTTTGTTTTTTCCTATCCAGTGTACCAAATGGATCCTTAAGGTTGGTCTAACCAGTTACATGTTTATCTAGTTGGGATAGGGATCATAATAGGAACCGGGACTGACATGACTGGTCACTTGGTCAGGGTCGTAGCTACCATAACCAGGCCTGATTATAAGAGGCTATGCGATAGATGATAAATCAAGATTTGACATATTTTTCTATTTAAAAAGACTTGTAGAAAACAATTTGATGACAAATATGTTGATGTCTTACTTCTACTAAAAACTTGAATCATATAAATTGATTAAAAATTAAACGATGATTTAGATGATATAATTAAAAAAGTAAAATTATATGATGATAAAATCTTATCTTGTTCAAAAAATCCAAAACGACAATGACATTTATATTTATTTTGTCTTGTTATTCACATGCAATTTACTCAAGAGTCAAGATACAACAACAATTCTCGAACTGTTTTAATGAAAAACCTGACAATTTGTTTGGCCAGATGCCAAACCAACTTTATTATAATTATTTAGTTATAATTATTACAAATTGTTGATAATAATAATTTATTTCATCAAAAATTAAATATGAAATTTATGTATGTGTATGATGCATCATCATATAAACATTTTATTATAAATCCAGAATAGAAAACTAATTTTAATTTCTACTAAAAATTTCGAAATTTTTGTTTAAACTAAATAAAATTATAATTATTTGTAATTATACATATTTGTACATAAATGATGATATGGGATTTCCGAAACCCATACTTAACTCTTAATGAATTAGTCCATATAAAATATTACATAAATGTAAAAGTATATATGATTTACCTAAAAGCCTAGTATAGATTTTGTATTGTTCCAACCCTCAATCCTTCGACTACGTATCACATCACTGGGCAGCTTGCATGAATGCGTAGTCTTTCCCTGCCGTCAACTCGGCGTCGTTCGTCACATGCAACGTTCACACCAAGGAAAGGTTAAATGTCGTCTCTGTCATATAAGCTAACCACCACGTGCCACCTTCATCGACCATCTATAACCTTCCCCTCATCTCCATCTCAATTTCAAACCTAACCTTAAATAGTTCACCAACAGATTAGAACATTGATACATGAGCCGTAGAAACAAAGGCAACAATACTCACAATGAGAACATTTGGAGATTGATTTCGCCTTCTTGGTGATATTAAGGCACCAATTATGGATACACCGGAGGAAGATGCAGACTTGGAATGTAAAATTGGAAAAAAAAAACATTTACTTTTAATTACTCCTATACATCACACTGGATTTTCCTAAAGACAACCCCATCTCGATCGAGTTGTCTGAAGTAGGAGCACCAATTTTGAAAAGGCGAGATTTTGGCTTTTGGGATGTGTAATTTTTTCGTAAAGTATAAGGTAATGTTTGTTTTTTAAGAGTTGTTGAAGTCTGAAGTCTTATTTGAATAACAGGTGGTGCTGAAGTTTGAAACAGAATCAATAAAATTGTTTTTATAATATAATAAATGTTAAATGTTTGTAATTGTCTATTTACCACTATGAATACTGTAATGTCGAATTTATTTATAAAAAAACCAACAACTACATTTATTTCAACTTATCTTCAATAATTTCACAAAATTAAGCAAAGTCATTTTAATTAAAATATATCATAGTTAATTTTTAACACATTCAAATTATATTTATGATAAACCATATCATCATCATCATCATCATTCAACTTTGAATTAAAATCAATTTGAGTTGAAAATGAAATTTTATTTCTGAAAAAACATATCATCATCATTTAATGACTTGTAGCATATGAATCAAATGTTGTACATTCTCATCGACATAGTTAAACAATAATCACTAAAAACAAACCTAGATTGCGTCCACAAACCAAAACTAGGAGTAATGAATAATCTTCAATCTTCAAACTAAATAAATTGGAGAATATATAAATGAATGCCCATATTTTCAACTACGGAGGGCCTAAAAATTAAAACCGTGGTGTTGATTTTCATTATGAGCTTCACATTTTGAAGGCCTAAAAATAAATACAAAGATCTTCAATCATCAAAATGAGAAAAGCAAAAAGAATCATATAAGAATTGATCACCAGAACCTAGATGTTTGAAACCCACCTAGGATCTACTATGAGATAGACAACCAATACTGAATTTGATATCAAGTCTGGGCTTCAAGATCGAGTATGTCTTCAATATCAATCTTGGGATCGAGTCTTGGTTTCATAATCTAATCCAAGACCGAGTATGGCTTTACGACCGACATTTGACATCGAGTCTCGGTTGCACAATCTACGCCAAGATCGAGTCTGGCTTCATGATCGACCTTGAGAACGAGTCTCGGTCTCACGATTTACTTCAAGATTGAGCCGGAGATTGAGTTCTAGTCTCACATCGCAAATAACACCCATGAAATATCTGGATTTCTTGAGACTTGATAGAGGTAAGAGATGGATTTGTTGGATATTTGGATATGCCACCCCCATATCGACAAGGCCTAACCTAAAGAAGTAAATCTAATGTTTTGACCAACTACTTTTGTTTCTTTACAATACTAGGCGTTGAATTTAAGAGATGGAGTGATGTTGAAAAACAATGTTGTTTCTTCGACGCCCAACTCACCAACTGGTCACCTAAGAATTGACATGATCCAGATGTGATCTTACGGTCTAGCTTACAACCTACATTGTTTGCATTTGTGAAAGTCGTCAGTTCAAAACCAGAATCCATTAGATACCAAATGCCCATATTTTGTGTGCCTTTGAGATACCTCACAATTCTTTTCACAGCAGCAAGATGTGGTTATTTTGGATTAGCTAGATATCTTGCACAGAAGCACGTTGAAAACATTATATCAGGTCTTCTAGGGGTTAGATGAAGGAAAGATCTGATAATGCTTCTGTAATTCTTTTGGTCAACAGATTTACTAGATAAATGTGCAACGAAAAGTGTTCCAATTGCTATCGGAGTTTTTAATGAGGAACTATCATCCATATTAAACTTTTTCAAACTTTCATCAACATATTTAGACTGGTTGATAAAAACTCCTTTGGGGATTTGTTTTACTTGAAGACCAGGAAAAAAATTTAACTCCCCCATCATGCTCATTTGTTGATCCCAGTTTCACTCAACAATGATAAAACCAAAATATGCAATAACATATTATATGCGGAAGCGTTTTAATGCATGAAAAGGTTTGAGCTATTTGGTAGAAACACACATAATTAATGAAGATAACAGAAATAATAAGAATGAATTTCTCAACAAATTATCTTCAGTTACTTTCAAATACACCAAGAGCACACACTACTATGTGAAAATGATCTCAACAGGCTTCTCTCTCTAGAATCAGGCATGTGTGCTAATGTGTGATGTGTTGCCAACAAAGGCAGGATGTGCTCCCTACATATACAGATCGTGGAACCCATAATAGTACAATAAAAAGGTTTTCATCCATAAAAGGAATGACACTTGGAAAGTAATCCAATGTGTTGTACTATTTTGATCTTGAGAATCATCATACAACATGGGCACGTGAGAGGCACATGATCTTTAGTCTTCATGAAATTTCACAAGTCTTCTACTTTTAGAAGTTGCCAACATAGAGGCTCTATGAAGGATCACAGAGGCTCTATGGTCTAAGAATGATGTTTTGGCCAAGTTTTTCTCGGATAGTAGTTGACAGAGGCTCTGATCAATGCAGCTTGAGAGTCTTGGTGTATAAGACAAAAGTCTATTATGGTTCTTGTACTTAGCCAATTTTTCAATACTTATATGAATAAACTATTGGAACTAACAATCCCCCACTAAGTATTGAATTTTGGAAGTTAAGTACTTTAGGAACTCATCCTCTGAAAATAAAGTTCATTCAATTAAGTTCGATGCCAGAAGGCATTCACAGAAGATAAAAATAAAGACAAATATAAGTTCTGAAATAAGATTACATGTCAACACAACCTATATTTTGGCATCTGGAAAATCATTTATCCTCTGTCCAAATCCTCCTTCTCATTTTAATTCTTTGTAGACAATAAAAAACATGTCTCTAACATGAAAGTCGGATCAATGTTCTCTATTAGTTGATCTGCAGCTTCATAGTTGACAAGTTTGGTGCCTATGTGGTTTAGAAGTTCTTGTTTGAAAAACAGAAGAGATTGGGTAGAGTACGTCTGGCTCTCATATAGCATAAAAATTTTCTTGAGGCCTTAAGGATTTAGGAACACGTAATCAAATCTGGGTTGGGTGATAATTGAGTTGAGTGGAATGTTGGCAGAGGCTGGCAGTAATCATCGGGAGTTGTGATCCTGATTTTCTTCACACCTAGGTCCAGAGTGATTTGAAAGTCGACTAGGTTGTAGTATAGTATCTTTTCCCGCATGACCTTTTTGAGCATTTAGCATGCCCTCTAATTCTCTTCCCTCCAACCAAATCTTTCTTTTGCCCAAGTATAAAGTTCTGTCAGGTCATAGAGATGAAGATTGTTGAGATCTGCATCTGTAGACTTCATTTTCATCCTATCTTACCTTCGAACAAAATACTGACAGTAATAGAAGTTCTTGCACAGAGTATGCAGAAGCTTGATCCCCAGAACCTCTTTGATGTTTGACATTGAGAAGACCTCTTTCTCGTGTGCCTTTTCCCTATCAAACCTAATAGTTAGCCTCTTTGATGTTTGACATTGAGAAGACCTCTTTCTCGTGTGCCTTTTCCCTATAAAACCTAATAGTTAGGTCTAAGATGGTGTCTGGTTTAATGGTAGGCACTGGTAATGGGTCGTTGATCCATTGGCTATAGAGATACTTGTAGACTACTTCTTCCATATCCTTTTAATGGCTGAGGGGGTGGAAAGGGTTTTCTTAAAGCATCTATGCCTTATAGTATTTGGGCGACTTGATCCGTAGAGGGTTTTAAATAGGGGTCAAGGGATGGAAGTGTTGACAGAGGTTCTAAGTCGAAAGCCCAATCTTCTTCTAGTTTTGGCGTAATGAAGGACTCAAAAACACTCTTCATTAGCTTTTCGGTACTGGGTTGGGGTTTTATCTTTGGATTCTGTCCTTCTGTAGCTATCCATTTTCCCTTGTCTTCAACTGAAGGTTTGGCTTTGGGGGCTTCTTCAGTTCTTTTGTATTCTTGGACTTTAGTGGGAGTATGAACTGCAAAGGTGGCAGTTGTTTTCTTCTGAGGGTTTGCCACTGATTTCATAGGTACTGATGTTAATGGAGATGGATGTATAGGTTTCGTAGTTGTTGCTGGCAAAGCCTCCCCCTCTTGATGAGTAGAAGGACCAGAACCATCTGGTCCTTTGTCATCATGATTTCCCTTCTTTTGATTTGCCTCTGCTTGGCAAGAAGAGGGTGCCTTCCATTTCTTTTGGCTAGCTAGTTTGAGGTTTGTTTTCACAAAGCTTTGTTCACCTGTGTTGCCTTGTGTACCTCATAGTCAGTGATGAATGTCATCAGAGCTATGTTCTTCTTGATGGATTCGGCTGCAGTATTGGCCTTGGAGGTGAAGTCATCCCTATTTTGTTCACCTTATTTAGCAGAGCCTCGCCCATTTGATGTAGCTCGACCTTGGTTTCATGCTATGAGGGAGAACTCATCACGTACTGTGGTTGAGAAGAGGATGCTATTGGGACCATGGTACTGTGAACCATGTCCTTTATCTCCTCATGCTACTTCTGTAACACGTCCTCGACTATGTTGGAAGTGCTGGAAGGGGCTTCTGGAGCTTGGTTCTTCTGGTTGACAAAGTGTTGGCCTTCACTACCTATGCCAGTTAATTAAATGTTGTCTTTGTAACTGTAGTGGCAGAGGCATCAATCTACTTTTGGATCTCTCTGGCATTGGTCTCAGAGGTAGCATTGATTGTGTTGACCACCTCTAAGACCTTGGCGGTCTTCTTTATTAGAATATGAAGTGTCATAGTTGGGGCCAAGATTTTCAACTAGCCCATATTTGTGTACACAACATCGGTAAAGGTCTGGAACTCGACCTTGGTGATGTGTGCAGAGGTGTCAATCTCTAGCCCAACACATGGTCCAGATTAGGCCAATATCCCTTTGGCACCTAGAGAGCTTGTTTTTGCATTGGGCTCTTCAGGATTTCTTTCTGATCCTCGAAGTTCTTCAGATGAAGAAGCATCTACAGAAGTTCTGGCATTGTCATCACCATGTGGGCATTCAGAGTCATTCATAGGTGATGAATCAAGTTGACTTTGAGGTTGGTATAGAACCTTATCATCTTTGTGTATGCTAACAGGTTGCTCAGAACAACCTTGGGGTGGTCTCTCGTGCGTGACAGAGGCAATAGATGCCTCTGTGTTTGGTAGTATGGTGTTATGGCCCAAAAGAACACTTTTATCTACACCAACATCCTTTTGAGAGGATGTGGTGGGTATGGATTCCCCGGTTTATGTGCATTAGACCGGGAGGGATAGAAGTATGGGTAGCATTGGGAGTTGGGTTGGATGGTATGCCATCGGAGGCATCTTTTTAGCCCTCATTCTCCTCCTCCATTTTTTGCCTATCTTCTTCTTCATCAACCTCTTCCACCACCACTTCTTCTTCTACTTTTGTGGCTTTATCTTTTGGTGGAGAGGATTCTGGTGATGTGGGGATATCATCGTACTTATTGTCTAAGGGTTCTGAGCTACTTCTTCTGTAGCTAGTGGACATAATCGTCCCACAACTTTCTGTACAATTTCAGCTGCCAAGGCTAGAGGGCTCTGAGGTTCATTTGGCCTTGTGTCTTTTGCCCTTTCCGCAAGATCTATGGTCTGAGGTTCTTCAACCACCTTTTTTCTAAATCTCCTCATCTTCCTCTGTAGAGGCCGCTCCTCCTCCTCTGCAGGCTCCTTCTCTAGTAAATTGTCTTGTACCTCTTGTATAGATACAGAGGACTGCTGAATTGGGGCTTCTTCTATTTCAACCCTCTTGCGGAGCCATTTCTTCTTTTTCTTTTGAGGCTTTTCGACCTCTAGCTGTTGTACCTCGGTTGGAATTGGTACCTCTTCTTCCCCGGTTCTCTTTATTGGTTCCTTTTTCTTTTTCTTCTTTTTCTTCTTTTTCTCTCTTCTCTCTTTTCCCTCCCCGTTCTCTTTTCTTACCTCCTTTTCTACACTCTCTTCCCTCTATAATCGACCTTGTTCTCCCTCTGGTGCATTGGTCCTAAAACATATAACCTCCTCACTGGGGTTTGCTACTATGCATGGAGGGGTTACAAGACTCAGTTCTAATGTCCTGTTTCCATGTCTGTATACCCTCTTAGATTTTTTACCCAGGTACTTAAGCATCTTCTTTGTTAGGGGCCTGGCATGGGTCTTTAACTTCTTGCCTTTAGAGGGGAGTTTGTCTTCTCCTATCATGTCATTCCCCATAAATACTGCAATGAACCTCTGGAAGATCAGGGACGGTAGAGCCTTGCCTCTGGATTATTCCTTGTTCTTCTTTACCATGGCGCCAATCATCTCACGCATGATCAGTTAGGCATAGTTCAGAGGCAAATCGAAGAATATCCCATACATGATGGCTAGGATATTGTGGCTCGTTTGATCAAGGATGCCAATCTTCCCAGTGAGGGTTCTGTTGAGGATTAAGAACAAAACATTCCAGATGGGTGGAAGGAACTGCCTTCTGAATTCAGTCCTTATTAATCCCAAATTCAAGTTCTAATTACAATTTACTAACAAAGACAATATGAGAATCAAAACCTCAATTAACATATTTTCAATTTCAAATCAAGATTTCGTATACAGTGTAGTTCTCTCTCTTAAATTTTCTCTCTCTAGATCACTATATCCATGTACTTAAAAATCCCACGCTAACAACACAAAGCCATATTCCTATTTAACACAAGCGGGACATAAACACTAAAACACATTACAACACTTTGACTTTGACTTTTATTACAAATAGAATTTGACTTTCTGCTCGAGAGTTTGACTTTAGTCTTCAGTCTTTATGATCCTATATCCAACATATTTATGCTCTAACATTCTCCCCCTTTGGATTCAAGATCATCTCTAAAAAGATTTGCAATACAATCTCCATCTTTCTGTACAAACCAAACTATCTCCCCTTGGATTGATCTTTAACACTTTTATCTTCTCCTTGTAAATTTCTTTCAGCAAAGTTCATCTTCAGAAAAATAAAAATTGAAGCACAAACTCTTTCAAAAACAATCTCCCCTTTTTCTCAGAAAAAGTTGACTTCAAAAACTTTTGTAATCTCCCTAAAGTCTGTAAGAACATTCATCAAGAACAATATAGCAATCTCCCCCAAGGTTAGGCATAGTTCAGAGGCAAATCGAAGAATATCCCATAATGATGGCTAGGATATTGTGGCTCGTTTGATCAAGACTGTCAATCTTGCCAGTAAGGGTTCTGTTGAGGATTAAGAACAGAACGTTCCAGATGGGTGGAAGGAACTGCCTTTTGATGTCAGTCCTTATTAATCCTAAATTCAAGTTCTAATTACAGTTTACTAACAAAGACAATATGACCATCAAAACATAATTAACCTGTTTTCAATTTCAAATCAAGATTTCGTATACAGTGTAGTTCTCTCTATCTCAAACTTTCTCTTTCTATATCACTATGTCCGTGTACTTAAAAATCCCACGCCAACATCACAAGGTCGTATTCCTATTTAACACACGCAGGATAAAAACACTAAAATACTTTACAACACTTTGACTTTGACTTTTATTACAAATAGAATTTGACTTTCTGCTTGAGAGTTTGACTTGAGCTTTGACTTGCTTTGACATCAGTCTTTATGATCTTTTATCCAACATATTTATTCTCTAACATTCTCCCCCTTTGGATTCATGATCATCTCTAAAAATATTTTCAATACAATCACCCTCTTTCTGTACAAACCAAACTATCTCCCCTTTAAATGATCTTTAGCACTTTTATCTTCTCCTTGTAAATTTCTTTCAACAAAGATCTTCTTCAGAAAAATAAACATTGAAGCACAAACTCTTTCAAAAACAATCTCCTCTTTTTCTCGGAAAAAGTTGACTTCAAAAACTTTTGTAATCTCCTCAAAGTCTGTAAGAGCATTCATCAAGAGCAGTATAGCAATCTCCCCCAAGGTTAGGCATAGTTCAGAGGCAGATCGAAGAATATCCCATACATGAAGCTAGGATATTGTGGCTCTTTTGATCAAGGTTGCCAATCTTTCCAGTAAGGGTTATGTTGAGGATTAAGAACAGAACGTTCCAAATGGGTGGAAGGAACTGCCTTCTGATGTCAGTCCTTATTAATCCCAAATTCATGTTCTAATTACAGTTTACTAACAAAGACAATATGAGAACCAGAAAATCAATTAACCCGTTTTCAATTTCAAATCAAGATTTTGTATACAGTGTAGTTCTCTCTCTAGATCACTATGTCCGCTTACTTAAAAAACACACGCCAACAACACAAAGCCATATTCCTATTTAACACACGTGGGACAATAACAATAAAACACATTACAACACTTTGACTTTGACTTTTATTATAAATAGACTTTGACTTTCTGCTTGAGAGTTTGACTTGAGCTTTGACTTGCTTTGACTTCAGTCTTCAGTCTTTATGATCTTGTATCCAACATATTTATGCTCTAACATTCTCCCCCTTTAGATTCAAGATCATCTCTAAAACGATTTGCAATTCAATCTCCCTCTTTCTGTACAAACCAAACTATCTCCCCTTTGATTGATCATTAGCACTTTTATCTTCTCCTTGTAAATTTCTTTACGCAAAGATCATCTTAAGAAAAATAAACAATGAAGCACAAACTCTTTCAAAAACATTCTCGCCTTTTTCTCAAAAAAAGTTGACTTCAAAAACTTTTGTGATCTCCCCAAAGTCTGTAAGAACATTCATCAAGAACAGTATAGCAATCTCCCCCAAGGTTGTAAAAACCTCGTTCAGACTTCAAAAATAAATTATCTTCAAGTTCAGCTCTCTTTGCTTTAACAAATTATCTTCAAAGAAAATTTCAGTAAATTATGCTCGCAATTTGAAATCTTTGAATTTGTTCTTTCAAACTGGCAATCTTTGACAGACATTTTCAACAACCTTTCTTTAACAACTTTCTTTCATAACCATTTCGTGATCACTTCTCTTTTAAACTACAACATTTCCTTATCATCAAAACTTTCACAAGAAATGTCATGTACCAATCTGACCATTGATCTTTCACAAGAGCCTCTGACTATCAATCGATCCAAAATATATTCACCCCAATCTTTGCAAATTCAGAAAAATTATGAGTGTAACACCTGAAACAACAAATGAATCAGTTGGAATGCCTGTTAGTAACACAAAGTCACTGTGTGTAACGAATACACATTGGAAAGGAGCTTTTTGATGTTCACTCCCCCAGGTCTTCCATTCAATCATCGAATAACACAAGTTTATTCTATGAACCTTTAGACAGAAAAACGAATTTCCTGTGTGCTCATACTTGTGTTTGAAAGAATTAAGCACAAACGATTGCTTTTGTTGGCTCAAAATTGTATAAACCATTGAGACAACAACAGTAATACACAAACTCAATTGTGCATGATCGAAGTGCGAAGGTGGGGCAGACTTCCTTTTTTTTCAATATCCAGATCTTCCAAATAAAAATCAGATAGATTATTTGTTGCGTCCCCAAAAAAATATGAAACATCTTCTTTTTGAGAAAAAGATGAGTAGTTGGTGGGGTTTAAAATCAATAGTTGGCATGGGCTAGTTGCCTTGTTCAATAATGTTCACCAAAAAATTGTGAAACAATTAGAAATGTTGCTGCTCGGCTCATAAAAGGTTGATGCAGAGTTTGATATTCTTTTACTCTGTTCTTACACCCTCTTTCTTTTTAACATTAAGCTCGCGTCTAACCAAACTCTCCTTTTCATTTTACCTCATCACACCACACTTATATGTTGAATCCTTGCCTCTCGATCACTCAAGGATAACTTCTTGGGTAGGAAACACTGGTTAACGTGAATACATAAAAGTTCTGTTAAGTTCTTACACAATAAACCCATGTATTTGTCCTAAAAGAATATATTGCTCAACGATTATCTTGAAAATTAAGCACAAGATATCATAGTCAGTGTATGTATGCTTCATATTATCAATGTGTAAGCTTTTGAACATTTAAGATTTCTCAATACAACGAAATTGAACAAATGAAATGAATTCAAGTGAAGTGTTTTGAGAATCTGACAATGATACAATCAAATCAAATAAGAATGATTTAACAGTCAAGACTTAGGTCATGAAAAACTGGATGTTGTCTATAAGAACAATTATAGACATTCCTGAAAGAAACGTTTTGAATCAATCAACGCTCAACATGCATTGAAATTCGAACGGGGTGTCTTACCATCGAAAATTGGTTTCAATTTGAGACATGGTAAAAACATATAAAGAAAAATAGAAAACTGGTGTGTGTGAATACTTGACCGTATATGGAATAGATAAAACACAATTATTTATCTTTGGAAACACACAGTTTGTTTAACAATTCAGCTCATGATGAATGAAAACATTTAAAATCACACTTCTAAATGCATGAATTCAATTTGAGAATAAGAAGTGGTTTGAACATTTAAGAACATGTTTTCATATCTGAAAGTCGTCCTTCTTTCAGACATGTATGAGATTAAGTTTAGAATGATCCTTACGCTCAGCTTAAATCTAATGAAGTTAGCTCGAAAGTCATGATTGATGTGATCATGTAAGCTCCCCCTCAAAATCTGCATTTAGTCACAAAGTCGTCAAAGTACCATGTCTTATTCACAAAATTTATTGAAAAGATAAAGACATAAAGCAATAAAACGTGTTAAGAACGATTTTTGATCAGATGTAATCAGAAGACATCTTTCTAACTCCCTAACTCCCCCTGAAATCATGCATCAAAAAGTTTGTCAGTTATTGAATATATGCTAATTATATTAACTCCCCCTCAAATATAGATTATCTGATGATCTTCACACACTCCCCCTGAGATCATGAACCAACGTAAGTACAGATATCTTTCAGATTTAAAATAAAGAAATGAAGAAAACTAACAAAACTAAACCTTATTAGGTAACAAAAGATTAAGTCTTGAAATTTAGCATACCAAGCTTTGAAATGAGAAAATTAAATCTCTTTTCGTCAAGCGGTTTGGTGAACAGATCAACAAGGTGATAATCTGTGTTTACAAAGTAAAGTTCGATTGTACCTTTTTCGACATTATCTTTAATAAAGTGATAGCTCACGTCTATGTGCTTGGTTTTGTTATGTTGAACAGGATTCGTAGATATTGCAATAACGCTCTTTGAATCGCAGTAGATCGGGATCTTGTCATGTTTGAAGCCATAATCTCGCAGTTGTGTCTACATCCACAACATCTGAGAACAGCAGCTAGCCGCAGCTACGTACTCTGCCTCGGCTGTTGAAGTAGATACACAAAGTTGTTTCTTTGAGGTCCAACTCATGAGTTTATCGCCAAGAAATTGTATATGTCCTGACGTACTCTTCCTGTCAAGCATACACCCTGCATGATCTGCATCTAAATATGTTGTGCGCTTGAAACTTGTATCTTTAGGATACCATAGACCAAGATCTGCAGTGCCCTTCAGATATCTAAAGATACCTTTTACAGCGGAGAGATGGGATTCTCTAGGACTAGCCTGATATCTTGCGCAAAGGCATGTAGAGAACATTATATCTGGCCTACTAGATGTTAAGTACATTTAAGTACCAATCATACATCGGTAGGTTCTAACATCGACAACTTTTCCAGAAGGATCAGCACCAGTTTTAGTTCCCGGTGCCATCCGGGTTGCAATAGAAGTACAATTTTCCATTTTAAATTTTCTTAGAATATCGAAAATGTACTTTGCTTGATTAATAAAAATCCCCATGGAAAATTGTTTGACTTGTAATCCGAGAATGAAATTCATCTCTCCCATCATACTCATCTGAAATCTTGACACCATGAGGTTAGAAAAGTTTTACAGTACTATGGATTTGTTGAGCCAAATATGATGTCATCCAGATATATCTTAATTGAAATGATATTGGATTTTTCCTTTTTAATGAAAAGAGTAGTATCGATTTTACCTTTTGAAAAGCCCGACATGACTAAATTTTTTGATAAAACTTCATACTAGGCGTGAGGGGCTTGTTTCAGACCATAAAGAGCTTTGTCCATAATGTAAACATGATTTGGTTTCTCTAGATTGACAAAACCTTCTAGCTGAGATACGTAGACTTCCTCCTTGAGAATGCCGTTTAGAAAGGCAGTCTTCACGTCCATCTGGTAGACAGTGAAGTTCTTGTCTGCGTCATAAGCTAGAAACATGCGAATTGCTTCTATGTGCCCAACTAGAGCATAAGTCTCATCGTAATCAATGCCTTCCTATTGCTTATATCATTTAGCCACAAGTCTTGGTTTGTTTTTGATAACGATACCATCTTCGTCTTTCTTGCTCTTGAAAACCCATTTAGTGTCGATTATGGTTTTTCCTTCAGGTTTAGGCACTAGTCTCTAGACTTTAAGCGTTTCAAACTGATTCAACTCTTCTTGCATCGCAGTTACCCAGTCTGAGTCAGCTAAAGATTCATATATGTGTGTTGGCGCTATCTTGCTCAAGAATGAATCATGCATGCACATGTTTAATGTAGCAGACCTAGTTTGCACTGGTTTGGATGGATCTCCAATGATTTGGCTTATCGGATGCTCTTTGGTCCACTTGTGTTCATGAGGGAGTGGATTGGATGTAGATTGATCATAATGCTCATCTAAAAATCCACTTTCAGCTTCTTCATTTTGTTCAGGATTAGGTAGGGGTTCAGATGAAGTATTATGTGCAGAAGCTTCAGTTGGATGGACATTTTCTGTCTGTTGATTATTCGTTACCGTGCATCCAACTGATTCAACAACTTTTGGATCTTCATTAATTTGTATAGCTTCAACTGATGGAGTAGCCATTTGAATTGTAACTTTTTGCTGAACCGGGGAATTGGATTCAATTGATATGTCTGAAGTGGTTGGATGATTTCTTCTTGAATCATCTGATCTGTCAACCACAACAGGTTTAGTCAATTTAGTACCAAGAAATTCATCATAAAACAACTCAAACAGTAAATCTAAATCAAATAAATGTGAAGTAGACAATGACGCTTTATCCGATTTATTGTCACTAATACCCGATTTATTTCACTAATCACAGGTTCTGGACTGATCTACCCAGAAGCTAAAACACCAGTAATAACGGGTTCTGAACTGTCTTGAATAGAAGCCATCTCCTCATCAAATCTAACGTTGTTGCTCTCAACTACAATCTTCGTCTTCTTCAGGTATACTCTGTAAGCTACAGATGTTTGAGAGTAGCCGAGAAAAATGCCTTCGTCAACCTTTGGACTAAACTTGTTCAGATTCTCCTTGTCATTTAATACCAAGCACTTGCATCCAAAAATATGAAAAATTTTAATGCTAGGTATTCTATTATTTATTAAATCATACGGAGTTTTACCGAACTAGCGGTGGATAATGGAGCGATTCTGAGTGTAGCAGGCAGTTGACACAACTTCAGCCCATAGAAATAAAGGTACATCTGATTGACTTAGCATAGTTCGAGTGGCCTCGACTAGGGTTCTGTTTCGTCTTTCTACAACTCCATTCTGTTCAGGCGTTCTAGCAGTAGAAAACTGACGTCTTATCCTGACCGATTCGAGATAATCATCAACAACTTTGTTCTTGAATTCTGTGCCATTATATGTTCGAAGAAGTTTGACTGTCTTCTGCGGATTTACTTGAATAGTCTTTAGAAATGTGATGATGACTTCAGGCGTCTCATCCTTTGATCTCAGAAATTTGACCCAAGTGTATCTCGAGTAATCGTCCACAATCACTAACACGTATTTCTTGTCGTTTATGCTTTGTGTTCACATCAGACTGTAGAGATCCATATGCAGTAACTCCAGTAGAGAACTTGTACTTGGCTCAGGCTTTGGCTTATGAGCGGCTCTGTTCATCTTGCCCTTCTCACATGCTGCAAAGAGATGTTCTTTAACATACTTGAGCTCTGGAAGTCCTTTTACCAAATTAGCCGTGAGCAGCTTGTTGATGTAGCGAAAATTCAAGTGAGAAAGCCTACGATGCCATAACCAACTCTGTTGCAAAGAAGCTTTTGATAGTAGACACACCTCATTGTCAGTCTGGACTTTTTACAAGTTGATTGTGTAGAGGTTTGACTTTCTTTTTCCGACCAAGAGTTCCTTACCATCTTCAGTACGCACACTACACCTCTTGGCTTTGAAATTAACCTCTATGTGTTTGTCACATAACTGTCCAATGTTGAATAGGTTATGTCCTAGACCTTCACCATAGCTCACCTTTTTAATCGTTATGTTCTCTTGAATCACATCACCATATCCCAGAATAGGTGAAAATTGGTCATTTCCAAATCGAAATGTTCCGCAATATTTCTCTGTATAATTAGATAATAAATCTTTCTGCCCGGTCATATGCTTGGAGCAACTAGAATCCAACTACCACATATGACGGGTCTGTATAGGAGAAATCACAAAACAATTGGTTTAGGTACCCATTTATAGATGGGTCCTATAGTGTTAGCACAAGATTTTGGCACACATTTAAATTTGGGTCCTCTTTTCTTTTGAAGTCATTTGTGTGACACATATTACTAGCATATAACAATCAATACACAAATTAAGAACATAAATTTATTAGATCAATCATATGAATTACAATTAATCACAGATCTAACTTTATGTCACAAGTCTCACATATGTTCTCCGTGTGTGCAAGTTCTTACCATTCTCTCTAAAATGTATCTAATGTGCCTACGTACTTACAAATCTAAGAAGGAAACAACTATTTATACTAAGTCAACATAGTTGACTTTACAACTCAAAACCCTTAACTATACAACATTTACAAACAAGACATTGTATTTAATCTTGAATACAATTCTAGTCTAACAATCTCCCCCTTTGGATTCAAGATTAAATTTTTTTTTGACAATTATCTTCAGAAACATTTTCAACAAATTATGCTCTTAACACTTGAAATCTTTGACAAATTCCACAAACTATGCAACTTCAAAAACTTTGTCACTTTGATCAAACTTCGATCTCCTCCTCTGTCTTCAACAAAATTACATATTCTTCAGAAAAACCATTCTTTCTTTTCTCATCTTATTAGACAAGTTGTAACTGACTTGAACTTGACCAACTGAAACTTTGTATCTGAATTATGTTCTCCCCCTTCTTGATAGTATCAACTTTAGTCTGACTTTGAAAACTTGATATATCTCCCCCTTTTTGATGAATTATGAGAATCTGAATCATCAAAACTTTTTCAAGGTCAACACAGTCTTTTAATGATCTCCCCCAAAACATCTGATAAGCACAATCTTCATGATTAACAATCTCCCCTGTTGGTAATATATGATCATTCTCCCCCAAACTGATATGATAATGAGCCTGCCGTCAATTCATGAAATGTATTTATCCGAATCCTTTCAAATTCAGATAAAATATGAGTTGTAACCCTAAATCAACATATGAAACATTTAGGAATGCTTGTCAGTAACATAAAGTTACTGTGTACAACTAATGTATAATGGAAGGAGCTTGAGATGATGTTCACTCCCCAGGACTTCCATTCAATCATTGAAAAACACAAGGTATTTTGTATGAATGTTCTGACAGAAAAACGAATTTTCTGTGTGCTCGTGCTTGTGTTATGAAAGAATTAGCACAATGATTGTTGTTAAAGGCTCAAAATAATATAAACCTTTGATACAACAATGATTATACATAGAATCAAGGTGCATGATAAAGGGTCGAAGGTGGGGCAACTTTCCTTCTTGTTCACTATCAGTATCTTCCGAGTGAGGAAGCAATAGATTATGTGATGCATCCTCAGAACATGTGAAACATTCTCTTTTTAAGAAAAGAATGAGTAGTTGGTGGGGTGTTTGCAAGAGTTGGTGTGGGCTCACTGCCTTTTTCAATGATGGTCTCCAAAAAATGTGAACCAATCACTATATGTGGCTGCCCGGCTCAGAAAGAAGTTGGTGTTGAGTCTGATATTCTTTTACTCTGTACTCACACCCTCTTTCTTTTAATCGTTAAAGCTCACTTCTAACCAATCTCTTATTTCCATTTTATCTCTTCCCATACCACTCTCAATCTTTTTACCCCTCTCCCCTCAATCACTCGTAGGATTACTTCCGTGGTAGGAAACACTGGTTATCATGTATCCATGGAAGTTATGTTAAGTTCTCACATCGAATCCCACGTATTTGTCCTAAAAGCATGTGTTGCTCATTGATTTTCATCTCATTAAAGCACAAGATATCATTTGTCAGTATATGAATGCTCATAAAAAATCGGAATGAAATTTGAGCATTTTAAGCATTTAAGATTTCTCAAAATAATTTGAATGAATGAATATCATGAAATGAATAGAAATGTTTTGAGAATCTAACAATGATTTAATCAGATCAAATTTTCATGAAGAAAAATAATAAGGGATATCAAAGACGTAAGATGTTTATATGAACAAAATATAAACATATTATCAATGAAAGCACATATAATAAGAAATGACGTCTGATTCAAACAACAATGAATAGCAAACGGGAGTATTACCATAGAAATATTAAACTTTTGATACATGGTAATAACAAGTTCAAGAAATGTACTGAACCGATGTGTATATGAATACTTGACAGTATAAAGACATGACTATTACACAAGTATTTGTCGTTAGAAACACACGGTCAGATAAGCATTAAAGTATCCAAAATCATTTAAAATCGCACTTCTCAATCCATGAAAACATTTTAAGAATATGAAGTGGTTTGAACATTTAAAAACCATTTTTCACAAGTGAAAGTTGTTCATCTTTCAACAAGTGATAGAATTTGAGATAAAGAAGATATACCTGTAGTTTATAGTATATCAACTCCCCCTTGAATGAATATCATCGTTTAAGTATCCTCGACAAAACATCACATATCCTCCCCCTAAATATCTGTAAAAAGTCAATTTATTAGAAAAATATAACAGTGAAGTTTATTAACTCCCTCTAAAAAAAACTCCTTGAAAAGATGTGATCTATTGAGCATCCTTCAAAAGAAAAACAAGTGAGTACGGGTTCTGAACTCAAATATTCAGAAACCATGATTACATATTCTCCGGTGAGAATAGTAATTTACAGATTTACCAATGAAGACCGGGTACTAATCTGATGTAATCAGAAACCATAGTTCTGAAACATTGAGGAACGGGTCTTGAACTTTTTTATCCAAGAGCCATGGTTCTCTCTCCCCCTTAAACCTTGGGTTCCTGCAACATAGATTCAGCTTTTGGTACCTACTGGTATTTGGGTTCTAATGTGTTAGTTGCAGTTATTTTAGAGAAAATGTAGTAAGAACCATACCAGCTATTTTCATAATTTTTGGTAACAAAATCATTTGAGCCACAATAGGAACAACTAATTTTCTTTTGAGCTAAATTGATCAATTGATTGATAGTGTTAATGAGATCAGGTTTGCCAAAAGTTTTACCTTTTGAAGCATAGTTCCTTTTAGCATTAAATTTATGCACAAATTATTTTTATTCTCTCTTCTTCTCCTCCGATGATACTTTAACTCTCCAAAACCAATTATCTTTATCTTTCTTTCTCCAGGTCATTTTCTATTGCGTTTTATTCCTTTTGATGTGACCTGAACCATCAATATTTTTGTCATAGAAAAGATTAGAAGGACGAATCTGATCTTTTGAAGAAGTATGACTGTCAATTAAATCAAATAAAGGATTAATAGAAACATGTGTGAAAATCGAACTTGCAGCTGATTTGAATGAACATTCAGATCTAGCTAGATCATCTCTTGGTGATTGAGCTATTGATTCAGTCGTCTTGTGCTCAGTCAGTTTCACCTTGAACATGATCTCCTCAAGTTCTTTTATTTTTGTAGACAAACAGTTTCTTTCCTTTGACAGTTGATCAAACTTCTTATGCAACTCATATTTTGAATTTTCTCTTTGAAGATATTTATTGACAGCTCAAATAGCTTTCCATTCAGCTTCTTTATCTCAGCTTCAAATGCTTTCTTTTCTTCATTAAAATCTTTCTCTAAACTCTTTTTCTCAACGATCTTCTTCTTTTCTTTCACAAATTTATCTCTTTCCAGAATGATTACTTTCTCGAAGTCTGAAACTTGTTGAGAAAGCTTAACACATTTAAGCTCTACTGTTTTCTTCTCTTCAAAAGATTTTCTGAAAACTCAGAAAATTTCTTAGCAAACTCTTTTCTTTCTTTCTCCATTTTCTTTTCACATAGAGAGATCTTTTCTTTCAGTTCATTCATCTTTTTCTGAAACTTAGCATCTTCTTTTTCAAAATCTTTTCTTTTTTTATCAATCTTCTTTATCTCATCTTGTGCTTTTATCTTGTCTCTGTCTTGGGCTTCTTTCTCCTTCATCATGTTGATTTCAACCTCAAGACTGAAGACTTTATCTTTTAAAGAATCTCTTTCAGCAAATATTTGTATATTTGACTTTCTCAGCTCTTCATATGTTTCACTAGTAACGTTTGCTCTTCTTCTTAGTTCATCTAGCTCTCTTTGCATTGATTCCTTCTTGGACCATGTAGAGCTAGAATTAAAACTTTCAAACCTTTTCAACATGGCTTGCACATTTGAAACTTCTTTTTCTTTTGCTTCAATAATTTCTGCAAAATTAGTTTTAGAATTAGTAATGCATTCTGAGCAAGCAAAAACTTTCTTTACATCTTTATCATCTTTCAATTTATTAATCTGTTCAAGAAGAGATGCATTCTGAATCTTCAGATTTTTGTTCTCAACTTTAAGAAGTGATATCTCAGATTGGAGCTTTGTTTTCTCCTTTTCACAATCAAGGGCCATGCTGGTGTATCTTGATAACTGACCAGCAAGTCGTTTAATATTGACTTTTGCTTCAGAAATATTCATCTTTTCAAAATCATAGTTGTGACCCTCAGACATCTTGAAATCAACTCTGTAGAAAAAAGAGATAGAAATGATAGTTAGCAAAAATCAAAACCTTTAATGACAGTCAGAAATATATCCCCCTCCGCAGACTTAGCACGGGGGTCCCGCTACCCCGTTAGCACGTGGGGTTAAGGGGCAACGCCCTTGCGGGGTCGAGGGGCAGGGGCCCTAGACAAATTTGTTTGACATTTGAATCTCATATTGCAGCTTGATATCTAACAAAAATTAGCTAGAAATGATCGTTAATCAGAAAATCATAAAAAATCACTTGAAAAATATGCTAAGTACATAATTCGTATATAAGAATTCGTATACAAGAATTCGTATGGCACAATTCGCAAGATACTCACAAACAAGAATTTAAGTATACAATTCGTATAGATGACACAGAATTCGTATGTAACACACAACAAGCAATTCACATGAAAGAATATAAAAAAGGATACGAACTCTAATCTTTTCGCATATCACTGTAATGAGAATTCTGAGCTTTTCGCATAAGACTCAGATGCGAATTCCTTGAAATTCGTATGTCTCTCATATGCGAATTTCACACAATTCTTACATGTGTCTTGTGCGAGTTCTATACTTCTCGTATATCTCTTGTGCGAATCCTTAGCTTTTCGTACATACACTTGTGCGAATTATTTCCTTAAACAATTTTGTTAGCTGTGAGGTGCGAATTCCTTTAGTCTGCGAGTTCTATGTGTGGGTTCTTCATAGAACCTTGTGAAGTCCACTCAAACCTTCATGTTTGACTTTGAAACTTTGCAGAATCATTCTCTATATCATCGTGAACAACCTTGTGAAGTGAATTTCATCAAGAACGAACATAGATGTGGGAATTGATTCTGAACAGTCCGCGAGCAAAAACTTTCTGGAAATGCAAACTTTGATCAAATTTGCCCAATTTGTTGGTTAAATTGATTTCCAACCTGAACAAGAAATGTTCTACTACAATGAACGATCACAGTGATGTCAAATTTACACTCAATCCATCACTAATTCAGAATCTTGATTTCGATGGAACAGTAACTCGATGAACAGTGACTTTTCTTTAAAAAAATCGATTTTTCTTCTTTTCTGATTTAGCTCTGATACCAAATGTGACCCAGATTACTAGCATATAACAATCAATACACAGATTAAGAACACAAATTTACTAGATCAATCATATGAATTACAATTAATCACAGATCTAACTTTATGTCACAAGTCTCACATATGTTCTCTGTGTGTGCGAGTTCTTACTAGTCTCTCTGAATGAATCTAATGTGCGTACGTACTTAAAAATCTAACAAGGAAACAACTATTTATACTAAGTCAACATAGTTGACTTTACAACTCAAAACCCTTAACTATACAACATTTACAAACAAGACCCTCTATTTAATCTTGAATACAATTCTAGTCTAACAATTTGAAGCATGAGAATGATAAGAATAGACAAGATATGTTGCAAACCAAACATCAGAATATTGTCGAGAAGCAAAATCATTTCTATGATAAGTAGAAGACTTTCTAGCAGACGGAGACAATGGGAATAATTGCATTATTGAATATTTCTTGTAAGAAGTTACAAGTTTTTGTTTATTAAAAGCAACATTCTCAATTACATCATGTTTACTATCAGTTTTTCTATTACAAGAAATATCAGAAGATGATTTTGTTGTGTCATCAATCTTCTTCTTTGGTCGCCACTCTGATGTTACTCCAGCCTTTTTATTTCTCACATCTGAAACATTTGAACTTTTAAAGTTAGAACTGTGAGATTTGAAGGATTGCTTGTTCTTTGGCTTACAAGTGGTTGTCCGTTTCTGTAAATGCGGAGTTCTTTTCTTTTTACCATTGGCATTCTTGGTATTCACAGAAACTGGTTCATCAACTTTCGTTGATGTTTCACCTTTCTCGAACACACATGGTTATCCAAAAGAATTTATAACAAATTGTGAATGATCAGGAACTTTTGCATTGAAATCAAATTGAGCAACACAATCATCTAAATCACCATCAGAGTTTAAGAAATCAAACTCTTCATCAAACAGACTTTTAACATCATCAGATTTTGAAGATTTGGAAGTATTTGAAAATTCAGAATTAAGAAAGATATGTTGGGAACTGAAGAAAATCTTAAGTGTTTAATGCTGCTAGTACAAAATTACTACTGCCAGAGGAATTCAAGTTTAATACTGCTAGGTATTACTGCTTCTAGTAGAATTAATGCTGCTAGTCAAAGTTAGTGTTGCTTGAACAAAGTTAGTACTGCTTAGCTAGTTAGTACTGCTAGAGGTTAGTGTTGTTTAGTAGTTAATGCTGCCAAGTTTGAGTTAATACTTCCAAGGTGATTAGTGCTGCTTATGAGATGAAGATCCGGATTAAAAGAATGACAGCTGGATAGATTGAAGATATTCATGGAAGATATTCTGAAGATATTTTAATTAATTGTAATTATCTTTTGTTCAGTATATGTATAGAATTGATAGAGTAGTTTTAAAGGTGATAAAATTCTGAGTTTTTGTTAGAGAGAGAATCAAGATTGAGGTTGTGTGTGTAATCTTGTGATTTAAAGCATTCAATACAAGTTTACAAGTTATTCATCATATTTACTGTTTGTTTATTGTTTCATTGAATATCAAAGTGTTATTCCGCAAACTCCTTTGATATTAGTTTCTGAGAATTTATTCTTGTTGAGAATTCGATCCTGACAAGTGGTATCAGAGCCTGTTCTCTCAGAAACATCTATTCATTCATCATGGAAAACTTTGCAAAATCAAACAGTACTCTTGTTTCTAAGGTTCCAATGCTCAAACCCAGTGAGTTTGACATGTGGAAGATCAGAATCAGGAAATACATTCTTCTCACAGACTACTCAATGTGGGACATCATTGAGAATGGACCCTCTGAAGCAGGAAAGATTGGACCAGATGGGAAAAGACCTCCACCAAAGACAGATGGTGAGAGAAAGATCAGACAAACAGAGATGAAGGCCTTGAGCACTCTGCTCTTGGCCATCCCCAATGAATATCAGCATCAATTTTGCAACTGAACTGATGCTCAGATTCTCTGGAATGCTCTAGAGAAAAGATTTGCTGGAACTAAAAGCATCAAAAGAAATCAAAGGGATGTTCTGAAGCAGCAATATGAGAACTTCACTTCTTCAAAGAATGAGTCAATGACTCAAACTTTTGACAGATTCAACAAGCTTATTGGTGAACTGGCTACTGTTGGTGTGAAGATGGAGCAAGATGATATCAACAGGAAGTTCCTCAGATCTCTTGGGGATGAATGGACTATGTACACTATCTCATATAGACAGAGTGACAATCTGGAGGAGAAGGAACTAGATGATTTGTATAATGATCTAAGAGTATTTGAATCTGAGGTAGAAGCCAAGAAAAAGCCCACTGGGTACATTCACAATGCTGCACTTCTATCAGCATCTACTGATACTGCTGCCAACCCTGAAGCAGTTAGTGCTGCCAGTGGAGTAAATTCAGAAAAAGGCACTGAAACTATCTTTGAAGCCTTTTTATCCAGTCACAGTAAACAACTCTTTGATTAATGATGATCTGGAACAACTTCACCCTGATGATCTAGAGGAGATGGACATTAAATGGCAGATGGCCATGTTATCTATGAGGGTAAAGAAGTTTATTAAAAGAACTGGGAGGAACAACTTCTCTCAAAGAAGAGAAGATGGAGCTGGTTTTGACAAAACAAAGGTGGAATGTTACAAGTGCCACATGAAGGGACACTTTGCTAAAGAGTGCAGAAGTGGTGTGCCAAACAACAACCACCAACAAGCCCAGAATGGTGGTTTCAATCAAAATAAGAACTCTGCTCAAGCCCTTGTTTCTCAACAAGGAATGAGATTTGACTGTAGTGACCAGGCTGAGGAAGCCATTCAGAACCAAGCTCTTATGGCAGAGGTGTCTGATCTCCCTTCTGAGGTAATTTATAATCTTTGCACTAAATCTTGCATAGACACTGTCAAAAGGTACAGGGATCACAACCAAAACATGTGTGATGACCTCAAAAGATTAGAAAAGGACAGAAGAGATTATGTGTTGATAGTGGAGAGGTTTGAAGAACAAATCAAAGGCTTTCAAGCCAATGAACTTCAACACTCTTATGACACAAACTACTTGAAGTGGGAAAAGAAGGAGTTAGAGACCAAACTGTCTAAGTCCAAAGAAGAGAATGATAGGTTGAAAGAAGAATTAGATAAGGTTAAGCTTGATATAGAAAAGTTTTCATATGCTTCAAAAGCAATGGATTCTCTTCTAAAGGCTCAGATTCATGATAAGATGAAGTCTGGTGTTGGATACAACAACACACCCCCTCCTTACAACAACAACTATATCTCTCCTACATCAAATCTGTTAGAGACCAAGGAGAAAAAGGACTTGTCTGAGAAAGCTTTTGAGATAGATCCTTTGGATGAGGTAGTTATTAAGGATATGACTGAGAAAGAAGCCAGTAAGAAGAGGAACAATGATGTGAGTAAAGAGATACCCTTAGAAAACAACATTGTTAACAATGAGGGTGGTGGAAGGATCTGGGTCAAGTCTAAAGAGATAGATAAGACCAAAGGAAAGGCTAACAAGGTCCATTAAAAACAGACCAATGTTGTGAATCCTGGCCCTTGTAAACAGTGTGCTTGCAATAAATCTGAGAGCCTAAATTCTGGTATAAAAAGAGGTAACCAAAGAAACTTGAATAATCAATGGGCTCAGAAACAAGGAGTTGATCTGAATAAAATAATCAAACCAAAACCTTGTTTCATATGTGGCAAGTTGAATCATTTGGCTAAATACTGTTTCTTTAACCCTATTAACCAACAGATGAACTTTCAAAGATTTGTGCAAAAACCTGTTGGTTATAGGAAGGATGGAAAGAAACATGTGGCTAAGAAGTCTGTTGAAACCAAAGGCCAAATGAAGAAAAAGGTTTTAAGAGAAAGTATTAAAATGTGGGTGCCTAGAAGCACTAAAAATGTTAGTGTTGCTAACAGGGATAGTGCTGCTAATAGCAATACTGTTGCTAACAGTGTTAGTACTGTTGAGAATTTTAATGCTTCTAACACTGTTAGTACTTCTTCAAAGGTTACTATTGCTAACACAGTTACTGCTGCTAAAACAGTTAATACTTCTAACAAGGTTAGTACTGCTAAGCATGCAAGTGCTGCTGATGCAGTTAGTTCTTCTAAAAACAGTACTGCTTCTAGCAAATATGAATCCAAACCCATTATTGTAACAAAGTACTCCAGTAATGAGAAGTCAAAGTTTAAAAATCTTGTCAAGAAAGAATGTAAATATTTTGATGAGAAAGGGGTACCCAAGACCACTTTGGCTTGGGTTCCTAATCCATACTAACTGATTTATCATATGTGCAGGGCAACCAACAGCTCAAGGGGAAGAGCATATGGCATGTGGATAGTGGTTGCTCTAGGCACATGACAGGCAACATGTCATGCCTTCTGGATTTCAAGCCTATCAATGGATGACATGTTGCATTTGGAGACAATCTCACAGGTGGTAAAATAAGTGGGAAAGGTAATGTTACAAAAGGTAAGATGACATTTGGGGATGTCTACTATGTTGATCAACTAAAGTACAACCTGTTAAGTGTATCACAGGTTTGTGACAAACAACATAGTATATTATTTACTAATACAGAATGTATGATCCTTGCTCCAGGGTTCAAGGTAGTTGATGAAAGCATGATACTACTTAGAACTCCAAGAAAGGACAATGTGTATTGTCTAGATATGGACAATGTTTCAAGTGATTCATCCCTGAACTGTCTTGTTTCAAAAGCTTCTGTGGATGAATCCTCTCTTTGGCACAGAAGGATGTGTCACATGAATTTCAAGACAATGAACAAACTTGTTAAAAACAATCTTGTAAGAGGTTTACCATCAAAAGTCTTTTCATGTGATGATCATTGTGTTGCTTGTCTTAAAGGCAAACAACACAAAACTTCTCATAAGACCAAAGAGTTAAATTCAATTTCTTCTTGTCTCCAGTTATTACATATAGATCTGTTTGGACCTACAAATGTGATGAGCATAGGGAAGAAATCATACTGCTTAGTTATTGTTGATGATTACTCTAGATTTACTTGGGTATATTTTCTAAGGACTAAGGATGAGACAAGTGGACTGATCAAATCCTTTATTCTAAGAATTGAAAACCAGACTAATCAAAAAGTAAAAGTCATTAGGTCTGATAATGAAACTGAATTTAAAAATATTGACCTAAACACCTTTTGTGAAGAAAAAGGAATTGAGAGACAATATAGTGCTCCTAGGACTCCACAACAAAATGGAGTTGCTGAGAGAAGGAATAGGACACTAATAGAGGCTGCTAGATCTCTGTTGGCTGATTCTAAATTGCCAATTACTTTCTGGGCTGAAGCAGTTAATACTGCCTGTTATGTCCAAAACAGAGTACTAGTAGTCAAACCAAAGAACAAGACCCCATATGAGCTTTTAAATAAAAGAAAACCCTTTATTGGATTTTCCAAACCTTTTGGGTGTCCTTGTACAATTCTCAATACCAAATCTCACTTAGGTAAGTTTGATAGCAAGGCAGATGATGGATTTCTTGTTGGTTACTCATCCCAGAGCAAGGCCTACAGAGTTTTTAAGTCTTCTTCTAGAATAATTGAAGAAAGTGACAATGTCAAATGCAATGAGAACACACCAAATCCTATTGGATCTGGTCCTCAGTGGCTGTTTGACATTCATTCACTAACTAACTCTTTTGGTTTCAGTAGTGATAATGATGCAGGTTCAGGAAGTGGAGGATCAGGGACTACACAAGTTCAAGAAAGTATATCTCAGTCTGTGATTTTTCCCATACCTAAAGTGGATTCTGTTGAAGATTGTGAAAAGGAGCCATCTACTGAACTAAATCAGAGTGAAGAAGAAAGGAGAGATGAGGAGACTCAAGCAAATAAAGAACCTGAAGTAGCTACTGAAATCACCTTAGATGAGTTGAATGATTCCAATATAGAGGTGGAACTCAATGAAGAACCTAGTCATCAATCAAGAACACAAAAGAATCATCCTCCTCAGCTGGTAATAGGGGATATCTCTTCTCCTATGATGACTAGACATCAAAGCAGGCCGCAAGATATGCAAGATCAACAGCATACAGTGCTTTCTTGTTTTCTATCCCAACTTGAGCCTAAGAAGGCTCATGATGCTATGAAAGAGTCCAGCTGGATAGAAGCTATGGAAGAAAAGCTGCTACAATTCAAGCTGCAAGATGTTTGGGATCTAGTAGACCTTCCTAAAGGTCAAAGAGCTATAGGTACAAAATGGGTCTTCAGGAATAAGAGAGATGAAAGAGGGATAGTACTAAAGAACAAAGCAAGATTGGTAGCACAAGGGTATACACAAGAAGAAGGAATAGATTATGAAGAAGTATTTGCACCAGTGGCTAGGATAGAAGCAATCAGATTGTTCCTGGCCTATGCTTCTTATATGAAGTTCAAAGTCTACCAAATGGATGTAAAAAGTGCATTTCTATATGGCTCAATTGAAGAAGAGGTATATGTCTGTCAACCACCAGGGTTTGAAAACCCAAGCTATCCAGACAGAGTATACAAACTGAAGAAAGCACTTTATGGACTGCATCAAGCACCAAGGGCATGGTATGACACTCTGTCATCCTATCTTTTGGAAAATGGCTTTGAAAGAGGATTCATTAATAAGACTCTATTCATCAAGAGAAAGAAGAAGGACATCTTACTGGTCCAAATCTATGTGGATGATATCATCTTTGGATCCACAAGAGAAAGTATGTGCAGGGAGTTTGAGGAACTAATGCATCAAAGATTCAAAATGAGTTCCATGGGGGAACTTACCTTTTTCCTTGGACTCCAAGTCCAACAGAAGTCAGATGGTATTTTTATCAGTCAGTCCAAGTATGTGCAAGACATTCTAACCAAGTTTGGATTCTCAGATTCAAAGCCTGCCAGCACACCTATGGAGACACACAAGCAGATAACAGCAGATCTTGAGGGAGAGGATATGGATGTGCATCACTATAGATCCATGATTGGCTCTCTCATGTACCTTACAGCCTCTAGGCCAGATATAATGTTTCCAGTCTGTGTGTGTGCAAGATTTCAAGTTAGGCCAAAGCAATCACACTATCAAGCTGTTAAGAGGATATTCAGATATCTCAAAGGGCAACCTAGATTGGGACTTTGGTATCCTCATGACTCATCATTTGACCTACTTGGATACTCAGATAGTGACCTAGGTGGAGCAAACTTGGACATAAAATCTACTTCTGGAGGATGCCAGTTTTTGGGTGCAAGACTAGTTTCATGGCAGTGCAAGAAACAAACCACAGTGTCCACATCTACAACAGAAGCAGAGTACATAGCAGCTGCAAGTTGCTGTTCTCAAGTGTTGTGGATTCAGAATCAAATGTTGGACTATGGGGTAACCTTTCTACACACTCCAATCTTTATTGATAATAGCAGTGTTATTAGCATTGTTAACAATCCTGTCAAGCACTCAAAGACAAAGCACATTGAGATCAGGTATCACTTTATAAGAGACTGCAATGAAAAGAAACTTATTCAAGTTGTAAAAGTTCATACTGCTAACCAGTTTGCTGATCTATTCACCAAAGCCTTTGATGTGGGTAGATTCACTTTCTTGGTAACATGTGTGGGAATGATCAACTCTGAATAAGCCCCTTCCTAAAAGTGGTTCACTACCTGTATATAGTTTATTCTTGGTGTTACTAACTTTCTTTCTCAGGAAATGTATAGCAGTACTCAGTTTTTCACAAGCTTAAAAGTGTAAGTATGGTTTATACTGCCAGTACAGTATTAGTACTGCCAGTACAGTATTAATACTGCCAGTGCACAGTTAATACTGCTAGTTAGTTAATACTGCTAGTGGTTAATACTGCTAGTGGTTAATACTACTCTCAGTTAATACTGCTAGTGGTAAATACTGCTCTCAGTTAATACTGCTAGTTAGTTAATACTGCTAGTGGTTAATACTGCTCTCAGTTAATACTGCTAGTGGTTAATACTGCTCTCAGTTAATACTGATAGTGGTTAATACTGCTCACTGTTAATACTGTTTTCCCTATTCTTTTTAAGGTTAATACTACTTTTAATCCGAATACTATAAATACCCTTTGCCCGCCTAAAAAGTTCATAACGACTCTTTGCATACTGTTCACTTGCGCTCTAACCCTTTTCTCTCAAGTACCAAGTTTTCAGACAAGAACACTCAAGTTCAATGGCTTCAATAGCGTTTATTGATGAACACAACGAGATAGCCATGCTCCAAAAGCCAAAACAAGCCGAAGGTTCACCAGATAGTAGACTTTTTGAGGACAAGTCATATTGCTCATGCTCTCACTGTGTCCCCTACCATCTACATAGAGCATCAGAGGCAATTCTGGGCCAATGCCACCATCGTTACTGAAGATGGTGTCCAAATGATCAAGACAAGGGTGTGTGAAAAACCCCTAACAGTTACTGAAGAGGTGATACGCATCTGTTTACGTCTAGATGATGCTGCAGGTATAACCTCTATTCCTAATGAGGAATTATTCTCAACTCTTACAAGAATGGGGTATGAAGGCCAAATGGGAATTTTCAAGTTTTTCAAAGCTAAATTTTCATCCCAATGGAGGTTCTTTGTTCATACCCTGATGCACTGTATTTCAAAGAAAACTACTGGCTGGAGCCAATTTAGCAGTCCCATTGCATATGCTTTGGTTTGTTTATCTACTGCTAGAAAATATAATTTTTCTCTGATGATCTTCAATGATCTTGTCTCAAACCTGGACAACAAGAAGAGTTTCTTCATGTATCCCAGGTTTGTACAGGAAGTTATCACTAATTAATTGATGGATATACGTCACTTTGATGGGGTATATGTACCTAAACCCTCTAAAGGCAAGGTTTTCTCAAACATGAGAAGATCTGCTGGGGACTCGGAAGGAGTTGACACCCCATTGTTCTCTACAATGATGGTGGTATCCCACACTGATGAAGGTATGGCAGCAGGGTCAAAGCCCTCCTCAGACCATCCCACTGCTAGCCAATCCCAACCTTCCCACTTTATATCTATTCCCCAGTCTCTACTTCAAAAGCCCACTTCTTCAATTACCCAAACTTACAAAAGGAAACATGTCAAGAAGGCTCCTTCCCTTCTTGTACCTTCTCCCACTAAGCCTTTAAGCCCTCTATTGGAGCATTCTCCAATAGAGAATATCCAAAGGGAATCCAATAGGGTGTCTCCCAACCCTCAGGAGGTGCTCTCTAAGGAGATGGAAGAGCATATGGGTGAGAAGGCTGCCACTACTTCTGCTAGCACAGAGAAGGACAGTGGTAACATCTCTAAGACCTTCCCCATGGCAACTTTGGTGAGCAATCATCCAAAGGTCCCAGGTGCCAAGAACCCAAGGGGGTGGATAGTGCTTCTGCTAGGCAGAAGGCTTCCACTACTAAAAGATCCAATGATCATTCAAAAGGGAGTAACACTCCTGGAGAAGGTGAGGACAGATATAACTATGACGAATTGATGGAAACCATGGGAAACATCAATATGGATGTGATCAAACAAGGTCAAGAGATTGAAGAGCTTAAACTCATTGTTCTGTCACAACAAGAACAGATCCTCAACTTGACGCAAATGGTAAGAAAATTGCTTCTCCAAAAGAAGAAGAAGCAATTTGTACTCAGAAAGAGGAAACCAGTGACTGATGCTCCCCAAAAGGGGGAGTCAGAAGCTGATGAAAATATGGAAGATGCAAAATCTAAGGGGGAGCAAGAGAATGCAAAGTTTGAGGGGGAGCAAATAACTGCAGAAAAGGTGGCACAAGAAGCAGAAACACAAGCAGCAGCAAAAACCATTAATACTGCAGCAGAAATGGTTAATACTGCTGAACCAATGGAAGCAGCAGAAACAATGAAAGAAGTGCTCACAGATCTTGAAATTGCAGAAACTCTAATCAAAGCAAAGCATGATACTCCCAAGGTCATCTCAAAGGCCAAAGGAGTTGTCATCAAAGAAAGAGGTGATGCTTCAAAGAGATCAAGTAAAGAGAAGGAAATGAGTAAAGAGAAAGGCAAGGAAAATCTAGTTCAACGTGATCAACCAATGAAAAAGCAAAAATTGATTGATTCAGATGAAGCTCTAGCTAGGAAAATACAGGCTGAGCTTGAAGAAGCAGAAACCATGCAAGTGCAAAAGGATAGAGAGATAGCTAAAGCAATGGCTGCAGAGTTAAACAAAGCCTATCAACAAAGCTTAGCAACAGAACAAGCCAAGCAGAAATCCACATCTTTGAGGAAGGCTGCTAACATCAAAATGGCTGCAAGAAAAAGACAACCTTCAAAGACATACCTGGGTGCTCAAGAGAAAAAGAAAATGATTACTTTCCTCAAGGGTGCAGTAGGTGTCAAGGTAGAGATGTTTTCAAAGATGTCTTTTGAGAAGCTCAAGAAGATGTATGATGCTGAGATGATAAAGCTTCAAGGGGATGATCTTGCAATGGTTGAAATGGAGAAAAGAATGAAAGAAAGCAATGATTTCTTACAAAAACCATTCCCTGATGAGCAAGAAACTCCAGAGAAGGAAGCAACAATTGGTGAAAGTCTAAGGACTTTAAAAAGAACAAAGATGATTGCCAGGAGAAAGCCTACAAAGAAGCCTAGATTAGTGGAAGAAGAGGTTGAAAAGGTTGCTGAAGAAGAAGAGGCACCTGAGTCATCTACAATGAATGAACCTGCAAGTACTGAGGATGTCAAAATGTACATGGTAGTGATGGAGAAAGTACCTGAACCAATTTCAGCAGAACCTGTAGGAGTTAAACCTTCTGAAGTCATTCACTGGGATGTTTTGGAGGTAGATGGCAAGGAGTATATCAGACTGAAGAGAAAAGATGAGAAATATGAAGTGTACAACACTTGGAACAAGATTGTCAGAACCTGCTCAAGGTCTGATATTGAAGAAATGTTTGAAATAGGGATGAAGTTATATGCAGATGAACTGAAAGCTCCAGTGATTTCAATTACAAAGCTGATAATGGAGTATCTGTGCATGATGTTCAAACCTGATGAAGTGGAGGAGATAATAAGGAATGTCTTTCAAACAGTGAATAATTGGACTCTATATGAAACTAGTGGAGTATATGCAGTGACTTTGGATTTGAATCACACTGAGTACTTCCTAGTGGATAGAGTCTACAACCATAGCAGACTGAAGCTTCATGCCATGCTGAAGAAGAAGCTAGGATGTATTCCAAATTCAGAAATGGCTAAATATTTGATCCAAAGAACAATTAATCAAAGTTTGGGATTGGATGCAAATACTGGAATTTAGGTCATGATGGAGTTTTGGGAGCATCTTGAAGAAGATCTGAAGAACTTGACTTCTTTTCCTAAAAGTCAAGTTAGGGGGAGATTGTTGGGAACTGAAAAAAATCTTAAGTGTTTAATGTTGCTAGTACAGAATTACTACTGCCAGAGGAATTCAAGTTTAATACTGCTAGGTATTACTGCTTCTAGTAGAATTAATGCTGCTAGTCAAAGTTAGTGCTGCTTGAACAAAGTTAGTACTGCTTAGCTAGTTAGTACTGCTAGAAGTTAGTGTTGTTTAGTAGTTAATGCTGCCAAGTTTGAGTTAATACTTCCAAGGTGATTAGTGCTGCTTATGAGATGAAGATCCGGATTAAAAGAATGACAGCTGGATAGATTGAAGATATTCATGGAAGATATTCTGAAGATATTTTAATTAATTGTAATTATCTTTTGTTCAGTATATGTATAGAATTGATAGAGTAGTTTTAAAGGTGA
The DNA here is from genome assembly GCA_954870635.1 of Arctium minus. Taxonomy (NCBI): domain Eukaryota; kingdom Viridiplantae; phylum Streptophyta; class Magnoliopsida; order Asterales; family Asteraceae; genus Arctium; species Arctium minus. Next base: position 66,933,942 of record OX941090.1, on the reverse strand, counting down.
TAAAATTCTGAGTTTTTGTTAGAGAGATAATCAACCTCAAGGCATAGTTCCTAATTCTAGAGAAGTAGAATTCGTCTTGAAAGAGTCTGTTCTTCAAGATTGAGGTTGTGTGTGTAATCTTGTGATTTAAAGCATTCAATACAAGTTTACAAGTTATTCACCATATTTACTGTTTGTTTATTGTTTCATTGAATATCAAAGTGTTATTCCGCAAACTCCTTTGATATTAGTTTCTGAGAATTTATTCTTGTTGAGAATTCGATCCTGACAAGATAGTTGAGAACACAAGTTTTTCTAGAGTAGTCAAAATCCTTTCCTCTGCAAGAGTTTTCTCAAGTTCAGGAATTTTATTTTCTAGCACGAGAGGAGGTACATAAGTTTTACCTTCAACTGGTTTAGCCTCCAACTCCTCTGTAGAATAACTTTGGAAATAGTCATTTGAAAGAAATTTTGATTTATCAGAACTGTAACTATAATTCAACTTCTCATACCTAAATGGAAGTTGCATTTTAGTTTTGTTCTTTCTTTTCTCTCTTTCTTTAACTTCGTCCTCTTCTGAAAGTTTAGTCCACTTAACTTTGAGTTCAGGGTATTATAGTGCCAGTTTCAGAAATCCAAAATCGTACAAAGCAGGCACTTTTGAAATACCCTTTTTCAGGTAGTGTGGGTTCTCGTAACCAAGACGCCAACACTCACAACTCTCCTTAGGTTTGTTCAGGTGAATGGTTTGCTCAGTTTGACCCAAAGTGTAAAGTTTTTCTTCCAAAACATTCACTTTTTTAGAAAAAGATTTGTTTTCCTTCTTTAGAGATGAACAATTTTTCCCAATTTGTTTAGCTTCAAATTCACAGGCTATATTTTGAAGTAGTTTCGTATTAATCCCAGATTTGATCAAGTTCTTATCTAAATTCAATCACAAACAATATTAATCAAACTACCTGTTTTCAATTAATCACAAGATTTGTTTACAAATTACTTTATCTCTCTAACTCAGTCTGCGTACACTTTCTCTTTCTAACTAGAAAAGCTACTATTCGCTTACACTTGTTACAAAGACTTTTAACCACAAGTATATTAAAGGAAAACTAAGAAACACACATTTACAAGATATAAAACAAAGATACTTTGACTTTGACATTTATTACAAGGACTTTGAATTTCACTTGAGAAATTGACTTTTGAGCTTTGACTTTGCTTGAACTATGACCTTCAGTAATTATGATCTTGTATCCAACAAATATGCTCTAACAATCTCTCCCTTTGGATTCAAGATCATCTCAATAAGATTTAGCAATACAATCTCTCTCATTTTAGAACTTTAACAAATTTATCATCCCCTTTTGTTGAATTCTTAGCACAATAAACATTGAAGCTCAGTCTCTTCTTTATGATCAAAACAATCTTCAAACATTCTGAAATCTTCCAAAATCTGTCTTCAAAAGTAATAACAATTTCCTCCAAGGTTATAAAAACCTCATTTAGACATTGGAAAGAAAATTATCTTCAGAATTCGCTCAGAATGCTTTAGCAAATAATCTTCAAAGAAAATTTCAGTAAACTTTAGCACATCTTTAGAAATCTTTGAACTTATCTCTTTCAAGCCTTCAATCTTTGCCAAACTTTGCAATTCTTTGAACTTTGCTTGATCATCTCTGACAATTCAGATACAAACTTTGCTTTCTAGACATTTCTTGAACAAAACTTCTTCCCCTTTCTTATGAATGAGGCATGATATCATCAAAACTATATAAGAAATGTCTTTCATAAACTAATCTGACCACTGATCTTTCATACTAAGCCTCTCATTTTTTGTCAATCTAAAAAGATATGCCGAATCTTTGTAAATTCAGAAAAATTATAAGTTTAACACCTGAATCAACAAATGAATCAGTTAGAAGTGCATGTAAGTAAAATGAAGTCACTGTGTGTAACAAATACACATTGGAAAGGATCTTTTGTGATGTTCACTCCCCTAGGTCTTTCATTCAATCATCAAAGCACCACAAAGGAATTTCTATGAACGTTATGACAAGAAAAACACATTTCCTTGTGTGCTCGTGCATGTGTTTGAAAGAATTAAGCACAACTGAATGTTGTTTAATAGGCTCAAAATTGTGTAAACCATTGATACAACAACAGTTAAACATAGACTCAACTGTGCATTATCGAAGTGCGAAGGTGGGGCATACTTCCTTCTTTTTCAATATCCATATTTTCCAAATGAAAACCAGATAGATTATGTGTTGCATCCCCTTGAAATATTGAAAGATTTTCTTGTTAAGAAGAAAATGAGTAGCTAATGGGTTTTTTTATCAAGAGTTGGCATGGGCTAGTTGCCTGTTTCAATAAAGTTCCCGAAGAATTGTGAAACACTAGTAATGTTGCTGCCCGGCTCAGAAAAAGTTGGTGCAGAGTTTAATATTCTTTTACTCTGATCTCGCACCCTCTTTCGTCTAAACATTGAGCTCACTTCTAACCAAACTCTCATTTTCATTTTACCTCATCGCTCAACCCACACTCAATATTTTGACTACTCACACATTCGATCACTCAAGGATTAACTTCTTGGGTAGGAAACACTGGTTAACGTGAATACATAGAAGTTTCATTTAAACTCACACAATGAACCCACGTTTGTCCTAAAAGAACTTGATGTTCAACTGGTTTAACTTTTCAGTTAAGGGATAAAATATACAAGTCAGATATATGTATGCTCATAGATATAATCATGAAGATTTGAGCATTTGTATTCATTGAAGATATTTCAAACAAGGATATTGAAAGAACGAAATTAGTACAAGAAACTTGTTTGAAAATCTGACATTGTACAAAAAAGACCAAAATATCGAAATGATTTAGCAATGAAGGCGTAGGTCAGCAAAAAAATAGGATTTTGTCTATATGAAACAAGATATAGACATTCTTAAAAGAACGTTTTGAAATGAAATCAAGCTCAAAATTCATTGAAATTCAATCGGGGTGTCTTACCATCGAAAATTTGTTTCAATTTAGAGACATGCTAAGAACATATTCAACAAAATATAAACCGCTTTGTGTGAATACTTGACAGTAAATGGAAAAGATAATACACAAGTATTTATCTGTGGAAACACACAGTTTATTGACATTTAAGCACAAATAATAATGAAAACATTTAAATTCAATCGGTGTGATTCCTTTGGATTTTCTTGAAATCTTTCATAGAGACATGTGGCAAACATGATATCTGGTCTTCTTGTCGTTAAGTATAAGAGAGAACTTATCATGCCTCTATAGAGTTTGCACTCGACAGATTTGCCCTCTGGATCCGAGTGAAGCTTAGATCCAGGGGCCATAGGGGTTTTCATTGCAGAAGAGTTAGAGAGCTTAAATTTTGAAATATGTTAGAGACATATTTTGATTGATTTACAAAGATTCCCTCTGTGGTTTGTTTGACCTGAAGCCCAAAGAAGAAGTTTAGTTCTCCCATCATGCTCATTTCAAACTCACTTTTCATTAAAGTCTCAAACCTTTTGCAATAACTTTCCTTTGTAGACCCAAATATAATGTCTTCCACATATACCAGGACAAGCAAAATCTCACATTTTCTCTTTTTATAAAATAGAGTAGTATCGGTGGTAAATCTTTCGAAATTGTTGGCAAGGAAGAAATTTGAGAGTCGATCATACCATGATCTGGGCATGTTTGAGTCTATACAAGGCCTTGTCCAAAAAATAGATATGGTCTAGATATTTTGAACTCTCAAAACCTGGTGGTTATTGGATGTATACTTCTTCTTGAATTTGACCATTCAGAAATGTTGACTTCACACCCATTTGGTATACCTTGAATCCTCTGTGTGCTGCAAATGCTAGAAATATCCTAATTGCTTCTAGTTATGCGACAGGGGCAAAGGTTTTATCATAGTTAATCCCTTATTCTTGGCAATATCCCTTAGCCACCAATCTTGCTTTGTTTCTAGTGACCACTCCATCTTCATCCTTCTAGTTTCTAAAGACCTATTTGGTCCCAATAGTAGTTTTGCCTTTTGGCTGAGGTACTAGGGACCATACCTTGTTACGCTCAAACTACAGAAGCTCATTTTGCATAACTTCTATCAAGTTTGGATCATCTAGGGCCTAAAAAACGTTCTTTGTGTAAAAGCAAAAATGGGTAGTGGCTGATCGATTCTTTACTTTATCAGAAGGATCACCCACGATTTGGCTCTATGGATGACTCTTGGTCCATTTAGTCATCCTTGGAAGATGGTCATTAGTTGCATCATGTTGTACTTCTGTAGATGAATCATCGTGTACTTGAGCAAATTCTGTGATGGAGGGTTGATCATTTGTGTTCATTACAGGTGTAGATGTGTTGTTTTGAGTTGAGGCAGAGACCTCTGTGGTGCCTTGAGTTGAGTCTTCGTCTTGCTCTGGAGATGTGTGCTCTAAGGTTGTTGGGATATGGTCTTATATTTGGCATAGAGTTTTGATTGATTATGTTCTCTTCTTGCCCCCCCCCCCCCCACAATTTGTTGTTCCTGTATACGTAGTTGTAGAGGGTGAAGATTATCAGGAACAGTAAGGGCCTGTTTGTTAGCTGCTTAATGAGCTTAATGAGACTCACAACTTATTTAGCCAGCTATATATGACTGTTTGGTAGTGGCTTAATGATATAGAAAGTGGCTTATTCAGTAAGATTTCAAGAGGGAGCTTTATGCAGAAAGCCAAGTTTATTCCAAACCAGTCCCTCCCATTAAAAAACATGTTTCTTCTGTCTATGAAAAAACTCTCTCAAATAAAAACCTTCTAAATCTATACAGACAGATTAATCCACGCAGACAACTTTATCCATACAGAACTTAATGAAAAACCAACCAAATAGCCCCCAAGAGATGTACCTTGTGGTGCTTGGTCCGCAGAGAGTTCGACTCCAGAGGCTCTATGATCATCTGCAGAGGTATCACTATCTTCGAAGCTTTCCTCGAACAAGTGATATAACCCAGTTGCTCGAGTAGATGTTGCACCAGAGACTAGCATTTGTTGTCCGAGTACTGAGTTGATTTTTCTCAGAAGTCAGTTGGAAAGAGTCATCAAAAGATACATTAATACTTTCCAGTATCAACTTTGGTCTTAGTACACAGACTCTATAAGTCTTGGAGGTTGATGAGTAACCAATGAACTTGGCTTCATCGTCATTTCGGTCAAACTTTCCAATTTTCTCTCTTTCATTCAAGACAAAGCATCTGCATCCAAAGACGTGAAAGAACTTAATGTTTGTCTTCCTCTGGTTGATCAGGTGATATGGAGTCTTCATGTGCCTTTTCACAATCAAAGATCTATTTTGAGTGAAACATGCAGTTGAGATGGCTTCTACCCAAAAAGAAATTTGTAGTCCAGATGCAGTCAGCAAGGTTCTAGCCGACTCAATAAGTGTTCGATTTCTTCTTTCAAAAACAACGTTCTGTTGTGGAGTTTTTGCGGCATGGAAGTTCTGTGAAATGTATTCTTCTGCAAGACAGGCGTCGATGGTTGAGTTTTTGAACTCAGTGCCATTATCACTTATGAGTTTCTATACTTTGTTGTCCTAAAGAACCTGAATCTTTCTCATTAGAGTAATTAGTACCTGAGGAACATCTGACTTAATTTTGACAAACTCAACCCATGTAAATCTAGAGAACTCATCAATTAGCACAAGAATGTACTTCTGACTTGGTTTTGTGGGAAGCTCTTTTGAGTTTACCCATTTGATAAGCAGAGCATAGATGGTCTCTGTCAAACTTTATGTTTGGAATACCACTCACCGGATTCAGCTTTACAAGTTTGTCAAGGGTATGGAAAGTTTAATGAGAAAACCTGTTATGACAGAGCCAAGCCTCTTCATTTTTCCTGGAAACAAGACAAAGTTTTTCATTTTTGTTTGTTGATTTGAAGTTCATGAGGTATTAATCACCTCTTCTGTCAGCCCGTCGAAGCTCTGTGTTTGTTCCTTCACTTAGTAGAGAGAAAAATTTATTGTCGAACTTCACGTCGAAACCGTTATCACAGAGTTGACTAACACTTAGCAAGTTGTGCTTAAGGCCATCCACATATGCAACTCTGCAAACATCGACATCCTCCTTGGAAATGACTCCATAGCCTTTGATTTGTCCTTTCTTATTATCTCCAAAGGTTACATAACATCCAGATTTTTCTTTGTATGAAAAGAGTAATCTTCTGTCGCCAATCATGTGCCTAGAGCACCCGGAGTCTAGGTACCATATGGGCACATGCTGCTTCTGCTGAATAAATTAACGAGATTTGGGTACCCATTTCCAAATGGGCCCACTTTTGTTAGGAGTCTTTAAGCTTGCCTTAGCATCCTTGGGTTTGGTTTTAACTTCCTTAACAAATGGATCATTTTGTGTCTTCTAACCCTTGAATTTGGCATTCTTTGCTTTGTGTCTTGAGAGGAAATAGTGTGGACAAAAAAAATGTTGACTTCATTGATGAATAAGTTTGAAACAATCACAACGATGAACATTTGAAGCAACGCTTAATCTTTTGAATGAATTCATTAAATATGGGTACAGAGGTTTTTTAATTACAATCTCTCCTAGCATCAGGCTTCCTTTTACAGAAGGACCTATCTAGGCTAGATTTATTTTTAGTAAAACTCCTCTCCGGATGGATCTTCGGTTGTACCCACCTTATGTGGTAACCCTCTCTTAGTTTCACTGCCACAGAAGCAAAAGATTTGTCATTATTTATCCATTCCTTCTTTTGTTGCCAAGAGTACTTTTCAAGATTTTGTTTAACAGGATAAGTCTTAGCTTTTCAACCTCAAGATAAGTCTTAGCTTGTAAACACATGTAATGGAAGTCAGAGCAGATAGGAATCTGTACAAAGTTTTCCTTCGGAGGAATGATTCTATTAAGAATTCCAGAGGGTAACTTAAATCCCTCAAGTCTATAACGTATTACCTTTGGATTTACAGAACTAGTCTCTGAGACTAGAAAGGTTGAATCATCCTCAGGTTCTGAGTCTGAATCAAGAATGTCTCTATTGACAGTGTCATGACTTTTTGGACATATATCACAATCTTTTTCATCATTGTCCACAAAAGTAGGTAAATCTTCTGAAATGCATGGGATAATTTCAAGAACTTTAAAGACTTCCATCAAATCTTGTTTACAGATTTCTTGCATGACAGAGGTTATAACAGGGTTATTGAAAAAGTTGTTTTCGTAGGTTTCTTTCAAATAATTTTCAAAGAGTTCCAATAACTTCCTTCTATAGAAGAGTGAATGAACTCAGGTGTCTCAGAGGACAATTCCTTTTCAGGGACTATCTTGCAAACAAAGGCTATGTGAGCTTGAGTTTCTGGATAGCCAAATTTGAAAAGTCCTATCTGATCTTCGATTTTCAGATATTTCTTTGGTTTATATTCTCTTTTGACAGACGATGAAGATGGAAAATCTCTGCTTTGATACCCAACATTTGTAATCTTCAATGGACTCTTCTCATGCTGTTCTCCAGAGGTTTTTTGCCTCTTAAACACAGAAGTTAAGTTTGCGAAACCTGATTTTTAAACTTTTCCAGGGCCAAAAATAAAGGATAAAGATTTGTTCCTTTTGTTTCCAGTATAGTGATCTGTTTGGTTTTAATACGAACTGTAACTAATAAACGCAGCGGAAAAATAAACAAATTTGGTTACAACTTTCATATAGAAAACTTTTCTAAATAAACTTAAAACCCAATCGGATCCAATGATGCATTTAATCAAAATAAAACCATACCATAGGTGTTTAGAATATGTACCTTTTGTAGATAAGTTGGGATTGGAATGGAGCACCAAGAAACCAAAGTAGGTTTCCTCTATTGGTAGTCCACACATGAACACGTTTCCCGTCTCCACCGGGTGATAGTCCAAGAACACTAGATCTATATTTGTTTTACAGAAAAGAAGAGGTTTATTTTCTGTATTTCTCTGATAGGCTAATTCTAATTATTTCAATCGTATGAAAAACGGTTTAGCCTAACACCCTATTTATACCAGAAGAATTATAGTTAGAATATAATTCAACTAAGGATTAAATAAGGTTTAGTAATTATCTGTAGTATTCAAATTTAAATTCAAATATATATATATATATATATATATATATCTTTTAAACTTTAAATATAATTATATATAATTACATATAATACCTCGTAATTAACATAATTACTTTTTCGCCCTGTAATTATCATAATTACATAATTACAGTTTAACACATATTTTCATAATTATCCTTTAAGAATAATTATTTTCTTAATCAACTTGATTTAATTCGGGTTTCTAAAGATGGAAACAAATGCATTCTTTGTGTGTGACCCTATAGGTTTACATATTCCTCAGCAGTATCTCTGTGTGACACGTGTTGTGGGCATATTATAACTTACATTCTTCCAATTGCACACGATACACAGTAACACAGACGATGGTAAACATCTAGCAACATGTCACCACCCCCAAGGCTATGTAAATGTGCTTTTACATTCGATCAATTTGATTGATCCAATCAATCATATAGTATAATTATTCATTATCCTTTTGCTTCACGATATTTTGTTTTGAACTTAATGCATAGATCTACCTCATCCTTTATTGTTCAAAGAATATGTTTCTCGATCCCAACATATTTGATTATATAAGTTCCATTAGTCCAACTAATCCACTTGTTCATGCATGTAAATCAAACTATGTAATCGAGGGGCCCAGAAATAACTCTTTCATCTTGAAAGGAGCAAATCCCATATTGCATGTACACGACTAACTACACAATTCATGTTATACCTAACATAGCCCTTATGATTACCCGGTTAAGTGTAACGTTAGACTATATCAAAGCATAACACTCCTTCTACATTAGATCCCAATGCACATCTCAAGTATTAGGATAAAGAGTGTTTACTATTTCAGGACTCACCTTATGATGTCGATCTATGAGGTGATCCTAACCGTGGGTCTTGTCCAACTCCTTATGCACCGACAAGCGCATATGACTATGGTTGCACCTAGTGCACTTCCAACTTGGACTATGACCAGAGTTCACAATGATCTTGATTTATTACTAGCCCCCTAGTAATAATCGATCAAGGACAATTCTAAATAATATGATCATCATATATATTTAAGGATACTTAAACATGCTAATAAAGAACACATAAATGCTTAATGTATATACTCATACCCAGTATGCCATATAAGATAAAAACATAATTGTTTTAATGCTGTAGAAAGTTTAAAGTTTACTAAAATTATTATTCAATATAAAACTCCTCAAGCCTATAACATGAACATTATATTTGGTTTGAGACATAGGCTTGACAAGTAGATTTGTATGTAAGCTCTTACAGATCATAGTACCTCCATTCAATACATATATCCCTATTACAATTCAAGTCATTATAGTCGGTTTGGAAACTAGCATCGTTTGTATCCTTAATCACACAAATCTCTTTCATAACCGATGTATAGTAAGAACATATATTTAGTTATTCTCAGATACTTCAGAATGTTCTTCACTGTTATACAATGAGCATCACTTGGGTCTCACTAATATCTGCTCGTCATGCTCAGGTTATACGAGACTTCCGATCTTAGTACATTAAAATGGCGTACATGATTTGAACAGTTGGCTGAAAACACAGGGAACACCCTTCATACGGTTCATGTCCTCTTTAGTGCTAGGACTCTAAGTTTCATGCAGATGTACACAATGTATTGTTGCAACTTTCCTTTCTTGGAACCCTTCATCTTGACGTATTTCAAAATCTTGTCAATGTATGTACTTTTACATAATCTAATTAAGAACTTTGATCTACCACGATGGATCTTTATACCAAGGACTTTGTCTCTTCTAGATCCTTCATCACGAAGTATTGTTCTACTCCATGATTTTACACCTTCAAGCATTGGGATGTCATATAGGATCTAGATTATTGTTATACTCCCACTGACCTTCTTGTATACAAGATTTCAATTACGAAATGATTGTTCTAGTCCATAAATGGACTTTTGCAACTTGCACTTTTAGGTTTGATGTTTTAATACTTGACAAGTAGATTTGTATGTAAGATCTTACAGATCATAGTACCTCCATTCAATACATATATCCCTATTACAATTCAAGTCATTATAGTCGGTTTGGAAACTAGCATCTGTTGTATCCTTAATCACACAGATCTCTTTCATAACCGTTGTACAGTAAGAACATATATTTAGTTATTCTCAGATACTTAGGAATGTGTTAGGGCCATTTTCAATGTTAAATAGAAGTTCAGGGTAGTTTGTGACAAGTTGCAATAGTTGTAAGCTTGTTGGGCCTTAAAGCCCATAAGCCCGTCAGGCCTGCGTGCCTAAGTATTTAAAGTTATTTTCTATTTCATTTGTAAGGTTAGAAGTTCATAATTCCTTTAATCAGTTTACTAGTTGTTAGGTTTACATACTATTATCAGAAATTCTCTCTGTAAACCTTAGCCCTTTGAAGTTTATATTAATCATATAACTAGTTGCTGTGGCCAATATCTTGTTCATCATTGTTCTTATATCTGTTGATTGCACTGAAACTGGGATCTACAATTGGTATCAGAGCAGATAGGCAAAAAGGTTTGATCCAGTAAAAAGGTTTGTCTGAAACCCTAAGATCAATTATTTGTGTTAATTACTTTACTTGCATTGTTTGATTGTTAGTGGTTACATTATGTGTTATCTGTTTGATCGATATCTGGTTGCTTTTGGTTTTATTCGATCGATTTTTTTTAAAATCAGTAAAATTTCTTTAGTTCGGTCGAATAATTTTCTGGCAATCCTTAGTTCGATCGATTATTATTAGGGTTAATGTCTGTTCGGTCGATTATTGGTTACTGTTGATTGTTAATCGGTTGAATCGATTTTTGGTTGTTTTTTGTTTGTTTCTTTCGATCGAAGGAGAAGGATCTGGGTTTTGGTTTCGGTCGAATCCCAGAAATTCTTCGGGTTCTTCGGTCGAATTCTTCGAGTTCTTCGGTCTTATTCGATATATTTGTGTTTATCTGGTTTTTGTGTTTATCGTAATCTTTCGACCTGAGCATTCAACCGGACTCTTGTACTCCGGTCTTACACCTTCGACCTGATAAGAAATAATTGATTTCACACCGATAATGTGTTCAGGGGGAGCACTATCATCAGATGGTTGGTAAGTCTCACGAGTCCTCCAATCGAGGGGGAGCAGGTAAGTGGATTTTGTGTATGGACCCCCTCATGGCAATCTTTGAGGGGGAGCTGTTTTTTTTTCCTTGAATTTGATTTCGTTTTTTCTCTTATTCGAAAAAGTCAAAAATATTTTATTTCTTTTAGTTAATTTATCTTTTTACTTAAGAAAATCCCAAAAATATTGTTTTTAATTTTTTTTCTTTCTTAGATGTTTTTTGTTTTTTTTTCTACCCGGCCCATTGTTTCCCCGACCCAATATCGTCCGGCCCCGGCCCAAGCCACAATCGGGGGTTTATAAACCCCGATCGAATCCCCCATTTTCATCATTCGATCGTTTCAAGCTTTTCTCATCGTCTCTATCTCTCTCTCGCCCGGACCTCTCATTCGACCGCACCTCTTTCGACCGAACACCTGCGTTCTTTCCATCTTCGATCGCACAGGTATGGTTAATCGATATTAAGCAGCTTCAATATATATCGATCGTTTGCTATTCGTCGTTTTGTGCCCTTCGGCGTCGTCTTCGACGACTGTGTGTCCCCGATTCGACGTCTCCGGGGCATACTCCGATCTAGGGTTATGCCCCGGTCGAAGACTACCCCGGTCGAAGATAACCCCGGTCGAAGATTCCTGCGGTCGAAAATCTCTTCCGGTCTTAGTGACCTCCGGTCAAAGACCACATCCGATCCAACATCTATCCGGTCTTATGAGACCACCGGTCGAATGCCTCGTCCGGTCTTGCTTTTATCCGGTCGAATCCAAGGTGTTGGTGCTTATAGTCATACTTGGACTTATGTGTGTTTATGAGGAAGTGGTGCAAGTCTGCGCGCCTTGGTGACAGACCGTAATTCACGAGTAGGGTTTGCTCTTCCAAATTTTTTGGAGTTACTATCCGGTGTGATCTAAATCATGACTGAATAACTCCAACGACTATTATTTTTTCTCCAAACCTGCGTACTAATATGTCAATTCTTCACAGGTACAATGCCACAAAACCAGTCACCAGCGATTGACCCAATCGCAGATGCGGAACTGATTCCCAAGGATCAGTTCCTTCCTCTGACAGCCAATAACTACCATCTCGATGTAACCCAACCTGCTATTCAACATCAGGTCATCATCGAGATACTAAGGGGCCATCCACTCTCCTATGCTCTAACAGAAACAACCACCGTTCCAATCATATACCTACAGCAATTCTGGCGTTCCCTTCATGCCTTAGAAGCCGATGGCGGTTTCCATCTTGAAGGTCGGATAGATCACACACCAGTGCTTCTCACATGTGATCTATTCCGCCAATTTCTTCGGTTACCGACCGCCGGATCTGTAGCTGGCCAAGAAGACTTCGACCCGCTTGTCTCAGATGCTACACTGTGCACCGATCTTCTCTCATTGGGATATGGCGCAGAACTCCGCATACCATCAACATTCAACCGCAAACATCTATCGACGTTATGGTACACACTGTTCACTTATATCAATCGGTGTCTTTCGTCTATAACGAAAGGCATTGATCAGACGAGCGCTCCGATTCTACGCATCTTTCATGCGGTGGCATTCAATCGCCACGTCGACTTTGCCGATCTTCTATGGTTTGAACTCATTCAGAGAGTTCGGTCGACTGCATCTCGACGGTCAAACTTCGTCCCCTTCATGCGGTTCCTACAGATAATCATCCGGAACTACATGAACCTGTATCCCGAGATACAGCGCCGCTCCACCCACCCGACGTGCCCACAACATCCAACTCGGAAGATTCCTTCCCGTGCTGATCCAGAAGGTGTTGTCGCCCGACAAATCCCAGTTGGTGTACTAGACCATGCTCGTCCCACGGCACTGAGTGTGATAGCTTATAGGCACACACACAACATCCCAGCTCCTATGGTCCGGCCAGGACCGGCAGGACCTGCCCAAGGAGCGAGACCTGAGCGACGTGAGGGTCCGCGTCCACGAACGAGAGGTGGGAGCGTCCGGATAGCTGGGGCTTCCGGACAGGGTGTGTCGAGAGCTGTTACTGTGAGGGGATCTGGAGTGGGCAGTGCCGTTGGATCGAGCCAGCCGAGTTCTTCAAGACAACCTCCGTCACCACCACCAACAGCGAATCAAATGACAGAAGAGGCAACAGATTTTGAAGCCATTCAAGTTCAGTCCTCCTCTGTCGCTGCTACTGAAGAAACAACAGCCACTTCCGACACCGAGGAAACCCAAACCGCAACATCGGAATCAAATGAAGAGTCTTCTGACTCGGATGGTGACGATAATCAGCCCCCATCCGGAGAGATAAGGAGAGCGGAGGGAGTATTAGTTGAACATCAAGAGGTAAGCTGTGTGAGGGAAAGGCGGAGTAAGCTAACTCTTGAGAGTACACGAGTGATGGGACAACCATCTTCGGTTGTATCCCCCCCAGCCACATCTAGCCAGGTAGCCACATCTACTACTCAGTCTCATGTGTTGGGACAGGGTATTGAAGAAGCCGCCGTGGACCTAGTGGCGCACTTGCACGCCCAACCAATCCACTCCACCATCTCTCAACAGATGGTGGTTTCACATTCTCACGGGGATTTAGCACATACGCTATCGGGCTCTCACTTGGAGTGTGCCGATATTGAAACAAGAGAACCGCTGCCCCCGTTCTCGCCCTCTTTGCATGCACGGAGTCTAGAGCCACTTGTTATTCATGCCATTCCTAGGACACAGATTCCTTTTTCGGCTATCGCCGGTAGCCTAAGTGGCCCGGCCGGAACATCCATAGTAAACCCACCTTCGGGTAGGTTACAAGGATTGGGTGGAAGTCCTACCACGGCTATCATCACGCCAACCGTGAACGTAGGCGGCTCGACTTCAACAGTCGTAGCTACAACGGGAAGTCTAAGTGACCCCGGAGTTACCCCACATGAGTTTGTCTCAAGGGAATACATGGACGGCGCCCTAAAGGCTGTCCAATCTATGATGAGGGAGGAGATGGACAACATCAAACGAATGGTCAAAGGCAAAGGTCCTGCGATTGAGTCGGAGACCACACCTATTTCACCTTCTCTTTCAGCCACGGATCTTTCCATACCTGAACTCAAATCTATCCTTCTCGCCAAACTTATAGCCCAATCTCAAACCGAACCCACCCAAGATGCCGATTTGCTATATCTACTTCGTTCTCAAGAATCCACACCTACTCCACCTACACCCCAGCCGACTGCCTCTACCGAAGCCTTCCAGATCCAGCAAGCTATGCTTCAGTCACTTCAGCAAACCGTAGCTGTTTTGACTGAACGCCTTTCAGCAGTGGAGGATACCTGCCGTAACCAGGCAGAACGGCTCAAACGCCGACATGATGATCAGGATGATCCTGATCACCATGAGGGGGAGAAGCGCCAACGTCTATCTGAGCCGGAGACACATGTAGTGGAGTCGGAACAGGTTGAACAGGGTATGGGTTCGGGTACAAGAACAGAGGGACAGAGACAGGAACAGGAACGGGAACCGGTGACAGACTTGATACTATACGATTATCTGACGGTTGAAAAGCCTGAGGAATTTGAAGATGGTTCTCCGATAGTTCCTGAAGATTGGACAATAATACTAGATCCGTATGAAGTGACGGACACGACAGAAGAATGTGCCAATACTGAAAGAGCTCTGGTGGTTATGCAAGAAGAAATTGATGAAATACTGCATCCAGATGATCAGTCTTCTGCCGTGATTCCTTTATTGACCTATCCAGTTAATCACCCTGATTTTTCTTCTACAGTTTTTCCCGAGAGATCTCCTACAGCTTCACCAGTTAGAGAACTAGTTAGTACTACTCCAGTTCGTCCATCCAAGTGGGAAAGAGTTCGAATCAAAGTTCCTTTCCTCGAAGAAATTCAGAAAAAGATCTTTGCCCACTAGATCAGAAAGTATGATGAAGTCGTTATCCATGGTCTACAGTCAGTAAAAAATAAAGAAAAACAGCGTGAACTTGTGTTCGTGTATAGAAAGTTCCAGCACAAGTACTCCAAGACAAAGCTCAGGATTGTATCTGTTGATAAGATTATACCTGCCTACTTCATGAAGGTTAAGTATACGGACTTTATGGTTACTAGAGAAGATGGTCAACAATACTGCTTTTCTGATGCTGATTTTCCATGTCTGGAACCACAAGATCTGCTGTACATATTACGTGACTTAAAGACCAGAACCGTCAGACCCGGAGAAGTCATTGATGCACTAGAAACAGTGAAAAGATACATGAAGTGTGCAATGAAACTTGCTTCGGTGGAAGATTTTCAGATTGGGTTAGAAAGTGATCAACCGAAGATTAATCTGCTCAAGCCTGATTTGAGTGTTCCGTCTGATGCTCTAAATGTACCTGCATTCACAGTTATAAAGTTTCCAGAGTTTGGTATGTCATATGTGAACAACAACGGTGTTCTACGCTTTATCCGTTTTGATCAGATTGCCAGATTTTGTGATGGTACGTTGATGGTTTTGAAAGACAAGTTGAAGCGTGTGCTGAGTCAAGATGAAAAAGGAGTTCAATTACTGGATTTTTCATACAAAGCACTTGTTCTTAAAGCACTGAATGTTATTGAAGAACGACTGGAATATAGAACGCAAATCAGATATTTCGAGATCAGCTTTGGTTTCCGGAAAATTTTTGTTCCTAACTGGCGTGACTATCAACTTCTATTTAAAGGGGGAGATTGTTAGGGCCATTTTCAATGTTAAATAGAAGTTCAGGGTAGTTTGTGACAAGTTGCAATAGTTGTAAGCTTGTTGGGCCTTAAAGCCCATAAGCCCGTCAGGCCTGCGTGCCTAAGTATTTAAAGTTATTTTCTATTTCATTTGTAAGGTTAGAAGTTCATAATTCCTTTAATCAGTTTACTAGTTGTTAGGTTTACATACTATTATCAGAAATTCTCTCTGTAAACCTTAGCCCTTTGAAGTTTATATTAATCATATAACTAGTTGCTGTGGCCAATATCTTGTTCATCATTGTTCTTATATCTGTTGATTGCACTGAAACTGGGATCTACAGAATGTTCTTCACTGTTATACAATGAGCGTCACTTGGGTATCACTAATATCTGCTCGTCATACTCAGGGCATACGAGGCGTCCGTTCTTAGTACATTAAAATGGCGTACATGATTTGAACAGTTGGCTGAAAACACAGGGAACACCCTTCATACGGTTCATGTCCTCTTTAGTGCTAGGACTCTGAGTTTCATGCAGATGTACACAATGTAGTGTTGCAAGTTTCCTTTCTTGGAACCCTTCATCTTGACGTGTTTCAAGATCTTGTCAATGTATGTACTTTTGCTTAGTCTAATTAAGAACTTTGATCTACCACGATAGATCTTTATACCAAGGACTTTGTCTCTTCTAGATCTTTCATTGCGAAGTATTGTTCTACTCCATGATTATACACCTTCAAGCATTGGGATGTCATATAGGATCTAGATTATTGTTATACTCTCACTGACCTTCTTGTAAACAAGATTTCAATTACGAAATGATTGTTCTAGTCCATAAATGGACTTTTGCAACTTGCACTTTTAGGTTTGATGTTTTAATACTTGAAAAGTAGATTTGTATGTAAGATCTTACAGATCATAGTACCTCCATTCAATACATATATCCCTATTACAATTCAAGTCATTATAGTCGGTTTGGAAACTAGCATCTGTTGTATCCTTAATCACACAGATCTATTTCATAACCGTTGTACAGTGAGAACATATATTTAGTTATTCTCAGATACTTAGGAATGTTCTTCACTGTTATACAATGAGCGTCACTTCGGTATCACTAATATCTGCTCGTCATGCTCAGGGCATACGAGGCGTCCGGTCTTAGTACATTAAAATGGCGTACATGATTTGAACAGTTGGCTGAAAACACAGGGAACACCCTTCATACGGTTCATGTCCTCTTTAGTCCTAGGACTCTGAGTTTCATGCAGATGTACACAATGTAGTGTTGCAAGTTTCCTTTCTTGGAACCCTTCATCTTGACGTGTTTCAAGATCTTGTCAATGTATGTACTTTTGCTTAGTCTAATTAAGAACTTTGATCTACCACGATAGATCTTTATACCAAGGACTTTGTCTCTTCTAGATCTTTCATTGTGAAGTATTGTTCTACTCCATGATTTTACACCTTCAAGCATTGGGATGTCATATAGGATCTAGATTATTGTTATACTCTCACTGACCTTCTTGTATACAAGATTTCAATTACGAAATGATTGTTCTAGTCCATAAATGGACTTTTGCAACTTGCACTTTTAGGTTTGATGTTTTAATACTTGACAAGTAGATTTGTATGTAAGATCTTACAGATCATAGTACCTCCATTCAATACATATATCCCTATTACAATTCAAGTCATTATAGTCGGTTTGGAAACTAGCATCTGTTGTATCTTTAATCACACAGATCTCTTTCATAACCGTTGTACAGTAAGAACATATATTTAATTATTCTCAGATACTTGAGAATGTTCTTCACTGTTATACAATGAGCGTCACTTGGGTCTCACTAATATCTGCTCGTCATGCTCAGGGCATACGAGACGTACGGTCTTAGTACATTGAAATGGCGTACATGATTTGAACAGTTGGCTGAAAACACAGGGAACACCCTTCATACGGTTCATGTCCTCTTTAGTGCTAGGACTCTGAGTTTCACGCAGATGTACACAATGTAGTGTTGCAAGTTTCCTTTCTTGGAACCCTTCATCTTGACGTGTTTCAAGATCTTGTCAATGTATGTACTTTTGCTTAATCTAATTATGAACTTTGATCTACCACGATAGATCTTTATACCAAGGACTTTGTCTCTTCTAGATCTTTCATTGCGAAGTATTGTTCTACTCCATGATATTACACCTTCAAGCATTGGGATGTCATATAGGATCTAGAATACTATTATTCTCCCACTGACCTTCTTGAATACAAGATTTCAATTATGAAATGATTGTTCTAGTCCATAAATGGACTTTTGCAACTTGCACTTTTAGGTTTGATGTTTTAATGCCTTGTATACGTCCTTGCTCAAAATTGCTTTTAAGGAATGTGGCTTTTCACATCAGTATACATGGCATCAGTAATCTGATCTTCGAATTATTTTGTATCTCATTTATTATCTTCAACAGTTTGTTGAAGCTCAACATATTGTTGAATGTCAGTGTCAACCATCGTCCCATCTTTGTGGTTCTTGAATTTCTTCAAGATCTACTGTGTCCCCATTTGTGATTCTTGACAGAATTTTTTTTCATAAGAACCCACCAGGGTGCGTTAACAAAACTTTTGTTCTCGCTAGACCTGTAGAAATAATATCCAATTGGATATCACATAAAGATGTACTTTTCAGACCTTTGAATCATGCTTTCCAAAAGCTTTATGCTTAGCTTAAGCATTATAACCCCATGTTCTTAAATATGATAACGTTAGGATTTTCCCAGTTCATTTAAGAGAGTGAGTTTTATTGGTCCTTGTTGGTTGCTATATAAACTAGTATTTGGGCAACTGTTTTAAGGTCATAACCCCATAAACATTTAGGCAGAGTGGTGAGGCTCATCACAGAGTGAACTATATTCAACAGGGTTCTATTTCTCTTCTTGGATACATCGTTGTGATGAAGTGTCCCGTGAGGAGTCAACTGGGATACAATCCCAAAAGTCTCTCGGATGATTTATTGGCTTAGATATTCATGACCTCGATCTAACCAAAGCATCTTTATCCTTTGCCAAGTATACTCACTACTTCTTTCTAAAACTCTTTGAAAATTTCAAAGCTTTTATATTTGTTATATTAGGTAAACATACCTATGTCTACTGAAGTCATCTGTAGGATGTAATGAAGTAGTGATGACTGTGTCTTGTGACATAACTATAAGTCTCACAAACATCAGTATGGTTAACCCCTAATAGTTCTTGTGGCCCTAAAGGTTTACCCTTTAAGGCTCTTTTGTCATCTTGACTAACAAGATACACATGTATCATATGAATCATCATATGATTCCAACTCTCCGTCTTCCTGGAGTTTGGAAATGTGTTTCTTGTTTAAATGTCACAAATAGATCAGTTTTATGCCTATCTTAATTAGTTATAATGATATAAAATTTCTACTATTAATTTCATAAAACATTTATTAAGATAAAACGAAAATTTATTTCTAAAAACATAAATTCGGTTCGTTGTAATTGAAAAAATGAAACTAAATTCCTAGTAGCACTAGGTACATGAAGACACTTACTAAGTGTCAATGTAAGACAATCTGGAAAGTTCATATCATATGTCCCTTTAAGCAACAACAGCTAGCTTTACTCCATTTGGTCTGGTTCCATCTTCTCTTCACTTCTTATTTCCTGAAAAGTAGTACTAATATGAGTATCATACTCAATATGTAACACTTAGTCAGAAGTGAATTAAATCAAATGGTAAACATACCTCAAGGTCTGGCTCTGTTAGCCTTCAGCTTCTTGATTTCTACCAATCGGGCTAGACAAGTTCTCATTTGGTGCCCATGGTGAAAACAATTATACCATACTGCAACCTCAGGAATTTCTCCTTTTCCCTTATCTATGTTGGATCTTCCAACATGTGTTTTACCCTTGGTTATCTCCCCATTTTTCTTGATTATCCCACTATCAGGTTTGATCATCAAAGCCTGTTTTGGTTTTGTTGAACCCATCTTGGATTTCATATCCCTCTTAGAAGTTACGAACTACTTATATGTTTTGGGTAGAGAGTTCAGAACCATATTGATTTCCAACTTTTGACCAAGTGGGAAACCAAGACGGGTTAGTTGGTCAAAGTACCCTTTCATTTTCAAAATGTGGGTACTAACTGACGAAGGCTCAGTCGTTTTACAAGCACACAATGCTTTAACTGTGTCAAATCTCTCCCGTTTTATTTGTAACCGAAACATAGACTTCAGTGAAGATATCATATCCTAATCATTCATGTTTTCATGATCCCGTAATAATTCGGGAGTCATGGTAGCTAACATTAGGCAACCAACAATCAGAGAGTCGTCTTTGTACTTATCATAAGCAGTTCTGACTTCAGTTGGAGCATTTATGGTAGGAGAATTTGGAGAGGGTTTCAAGAATGTAGAACTTCTTTTCATACCAAAGGACTGCTTTTAAAAAGCGAAACCATTCGATGAAGTTCGTTTCGTCCTATTTTTCCTTATCTAGGATTGACCATAGTGTAAATTGGGATAAGTTGTTTGAGTTTGAATTTGATGTAGACATCTAGAAAAACATGATTTTATTTTAGTAACTTTAATATCTCAATTAAATGGATTAACCTTTCAAAAATCATTTGAGCTAAGATCTATATTTCACCTACTTCAATAAATGGCCAAGGAATTGTCTATGAAATTAGGCTATTTAGGTAGGCATCATCCAATTATGTTCAACATAACTCTTAGATGTCGTGGGATCCTATTAAGTATATCATATATTGAAATTGGCACGTTTAATCCCACTTCAACGCCTTGAAAATACTCATAAATGGCCAAGCAACTGTCTATGATATTCTCAAGTAAACAAACCATACTAAGGTATCGTGATCCTACCTAAATACTGTAGGACCCTAGATCTGGACATTCAAGCTTTTCTAATTGATTAGGTAGGATGAGATAGGATTAGGATTTATTGAACATTTATTAGAAATGGAAAACTACACTAATGAGAGAGATAATTTTTAGAAGACTACATTTTGTAAATTGCAATTATTAAATGATTACAAGGCCTTAACCATCTACTTATAGTGTCACTAATCCTACCTACCACCTTTTCTACAACATGTAGGCACAAGCCCTTACACATTAAGCTCTATATAATTACAATTTCTAATACATTTACTTTCCAAACTTTCAATGCACTAACATTATCCCCCTAAAGTTTGTGAAAGTAAATCATCCTTCTTGAAGCTTTAAATTCTCTCCCCCTTGATTTACTTGACGAACTTTGGCGCAACTTTGACAATCAAAGGCTCGGCTCCCCCTTTGTTGTTGCTCTCACTCTTGCGGTTTCGATTTTAAAACCGAATTTGAGGTAGTCTATAAGCTCGACTAAGTGCACCAAGACAACTTTGACTTTTGTAAACCCAACACATTCCTTAACGCCCACAAGAATGATATGCATGGAATATGTTAAAACGCGAATCGAATAGGAATTTCCATTTGAGAGTCGTAAATTTGTCGCTCGAAGAGGGAACAAATGATCATGCACCACTCGGTAGGGATTGAGAAACAATTTTTGGCCAAAATAATGACTTTTGGACCAAAAATGTTATAAAAACTTAACTGGACTAACAGATGTCCGTTAAATCACTATTCATCATCTCTTCCAACAAAAAAACCACTTACTATTCATTTTTTTCAACAACTCAAGAACTCTCAATCGCTTGCTGAAACCTTCTCCATTTGCTTGCAATATGATCAAAATAACGAATTAAACAGATCTGGATCGATTCTACAAAAAAAATCGGGCGAAACAGAAGTTTTTCCGGCGAGATGTTGTAATAAGCTCTATTCTTTCTCGATTTTGTTGTTCTAGCTATATGAAACAACACATAATCGATGTATAAACATTATAGAACAGATCTAGAGCGATATTTGACAACATCACAGCGTGATCTCGTTTTTCCGGCGATGAATAGTGTAGAATCCGGCGAACTCGTTTTTCCGGCGAGGGTTTCCGGCGACTCATCAAAACTTCGAATTTTCTTGCTCTAATTGCGAAAAAAACTTTCCAAATGATAGATATTATCATATAGAACATATCTGCAGTTTTTTGTAGTTTATTTCACGTTTTTTCCGGAGAGGCTCGAATTTCCGATCAAAAATCTCGATTTTGTTGATCAAATTTGCATCAAACAATCGATTTAAACATTTAGGACAGATCTGGAAGAGATGTGACAATATCAACGCACATACCTCGGTTTTCCGGTCGAATTTCGGCGAGATCTACTTTTTCTCCGGCGAAACGACATAAAATGTTCATATCTCTCTCATTTTTGGACGAAATTCAGATTCGAAACTTGTAGATCGCTCGAAATTCAGTAAAGAATAGATCTTGATAATTCAAATCGATTCATGCAACGATTTTTCGGATCGATAGATTTGACGTGAAAAACGATACCGAAAATATCGAAAAAGCTCAAAAATTATCGAAATGCGATTCTACGAATTAAGATAGATATGGAATACGATTAAGAACAATACTTCAAGAGTATTTAAGAATTCGATGAACTTACGATTAGATCAGGCTTAAAAACGCTTGAAAATGTCGAGATTCGATCGTTACGAGAAAAATTTCTTCGTGAGACTCTGATACCATTTGTAGGTCCTAGATCTACAACAATTCAAGTGTTTGTAACTAGATAGAATATGAGAGGACTATTTATTTAGAGAGAGAAACTAAATCTAATCTAGAGAGAGAAAGTGCTTAAGGACTACATTTTCATTAATTTTAGACTTAGGGTTTACTGGGATCAGTCGTCCAAAATACGACTATTTAAGTGAATGGCCAAGCAATTGTCTACTTAAATCTCATTATTTTGGCTCATTGTCTTACAATACATTCAACCGGCATGATTGGCTGAGTACTGACCACACCGGAATCTTGTATGCTCAACAAGTACCTTAAATGGGTGGCGTTAAGTTTACGTTTTGTAAAAGGTTTGATTTTAGAAAACATTCTAATTCTTTTAAAACGTTTTGATTTTATATTTAAAAATCTTGTTTTAAAAGTTTATATTTATTAAATCGGTTTGAGTTTCATAAACATATCAATTTTAAAATATCATATTTTATTTACCGATTCAAAATCTGTTTTGTGTTTAATTTTATTTTTAAAATGTTTGCAATTATCATGACAATAATAAAGCAATAAATAAAAGCAAACACAAAATAAACAACCACAATAATAATATACGGATTTGCCCCTAATGTGGTGTTGTGAACCAACATAACAACCACGGTCAAAACTAAGGACGTATTCAAGCTCCCACTGGCCTCGCCATCTTGGTGAACCCCAGAGACTCCGTCTAGACCTCTTGGAACTCCGTCTTCGTTTGATTTACAATATAAAAATAGAAAGATAACATATCCTAATCTATTTACAATTGCCCCTATCTAAGAAAATTTAAAATTACAACCCTTGCAATTAATACATTTTAATTTTCCAAAATAAAAGTAAATCAACCACGAGTCTTTGGGGCAAACCATATATTATCTATTTATTTGAACATAAAATAAGACAGTTTGATCGAGGTAATTTAACATAAATAAGTGACCAAATTGTACGAAACAAAATTTCATACGGCAAAAATTAATTATCCCATTTTAATTTGTAGGTTAACAAACCTAACTGAAAAAGAAAAATAACCCATTAAAATCGGGACTTGGCCTATCCTACGGCCCAACCGACACACAAGAGGAACATTCGGCCTATTTGACCTAGCCCGCAACTTTGCCGAAAATAGATCACCGACCCAATCCTTAAAACATAAAATGGGCCTTACCACCCGGGCCGGGCCCACAGACCTTGGTACAAATAGATCAGGGCATTGGCCCAAAATTATTTGTACCAGCCTAAAACCGAGTCTAGACTCTGGCCCAAAACAAAGAAGGCCGAATGAATTTGGGCTCTCAATTAGGTCACGAATTTGAGGGTTGAGACATCTGATGGAAATTGTCCCAAAAGAACTCAAACCTCAGTAGTGGTGATACCAACCGAGCACCAATCGGCAGAACCACTACCATTTACTGTCGTGGACTAAATGACCGAGACATGGACTACGATGATAGTCGCATGGCTCAAGGACAACAACGACATCGAACTAGACAGCAGGGAGAATATGATGTGCAACAAAAAACAATCCTCACTTCCACCGGTCGTGGCCGTAGTCCAGGGAGATGATTACAGACGGTTAAACCGTGACCAAAAGATATCCGAGTACAAGCCGATTTCTGCCGGTGATGGCTTCCGTTGTGGACTATGGAACAAAAAAAAGCATGTAACAACCGAACATCAGAGAGTGGTCTTAGAAACCGATTGTTGAAACAAGACAAAACACTTCATGTGGAACGAAACCATTACTTGGTGATCGATAATAGATGGAGGACGTACCAAGAGGCCATGTAGCCGACCACAAAGCTTATAGGCCGACAGACGACCAAGCCACAAGAGAGCGTGGTCGAGCGGCGGTCTGAGCACCATCTCCGGCGATGACAAACAGGAAACAAACACCGACAATTTCCGACGGTGACATAACTCATGAAACAGACAGCAGCAACAACCGCAACTTGTGAGTCTATGACCGATAGCGACCGAAACTTCGAGAGAGAGAGAGGAATGAGATGGATGGGAAGGAGAGCCAGCGGCAACAGCCGCAGATGACCGGTGGCGATCGACGATCGGTGGGTAGAGAGAAGGTTGCTTAGCAGCTGTGTGTGGGATAATAGATTAGGGTTAGAAAACCCTTTTCTAATTGTCAACCAAAAAGGGAAAAACAAAAGTTTGAAAACTCTTTGGGTTTTTGGTTCCATATATGCCATCAACATGAATGCCCAACCAGTTTTAAATTTTAAATCCAATTGAAAAGTAGGATCAATTTATTTTGACATAAAGAATTTGTGTATCTTTTAATTAAATAACATCAAAGTGGCTCTGATACCAACGTTGGGTTTTAATACGAATTGTAACCAATAAACGCAACGGAAAAATAAACAAATTTGGTTACAACAATTATATAGAAAACTTTTCTAAATAAACTTAAAACCCAATTTATGAAATAAGGTTTAGTAATTATCTGTAATATTCAATTAAGGATTAAATAAGGTTTAGTAATTATCTGTAATATTCAATTAAATTCAAATTCAAATATATATATATATAATTATCTTTTAAACTTTAAATATAATTATATATAATTACAGATAATACCCCGTAATTAACATATTTATGTTTTAACCCGGTAATTATCATAATTACAGTTTAACACATATTTTCATAATTATCTTTTAAGAATAATTATTTTCTTAATCAACTTGATTTAATTCGGATTTCTAAAGATGGCAACAAACGCATTCTTTGTGTGCGACCCTATAGGTTTACATACTCCTTAACAGTATCTCTGTGTGACACATGTCGTGGGCATATAATAACTTACAAGATCTATATCACAGGACCCAATTCCTCTTCAGCCAACTTGCGTGTTCACCTTTTCATCAACATTTGTGCATCTGGATATTTTCTTATCAGAAGATCTCTGTCGAGCAAGTATTGATGGAGAAATTCTCTTTCTTTTTGGAAAAAGTTTTTATGAGCTAAAATGTTCATTCTCTCACTCTCATTATCTTCAAGCTCCTTGATCTTAGTTTTTAAAGCCAGATCAACATGAGTAACCTTTTCTTTCAAAGATTTCAATTATGTGAAGTGTTCGGTTTCAAGACTTTTCTTTTCAAGGAATATTTTGTCCTTATCTTGATTAAAAAACCTGGCTTCTCTCTCATAAAAGGCAAGTTTCTTTTGTAAATCAGAAAATGTCTTTTCAAATGTATGAAATTCATCTGTATGTGTAAGCAATTTGATCTCTGTTTCATTTGAGCAAGAGTCAGAAGTGGATACCTCACTATCAACTTCTGAGTCATTAAGCTATGACATACCATATAACAAAACATTCATGTCTTCTTCATCAGATGATTCGTTGGAGATCAAGTTGTCCTGTTCTACCATCAGGGATTTCTGAGCATAGTACTCAGCTTTCCTCTTGTAGAAGGTAATGTCTAGAACAGGATGGCCTCTGTTGGGCTGACTTCGACATTCTGCGGCATAGTGTCTGGGTTTTCCGCACTTGAAACACCCGTTGTTCTGTGGATTGGTGTCCATAGCTTTGTCAAATCCTCTTTGGTCTTCCTTCTGTGCACCCCTCTGTGGGTACTCGGCCAGTCTTTGTTGCTATTCACCCATCCTTTTCTCTTTGTTACTTTGATCATACATCCTCTGGTCATCAAAGTACTCCTCTCTTCCATGGATTCTTGGTTCATACCCTTGTGGTGGTCCGAAGGGTCTTGGGTCATGGTAGGGTAGGTCCATTTGTGGCCCATGACTTTAGAATCAGCCACCTCTTCCCTCTCTTTCCTCTATCCATATTTGGAATTTAGGCTCCTTCTTGAGTCCACGGTTGAACTCCTTGGTGATCAAAGACAGGGACTTTGCTATCGACGCCATGCTTACTTCATCCTCATCAAATCCTTCTTCTTCCTCACTGTCAGCCATCAACAGTTTCTTCAACATCTTCTTTGCTTTCACACTTTCTTCCAGAGCTTTCTCCTTGTGTGGCTTCTCTTAGATCTCCTCGGCTTTTCCTACAAGTGCCAGAGGTCCACCTACTTGGGTCTTGGTCTGTACTACGTAGTTTTCTTAGGCATCCAGAGTGCCAATGAGATCAGTCAAGGCCCATATGTCTAGGTCTTGATTGGATTGCAGAGACATGGATAGCTGAAGCCACTCTTCATTTAGACTCTTGAGAAATATGACATTGTTCTCTTCAGAGGTTATGTGGGTACCAAACTTCTTGCATTTGTTTTATCAGTGAGTTGAATCTATCATTTGTGCTTTCGAGTGATTCATATGGGAAAGCTTTGAATGCATAGTACTCATTTATGCATGCAGCTCTTCAATTATTTTGAGTCTTAGCTTCACCTTTTAGCTGCTTCTCTAGCTCTACCCACAGATCATGGGCAAATTCACATGCATCAAGAGACTGAAATAGATCATTTGGGATAGCCATGACGAGTAAACGTTTGGCTTTCTTTCCCATCTCATATTTTTCCCAGTCTTGAGGATTTCATTCAAAGATAGGCTTTGGTTTTTGGTATTCGGGAACCTCAGGGGTGGTAGCAGTTGCTGGTACCCTGGGAACAGTCATCATGGCAACGTAAGGTGGATTTTGGACATGAGTCACTAGTTCCCTATCTACTCCCTCCAGAAAGTTGATCATATGAATCTTCCATTGAAGATATTTATCTCTTAACAGAGTAGGAGGTTTGGTTGGGATCCAGCAGTGAAGAAGTTACTCGTATTTGCCATTTTGAAAATGAAAAAGTTTTTCGAAGAAAAACAGAGTACGAATGATGAAGATGAAAATAAGTGTTATTAACAGGACAGAAAGTAAAACAAGGATTAATCTAGGAAGAAAAGAGTTCTTATTGATCTGCAGTACATCCTTAAACGATCTCGAATAAGAAACAACTCCTATACATGTGTCAAATCCAAATTAGTTGAAAATAGCACAAAAACAAGGAATGTTCTTTAAGAATGAAGAACAAGACTGAAATCAGTTCAAGTAATCTACCAAATAAACTGGAATCATTGTAGAGATGATCCTTTGATATTGAAGATCAAAGTTTGCTCTGATACCAGTTGTTGATCCCAGTTTTACTCAACAATTATAAAACAAAAATATGCAATAAAAGATTATATGTGGAAGCATTAATGCATGAAAAGGTTTAAGCTATTTGGTAGAAACACACACAAGTAATGAAGATAACTGAAATAATAAGAATGGATTTCTAAACAAATTATCTTCAATAACGTTCAAATACACCAAGAACACACACTATGTGTGAAAATGCTCTCAACAGGTTTCTCTATCTAGAATCAGGTATGTGTGCTAATGTGTGATGCGGTGCCAACAAAGGAAGGATGTGCTCCCTACTTATACAGATCGTGGAGCACACAATAGTAAAATACAAAGGTTGTCATCCATAAAAGGAATGACACCTGGAAAGTAATCCATCATGGTGTATTATTTTGATCTTGAGAATCTTCGTACAGCAGGGGCACGTGAGAGGCACATGATCTTTAGTGTTCATGAAATTCCACAAGTCTTATACTTTTAGAAGTTGCCTGCATAGAGGCTCTGTGAAGGATCACAGAGGCTATGTCGTCTGAGAATGATCTACTGGTTAAATTCTTCTCAGATAGTAGTCGACAGAGGCTCTGATCAGTGCAGCTTGAGAGTCTTGGTGTATAAGACAGAAGTCTTCTGTGGTTATTGTACTTATCCTACTTTTCAATACTTCAATGAATGAACTATTGGAGCTAACATTATTTGAAATCGAGTCTCTATAACTTTTGAAAAGTTTTCACAAAAATTAGAGTTAGTAGAACCGAAT
This sequence comes from Arctium minus, assembly GCA_954870635.1. Taxonomy (NCBI): domain Eukaryota; kingdom Viridiplantae; phylum Streptophyta; class Magnoliopsida; order Asterales; family Asteraceae; genus Arctium; species Arctium minus. Next base: position 66,905,572 of record OX941090.1, on the reverse strand, counting down.
ATAATATCGTCAACGTAAATTGTATCAAGATTAAGTCATCACCTTCTTTTTTAGAAAAAGAGTGGTATTGATTGTATCTTTATTAAAACCGGATGCTTGTTTAAAACCAAGACATAGACATGATCAAGATAATTTGGATCGACAAAGCCTTCATGTTGACCGACATATCCTTCTTCATGAAGTACTTCATTTAGACATGCAAATTTGACATTCATCTGGAATACTTTGAAGTTCGTGTGAGCAACGTTGGCTAGAAAAATCCTAATGGATTCAATCCTTGCTACTGGTGCAATGGTTTAGTGATAATCAATTCCTTCTTGTTGACTATAACCTTTGGCAACCAGTCGATCTATATTTCTGATTACAATTCCGTCTTTATCTTTCCTATTTCTAAAAATCCATTTTGCTCCAATAATCGATTTTCTTTTGTGCTTATGTACCAATTGCCAGAATTTGTTCTTTTGGAATTGTAGAAGTTCATCTTGCATTGCAAGAATCTAATCAGGATCGTATAATGCCTCAGAAATTTCTTTGATTCGATTGCGTTGAGAAATTTCACACATAGGCATTCATTTGCAGATGCATATCTCGTCTTCATACCACAGTTTATTGAGTCCAATTCAAGCCTTGATTAATCAATTCAATACAAAACAATCAATATCAGATCATAGAGTAGATAGAAAAAATCGAATGTATTTCATTAGTCATATGTGTACAATCTGAGATAAGCGCACAACTCTCTAAATGACATGTTACAAAGAAACTCTCAAAGGCTAAGCTATTTATACCCTAACTACTTCTCTAAAACAAAAGAAACACTCACAACATTAGTTCTCTCAAAGACTTTACAAAGTCAAAGTCAAAGATATTACAAAAGTCAAACTAACTTGATCTAAAAAATGCATTAACAATATCCCCCTCTTAGATCAAGTGTGGATATTTGGTCTTCTCCACCGAGATAGTCTTCCTTGACATATACCGAGCAATGACTCAAAGTTTCTGATGCCACGCCTAAAGTTAAAATGATCATTCCTTTTTCTCCTTGCTTCAACTTCTCTTTGTTTTCCTTAAGCCTTCGCTCTAATTGCATTTTGATCACTTTCAAGGTTCTATCTGAAAACTTGGCGATTTCGGATAATCTAAAGAACCTCTTTTTGTTCTTATAGTTCTTGTATACTACACCAAGTTTAGGCTTGTCTAGCACAGTGAATAGAAAATAATCATCAATATCATCCAGACTAAGATCAGGATTCTTCATGTTGACATTCCTCTGATTCATCTCTATACCGAGTTGAAAGTCATAGTAGTACGTGTAGTTTACCTGTCTCCTTATAAATCTTTTCACAGCATCCAAGGCAACAAGAATATTATCTTTTCTACAAATCATATTTCTGAAAAGATGGTACAGGTACTCGATATCATCCACATTCAGAAAGCAAAAGTCGGCTTCAGAAAATGTACATTATGTCAAGTCTCTCCTTTGCACATGGAAAATTGGATACCAAATATGTACAAACTACACAAGTCTTACTTGTTTCACTGTCACTATTCCTGACTTCTTTTTCACTCATTCTCAGGACTTCTTACCTAGTTCATCATCCGAGCATATTCCTCTTGATATTCCAAGGGTTGATCTAAGACACCACAGACTTTGAATTTATCCATTTCCCTGATCCTGTGAACAAATATGTTCTTCATCTCCTCTTCCAGAAATGGTTGCCTCAAAGTATTCCTCATTTTCCTGATTTGAGCTTCAGTAGGGGCAAGAGGTACTTGTCACACCCTGCTAAAGCGGAAATACGGAATATGACAGTTCGATAAACATAGCATTAGGAAATGATAAAATACCTCCATATATTTCAACCAAAGTTTACATCATGTTCCAAACTAAACTTACTTTACATAACCCAAATCTTAATTACAAGATACTATTAAACGTTAAAATGCGAAATCTAAATCTCAATCATTTCCAAATACCTTCTTGTTCCCTGAAAAGCATGTATAAAACAAGGTCAACAAGTTTTACAGATGCACAAAAACAAATTTTATATGTAGAATTGATCAATTGAAAACATAATATCAAACCAACCCTTTGAACCATAATTCACAATTATTAATTTTAAATTATATGATAGAAAATATGCCTCAATAACCTTTCGTATGTTGAACCTCTACTAGACCGTCCACTGACCAAACAATTATGCCCCAAAAAGAACTACCGCTGTGGTCATGAATCACATAGATAGCCCCTATTTCTCTAGAATTAGTGCACCCTTACTCGTCAGTATAAGGTGGGTTTGTCACACCAAATAGCTCTATCCACTAAGACTATAGGATCCCGCAGGAGTTAACTAGTAGAGTCAGGGACTTAAAGAAACAATCCAACATACTAATTTCCGCATATATGTCATATAATATCCAAAACAAACGCTTTATCACCAAAGCGACCAAAATCATCCATGATAATCATAAACAACTTCGTGAATTATTGAAATAAATAACATGCTTTTCACCCCAAAACATATAAAACAGTAAAAGAGGGGTTGTGAATACTCACCTTGTATGATGATGCAAAACTAAAACAACACAATTCTCTAGCCCGGATCTTTAATCCCTATAGAGTAATTTGCACCAAAAGATACCGAAAGTCAATACCCATCCTCAATCCTATCTCGACCATTCATACATCTCAATATATATATATATATATATATATATATATGCCATTATGTTTAGCTTATTGTCTAAAATAAGATTTTAGAATTACAATACCAAACTAATCACCAAAACATAAGCTTTTAAGGCTTTAAGATCAACTTTCTGGATTCAGCACTTGCTGTCCAAAATTTGTGATCTCAAAATGAGTTTCAAAATGACATTTCTCAAATACCAAAAATAACCAAATTTTTACAGAAATTAATATACTGAGTTATGTAATAATCTGCAAAATTGTATGATTTAAAGAGGTGTTTTGGTGCCCCAAATAAATTCCACAAAACAGATTGTCACTGATTTTCAGGTCAGTGACACACTTCACTTGAAGCTTACATTTGGGATACCAAAGCTCAGAATTATGAAATGATCCATATATGGTTGTAAAACTAACTCAAAAATATAACATGTGGAAAAAGATTCACTCAATTTGGACAAGAATTGAGGGAGTTATGGCCTTTGAAAGTTGGGTGTATGAATCTGCCAATTCTGGACAGATTACACCACTTTCTTCTAAAATGCAAATGAGTGACCAAACCTCCATAATTTTGAGTGATTCTTGATGCTATAAATCACTAATACCTTAAGTTAAAGTTTTGTGACAAAAAGCCCAAATTTTTAAGGAGTATAAACTGACTTATAAAGCTTGAAAGTGAATGCACAATTCATGACAGCAAGCTGTTGACATGATGAAGTTTGTATTAACATAAAATGATGATCATTTGGTATGGTTTTCATTAATAACTCATGGCCTCACATCCTAAGTCAATATACAAAGATTCTAATAACACAAATATGCATCATGGATTCATAGCAACTACAAGTGCTCATCCAATCCCATGCATGACAACATAATCACTAAATAAGTGATATTACACCATTTTAGATGCTCTTAATCATATGAGATTTGAATAATCTCATCCTAACAGTTTCTTTATACACAAAATTGTTGTAAATATTTAAATTTCAATCCAATATCATCAAAATTTCGTGGACCATAGTACCACACTTCATAACACTATTATTTTGATAAAATCTCCAAAATCTCACTTAAATTCCAAGTTTTATGGGAAGATCATTCAATGGTTTACTTGGCAAATGTAATATTTACCAAATGCATCCCATTTCTCTTCTAGAACAAGGATTTTATAACTTATACATGAGATGATATGAAACCCTCACACATTGAATAAAAACTTGAAAAATGAAGATATAAAGTGATTACCTTCTTAATTGGAGATGAGAACTTGAATTCTTGAAGTAAAAGGGTGTTTAAATCTTGTTTTCTTCCTTGATATTTTCTGGAAATTTGATGATGATGGTGGTGGTGTATGGTGGCCGATTGAGAGGAAGAAGAAGAGAGAAGTTGAGAGGTTTTCTTGAAATTTTGATAAATGAGTTAATAACCTCTAATTTCTCAAATTTGAATTTTAAAATGAAGAAAAGAGAGAGAGGGTGTCTAATTTTCGGCCATGTGGCCTTAATGACTCACCTCAAAAAAAAAATTTAATTTAAAATTATAATTATGATGTATACTTGTTTAAAAATCAGATAAGTTTGAGAACTGTAACCCTAAATTCTCAGTTTACATCTAAAAATAAATATTATAAATAGATAAATATATTTTACTTTGAAAATAATAAAATCCTATTATTTTAGGTATTTTAGACTCACAACATAATTTCTGGCATTTTTGAGATGTAACGGTCAGTAATCAGTCCGAACCGGGTATTTTTACGCGACTTCCGAAATTTTTCGGGTAAACTTCTAGTTTATTCATTCTAACTAGACATTAAGGAATTTAACTTCATAATTAAATTCTAATAGGTCAGAGATTGCTAACCTTAACATGTTGGTTATCAGGCAGTTGTCACAGTACTTGAGGTTTGTCTGAGGGACCGATTTGGCTTTCGGCTGGGTTGGAAAGAAAGAAAGGTTCAGGTTTAGTTTCAGTGTTTATGTTGGGTAGGTTTTCAAAGCTAGGTTGTTCATCATGATTTGGGCTTGGAAATCTGTGTGGCCTAGGTAAATTGGTTTGGGTAGATGGAATAGGTTGGCTAGTTGGAATTGATTGAGTAGTTTGGGTAGTTTGGCTTGGTGCAACAGTTTGGGTAGATTGGGTAGTTTGGGTAGGTTGTTTTTTTGGGCTTGATGGAGTTTGGTTTACTAGGCATGGTAGATTGGTTGGTTGGTTGGAAGGTTCAATAATAATCATCTCTTTGAATGATGGCATATTGGGTTGTTCACGGATGGTTTCTGGAAGTTCTACGTTCACAGGACGTAGTTGGATGTCTTCTTGTGAGCACGCAAGGATATCCAGAATACTCTCTTCTCCTTCTCCTATCACATCTTTTTCTTCCTCCCTGATTTTTCAGAAGTTGTCATACTTTTCAACAAATGTTTCTTCATCATCGAAAGAAAAGTCTATTGCATATATCTCCTCCAATACAGTAAGTCTAATGATCTATTCTTTAGTGGCAACCATAGGATTTTCAACCAATGGTTCTACGTCTTTGTCTACGTACAGGATCAACTCTATTCCCTGTCCTTCACCCATATTTCCTTGCTCCTCACTATCAAAATCAACCATTTTGGTATCCTCTTCTCTAACCGATCCACCAAGAGCAAGTTCAGATTCTGTAACAGTTCTTTGACGTTTGCTCATCTCCCCCTAATGGTCATGATCTGAATCATGATCATGTCTCTTCCTAGAACTGCTTGAGCTTTACACGAATCCTGAACTGCTTTCATCAACTTTCTGTCTTGAAAGCGTTAAACTCTGATACAGAAACTGATTCAGACGATACCTGTGGTTGTTGAGCCCTTAACAAACTGACTAGATCAACATCAGATGCGTCAGCAATTGCCGGAGATAGAACATTTGCGTACAACAGAGATTTCAGCTCCTCCACACTTAGCTCAAAGGACTCAACTGGTGGTGGTGGAGGTGGCTGAACAGGCTCGTCCACCGCTAGTCATTTTCCTTTCAATAGGCCCTTTACCTTTGCTATCTCCTCCTGAAATTTGGCATTTATGCTCTCAGTAATATGGTTCTCAACAGTCTTTAAGGCGCCGTCGAGGTGCTCCTTTGACACAAAGTCGGGGAAAATAACTTCAGGGTCACTTAGACTTCCCGTTGTCACAACTGTTGAGGATCCAACAGTGTGGCCTGTGTTCAAAGCTGGAATATCGATAGCAATGACAGGACTTCCATCCGATCCTCGTAGTCCGGATTGCGAATCTACTATGGATATTCCGATCGGGTCACTAAGACGCCTGATGGTAGCAGAAGTATGAGTTTGTGTCCTAGAAAAAAGATATGATAAATCAATAGGCTCTAGACGCAATGGTGCACTGAAAGAAATTGAGCTCTGGGGAAGCTGAGCTCTAGTTTCAATAACTATGTTTTCCGAGTGAAAACTGGATAGAGTTTGTGCTTAAACCCCATGCGAAGTTGAGACTATGGCCTGTTGAGAGGCTATATAATGGATGGCATAGGTGTGCAATTGCATAAGCAGGCTACTTATGACTTGTGCTTCCGAATGCAACACATGCAACGGAGCACTGGATGTGGGTTCCCTTCTGGAACGGTAGGTTATGGTACACTCTCTCTCCTGATATTCTTTTTCTTCATTCACTCTTTGCCTCACAATTTCAGTATTTTCAGCCATAACTCCCTCAGATATCCTTATGTCTCCCAAAACATTTGGATTGTCGGTACCAACAGTATCTATCTCCATGTCATCATGCTGTAGAGAGACATCATCTAAGAAACCAAAGATGTGTTGGACATTTTCATCTTCAACATCAACATTATGAATAAGTTCTTCTTCTTCATGATCCGAAGTTTCCGAAGGAATTGTCTCTGTTGACTTGCTTGGCGAAAAATAATCCTTTCAGGTTGGGATGTGAAAACCTCTATACGTGTGGCATCATGTGCCTAGGTCTCCACCACTTCAGATCTAGAAAGTTGACCCTCGCCTGTTCCCCTCTCGGTATTTTCCCTCAACTCTCCCCATTTATGGACCCCCGTAGTCTCAGGAACTCTCATCGACTCCTCTCGCCTAAGGGTGGAGTCTGGGGTAGGGATAACTGGTGTTGGTAATCCCATAGAATCTCTATAATCTATGACACACTCAGAGTTCGGATTTGGATAAGAGAGTAAAGCTTGTGGAACTGGCATAGAGTATGAAAACTACTTTCTTTGTTTCTGGAGATACTTCATCTCAAATTCTGGTACAATCTCATGTTCAGATCTCTTTGGTATATCTCGGTTGGAACGAATCATGCTTCAGATTATTAACTGGAGAAATCTCTGATATGGCACATAGATTGGTCTCTTGGAAGTACTCTTACTGATGACTTTTTCGTATAATTCCGTCCAGAAAACCACTGAGTAGTCAACGTGTAGATCGTACACGACAGCATGAAAGAGCCTCAGTGTGTGCATATTCGTATTATCAAGAACGGAATTTCTGGAAGTCAAACATTGGTTGATCACGGAGAACATCTGGTAGTAAAATGGTGGAAGATTGGTCTTCTTAAACTTACTGATCTTTGTTAGTGAACCAGGATAACTCAAGGGGCGGATGCCTTCAAATACTTCTGAATCGACTGGGTATGGATCAAAGTTGGTTCTGCCCTCTCGTGAGTTAGCTTCAGGTAAGTCCAATATCCATCTGAGTCTATGATATGTTAGAACATAAATGAAGTTATCAATTCTGAGCCGGAAGTATTTATTTGTGTTACTCTCAACCACGTATTCTATCGACTTCCAGGCTTGTTGTAGATAGATTAAGGGAATTGAAGTAGTGTCAATTAAAGCCTGATGAAGTGGATGAACCTTCAGAATTTCCACAACAAGTGGATTGAAATTTAGATTGTCAAAGTCCACATGATGATTGTTGGGGTAGAGCAACATATACTCATACGAATTTATCAGGGCAAGATCAGGATCTACACCAACTTCGGACTGAAAGTGAGATCTAGAGGATGGCCTAGGAGTCTCTTTTGACCCATTGGGATCATGCTCATCCATATTGACACTTGGATCATGTGAGATTTCTTCCACCATTGTTTTCCTGATAAAGATAACAAGTATTGGATAGAATCCAATATATTAGTCAATAACCTCAAAACTTGTTTTCAGAAAACATTTTGATACACACAGTATCAAGTACAGAAAGATTGTACTTTAAAGCTCAAAATGATCACACAGAAAGTTACAAGAAACAAAATGTAACTTGAACAAAATTACAGAAATATACCAAAAATGACACAAACTTGAACAAGACACTTGGTATTTTGAAGTTGTTCATTCAAATGATGAAGTATTGCACAAACACTTGAGGTTTGAAAATTTTGAAAAAATTTCTTAGTCGAGAACTCTCAAGACACTGAGAGGGACTAGAAAATCGCATGTCAAGAAACTCGCATGATAACCAAAATTCACAAAGTCTGAAACTCGCATGAATTGTAACCAAGAAACTCTCATGAATTTTAAAACACACATGAAACTGAAGGTCGCATGAACTGTCCCGAACAAAAAATTGTCCATTTGTAATTGAAAGTCCCAAAATTCCCAAAAGCAAGAAATTTCAACAAGAACTCTCACAGTTAAGTGCTCACACAAGAACACTCAGAGAACTATTCACCGAATTTTTTTTTGAACTTTCAACTTTCAAATTCAAGAGTTTGAACCCAACAATCTGAATATTTTTTTTAGGTTTAAATGATCAGATTTAAAGTTGTTTGAGCTTTTAATCGAAATTGGGTCCAAAGGAATCAAACAGTTCAAGAAGTTCAATATATTAGCTCGAGTTGCAGTCCAAAATCAGTTCACAGATTCGAGTTCAGAGATTCCAAGAGTCAATGTAACCTGCAAATCGACATTGTAACACAAAACCAGACATAATTGAGTTCAAACATTAATACAAACATCATTTTAGAAGAACAAATTCAAAATAATACAGGCATCGTTCAAAGAAGATGAACAGTTGAACATTCAAACAAACAAAAACCCTAGATGCTTTCAACACCTCAATTCATACTCCTAGATTAGGATCCAAACCCAAACTTTGATTAATGATTCTGCTAACCACAATCTTTGCCATTTCTGAATCTTTTGAACATGTAAGCTTTGCATTCAACATTGCTTGTAATTTGGCCTTGCTGTGATCATAGATTTTATCAACTAAGTAGTACTCATGATAAGCTCTGTCCACAGTGATGACATAGACTCCACACCTTTCAAATATCATCCAGTTTTCTATTCTTTGGAATTTATTCTTTAGATGCAAATCTCTGATCACATGTTGAACTTTGCTAGGGTCAAACATCATGCATAAGTACTCCATAGCTAATCTGATTAAGCTCATTCCTTCTCCTTTCAGTTCCTTTTCATATATCTCCAACCCAACTTTAAACATCTCTTCTAAATCTGATCTTGAACAACTTCTTATGAGTCTACCCCAAGTAGAGTACACTTCATATAGATCTCCCATTCTCTTAAGCCTGAAGTATTTCTTCCTTTGATCTTCCAAAATATCCCAAAAGATAACTTCTGGAGCTTTCATAGAGATGGGATCAACTGAAACTGGTTCATCAGCTGTTGTAGTCATATAAAAATCAAGATTATATTGCTTATTGGATTGTTCTGGGTTTTTTACAGATTCAGTTGTAGAAGTAACTGAAGGTTCTGCTGTTTCTTCAACTCTTGGCCTTTTGTTCTGCTTCTTGGAGGCAATTGACTTCATCCTCTTCCCAGATGTAGCTTCTATACCAACACCTTCATGTTCTTCCTTCATCTCTTCAGTTTTATCTTTTGAAGGTGTGGTGTCCTCAGGGAATGGCTTTTGAATATTCAGGTCATGCCTTTCCTTCATTCTTCTCTCAGTCTCTTCCCTTTGGACTGAATCACCTTGAAGCTTAAGCATCTCTTTCTGATACAACTCCTTAACCTGAGTGTATGCCATGTTGGTGAATATCTCCCCCTTAACACCAATTGCACCTTTCAGGAAATTTATCATCTTTCTTCTTTCCTGATTGGCCAAAAATGTTTTGGAGGGTTGTCTCTTTTGCTTTTTGAATGGCATTCTTTGCTTAACAACTTTTACAGAGCTTTTCTTGGCTTGAGCTGCTTCTTTGATGCTTTTCTGATATTCTGCATTCAACTTTCTAGCCATGATCTTTGCAAGCTCTCTATCCTTCTCTGATTGAAGTTGTTCTTCTTTTTCCATTTCAGCCTGAAGTAGCTTTGCCATTTCTTCATCCAACTCAATCTGACTCTTTTTCTTGGCAGGCAGTTCAGCTTCAACCATTTTCTCCTTTCCTTTTCCTTTTGTCTCCTTTGCCTTTTCTGTTGCCTTTTGTTGAACTTTTCCTTCATTGATGACTACTCCCTTGGCCTTTTGAGTAGCCTCAGGAGTGTCATTCTTTGCTTTGACTAGTGTTTCTACAATCTCCATTTCTTCAACAGAAAGCCCTGTTACTGCTGCTTCTGTTACTGTTGCTTCAGCAGTATTAACAGTTTCTGCTGCTTCAGTAAATTCTGATTCTTTTTCTGCCTCTTTCTCCCCCTCAACCTCAAATGCCCTCTCAGCTGGATTTTCTTTCTCTTTTTCAGCCTCTTTCTCCCCCTTGTTGGAAGCATCTTTATTAGTTGACCTCTTCTTTAAAACAAACTGTTTTCTTCTCTTCTTCTGTACAAGCTTTGTCACCATCTTCTTTAATTTGGCGATCTGAACTTGTTGTGACAGGATTACCAGTTTTAGCTCTTCTATATCTTTGCCCTGTTTGAGTACATCCATGTTGATGTTGCCCATTGCCTCCATCAATTCATCATAGTTATATCTGTCCTCACCTTCTCCAGGAGTGTTACCCCCTATTGAAGGATCATTGGATCTTTTAGTAGTGGAAGTCTTCTGCCTAGCAGAAGCACTATCCACCCCTGTGGTTTCTTGGCACCAGGGACCTTCGAATGATTGCTCATTCAAAGTTGCCATGGGGGAGGTCTTATTGATGTTACCACTTTCCTCCTCTGTGCTAGCAGGAGTAGTGGCAGCCTCATCACCCATATGCTCTACCTCCTCCTCAGAGAGCACCTCCTTTGGGTTGGGAGACACCCTTGTGGTTTCCCTTTGGATATTCTCTAGGGGAGAATTCTCCCTTAGAGGGCTTAAAGGCTGAGTGGGTGATGGTACAAGAAGGGAAGGAGCCTTCTTTACCTGTTTTCTTTGATAAGTTTGGGTAATTGGAGAAGTGGGCTTATTTAGTAGGGACTGTGGGATAGATATAGAGTGGGAAGGTTGGGCTTGGCTAGCAGTGGGTTTTTCTAATGGGGGCCTTGACCCTGCTGCCATACCTTCATTGGTTTGGGACACCACCATCATTGTAGAGAACAATGGGGTGTCAACTCCTTCAGAGTCCCCAGCAGATCTTCTCATATTTGAGAAAACCTTGCCTTTGGGGGGTTTAGGTACATATACCCCAACAGGTTGAGGTATATCCGTCAATTGATTAGTAATAACTTCTTGAACAAACCTGGGATACATAAAGAAGCTCTTTTTGTTTCCCATGTTTGAGACAAGATCATTGAAAATCATTTTAGAAAAATTGTACTTTCGGGCAGTGGCCAAGCACACCAAAGCATAAGCAATAGTGCTGCTGAACTCACTCCATCCAGTAGTCTTTTTGGATATGCAATGCATAAGAGTATGGACAAAGAAACGCCATTGGGGTGAGAATTTAGCTTTAGAAAATTTGAAAACACCCAATGGGCCTCCATACCCCATTCTTGTAAGATTTGAAAACAGTTCATCATTTGGGATAGAAGTTATACCAGATGCATCGTCTAGACGTAGACTGATGCGAATAACTTCTTCAGTAACTGTAAGTGAGTGATCACAGATTCTTGTCTTGATCATTTGCACACCATTTTCCACAACAATGGTTGCATTAGCCCAGAACTGCCTTTGGTGCTCAATGTAGATTGTAGGGGATACAGTAAGAGCATGAGCAATGTGGCTTGTCTTGAGGAAATCCACAATCTGATGAAATCCTGAAGCTTGCTTTGGCTTTTGTAGCATCGCAATCTCGTTGTGCTCGTCGATGAACGTCATGGATGCCATTGATCGTAGTGAAAACTTGCCTGAAAACTTCGAACGTGAGAGAGAAAAGGTTTTGAGCGCAAGAGAACAGTATGCAAAGAGTCGTTATGAACTTTTAGGCGGGCAAAAAGTATTTATAGTATTCGGAATATAAGCAGTATTAACCTAGAGCAGTATTGACTACTAGCAGTAGTAACGGCTAGCAGTATTAACTAACTAGCAGTATTAACTGAAAGCAGTATTAACCACAAGCAGTATTAACTGAAAGCAGTATTAACTACAAGCAGTATTAACTGAAAGCAGTATTAACTGAAAGCAGTATTAACTGAAAGCAGTATTAACCACTAGCAGTATTAACTGAAAGCAGTATTAACCACAAGCAGTATTAACTGAAAGCAGTATTAACTACAAGCAGTATTAACTGAAAGCAGTATTAACTGAAAGCAGTATTAACCACTAGCATTATTAACTATACTTACTCCTTTTCAACTTGCTAAATACTGAGTACTGCTATGCATATCCTGAAGAAGAAGATTAGTAACACCAAGAATAAAAATATACAGGTATAAAACCACTTTTTGAGAAGAAGATTATTCAGAGTTTATCATTCCCACACTTTGTTACCAAGAAAGTGAATCTACCCACATCAAAAGCTTTAGTGAATAGATCAGCAAACTGATTATCAGTGTGAACTTTGACAACTTGAATAAGTTTCTTTTCATTACAATCTCTTATAAAGTGATACCTGATTTCAATGTGCTTTGTCTTTGAGTGCTTGCCTGGATTATTTACAATGCTAATAGCACTGCTGTTGTCAATAAAGATTGGAGTGTGTAGAAAGGTTACCCCATAATCCAGCATTTGATTCTGAATCCATAAGACTTGAGAACAGCAACTTGCAGCTGCTATGTACTCTGCCTCTGTTGTAGATGTGGATACTGTTGTTTGTTTCTTGCACTGCCATGAGACTAGTCTAGCACCCAAAAACTGACATCCTCCAGAAGTAGATTTTCTGTCCAAGTTTGCCCCACCTAGATCACTGTCTGAGTATGCTATTAGGTCAAAAGGTGAGTTATGAGGATACCAAAGTCCCAATCTGGGTTACCCTTTGAGATATCTGAATATCCTCTTAACAGCTTGAAAGTGAGATTGCTTTGGCCTAACTTGAAATCTTGCACATACACAGACTGGAAACATAATATCTGGCCTTGATGCTGTGAGATACATGAGAGAGCCAATCATGGATCTATAAAGATGCACATCCATATCCTCCCCCTCAAGATCTGCTGTGATCTGCTTGTGTGTTTCCATAGGTGTGCTGGCAGGTTTTGATTCTGAGAAACCAAACTTGGTTAGAATATCCTGCACATACTTGGATTGACATATAAAAATGCCATCTGACTTCTGTTTAACTTGGAGTCCAAGGAAGAAAGTAAGTTCCCCCATGGAACTCATTTTGAACCTTTGATGCATTAAATCCTCAAACTCCTTGCACATGTTGTTTCTTGTAGAACCAAAAATAATGTCATCAACATATATTTGGACCAGCAAGATATCCTTCTTCTTTCTTTTGATAAATAGAGTCTTATCAATGACTCCTCTTTCAAAGTCATTTTCCAAGAGATAGGATGACAGGGTGTCATACCATGCTCTTGGGGCTTGATGTAGTCCATAAAGTGCTTTCTTTAATTTGTATACTCTGTCTGGATAGCTTGGGTTTTCAAACCCTGGTGGTTGACAGACATATACTTCTTCTTCAATTGACCCATTGAGAAAAGCACTTTTTACATCCATTTGGTAGACTTTGAAGTTCATGTAAGAAGCATAGGCTAGGAATAGTCTGATTGCTTCTATCCTAGCTACAGGTGCAAAAACTTCTTCATAATCTATGCCCTCTTCTTGAGTGTAGCCTTGAGCTACCAGCCTTGCTTTGTTTCTTATAACAATACCTCTTTCATCTCTCTTGTTTCTGAAGATCCATTTTGTGCCAATTGCTCTGTGACCTTTAGGAAGGTCTACTAGATCCCACACATCTTGTAGCTTGAACTGTAACAATTCTTCTTGCATTGCTTCTATCCAGCTAGATTCTTTCATAGCATCATGTGCCTTTTTAGGCTCAAGCTGGGATAGAAAACATGAGAGCACTGTATGCTGTTGATCTTGCATTTCCTGAAGCCTGCTTTGATGTCTAGTCATCATGGGAGAAGAGACATCACCTATTATCAACTGTGGAGGATGATTCTTTTGAACTCTTGTGTTATGACTAGGTTCTTCATTCAGTCCAGCCTCTAGATTAGAGTCATGCATTTCAACTGAAGTGTCTTCAGATGTCACTTCTGATTCTTGAGTCTCCTCATCTCTAGTGTTTTCTTCATTCTGACTTGGTTCAGTAAATGATTCCTTTTCACAGTCTTCATTTACTGTGGGTATGGGAAAAATCACAGATTTAGATATACTTTCTTGAACTTGTGTGATCTCTGATTCTCCACCACCTGTTCCTGTATACTCATTACTGAAACCAAAAGAGTTAGTTAGTGAATCAATGTCAAATAGCCACTGAGGTCCAGACCCAACAGGATTTGGTGTGTTCTCATTGCATTTGACATTGTCACTTTCTTCAATTATTCTAGAAGAAGAGTTAAAAACTCTGTAGGCCTTACTCTGAGATGAATATCCAACAAGAAATCCATCATCTGCTTTGCTATCAAACTTACCTAAGTGAGATTTGGTATTTAGAATTGTACAAGGACACCCAAAAGGTTTGAAGAAACCAATAAAAGGTTTTCTTTGATTTAAAAGCTCATATGGGGTCTTGTTCTTTTGCTTGACCACTAGAACTCTGTTTTGGACATAACAAGCAGTATTAACTGCTTCAGCCCAGAATGTAATTGGCAATTTTGAATCAGCCAACAGAGATCTAGCAGCCTCTATTAGTGTCCTATTTCTCCTTTCAGCAACACCATTCTGTTGAGGAGTCCTAGGAGCACTATATTGTCTCTCAATACCTTTTCCTTCACAAAAGGTGTTTAGATCATGATTTTTAAACTCAGATCCATTATCTGATCTAATGACTTTTACTCTTTGATTAGTTTGGTTTTCAATTCTTAGAATAAAGGATTTGATAAGACCACTTGTTTCATCCTTAGTCCTTAGAAAATATACCCAAGTAAATCTGGAGTAATCATCAACAATAACCAAGCAGTAAGATTTCTTGCCTATACTCATAATATTTGTAGAACCAAACAGATCCATATGCAATAACTGGAGACAAGAAGAAACAGAATTTAACTCTTTGGTCTTATGAGAAGTTTTGTGTTGTTTGCCTTTAAGACAAGCAACACAATGATCATCACATGAGAAGACTTTTGAAGGTAAACCTCTTACAAGGTTATTTTTAACAAGATTGTTCATAGTCTTGAAATTCATGTGACACATCCTTCTGTGCCAAAGGGAGGATTCATCTATAGAAGCTTTTGAAACAAGACAATTTAAAGATGAATCACTATCAACATTGTCCAAATCAAGACAGTAAACATTGTCCTTCCTTGGAGTTCTAAGTAGTATCATGCTTTCATCAACTACCTTGAACCCTGGAGCAAGAATCATACACTCAGTATTAGTAAATAATATACTATGTTGTTTGTCACAAACCTGTGATACACTTAACAGGTTGTACTTTAATTGATCAACATAGTAGACATCCTCAAATGTCATCTTACCTTTGGTGACATTACCTTTTCCACTTATCTTACCACCAGTAAGATTGTCTCCAAATGCAACATGTCCTCCATTAATGTGCTTGAAATCCTGAAGACATGACATGTTGCCAGTCATGTGCCTAGAGCAACCACTATCAACATGCCATATGCTCTTTCCCTTGAGCTGTTGGTTGCCCTGCACATTAAATAGATCAATTAGTATGATTGGGGACCCAAGCCAAAGTGATCTTGGGTCTTCCTTTCTCATCAAAGTATTTACATTCCTTTTTAATGAGGTTTCTAAACTCAGAGTACTCTTTATTAGAGTACTTTGTCAATATGATTGGCTTAGAAGAATCAACACTAGAAGCAGTACTAACCTTAGAAGTACTAACAGAGTTAGCAGTACTAACAGGTTTAGCAGTACTAACCTTGTTAGCAGCATTAACATTGTTAGCAGTAGTATTACTTCTAGCAGCACTATCATTGTCAGCAGCACTATTTGTGGTAGCAGTACTAACAGTTTTAGTGCTTTTAGGAATCCACATATTGACACTTTCTTTAACAGAATACTTTTTCTTCATGTGGCTTTTAGTTTTAACAGTTTTCTTAGCCACATGGTTCTTTTCAATTTTCTTATAACCAAAGGGTTTTTGCATGGATCTTTGGAAATTCATTCTTTGGTTCATAGGATTGAAATAACAGAATTTTGCAAGATGATTCAATTTGCCACAGATAAAACAAGGTTTTGGTCTATTGATTTTACTCAGATCAACCCCTTGTTTATGTGCCCATTGATTATTCCAGTTTCTTTGATTTCCCCTCTTTTTGTCCTGTTTTTGGGGCTCATTCTTCTTACAAGTACACTGTTTGCAAGGACCTGGATTCACAACCGTGGTCTGTTTATAATGGACCTTACCAGACTTTTCCTCTGTCTTCTCTATGTTCTTGGATTTGATCCAAGCCCTTCCACAATCCTCATTGGTGATAATGTTGTTTTCTATAGAAATCTCACCACTCACCTTGTTCTCCTTACTCTTGCCAATCTCTTTCTCAGTCTTATCCTCAACAATTTCCTCATCTAAGGGATCTATTTCAGTGGCTCCCTCAGGCAAGTCCTTCCTATCTTTGGTGTCTAACAGGTCTGAAGTAGGAGGAATGTAATTGTTGTTATATGGTGGAGGTGTGGCATTATACCCAATTCCTCTTCTTAATTTATCATGAATCTGATTTTGCAGTAAGGAGTCCATTGCTTTAGAAGCATTGGAAAACTTTTCTACATCAAGCTTAACCTTGGTTAACTCCTCTTTCAGTTTTTCAACCTCCTCTTTAGATTAGGTCAGTTTAAGTTCTAAATCCTTTTTCTCCCACTGCCAGTAATTGGTGTCATATGAGTGTTGTAGTTCATTGGCTTGAAAACCTTTGATTTGATCTTCAAATCTCTCTACTATCCTCACATAGTCTTTTATATCCTTTTCTAGTCTCTTAAGGTCATCACTCATCTTCTGATTGTGATCCCTGTACCTTTTAACAGTGTCTATGCAAGTTTTAGAGCAGAGATTAGAGCTTACCTCAGATGGGAGATCAGATACTTTAGCCATAAGAGCTTGATTCTGAATAGCTTCTTCTGCTTGATCACTCCAATCAAACCCCATTCCTTGTTGAGAAACAAGGGCTTGAGCAGAGTTTCTGTTGTTATTGAAGCTTCCAGATTGAGCTTGTTGATGGTTGTTGTTGTGAGACATTCCACTTTTGCATTCTCTAGCAAAATGTCCCTTCAGATGGCATTTGTAGCATTCTACCTTTGATTTATCAAACCCTGCTCCATCTTCTCTTCTTTGTGAGAAGTTGTTTCTTCCAGTCCTCTTTATAAACTTCTTAACCCTCATGGAGAGCATGGCCATCTGCCATTTAATATCCATCTCTTCCAGATCATCAGGATGAAGTTGTTCTAAGTCATCATTGATCAAAGAAGAATTTCCATGATTAGAAAGAAGAGCTTCAAATACATAATCAGTGCCTTTATCTAGATTTGATCCATTAGCAGCATTAACTGATTCAGAGTTAGCAGTAAAATCAATTGATGCTGATAGGAGTGCAGCATTATGAACATATCCAGAAGGCTTCTTCTTTGCCTCCACCTCAGCTTCAAATACTCTAAGATCATTGTACAGATCATCAAGTTCTTTGTCTTCCAACTGATCATTCTGTCTGAATGACACAGTGTATATGGTCCATTCATCTCCAAGGGACCTTAAGAACTTTCTGTTCACATTATCTTGATCAATCTGTACTCCCATAGTAGCTAGTTCACCAATTAGTTTATTAAACCTGTCAAAAGTTTGAGTCATGGACTCATTCTTAGTTGAGATGAAGTTTACATACTGTTGTTTTAAGATTGCCTTTTGATTTCTCTTGGTACTTTTAGTACCTGAGAATCTCTTCTCTAGAGCATTCCAGAGCATCTGTGCATCAGTACAATTGCAGAATTGGTGTTGATACTCATTTGGAATGGCCAAGAGCAGTGTGCTCAAGGCTTTCATCTCTATCTGCCTTGTCTTCCTGTCTGCATCTGTCTTTGGAGGGGTTCTTTTGCCATCTTCACCAATCTTTCCTGCATCAGATGGGTCATTCTCAATGATGTCCCACATAGAGTAATCTGTGAGGAGAATATATTGCTTGATTCTGATTTTCCACATGTCAAATTCATTGGATCTGAGCATTGGAACTTTTGATACCAAAGTACTGCTTGATTCTGTAAGATTTTCCATGATGAATAGTTTGTTTCTGAGAAATCAGGCTCTGATACCACTTGTCAGGATCGAATTCTCAACAAGAATTAATTCTCAGAAACAATATCAAAGAAGTTTGCGGAATAACACTTTGATATTCAATGAAACAGTAAATCAACACAGTAAATATGAATAACAAACTGTAAGCTTTTATTTGATGCTTTGCAGTTACAAGATTACTCACTCAACCTCAATATTGATGAACAGGCTCACCAATACGAATTCTACTTCTCTAGAATTAGGATCTATGCTTTGAGGTTGATTTTCTCTAGAAGAAAAACTAAAAAAATTGTTATCTCCTATTCTAAACAATACTATATATATATACTGAATACAAAGATAATTACAATGAATAAAATATCTTCAGTATATCTTCTATTTATATCTCTAAGCTTCCATGTATATCCTTTCATACGAATCTTCATCATATAAGCAGTATTAATCTTCAGCAGCATTAACTTCCTTCTAGCAGCATTAACTACTAAGCAGTACTAACCACTAGCAGTACTAACTAGCTAAGCAGTACTAACTTTGTTCAAGCAGTACTAACTTTGACTAGCAGTATTAATTAACACTAGCAGTAGTAACACTCAGCAGTACTAACCTTTATGTCTTCTAGCAGCATTAATATTGAACCAGCAGCATTAATCATACTTAATGAATTCTTCAGTTCCCAACAAAGTTACTTCTCGCAAGGAACTTTGTGCGCGTTTCAGACTTAGAACATTTTCAATCACTTGAACTTCTCGCACAAGAATGTAAATTGCACGTCAGGTAGAACTCGTACGAGCCTTTACGTGTACCATACTTTGAAAATTTTGAGAAAGTAAGAACTCGCAAAACGTAAACTCGCATGATCAGAAATTCACATAAGGCTTTAGTGCGAACCAAAACTCGCACGCTTCAAGAACTCGCACAACAAGAACAAAATCACTTTGCGCGAATCCACTTCTCGCAGAAAGCACTATGCACGAACGTGAAGCAAACTCGCAGAATACTCAGAAATCAGCATCTTGCGCGTTCTTCAGATATAGCGCATTTTACCCTTTAACTCACGGATTCGACACAAAAACTCAAATAACCTACAAATTGATTTACAACCTAAACCAATATACTCAAAATGTGAAACTGAACACTTTCTAAACCACTAAAAATGATAAGATCAAAGAAATTACAATGCAATCTTCGAAATTACAGTGTTCATATTCGTTTTTAAAATTCAAATTGAAATAGTGAGTAGTTTGTGAAATTTTGTGAATACATAGTGATCAAAAACAGAAATCGGTTATCATTAAACCATTTTTACACTATAATTTCTACAAACTAAACAGAATTCGATCAAAAAGATAAAAGTCGGAATACGTCTGCGTGTTCTTGAAAAAAATCAAGAATTCGATCCAAACAAGTAATCAAATGATTCTGATTTCGATTGGGTAGGCTCTGATACCAATTGTTGAGTCCAATTCAAGCCTTGATTAATCAATTCAATACAAAAAAATCAAGATCAGATCATAGAGTAGAGAGAGAAAGTCGAATGTATTTCATTAGTCATATGTGTACAATCTGAGATAAGCGCACAACTGTCTAAATGACATGTTACAAAGAAACTCTCAAAGGCTAATCAATTTATACCCTGAGTACTTCTCTCAAACAAAGAAACTCTCACAACATTAGTTCTCTCAAAGACTTTACAAAGTCAAAGTCAAAGATATTACAAAAGTTAAACCAACTTGATCTAAACAATGCATTAACATAGTTGATATCACCAATAACATTGTGCAGGGGATGATCTCTCATCTAATTTTTAGTACTAGGGAGTGGTTGTACATCAGTCTGATTGTTCAGGGTATCGTATTCGTCGATTATTGTAGACAACTCTATGATCAATATATCGGGAGTATCAGATACAAATATGGTTTGAACTAATTCAGGTCAAGATATCTCTGATGTAGAACATTTAGACACAACAGACTGAACTTGAAATAGCATATTCAGAAGTATTGTCTATATTAGGTTGTCTAGAGTTATCAGCACTTCTACTTGCAGAAATAGTATAAACATCTTCAGAAGGTCAAGAAATATGAACACTTGATTTCAGAATCTCTGAATTAGGATTGTTGGATATAGTTGATTTATCGATAAGTTGTGCAAATATCCATAAAAGCATCCATAAACAATAACTCGAGTTTTGAATTCCTTGAATTAAAAATAGATTTAGAAGTCTTAGTTTGCTTTATTGTAGCTTCCACTATGGATTGAGTAGAAGCTTGAACATTAGGGCCAAGTCCTGAACTGTCTTGTTCAGAAGTCCATACAAGCTTCTCATCAAATGTTACGTTTATGCTTTCTATGACAGCCTTGATTCATATATTGTATATCTGATAAGCTTTACAAGTTAGTGAATATCCAAGAAAATATCGTTCATCAACTTTCTTCTCAAATTTTCGAAGATTGTCACGATCATTGAGTATGAAACATCTACATCCAAAAACACGAAATAATTTACCATTAGGTTTTCTTTTATTTATTATTCCATAAATTATTTTGGTTAATTGTATATTGATGATAGTTCGGTTCTGCGTGAATCAAGCAATTGATACAACTTCGGCCCAGAGATACAACAATAGATTACAATATGCAAGAATTGGTCTTGCTACTTCCACCAAGGTTTGATTAATTTTTTCAACAAATCCATTTTGTTGAGGAGTTCTAACGACTAAATAGTTGTGAGAAATCCCAACTGATTGAAGATATGATAATGTCCCAATCTAATCAAGTTCTTACTAATTCAACAATCACAAACAATCAATATGACAAGAATTCTATTACTCAACCTGATTTGATTTCAATTCACAATTCGTACGGTAACTTTTCTCTCTCTAGCTTTCTCTCTCTACAATCTACGTATACAATTACTTCTCAGTTCTAAAATACAAGAATGTTCCACACAACACTTCTAGCCACAAGTCTATAAAACAAAACTAAATGCTTACATGACAAACACAAACAAGACTTTGACTTTTGACTTATTACATTAACTTTGACTTTCACTAAGGCAATTGACCTTTGAGCTTTGACTTTCTTGAACTTTGACCTTTGGTCTTCTATGATCTTGCATCCAACATATTTATGCTCTAACATTATCCCCCTTTGGATTCAAGATCATCTCAATTTGTCAGCCTTTAGCAAATTTGTCTTCCCTTTTGTTGAACATTAGCAGAATAACCATTGAAGCTCAGACTTCTCTTTATGCCCTAAACAAACTCTCCTTTCTTTAACTCAATCTTTGCAACTTTACTGTATTCTCTCCAAAGTATTTGAACAACATCTTTTGAAATCAACTATAATATTCTCCCCCAAAGTAATAAGAAACCTTTTTCCAGACTTCAGAAAGAAATTATCTTCAGGTTCAGCTCAGTTTGATTTAATAGATTATCTTCAAAGAAAATTTCTAGAAAATCGACTCATCTTCAGAATTCTTTGAACCTTCTCTTTCATCTTTCAACAATCTTTCTCTAACCAAAAATTCTTGAACACTTTCCTATAACTTTCTTGATCTTCTTCCCATCTATAACATTTCTGATTCATACATTTCTTGAATTCTTCTCCCCCTTTTTGATGAATAAGACATGAAATCATCAAAACCATACAAGAAATGTCTTTGATAATCTGAGGACTACTGATCTTTTAACATAAGAGCCTCTGATTCTTCGTCGATCCAAAAGATATTCATCTGAATCTTTGCAAATTTAGACAAATTATAATTGTAACACCTGAATCAACAAATGAATCAGTTAGAAGTGCCTGTCATTAACACAAAGTTACTGTGTGTAACGAATAAACATTGGAAAGGAGCTTTTGTGATGTTCACTCCCCCAGGTCTTCCATTCAATCATCGAAACACCATAAAGGAATTTCTATGAACGTTATGACAAGAAAACATATTCCTTGTGTTGTGCAAGTGTTTGAAAGAATTAAGCACTTGATGATTTCTTATATAAGGCTAAAAATTGTGTAAACTATTGAGACAACAACAGTTAAACATAGACTCAATTGTGCATGATTGAAGTGCGAAGGTGGGGCAGAGTTCCTTATTTTCATTACCCACATTTTCCAAATGAAAATCAGATAACATATGTGATGCGTCCCCTTGAAAATATGAAACATTTTCTTGTTGAGAAGATAATGAGTAGCTGGTGAGGTTTTTATCAAGAGTTGGCATGGGCTAGTTGTTTGTTTAAATAATGTTCACGAAGAATTGTGAAACACTAGTAATGTGGTTGCCCGGTTTAGAAACAGTTGGTGTAGATTTTGATATTCTTTTACTCTGTTCTCTCACCGTCTTTCTTTTAAACATTGAGATCACTTCTAACCAAACTCTCATTTCCATTTTACCTCATCACACCCATATTCATATATTGAATCCTCACACTCGATCACTCAAGGATTAACTTCTTGTGTAGGAAACACTGGTTAACGTGAATCCATAGAAGTTCTATTAATTCCTCACAAAAGAAACCCATGTTGTCCTAAAAGAACATGTTGCTCAACTGGTTTAACTTTTCAGTTAAAGCACAAAAGATACAAGTCAGATATAGGTATGCTCATAGATATAATCATGAAGATTTGAGCATTTTAAACATTGAAGACTTTTCAAACAAGATAATTGAATAAATGAAACGAATACAAGAAACTTGTTTGAAAATCTGACATTGTATGATAAAGATCAAATAGAAATGATTTATTTATTATGGCTTAGATCAACAAGAAATGGATATTGTTTATGAATCAAAATTTAGACATTCTTGAAAAAACGTTTCGAAATGAAATCACGCTCCAATTTCATTGAAGTTCAATCGGGGTGTCTTACCATCGAAAATATATTTCAATTTAGAGACATGGTAAGAACATACCCAATAAAAATTAAATAGATGTGTGTGAATACTTGACAGTATATGGAAAAGATAATACACAAGTATTTATCTTTGGAAACACACGGTTTATTGACATTTAAGCAAAATTAATCATGAAAACATTTAAAATCACACTTCTATATTCATGAAATCATTTTAAGAATCAGAAGTGGTTTGAACATTTAAAAACGTGTTTTCATACCTGAAAGTTGTCCTTCTTTCAGATACATATGAGATTAAGATTAGAAATAAACCTTTTCGTTCAGTGTTATATCTCATCAAGTCAGCTCTAAGTCATAAAAGATATGATCATTTAAGCTTCCTCTCATTTCTGCAAAAGTAAGAAAGTTGTCAAAGTGCAAAGCTTTATTCACCACAGTTATTGAAAAGTAAATGACATAAAGCAGTAAAACTTTGAATGTACTAGTTCTGATCTGAATTAATCAGAAGTCATAATTAATACACGTTACTATTATAACTATAACTCCCCTTGCATTTATGTGTCATAACAAATTTATCAGTTAATAATGCAAAAATATATGAACTCCACCTCAAATATATGTAGATCATATTTTCATCTTCTCTCACTCCCCCTGAAATCATGAATACCTTTCAGTGCAGATATCTTTTCAGAATAAAGATAAAGAAAATGAAGAAAAATAACAATAAGAAAAACTTTAATAGGTAATCAAATATTATGTCTTGAGATTTAGCATAGCAAGTTTCGAGACAAGAAAATTATATCTCTTTTCATCGAGAGGCTTGGTAAACAAATCAACAAGCTGATAATCAGTGTTTACAAAATAAAGTTCTATTGTACCTTTTTCGACATTGTCTTTGATAAGTTGATATCGTACGTCTATGTGTTTGGTCTTTGTATGTTGAACAGGATTTTTTTGATACTCCAATGGCGCTCTTTGAGTCACAGTATATCGGGATCTTGTCAAATTTGAAGCCATAATCTCGTAGTTGCATCCTCATCCACAACACCTGAGTGCAACAGCTTGCAGCAACAACATACTCTGCCTCAGACGTTGATGTGGAAACACACAGTTGTTTCTTTCACGCTCAATTTATGAGTTTATCTCCAAGAAATTGTATATGACCCGATGTACTCTTCCTGTCCAACATGCAACCTACATGATCTGCATATGAGTAGGTTGTCAGTTCAAAACCAGTATATTTAGGATACCCAGACCAAGATTTGCAGTGCCCTTCAGATATCTAAAGATCCTTTTGACTGCAGACATATGGGATTCTTTGGGATTAGCCTGATATCTAGCACATAAACATGTAGAAAACAAAATATCTGGCCTACTAGAAGTTAAATACATCAAAGAACCAATCATTCCTCAATAGTTTCTAACATCGACAGGTTTTCCGAAGGATCCATCCCGATCTTCCCGATCTTATTTCCCGGTGCCATCGGGGTTCCAATTGTTGTAGAATTTTCCATTTTAAATTTTCTAAGAATATCGAAAATGTACTTGGATTGATTTATAAAAATCCCCATTGAAAATTGTTTGACTTGTAATCCGATAAAGAAGTTCATCTCTCCCATCATACTCATCAGAAATCTAGACACCATGAGGTTTGAAATTTTTTTTACAGTATTTAGGATTTGTTGAGCCAAATATGATGTCATCCACATATATTTGAATAAGAATAATATCGGCTTTTTCCTTTTTAAAAAACAAAGTAGTATCGATCTTACCTTTTGTGAAGCCCGACTTGACAAAAAACTTTGATAATACCTCGTACCAGGCTCTAGGAGCTTGTTTAAGACCATAAAGTGCTTTATCCAGGATATAGACATGATTTGGTTTCTCTGGATTGATAAAGCCTTCTGGATGTGAGATGTAGACTTTCTACTTTAGTATGCCATTGAGAAAGGCTGTCTTCACGTCCATCTGGTAGACCGTGAAGTTTTTGTGTGCAGCATACGCAAGAAACATTCTGATTCCTTCAATGCGTGCCACTGGAGCATAAATCTTGTCATAATCAATGCATTCTTCTTGCCTGTAGCCTTTTGCGACAAGTTGTGCTTTGTTTCTGATTACGAAACCATCTTCGTCCTTTTTATTCTTGAATACGCAATTTGTACCAATTACAGATTTACCTTCAGGTCTTGGTACAAGTCTCCAGACTTTCAAAACTTTGAACTGGTTCAACTCCTCTTGCATTGCAGTCACCCAATCCGGGTCAGCTAGAGCTTCTGATATGCGAGTAGGCTCTATCTTATTCAAGAATGAGTCATGCATACACATATTCAAAGTAGCAGACCTAGTTTGCACCGGTAAAGTTGGATTTCCAATTATTTGGCTTATCGGGTGCTCTTTGGTCCACTTATGTTCGTGAGGGAGTGGATTTGATGTAGATTGATCATGATTATATTCTAAGTATCCACTGTCTTCTTTTTCTTGTTCAACCTTTGTTGGGGGTGCAGTTGAAGTTTCTTGTACAGAAGTTTCAGTTGGGACAACTTCTTCAGTCTGTTGATTATCCATCACAGTGCAACCAACTGAAGTAGTAACTTCTGGTTCAACAAGTTCCGGTTCAACTTCAACTGAATGAGTAATTGTTTGAATCCGAGTTTCTGTCTGAAGCGGGGGAACGAGTTCAATTAACACATCTGTAGTGATTGGATGTTGACAACTTGATTCCTCAGACCTGTCAATCACAACAGATTTAGGCAGTTTAGTTCCAAGAAACTCATCGTAAAAGAATTCAAACAAAAAATATAATTTAGATAAGTGAGATGTAGAAGTAGAAGGTTTATCCGAATTAGTGTCTTTAACCGCAAGTTCTGGACTGATTTGTCCAGAAGCTTACACTTCTGTAAGTACGGGTTCTGAACTACTCTGTTCAGAAGCCACCTCCTCGTTAAATGTTATGTTTACACTTTCTATCACTGTCTTGGACTTCTTCATGTACACTCGGTATGCAGCAGATGTTTGGGAATAAACAATGAAGATGCCTTCGTCAGCCTTCGGTCCGAACTTGTTCAGCTTCTCTCTGTCGTTTAATACGAAGCACGTGCATCCAAAAACATGTAAGTGTTTAATGCTAGGTGTATGATTATTTATCAATTCATAAGGTGTTTTACCAAACCGATGATGTATTATGGACCGATTTTGTGTATAGCATGCAGTCGAAACAGCTTCTGCCCACAGAAACAGAGGTAGATCAGATTGACTCAGCATAGTACGAGAAGCCTCAACTAGCATTCTGTTACGTCTTTCTACTACTCCGTTCTGTTCTGGTGTTCTAGCAGCAAAGAATTAATATGTTATCCCGACCGATTCAAGATAATCTTCAACTATTTTGTTCTTAAACTTTGTGTTGTTGTATGTTCTTAGAAGCTTGACTGGCTTTTTTAGATTTACCTGGGTAGTCTTTAAGAAACTGATGATGACTTCGGGAGTCTCATCCTTAGATCTTAGAAATTTGGACCATGTATATCTCGAATAATCGTCCACAATAACTAAGACATATTCCTTGTCGCTTATGCTTTGCGTTCTCATTGGACCACATAGATCCATGTAGCAATTCTAGTGGAGAACAGGTACTTGTGAGCGACTCTCTTCATTTTTCCTTTCTCACATGATGCGCATAAGTGTTCTTTCTCATATTTCAGCTCAGGAAGTCCTTTGACTAATTTTCTATTGACCAACTTGTTGATATAACGAAAATTCAGGTGAGAAAGCCTTCGGTGCCATAACTAGTATTGTTGGAGAGAGGATTTTGATACTAGACAAACCTAATTGTCAGTCTGGACTTTTGACAGATTAATGGTGTAGAGGTTAGAATTTCTTGTGCCGACCAAGAGTTCCTTTCCATCTTCGGTACGCACAGAACATCGCTTGGCCTTGAAATTTACCTCTAGATCTATGTCGCAAAACTGGCCAATACTGAAAAGGTTATGTACTAAACCTTCCACGTAACTCACCTTCGTAATCGTCACATTATCTTGAATCACATCACCGTAGCCTAAAATCGGTGAAAACTGATCGTTGCCAAATCGTACATTCCCGCATAATTTCTCTGTATAATTAAACAATAAATCCTTTTGCCCGGTCATATGCTTGGAACACCTGCTATCCAAGTACCACATAAGACGGGTCTGC
Organism: Arctium minus; assembly: GCA_954870635.1. Classification (NCBI taxonomy): domain Eukaryota; kingdom Viridiplantae; phylum Streptophyta; class Magnoliopsida; order Asterales; family Asteraceae; genus Arctium; species Arctium minus. The sequence goes on along the minus strand of OX941090.1, from coordinate 66,878,223 downwards.
ATAAGAGAAATCAGGGAATAACAATTTTAGGTACCCATTTAAAAGTGGGTCCTATCAGATTAGTACAAGATTTTGGCATCCATTTATATATGGATCCTCTGAACTTTTGAAAAATCTTTGAAACATATGGCTTATAAGAACAAACATGATAAGTACCAAACCAAACATCAGAATATCGGTGAGAGACAAAATCATTCCGTCTATAAGTAGATGACTTAGTAGCAAACCGAGATAATTAGATTAATTGCTTTATTGTATATCTCTTATAAGAAGTTACAAGGTTTTGTTTATTCGAAGCAACAGAACCAATTACATCAGAAGTACTAGTAGATCTATTACAATCCATATCAGGAATTGATTTTGAACTCTCATTAATCTTCTGTTTTGGTCGCCATTCAGTTCGACCTTCCGACCTTTTCTTTCTTAAATCTGAAACCAAAGATTTAGATTTGTTAGGAAAATTATATTTTTGAGATTGTCGTTTCGTAAGCTTACCAGTGTTGTTCTGTTTTTGTGAACGCCGTTTCTTTTGCTTCTAACCTTTTGCATAGTAATCATGTTGGAAAATTCAGAAATGCTGAGTGAAGTTAATGCTGCTGAACAAGATTAGTACTGCTAAGTCAAGATTAATACTGCTAGAGGAGATTACTACTGCTAAGCAATTTTAGTACTGCTAGTAGTTAGTACTGCTGAAGGTTAATACTGCTCAAAGTATTAATGATGCTGAAGACTTAGTGCTGCTTATGAGATAATCAAGATTCGTGCAAATCAAGTTTGAAGATTATGGAAAGCTGGGAGATAAAGATGGAAGATTATTTTGAAGATCTTTTATTATTTGTAATTATCTTTTATCTTCATTATATATAGAATAGTTTAGAATTGATAATATAGAATTCTGAATTTTTGTTTTCAAAGAGAGAATCAACCTCAAGGTTTGTAATCCTAATTCTAGAGAAGTAGAATTCGTATTGGTGAGCCTGTTCATCAATATTGAGGTTGAGTGTTGAATCTTGTAGCTTTATAATCATTCAATAAAGTTTACAAGTTGTTTTTCAGATTCACTGTTTTTCACTGTTTCATTGAATATTAAAGTGTTATTCCGCAAACTCCTTTAATATTATTTCTGAGTGTTTATTCTTGTTTAGAATTAAGATCTTGACAAATCAACATTCACAGAAACTGATTCACCAACCTTAGTTGAGGATTCACATATTTCATGCACACTTGGTAAAACTTCACCATTTATAACAAAAGTAGAATGATCTGGAAGTTTAGCATTAAAATCAAACATATCAATCTCATCACCACACCCTTCATCAGAATTTAAAAAATCATTTGCAGACGCAAATAAGTCATCAAGAACAACTTCTGAAGTTTGAGGTGCCTTAGAAAATGTTGAACACTGAGTAGATTCAGTTTTGAAAACAGTATTCTTTAATACAGTTGAAAATACATTGTGTTCTAAATTAGTCAAAATTCTTTCATCAGATAAAATATTTTCAAGTGTAATTATTTTTCTTTCTAATACGAGTAGAGGAATGTAGATCTTAGCTTTAACTGGTTTTGCCTCCATCTCAGTAGTAGAATAACTAGCAAAATAATCATTAAAAAAAATTTTGGTTTTTCTGAAAGATAACTATCATTCAGCTTTTCATAGCAGAATGGTAGTTGCATTTTCTTTAAATCCTTTCTTTTCTCGTCCTCTTTTGCCTCAACCTCATCATATGACTTGGTAACAAATTTGGGTTTTAAATGACGATATTTACCAGCAGCAAAAAGAAAAATCAAAATTATACAATGCTGGTTGTTTTCTGATGGCTTTCTTTAAGTAATGGGGGTTATTATAACCGAGTCCCTATTTCTCTTTAAAATCAACCTCTTCATTACGTGTGTTTAGGAAAATGGTTTGATCTGTTTGGCCTCGTGCATAAAGTTTGACTTCTAAACCATTTACCTTTTTCTCTAAGTTCTTGTTTTCTACCTGCAAAATATGAGCTTTTAGAACACATTCATGCCTTTCAAGATCAGACTTAGATAGTTTAGATTCAAAATCAAAAATCTTACTTTCAAAACAATTTTTTTCTTGTTTAAGAATAGAAACAAGTTTGTTCAGAGAGTCAATCAAATCTCTGTTCCCAACAAGTTCCTTGATAAGTTCAAAGATCTTTTGACTTTTCTTCGCAACTCTGTTCTTTTCCTCTTATTCAGTTTACATTGAAGATCTTGAAGTTCGACCATCATAGCTTCCATTTTGGTTATAAAATCATATTCAGATAAATTTAGTACCTCATCAACTATCTCCTCATCAGAATCATCATACTTCACTGTGTTGCCCATCAAGCACATGTGTGTTGTCTCTTCTCTTTCTTTTTCATCTGAATGATCCAACCAGAACTCGTCTTCAGCCATCAGTGCCTTGCCAACCTCTTGCTGCTTGGCCAAGAGCATCTTGTTCTTATAGTATTCTAAGTTTCTAACTTTGGGCTTTCGACAATCTTTGGCGTAATGACCAGTCTTTCCATAGTTGCAGCATTTGATCTGCTCATCTGTTTTCTTTTCAGCCCCATAATCATTCAGATATTTCTTCTTCTCATCTGGCTTCTTCTCCACATATCTCATCTCCTCAAATCTCTTTCCTTCTATTCTCTCCATGTGTTCATGATTCTTTGAGCCAGAAGAAGAGTACCTCTGAGAATTTGATCCTGGTTTCTTGTAGAACTTTTTCTGGAAAGCACGGGTCAATAGCAAAATGGCTTGCTTGAGGTTCTCCCTGTCATCACTGTCAAAATCCAGAGTAGAATCATCTGAACTAGAAAGCACAATCTTCTTCTTCTTTTTCTTCTCTTTCTTCTATGTATCTTTCTTACCAGCTACCAACGTTATGGAATCAGCAACCTTCTCAGATTTCTTTTTCTTCTCACTCCTTTTCTCTTCAACCTCCTCCTCTTTTTGTCTCAATGTCTCATAGACTTCATGGAGGGGTATGTCACTTAAATCCTTCATCTGTTTCATCTTACGAGTGTGCTTCTTCCACTCGGGTTGTAGAATGCTGAGGAACTTGACGTTGTTCTCGATTTGCTTCTTCTTGACCTTGTTCTTTGAAAGTTCGTTTAGAAGAAGAACAGACAGCTCATATGTATCCTCAAGGCTTTCATCCTCTTTCGCCTTAAATTCCTCGTAGCTGTTGATGCAATTCGCTACTTTGATCTGGTTGACAATTTTTGAACCCATCATTATCTTTTGCAATTGATCCCACATCTTTTTGGCATGAGCTTTGTAGCTGTCTATCATTATGTAAATCTCGTTCGGAATACTTTGAAGTAGAGAGATCTGGCTTGTTTATCAGCTTTGAATCTGCTCTTCTCTTCATCAGTATACTGAGCAAAATCTTTAGGAACTGTCTTTGTCTTTCTGACTCTAGAAGAATCTTCATTTAGTATCTCAATGGTAGGGAGAATCATAGATCCTTCAGTAATAGACAATAGAATATTTTCCCCGTTTGTGTGTCGGTCAACGAAGTCTAAGAATCTCTCATTTCATTGCTCGTACTCACCTTTAAACAAAACAGGGGCTTTACATCCGTACCAATCGAAAGAGCTTCCTTTGAAGTCATCCTGATTTTAAAAATATTCAATAACAACTTGAAACTTATCGTTAGTCCAATTTGAAATCACACAAAAATACAAAAATCTTGAAACAAAATTCAGAAATGAAATTTCTAAAATCCTCTAAGTGTGGAATTCGCACACTAGAGTGAGAAACATGGAATTCGTATGAATAATTCGCACAAATTGTAGAATTCGCACACTACACACAAATTTGATCAAGAATTCCCACACAAGAACATTTACAGAATTCGCATGTAAGAAGAATTCGCATGTAAGAAGAATTCGCATACAACTCTATGCGAGTTCTGGACTTGAAAAAAATTTTGAAGATCAAACATTTCGCAAACAACTTTTCGCACAACCCCTTGATACGAATTATAGACTTTGAAAATTTTGAAACACGATAATTTGTATGTCACACTAACACGAGTTCTGAGGAGTTCGTATATAGTTACCTGAGAATTCTTAAGAATTCGTATGTTACCTTATACGAATTCTACATTTAAAAAAAATTACTCAAAAACTTTTCGCAAAAGAGACTTATGCGAATTCTGTCAGAAATTTCTGAAAAACTTTTCGTTTACAAGTTCTGCGAATTCTTTCCTTTGAATATTTTCTAAAACACTTTTCGTACACACACTTATGCGAATTCTTTCAATTCGCACGACTCTACTATGCGAAGACTATGCAAATTGTACCACTCCCATATGCGAATTCAACACTTATAAAATTTCAGAATCAAGTTTATGCGAAAACTAAATATTAAACGAAATCCAATTATTTATGCCAGTTCTCTCGCGAGTTCTTGATGTGATCTGCGAATTCTTGAGATCTGCGATGAAAAACACCTCTGAATTCCTCAAAAACCTATCTATACCCCGAATTTCGATCTGAGACTTGGACACAATGCTCTCTAACACAACTAGAATCGAATCCTAACACTGAATTACAAGAAAAATCACTCCATTTTACAAGATGATCCAATTATAGTGCGATAAAACTCCTGAAACTCGAAGCTCTAAAAATCAAATATTGACAATCAATTACAGTGCAATTCACCACACCTATACAAAATTCATCTAATACATTTTTCGAACACAAACCAGTCAAATACAATTCGAATTATCAACAAGAATTCAAAAATTGATCCGAACTTCTACGAAACTGTGTCGAACTCTATTTTTCTTCATTTCGAAAATGGATTTGCTCTGATACCAATTGATAATGTGCCAATCCAATCAAGTTCTTACTAATTCAACAATCACAAACAATCAAGATGACAAGAATTCAATTACTTAACCTGATTTGATTTCAATTCACAATTCGTATAGTAACTTTTATCTCTCTAGCTTTCTCTCTCTAAAATCTGCGTATACAATGACTTCTCAGTTCTAAAATACAAGAATATTCCACACAACACTTCTAGCCACAAGTCTATAAAACAAAACTAAACGCTTACAAGACAGGCACAAACAAGACTTTAACTTTTGACTTATTACATTAACTTTGACTTTCACTAAGAGAAATGACCTTTGAACTTTGACTTTCTTGAACTCTGACCTTTAGTCTTCTATGATCTTGCATCCAACATATTTATGATCTAACAAGATAACTTTGAAGAACTTCATTCTTAAATTTTGTGCCATTATCACTCCGCAATTTCTGCACCGGAAGCTGAAGAAGTATATGAATTTTTTTATAAATGCTATAATCAACTCTAGTGCATCTGATTCAACTCTTAGAAACTCCAACCATATGTATCTTTAGTATTCATAAATCATAACCAAAATATACTTTTTACCATTGATTGACTAAATCTTCAAAGGTCCACAGATATCCATGTAAATCAGTTCTAAAGGAGATTTTCAAGAATACTACATCTTAGACTTATGAGAACTTCGCTTCATTTTTCCCATCTAACAAGTTGAACAGATGGAATCTTTCTAGAAACTCATCTCAGGTAGACCTATTACCAAACCTTTACTTGCCAACTTTTTTATGTTGATGAAATTATGGTGAGATTACCGTCCATGCCAAATCCAACTCTCTTCCTTTGTAGCTTTTAAAATTATACAGATAGGTCTTGAAGTAGATAGAGTAGGAAAGTCAACATCATATAGATCACCAAATCTTTTCGCTTGAAATATTTCAACACCATTTTTATCATCTATAGAACATCTCTTTGTAGAAAACGTATCATTGAAATTGTTGTCGCAAAATTGACTAATGTTGAATAGATTATGAACTAATCCTTCAACATACAGTAGTTTATGGTGATGTTCCCATTGGTATGCATCCCGTAACCTCTGTGAAAGCTTGTACTCTTTTTCCCAAAACCATCTGCTCCTCTAGGTCATTCAATATAGTTATACAATAAGTGCTTGAACTCTATCATGTGTCGAGAACATCTAGAATATGTATACCACACATGACAAACCTGCATAAAACAACTACTTCATCTTAGGTATCCATATGAGGATGAGTCCTTTTTTGTTAGTATCATGAAGCATCTTGAGGTCTGTTGGCGAGCCTTTCATTCGCCATTCAATTTTTGGCTCTTTAAATGAAGTTTGTGGTTGTATCTGTCCTTCGGTAACCACTTCCAAACAAACTTTAGATCAACAGGTTTGAAATCATTTTTTTTAAACTTTTTTCTTATTAAAACCAAACACTTGAACAAATTGTTTAGATGAAGATTTAGAGAATGATTTGTTTCGAGATGAGCTTTTAGCTTTTCTTTTCTTTAAAAAATTAGTACTGAAAGAGAATGAATTATGTCCACAATGAATTAAATGCAATTTCTTTTGTGCTAAAGTCAACAACTCAAAATGAGCAAAAAGATCACTTTTATTCAAGCAATGTTGACATATAGTAGCATCAAAATTACTACAATATTTTCGGGATGACCCGATACAAGCATTACTGTTAACATGAACATTTTAACAATCTTAACAGAAGATCTAGTTTTTGAAATTTTTTGCTCAACCTTCTGTTGAGAATCCTTTCTCTTCCAAACTAATTATCTGTTACCTTTCCTTTCTGAAACAACAGAAGAACTCAAGTCCATAAAAGTCTTAAAAGATGAACATTTGATTTTCACTAGTACAAATGATGGTTAAAACCCATTATCATAGGTATACGCTGACGGTTATCGTGGACATAAAAAACGTCTCCTATTCTACTTCATTTTTGATACACTTTTGGTTACTTTTAAAAAATGTTACCAAATCACATACAAAACCGTTGCCATAGGCTAAAACCGTCACTTTATGTGTATAAAAATGTTGTTTTTTCCTAAAATCGGTACCATAGTATGATATTATATGATGTTTATTTTTTAGAACTGTCACCGTAGCATGACATAAGGTGACGTTTATTTGTCAAAATTTTCACTGTAGGAATACGTACGGTGACGTTTATATGTCAAAACCGTCACTGTAGCATGACGTACGATGACCTTTTTTTTTTCAAAATCGTCATCATATCATGACGTAGGATGACATTTATTTTTCCAAAACATCACCCTAAGATGAGTACTACGATGTTTGTTTTTCAAAACCATCACTATAGGACTACATACGGTGACGTTTATTTTCCAAACCATCACCGTAGCACGACATTCGGTGACGTTTATTTTTCAAAATTGTCACCCTAAAACGACATATCTTGACGTTTATTTTTCAAAATCATCACTGTAACACAATATATGATGACGTTTATTTTTCATAATCATTATTGTAACATGATAATGATGACGTTTTTTTTAAAACCGTCATCATAGCATAACATACGATTACGTTTATTATTAAAAATTGTCACCGAATTGTAATGTATTGTGACGTTTATTATTCAAAACTATTACCGAAGTATAATGTACCGTGACATTTATTATTCAAAACTGTCACAATAGCATGACATACGATAACGTTTATTTTCAAAATCGTTACCATAACATGACTTACGGTGACATCTATTTTTCAAAACCGTCATCATATCATAACGTACGACATCGTTTATTTTTCAAAACCGTAACCCTAACATGACGTACAATGACATTCATTTTTCAAAACCATAACATGACCTGCGATAACGTTTATAATTCAAAAAGCTCATTGTAACATGACGTATGATGACGTTTATTATTGAAAACCATCACCATAACATGACATATTGTGACATTTATTATTTTTCAAAAATGTCATTGTATCACGACATACTGTGACATTTATTATTCAAAATTATCAGTATAGAATGACATATTGTGACATTAATTATCAAAACCATTGCCCCTAGTCATCTTTTATTTATGGTTTTAATCATTTAAGGGTGACATGAGACTGAATTTAAAACCACGATTTGAATCAAATGATCAACATTACATATATGAATAATGTATGAAAATACCAATAACAAAAGTTATAAATACCATAAACAACTTTTTCTTATCTAAGTTATACTCCTTGTTTGCTTCGATCTCTTCCCCATCCCATTGATCATTGTAAAATTGTTGTTTCGATTCTTATGTTTATGTTTCTCGTCATTAGGATTAGAAATAATTTGTGGTACCTAAAATAAGATAAATCCAAATAAATATAAAAACAAGTAATGAATACAACAAATCTTGAAAAATGTCACATTTGTTTCACAAAAATAAAAAAAATAAGATAAAACTGTCAGCAAAAATTCCATTTTACAAACGAGTTGAATCCGCAATAGTCGTTATCACCTGACGAAAAGCTACTTCTTCCCCATATCTTTCTTTACCTACTTGACGAAAAGCTTTAATGAATCTATTTATATATAAATGTTAGTAATACAATGGAGTGCGTTATCACCTGGTAGACAACTTTTGATTGTTGATGCATGCTTTACACTCAATTGCAACTTCAATAATGCATCCTCAACGTGCATGCCACAAGCTAATATGGCAACCAAGATATACCTTCTGTGAACATTGAAACCATCAAGTGTATGAATAATTACACAAAATAGAATTATAAATAATAACACAAAACATAATTGTCTTAGAAAAGAAACTACATCTTAATCAAAATATGTTACGAGATCATCATGTTAATAATTGAGCTAAAAGAATCCTAATAATTGACACAAACATAAATTTCCGTAATGGTACAACAATCATCTTCAACAATCCTAATAAACAGATTTGAAAGTGCTCAAAGTATGACATGTTAACATTTTAAGCTTAGATTCATTGCTTTTAGTATACCATTTTCCCCCATTCTCCATCCTCAAAGTGGTACCCATATTCACTTCTCCTTATGTAGTTATATAGACTAAATAGGACCTACAATTGCATCCTCATTCTCATTACATAGGCAACGATAATTTTTGGGAAGATTTTTTTACCTAGTTTTGTTTTAAAATTGTGTAAGAAGGTTGAACCTGTTACTCATTTTTTAACAAAACTGTTGTTGAACAGGTTGACATACTCTTTACACGTTTTTTACTCACATTCGTTTAAAAATGTCTTCTTCCTATAATTGTTGGTCACTTGGATGTTTAAGAATTCTCGATGGTTTAAGAAACTAGTATATGAGCATTTTTCATGCCGAATTAGTATCTTAGATCCGAAAATTTTATCGAGTTAGTGATAAAACGTTGAATTAAAATTTTGATCGTTATTGTAGAAAATTGATATTAAAAAAAGTTCACAAGACTTTTTTGGACCTTATAACCATAGGCTTGCCTTAAGGTTTTAATGTATACCGCGATAAAGATAAATTAGGTAAAATTGGATGAATAAGAGCATGAGATAGGCATGCCCTCATAAGATATGCATGATCTAACATTCAAAGCAAGATATGTTCAAGAAAAAAAATGCAAATAAAAAAGGATTGGACTACATATAAAAATTGAATATGCAATATAAGTGGAATCACAAGAAATGGAATTACTAGATATTTCAAACATCCCCAAAAAGCTATAAGAAATAAACATAAGTTTGAATCGTCCCCTTACCTGAATGATGGTAGGTTCACTGTTTCTGAGTTGTGTGTGGTTGAGCTGGTTGAGATGATTTCACCTGATGATCATTTCACCTTATGATCCTGCATACTAGGAAATTAACTAGGATCTTTAAGGAGAAAAGATCCATTTAGACTAGGATCCATGTAGACTAAAAAACATTATAGAATTGTCCCAACTATGAAGTTTTTATCTTATAGTGGATTTGAGGAACCAATAATTATGCTTGAACTCTTGAAAAAAAATCCGAAGGAACCCCACCTCCCGAAATTAATAAAGAACCCATTGATTCAGAAAGATGCAATGCACATACATATGTTTTTCAAAACACATCTTCCCAAGAAAATAGATGACATTATATAGGAAAAAAAAACACGACACATGTTGCAGAAAGTTTGGAAAGCTAGATGGACACATGTTCTAGAACGAAGGATATATGAAAATCTACAGTGCTAATTCTTCTTATCTGATGCAAGAAGTTCACAAAAGCATATTTCCCAACAAAGAAAACAGAGTTTTGTAGCATTAAGGATACAAAGATAACCCTAATTTCAAATGAGATTAAAGTATAACAGTTACCTGAAAGGATGACGGCGAACGGAAGCAATGTAATAGTATTAGGAAGAGGACGTCGATCGGCATAACGACCATAGATGACGGTGAGAGTGTAGGAGGCGCCTGTGATACAAGTGAAATGGCGATGAGATTTTGAGTGCGGATTGATCGGCGTTTTAAAATCTCAGAGACAAGTGAAACGACGACGAGGCGATCCACAGGAGGGAGACATTGAGTTAGGCTAAAAGGTTGGATATTTTTTTTTCTAAACCTAAAATATGTTCAAACAAGGCGGTATTTTTCCCACAATTTTGTTTGAAAACGCCTTCATTATTTTTAATTAACCAGTTCATTACTTTAAAAAAATATTTTTAACAGTAAATTACAAATTTAGTCCCTATAGTTCACTTTTTTTACCCGTTGGTTCCAAAGTCAAAATAAATACAAATATGGGACTCGTGGTTTACATTTTCGCATGCCCAATGACTCGTGGTTTACATTTATGTACACCCTGAGTCCCTGCCAATAACGAAATAAAAAAAATAGTTAACCCAGTTAAATAAAGGTTAATTTAATTTTTGGTTCTTATCTTTTTCTTTAGTAAAAATATTATATATATATATATACACACACACACACACATACGCACACACTAACATAACTAGGGAACCCGACCTTGCCCCACAAGAATACCCTCTTTTTCCCCGATTTTCCGGTAACCCACCCTTTCTCCCCATTTTCAGTACCCTTTTACCTCCCGTACTTTATAGCGACCCTTGCCTAAAATAAGTTTACTTAGGTTTTAATTTCAAATCAAGGCTTGAGGGGCCCAACAATTTTGGGTTTTCTTGGTTTATTTGTTCACAAAAATGGTGAAAAGAGAGGAAAACGACAAAGAGGAGGTGATGATGGTGAGGGAAAAATAGAGAGAGAGAGCAACACATGGTATAGGTTTCAGATGAGAGGAGCACCCATGGTGGTGAGAAAACGTCGTTAACAGTGAAGATGACAATGACGATGGTCTGGGAAAAAAGAGGGGCTATAATGTTAAGGTTCTTGGACGAAGACCACGTTGGTGAAGGCTGGTGGTGTAGATTCCCATGTCGGAATGTGGGATCGAGAACAAAGGGGCAGGAGGATTGTTGATCGGACTCTCTCTCTCTCTCTCTCTCTCTCTCTCTCTTTGTGTGTGTGTATATATGATATATACATATGTGTTATAAATTCAAAAAAGTATGATTTTCTAAAGTAAGTTAATGACCAAAAAAGGAGAAAAAAGTACTCATGTCTCTAAATTTAACTGATGTAACTAATTTTTTAACAAATGTTAAAGGTAGGGACTCAAAGAGTGCGAAAATGTAAACCACGAGTCTCATCCTTATATTTATTATGATTTAGGGACTAGAGTGAGTAAAAAGTGTAAACCGCATGGACCAAAGTTGTTATTTACTATATTTTAAAAACATTGTTTTTCACACAATATAACTTGTCGTTGATGAAGGCTAAAGTTGGATTTTACTCACGTGGTATTTTTTTCCCAACAATTTCTTGAAGGTTTATTAAGTATAATTATTTTCTAAACTTTATGCAAATATCATATTGGGTATATGGGTGGTTACCTTCGTTTTGTTGATCACAATGGGTAATGTTGAGTTACATTAGATCAAATGGGTTATAAATGGGTCATAGCAAGTTACATTGTGATTTATTGGGCTACAAAGAGCCATGTTAGTAACAATGAGTCATACTGATTTACAATTGGTCATATATCGGGTTACAATATGTCATTACTGTCACAATGATTCACGGTGGGTTACTACGGATCATATTGGTCTCACTAGGTCATGTTGAATTATTGTAGGTTCCCAGATTCAGTCTATCAATGATTAACTAAAACAACTACAGAATAGATATTTATGCGGAAGCGATTTGTATGTAGATGAATGGTTTGATTTGGTAGTAAAAACACGAACAAGTGACAAAGATAACATTGAACAAGTTGGAATTAGTCACAGAAAGATTACCTTCATTAAATTCACTTGTCAAATTACACCAAGAACACACACTTGTGTATGTACAAAATGCTCTCAACAAATTTGAAAAAGCTAAACAAAGCGTTGGTGAATTTGTGTTCGCTCGTATTTCACAATTTAGGAGGTGCTCCATACATATACAGAAAATGGAGCACACAAACGTACATGACAAGGGCTGACATTCTATAAACGGAATGCCACCTGGAAAGTAAACCCATCATGTTTGTACTATTGATCTTGAGGTCTTCATACTGCAGGGAAGCACGTGATATGCGTGTGACCTTGTATTCTCCAAGAATTTTATAAGTCTTCAAGTCTTCCATCCTCCAGAGCTTGGCCACCACAGAGGCTCTATGAAGGATCATAGAGGCTCTGTGGTCAGAGCATCATTTTCAGGTCAAGTTCTTCTCGGGTAGATGGTTGATAGAGCTTCTGAGCTTCGCACTTCTATCGTAATCTTGGTGTATGACAGATGTCTTCTGAGATTCCTACACTTAGCATATTTTTCAATACTTATATACAATGAATGGAGCTAACAATTTCCCCCTAAGTATTGAAAAATAAAATTAAGAATTGTGGAGTGTATGGCTAAGTAGGAAACGTAAGAGGTGAAAGGAACTCAACCTCTGAAGACAAATTTCATTCATATAAAAATATGCCAGAAGGCATTTACAGAAATTGAAATAACAGAATGAAATTACAAGTACGATTACATAGGGAAATCATTAATCGACTAAGAAAAGCTCTCAGCTAATATCTTCTGCATACTAAGTATGAGATCCCTAAACTTGGGCTGAGCATTTATGTTCTCTATCATCCTCTCTGTTGTCCCCCTCTGTACCCTTTCAGAGCTCATCTTCCTCAGGATAGTGTTATGGATCTTTAGTAGGGTGTTGATTGAATACTTGTGGCTCTGATTAGGCTTGAATATCTTCTTCTATTCATCATCATCTTTGTAGACAAACCCATTTTCCAGTTCCACTATCAGAGATTTGACTGGAATCTCTTCTATGCCAGGTAAGCAATCATCTGGCCTTGTGATTGATAGCTTTTCGTCTTCAAATCGCAAAGCAACTTCGAAATCCATCTTGTTGTGGAATTTAACCTATTTGCGCATGCCCTTTTTGATGCAACCGTTGGCAATCATAAACTGTTGGAACCAGTAATTCAATCAAGAAATGTTCCAATCAATGATACGATCACTGTAGAATCAATTTCCATGTTCAAAATCGACCAACTGAGAAAAATTCGAATCCAACAACTACTTTTCCAGAAACTTTCTGCAAGTTCTTTCCAGAACACTAAATGAATAAACTCAGAACTATATTCTTCACGAATCAGCTAGATGATTATAAGAACTCAAGATTCTAGATCACAACCAAAGCATCAGAGCAATGATTGCAAGCACTCACAATTCTGATGTATCAGATCAAAAGAATGATTAAGAGCTCTCAAAGGTCTAGCATCGTCAAGAAAACTCCAGATTGATGATTGCAGATACTCAAGTTGCTAATCCAATCCAATGAGAGACCAAATCTAAACACTCAATGTCTGAAAATCTTGACTGGCATGAGCTTCGTGAAAATCCAATCACTTGCTAAAAATATGTGACCAACTAAGGATAGGAGTGATGTCACATAAGCGTTCAGCGAAAATCTCATGAACAGATTGTCCCCCTCTCGAGACTTAGCACGGGGGTCCCGCTAACCCGGTGGGGTCAGGGGGCAACGCCCTTGCGGGGTCTGGGGGCAGTATCCCGAGAGAATTTTTTTTTGCGTACAAAAATTGGATCTGAAAATTATCAACACTACATGGATATTTGTATAATTTACAAAGGGATAAAAGAAATGTGTCCATGACCAATACAAATGATTTCAGAACACTAGTATGTAAAACTCATATATAGGATCCCAATAATGCAGAAGCACATTATCTAACTGACATTGCAACTAATAAACCATCGGAGAGTTTGTCAATCGCGTACCTCAGCACAAACAAGTTATGATTTGCAGGAAGGCACAGTGATGCCTCCACAACAAGCTGCAACCATTATGTACAATAATAGAAATATCAAAGCCGTCAATAAAGCCAGTAGCTTGGAATTTTTCATCCAAAGAGCTCTATGGAGTCACTTAGATTGTTTCTTAAAATGAAATGCACTATCTTGCATTGGTGAAGTTTTATCAACAAGAAGCTCAATCCGATCACCTCTCTCTAATATCTTCTCAATGTTATCCACCATAATGGTTCATACCTCAACAACTTCACTCCTAACATGATTGAGTGTATTTGCACTGGGGTTTCTGGAGAAAAACTCCATCTGCTAATGCAAAACCCTTGAAAATTCATCATTCATAGCATAAGCAGGAGCATATGGTGCCACCTTGCCATAGTTTTTCATAAAACTCATTTGAATGTCCTCCAAGTATGAAATTGGAATTCTTCTTCCAAAGGTATCGTTGGACATACAGAGGAAGGTGAGAGAGTCATATCTGAGTATATGGAAGATGTAACGTTTATGCGAGAAGCATAGTTTGGATTCGACATCCGTCGAAAACTTCTCATGAATCCGGCGATCAACTGCTCTTGTGTTACCAGATACGACGCTAAACTCCGCCAACACTGTCATGCCCTTGGCCACCTACGCATACAGAATCGCCATTGATTTTTGCAGATTACTCCTCTCGCTCTCGCTCAGTCAAAACTTGGCGATTGCGTCTACCATCGAAGAAGAAAATTTTCTCTCGGCCTCTTATCTATATATGCATGAAGTTGTGGTAGATCATATGAGCAAAGATTCATGAGATCTGCATCTGAAAATATGTTCTTCGACCCATCTTTTCTTTCAACATGGTACTTCACATAATTGCTTTGTTTGCGAAAGAGTGCAAAGTGAGTCCCAGAACTTGCTTGATGTCAGAGATTGAGAAGACATCTGACTTTTCTTGTGATGTTTTCAAGAATATCCTTCTTACATCTTCCTTTATCAGAGGATGCATATTATGTTGAAGGAACACCTTCTCATTATCTGCGTTGTACAGATAGTTGTAGATGTTTTCGTGAAAGGACAACTCTTTCTGTGGTGGCCTTGGAATAGGTATTCGCATGGCGTCCTTTGATTGAACTACACTCTTCAATCGATCATCCAATGGCTTCTTTTGCTCAGAGGTAGCAGCTATAGAGGATGTCTTCGCAGAGGGTGTCTTCACCTTAGCCTTAGCTTCTGAAGGAGTAGAAGTCGAAGTCTTCTGTGGCAAGTTCTTATTAGGAGCTAGCTTAGCATCATCAGCATCATCTTTTGTGTTGATTGGCTGTAGAGCAGAGTAAGAAACTGGAGTAGTAGGAGCGATAGGCATAAGCTATAGACTTGAGGGTAGTACAAATTTCTCAAGTCCTTCTACAATGAACTCGGCTCCAACGTTGACTTTGACTTTTGTAGGGGTTCTGCGGAGGTGATAGTGTTGGAAAATCAGCTTTAAAGGTTTTGATCTCAGAGGCACATGATGAGGTCTTCTGAGGAGTGCCCTCTGAGGTTGCCTTCTTTTACGGCACAACATTCAGGGGAGTAGTTGCAATTGGTTTTGCAGAAATGGTTGGTAGAGCTTTCTCCACCTCACGGTACCGCCCAGCCCTTGGTCGTTATGCCTCATCTTCTTTTGATTTGCCTCTTCTTGGCATGAAGAGGGTTCTTTCTTGGACTTTCTTTTCCTGCAGACGTTGGTCCTTGCATGATGGTCAATTACCTCAACAACATCATGTGTGACCATTATGGCTTTGATTACCTCATAGTCGGTGTGGAATTTAATAAGGGCGACAATGCCTTTGAGTTCTTTGGAGACATCTTCTCCCTTAGAAATTACACCTTCTCCGATCTTGTGGACTTCTTGCATCAGCTTTTCCCCCATCTTGTGCAATTCAGCTATGGTGGCCAGAGTTGAGGGATAGGTAACCTCTACAGTTGGTTGCAGTTGAGAAGTGGATGGTAGAGGGACCATGGTACTGCGAACCATGTCCTTTATCTCGTCTCTCAGAACCGCTATATTTTTTTCCCATATGTTGAGGCCTAGGCTGCAGCTTGAGGTCTTTCTTCCATAACAATTTCGCCTAGGTACCTCAGAGCCTCTGTCGTTGATTCTATTGCCTTCGCCAGGCTTTTGATGACTTCTTTTGTGGCTGTTGTGGTAGAGGCTTTTGCGAGCTTCTGAATGGCCAATGAGTTCTGAGTTGTGGCCTTCTTCAGATTCTCGATTTCCTCAGAGTGCTTGGATTTGTCGGCAGAGCTAGTGACCAAACTTTTCAACTCGCTCAGGGCAGTGAACACTGTGTCAGCAAACTCCTTGAATTCAACCTTAGTGACGGGTGCAGAAGGGTTATCCTCAAGACCAACACATGGTCCGAGTTGTGCCAGGTCACCCTTGACACCTAGAGAGCTTGTGTTTGCGTTGGGCTAGGTTTTCTACCCAATCCTCGAATATCTATAGAGGGAGATGATTCTACGAGTGTTCTGTCATCGATCTTTTCAAGTGATGATCCAGAGTCAATCACTTGTGTGTCGATGATTGGACTCTGTGGATGGTCTAGACCCGCAGAATCTATGCTTTTCCTCACTAGCAGCTCTGAACTGCTTGGGATGTCTCACTGTGTGCATCAGAGGCAACGAATGCCTCTATAGAGGTGTGTGGCATGTTCTGGGGCGATGGAAAACTTGTATATTCACCAACATTCTTTTGGGAGGATGTGGTTGCTTGGATATGCCTGGTTAAAATTGCCATAGAGGAAGTAAAAGGCTCCTCTACTTTGTTGGTCAGGGTAAGGTTCGGAGTTTGCACTCCTGCTTCATCATCTTGCTGCAATAGTCCTGCAGAGATGGATGGGTGTTTAGAACTAGAGGTGGGGGGTGGGGGGTTTGGATTGCTTGCCATTGGCATCTTTTTCTCCCACATTCTCCCCATCCTCTTTTTCACTCTCCTTTCCTTCCTTCTCTATGACAGCGACCTCCTTTCTTCATAGTTTTCTCTGCCAGTAACATCCTCCACAAGAACCTCTTCATTAAGTTGTATTCTTGTGGGTGAGGTTCTGGAATTGGGTATCCTCATACATAGAGTCTAAAGTTCCCAGAGCCTCTGGCATTGTCTCCTCTTTTACATCATCCTTCGGTGGAGAAATTAATCTTTCCATCACCTCATGCGCTATTTCCATAGCAACTGCCAGAGGGCTTTATGACCTTTCCACTTCTTCGCGTATCTCAGCCTCAGTGTTCTGTGCTTCATCGATGTCCACTCTTCTTCCCGTTCTCCTCTGCAGAGGTGAATCCTCAACCTCTGCAGGTTCCTTGGTGATATTTGCTTGTGCCACTTCAGAAGACACATAGGCAATTTTAGCATTGGCTCTGTCAGCCAACTTCACCAACTTCCTCTTCCTCTTCTTCTTCCTTTTGGAAGGTTCTTCTGTAGCATGTACCTTTGGAGATGGAATAGAGGTTATGTCAGCATTTTGTTCTTCTAAGACAACCATCTTAGGAGATTTTTCCTTCTTCTTCCTTTTCTTTGAGGTGTTTGAACCTCTGTCATCAAAACTTTTGTGGGGATTAGGACCTCCACGTCATTGATCCTCTTATGGGTTTTCTTTTTCTTTTTCTTATGTGATCGATCACCCTCAGCCCCACTCTCTTGGTTTTGCCTCTCTTCTACTCTCAGCTCACTTTCTACACACCCTTGTGCTCCCTGATCTATACTAGGCCTAAGATAGATCACTATCTTACCTACTTGAAAACCTATGCGCGGAGGGGTTGCAGGACTCGGTTTTGGAGTCCTGTTTCGGTGAATATATCCCAACCTAGCATCTTCACTACCCAGATAGGTAAGGATTTTGGCTGGAAGAGGTCGTGCAGAGGGGTTTCCAGAGTCAAGGACAGTTGGTTTATGAGACTTCATCTCATATAGCTTCACTGTCTTGCCCTCTACAGGTAGCTTATGGGGCCGATCATTTCATAACCTAGTAGAGCGACAATGAACCTATTGTCTACCAGAACTTTGGGAGCTTTATCTCTCTTCTGCTCCTCTTGTTTTGTGATCACGAAGTTGAATATCTCTCTGAGTTTTAATTTGGCGTAGTCCAGAGGAAAAACATAGTACACCCCATACATGATTGCCAAAATGTTCTGGCTAGACTGCTCTGGACTACCCACTTTTCCTGTCAGAGCCCTGTTCAGAATAGAGAAGAGAACATTCCACATAGGTGGAAGGTTCTGTCGGTTAAATTATGTCCTCTTGGTTATGGGTTTCCCGTAGCTAATAGAGTTTAGGAAATCAACTATTTCCTCGTTAGAGGGTTCATCTGAGAACCTGGTGAGGTTCCGTTGGTCCTTAGTAGGAAGTTCAAATATGTTCGATACAATACGTTTGTTGATTCCTAGTTCCAGGACGGCATCTACAGATGGATGGGTGGCATAACCCATGATACAGTGGCCAAACTTCTCGTGTTTCTAGTATATGTAAGATTGCCAGGACTATTGGACATAGGTTTCAGGGATATTTGTTCTAGTTATTGTCAGCGCTTTAGCCAAAAAGTGGTTTTGGAGTTGAAGAATTAGGGGTTCAACCTCCTTAGGGTAACTTTTGGGTCAAGGACCACATAGTGGTTGTTTGGCTTCAAAGGAAGATCATTGAGATGGTAGTTGTGGCGTGTGAAGGAAATCATTCCGCTAGTTAGTTGTTCTTGTTGACCAACAGAGTGTTCAAAGTTGTTCATGCTTTGGGCCATTGAGTGTTGGGAGTTGTTTTCGCTGGAATCGGAATGAGAAACCATGGAAATGAAAATGGAGAAGAAAGAAGTTGCAGGTTTGCCTTATGTTCTTTGAGAGAGTAAAAATTACAGGTAAAAAGTGAAAGAGGTGAAAGAGTTTAGGTATTTATAGTGTGAGAAGGGTGAAAAATTAGGCGGTAAAAGATTAATGTTTGAAATCCGTAATAAGTACCTAGTCGTCTAAAGAGCCGTTTAAAAGATGACGTTACAGTTCACGGTCCAATTACATTTTGCCATGTCAATGAGGGCGTTGCACGATCGAGTACGTGCGCCTCCCACTATTCTAACACACATGACGTTTGCTATAACCAAATGCCTGGCATTCTCATAAATAACCTGCAACTCAGAATGTATTTGAAAAATATTACAAGTGTTGAGCATTACAAAGGCTCAATGGAAATAAGAGGTTATGTGGTCTGGGGATAGGCATGTATTAACACATGAACACACTTTTCTCCTAGAAAGCATATAAATTCGATGATGTGATTGAGTTGGTCTTTCCTGAAGGAAGTCAGAAATCAAGACGTGTCTTTTTTGAACACAGAGGCTCTGATGCAACTCGCAGAGGCTCTATGAGAGGCCTCAGAGGCTCTTTGACTAAAAATTTCTAATAAAGGAAAGACATTTAAGATTTTTGATCACCCAACGTTTGGACTTGCTTTTATAGGGAATTTTGGACATATTTGAAAAATGATGTCCGAGAAAAGTGTTTTGTCCTTGTGTGTGTGCGAGTCTCTTACCTTACACTGCAAATTTCTCGATAAGAATGGCTTCTCAGGCTCCCCCTTAAATGATCAACCATTGTTGACCAAATTCAAAATCTCCTTCTGCTCCCCCATGAACTATTGTGTGTCCCAAATTGTGTAGATTAGATCAAGATGACAACAACAATTCAATCCAAATGCTCCATATTATTGATTCAAATCACAGATTACAAACGTACGAAATGCTCTCTCAAACTTTCTCTCTCTAAAACATAATCTATCTTAATTTCTTAAAGCTTACAAGAAAAACAAAAACTATTTATACCCCACGCTCTTACAAAGACAAAACAACTAACATAAAACTAAACACTTTGACTTTGACAAAGACTTTGACTTTTGCTTGAGAGGCTTTGACTCGGACATTGACTTTAAATCCCATGATCTTGGATCCAACATATTTTTGTACTAACAATCTTCCCCTTTGGATTCAAGATCATCTCCAAAAAGATACGCATTGAAACTCCCCCTTTGGATTCAAATTAAATTTCAGCAACACGGAACAATTTTCCTCTTGTTTGATCTTTAATGAATTCAATCTCCCATTTTATAGTGAAAGTTGATAATCATCTTCTTTGAATAAATCAATCTTCCCCTTTCCTCTTTATCTCTCTTTTTATATCTTGACAAACAATCTTCAGAGTTACAATATTCTCCCCCAAAGTATGTGAATGTGTTCTTCAAAAACTATAAAAATCTCCCCTAAGGTAATAAAAACCTCTTTCAGACTTCAAAAGTGAAATTATCTTCAGTTTTAGGTCACTTTGCTTCAGCAAATAATCTTCAAAGAAATTTTCAGTAAACTTCAGCAAACTTTCTTAAATTCATTGAACTTTATCTTTCATTCTGAGCATTCTCCCCATATTTCGGAAGTATAACCTTCAAATCTGTCATCTCTTGAATCTTTCTCCTCGTAACTATTACAAGTTGTTCTTCACACAACATTTATTGAAATTATTTCTCCCCCTTTTGATGATATAGACCATAGAAATCATCAAAACTATCTTCAAGAAATGCCATGAACCTTTTTTCTGACGGCTGTTCTTTCCAAGTGAGCATCTAAACCATTCGTCAATTCATAATCTATTCACCCAAATCTTTTCAAATTCAAACAAATAGGAATGTAACCCTGAATCAACAAATGAATCAGTTAAAACGTCTGTAAGTAGCACATAGCCACTTTGTAAAACGAATGTACGTTGGAAAGGAGCTTGTTGATGTTCACTCCCCCAAGGCTTCCATTCAATCATCAAAAATCACAAAGAAATTTTCTATGAATGTTAAGACAAGAAAACGTATTCCTTGTGTGTTCGTGCATAGTGTAGAATGATTGAAGCTACTTAGGCTTTTCAAATAAGCTCAAAGTGTGTAAACCATTTAGACAACAATAGTAATACACGGACTCAATGGTGCATGATCGAAGTGCGAAGGTGGGGCAACTTTCCTTCTTGTTCAATATCTACATCTTCCGAATGTGGACGAGATAGATTATGTGTTGCGTCCCCAAGAAAAATTGAAACATCTCTTTGTTGAGAAAGAAATGTGTAGCTGGTGGGATATAAAGCAAGAGTTGGTATGGGCTAGTGCATGTTTCAATATTGTTCATGAAAGAATTGTGAAACAACAATAATGTGGTTGCCCATCTGAGAAAGTGGTTGGTGCAGAGTTCTAATATTCTTTTAACTCTGTTCTCACACCCTCTTTCTTTTTATCATTATGCTCACTACTAACCTAACTCTCTTTTCCATTTTTCCGCTCATCGCACTAAGGTTGTTCAACCGGATGAACTTCCTCCCCCACTCTTTGATTTATGGCCCCTCGCCTATCGATCACTCAGGATAACTTCTTGGGTAGGAAACACTAGTTAACATAAATCCATAGAAGTTCTTTTAAGCTCTCACATTGATCCCATGAAATTTGTCCTAAAATAGTAATGTTCAACAATTTAACTTAAACAAGTAAAGCTCAGAAATATGAATCACAATGTCAGATAAATGTATGCTCATCAAATTAGAACGAATATTTGAGTATTTTGAACTTTGAAGATTTTCTCATAACAAGTATATTTGAATGAATGAAATGAATACAAAAGACTTGTTTGAGAATCTGACAATGTGTCGAAAAGATCAAATATGAATGATAATCATTTAAAGCTTAGGTCATGAAAAAATTGGAAGATGTCTATACGAACTAAATATAGACATTCTGAAAGAAACGCTTTGAATGAAATAACGTTCAATAAACAATGAATTTCAAACGGGGTGTCTTACCATCGAAAATTAGTGAAAATTTCGAGAGATGGTAAGAACATAGTCAATAAAAGTACTAAACCGGTGTGTATGAATACTTGACAGTATATGGAAAAGATAATACACAAGTATTGATCTTTAGAAACAAACGGTTAGTGAAACATGAAAGCTCATATAACGAAAACATTTAAAACCATACTTCTGAATTCATGAAAACTGTTTAAGAATCGAGAAATGGTTTGAACAATTAGAACATGTTTTCATGTCTGAAAGTTGTCCATCTTTCAAACACATATGAGATTAAAAGTAGAATAATCCTTACGCATAGCTGTAATGTCATAAAGTCAACTCCAAAGTCATGATTAACATGAACATGTAGGCTCTCCCTCAAAAACTGCAAATTGTCAAAAAGACGTCAAAGCAACAAAGTCTTATTGAAAGAAAAACATTTATTTGAAAATTAAAGACATGAAAGCAGTAAAACAGTAAAGAACGAGTTCTGATCTGATGTAATCATAAATCAATGTCCTTACTCCCCCTAAAAATATGCATCATAAAAATTTGTCAGTATAAAACATATGCAATATTTCATACTGTTAGAGCTAAATTGTATTCAAGATTAAAAGAATGGTCTAAATTGTAATTGTTGTAAAGTGTGTGGTAGTCTTTGTAATTGTTGTTTAAAGTTGAATTTTGCTAAAGATCATGTTGACCAAATAAACTGCAAGTCATAGTGTTTTGTTTCAATAGAACACACGCGCAGATTGGTAATGGATTACACGGTGAAAACACATACACACACAAAGTGCTTTAGAGTCAAATGCAACAAATAGGGATATGACTCTTTGTAGATTGTTTGATCAATAAAGAATGTTGTTCTTGATAATCTGAGTGTTAATTGATAGCTAGAATACTGGGATCACATTTGGTATCAGAGCAAATCCGACATTTTTTGAAAAAAAAAAGAGTTAGTAAAATGTTTTCTTGGGTTCTTCATTGATTTTTGAGTTTAAATGTGTTTTTGATAAATTTTTTGATTGGAAAACACTCGTATTATGTTCTAGAATGATTTCTTGTGAGTGAATTGATTTGAATCATCAATTTTCGATTTTTTTTGAAGTTTTTGTTCGAACGAGTCGATATCATTGATTGATCACAGATTATGGTTTTGTATGAAGTTTTTTGTGAAATTTATTGTATTGGATTGTTTGTTATACTAACCTGATCATCTCTGTGAGTTTACAACATCAAAGTCGAAGATTTGAGTGGAAATTTGGACTAGAAACTGATTTTAGGTCCGAAACTTCAAAAATTCGCAAGATCTCTTCTTTTCGTATGAAGAACTCGCCGGATTAATTTTCGCAGAGAGAATTCGTATAATTTTTCTTTTAAATTCGTTTAAGTACAGAATTCGCACAACTAAGTTGTACGAAAAGTGAGAATTTGCATAGATATTGATTGAAATTTTGTCTAAGTGGAGAATTCGTATACTTCTTTATACGAAAAGTGAAGAACTCGCATATGTCCCTGATGCGAAAAGTTTATTTTTAAATTTCTAAGGAAAGAATTCGCACGTACCTTCATGCGAATTGTGTAGAACTCGCACATAGTTAGATACGAATTGTGAGTATTTCGCATATGTGCTTTATACGAATTCTAGAGGATTTCGCATAAGTTTTCGAATTTTTTTTTTCTCTATGTACAGATTTTGTATGGATGCGAAAAGTTTTATAAATTGAAATTTTTTTTAAGTAAAGAATTCGCATCATGTGATACGAAATTTGGGTGCGAAAAGTTTGTGCGAAAATTTCAATTCTAAAAAAAAAATTAAGGAAAGAATTCGCATAGAGGCTCATACAAATTGCAAGGAATTCGCAGATAGCTATATACGAATGCTTAGAATTCGCATACAGGCTCATGCGAATTGTGGTGTTTTTTAGTGTCTCTAGTGTGCGAATTGTGGACATGTGCGAATTCTAACTTCTTCTATACGAATTATTGTTGTTATACGAATTTTGTCATTACCTTTCATGCGAATTGCACTACCTTTCATGCAAATTGTTCTTTGAACCCTTGCATACGAATTCTAGACTTAGGAATTTTTGGAAAATTCATTTTTTGAAAATTTTTAAGTTCTGCTTCTATTGATTGAACTTGTCAGACTAACGATCATTTCAAGATGCCATATACTGATGAGAAAGGACATACTGTGTTGACTAAGAGAGACTATGCTATCGCATACATGCCTGAGATTCCAACACTTGAAGAAGAAAATAAGAATCTGAAAATTCATAATTCATCTCTTCTTGATCAAATCAATAAATTGAAAGATAATTCTAAAATTTTAAAGAAAGATTTTATTTGCTCAGATTGTTTTGCTAACTCCAAAATTAATTTTGCGTGGATCATTGAATCTAAAGAAAAGAGATTTCAAATCTGCAAATAAAAGGTCAAGAAATGATTGTGAAAGAAAGTTTGTTGAAAGATTATTCAAAGCGTTTAAAAAAAAGTTCAAAGATTGAATGTGAGAGAAGATCAAGAAATATTAAAGATTGTTGAAAGCTCAAGAGTTCAAAGTTTTCAGAATTGTTGAAGTTAAATTTGCTGAAGTAAATTGAGCTGAATTCTGAAGATAATTTCTTTCTAAGAGTCTGAAAGAGGTTTATGCCGACCTTGAGGGAGAATGTTAATATTCTTGAAGAACAGATTTTTGGAAGATTGATGAAAGTTTGAAGATAGAGTTTATGAAAGAAAGGGAAGAATGTCAATTTTTCATATGAATAGGGGGAGAATGTTGATTGCTTGAGAAGATCTTGTTTACATCAAAGGGAGAAGATTCAAATTGATTTTAAAAGAGAAGATTGAATTGCAATATCCTTTTAGAGATGATCTTTATCCAAAGGGGGAGAATGTTAGAGCACAGATTTGTTGGATGCAAGATCAATAATACTGAAGGTCGAAGTTCAAGAAAGTAAAAGCTCAAAGTCAACTCTCATGCATCAAAGTCAAAGTTTTTGTGCAATAAGTCAAAGTCAAAGTGTATTGTATTTGTTTCCTTGTTTTAATTGCTTAGTATAAATAGGTTCCTTGTCTTTGTTATCTTGTGAACATAACACACTTAATACGGATTAGATTAGAGAAGAGATTTGATGTTCATATCATTCTAGTGAGAGAGAGTGTTTGTAGAGAGAGAAAGTGAGAGATTGTAATATTTGATTTCATTATCAATGACATGTGATTTAGTTCTTTTCTCATCTTGATTGTTTAGAATTATAAAGAACTTGAATTCTGGGAATAACAATTGGTATCAGAGCAGAAGAAATTCAGAAATGGATTAAAATTGAAGATTTGTGATCGACAGCTTTCAAGAACTCGCAAGTTCCTGTTCAGAATCAATTTTTACAATCCAGTTATGTTTTTGCTTTAAATTTGATGTTTTTGAATTCGATTCTATGTCTAGAATAGATTTGATTTGAGTAGCTTTGTCCAATTTACATCAGAGTCATGTGAATTTTGGATTTAATTGCAATTTTAGTTTGAGTCTGTGAATGAACTAAATCTAGATCGAAGTTGTATTTTGGTGTTTTGTATTGAAATTCATTGGTTGTAAAGTGTTATAGACATGAAATCGACGTGATTTGCAGAGTTACAAGTCAATTGATAAAATTTTGAGTCGAATTCAGTGAAAAAAAATCGAGTTTATGGTTCGACAAGTAAAGAAGTCGCTAGATCTGAGAAACTCGCAGAGGAAGAACACGCACAAGGCTGAAAACTCGCAAAACTGAAGAACTCGCAAGCTTAGGTGTGCGAGAAGTAAGAACTCGTAAGAAGCATTGTAGGAGTTTGTACTGTTCATATTCAGTGTTGTGCGCGAAGTTGATTTTGCAAGAAATGTTCATTATCCGCGTTTACATTTAGCGCGAAGTGAAGAATGAAAAAATTTCTAAGTCTCAAACTCGCAAAGACTCTGCGAGAAGTGTGTTACCTACGAGAAGTCCAGAACTCGCAACGTTCAGTGTGCGCGAACAAAGAACTCGCACGTAGCTGTGTGCGCGAAGTAAGGAACTCGCAAGCTTTAGTGTGCGAGAAGCAAGAACACGCACGAGCCTACTTGCGTGAACCTCAGAACTCGCGTCATTCTTTGTGCGCGAAGTTCAAACGCGCAAGTTACTGTTTTTGCGCGAAGTCTGTATCCTTTGTTATGCGAGTTCCATACTTAGAATTTTTCTGAGTTTTTTCATATTTGGACAAATTTTTCAAAGTTGTAATATGGCCTTTAAATGTGAATTTTTTTTCTCTCGGGGCGTTGCCCCCAGACCCAGCAAGGGCGTTGCCACTTGACCCCACCCGCTAAGTATGCGGAGGGGGACAAAGTTTTATACTTATAATATTTTCTGAGTTTTTCAATATTTGTCCAAATTTGAGTTTTGTGTAGATCAGTTTTATTTATGAATTTCTAACAATCATTTCAAGTTCTTTGTGTAATAGGGTGACTTCCAGATAAGCTTTCATAGTTGGAACTGATGAGAAACCTCCTGTTTTAGTCAAAGGAGAGTATGAGTAATGGAAGAATAATTTTCTGGAGTTTATAGACAAAAATGATTTGGGAAAATATATCAGAATATCTTTGAAGGGAGAAAAGATGAAAACTCCAACAAAGACTTACTCTTTTATGGGAGAAAATGGATTCACAGAAAGAGGAGAGTTTCCAATACCACGTCAGGAATACTCAGATGAGCAAAGAAAGAGATTTGAAGCTGATAAATTGGCCAAAACTTTTATCTTGCAATGAATTTCAGATGAGATTTCTATTCAATTAGATAGCAAAAAGGGTACAGGAAAACAGTTGTGGGATTAACTTGAAATGAGATCAAAGTTGTCTTCAAGAGAAAAAGTAATGATTTTGGAAACTGAGAATACTGAGCTGAAAAATAAGATCTCTGACATGGAAATTCAAATTGTTCAAATTCAGCAAGCAACTTCTGTTGAAAGTTTTGAGAAGAAGATTAAAAATTTGGAAGATGTTAATGCTGAGATTCAAAAGAAAATTAATTTTGCATGGATCATTGAATCTAAAGAAAAGAGATTTCAAATCTGCAAACAAAGCTGAAAAAGTTTGAATAAAAGGTCAAGAAATGATTGTGAAAGAAAGTTTGTTGAAAGATTATTCAAAGCGTTTAAAGAAAAGTTAAAAGATTGACTGTGAGAGAAGATCAAGAAATATTAAAGATTGTTGAAAGCTCAAGAGTTCAAAGTTTTTAGAATTGTTGAAGTTAAATTTTGCGGAAGTAAATTGAGCTGAATTCTAAAGATAATTTCTTTCTAAGAGTCTGAAAGAGGTTTATGCCGACCTTGAGGGAGAATGTTAATATTCTTGAAGAACAGATTTTTGGAAGATTGATGAAAGTTTGAAGATAGAGTTTATGAAAGAAAGGGAAGAATGTCAATTTTTCATATGACTAGGGGGAGAATGTTGATTGATTGATAATATCTTGTTTACATCAAAGGGAGAAGATTTCAAATTGAGTTTAAAAGAGAAGATTGAATTGCAATATCCTTTTTGAGATGATCTTGATCCAAAGGGGGAGAATGTTAGAGCACATATTTGTTGGATGCAAGATCATTAATACTGAAAGTCAAAGTTCAAGAAACTAAAAGCTCAAAGTCAACTCTCATGCATCAAAGTCAAAGTCTTTGTGTAATAAGTCAAAGTCAAAGTGTATTGTATTTGTTTCCTTGTTTTAATTGCTTAGTATAAATAGGTTCCTTGTCTTTGTTATCTTAGAGGAAAAATCTTTAAAAGCTAAAATTTATGTACCTCCACTCATTTTAGAGAGCAAAATAATCGAGCTTGAAAATATATTATTTGAGGAAATAATATTGGCTGATATTGAAAAAAATGTATTTTGTACTGTTTTAAAGAACATAGTTTTAAATGTTAAATCTCAAAAGTGTTCTACATCCGTTAAAGCACCTCACACCTCTGAAGTTGATCTTGATGATTTATTTGTGTCTGCAAATGATTTTTTAAATTCTGATGAAGCTTGTGTAGATGAGATTGATATGTTTGACCTTAATACTAAACTTCCAGATCATTCTACTTTTGTCATAAATGCTCAAACTTTACCTAGTGTGCATGAAGATGGTGAATCATCAACTAAGGTGGGTGACAAAGTTTCTGTGAATGTTGATTACTATGCTAAAGGTAAGAAGCAAAAGAAACAGCGCTCACAGAAACAAAACAACACTCGTAAGCTCAAGAACAGACATTCTCATAAATTTGATTTTCCTAACAGATCAAAATCTTATGTTTCAGTGAAAATAAAAGGATCTGAAGAACGAAAGGAATGGCGACCTAAAAGGAAGATCGATGAGAGTTCTGAATCATCCCCTGATATAGATTGTAATAGATATACTAGTAGTTCTTCTGATGTAATTGGTAGTTTTGCTTACAATAAACAAAACCTTGTAATTCCTTACAAGAGATATTTATTAAAGTAATTACTCCGATTATCTCAATTTACTACTATGTCATCTAATTATAGACAGAATGATTTTAGTTCTCACTGATTTTCTGATAATTGGTTTGGTACTTATCACGTTGGTTCTTTGTTAAATCTGATTTTATAGTAATCATTGTATTTATAGGCTTGGTCTTATACTGTGCTTAGATAGTTTTATCTGTTGTATAAGCCAAGAGTATTTAAGTCCCTTTGGTCTTTGTGTCTTGTAAGGATTCACGCCTATTCTATCAGATTACTACTTTGCGCTTACAAACTCTCTCTCTACTTTCTCTCTCTACGATTTAGAGGATTCTTGGATTATCAATTGGTATCAGAGCCAATCTAAATCTGAGAGGTTTGAGAGAAACTTATTTCGGATTATGATTTAGAGGATAGTTTTATCTGTTGTTTAATCTGAAAATTTGATCGATTTTCTTGAATTTTTCATGAAAATCTCGGTTTTGGATTTTTCATCAAATTCGATCTATTTTGTGAACAAATTTCTTTGTCAATTGGTTTGTTGGATCCATTTTTTATTGTAAAACACTTTTGATTCACATCGATTTGCAAGAAAATCAAGTTTTAATTGTCAATTTTGAGATTTTTGAATTTTCTGGAAAACGTATTTCACGTTCTGTTGACATCTTGATTTTTCGATTTTATGGTTTTTTAATCGATATTATTTGTTACAAAGTGTTAAAAAGGTGTTTTTCGAACATTTTTGTGCAAGAAATTTTCATCAAATTATGTTTCGAAATCGATTTCTGGAAGAATTCTGAGTTTTAACTTCGTTTTTCGCCAAATCTGTGCTTTGCGCGAGTTCATCCCGTTTTGCGCGAGTTCATCCTGATTTACGCGAGTTCTTATTGCTGAGTTCAAGGTTCATCAATATCTCAAAGAAAGTTCTCGTCAACATCCTCTAAAGCAAAGTTTCTTTTGCGTCATATGTACATCACGCAAACTCCAGTTTGCGCCATCAACAGGTCAATCAAATCTAGTTTGCGTCATCCACACCTCACGCAAATCATAGTTTGCGTCTTCCACGGCTCACGCAAATCATAGTTTGCGTTTCCATCTGCTCGCGAAAATCTCCTGCGTCATATGTTCATCAAGCAAACTCAAGTTTGCGCCATCAGTGCTTAGCGCATATCATAGTTTTCACCATATTCAGCTCACGCAAAGTTTGGTTTGCATCTTCAACGCCTCACGCAAAGTTTATTTGCGTCATCAACTGCTCACGAAAATCTCATTTGTGCTACATTCTCTCACGCAAACCTCTAGTTTGCGCCAGTTCTGTCAAGACTTAGAATTTTTCTGATTTTCTGAAGATATGGATTCTGCCAAGTTTGCTTATCAAGCTCAGTTCTACAAAAGCGATCTCATGATGTCTTTGGGCACATAAAATCGTCCTCCACTTCTGATTGATGAAAACGAATTTACTCAGTGGCAAGATAGGTTTCTGAATTTTATCTAGCTTCAAAAGAACGGAAATGACATGATGAATATTTTTTCTGAAGGACCTTTTAAAAAATCCATTTTGGCTTCTGGATTATATAATCCTACCAAATAATATACACCCGATGAGTTATCGCAATATCAAGCCGATCGTCATATAAAAACAAATCTGATGCTAGCCTTGCCAAACTCTATCTACAACAGGATTGATTGTTTCAAAAATCATTCTAATCTTATGTGGCAACAGCTAGAAAAGATTATGCTTGGATCTTCAGTTGCAACTCAACTTCGACATACGCGCTACATGAACAACTTTGAAGAATTCAAAGCCAAGGATGGGGAGTCACTAAAAAGTGTTTATGACAGATTATGTGCTGTTATAAATGATCTGAGGAAAATTAAAGTAGAAAAGACTGAGCTGGAAACAAATCTAAAGTTTCTCAATGCACTTCAACCGGAATGGAACAAATCTTGCCATCGCTTGAGGAATGATGTCAGAATATCTTCCATGCAGATCCAAGAGATGTACGAGATTTTGCTGACAGATGAATGCATTGTAACTGAGAAGAAGGCCAAACTCGAAAAGAAAAAAAAGAAAACAGTGGACCCGGTTGCACTTCTAACGAGCCAACTGGCTAATCAAGCATTGTCTGATAATGCTTATGACAGGGACACTGATGATGATGCCGAGGCTCTTGAGAAAGCAATGATCCTTCTCTCACAACATTATCAGAAAAAGTTCCAACCTCGGTCGGGTTCCAACAATCTTCACTTCACTTCTGGGTCTAAAGTCAAAGTGCCCGAGTCAAAGACAGCTGCTGCCTGTTACAATTGTGGTAAGTCGGGTCATATCGCTAAGGAGTGGAGAGTGAAGAAGGTTCGGGATTCGGCATACTATCGGAAGAAAATGGAACTTGTCGAGAAAAGAGAGAGGAACAGCTTTGCTCGTAGAAGAGGAGTACTGGCTTCATCACTCCGGTGATGAAGCTGACAATGTGGAAATTGCTCAAATGTGCTTAATCGAAGATGATAAGTCAGATGATGATGATGATACAGATGAAGATGAGGTAATTTCTGAGTTTGATTACAACTTCATTTCTTCTCAGATGACCATTATTATAACTGCTTTATCTGATCTTCGCTTGAAGTTATTATCTTAAAAGAATTTAAATTCAGAAAAGTCAGATTTGATTGACAAATTGAAAATTTCTTTGAAAGATGAAAAATCTATTTTGGATCATACAAAAGACATCTTTCAAAAGAAATTTGATGATTTGGAAAAATCAAATAAGACTTATCTTGAATCTTTGACTGATATGACCATTTTAAAAGATAAATTTTCAGATAAAATAAAAGAGTTAGAAGAAAAGTTATATCGAAGGAATCAATCTGAACAAACAATTTTCATGAATAACCCAAGGAATGATGAGGCTTTAAAAGAAAAATGGGGACTTGGTTTTGAAAATCCACATTGTTTAAACAATGCGATAGAAAAATCCCCAACTTTATATAAATACGATTATCTAACACTTGCTCAATATGCTCATCAATTTAAAATTGATTGGATGAATGAAAAGAAAGTATTAGAAATCTAAAATGAGAAAAGAATGAATAATAAGAAAAAGGAAATTTCTTTTGTTTATGCCCGCGAAAATGCTAAATATTTTTCTGTCAAAACAACGAGAGGCAGAAAAGGTTTAAATGATATATCTCCCATAAAGTCTTCAGTGTCTGATGATTTTGTTGATGTATTTGCCAATAAATCTGACAAGGAAAATATCTCCCCAATCTTTTATGATTCTAAGAGATATACTCCCCCTTTAGTTTTAGAAAGCAAAATCATTGACCTAGAAGATAAAATGGAAGATAATAGTATTCAAAAAGAAATTGAATCTGATATTATTCTTTCTTTCATGACTTCAAGTTTTGAAGAAAAATTATTTTCTCAAAAACAAGATTCATTTTCTATTTCTGGCCTTTCTTCTTCTTTTAAAGAAAACAAAAAGGATGTTTCCAATTCTAAAATCTTTTCTCAAAAATTTTCTGACTCCGAGGTAAGTTTGATTTATTGTCTGATCAGTTAGATTTCTTGGGTAAAATTGATTCTTCTGATTCAAATATTAAGTCTAAAATTCTTGATGATTCTTTTATGCTCAATGATGATTATTATAAACTAAAGCGTAAAAGAAGACGGTCAAAGAAGTCAAAGAAACAAGATCAAGTCATTTATGACAGTTCAAATTCTTCTGATTCGATGATTTCAGATAGGACTCTGAGCACTCATTCAAAGCAGATATGGAGGGTGAAGCGGACATCGGATGAATCTCAGACTGATGAGGATATATGTGTAGACAAATTATATAAAAGTGATTCATTTGCTTCATGTAATAAAATTTCAAAATACTCTATAAAGCAAATGATTCGAATTTCAAAACATGTCTCACGTTCTTCCTCGGATTCTAGTTCTGATGATTATGCTTTCTCTTCTGCTGATTCTTATGTTCATTTGTCTGATCATATTTCTTGTGCTTCTCGTGTCAATTATTCCAAGTATTTCCCCATAAAAACTGCAACTAACTTTCATGGACCCAAATACAAGTGGGTTCCAAAATCTCAAATTGATTCTAAGTTGCAGGCATCTCAAGTTAAGGGGGAGTAAGAGAAAGTTGACTTCTGAGTAATTCAGCTCAGAACCCGTGCTTCAAAGGACAATGACTTCTAGACATATCAGTCTAGGACTCGTTCTTCAAAGCTTATAGCTTCTGACTAATGAGAAACTGTGAGTACATCTTTTTTATTTCCGCTGCATTTTATATCTGATCCTGATGTTATTCCAGTTTTATCAAAAGATTTTCAATCATCTGAGCATTTTTCAAACTCTTCTGAATTTTGTTCAACCCAAAATCTTTCATTTGAGACACAAATTCTTTATATATTGTGTGAAAGAAAGTATTTTTGAATTATATTTTGTTTCAATTAAATATCAACTTTGCGCTTCAAAAAAATATCGTGTTAGTTTTCTGCTTTCTAAACTCGACATGTTGAATTTTAAAAGTTTAAATCTTTACAAATTTTATTCTATAAAGTAAAAGCTTTACAATTTTCTTTCTTTTGAATAAAATGTGTGTCTAGGATTATTTTCAAGTTGCTTTGTTTATATCGAAGTTTTATATGTTCAAATTTCAATTCTAACAAAAGTCGAAAAGTCAGCAACATGTTTGAAACTTTGGATTTTTCTTTAAAGTTATGTGATTCGGAATATTTATAGTTTACATTGCTTAGAAAACCTAAAAAGTCGCAATTTTGGATTGTAATGAAAATATGGGCTAAGCACTTAGATGTAAAATCAAGAGATTGAGATGAATATTAAATTCTTATAAAATACAAAAATCCCTAAGTTTAAAATTTTGTACCTGTGACCTTTCTGGTTTGGGAAAGTAAGTTCCGTGGGATGCTTGTCATCTGGTCCCCTAAGGTCATTTGGTCTGGGAATGATCGAACCCAAATCCTTCTATAAAACCAGATCGAAAGTGAAGTTCAACTGGTATGAATGGGTTTAGGATGTGTCGATGTATCCTTTCTGATACGGGAAAGTAAGTTCCAAGGGGTGTTTAACACCTAGTCCCCTAAGGCCAACTGGTCTGGGAGCGGCTGACTTAAATCATGTAATAGGGTCAGATAGAAAGTTACGTTTACGGCATGTTCTTTACTTACCAAACTTTTTGATTAAAAGATGCCAAAGTGCACAAGCTTAAAAGATGTCAAAGAGCACACTCATGTTAAAATGCCATAGAGCACAATGCTAAAAGATGCCAATTAGCACACATCTCATGATACTTGGTGATATGTTTGAGTTGTGATAAACCTATAAATTTGTGAAAATCTTAATTTTTAATGGCTTAGTGTGAATACATGCAAAGTTTTCTATTATATTTTTAGAATTGCATTTTCTTGATGCTAATCGAAGTTCGCATGCTAGCTCAAGATTCTATATTCTCTCAGCTATATCAATTCTTTTGTTGTTCCTGCTCCGACCACTACAGTTCATTCAAGTTCATTTAAAAAGAGGTGTGTCGTCCAGAGCACAAGCTAATGAATCAATTGTTCGTTCAAGTTTATTACAAACTGGTCCAGTCTTGTCAAGGCAGGAAAGACAACAGAGCTTAAAAGATGTTGAGAAGAATTTTTTTTTTATGTCAAGAAGCTGCTTCGCATAGTCGCTTAGATGGTCCATGCTGATTTAGAAGATGGATATTGAAGACCACAGCGCTAATGATTACTAAGGGGGAGATTGTTAAGTCTGATTTTATAGTAATCATTGTATTTATAGGCTTGGTCTTATACTGTGCTTAGATAGTTTTATCTGTTGTATAAGTCAAGGGTATTTAAGTCCCTTTGGTCTTTGTGTCTTGTAAGGATTCACGCCTATTCTATCAGATTACTACTTTGCGCTTACAAACACTCTTTATCTACTTTCTCTCTCTAAGATTTAGAGGATTCTTGGATTATCATTCTTATAAGCCATATGTTTCAAACGTTTTTCAAAAGTTCAGATACCAGAATCTTGTGCTAAATTGAAAGGACCCGTTTTTAAATAGGTACCTAAATCTGTTATTCCCTGATTTCTCTTATGCAGACCCGTCATATGTGGTACTTGGATAGCGGGTGTTCCAAGCATATGACTGAGCAATAGGATTTATTGTCTAATTATACAGAGAGATTCTACGGGAATTTTCGTTTTGGCAATGATCAATTTTCACCAATTCTCGGCTACGGTGATGTGATACAAGAGAATGTAACGATTACGAAGGTGAGTTATGTAGAAGGTTTAGGGCATAACCTATTCAGTATTAGCTAGTTCCGCGACAAAGGATTAGAGGTAAATTTTAAGGCTAAGAGTTGCTCGGTGGGTACTGAAGATGGCAAAGAACTCTTGGTCGACACTCGAAAATATAACCTCTACATAATCAATCTTTCAAAGGCCTCTTGACAATCAGGTTTGCTTACTGACAAAAGCCTCGATGCAACAAAGTTGGCTTTGGCACCGAAGGCTGTCGCATCTGAATTTTTGCTACATCAATAAATTGGTCAAAGGAAGATTGGTGAAAGGTCTTCCTAAGCTGAGATATCAAAAAGAACATCTGTGTGCAACGTGTTAAAAGCGTAAAATGAAGAGAGATTGTAATTTGTGTACTCAAAGAGAGAAGATTGAATTGCTAAATCTTTTGGAGATGATCTTGAATCCAAAGGGGGAGATTGTTAGAGGATAAATATGTTGGATACAAGATAAAGGAAGACTAAAGACTGAAGGTCAAAGTTAAATGTTGTAATTTCTGTTTTTCTAGTTGTGTGCGCGTTCTGTAGTGTGTGTGTACAGTGTTTAGCTTTTTTCAGTGTTTAGCTTTTTTCAGTGTTTGTATAAATAGGTTGTGTTGTGCGTGTTAGAGGAGTAACAACAGAGATAGAATTGTGAGAGTTTCAGAGTTAGAGAGAGAAAGTGTTGAAAGCTCATTATAATCATTTCTGTGATTGATAAATCAAATTGGAATTGATGGAATTGGTTAAATCATCTTGTTTACATTGTTATCTGGGATAACACACGCACATAGATACAAATGTAGGATTAGTAAGAGAACTCGCACACATTGAAACACACACAACGTGAGACTTGTGACAAAAAGTTAGATTTGTGACTAGATGTAATTCATGTGATTAATGAATAAAGTTGTGTTCTTAATCTATGTATTAATTAATATATGCTAGTAATTGGTATAACATTTGGTATCAGAGACTGATCAGAAAAGAAGAAAAATTGAATTTTTAGAGTCACTGTACATCTACTATTTCATTGAAATCAAGATTTTGATTTAGTGATGGATTGAATGTGAATTTGGTATCACAGTGATCGCCTAGTGAAGTATAACAACTCTTGTTTTGGTTGATTAATCAATTGATCAACAGATTCAAAGAATTGAATCAATCGTGCAGGTTTTAGAAAGTTTTTGGTCGTAAACTGTCAAGAATTGATTCTCATTATCATGTTTGTTATTAGATAAATTCACTTCACAGGGTTGTTATCGATGACAAAGTGATCAAGACTGCAAATTTTCAGAGTCAAATGTTGAGTTTTGGCTGGAAATCAGTAAGATTTAAGCCGGAATAAGTTCAAGATTTACAGATTTCGCACGAGTAATGAAGAACTCGCTCGAAGAACTCGTAGAGTTGTAGAATTCGTAGATTAGTTCATCTTGTTGATTCGAAGGATAGAATTCGCAGACTGCAGAATTCGCACAAAGAGCTGAACGAGAAGTAGAGAATTCATACCAGACACATGTACGAATTGTGTGGAATTCGCATCTGAGAGACAGACGAATTTCAAAGAATTCGTATAAGCTTTCATGCGAAAAGCTCAGAACTCGCACATACTTATATGCGAAAAGTTTAAATCCGTATCCTTTTTCATATCCTTTTATGCGAATTGTGGATATACGAGTTCTATACTTACGAAT
Source organism: Arctium minus (assembly GCA_954870635.1). Lineage (NCBI taxonomy): Eukaryota > Viridiplantae > Streptophyta > Magnoliopsida > Asterales > Asteraceae > Arctium > Arctium minus. The sequence continues at coordinate 66,841,758 of OX941090.1, read as the reverse complement.
TCTTGATTGTGAGTGTTATGCGAATTGTGCATGCGAATTGTTCTTTGTGAGTTGCATACGAATTATGTACTTGTAATCATTTTTGAGTGATTTTTTGTGATTTTTACTGCTCATTTTTCTGATTTTCTGACTAACGATCATATCTAGCTAATTTTTTTTATATCATGTTGCAATATGAGATTTAATTGTCAAAAAAAAAATTCTCAAGGCGCGCTGCCCCTCGACCCCGCAAGGGCGTTGCCCCCACACGCTAACCGGGTTGCGGGACCCCCGCGCTAAGTCTGCGTAGGGGTACATATTTTTGAACTGTGATTTAAGTTTCTGATTTTTGTTAACGATCATTTCAAGCTCATATTTTTTTTACAGATTTCAAGATGCCTTACACAGATGAAAAGGGAAATTTGTATCTCACCAACATAGACTGTGCTTTAGCTTATATGCCAGAAATTCCAGCACTAGAAGCAGAGAACAAGAATTTGAAGATTCATAACTCATCTCTTCTAGAACAGATTAACAAACTGAAAGATGATAAAGATCTAAAGAAAGATTTTATTTGTTCAGAATGTGTAACTAATTCCAAAATTGATTTTGCAAGGATAATTGAATGAAAAGAAAAGGAGATTTCAAATCTGCAAGCGAAATTGAAAAGATTTAAATGTCTTAATTCTAGCTCAAGCTGGTCCAAGAAGGAATCAACGCAAAGAGAGCTAGATGAACATAGAAGAAGAGCAAACATCTCAAGTGAGACATGTGAAGGGCTGAGAAAAATGAATTCACAAATTTTTGTTGAAAGAGATTCTTTGAAAGGTAAAGTTTTCAATCTTGAGGTTGAAATAAACACGATGAAAGAAAAAGCAACCCACGACAGAGACAACACAAAAGCCCAAGATGAGATAAATAAGATTGAGAAGAAGAGAAAGGAAAGTGAAAAAGATAATGCTGAGCTATAGAAGAAGATTAATGAACTGAAAGAAAAGATCTCTCAAGATGAAAGGAAGAGTGAGAAAGAAAGAAAAAAATTTGTTAAGAAATTTTCTGATTTCTCAAGAAAAGCCTTTGAGGAGAAGAAAGTTGTGGATCTTAAATGCATGAAACTTTCTCAACAAGTGACAGATTTCGAGAAAGTTATCATTCTTGAAAGAGATAAATTTGAGAAAGAGAAGAAGTAAATAGTTGAGCAAAAGAGTTTAGAGAAAGATTTTACTGATGAAAAGAAAGTATTTGAGACTGAGATTGCAAAACTGACAAAGAAATTATCTGAATTGTCATCAACTATTCTGAAAGAAAAGAAGACGAAGTCTGAACTGCAAAAGAAGTTTGATCTGATTTCAATGGAAAGAAACAGTTTGTCTTCAAAGATAAAAGAACTTGAAGAGATCATGTTCAAGGTAAAGTTGACTGAGTCAAAGACTCTAGATTCAACTGCTCAATCACCGAGAGATGACCTAGCTGGATCCGAATGCTCATTCAAATCAACAACAAGTTCAATTTTCGCTAATGTTTCTTATAATCCTTTGTTTGATGTAAATGATAATCATACTTCTGAACATAAAGATCAGATTCGTCCTTCTAATATTTTTTATGACAAAAATGTTGATGGTTCAGGTAACATCAAGAAGAATGAGTCTCAGAAGAAAAGATTCTGGAGAAGAATAGATGAGAAAGAAAAAGAAAAGTGGATATGGAGAGTGAAAGGATCTTGAGAGGAGAAGAAGGAAGAAAAATTATTTGTGCATACATTCAAACCTAAAAGGAACTATGCTTCGAAAGGTAAAACTTTTGGCAAACCTGATCAGGTTTACACTATCAATCAATTGATCAGGTTAGCTCAAAAGAAGATTAGTTGTTCCTATTGTGGTTCAAATGATTTTATTAACAAAAATTATGAAAATAGCTGGTATGGTTCTTACTATATTTCTCCTACTGAAACTGCAACTAACAAATCAGGATCTAAATACAAGTAGATACCAAAAGCTAAATATGTGTTGCAGGCACCCAAGGTTTAAGGGGGAGAAAGACAGTTCAAGATCCGTTCCCCAATGTTTCAGAACTATGGTTTCTAGTTACATCAGATCAGGACCCGTTCTTCATTGGTAAATTGAATATTACTATTCTCACCGGAGAATATGTAATCATGGCTTCTGAATATTACTATTCAGAACCCAATCTCAAATGTTTTTCTTCAGAAGGATACTTATTAGATAATATCTTTAAAGAAGTTTTATCTAATTTGAGGGGGAGTTTCTGTGAATTACACTGTTATATCTTTTAGGGGGAGGAGATATAAAGAGTTTATTATACTTTCATTGTTATATTTTTCTAATAATTTGAATTGTTACATATTTCGAGGAAGCTTAAATGAGAATATTCATTTTAGGGGGGCTTACAGGTATATTTAATTTCTTTACCTTAATCTTTAACACATGTTGAAAGATGAACAACTTTCACTTGTAAAAAAAATCATTTTTCTACATGTTCAAACCACTTCACGTTCTCAAATGTTTTATGAATTTTGAAGTGAGATTTTAAATGATTTTGGATACTTTGATGCTTATCTGACCGTGTGTTCTTAAAGAAAAATACTTGTTATTACGTTCTCATATACTTTGTCAAGTATTCATACACACATCGGTTCAATACAATATTTCTTGAACTTGTTATTACCATGTATCAAATGATAAATCTTTCTATGGTAATACTCCCGTTTGTTAATCAATGTTGATTGAGATCGGGCGTCATTTCTAAACTGAAATGTGCTTTCATTGTTACAATGTTTATATATTATTCATATAAACAACATTAGTCTTTGACATCCCTTATTATAATTCTTCATGAAATATTTGATCTGATTTTATCATTGTAAGATTCTCAAAGCACTTACATTGATTTCATTTCATTCATTCACTTTAATGCTTTGAGAGATCTTACATGTTTCAATTGCTCAAATTTTCACTATTATCATTCTTGAGCATACATACACTGACATTGATTTCTTGAGCTTATTTGTCAAGAAAATCATTCAGTCAACACATTCTTATAGGACAATACATGGGATTCAATGTATGAGCTTAACAGAACTTCCATGGATTCACGTCAACAAGTGTTTCCTACCCCGGAAGTAATCCTTTGAGTGATTGAGGGGAGAGGGGTCAAAAGATTTGAGTGTTGGTGTGTGATGAGGTAAAATGGAAAAGAGAGATTGGTTAGAAGTGAGCTTAAAATGATCAAAAGAAAGAGCGTGTGAGAACAGGTAAAAAGAATATCAAACTCTGTACCAAATTCTTTCTGAGTCGAGCAGTCACATAATCTGTTGGTTCACATTTCTTCGTGACCTTCATTGAAACAGGCAACTAGCCCATGCCAACTCTTGCAAACACTCCACCAGCTACTCATTCTTTTTTTAAAAAGAGAATGTTTCACATTTTCTGGGGAAGCAGAACATAATCTATTGATTCTTCACTTGGAAGATGCTGATATTGAAAAGCAGGAAAGTTGCGCCACCTTCGACCCTTTTCATACACATTTGAGTCTATGTATAATCATTGTTATCTCAATGGTTTGCATAATTTTGAACCTTAACCGCAATCATTGTGCTTAATTCTTTCATAACACAATCACGAGCACAAACAAAATCTTTTTTTCTGTCAGTACATTCATAGAAAATACCTTGTGTTTTTCTATGATTGGATGGAAGTCTTGGGGAGTGAACGTCATCTCAAGCTTCTTCCAGTGTATATTTGTTGTACACAGTAACTTTGTGTTACTGACAGGCATTCCTAACTGTTTCATTTGTTGATTCAGGGTTACAATTCTAATTTGTATGAATTTGAATTTGTCATAACATTATGCTAATTAATTAGCCTAGTAGTTTCCGAAGGACTAGAAATGCAACTCATGAATGTGGTTACCACATATCTCTACGGGGATCAAGATTCAGAGATATATAAAAGTGTTTGATGATATTACATTACCAAAATCAAGCAACTCTAAACCACAAAATACGTTTGCAATAAAATTAAAACACTCACTTTATAAATTAAAGCAATCTGTGTGGTGTGGTATACCCGCCTAAGTGAATACTTGATTGGGAAATGGTATATAAGAACGATGAACTGTGTCTTTGCATATTTATTTAGGAAAACAAGTTCCAGATCTTCAGAGTAGCTTTATATGTCGATGTTATGAACATAATAGACACTCTTGATGAACTAAGAGAAACCACAAGCTACATGAAATCTAAATTTGTGATGGAAAATCATGGGAAAACTTGGTTTTGTCTAACTATTTGAGTTAGGATACCGAGTTTGTGAAATATTAATTCACCGATCGCATGTGTCTAGAATATAATCAGGCAATTTAATATGGACAAAGCGCATCTGGCTAGCACTCCCATGATCATTCAAAGTGTTGGATATAAGGAAATATCCATTTCGTCTAAAGGATGATGAAGAAAAAGTGTTGGGGAGCTGAAATTCCCTATCTAAGTACAATATGCGCATTATCATACTTAGCACAATACAATTGACCGTATATTGTATTTCTCAGGGAACTTGTTAGCTAGATTTAGCTCAGCGCCAACACAACGTCATTGGAATGGTATCGAATTAATCTTTTGAAACCATTGACATAGGCTTATACTTTCCCTATAGAAAGAAAAATGGGATTGATAATGAAACTTCAATACCTACTTAGAATGTAAGCAGCAAAAGCAATAGCTCTTATAGAAAAACACCAAACAATATCTTGGTATGTCTTTGCTAATATTAAGTATGTGTCTGATCCATACAAAGGTTGTTCCCAAACTTCATAACGAATTACCACGGGGAACACTCCAATTGCTTGGAAGTAAGCTACGTTAACCCTTGTAACTACCTCCTTGAACGATCCAAAAATATTACTCTCCATGAGATTGTTTAGGAAATTTATATGATTAAGGACTGTCATTACACATATTAGAGGAGCTAGTAATTTTGAGTTCAACCACTATCCTACATGCATATATGGAAATAATGCATCATGTATCGAATAAATGAAAGTAAAATACATCAAGAGTGATAATACAAAGCATATTCTGTTTAAGTTTCTATACAATCAGTACTAACAAACTCTCCTCTAGATTCAAGAGAATCAAGTAAGATGTCAGGAGAATGTGACATATTTTACCAAATCAATACCTAAAACCATATTTTGGAAACATGTAGAAAATATTAAAATGCATATGTTTTCCAAACTCCCGTGATTAATGTGTGAATCAGGGGGGAGTAGTAGACCAAAGGGGGAGTCTACTATACATTTGACATTGGTATGTTGTGCTCTTTCCTTCACCTAAGGTTTTATTTTTTCCACTGGGTTTTGTTCCTTGGTGTAAGGTTTTAGTGAGACAACAATTTATAAGTCATCTTGTTTTATAAATCCCTTGATTGATGTACAAATCAAGAAATATAATAAACTAAAGAAATTGTTTATTGGTGCCTTGTACTCTTTCCTTCGTCCAAAGTTTTTATTTTTGCCATTGGGTTTTGTTTCTTTGGCGTAAGGTTTTAATGAGGCAAGAACTATGCGCCATCACTCATTTGACTCGGCACAAGGGGGAGTGTTAAAAGATTATGTGCCATCATCAAAAGGAAGTGATTGACAGAATATTTTCTTAGTATTAAGATTACCATAATGAATGTTTCATGTTCTTTGTAAACCCATCCCTATTTAAAGGGCTTGTGATTAATGAGAATTACAGAATTCTTATCTCTGTCTTATTATTATTCTCTCTATATTGATTGTTATGTAACAAATCATTTAATTTTTTTTGAAGATATTGTAGAATGTAGAAATATTTTGGTAATTTGAGGGAATCTGAAAGTATTCTCCATTTTTTATGTTCCTTTTCAATTTTTTTTTTTGTTGAAAAAGAGATAAGAAATTAATCCATATGATGCCATTTATATTAAACAATTTCGCATATTTTTTAAAAGTACAAAATAAATTTATAACTATTAATTTATAATATATAAATTAGTTTTAGAGTAAATTGCCAATTTGGTTCTTGTGGTTTGTTAATTTTCGCACTTTTGGTCCCTATAAAGTTTTTATTACAAGAAAATCCTCATAGTATGTAAAAGTGTTTCGTTTGAGTCTCTCTGACTAACTTATCATATTTCTATCCATTAAAACTCCCTATGTGACTTGCACATGAGGACATATTGGTCCTTTTACAAACAACAAACCACAACGACCAAAATTGCAACTTAATCTATTATTATTATACTATTTTTTTTAAAACATACTAATTGTATCATATAATTAATAAATGATTATTAGTTGATTTAAAAATAAGTTTTATAATGAAACATCGTTAAAATTAAAATAATAAAGTTTTAATTTGTTATTTCTGAAATATCAAGTTCTGATTGCAATTATGATTAGCAAAACAACAAGATGATCCAAGAATTGATTACTCAACCTGTTTTGATTGCAATTATAATTCGTATATAGACATATCACTTTCTCTCTCTAACTTTCTCTCTCTACAACTCAATAGTTACATGTTTCTATGCTTGTTACAACCACTATGCTAGCCACAAGTCTATTAAACAAAAACACACACTCATACAAAGACAACAAGAAACAAAAATACAAGGCTTTGACTTTGACTTTATTACAATGACTTTGACTTTCACTTTGAGAGTTGACTTTGAGATTTGACTTGGCTTGACTTTCAACTTTAGTAAACATGATCTTGTATCCAACAAATATATTCTCTAACAATCTTCCCCTTTGGATTCAAGATCATCTCTAAAATATTTTGCAATTCAATCTCCCCCTTTCGTTGCATTGAAGAACTTTCAGAATTTATCTCCCCTTTAAGCTCAATCTGTGTAATCTCCCTTTTTGCTTAGCAATCTTCAAACATTCTGTCTTCAGAAAAACTTTTGTAATCTCTCCAAAGTCTGTCTTCAAGAATAGTAACAATCTCAACCAAAGTTGTAAAACCTCTTTCAGACACTGGAAATAAATTATCTTCAGTTTCAACTCGGATTGTTTTAGCAGATTGTCTTCAAAGAAAATTTCAATAAAATCCACAACAATTCTGAAATCTTTGAACTAGATCTTTCAACTTTCAACAAACTTTCTTCAAAAATCAACTGTCTTGACATAACATTCTTGATCACTTCACATATTTCTTGATCCTGTCTCCCATCTATATCATATCTTTATTCTGTCTCCCCTTTTTTATGAATGAAGCATGAAATCATCAAAGCTCTTTACAAGAAATGTTTTTGATCAGTTCTGACCACTGATCTTTAATAACAAGCCTTTGACCATCGATTAATCCAAAAGATATTCATCTAAATCTTTACAAATTCAGTCAAATTATAAGTGTAACACTTGAATCAACAAATGAATATGTTAAAGTGCCTGTCAGTAACACGAAGTCACTGTGTGTAACGAATACACATTGGAAAGGAGCTTTTGTGATGATCACTCCTCCAGGTCGTCAATCCAATAATCGAATAACACAAGTTTATTCTATGAACGTTTTGACAGAAAAACAAATTCTCTGTGTGTACGTGCTTGTGTTTGAAAGAATTAAGCACAGATGATTGCTTTTTATAGGCTCAAAATTGTGTAAACCATTGAGACAACAACAGTTAAACACATACTCGATTGTGCATGATCGAAGTGAGAAGGTGGGGCAGACTTCCTTCTTTTTCAATATCTAAATTTTCTAAATGAAAACCAAATAGATTATGTGATGCGTCCCCTTGAAAAATGAAACATTTTCTTTTTGAGAAGAAAATGAGTAGCTGGTGGGATTTTATCAAGAGTTAGCATGGGTTAGTTGTCTATTTCAATAATGTTCACGAAGAATTGTGAAACACTAGTAATGTGGCTGCCCGGCTCAGAAAAAGTTGGTGCAGAGTCTAATATTCTTTTACTCTGTTCTCACACCCTCTTTCTTTTAATCTTTAAAGCTCACTTCTAACCAAACTCTCATTTACATTTTACCTCATCACTCAACCCACACTCAGTTGTTTTGACTCCTCACTCTTCGATCACTCAAGGATTAACTTCTTGGGTAGGAAACACTAGTTAACGTGATTCCATAGATGTTTCATTTAAGTCCTTACACAATGAACCCATGTAGTCCTATATGAACATGTTGCTCAACAATTTGTTTGGCAACTAAGCACAAAATACCATAGTCAGTGTATGTATGTGTCACATTATCAATGTGTGAGCTTTAGAACATTTAAGATTTCTCAAAACAATGAAATTGAAGAAATGAAACAAAGTCAAGTGAAGTGTTTTGAGAATCTGACAATGATATAATCAGATCAGTTAAAAAAATGATTTAGTAATTAAGGCCTAGGTCACCAAAAATTGGATATTGTCTATACGAAACAAAATATAGACATTCTTGAAAGAAATGTTTCGAAATGAAATCAATGCTCAAAATTCATTGAAGTTCAATCGGGGTGTATCACCATCGAAAAATTTGTTCAGTTTGAGACATGGTGATAACATCTACAACAAAAATTAAACCGGTGTGTGTGAATACTTGAAAGTATATGGAAAAAACAATACACAAGTATTTATCTTTGGAAACACACGGTTTGTATAGCAATTAAAGTACATGAAACATGAAAGCATTTAAAATCACACTTCTATATTCATGAAATCGTTTAAGAATTAGAAGTGGTTTAATCATTTAAGAACATGTTTTCATATCTGAAAGTTGTCCTTCATTCAGACACGTATGAGATTAATATTAGAAATAAACCTTTTCGCTCAGTCTTAAATCTCATAAAGTCAGCTCAAAATCATATAAGATATAATCATTTAAGTTGTCTCTCAATTCTGCAAAAGTCACAAAGTCGTCAACGCGCAAAGCCTTATTCACACAAAAATTTATTGAAAAGTAAATGACGAAAAGCAATAAAACTTTGAAATTACGAGTTTTGATCAGATATAATCAGAAATCATAATCCATACTCCTTATCTTTTACACCCCCTGCGATTATGTATCAAAAAATTCAGGAGTGATAAACATATGCAAAAATATGAACTCCCCTCAAAAGAATGTAGATCATCTTAAATTTCTCCTCTCACTCCCCCTGAGATCATGAACAAATATTAAGTGCAGATATCTTTCAGATTAAAAAGTAAAGAAATGAAGAAAAATAACAATAACAAAAACTTTAGTTGGTAATCACCGATTAAGTCTTGGGATTTAACATACCAAGTTTAGAAACGAGAAAATTAAATCTCTTTCCATCTAAAGGCTTGGTAAATAAATCAGCAAGTTGATAATCAGTGTTTACAAAACAAATTTCGATTGTATCTTTTTCGACATTATCTTTGATAAAATGATATCGTACATCAATGTGTTTGGTCTTTGTATGTTGAACAGGATTCACAGATATAACAATGGCGCTCTTCGAATCACAGTATATCGGGATCTTGTTGTATTGAAAGCCATAATCTCGGAGTTGTGTTCTCATCCACAACACTTTAGAATAGAAGCTCGCTGCAACGACGTACTCTACCTCAACCGTTGATGTGGAAACACAAAGTTGTTTCTTTGATGCCCAACTCACGAGTTTATCGCCCAAAAATTTTATATGCCCCGACGTACTTTTCCTGTCAAGCTTACAACCTACATGGTCTGCATTTGAATATGTTGTCAGTTCAAAACCTGTATCTTTAGGATACCACAGACCAAGATCTATAGTGCCCTTAAGATATCGAAAAATCCTTTTGACTGCAGACAAATGGGATTCTTTTGGATTAGCCTGATATCGAGCACATAGACATGTAGAGAACATTATATCTGGCCTACTAGAAGTTAAATACATCAAACAACCAATCATCCCTCTGTAGGTCCTAACATCAACAGCTTTTCCCGAAGCATCAGTTCCAATCTTAGTTCCTGGTGCCATCGGGGTTCCAATAGGTGTACAATTTTCCATTTTGAATTTTCTAAGAATATCGAAAACGTACTTTGATTGATTTATAAAAATACTCGTTTAAAATTGTTTGACTTGTAATCCGAGAAAGAAATTCATCTCTCCCATCATACTCATCTGAAATCTGGACACCATGAGGTTAGAAAAAATCTTATAGTATTTTGGATTTGTTGAGCCAAATATGATGTCATCCACATAAATCTGAAATAAAATGATATCGGCTTTTTCCTTTTTAATAAACAAAGTAGTATCGATCTTACCTTTCGAGAATCTGGACTTGACTAGGAATTTAGATAATATTTTGTACCAGGCTCGAGGGGCTTACTTCAGTCCATAAAGAGCTTTGTCAACAATATACACATGGTTCGGTTTCTCTGGATTGACAAAGCGTTCAGGATGAGAGACGTAGACTTCCTCCTTGAGAATGCCATTTAGAAAGGTTGTTTTCACGTCCATTTGATATACGGTGAAGTTCTTGTGAGCGGCATAAGCAAGAAACATTATGATAGCTTCGATGTGCGCCACTAGAGCATAAGTCTCGTCATAGTCAATACCTTCCTCTTGTCTGTATCCCTTAGCGACAAGTCTTGCTTTGTTTCATATTACGATACCATCTTCGTCCTTTTTGTTCTTGAATACCTATTTTGTACCAATTATAGACTTTCCTTCAAGCTTAGGAACATGTCTCCAGACTTTGAGTGCTTCAAACTGATTCAACTCATCTTGCATCGCAATTACCCAATATGAGTCAGCTAGAGCTTCAGATATGCGAGTTAGCTCTATCTTACTCAGAAATGAGTCATGCATACACATGTTTAATGTATCAGACCTAGTTTGCACCGGTTTAGATGGGTCTCCGATGATCTGGCTTATCGGGTGCTTTTTGGTCCGCCTATGTTCATGAGGGAGTGGATTTAATATAGATTGATCATGACTTTCATCAAGATATCCACTGGCAGCTTCATCAGTTTGATCAGGAATTGATGGGGGTACAGTTGAAGTATTTTGTGTAGAAGCTTCAGTTGGTACAACAATATCTGGCTGTTGATTAGTCGTTATAGTGCAACCAACTGATTCAGCAACTTCTGTCTCTTCGTTAACGTTCACATCTTCAACTGTTGTTGTAGGTGTTTGAATTGGAATCTCTTGTTGAATCGGGGAATTTGATTTAGTAGATATATCTAAAGTGATTGGTTGATTTCGTCGTGAATCCTCTGATCTGTCAACCACAATAGTTTTAGACATATTAGTTCCAAGAAATTCATCATAAGACAATTCAAACAATAAAACTAAATCACATAAATGTGAAGTAGACGATTAGGCTTCGTCTGATTTAGTTGCTTTAGGCACAGGTTCTGGACTGATCTGTCCAGAAGCTAATACGCCAGTTATAACGGGTTTTGAACTGTCTTGAACAAAAGTCATCTCCTCGTCAAATGTGACATTTACGCTCTCTACGACAATCTTTGACGTCTTCAGATAAACTCTGTAAGCTGTAGACGTTTGAGAGGAGCCGATAAAGAAGCCTTCTTCAGCCTTGAGACTGAACTTGTTTAAGTTCTCCTTGTCATTCAGTACAAAACACCTGCATCCAAAAATATGGAAATGTTTAATGCTAGGTGTATGATTATTTATCAAAGCATATGGAGTTTTACCAAACTGGCGGTGGATTATAGAATGATTCTGCGTGTAGCAAGAAGTCGATACAGCTTCGGTCCATAGAAACAGAGGTAGATCCGATCGACTAAGCATTGTTCGAGCGGCCTCGACTAGCGTTCAGTTTCGTCTCTCTACTACTCCGTTCTGTTCTGTCATTCTTGAATCAGAATACTGATGTGTTATCCCGACCGATTCGAGATAATCTGCAACGATTATGTTCTTGAATTCTAGGTCATTGTCAGTTTGTAGAGGCTTGACTGTCTTTTGCAGATTCACTCAGGTAGTCTATAAGAATGTGATGATGACTTCGGGCGTCTCATCCTTTGTTCTCAGAAAGTACTGCAACCATACGTTTTCTTCTTCTACCTCTTCACGCCTCATCCCATACCGATAATACGTTGTAGCCAAACGCTTTCTTCCTTATAATGGAAGATTTCTTCTCCTACCTCTTCATGTCTCAGTCCATACCGAGAGTACTTCACAATCAATCATAAATCAGGAATAAGAACCAGTTGGCTGCATTCCTTCTTGTTGTTAGTATCCTCTCTGGTTAATCACATCCCTTCTTGCTACTCTCGACGAAGACTTTAGGGTTTCTTTGATTCTGTTATGTTTGATTTTTGTTTGCTACTCACAATCGATTTTGAGTTCTACTTTCTTCTCTCAATCGTTTTTTATTTCAGTTTGCTCCCATGAAACGATTTTCATGTTTGCTACTTTCTTGAATCGTCTTGATTGAACCCTATTGATTTCCATCTCAAATTCTCAATTTTTATTTTGATTTCCATTTCGATTTTGCAGCTACATATTTGAGAAGTGATTTTGATTTATTCAACGATCTCTCCATTGGTTTCGCACGTGATTTTAATTTCCATTTCGAGGTATGTTGATGAGATTTTACCTTCCTTTCTCTTCTCTTTAGTTTAATCAATTTATTTAAAATTTCATGTTTTATGTTATTGAATCGTGTTATTAGTTGCATCTTAGGGTTCTTAGATCTGATCGTGATGTGTTTTTTACACCTTTATGTATGCTTTCATATATGAGGTGCTCATTTGTTACCAGAAGAGAAATACTAAACGATTCGGTGGATTGTAGAGATTTTATGATATTTGGGTTTCTATTGCATCCCTCATCTTTACTATATTTTTGTTCCATCATGTATATAAACCATGTCTTTTTTCGTCTGTTAGCTTGTTTTAAAGACTACACATCCACTGGAATGAAATACATTTAGTATAGAAACCATGTTTTCCCCTCTATGAATTTCGAACATTTTTGGATGTGTATAAAGCTAAGCTCAAAGATGCGTGTATAAAAGTCTCTCTCTACAGACTCTACCATCAAAGAATTCCATGTTATTTTCAATCCCTTTGTATTTTTTGTTAATTTCAGCACTGTCTCCTCTATTTTATGGTTGGGGCATGATAATGTTATTTTATTGGCAATCTAAAGCCCACAAACAGGTTCTGCAAAATTTTGATATTTGAAAGCTGATGGAGGTAATTTCAATGCCATGTATGTTGCATTCCAATTTTTTGATTTCTTCTTTTTTGATTTTTTTGTATTACACTCGTTGAACCTCGAAGGAACCATGAAGCAAAAAGGAACCAAGGAACCAGGAAGCAAAAAGGCCTGGATGATAGTATACAACATGTTTTCGGACACAAATACTAACATCATGAAGTTTTCGTTTATAAAGTTTTCGAATTATAAAGTTGATTGGTTTACTACAAATTGTATTGAATCTGTTTTTGGCATTGATATGCAAGCAGGGAATCAATTAAATTCTTTGTTTCCTCAAGCTGAGTGCATGTAATAATTGAATTTGTTTTACCTTTTTATAAGGTAAACCTGCAAATTCTTTTCCAGGAGTACGAAGACCATGGATGATACTTGCATGCTCATCAATTGGTTCTTTCTCATCCAATCACAGATGAGGTATGTCTATAAATACCGAAATACGCACTAATTGTTATATCATCTTTTCCATGGCTTGAATTTCATTTTTCAAGATTAAAATTCAAAATGTAGATGACTTTTTCAATCAGTGATTAGCATTTTGAACCATTATATTTGACACTTCATTTTTAAACAACCAACATACTTGCATTTTGAACCATCTCTTGCTTGATTTATCCATCACACTCTCTTTCTCTGTGCACACCTCAAGATACTCGTGGGGCACTCTAAGTATCATATCTCCACTTCAGGCATGACTAAGATTTTATTTTCATAATCTAACTTTAGTTACTAAGTTAGGCTTTCGCAAATTTTCTCAGATTATCTGTATGTTGAATCAGATGGAGCAACTAGCAAGAGCAGGCAACCTCAACACAAAAGTTGCACAACAAAATAGCAACAAACCAACTTCAGTCCTGTTGTGACCACGAGTTCTTTTATCAAGTCCAACTGTTAACATCCAATCCAACTTTACTCTCTTTTCTTCATAATTTTCATCTGCTATGAGACTAATTGTTTATAACTTTTGGCAGAGAATGATGCAATAATTGGAACCAAAAACAAAATAAAAACGGACCATTCAGGTATGAAGAATCATAATTCACGTCCAACATGTCTTATGAACTTGAGAAGAAGATCAGAAGCAACTCATGGGAACAATGATTTTCATGTGAGGAACAAGATTGTTGATTGTTAAAGGTTATCGATAATCAACAAATTAATGATATGTAAATTTAGAAAGTAGAAAATAGATGATAAAAGTTTTGATTTTGCTTTTCTGCGATTTTTGGAGCATGATGGTACAATAGCAAAATTTTTTCCCAACTATGTGAGTATTTGAAGATGTAACAATAGTTACGAGTTCACATTAATCATGCTCAAATTTTAGTTTATCGACGTATTTTTTTTTATAATTGTTGGATGGATCAACTCCATTTGTTGATGGTTTAATCTAATGGTTTGTTCTTTAGTCATGCACAACATTGAGCATTCACCTCCATTTCATGTATGGTGTTTATATTTTAGATATTTTGTAGGTTTTTGCTTTATGTTCTTGAAGGTTAACAATGTTAGAAGCTTTTGTTGAAACTATATATCATTCAGAAAGTCTCCATTGGTTTGGCGAGCTCCTAGAGCATGTGCTATTTGTTAACCTAAATACCTACTTCATCATGTGCAAGTGGAGTACATGCTCTTTCCCTTTACCAAGGGTCATAGTGAATTTTTGAAATTCCATTTTCCACTGTAATTTCAACTTATGTAAAATTGGAACTCCATAGAGGCATTTTTTTTTGCATTGTACTGAACCACCTGCTGCTTTTGTACATCGTCTATCATGTTGTAGTACTTAAGCTGATGGTTATGCTGAAGGTTTTGGATAAGGATTTTGCAATCTTTGGGTTCTAAATCACATTGATAAGGAGCACTCAGAGGTTTTCTTATATGAAAATAACTTTGACGTCGTCCTTGAACACATTGAAGGATTGATCAGGTAAGTTTATAAAATGACTTCTATTTCTCCCTTCTACGGTTTCTCTAAACAATTATGCATTGGATATGGATTTGATCATCTTTTCATCATAGCAAGTAGGTATTTTATTAGTGACAATGTCTTCATTATTCTCAGCTTTCATAAAAAGTTATTTTCAATTGTATGTAGAGGTTAGTGAATTTGAAAATATCTGATAGATACAATTTATATATAGTTTATTTGATACTGACTATTTTATTATAGGTTATTTGTGGGGAACTGGAGTCGCTTCTATTTTATCCAAGTGTTGATAATTTGAAGCACTTACATTGTAATAGAAAACAAGATCGTGAAAACGAGGAAGCTATTTTTCTTTATACAAACAAAATTTTGTTTTAATATTTGTTCCCACTTACAGTGTCTCATATTTACGGCGAAAATGTTGGTATTCTTATTTCACTGTTAAATCCTTATTTCATTACTGTCTTCTGCTGGTAAGAGTCACATTGATACTCTTAACTTTGTTCCTCTCTCATTTGTTTGGTCTTAAGCCTTGGTTCTATGTGATATATGCAATTTGGCACTCTGCCATTGCTTATATCAATTTATTTTCAGTATTGTATTATTGGATATGGAGGGATAAGGAATCCTGGAATGTAAAGGGAAAGAAGGATATTGTTTGGCATATATGGTTCTGGTTCTATATGAACAGTTGGAAACATGCCTTGGTTATGTATACTGCAAAGGCTTTTGGTTTTTGGTTCACTGTCTTGCTCATAAATTGCAGGCTTTTCGCTCCAATATGGTTGTTAATTTTCACTCGATATTTGCTCCTATTTCTCTTTTTTGGTCTATGCTTTATGTTGGAAACTACACCGGTTTTTCAACAGTTTCCCTCTATTATTTTCATTGGTCTTATCAGCGTAACAGATCTATTCTTGGTTCCTATTGCAAAGGCCATTGGCCAATTTGCAACTATTGTTTGGAATGTATACAGATTTTCATCCTTTTCTCTAAGTGGATTTGTGGCCCAATGTATACTGCTTTTGCATATATCAATATCCTTGTTAGTTGGATTTTGTTCAGGGGCTTGATTAATGAGGGAAGTAGATGGAATAGGGTTGGAATCGATATGGTACCGACTTCTTTTTGCCAATACCGTGTACCAACCAATTATAATTGGTTTGTAAAATCTTATACCACGTACCAACCAATTGTAATTGGTACCGACTTAGTTGGTACCAATTTTTTTTCGGTTGGTACATGTTGGTACCAGTTTTGTACCAATTTCATGCCACATATACAAAATAAGAAAAAACTAATTCAAAATGCGTAAATGATCAAACAAAAAAGTTGAATGTAGCATTGTTTAATATTCAATACATGATCAATTGAGTTTCTAATTAGTTTTCCACTTTTTTGGGCCTTTAGGCGATAAGGTGAAAACTAAAAAAATTAAGGATTTTAAAATTTTAAACTCAAAATTAATAATAGCATTGATTAATAAAATTAATAATTAATTAAATTATTAAAAAATTCGGTACCACGGTACTACCGCGGTACACAACAATCAATACCGTGTATCAACCAAGTTCAAACACTTGGTACGGTACAACCAACCAATTTAAATTGGTATCGATTTAATTGGTACGGCTGGTACACATGTTGGCTGGTTTGGTTTGGTACAAAATTGTCACCCCTAGATGGAGGAGAAGAAGAATGGTAACAAAATGCAAAATGGGTAAAGTGAGAATGTATACACCTTGGAAATCTGTTCCTTGGTGTGATTTTATGAAAATCTTGAAAGTAATCCCTATTGTTGCAAAGCATCTCAAAAGCAGGTTGTTGTTGAGAAGTTTTAAAGGAGATAAGGTTGATGTTGGGTTTTGTTTTGTGTTGGATTTAATCTGGAAATGGGTTAATCCTTGGTGTGATCTCAGCCTGAAGTTGATGATGATTGGTTCCCTTCAAATCTCATTGGATTTTCGATCTTGGTGTTGGTTTTGGATCAAAGCAAGTGTATGCTCTGTTTATGTCCATTTATGGAAGCTGTGTAAAATCGATGAGGATAAGAATGGATTGGGTCTTATGGATAATATTAGTTGGATGGAAGTAAAAGTATTATCCATAAGGAAGTTGGGCTATAATTTGTGGTAGATGAGATTGAAGTATGGGCCAACTATTATTTCTTTATGGAATGATTGGTATTTGGGCCACTTTTCAAAGACTTGGCCTATATTCATTTTAATGAGTAAAGGGATTGAGTATTGGGTTTCTATCATGGGTTGTTATGTTAATGACTATTGGACAGATTTATGATTATATGATTCTTTTGTGGTGGGCTGAAGGTGAAGATAAGATTGGGATCCAATCTTTTTTTAAAGTGGGCCGTGGGAATTGTTTGGTTATGGCAAAATATGGGTCTTCATTTTATTAATGCACGGGCCTATGTAAATATGGATTATGATGTGGGCTTTTTGCCTCTCCCACAAAGTGGGTAATTACTTCTTGGTAGACCTCATCAAAGTTTTTTACAAAATGGGCCTTGGTATGGTGGATTATTTTTGTAGGAATAAGGTGGATTTTTGGACTTTTATTCCTTTGTTGGATTTTAGAGTTTTGGAACGATTATGGTTTTTACCTAAAGTTTTTTTTAGGGTTTCATTTTGTAATCCTTGGGGTATGCCCCTTGTAATTTGTCTTCTTATTGTTTTTTGAATAAAATTTCTCCGGAGGTTCCGTCCCCTTTTTCCAAAAAAAAAAATCTCCTTACATGGGAGCACCTAGACTTTCTAATCAAGTTATACGAAAAGCTAAGCACTTGCTATTTTAAACCAACGGACCCGAAATTTCAACATGAAACCAAAAGGCAGAGCAATTGTAAATTGAAATGAGATGAACCAACAGAATATTGGTGGCACCCCAACCATTGAAACATTATTAAACATTGAAAAACAACCAAACGAAATTGGATAATCTCAATGAAGTATGGTCTTTCCAAATCTCCATGTTAATCAATTATACAAAACCATATAAATATAATTTATATGGCCGATAAATAGAACAAATCAAGAAGCAGGGTTGATGACTAATTTATTGACTTCAGAATTGCGAGTTACCCGCTCTGCATCGCGCGGGTACACAACTAGTATATATATATATGTTATTTTTTAAATTAAAATAAATAATTATATATCATATTATTAACTAAAAAATATAAATGTGTATAATAATTTATAAAATAATTAATAATTGTTGTAGTGGTGACCACTTTTGAAAGTGTAGGTGGATTGCATGTGTGTAAAAGGTAATTGCAAAAGTTGATGTGGTACAATTGAAAGTGTAAATGAATTGCAGGGATGTGTATGATCTAATATGTGCTAGATTTTTTTTATATTATATATTATATATTTTATATTATATATTTTATATTAATAATCAAAAACCGCATGTCTTTAATCTGTTTGTATTGAATAATTTATTTTTTTATTACAAATGAACTTTGGTAAAAACAAAAACATAGATTATTTTGTTATAATTTTGGTCGATGAATCTTAAACATAAATTATTAATTAATTAAAATTTTGATGTTTTATTAAATAAGTTATTTTTATATCAAGTGGTAATTATTTATTACTTATGTAATATAATTCATATGTTTTAAAAAACGGTATGATAATAAATGAGTAAATTGCATTTTTGTCCTTGTTATGTCATAATTGTATTCAAGATTAACGAAGAGTCAAAGTTGTAAAGTTGTAAAAGTATAAGTGTTTGTTTGTTAAAAGGCTTGTCAGTCAAAGTAGTTGACTTTGACATTAGATTATGTTGTAAGGTCATGTTGACCATATAAATAGGTTTGATCTTTGTTGTTGTCAGAATGTACCTAGGGATTAGAGAGAGAGCAAGAACACGCATATAGAGAGAGAATATTTTAAGAAATGGGTATATGACTCATTGTAAGATTTGTGACAAAGAAATCATTGTAATATCTTGATCAATCAATATAAGAATGATTTCTACATATTGTATGAGTGATTGTTAGCTTGGATCTGGAACTTTCAGTCCTTGTGGTTACAACGGATGAAAATCTGACGGAGTTAGTTAGAGGGCCCAAACCAAGCACTTTTGCATACCATGAGGGTTTTCTTGCAATACAAATTTTCTATGGAGCAAAAGTGCAAAAAACAACAAACCATAGGCACAGAAACAGATAAAAATAGCCAAAAACGATACTAAAACGACTAAAAATGAAAACGAAATGAAAAGCAGAGACTAAACACGACACAAACAAAAAATCAACAAAAAATTACTAAAAAATGAATGAAAAATGACTAAAAATTGAAGAAAAATACAAAACAAGGACTAAAAATGAAAATACTAAGGATTGACAAAAAACGAGGACTAAAAACGACAAAAACATAAAATTCTAAAGTCTAGGGACTAAAAGAGTAAAAACACTAAACTTACAAACTAGAGGGACTAAAAGAGTAAAAACACTAAACTTACAAACTAGAGGGACTAAAACTGTAAAAACCTAAAAGATATAAACTACAAGAGCTAAAAGTGACAAAAACTTAAAGCTATACTAAGGGGACCAAAACTGACAACTATTAAAAGATAATGCCTCATAAGAGAAAGACAACTCAAGAGTTCCAAAGAAGATAAACAAGATTGAAAACGAAAATGCTGAGCTTCAAAGAAAGATTATAGAAATGAAAGAACATATTTCTCAAGATGCAAAGATAGTTGCGAACGAAAGAGAAGAGTTTAAAAGAGAAAGAAAATATTTTGCACAAAAGTTTTCTGACTTTTCAAAGGAAATCTTTTGAAGAAAAGAAGACAGTTGAACTTAAATGTATAAAACTTTCTCAACAAGTGTCAGATTTTGAAAAAGTTATTGTCATGGAAAGAGACAAAGCTGAGAAACAGAAGAAGTTAACAGAACAGAAAAATGTTGGATTATTCAGAGAAATGTCTGATAAAAGAAAAAGTGTTGAAAAGGATTTTGAAGAAGAAAGAAAAGTATTTGAGACACAGATCAACAAGCTTTCAAAGAAGCTATCTGAACTATCAGCAACTGCACTAACAAAACAAAAGACGAAGTATGAATTACAGAAGAAGATTGATATATTGTCTGAAGAAAGAAACAGTTTGTCAAAGAAGATCATAGAACTTGAAGGAATTATTTTGAAGGTGGATTTGAGAACACAAAGAAGTCCAGATACAATTGCTCAATCACCCATGAATGATTCAGCTGCTTTAGATTGTTCATTCAAATCAGCTACAAGTTCACTTCTTTATTTGTTGATTCAGATGATATTGTTTCTAATCATGAAGATCTGATTCGTCCTACTAATTTTTTCTATGTCAACCCCATTTATGGTTCATGTCTCATTAGAAAGACCAAGTCTCAACAAAAGATGGCTTAGAGTAGAAAACATAAGAAGGATGCTTCAAAGTCATTTGTTCGTACACCTCAAGTGAACAAAAAGAACAATTCTCCGCAAGGTAAATCTTTTGCTAAACCTGATTTTGTTTATTCTGTAAATCATTTAATCAGGCAAGCACAAAAGAAACTTTGTTGTTCTTACTGTGGAACTGATGATTTTGTAAATAAGAATTATGATCATAATTGGTATGGAACTTACAGAATCAATTCTCAATAAAATGAACTTAAAAGATTTGTATCTAATGAGAAGTGGATTCCAAAATCTAACCAATTTTGACCCAAATACAAGTGGGTACCAAAACTTGTCAAATCTGTTTTACAGGTACCACAAGTAAAGGGGGAGTAAGAGCATTGGTTTTTGAGCAAAGCAGTTCAAGACCCGATATTTAATGATAAAGAATAAAAACTTCTAAACACATATGTTTAGGACTCACACTTCAAAGATCAAAAGAGTTTTTGTACTCCGAATCATATAAGATGATATATTCAAGGGGGAGTACATTTTATTTCTTCTGATAAGTTTGTGAATGCAACTTTTCAAGGGGAGTTAGACTTCTGAGTAAATCAACTCAAGACTCGATCTTCAAAGATCAAGATTGACTTCGGAATTTACTTCAATCCTAGTAATTCATAACTAGGATTAATGATTAAGGATTATGCAAATGTTTAGGAGGATCTTATATGTTTTATATTTTTACTGATATACTTTCTGCTTTTTCAGGGGAGATTAAAAGATAAACTGATTGTAACTTTCAGGGGGAGTTACTATTCTCAACGGAGAATATGTGATAATGACTTCTAAATAACTCAGTTCAGAACCTGATTTTCAAAGTTTTCTGACCTTTGCTGAATAAGCTTAATGATCAATCTTATCACAAAAGGTTTGATAAGTTTAGGGGGAATTTATGAAATCTTAATGATGATATCTTTTGACTTTTTACAAATATAAATGGGGAGTATATCTGATGTTTTTGTCAAAAGGAGCGTAAAAGATATAATATTCATTTAAGGGGGAGTTAAGAATTCTATAATGAAAGTATACATTTCTATTTCTTAATCTCTAACATATTTGGAAGAAGAACGACTCTCAGATATAAAAAACGGTTTCTTAAACGTTCAAACCACTTCTTATTCTTAAAATGTTTTCATGAGTTTAGAAGTGTGATTTTAAATGTTTTTCATATTAGTACTTTCTTGATTAACTGACCGTGTGTTTCTAAAGGCTAATACTTGTATATTGTCTTGTTTATATACTGTCAAGTATTTACACACATCGGTTCAGTACTTTCATTTGAATTTGTTATTACTATGTCTCTAAACGTTAAATCTTTCGATGGTAATACTCCTGTTTGATTTCCAAAGTTGATTGATTATCAGACGCCATTTCTAAATTTTCTGCTTTCATTGTCAATATCTTCATATTTGTCCATATAAGCATTTTTCAATTCTTTGATACCCCAAGCCATATTTTCTTGACAACTGATCTGATTAAAACATTGTCAGATTCTCAAAATACTTAACTTGATTTGATTTCATTCATTCAATTTCTTTGTTTTAAGAGATGTTCATTGTTTAAAAGCTCACATATTGAATATTATTTTCTTTTATCTTATATACATCTGACATATGTACTTCATATCTTGTGCTTATCTGTCAAGATAAACTGTTGAGCAACACATTTTTAGGATAAAATAAATGGGTTCAATGTGTAAGCTTATCAAAACTTCCAGGGATTTACGTTAACCTGTATTTTCTACCCAAGAAGTTATCCCGAGTGATTGAGTTGAGAAGGGTCAAAATCAAATATAGTAGGTGTGTGCTGAGGTATAATGTGAAAGAGAATTTGTTTAGAAGCGAACTCAAATGTTTAAAAGAAATAGGGTGAAAGATCAGATTAAAATAATATCAAACTTTGCACCAAACTTTTTCTGAGCCGGACAACCACATAATATGTTGGTTCAAATTCTTTGGTGACCTTCAATTGAAACAGGGCACTAGCCCATTCCAACTCTTGCATAAACCCCACCTGCTACTCATCTTTTTCTCAACAAAAAGAAGTTTCATATTTCTTTGGGGAAGCAACACATCTACTATATGATCTTTACTTGAAAGATTTTGATATTGAAAAAGAAGGAAAGTTGCCCCACCTTCGGCCTTCAATCATGAACATTTAGTCCATGCAATACTGGTGTTGTATCAATGGTTTACATATTTTTGAGCCTGATAAAGCAATCTTATTCTTAATTCTTTCATACACAAGCACGTATACACAAAAAAATTGTTTTTCTTTCAGAACGTTCATAGAATTATCTTGTGTTATTCAATTATTGAATAGAAGACCTGGGAAGTGAACATCACAAAATCTCCTTGTATAGTACATCCGTTGTACTAAGTGACTTCGTGTTACTTACTGGTATTATAACTGATTCATATATTGATTCAGGGTTACCATTCCTAATTTGTCTGAATTTGAAAAGATTCAGTTAAATACATTCATGAATGGATGGCTATACGTTCATATAAGATCTGTTGGAGATATTCTTTCTAGAGGACATGATTGTTGGGTCTGAATGTGCTAAGGATGAATAATGCTACTACTTGAAAGGTATTACTACTGCAAGATGAAATATTACTACTGCTAGTAGAATTAATACTGCTTGAAGAGTTAGTGCTGCTACTTGAATAGTTAGTACTGCTTGGAGAGTTAGTACTGCTAGTTGTTAGTACTGCTTGAAGATTACTACTGCAAGTGAAGGGTTAATACTGCAAGCATGTTAATACTGCTGAGGATGTTAATGCTGCTAGATAAGAATGAAGTTAATACTGCTTATGAAGATATTGCTTGAAGAGAAAGAATAGGAGTTGAAGATAGAGATGAAGATAATTATGGAATGGATTATGAAGATCAATTTTGTTTTGATAATTATCATGTAATTAATTCTGTATATATAGTCTAGAAGTCCTTGATAGAGATATAGTTTTTGATACATTTTTCAATATACGTTTGTTTAGAGAATTAACCTCAAGGTTCTTAGTAGTCCTTTCAATAGAGAAGTATTGAACGTCTGTTGAGCCTGTTCAATAGATTGAGGTTGTGTTTGTAATCATTAAGTTAACCAATATAACTTGTGATTTACATTGAAGTACTGTTCCATTGATTTACTGTTAGAGTGTTTTCCCGCAACTTCTTTAACATTGTTTCTGAGTGTGTTAATTAAATTCTTCATTAGAATTTTTCGATCTTGAGAAGTGGTATCAGAGCTTGAAAACTCAGAAAGCCATCCTGAACCAGCAATATGAAAACTTCATGTCTACAAAGAATGAGTCCATGACTCAAACTTTTGATAAATTTAATAAGTTAATTGGTGAATTGGCTACTGTTGGTGTCCAGATAGATCAAGATGATGTCAACAGAAAATTTCTCAGATCTCTTGGTGATGAATGGACTATGTACACCGTCCCCTTCAGACAGAATGACCAACAGGAGGACAAGGAACTGGATGACCTCTATAATGACCTTAGGGTGTTTGAAGCAGAGGTAGAAGCAAATAAGAGGCCCTCTAGATACTCATACAATGCTGCTCTTTTATCATCTTCTACTGATTCTGCTGCTAATACAGAATCAGTTAGTGCTGCCTATGGATCAAAGCAAGATGGATCTAATGAGTCAGTTTTAAAAGCTTTAATAGCCAGTCATGCTAATTCCACTCTAATTAATGATGACTTAGAACAGATAAATGCTGATGATCTGGAAGAGATGGATATCAAGTGGCAGATGGCTATGCTCACAATGAGGGTAAAAAGATTCATCAAAAGGACTGGAACGAACAACTTTGCTCAGAAAAGAGAAGATGGGGTTGGATTTGATAAATCCAAGGTTGAATGTTACAAGTGTCACAAGCTGGGGAACTTTGCAAGAGAATGCATAAGTGGAATGCCTCAACAACATACTAGCAATCATCAACCATCACAGTCCACTAGCTTCAACAACAGGAACTCTTCTCAAGCTCCTGTTTCCCAAGAAGGAATGGGATTTGATTGGAGTGACCAAGCAGAAGAAGTAGTTCAGAATCAAGCTTTAATGGCTAAAGTTTCAGAGTCAGCAAGCACTGATATTCCCACAGAGGTAAAATCTAACGTTTGCTCAAAATCTTGCATAGAAACTGTTAAAAAGTACAGGGATCACAATCAAAGCATGTGTGATGACCGAAAAAGGTTAGAGAAAGATAGAAGTGAGTATGTTGTGATTGTTGAGAATTTGGAAGAACAGATTAAGGCATACAAAGCCAATGAACTTCAACACACATATGATACTAACTACTGGATGTGGGAAAAGAATCAGTTAGAGTTTAAGCTTAAAAAGTCTGAAGAGGAATGTAAGAAGATAAGGAGTGATTTTGAGAAAGCCAAGCTAGACATTGAGAAGTTTTCCAATGCTTCTAAAGCAATGGACTCACTTCTAAAATCTCAAGTCCATGACAACCTGAAAAGAGGTTTAGGATACAACAGTACCCCTCCACCCTATAACAATAACTATATCCCTCCCACTTCAGACCTCTTAGAAAGAGAAGAAAAAATAGACTTACTTGCAGGAGCCACATATGTAGATCCTCTTGACAGTGTAGTGATTGAGGAAGAGACTGAAGAAGAGACCACTAAGGGTAAGAATAAGGATGACCTTAAAGTAATTCCTTTAGAAAATCATATCCTTACTAATGAAAGGGGGGGGGGTAAACCTTTTGTAAAGAGTGAAAAGGATGAAAGTTCTAAGAGAGGGAAGGGAAAGGTAAAGGGAGTCCATTACATGCAAACCACTGTTGTTAATCCCTGTACTCATAAACAGAATCAGCCCCAACAACATGATAAAACGAGGGGTAATCAAAGAAACAGAAATTAATCAGTGGGCTTTAAAGAAAGTTAAATCATATAGCTAAACACTGTTATTTCAATCCTATTAACCAAAGGACCACTTTTCAAAGAAATATACAAAATCCTGTTGGTTATAGGAAGCAAATAAGGAATCATATGGCTGAGGATAGGGCACCTATAAAATCTCATGCTCAGAATAAGTTTGCTAATTCAAAGAAAAATACTCCAAATAAGCTAAGGAGTAACTTAAAGAAAAAGAAAGCAAACAACTTTGTCCAGGTTTGGGTTCCAAAAGTAAAGAAATCTGTTAGTACTGCTACTTCAAATAGTACTGTTGACAGAAATAGTGTTGCTGCAAGTAATACTACTGCTAACCAAGTTAGTACTGCTAACAAAGCTAGTACTACTAACCCAATTAGTACTGCTAACGATGTTAGTACTGTTAACAAAGTTAGTACTGCCAATCATATTAGTACTACTTCCAGTGACATGCCCATTTTTCTGACAAAGTATTCAAGCAATAGGATTCCTCAGTTTGATAATCTCATCAAGTCTGAATATGAATATGTTGATGAGAATGGGAAACCCAAGACCACTTTGGCTTGGGTTCCTATTAAAAACTAATTGCTTTATTATATATGCAGGGCAACCAACAGCTCAAGGGAAGGAGCATTTGGCATGTTGATAGCTATTCTTCCAGGCACATGACAGGTAACATGGCCTGCCTTCAAAACTTCAAAAGAATTGATGGAGGACATGTTGCTTTTGGTGATAATCCAACAGGTGGAAAGATAAGTGGAAAAGGTAATGTGTCAAAAGGTAAGATGACCTTTGAGGATGTATACTATGTTGAGCAATTGAGATACAACATGTTAAGTGTATCACAGGTCTGTGACAAGAAACATAGCATATTAGTCAATGATACTGAATGTATTATCCTTGCTCCAGGGTTCAAGGTAGTTGATGAAAGTATGATACTACTTAGAACTCGTAGAAAGGACAATGTTTATTGCTTAGACTTGGAGAGTGTAGCTTCTGATTCATCTTTAAATTGTTTATTTTCAAAAGCTTCATTGGATGAATCATCTCTTTGGCATAGAAGGATGTATCACATGAACTTTAAAACAATTAACAAACTTGTGACAAACAACCTTGTAAGAGGTTTGCCACAAAAGGTATTTTCATGTGATGATCATTGTGTTGCATGTCTTAAAGGCAAACGACACAAAACTTCTCATAAGTCCAAAGAGATAAATACAATCTCTTCTCCTCTTAATTTACTGCATATGGATCTGTTTGGTCCTACAAATGTGATGAGTATTGGTAAGAAATCCTACTGCTTGGTTATTGTTGATGATTTCTCTAGATTCATTTGGGTCTATTTTCTGAGGACTAAGGATGAGACAAGTGGACTGATCAAATCCTTTGTTCATAGAGTTGAAAACCAAACAAATCTAAGAGTTAAAGTCATCAGGTCTGATAATGGAACTGAATTTAAAAACAATGACCTAAACAACTTCTGTGAGGAAAAAGGCATTGAGAGACAATACAGTGCTCCTAGGACTCCTCAACATAATGGTGTTCTGAAAGGAGAAATAGGACTCTGATAGAAGCTGCTAGATCTCTATTGGCAGATTCAAAATTTCCAATCACTTTTTGGGGAGAAGCAGTTAATACTGCCTGCTATGTTCAAAACATAGTTCTAGTAGTGAAATCCCAAGACAAGACACCTTATGAGCTTTTTAAAAAGAAGAAACCTTTTATTGGATTTTTCAAACCATTTGGGTGTCCTTGCACAATTCTCAATACAAAAACTCACCTAGGCAAGTTTGATAGCGAAGCTGAGGATGGGTTTCTTGTTGGATATTCATCTCAAAGTAAAGCCTATAGAGTTTTCAACACCTCTTCTAGGATTATTGAGGAAAGTGACAATGTCAAATGCAATGAGAACACACCAAATCAACTTGGTTCAGGTCCTGATTGGCTATTTGACATTTATTCACTATCTAGTTCTTTCGGTTTCAGTAATGAGCATAATGCAGGAACAGGGACAGAAAATGT
Source organism: Arctium minus (assembly GCA_954870635.1). NCBI lineage: Eukaryota > Viridiplantae > Streptophyta > Magnoliopsida > Asterales > Asteraceae > Arctium > Arctium minus. The sequence goes on along the minus strand of OX941090.1, from coordinate 66,814,319 downwards.
ATAAGTATAAAGAAAAGAGTTTGTGCTGTTCCCAACACCTACTGATGATCCTGTTGAATTCTGTGACCAAGATAAGAAAGATACTTCAGAATCAAAGGACATTGAACCAGCGCAGAATGAAGAGGACAGAGGTGAAAAGGAAGATCAACCGTCAGATTCAGGAATAAAAGGTCGTGAGATGCCATGTTTGGAAGAAGATGACACAGATGATGATAACTCTTCAGTTTTTGGTGGCAACACTCCTAAAAAGAATGACTCTAATCTGGAAACAAATATTAATGAAGAGGCTGCTCATCAAACAAGAGTTCAGAAAAATCACTCTCCTCAATTGGTGATTGGTGACATCAATTCTCCTATAGTCACAAGGAATCAAAGTAAGTTGGGTGGATTGAAGGACATACAATCAGGATTACTATCTTGTTTTCTATCACAGGTTGAACCCAAAAAGGCATATGATGCAATGAAGGATCCAATCTGGATAGAAGCAATGCAAGAGGAGCTACTACAGTTTCTGCTGTAGGATGTATGAGATTTGGTTGAGCTTCCAAAATGACACAGAGCTATATGCACTAAATGGATCTTCAGGAACAAGAAAGATGAGAGAGGAATAGTAATAAAGAACAAGGCCAGATTAGTGGCACAAGGGTATACTCAAGAAGAAGGAATTTATTATGAAGAGGTATTTGCACCAGTGGCCAGGATTGAGACAATCAGGGTATTTTTATCCTATGCTTCTTTCATGAAGTTCAGGGTCTACCAAATGGATGTAAAGAGTGCTTTTCTGTATGGGAGAATTGAAGAAGAAGTGTATGTTTGTCAGCCTTCAGGGTTTGAGAATCCAAATTATCCTGACAGAGTATACAAATTGAAGAAGACACTCTATGGGCTACATCAAGCACCAAGGGCATGGTATGACACTTTGTCTACCTATCTCTTGGAAAATGGTTTTCAAAGAGGAATCATAGACGAGACTCTGTTCATTCAGAGGAAGAAGAAGGACATCCTAATAGTGCAAATCTATGTGGATGATATTATATTTGGATCCACAAAAGATCAAATGTGTAGAGATTTTGAAGATTTGATGCACAAGATATTCAAGATGAGTTCTATGGGTGAACTTACTTTCTTCCTTGGGCTATCTAAGCCAATCCAAGTATGTGCAGGACATTCTTACTAAGTTTGGATTCTCATATTCAAAGCCTGCAAGCACAGCCATGGAGACACACAAACAGATCACTTCAGATCTTGAGGGGGAGGATGTGGATGTTCATCACTATAGATCCATGATTGGCTCCCTCATGTATCTCACTGCTTCAAGACCAGATATCATGTTTCCTGTTTCTGTGTGTGCAAGATTTCAAGTAAGGCCTAAGCAGTCACACTTTCAAGCAGTCAAGAGGATATTCAGATATCTCAAAGGCCAACCTAGATTAGGTCTTTGGTATCCTCATGACTCACCATTTGACCTACTTGCTTATTCAGACAGTGACTTGGGTGGTGCAAATTTGGATAGAAAGTCAACTTCAGGGGGATGTCAATTTTTGGGTGCAAGACTAGTGTCATGGCAGTGCAAGAAACAAACCACAGTGTCCACCTCTACAACAGAAGCAGAGTATATATTTGCTGCAAGCTGCTGTTCACAAGTATTCTGGATTCAGAATCAAATGTTGGACTATGGTATGACTTTTCTTCACACTCCAATCTTCATAGACAATAACAGTGCTATTAGCATTGTTAATAACCCAGTCAAGCACTCCAAAACAAAGCATATTGAAATCAGGTACCATTTTATCAGAGACTGTAATGAAAAGAAGCAAATTCAGGTTGTGAAAGTCCATACAAGTAACCAATTTGCTGATCTATTCACTAAATCTTTTGATGTGGGTAGATTCACATTTTTTGTCACAAGTGTGGGAATGATAAACTCTGAATAAGCCTATTATCTTTTGACTCATGAACTTGTATAGATTCCTTCCTGCTTACTTTCTCATTTTATATTGTGCATGGTGCTTCTAACCTTGTGTGTTTAAGTGTTTCAGATTGCTTCAACTGAATACTTAGTACTTCTAGTTTAGTTAATACTGCTCTGTATATTACTCATGATGTCAGTTCCAATATGGTTAAGTATGGTTACTACTGCTAGGTGGTTTATACTGCCAGTGCAAAAGTTACTACTGCTTGCCTTATTTCTACTGCTAATCAGTGTTACTACTGCTGATATGTGTTAATTCTACTCGTCTGTGTTAATACTGCTAGTCTGTGTTAATACTGCCAAATATGTGTAACTACTGCTAATATGAGTTAATGTTGCGGGCCTATTAATACTGCTAGGGTACTTAGTACTGTTTCTAATTGAAACCCTCCACCTATAAATACCCTTTGTGACCGCCAAAATACAAACGGCTCTATGAACTTCCATTTCTACTCTTTCTCTCTCTCTCGATTTCTTGCTCACCAGTGTACACCCTAATTGCGATTCGAACCCTAGAATCAATTAGAACGATGGCAGGACTAGCATTCTTTGATGAACACAATGAGGTTGCTATGCTGCAAAAACCCAAACAGGCTGAAGGTTTTCATCCGATTGTGGATTTCCTCAGATCGTCCCACATTGCCTATGCCCTCACTGTCAATCCCACAATCTGTGTGGAACATCTACGACAATTTTGGGCAATTGCTACCATCCACACTGAAGAGGGCACTCAAGTCATCAAAACAAGGGTGTGAGATAAACCCCTGACCATCTCAGAAGAGTGTATTCGCATCCATCTACGCTTAGAGCATGCCTCAGGTATTACATCTCTTCCTAAGGAAGATCTCTTCCAAGTTCTAAATCGTATGGGGTATGAAGGTCCCACAGAGGTATTCAAGTTCTTCAAGAACAAATTTTCACCTCAGTGGAGATTCTTTGTTCATACCCTACAACACTGCATTTCAAGAAAAACAACTGGCAGGAGTGAGTTCAGCAACACCATAGCCTATGCTTTGGTCTGCTTAGCGACCTCTAGAAAGTTTAATTTCTCTCAAATGATCTTAAATGATTTAATGTCAAACATGGATACCAAATCAAAAAGCTTTTATATGTATCCAAGGTTTTTACAAGAAGTACTTAATAAGGAATTGATGGATTTACCTACCTTCAAGGAGGTATATGTACCAAAACTCCCTAAGGGGAAAGTGTTCTTAAACATGAAAAGGCCTTCCAAGGACTTTTCTGGCCAAGACACTCCATTGTTCTCTACAATGATGGGTGTGTCTCTTTCCCATGGTGAGGCATCAGGGTCACAACCCACATCTGACCACCCCACTGATGACCTACCCACACCATTCTTTTCTATTAATATTCCTCAGATCCCTATTGTCCAGCCAACATCCCCCATCACCAAAATATATATAAGGAGAAAGGCGTAGAAGGTTCCTTCCCTTCGTGTACCTTCACCCCGAAAGCCTTCAAGCCCTCTGATGGAGCATTTTCCATCAGAAAATATCCGAAGGGAAACCACAGGGGTGTTTCCCAACACCAAGAAGGTGCTCAATAAGGAGGAGGAAGAGCATGTGGGCAGTGAGGCTCACACTACTGACTTTGCACAAAGTGTAGGGCAATACTGTGTGAACATCTTTAAGACCTTCCCCACGACAACTTTGGGTGAGCAATCATCCAAAGGTCCCAGGTGCCAAGAAACCAAGGGGGTAGAAGGTGCTTCTGCTAGGCAGAAGGCCTCTACTAAAAGATCCAAGGATCCTTCAAGGGTGGTCAACACACCCAAAGGAGGTGAGGACCGATATAACTATGAGGAATTGATGGAAATTATTGCCAATGTCAACCTGGATGTACTCAAACAGGGTGCAAAAATTAAGGAAATGCAACAGATGATTATCTCCCAACAGGGGCAGATTATTAAACTAAAAAAGATGGTTCTTAAGATGGTGCACAAAAAGAATAGAACACAGTTTGTATTGAAGAAAAGGAGCATTCCTCATGATGCTTCCAAAAAGGGGGAGAGTCAAGCTGAAGTTGAAAAGCAAAGATCTGTTAGAATGGAATCTCATTTTGAGGGGGAGATTGATGTAGAAGCAGAAATAGCAAAAGAAGTAGAACCTACATCAACAGTAGTAACTACACCAGAAGTAGTAACAACAACAGTAGAAACAGAGAAAGTTGCAGCTGAAACAGGTATGTCTGCAGAGGAAATAGGAATTGCAGAGACTCTAGTAAAGGTAAAGAATGACACTCCCAAGGCCACTCAAAAGGCTAAGGGAGTGGTCATTAAAGAAGGAGAATCAGAACAGATAAAGAAAAAGATCAGTAAGGAAGAGATCAAAAAGAAAGGGAAAGAGAAAGTGGTTGAGTCTGAGAAACCAATTAAAAAATTGAAACAGATTGATTTGGATGAAGAGCTAGCAAAGAAACTGCAAGAAGAGATGGTAATGGAAGAAGAAATCCAATCTGCAAAAGACAGAGAGATGGCTTTGGAGTTATCTACAAAGCTTAATGAGGAATTTCGAAGGAGTTTAAAGACTGCTGCTGCTGTTAAGAAAGTAACAAAGAAGACATAAAGGCAAAGGCTGCCATTAAAGACAAGACAAAGACAACCTTCAAAGACATTCCTGGCCAATCAAGAAAGAAGAAAGATGATCAACTTTCTGAAAGGGTCTGTTGGAGTCAATGAAGGGATGTTTACCAACATGTCTTATGGTAGAATAGAAGAACTGTATAAGAAGAAGATGGCCAAACTACAAGGGGATTTCACTCAAAGGGTAGAGGTTGAAAGAAAGATGAAAGAAAGGCATGACCTTAACATACAACAGCCCTTCCCTGACAGTGAGGAAGGCACTCATATCAAAGAAAAGACAGAAGCTAAGCAAGAAGAGACTTTAGCTCAACAGATTGGAGCTATCAAAAGAAATAAATCTATTGCTACCAAGCCTAAGGCAAAGAGGCTAAGAATTCAAGAAGTTGAAAAGGAGATTGAAAGTGCAAGAGCAGAATCTTCAGCAGAGCCAGAGCAGAATCAAGAGCAGTCCAATCAACAATCCAATGAGCAGTTCCATTTGTACATGACTTTGACAAATGAAGAACCAGTGCAAGCTGACCCTATCTCCATGAAAGCATCATAAATTATCTTTTGGGATATTCTGAAGGACAACAGAAAAGAATATTTCAGATTCAAAAGAATGGGTGATCAGTTTGAGGTTTATGCAACTTGGAGAAAAGTGATTAGAAGTTGTTCCAGAGCTGACTTGGAGGAAATGTACAACGTTGGAATAAAGCTGTATGAATCTGTGTTGCAAGGAACTGAAATGAGCTTAATCAAGATTGCCATGGAGTATTTATGCATGATGTTTGAGCCTGAAAGAGTGAAGTACAGGATCAAAGACTTACATCATGAGTATGGATTCAAAAAGGTTGATCATTGGATGTTATTTGAAAACTGTGGTGTCTACATGATCACAATTGACAAAAGCAAACATTAGTACTACTTGGTTGACAAGATCTATGACCACAGCAAAGCTATGTTGGAAGGGATGTTGAAAGCCAAGTTGGTATGTGCTAAAAGATCAGAAATGGCCAAAATTGTGATTAGAAGGACAATTAATCAAAGTCTGGGATTGGATCCAAATATGGGAAATTAAGCTAAAGTGTTGAAAGCATCATTAAGACACTATGCTGAAAAACTTAACTTCTCATTTTGAAAAGTTAAGTTAGGGGGAGATTGTTGGGTCTGAATGTTCTAAGGATGAATAATGCTGCTACTTGAAAGGTATTACTACTGCAAGATGAAATATTACTACTGCTAGTAGAATTAATACTGTTTGAAGAGTTAGTGCTGCTACTTGAATAGTTAGTACTGCTTGAAGATTACTACTGCAAGTGAAGGGTTAATACTGCAAGCATGTTAATACTGTTGAGGATGTTAATGCTGCTGGATAAGAATGAAGTTAATACTTCTTATGAAGATATTGCTTGAAAAGAAAGAATAGGAGCTGAAGATAGAGATGAAGATAATTATGGAATGGATTATGAAGATCAATTTTGTTTTGATAATTATCTTGTAATTAATTATGTATATAAAGTCTAGAAGTCCTTGATAGAGATATAGTTTTTGATACAGTTTTCAATATACGTTTGTTTAGAGAATTAACCTCAAGGTTCTTAGTAGTCCTTTCAATAAAGAAGTATTGAACGTCTGTTGAGCCTGTTCAATAGATTGAGGTTGTGTTTGTAATCATTAAGTTAACCAATATAACTTATGATTTGCATTCAAGTATTGTTCCATTGATTTACTGTTAGAGTGTTTTTCCGCAACTTCTTTAACATTGGTTCTGAGTTTGTTAATTAAAATTCTTCATTAGAATTTTTCGATCTTGACAATAATTAATTCATATTTTGGAGGAGATTGTCTCTATCTCATGAAGACTATGTTTATTTTCTTATAAGGGGGAGATATTATCAAAGACGGAGCAGACGTTGAAATGTTTTGATTATTCATATTTCTCATCATTCATCAAAAAGGGGGATATATTTCAAGGATTTCAAAGTTAGAATTATGATGATCTTATAAAAAAGGGGAGATCTTTCAAAGTTCAATTTCTGAAGTAAGCAAAGTCAAGAGAAATTCGTACAACGGAGAGAACTCAAAGATTGAAGATGATTTAAAGTTTTTGAAGAAAGATAAAGTACTCGTGATGAAAAGATTTCCAAAGAAAGAGTTTTTCAATGATTTGAAGTTGTCAAAGACTTTGTGTTGAAGATTTTGCAACTGAAAGATGACTTGAAGATTATTGTCAATTTTTTTTAATCTTGAATCCAAAGGGGGAGATTGTTAAGTCATAATTGTATTCATGATTAAATAAGGGTCAAAGTTGTGAAGTTGTAAAAGATAAGAAGTTAAGTATTTGTTTGTTAAAAGGCTTGTAAGTCAAAGTAGTTGACTTTGACATTAGATTGTGTTATAAGGTCATGTTGACCATATAAATAGGTTTGATCTTTGTTGTTGTCAGAATGTACCTAGAGATTAGAGAGAGCAAGAACACGCATATAGAGAGAGAATATTTTGAGAAATAGGTATATTTTCATTGTAAGATTTGTGACAAAGAAATCATTGTAATATCTTGATGAATCAATACAAGAATGATTTTTACATATTGTATGAGTGATTGTTAGCTTGGATCTGGAACTTTCAGTCCTTGTGGTTATAACGGATGAAAATCTGACGGAGTTAGTTAGAGGGCCTAAACCAAACACTTTTTCATACCATGAGGGTTTTCTCACAATACAAATTTCCTAGGGAGCAAAAGTGCATAAAACAACAAACCATAGAGACCACATTTGAATTTTACTCTTAATTTAATTTTTATATTAAAAAATTTAGTATTGAAAAATAATCTAAGCATAATAATAAAACTAGTTAATTATATACTTTCTTTATTTTTGAATAACTTAATAAATATATTTGTTTATTTAAAATAAAACATACTAAAACAAAATACATAAACGTGTATAAAAAGTCCTAAAAAACGAAAAAATGAAACAAAATAAATAGATATATTTTATGATTGATACTTTATATTTTTTTATCAGTTCTAATTTATATATTTTATTTATATATTTTATAAATATGTTTCATAAATCTATTAAAACAAAATAAATAGTAAAGGAACAAGAATTTCGACAAAAGCATGGGTTTTTGTGACTAGACAAGAACGTTTGTCCTACAATGAAGGTTTAAAAAAAACACAACAACAAGAACCTCCATTTGTGGATGCTCTAAGCTCTTGATTTGCTAAATTCGTAAAGTTATGATCATTATATCAAATTTGCTAATTGGCAAGAATCAATAGGTGACATTCCAAGTCGTGTTCAATGTTGCACCGATCCATCCATTTTAGGCTATCTGATGCACCGGAGACTTGAATGCAACTTCCCTAAGTTGCGAGCAAGTTACTATTTAAGTATCATAACTTTCATCCACAGTGCATGCGATGATCCAATGATATTATTGGTCACAAGACTAAGTTGCGTACAACAGGTTGGGCGACTTTACAATTCACATATAAGTCACCGACTTCAAACTATGCAACTTTACAAGTCGCACTCAAGACGCCTGCACGTTGATTTTAATGTACCATAAGGTGTTAGAAAAACACCACAAGAAATAAGGGTTTTAACAACGACTTTTGTTGTCGCTAAAAGTTCATTTATTGTCAGAAATGACTTATAGAGATAACATGTCGTCGCTATAGCTTATGGCTAAAATATTTTGTCGCTAAAGGCGCGTCACTGAAACTCACTTTCCTTGTAGTGAAAGCAATAACAAAAATGAAACGAAAAAATAAATCGAGGACGTGATAATCACTGTCCTTAAGGATTTATAGTCCCCACTATTTGTGTTGCAGGTTTTAGGACAATATTTCTCCTAGGATTCCCTTGATTTGAAGTATTATGCAATGCTTCTAATACTTTCTATGAACATCAAATGAAGTGGTTAATATGTGTATACTTAAGATTAAAATTTTGTAGCAACATGTGCGTATGGAAATATAATGATGATGGCTTTGCAGTCTATTATATATGTGTATGTATATATCTGATGAGATAATGATAGGTGATGCATATATGTACATCATATCTTGAAAATAAGATTAAAAAAACCCACATACAACTATTTTTCCCTACAAAAAATTACGAGCAAACCCTTTATTTCCCTCCAAAATAGAACTGTTGCAAACCTCAATACACACATTATTTATATATTGATAAATCCTATAAGCTCAATTAACTATCCTCCACTTAGGATTTATCAATAAATCAAAGTATCTTTCACTTTGAACTTTGATGTAGTGAACATCTCTCAAATATATTAACAAACTCAATGGAGGCTTGCAACATTTGAGCCATTATTTCATGTGTTAATCTTGGAGAAATGACACATTAGCTCGTTAAAAGATGTTCATAGTTAGGTAGCACTTTTATGTCCATTTGCTCTCCCGCTTTCTAGGACATCTACAAAAGTTATACCTACTTTTGTTAGGAGCGCCACCACTCCTTATGCCTACATAGGTGATGTCCCTATATTACCTAAAAATTATTTCATTAAGATTTTCCACTCATCCTAAAGAATTATTCACTTGTTTATTAGTACTAAACAAGTGTCCAAGTGGTGATCAAGAACCTCTATAAAATAGATTTTAATCTAAAAGTAGAGGTGTTAGAACATAAATGTTCTATTTAGAAGTTTGGTAAAGTAATATTTGTAATTTGTGTTTGGGCTTTGTACTTTGGGTTTGGGCTTAAATTGTACACAAGGGTGTGAGGGTATATATAGGGATCTGTTTGTAGTTTGTTTTGTAAGTTTCATATTCACAATGTAGTCTGTATGTGTCCTGCGTGTTCTTGATCTCTCAAGTTGTGTGAATAATACAACAGATTCCTTCCAAAACATTCTTGTTTATCTCAATCATCAAAGTAACTATGATCAATTGGACCTAACAAGTGGTATCAGAGCCAAACGAAGAAATTTTTCTACGGAACGATCGAGATAATAGTTTGATTTGATTGAAAAATTCACGTTCGCACATTTGGTTTATGTGAAATTCAAATTCTTGGTTTTGATGTTAATTTGTTCTAGCTTTGATGACAAATTGATTCAGACGACATAGAAAATCTACATTGAATCAATTACAAGTTGTAATTTCAATCTAGGTGGAAGAATTTACCGACTTTGAGAATTTTTGTTCAAAATATATTTGTCACTGTGTTGAGATCGAATGATGTTACAGAGATGGTTTTAGACAAGATCATCAACTACAAAGTTGTTCAGATTTTGATTTCGAACCTACTCACAAAATCTTCTCTCAAAATTCGAAGTGTTAAAGCCTAATTCGAAGATTTTTGGGAAATCAATCGTAGATCCGAAGAATTCTTATGATTTGTGAAGAACTCTCATGAAGGAATTCACATGATGAAAATGATGAGGAATTTGCATGAAATATCAATGGACAATTTTTTTTAAGTCTGGAATTCGCATGACAGTGATATGCGAAATGTTCAGAATTCGCATCGATACGAATTCTTTGAGGCTAACATAAATTCCATGTACATAATTCGTATGGAGTCGTATGCAAAATGTAGAAATTCGATTCTATAAGGATGTGAACTGCGAGGAATTCGCACATAGGCATATGCGAGAAGCAGGAATTCGCATACAAGACTATGCGAATTGTGAGGATTTTGGCTAAGCCTCATGCGAATTATGCTTTTAATGAATAGTGATCTACGAATTGAGAAGTTGATGAGAAAATTTTTTTATTCTATGAGAAAAGTGACTGTTCTGAACCCATTTTGCTACAAGTTTTCCTTGTTCGTGAGATTTTTCGCGTAATGCATATGTGACATCATTCTTTTCTTTCGTTGGTCACATATTTTGGCAACTAATCTAAACTTTCACGAGTGCTCATGCTTGTGAAGATTTTCAGATACTGGATGTTTGGATTTAGTCTCTGATTGGATTGGATCAGCAGCCTGAGAATTTGCAATCATAAGTCTGTAGTACTTTTCTACATTGTTAGACTGTTGAGTGCTCTTAATCATTCTTCTGACCTGATCAATTAGAAGTGTGAGTGACTGCAATCATTGTTATGATGCTTTGGTTGTGATTCAGAATCTTTGGTGCTTATAATCATCCAACTGATTCATAAAGAAATGAGTTATGAGTTTGTTCGTTCAGTGTTCTGAAAAGCAGTTAGAAAATGAGCGTCTTTCATCAGTTGTTGAACAATTATCAGAATTGTGTTCTAACCCTTGCATTGTGGTGTTTGCTACAAGATGCTTCATCTTGCAAGCTGATCAAAATAAGTTCTTAAGTTGAATTCCTATTCAACTCGTGGTTCAAAGACGTATCCAGTGTTATAAACTGAAGATGCACTTTGGTTGTAACATCATAATTCACACATTTCTTTCTTGTGGACAAAACGAATGTGTTGGATTTACAAGAGTTAAAAGTTGTCTTTATATGAACTCAGTCGAGGTTGTTGTCTACATCAGATCTGGTATTAAAGTTGAAACTTCAAGCATAAGATCTACTTTCAAGGGGGAGCCAGAGGAGCTTTGAAGTTTAAGCAACGCTAAGTTTTTTAATGAAATCAAGGGGGAGAAGAGGTGAAGCTGAAAAGGATGATTCCTTTACAAAACTCAGGGGGAGAATCTTAGAACATAAATGTTCTACTTAAAAGTTTTGTAAAGTAATCTTTGTAATTTGTGTTTGGGCCTTGTACTTTGGGTTTGGGCTTAAATTGTACACAAGGTGTGAGGGTATATATAGGGATCTGTTTGTAGTTTGTTTTGTAAGTTTCATAATCACAATGTAGTATGTACATGTTCTATGTGTTCTTGAGAGAGAATCCTTTTGCTCTCTCAAGTTGTGTGAATAATACAACAGATTCCTTCCCAAACATTCTTGTTTATCTCAATCATCAAATTAACTATGATCAATTGGACCTAACAAGAGATTGTGTTCTTATCATTGCCACTATATTCAAAAGATTATAAACATATATCTCTTGTAGTTTAACATTCAAATCCCTTGAAAGGCCTTTCATAAATGGATTTTCAAGATTACTAAAAGAACGTATATACACAACAGTAAGTATCCCATCCGTTATTAATTGTTGTATATATGCATGTCTTAAGCTAATATGTCAAGATTTTCCATTCTATATCTTGTTATATGCTCTAGAAAATGTAGCCTCGCTATCGCAATCCAAGAGATGGCTAGCATCGATCGTGACCACAATTCTATGTCTAATAACATATTACTTAACTATTCAACTTCCTTACCTGCCACTACCAAAGCTAAGAACTCGGTTTCCATGGTGGAATATATAGTATGTGTTTGTTTCTTAAGACCAATAAAGAACCTCTCCACCAAGTGTAAATTCCAACCTGTTGTGGATTTATTATCATTACCACTAGTAATCTAACTAGCATTCAAGTACCGCCAAAAAACGATCTTAATGTAAAGCTAGTCTTCTAGTTCTTTTGAGATACCCAAGAACTCTTCGAATCGTTTTCTGTTATTCCCATTTTATGCAAGTATATCAAGATGAACGATCAATTCGATTCAAAACTCATATGCCATTAATCTTGAAATTCACAAATTACAATCTTTCTCTCACTCTACTTTCTCTCTCTACAATGTACAAAATGATACTCCTCTAATAAGCTCTTCGACTGAAATATTACAAAGACAAGGTATTTATACCTAGACATATAAAAAGGAACAGAAAACTATACAAACTAACATGATTTGACAATTGTTGACTTTGACTTCCCACTTTAAGTGACTTTGACTTTGCAATCTTGAAGGCTTTGACTTTAGCTTTTGACTTTCCATCTAGATGATCTTGAAGACAACAATTTGTTCCCTAACATTCTCCCCCTTTGGATTCAATATCATCTCCAAAAAGGAATTTAGCAAAGATAAAAAATCTCCCCCTTTGATTACTCTTTAACAAATTTAATCTCCCCTTTTTCGGATAAACTTGTACTTATCGTCAAATGAATTTCATCTTGAAATCAAGTTCTCAAGAACATTCTCCCTATTTAGGATAAAAACTGATTTTTTCAGGCAATCAACATTCTCCCCCTATTGAGACAAAAATTGATAATCTTCTTTTGAATATTGATCTCCTCTACTTGTGATCTTTAAAATTGTCCCCCAAAGACTTTAATAAACATCATCATATATTGCAAGCAAATTATCTTCGTTTGTAGCTCACTTTTCTCTATCCAAAATCATATTTAAAGAAAAATTCCTTGAATCTTCTTGACTTCTTGAAATTTCTTCTCATAACTCTGAAAAAGAACTTTCACAAACTTTCATTTCTTGAAAATTAAATCTCCAACACTTCTTTGTCATTTCTTGAATGTCTCCCCCTTTTTGATGATGTAGAGCATATAAATCATCAAAACATCTTCAATAAATGTCATGAACCATTTTCTGACTACTGATATTTCCAAATGAGCCTCTGAACATCCGTCAATACATAATATATTCATCTGAATCTTTTCAAATTCAGACAAATAAGAATGTAACCCTGAATCAACAAATGAATCAGTTAAGATGCCTATAAGTAACACAAAGTCACTTAGTACAACGAATGTACTGTACAAGGAGTTTTATTGATGTTCACTCCCCATGTCTTCCATTCAATCATCGAATAACACAAGGTTAAACTATGAACGTTTCGACAGAAAAACAAATTTTTTTTGTATGTATGTGCTTGTGTATGAAAGAATTAAGCATAAGATTGCTTTATCAATTAGGCTCAAAATTGTGTAAACCATTGAGACAACAATAGTAATACACTGACTCATTTGTGCATGATCGAAGTGCGAAGGTGGGGCAGACTTTCTTTTGTTTCAATATCTACATCTTCCGAATGAAGGTGAGATAGATTATGTGATGCATCCCCATGAAAATATGAATCTTCTCTTTGTTGAGAAAAAGATGAGTAGCTGGTGGGGTTTACATCAAGAGTTGGCATGGGCTAGTTGTCTGTTTCAATGATGTTCACGAAAGAATTGTGAAACAACATTAATGTGGTTGTCCGACTCAGAAAGATGTTGGTGCAGAGTTTGATATTCTTTTACTCTGATCTCTCACCCTCTTTCTATATAACATTGAGCTCACTTCTAACCAAAATCTCTTTTCATTTTATCCCAGCACACACCCATACTCAGATAATGACTCCTCTCCTCTCAATCACTCAAGGATAATTTCTTGGGTAGGAAACACTGGTTATCGTGAATCTTATTCCCAAAAACAGTGTAAACAAGATATCAAACACAATTCAATCAATCTCCATTTGTATTTCACAATTACAAGTTACGTACAATGTAGTTCTCTCTCAATACCTTCTCTCTCTAACTCAGATATGTGCACAATATACTCACTTATGATTCTGCTATACGCACACCACTAGCCATATACCTATTTATACAAAAACATAAAACACTCACCACACTAGCTTTGACTTTAACCATTATTACAATTGACTTTGATTTATAAAGAGAGTTGATTTGAGCTGTAACTTGCTTTGACTTTCAGTCTTCAGTCTTAATGATCTTGTATCCAACAAATATGTTCTCTAACAATCTCCCCCTTTGGATTCAAGATCATCTCTAAAAAGATTTTTCAATACAATCTCCTCCTTTAAGCACAAAATTACAATATTCTCCTTGTAGATTTATTTCCACGAGAATTATCTTCAGAAAAATAAGCACTTGAGCAATCTCCTCCTTTGTCAGATTATCAACAGATTAAATCTCCCCTTTTACTTAACAATCGTCAAACATTTTGTAATCTTCCCAAAGTATCTGAATATACTCTTCAAGAACAGTAACGATCTTCCCAAGGTTGTAGAAATCTCTTTCCGACTTCAGAAAGAAATTATCTTCAGGTTTAGCTCAATTTGCTATATCAAATTGTCTTCAAAAAAATTTCAGTAAAATTCACTAATACTCTGAAATCTCTGAACTTTCTCTTTCAAATCTTGAACTTAGATTTACTACTTCAAACATTTCTTGAAACTCTCTCCCCCTTTTTGATGATAGAGGCATGAAATCATCAAAACTTTCCCAAGAAATGTCATTGATCTGATCTGACCACTGATCTTTTACACCGAGCCTCTGATTATCCGTCAATTAATAAAATATTTATCCGAATCTTTTCAAATTCTGACAAAATATGAGTGTAACACCTGAATCAACAAATGTATCAGTTAAAAATGTTTGTCAGAAACACGAAGTCACTGTGTGTAACAAACACACATTGGAAAGGAGATTTTTGATGTTCACTCCCCCAGGTCTTCCATTCAATCATCGAATAACACAAGTTTATTCTATGAACGTTTTGACAGAAAAATGAATTTCCTGTGTGCTCGTGCTTGTGTTTGAAAAAATTAAGCGCATGATGATTTCTTTTGATAATAGGCTCAAAATTGTGTAAACCATTGAGACAACAATAGTATTACACAGACTCAATTAATCATGATCGAAGTGCGAAGGTGGGGCAAACATCCTTCTTTTTCAATATCCATATTTTCCAAATGAAAATCAGATAGATTATATGTTGTGTCCCCTTTAAAATTTGAAACATCTTCTTGTTGAGAAGAAGATGAGTAGCTGGTGGGGTTTTAAAAATAACAGTTGGCATGGGCTAGTTGCCTTTTTCAATGACGTTCATGAAAGAATTGTGAAACAGTCAAAAATGTGGCTACCCGGCTCAGAAAAAGTTGGTGTAGAGTTTGATATTCTTTTACTCTGTTCTCTCACCCTCTTTCTTTTTAACATTGAGCTCCCTTGTAATCAAACTCTCTTTTCATTTACGTCATCACACCCACACTCATATATTGACACCTCACACTCGATCACTCAAGGATTAACTTCTTGGGTAGGAAACACTGGTTAATGTGAATCTATAGAAGTTCAATTAAGTCCTCACACAATGAACCCATGTAATCCTAAAAATACATTGTTGGTCAAAATGGTTTAACTTTGCAGTTAAAGCACATAATGAATACAAGTCAGATGTCTGTATGCTCATTAAGATAATCATGAAGATTTGAGCATTTTAAACATGGAAGATATTTCAAAACAAGTATATTGAATGAATGAAATGAATACAAGAAACTTGTTTGAAAATCTGACACTGTATGAAGAAGATCAAAATCTGAATGATTTATCAAGAAAAGCTTAGGTCAGTAAAAATTGGAATTGGTTTATAAAAAATCTGAATGATTTATCAAAATCTGAATCACACTTCTAAATTCATGAAATCATTTTAAGAATAAGAAGGGGTTTGAACATTTAAGAACATGTTTTCTATGATTGAAAGTCATTCTTCTTTCAACCATTTATGAGATGAAGAGTAGAATATTTTCTTACGTTCATCTTCAATCTCACAAAGTTAGCTCAAAAGTCATATTGATATGATCGTTTAAGCTCCCTCTCTAATCTGCAATAGTCAAAAATCTGTCAAAGTACAAAGCTTTATTCACAAAATTTATTGAAAAGTAAAGACATAAAGCAATAAAACATTTAAAATACAAGTTCTGATCAAATGCAATCAGAAGTCATATTCCATACTCCATAAATCTTACTCCCCCTGAAATTATGCATCAGACAATTTTCCAGTTAAGAATATATGCAAAAATATGATGAACTTCCTTCAAATGTATGTAGATCATCTTATCTTGTCTCACACTCCCCCTGAAATTATGAATACCTTCCAGTGCAAATATCTATCAGAATAAAAATAAAGAAATGAAGAAAAAAATAACAAAGCTAAAGTTTAATAGGTAATCACAGATTAAGTCTTGAGATTTAACATACCAAGCTTTGAAATGAGGAAATTAAATCTCTTTTCATCGAGTGGTTTTTTGAACAAATCTGCAAGTTGGTAATTTGTGTTTACAAAATAAAGTTTGATTGTACCTTTTTCCGCATTATCTTTAATAAAGTGGTATCTCACGTCTATGTGCTTGGTCTTGGTATGTTGAACAGGGTTTGTTGACGCTCTTAGAATCATAGTAGATCGGAATCTTGTCATATTTGAAACCATAATCTCCCAGTTGTGTCCGCATCCACAACACCTGAGAACAACAGCTAGCCGCAACAGCGTACTCTGCCTCGGCTGTTGGAGCAGATACACAGAGCTGTTTCTTTTGAAGTCCAACTCACGAGTTTATCGCCAAGAAATTGTATGTGCCCTGACGTACTTTTCCTGTCCAGCATGCAACCTGCATGATCTGCATCTGAATATGTCATGAGCTCAAATCTTGTATCCTTAGGATACCACATACCAAGATCTGCAGTGCCCTTTAGATATCTAAAAATACGCTTTACAGCGGAGAGATGGGATCCTTTAGGATTAGCCTGATATCTTGCACAAAGGCATGTAGAAAACATTATATCTGTTCCACTAGATGTTAAATACATTAAAGAACCAATCATACCTCGGTAGGTTCAAACATCGACAACTTTTCCAGAAGGATCAGTGTCGATCTTAGTTCCAGGTGACATCAGGGTTCCAATAGGTGTACAATTTTCCATTTTAAATTTTCTAAGAATAACAAAAATGTACTTAGCTTGATTAATAAAGATCTACGTGGAAAATTGTTTGACTTGTAATCCGAGAAAGAAATTCATATCTCCCATCATACTCATCTGAAATCTGGACACCATAAAGTTAGAAAAATTCTTACAGTACTTAGCATTAGTTGAGCCAAATATGATATCATCCACATATATCTGAATTAAAATGATATCGGCTTTTTCCTTTTTGATAAAAAGAGTAGTGTAGATCCCAGTACAGTGTAATCACATAAAATAATATCAAAGATGAATAAGATTTAAGCCACAACTACTAGTCATATGATTAATATGAAATCAAAGGATTACAGGTTTACAGAAAGGATTTCTGATCAGAGAGAGTAAACCTATTGACTAGTAATCTAAAATTATGAGACTTTAACTTAACAAATGAAACTAAAACAACCTTTATATACTCAGGCTTTACAAAGATGGGCTAATGGGCTTTTAGGCCCAACAAACTATTAAGCTTTCAAAGATTTACAAAATATACCCTGAACTTCTATTTAACATTAAAATTCACCCTAACAATCTCCCCCTTTAAATAGAAGTTGAAACTCGCGCCAGTTTTGAACATATATCTTTCGAAAACCAAAACTGATCTCGAAGTATCGTATCTATGTTCTGTACTCCAGTCGCTCTTCAATAACTCCTAGTGCTTCAAGAACAAGTGGCTTGTATTTAGGATCCAAAGGCTGAACCCCTTTTTCATCTTGATCAAGTGCACGCTTCAACTTGTCTTTCAGCAGCATCAATGTACCGTCGCAGAATCTGGCAATCTGACTAAAACGAAAATACCGCATAATACCTTTGTTGTTCAAGTTGGTCATGCCGAATTCTGGAATCTTTATCACAGTGAATGCAGGCACATTCTGGGCATCAGACGGAATTTTAAATCAGGCTTCAGCAGATTAATCTTTGGCTGGTCGCTTTCTAACCCAATCTGAAAGTCTTCCACCGAGGCAAGTTTCATTGCACACTTCATATATCTCTTTACGGTCTCGAGTGCATCAATGACTTCCCCGGGTCTGATAGTTCTGGTCTTTATGTCTCAAAGAATGAACAACAGATCTTGTGGTTCAAGACACAGAAAGTCAGCTTCAGAAAAACAATACTTCTGACCATCTTCTCTCGTTACCATGAAGTCTGAATACTTTACTTTCATGAAAAAGGCAGATTGAATCCGGTCAACTGATCTGAGCTTTGTCTTGGAGTGCTTGCCTTGAAACTTCTTATACACGAATACAAGCTCACGCTGCTTTTCCTTGTTTTTCACAGGCTGTAGACCATGAAGCATAACTTCATCATATGAACGAATCTAGTGGGCAAAGATCTTTTTTTGGATTTCTTCCAGAAATGGCACTTATATTCTGACTCTTTCCCACTTGGATGGATGAACTGGTGGAGTACTTTCTGTTTCCCTAACCGGTGAAGCAGGAGGAGATCTGACGGGAATATCTGTATCTGGAAGATCAGGGTGATCAACAGGATAAGTCAACAACGGTACCGCGACAGAAGTCTGATCGTCTGGATGAAGAATCTCGTCTATTTCAGCTTGCATAACTACCAGATCTCTTTCAGTGTTTGCACATTCTTCTGTCGGGTCAGAAACTTCATAAGGATCAAAAATTCACGCCCAGTCTTCAGGTACAATCGGTGAACCTTCATCAAATTCCTCAGGCTTTTCAACCCTTGGAATATTATACAGCACCAAATCCATACACTGTTCCCGTGCCTGTCCCTGCCCTTCTGTTCGAGTACCAGAACCCGAACCCTGTTCCGTTCCCACCAGAACTGTTTCCACAGACTGAGTCTCCGACTCTATTAGGCGTTGGCGCTTCTCCCCCTCATGGTGATCAGGATCATCCTGATCATCATGCCGGCACTTGAGCCTATCTGCCTGGCTTCGGCAGGTGTCTTCCACTACTGAGAGGCGTTCATTCAATACAGCTACGGTTTGCTGTAGAGACTGAATCATGGCTTCTTGGAGCTTGAAGGCTTCTAGATATATGATGGATTGGGGGGTGGTGGGGTAGGTGTGGATGCTTGAGCACGTAGAAGCGATAAAAGATCGGCATCCTGGGAGGGTTCTGTATGAGATTGGGCAAGAAGTTTGGCAAGAAGAATGGATTTCAGGTCCTCGATTGACATATCAGTAGCTGGAATGATGGGTGGTGGTGTTGGAGGTAGTGGTTCAGGCTCAGTAGCTGGACCTTTGCCTTTGATCATATGCTTCAGTGCGTCTACCTCCTCCCTTAACTCAGATCGCATCAAGTTGTGGACAGCCTTTAGGGCGCCGTCCATGAATTCCCTTGAGACGGACTCATGATGGGTAACCCAAGACCACTTTGGCTTGGGTTCCTATTAAAAACTAACTGCTTTATTATATGTGCAGGGCAACCAACAGCTCAAGGGAAGGAGCATTTGGCATGTTGATAGTGGTTGTTCCAGGCACATGACAGGTAACATGGTCTGCCTTCAAAACTTCAAAAGAATTGATGGAGGACATGTTGCTTTTGATGATAATCCAGCAGGTGGAAAGATAAGTGGAACAGGTAATGTGTCAAAAGGTAAGACGAGCTTTGAGGATGTATACTATGTTGAGCAATTGAGATACAACCTGTTAAGTGTATCACAGGTCTGTGACAAGAAACATAGCATATTATTCAATGATATTGAATGTATTATCCTTGCTCCAGGGTTCAAGGTAGTTGATGAAAGTATGATACTACTTAGAACTCCTAGAAAGGACAATGTTTATTGCTTGGACTTGGAGAGTGTAGCTTCTGACTCATCTTTAAATTGTTTATTTTCAAAAGCTTCATTGGATGAATCATCTCTTTGGCACAGAAGGATGTGTCACATAAACTTTAAAACAATGAACAAACTTGTGAAAAACAACCTCGTAAGAGGTTTGCCACAAAAGTTATTTTCATGTGATCGACATTGTGTTGCATATCTTAAAGGCGAATAGCACAAAACTTCTCATAAGTCCAAAGAGATAAATACAATCTCTTCACTTCTTAATTTACTGCATATGGATCTGTTTGAACCTACAAATGTGATGAGTATTGGTAAGAAATCCTACTACTTGGTTATTGTTGATGATTTCTCTAGATTCACTTGGGTCTATTTTCTTAGGACTTAGGATGAGACAAGTGGACTGATCAAATCCTTTGTTATTAGAGTTGAAAACCAAACAAATCTAAGAGTTAAAGTCATCAGTTCTAATAATGGAACTGATTTTAAAAACAATGACCTAAACAGCTTTTGTGAGGAAAAAGGCATTAAGAGACAATACAATGCTCCTAGGACTCCTCAACAGAATGGTGTTAATGAAAGGAGAAATAGGACTCTGATAGAAGCTGCTAGATCTCTGTTGGCAGATTCAAAACTTCCAATCACTTTTTGGGCAGAAGCAGTTAATACTGCCTGCTATTTTCAAAATAGAGTTCTAGTAGTGAAATACCAAGACAAGACACCTTATGAGCTTTTTAAAAAGAAGAAACCTTTTATTGGATTTTTCAAACCATTTGGGTGTCCTTGCACAATTCTCAATACCAAAACTCATCTAGGGAAGTTTGATAGCAAAGCTGAGGATGGGTTTCTTGTTGGATATTCATCTCAAAGTAAGGCCTATAGAGTTTTCAACACCTTTTCTAGGATTATTAAGGAAAGTGACAATGTTAAATGCAATGAGAACACACCAAATCAACTTGGTTCAGGTCCTGATTGGCTATTTGACATTGATTCACTGTCTAATTCTTTGGGTTTCAGTAATGAGCATAATGCATGAACAGGAACAGAAAAGGTACAAGTACAAAGATAAGAGTTTGTGCTGTTCCCAACACCTACTGCTGATCCTGTTGAACTCTGTGACCAAGATAAGAAAGATACTTCAGATTCAAAGGACACTGAACCAGCTCAGAATGAAGAGGACAGAGGTGAAAAGGAAGATCAAACCTCAGATTCAGGAATCAAAGGTCCTGATATGCCATGTTTGGAAGAAGATGACACAAATGATGATAACTCTTCAGTTTTTGGTGGCAGCACTCCTGAAATGAATGACTCTAATCTGGTAGTAGATATTAATGAAGAGGTTGTTCATCAAACAAGAGTTCAGAAAAATCATCCTCCTCAATTGGTGATTGGGGACATAAATTCTCCTATAATCATCAGGAATCAAAGCAAGTTGGGAGGATTGAAAGATATACAATCAGGATTACTATCTTGCTTTCTATCACAGGTTGAACCCAAAAAGGCATGTGATGCAATGAAGGATCCAAGCTGGATAGAAGCAATGCAAGAGGAGCTACTGCAGTTTGTGCTGCAGGATGAATGGGATTTGGTTGACCTTCCAAAAGAACACGGAGCTATAGGCACTAAATGGATCTTCAGGAATAAGAAATATGAGAGAGAAATAGTAATAAAGAACAAGGCCAGATTAGTGGCACAAGGGTATACTCAAGAAGAGGGAATTGATTATGAAGAAGTATTTGCACCAGTGGCCAGGATTGAGGCAATCAGGCTATTCTTAGCCTATGCTTCTTTCATGAAGTTCAGGGTCTACCAGATGGATGTAAAGAGTGCTTTCCTGTATGGGAGAATTGAAGAAGAAGTGTATGTCTGTCAGCCTCCATGGTTTGAGAATCCAAATTATCCTTACAGAGTATACAAATTGAAGAAGGCACTCTATGGGCTACATCAAGCACCAAGGGCATGGTATGACACTTTGTCTACCTATCTTTTGGAAAATGGTTTTCAAAGAGGAATCATAGACAAGACTCTGTTCATTCATAGGAAGAAGAAGGACATCCTAATAGTGCAAATCTATGTGGATGATATTATTTTTGGATCCACAAAAGATCAAATGTGCAGAGATTTTGAAGATTTGATGCACAAGAGATTCAAGATGAGTTCTATGGGTGAACTTACTTTCTTCCTTGGGCTACAAGTTAAGCAGAATAAAGATGTGATATTTCTAAGCCAATCCAAGAATGTGTAGGACATTCTTACTAAGTTTGGATTCTCATATTCAAAGCCTGCAAGCATACCCATGGAGACACACAAACAGGTCACTACAGATCTTGAGGGGGAGGATGTGGATGTTCATCACTATAGATCCATGATTGGATCCCTCATGTATCTCACTGCTTCAAGACCAGATATCATGTTTCCTGTGTGTGTCTGTGCAAGATTTCAAGTAAGACCTAAGCAGTCACACTTTCAAGCAGTCAAGAGGATATTTAGATATCTCAAAGGCCAACCTAGATTAGGTCTTTGGTATCCTCATGACTCACCATTTGACCTACTTGCTTATTCAGACAGTGACTTGGGTGGTGTGAATTTGGATAGAAAGTCAACTTCAGGGGGATGTCAGTTTTTGGGTGCAAGACTAGTGTCATGGCAGTACAAGAAACAAACCACAGTGTCAACCTCTACAACAGATGCAGAGTATATAGCTGCTGCAAGCTGCTGTTCACAAGTACTCTGGATTCAGGATGAAATGTTGGACTATGGTATGACTTTTCTTCACACTCCAATCTTTATAGACAATAACAGTGCTATTATCATTATTAATAATCCAGTCAAGCACTCCCAAACAAAGCATATTGAAATCAGGTACCATTTTATCAGAGACTGTAATGAAAAGAAGCTAATTCAGGTTGTGAAAGTCCATACAAGTAACCAATTTGCTGATCTATTCACTAAATCTTTTGATGTGGGTAGATTCACATTTTTTGTCACAAGTGTGGGCATGATAAACTCTGAATAAGCCTATTATCTTTTGACTCATGTACTTGTATAGATTCCTTCCAGCTTACTTTCTCATTTTATATTATGCATAGTGATGCTAAGCTTGTGTGTTTAAATGTTTCAGATTGCTTCAACTGAATACTTAGTACTTCTCGTTCAGGTAATACTGCTCTGTATATTACTCATGATGTCAGTACCAATATGGTTGAGTATGGTTACTACTACTAGGTGGTTTATACTGCCAGTGCAAAAGTTACTACTGCTTGCCTTATTTCTACTGCTAATCAGTGTTACTACTGCTGGTATGTGTTAATACTGCTAGTCTGTGTTAATACTGCCAAGTATGTGTTACTACTGCTAATATGAGTTAATGTTGCAGGCCTGTTAATACTGCAAGGGTACTTAGTATTTCTTCTAACTGAAACCCTCCACCTATAAATACCCTTTGTGACCGCCAAAATACAAACGACTCTTTGAACTTCCATTGCTACTCTTTCTCTCTTTCTCTCTCTCTCGATTTCTTACTTACCAGTGTAAACCCTAGTTGCGATTGGAACCCTAGAATCAATCAGAACGATGGAAGGACTAGAATTCTTTGATGAACACAATGAGGTTGCTATGCTGCAAAAACCCAAACAGGCTAAAGGTTTTCATCAGATTGTGGATTTCCTCAAATCGTCACACATTGCCTATGCCCTCACTGTCAATCCCACAATCTGTGTGGAACATCTACGATAATTTTGGGCAAATGCTACCATCCACACTAAAGATGGCACTCAGGTCATCAAAACAAGGGTGTGTGATAAACCCCTGACCATCTCAGAAGAGTGTATTCGCATCCATCTACGCTTAGATGATGCCTCACATATTACCTCTCTTCCTAAGGAAGATCTCTTCCAAGTTCTAAATCGAATGGGTTATGAAGGTCCCACAGAGGTATTTAAGTTCTTCAAGAACAGATTTTCACCTCAGTGGCGATTCTTTGTTCTTACCCTACAACACTGCATTTCAAGAAAAACAACTAGCTGGAGTGAGTTCAGCAGCACCATATCCTATGCTTTGGTCTGCTTAGCGACCTCTAGAAAGTTTAATTTCTCTCAAATGATCTTAAACGATTTAATGTCAAACCTGGATACCAAATCAAAAAGCTTTTATATGTATCCAAGGTTTGTACAAGAAGTACTTAATAAGGAATTGACGAATTTATCTACCTTCAAGGAGGTATATGTACTAAAACTCCCAAAGGGGAAAGTGTTCTCAAATATGAAGAGGCCCAGTAAGGACTTCTCAGGTCTAGACACACCATTGTTCTCTACAATGATGGTCGTGTCCCACTCTCAAGGTGAGGCATTAGGGTTAAAGGCCACATTAGACCAACCCACTAATGACCTACCCACATCTTCCACTACAAAGCATATCCCTCAGTCCCTTCTAAAGAAGCCAACATCACCTATTACTCATACATACACAAGGAAAAAGGTACAGAATGTTCCTTCCCTTCTAGTATCTTCACCACCAAAGCCTAAAATTCCTCTGATGGAGCATTTTCCATCAGAGAATATCCAAAGGGAAACCACAGGGGTATCTCCCAACCCCAAGAAGGTGCTCAATAAGGAGGAGGAAGAGCATGTGGGCAGTGAGGCTCACACTACTGACTTTGAACACAGTGCAGGGTAGGACAGTGTGAACATCTTTAAGACCTTCCCCACGACAACTTTGGGTGAGCAATCATCCAAAGGTCCCAGGTGCCAAGAAACCAAGGGGGTAGAGGATGCTTCTACTAGGCTGAAGACTTCTACTAAAACTTCCAAGGATCCTTCCAGGGTGGTCAACACACCTAAAGGAGGTGAGGATAGATATATGTACAATGAATTGATGGAAACCATAGCAAACATCGATGTGGATGTCATGTCTGAGGGCAAGGAAATAGAGGAGATGCAACAGTTTATTTTGTCACAACAAGTGCAAATTCGCAACCTTGAGAAAATGGTTCTAAAGTTAGTGCACAAGAAGAAGAAAACCAAATTTGTGCTGAAGAAGAGGAACATTGATCATGATACTTCCAAAAAGGGGGAGACTGAAGCTGAAACTACAAAACAAAGTAAGGATGGGATGGAATATAAATTTGAGGGGGAGATGGGTGTAGAAGCAGAAATTATCAGAGAAGCAGAAACCTTTAAGGTAGCAGCAGAAATAGGCCTAGCAGCAATAAAAGAATCTGAAGCAGAAATGGCAGAATCAGCAGCAGTAACAGAAAAGGTAGCAACAGAAACAGTGCTATCCATGGAAGAATTAGAAATAGCAGAAACCTTGGTCAAAGCTAAAAATGACACTCTTAAGGCCACTCAAAAGGCCAACGGAGTGGAAATCAAAGAAGGTGGCCAAGAGCATAAGAGAAAAGAAGTAAATGAAGCTGAACTCAAAAGGAAAGGCAAAGAAAAAATGGATGAATCTGTGAAACCTCAAAAGAAGCAGAAACAGATAGAGCTGGATGAGGAGATAGCCAAGAAGCTGCAAGTTGAATTAAGACAAGAGGAAGAGTCTCAAAGTGCAAAAGATAGACAGATTGCTCTAGATCTGTCTACAAAGCTCAATGAAGAGTATCAAAAGAGTTTGAGGGCTGCAGCTGAAGCCAAGAAAGTCCATGTAAAAGCATCTATGCCAAGGCAACCAGCATAGACAAAGAAAAGACAACCTTCAAATACTTTTGTTGCCAACCAAGAAAGGAGGAAAATGATCAATTTTCTAAAAGGATCAGTTGGTGTTAAATAAGGCATGTTCACTGGTACGTCTTATGGCAGAATTGAAGAGGTGTACAAGAAAGAAATGACCAAGCTACAAGGAGACTTTTCTCAAAGGGTTGAGGTTGAAAGGAAAATGAAAGAAAGGCATGATCTGCATATCCAACAACCTTTTCCTGAGAGTGAAGAAACCCCTTCTACAAAAGAAGTGGAAGAAGAACAGAAAGAAGAAACTCTTGCTCAAACTATCAAAGTTGTCAAAAGAATGAAAACCATAGCTTCAAAGAAATAGACCAAAAGGCCAAGGACTGAAGAAGTGCAAAAAGAAGTTGAACTTGTTGTTGCAACCCCTGAAGAACAATCAAGTTAACAAGGTGCAGAACAACCTGAACAATCTGAGGTACATGTTGGTTTGTATATGACAGTGACTGATAGTGAACCTGTAAAAGCTGACCCAATATCAGTCCAAGCCCCTGAAATTATCCATTAGGATATCCTGGAAGATCAAAGGAAGAAATACTTCAGGATTAAAAAGATGGGAGACAAGTATGAGGTTTACTCTACTTGGGGCAAAATCATCAGAAGCTGTTCCAGATATGACTTAGAAGAAATATTCAAGGTTGGAATGAGCTTGTATGAAAAGGACTTGACAGGAGCGGGAATGAGCTTAATAAGACTAGCCATAGAGTACTTATGCATGATGTTTGATCCTAGCAAAGTTCAACATGTTGTCAGAGATCTGCATCTGGAGAATAAATTCCAAAGAATAGACAATTGGATGCTATTTGAAAGGTGTGGAGTATATGTCATCACTATTGACATATCTTATCATGAGTACTACCTGGTGGATAAAATTTATGATCACAGCAAAGCCAAATTGCAGGGTATGTTGAATGCTAAGCTGGTATGTTCAAAGGATTCTGAAATGGCCAACATAGTAGTCAGAAGAATCATCAATCAAAGCTTTGGTTTGGATCCTAATCTTGGGAATTGAGCTTAGGTTTTGAAAGTATCATGAAGACCAAATTTTGAAGAACTTAACTTCTCAATTTGAAAAGTTAAGCTAGGGGGAGATTGTTGGATCTGAAATATGCTAAGGATGGATACTACTGCTGGACTTAATACTGTTGAAGATATTAATACTGCTACTTGAATGATTACTATTGCTTGTAGGATTACTACTGCTAGAGGTATTAATAGTGCTGAAGTTAATACTGCTAGTAGTTAGTACTGCTTGAAGAATTACTACTGCAAGCATGGTTAGTACTGCTAAGGAGATTAATACTGCTAGAAGATTAATGCTGCTTCTGATGATCGTGATGATAAATATGACTTTGAACGAAAGACTAGGAGCTGAAGATAATGCTGAAGATAATTATGGAATGGATGCTAAAGATCAATATTTCTTTTGTAATTATCTTGTAATCAGTTTTGTATATATAGTCTAGAAGTCTTTGATAGTTATACATTAACTTTTGATAGAATTTCAATATACGTTTTAGTGAGAATTAACCTTAAGATTCCTTGTAATCCTTTCTTCAGAGAAGTTCAGAACGTCTGTTGAGCCTGTTCAACAAATTGAGGTTTTGTTTGTAATCATTAAGTTTAATCAATATAACTTGTGATTTGCATTCAAGTACTGTTTCATTGATTAAGTGTTAAAGTATTTTTCCGCAACTTCTTTAACATTGTTTTTGAGTGTGTTAATTAAATTCTTCATTAGAATTTTTTGATCTTGACATTTTCAATTCAAGAAGTTAAGTTCTTCAGGGTGTGGTCTTCATGATGCTTTCAAAATATCTGCTCAAATTCCTAGATCAGGATTCAAACCTAGGCTTTGATTGATTGTTCTTTTGATCACAATTCTGGCCATTTCTGAACCTTTAGCACATACCAGCTTAGCTCTCAACATCCCTTGTAACTTTGCTTTGCTGTGGTCATATACCTTATCCACCAAGTAATACTCATGATAGCTTTTATCAATGGTTAAGACATAGAATCCACATCTTTCAAACATCATCCAATGATTAATTCTTTTAAAACCATTTTCATGATGCAGGTCTTTCATAAGATACTTCACTCTATCTAGATCAAACATCATGCATAAAAACTCCATGACCATATTTATTAGATTCATCCCAGCTCCTTTCAACACTTCACCATATAGATTCAGACCAACCTAATACATCTCCTCCAAATCTATTATGGAACAACTTCTGATGATCTTTCCCCAGGTTGAATAAACTTCATACTGATCACCCATTCTCTTGATTCTGATATATTCTGTTCTTTTGTCCGATAGTGTATCCCAATGAATGATTTCAGGAGCATTCACTGAGATAGGATCATCTTTCACTTGTTCTTCATCTGTTACTGTCATGTACAAATCAAACTGCACATCAGATTGACTTGATTGTTCTTGACTATGCTCTGTTTCAACATGCTCTGTAGGAGGTACAACAGTAGGTTCTGATGGTTCTGCATTCATTCTTTTACTTTCCTTTTTTTTCTCCACTTCCTCAATCCTTGGCCTTTTTGCCTGTTTCTTTGAAACAATAGACTTCATTCTTTTAACTGCTCTGAACTTCTGGGCTAGTGTTTCTTCTTTCTTGACTTCTGCCCTTTCTTTTGTAGGAGTGCCTTCTTCACTGTCAGGGAAGGGTTGTTGAATATTCAGATCATGTCTCTCTTTCATTTTTCTTTCAAACTCAACCCTCTGACTGAAATCCCCTTGAAGCTTGGCCATCTCCTTCTTGTATAATTCCTCAATTCTGCTGAAGGACATATTTGTAAACATTCCTTCAGGAACTCCAATGGATCCTTTTAGAAAGTTGATCATATTTCTTCTTTCTTGATTGGCTAAGAAGGTTTTTGAGGGCTGTCTTTTCTGTGGAGCTTTCATAGTAACCCTCCTCACAGCAGTTTTCAAGTTTTTCTGATACTCTTCATTCAGCCTTTTTGCCAAATCTAAGGCAAGCTTTCTTTCCTTGGCAGTTTGGATCTCATTCTCTTTTTCAAGCTCTTCCTGCAGCTTCTTTGCCAAATCTGCATCCATATCTATTTGCTTTTGCTTTTTCACTGGTTTCTCAGATTCAACCACCTTCTCTTTTCCTTTCTTCTGTGCATCTGACATGCTTATCTCTTTCTTTGTCTTCTCTGTTTCTCCTTCTTTGATCACCACTCCCTTAGGATTTTGAGTGTCTTTAGGAGTGTCATGCTTTGCCTTAACCAGAGTTTCAGCTATCTCTATCTCTTCTCTGGACATTTCAGTTTCTGCTTCTTGTTCTTTTGTTTCTACTACTGGTTCAGTTACTACTTATTGTTCATTTGTTACTGTTGCTTTCACTGTTTCTGCTGCTGACTGAGTTACTGCTGCTTTAACACTTTCTGCTTCTTTCTCAGTTTTTGCTGCCTTACCAGTTTCCTTCTCACCCTTCTGCTCTGATACCACTTGTCAAGATCGAAATTCTAAACAAGAATTTAATTAACACTCAGAAATTTTGTTAAAGAAGTGTGCGGAATAACACTTTAACAGTAAATCAATAGAACATTGTATGGATCAAATCACAAGTTATATTGAATTAACTTAATGATTACAACCACTGCCTCAATCTGTTGAACATACTCAACAGACGTTCAATACTTCTATATTGAAAGGACTACAAAGAACCTCGAGGCTAATTCTCTCTAGAACAAAAACGTATTCTCTGTATATTCTATCAAAAACTATATCTCTATGCTAAGACTTCTAGACTATATATATACAAATCAGATTACAAGATAAATATGAAAATAATATTGATCTTCAACATCCAGTCCATAATTATCTCCAATCTTCTAGTCTTTCGCATCAAGCAATCAATCCATCTTTATCTTCATAAGCATCATTAATCTTCATCCTCAGCAGTACTAACCATGCTTGCAGTAGTAATTCTTCAAGCAGTACTAACTACTAGCAGTATTAACTTTCAAGCAGTATTAATACCTCTGACAATAGTAATCCTACAAGCAGTAGTAATACCTTTGAGTAGCAGTATTAAAATCTTCAGCTGTATTAATTCTTTCAGCACTTAGCAGCACTAACTGGACTTAGCACATTTTAGACCCAACAATCTCCCCCTAACTTAACTTTTCAATTTAAGAAGTTAAGTTCTTCAGGATGTGGTCTTCATGATGCTTTCAAAATATATGCTCAAATTCCTAGATCAGGATTCAAACCTAGGGTTTGATTGATTATTCTTTTGATCACAATTCTGGCCATTTCTGAACCTTTAGCACATACCAGCTTAGCTCTCAACATCCTTTGTAACATTGCTTTGTTGTGGTCATATACCTTATCCACCAAGTAATACTAATCATAGCTTTTATCAATGGTAAAGACATAGACTCCACATCTTTCAAACATCATCGAATGATCAATTCTTTTAAAACCATTTTCATGATGCAGGTCTTTGATAAGATACTTCACTCTATCTAGATCAAACATCATGCATAAAAACTCCATGTCCATCTTTATTAGATTCATCCTAGCTCCTTTCAACACTTCACCATATAGATTCAAACGAACCTTATACATCTCCTCCAAATCTGTTCTGGAACAACTTCTGATGATCTTTCCCCAGGTTGAATAAACTTTGTTGATCCAAACTCTCTCAGTGATTTGATAACGACCCTTTTCTATACTTAGTAAAAATTACTTTTTAATATGTATTAGTGTTTCACCATCAGCGATCAGACTGATTCTGTTCAGTTATCGCTGATAGTCTTCTTATAAACATCTAGTATGTATTAGTGTTTCACTATCAGTGATCAAACTGATTCTGTTCAGTATCGCTGATAGTTTTTGATGTAAACAGTAACGTAATCCCTGAAGACAAGTTTTGCGTCAACAGATGTTGATAGCTGAATCGAAGACGAAGCTGCTGAACAAAGACAAGTCTACTAGTGACCTGATGCGGATATCAGTGAAGAAAAGACGAATCTACTTATACGCGAAGGAACATGAGGAAAAGCTTCAGCGATCGCTGAACTCTTGATATCTCTGAAGAAAGAGATACTCAGCGATCGAATGATCACTTAGCTTATGTCTCAAGTTTCCTTTTGTCTCTCCTTGCACAACTTAGTATGATATGTTAGAATGGACATATCTCTGCCACAATTCGTACAACACCTCTGTCAACTACACTGTTCATTGCCTGGCCGAAAGCATGTCTCCCAAAAGTTAGACTCCCAAAGCCAATCAGTAAACGCCACGTGTAAAGTGCCCTGCCATGCATTTGATGCATAGGGTATAAATAGGAAGATCACCCCTTCATCTGAAGTGTGCTCAATCCTTGAACCCAATATAGAAACCCTTGTTTTCTATATCTCTTAATCCCCCATTCTCTAAATTTCTTGTGCAACCATCTTAGTGTTTCTTATGTTTGTTTAGATTGAGTCTGTCTTAATCTTATTCCGCAACAAACTTGTAAATTGTATTTGATTTATCAATAAACAATTTATTAAACTTTAAATTCTTGTGTTTGTATTCAACCCCCCCCCCTTTTACAAACTTGTTAAGCACCTTAGGGACCAACAAGTGGTATCAAAGCAGTTTGTTTAATCAAATAAACAAGATCTTGCTTTATTCTATTCTTTGTTGTTCTATATGGCACTTAACACAAACACAAACTACTATGATAATGGTTCACTTTCTAAACCTCCTCGATTTATCAGAGATAACTTTTCTCTATGGAAAAATCGAATGATGCTATTTCTTGAAGGTGTGGATCCTACTATACCTGAATATATAGAAAATGGACCCTATGAACCTGTTAGAATTATAACTGTTGTTCCTGCTACTGCCACCACTGAAGATGTCCCTGAACGATATGTCGTTAAGGAAATAAGACAGTGGAGTGATGAAGATAAAAAGAAGGTAGGAATAGATGCAAGAGCAAAGACCATTATTTCAATGGCTCTGCCTGATGAAGTTTTCCATTCCATCATGCATCTGAAAACTTCTAAAGAAATGTGGGAAACCATATGTGTTCAATATGAGGGCACCACTGAAATCCAAGAAACTCGTAAGATTAACTTGGTAAGACAGTATGAAAGTTTCATCGCTGGAAAGAATGAATCTCTTTCTGACGTTCATCAGCGGTTTAACTTCTTAATCATTGACCTAAGAACTGTTGGTAGGACCAATTCTAATTCTGAGGTCCTAACAATATTCTTAGAATGTCTTCCTGAAAGCTGGGACAGTTATTCAATATGTCTTAAGCTTACAAAAGACTTAAATTCTCTTTCTCTCAGCACTCTATATGGAATATTGCTCAACTATGAGCAATTGAATCTCCTGCAGAAGAATCTTGTAAAAGATTCTAAAGACTCCAAAAGCACTCCTGTTGCTTTAGTCTCTTCAGAGATAATTCCATCTCAGCGATCTACTCTCACCATCACTGAGTTAGATTCTGAATCTGAGGATCTATCAGACCCTGATCTTTCAGAGTTTGATGAGTCCTTAGCACTCTTGACAAACTCTTTTAAGAGATTTTCAAGAAAGAGAAACTTCCGAAGAAGTAAGCCTCTCTCTCTTACTGAAAAGCCAAAATCAACACCTATTGATAAGGCTACTGCTACTTGCTATAACTGTGAAAAGATTGGACACTTCGCTAGTGAGTGCAGATCGAAAAAGGTCTTCAAACCTTCTACCTCAAGAAGATCCAGTGATGACAAATACCTAAAGCTGAAGAACAAATATCAAAAGCTGAAAAGCTACAAGCGAAAAGGTAAAGGTCTCATCGCTGAAGAACATGACTGGGTTGAATCAGAAGAATCAAGTTCTGATGAAGAAGAAGTCGCTAATCTTTGCCTCATGGCTGAGATTAAAGAAGAAGTGGAAGAACCATCTGAACCTTCTATGAGCTACATATCATCTCAGGTATCTATCTCTACAAATCCCTCTCTGCCTGAAGCTGAGAGAAGTCGCGCTGTTGATGTGCTGACGATTGACCTTTATAATGCTCTAAACGACAAAACTCAAGCTGAGAATAAAAATGTTCATTTAACTCAAGAGCTAGAGAAATGTCATGAAAATATCAGAGAACTAAATCTTTTAGAAGAAAAGTTGAAAGATCAAGTCATTATAAATGAAATCATCAGCATTGAACGCGAACAAGCCATCGCTGCTCTAAAACCAGAAAAGGCTCATGTTGAAAAATGGTGCAAATAATCAACAAAGATCTCTGAGATAATAAATGCTCAAACTCCTGAAAGTGATAAAACTGGTCTTGGTTTTTGGACACCACAGGATGATCCTAAAGAAGAAAGTTCCTCGCTTAAGTTTGGAACGTTTGTCACACTTTCTTTGACACTTCTTATAATCAATTCTATCCCTGTTCTTCTTCTAATTCTATCCCTGAGGAAAAATCCAAAGACACTAAGTCTGCGGATAAAGAAAAGTCCATTCTCCTTCCTCAGAAGGCTACCAGGAAAGCAAAGCTGAAAGTTCCTTCTAAACCTTCAGCTAATCAATCCTCTAGCTCTGTGATAGAAATATTTGATCTCTGTCCTCCAAAGCTAAAGATTGATCTTAAATCCACGAGATCTGAAGAAATGAAAATTCCTCCCAGTTCTCATGAGAAAAGCCTTCTCGGACCTGGCCCTGCTCATCTTAAACTTGCAAAACCTTCTACTGGTCCTAAAACCGTTTTCAAATACAGAAAATGTTATTACTGTGCTTTTACTGATCATATTGCAAGCAAATGTCCAACTGTCACTAAAGCTGATAAAATAGCTAAAGTGAAGAAAAATGCCTCTAAAGCTGAGAAGGTCACCAAAGTTGAAAAATCGACCAAGGTGAAGAATACCACCAAGGTTAAGAAATTAACCAAAGTAAAGATCACCACTGAAGCTGAATCTTCATTTGCTGTGAAGACTGCTGAAACTTCCTTATCCACTAACTCTAAAGGACCCATTGAAAAGTGGGTACCAAACAACGCTTAATCTTTCTTATGTGTGCAGGGATCAAAGGGCATCTGGTATCTCGATAGTGGATGTTCTCGTCATATGACTGGACAAAAAGACCTGCTCACTGAATACAATGAAGAGAAAGGTCCCTCTGTGACCTTCGGTGGAAATGGAAAAGGATATACCCGAGGGTTTGGTGTCCTCAGCAATGGGACAACTACCTTTCGAAGAGTCGCTTATGTAGACGGACTGAAGCAGAACCTTCTGAGCATCAGTCAGCTATGTGACAAAGAATACGAAGTTTGCTTTTCTGAGAAAGCATGTTCAGTGGTGGATGAGAAAGGAAAACTTTCTCTCAGTGGTTATCGCAGAGAAAATGTCTATGTAATAGATATGGACTCTACTATAAATGAAAACTTATGATTTCTCTCTAAAGCCTCTTCTGATGTCAAGTGGCTATGGCATAAAAGGATCTCTCATCTAAACTTCAAAACCCTGAATTCTCTCTCGTCTAAGGAACTGGTTTCTGGTCTTCCTCAGCACTCATATGTTAAAGAATCTCTCTGCTCAGCATGTGAAAAAGGAAAACAAGCAAAAGCTAGTTTCAAGTCTAAACAAGTTTCCTCAGTGACAAGTCCTCTTCAGCTCTTGCATATGGATCTCTTTGGCCCAGTCAACATCCAATCAATAGCTGGAAAGAAATATACGCTTGTCATTGTAGATGAATTCTCTCGTTATACCTGGGTTATCTTTCTTCGCTGTAAGAGTGATACTCTAGAAGAACTAATATCTTTTGTTAAAAAGATGGAAGTGCTGAATAATCTTACTGTTCGTTCAATAAGAAGTGATCATGGAACTGAATTCAAAAATAGTTCCGTGAACAATTTCTTTGAGAACAAGGGAATTTCTCATAACTTCTCTTCAGTAAGAACACCTCAGCAAAACGGAGTGGCTGAAAGAAGAAACAGAACGATCATTGAAGTTGCTAGATCAATGCTCAGCGATTCTCATCTCCCTATTCAATTTTGGGCAGAAGCTATAAACACTGCATGTTTTACTCAAAACAGATCGCTGATAGTAAAGCGATTTGGGAAGACAGCTTATGAACTTTTTCATGGAAGGAAACCTTCTATCAGTTTTCTTCATATCTTTGGTTGTCAGTGCTTTATCTTAAACAACAGAGATCAACTTGGAAAGTTCGACCCAAAAGCTGATGATGGAATATTTCTAGGATATTCCTCCATCTCCAAAGCCTACAGAGTTTTCAACAAAAGAAGACAATCTGTGGAAGAAACAATTCATGTCACATTTGATGAAACTCGCTCAGCGAACTCTAAACCAATCACTGACAATGAAGAGTTAAATGCTTGGATGTTCTCTCACTACAGAGAAACTGAACCTTTCTTCTCAAACCATCAGCATTCAGATCCTCCAGCCGCTGATGATGATCCAAACGTTATACCTCCTAGCGCTGAATCCAACTCATGGGTTTCAGCTGAACCTCTAAACACTTTGCTACCATCAGATCTACCTCTGTCTGAAAACCTCTCTGATAACAACTGTCTGTCCACTATTCAACAGTTAATTGCTGATGAACCTCAAACATTCTCATCAGTAAACATCCCAATTGTTAATCCAACCTCTGAGTTAAGCGATCATGCTCCTGCTCAGCGATGTACCATAGATCACCCAATAGATCAAATTCTTGGTGATCCAGATGCAGGTATTCAGACACGACGAAGCTCAGGTAATATCTGTCTCTTCGTCAACTTTCTTTCTTTAATAGAACCAAAGAAGACTGATGATGCCCTCAGAGATACAAACTGGGTCAGCGCTATTTAAGAAGAGCTGACTAAATCTATCGAAACAAAGTTTGGAATCTCGTTCCTAGACCATCTGATAAAACTGTTATAGGCACCAAATGGGTGTTTAGAAACAAGTTAGATGAACATGGAACTGTAACCCGCAACAAGGCTCGACTTGTTGCTCAAGGATACAGACAAGAGGAAAGTATAGACTATGATGAAACCTTTGCCCCTGTGGCTAGACTCAAAGCTATTCGACTATTCTTAGCTTATGCAGT
Organism: Arctium minus; assembly: GCA_954870635.1. Taxonomy (NCBI): domain Eukaryota; kingdom Viridiplantae; phylum Streptophyta; class Magnoliopsida; order Asterales; family Asteraceae; genus Arctium; species Arctium minus. The sequence continues at coordinate 66,778,636 of OX941090.1, read as the reverse complement.
CTATAAAGATTTCATCGTCTATCAAATGGATGTAAAATCAGCGTTCCTAAATGGAAAGCTGAATGAATAAGTCTATGTAGAACAACCTCCAGGGTTCTATGACCCTAAGTATCCAAATTATGTTTATAAATTGGATAAGGCTCTCTATGGTCTTAAACTAGCCCCTCGTGCTTGGTATGACACTCTCTCATCATTTCTTATCTCTGAAAATTTTGAACGTGGCAAGATTGATAATACGTTATTTTTCAGAAAGATAAAAGGTCATATAATTCTTGTACAAATATATGTCGATGACATAATATTTGGTTCTACTAACCCATCTATATGTACTCGCTTCGCTGAAAGAATGAAGAAAGAATACAAAATGAGTATGATGGGTGAGCTGACATATTTTCTTGGTCTTCAGATTAAACAATCTGACAAAGGTACTTTTATCAGCCAAGGTAAATATGTTAAAGATATGCTGAAGAAGTTTGATCTTACTCAAACTTCAGCAATGAAAACTCCTATGGCACCACCCCTGACACTTAACAAAGATCCTTCTGGAAAACCTGTTGATGTCACTGCCTATAGAGGAATGATAGGCTCCCTGCTGTATCTTACAGCGAGCCGACCTGACATTATGTACTCTACTTGTTTATGTGCACGCTATGAATCTGAACCCAAGGAATCCCATCTGATCGTTGTTAAGCGAATCTTCAGATATCTGAAGGGAACTCCTAACCTCGGTCTTTGGTATCCCAAAGACTCAGGGTTCGATCTAACTGGTTATTCTGATAATGATTTTGCAGGCTGTAAACTTGACAGAAAGAGTACCACTGGTGGATGTCAACTCTTGGGAGGAAAGCTGGTAAGTTGGACAAGCAAAAAGCAAAATTCAGTGTCCACTTCCACAGCTGAAGCTGAATACGTAGCCGCTGGAAGCTGTCGTTCTCAGATCTTATGGATGAGAAATCAACTATTACATTATGACCTTCAGTTATCAAAGATTCCTATCTATTGCGACAGCACAAGTGCTATCGCTATAGCAAATAATCCAGTGCTACATTCAAAGACGAAACACATAGAGATCAGATATCACTTTATCAGAGATCATGTGATGAATGGTGATATTGAACTTCACTTTATCCCTACTGACTTTCAGCTTGCTGATTTATTCACCAAACCTCTTGATGAGACAAGGTTCAACTTTCTCATCAGTGAGCTTGGAATGCTGAATCTTGAAGAATAAATCTTCAGCGTTCATACATTGTGTCAGTAATCATAAGTTCCCCTTTTATCATCTCTCTAATAAATAATCTGACTCTCAAGTATGTTTTCTCAATCCCTACAACTGAATCTTCATTCAGTTAAGATGTTTTTCAAACTTTAATCACTGAAACTTTCTTCAAATGATTAAAAGCTTTTTGAAAAATAAATTTATCACTGATATTTCTAGTCAGTGATCCTTTTAAAAGAAAATATATCCCTATCTTTTCCATCAGGGATACTTTCAAAAAGAAAAATCTGTCGCTGACTTTTCTCCAGCGATAATTTCAAAACGGACAAATGAACAGTCTCTCTCTTCTATGATGTCATTTGAACCGACAATGCACGACATGCCTTTTTTCTGACACGTTCGTCTGTTGCTCTTCTATCCAATCAACTTCCTGGGACGTGTCCATGTCATGATGAGCATTTGCTTTCCCGCCTCTCACATTCTCTCTCCTCTTTCACACGTATAAAAAGAATGTTTTTCCATTCTTATCATTTTACGCTTTCTGGAAATACTTTCAAAGCAAGAATACTCTCTCAAGCATTCTAGCATTTGCATCATCTTCTTCAAAGATCAACAGGTTATTCTTGATCTTTTCTAATTCTTCTCTTAAATCTTTGTACATAAACCTCCATTTATATGTTTATAAGATTCTAATCACATAAAATCATTTTCATTTTTGATTTTATTCTTTAAAAACCATTTTATTTTGATTCAAAATCCTTGGTTTTTCTTCTTGTTCTTGTATCTTATACTAAGAACACCTTTTTGATCTTCAAATTTGTTGATGTTCTATGTTTCTTTCCTCAAATAGAAACTAGACAAATCTTTATTTTTAGACTAAAACCTTTTCTTCTACTCTTTTATCTACTCATATTCAGAATGGCTCAATCTGCTCTTGTCGCCTCTAAGAACGTCAAGTTCGCCATCACTGAATCAGAGCTTCCGAAGAACAACCATCTCGCTCGCCTTGATTTTGACGGTGTTAAGTATCCACACCTGAAGGAAGCTGCAATGTTTCTCAAGCAATCCTGCATTGCTTATGCTATCATTGTGGATCCCACACCCGCCAAAGCTCTTCTCCAGCAATTCTGGTTTACTGCTGATGAAAACCTCTATCACCAAAAAAAAGGGTGAACAGGTTCTGCTATCTCCTTCAGCACCCAACTTGGCGCAGGGATGATGACTGCCCTAGGCCTGAGGAAAGCTCGGCGATTTCCTGACAAAGGGAGGAATGGATTCGACGCCTTGCCAACTGACGCTGAACTCATCCAATTCCTGGATGCCATGGAATATGCTTGGGAACCAAAAACCAAGGACGACTATTCCAAACAAGAAGCTGACTCTTGTGAAGAAGGCACTGATGCCTTCCCAGCTAAACTACATCTTCTCACACTTCATCCAGTGCATGAGTGGGAAGAGTGGGTCACTAGACCAAGCCAGCAAGGTTCAGGTTCAGATGGCTTACTCAGTGATAGCTGGACGCAACTTCGACTACGCAACAACTATCTTTGACGACCTGAAGTCAAAGATAGAGAAGACCGAGAGGGATCCCAAAGTTCCCTACGTACGCTTTATCTGCGCGTACCTGAAGTTCCTCTACCCATCACTTACCCCACCAACTCGGATGCATCTTTTCCGAAAGTGGGTCAACGCTACCTGGAAGTCAAGCCGCTCCCCAACGAGGTAAGTATCTCTGAACTTCACTGCCGACTCTCTCTCCTCACTTCTTCTACTTCAGCGGCCACGCAGGAGGTTCTTTCTTCTGCTATCCCTGCCGCTACCCCTTCCAAACGACCATCAACTGGCTCCCTTGGTCCTTCGAAGAAGGCCAAGGTGACCAAGTAGAAAGCTACTTCTAGCTCTATGCCTAAGGATGTTTCTCTACAAACTTCCTTGGATGCTTTCGTGGGTCTCTCCTCCACATCCTCAGCGACAACCACTTCAACTGTGCCAGCGATCTCAGTCGCTGTCACAACAACAGTGACGCAACCCACAATCTCAGTTCAACAACCTGAGGTAACTATCCCTATCCCTACATCTTCTATCCCCATCTCTAGTCCTTCTATTTCTTTGATCTCTAACCCTCCATCTATCTCTACTTCACAGTTTGGACCCATAGGACCTGAACATCAATCTTTTGAGGAATCTTTACAATTCTACAAAATTTTTGATAATTCAGATATCCCTATAACCTTAAACACTTCTCCCAACTCACCATATAAGCCTGTTTCTCAAAAACTAACTTATATTTCAGGTCCTACTTTGGCGAATGTTGACACCAATGTCAACAATTTGAGTGCAAAGGTGGACTCTATGACTGCCTCTCTCAACAACACCACCAACGCTGTTCAATCAGCTGGTGAAGCACTGAAGACGCTGACTGCCACCTGCGCCTCCAAAGCTGACGTTTCTCAACTTGCTACTCTCCAAGAAGCGATTGACAAAGTCAAGGAAGACTCACAGCAACAGTTTGCAGCTTTGTCTACAAAGATTGATGCCTGTGAAGTCTTTCTTCAGCAGATCCTTTCCCGCGTGAAGGAACCAGCTCCAACTCCTGCTCCTTCATTTACAGAAGATGGTCGCACCACTCTAGACGTAGCTGTGGAGTTTATTCATCAATCTACGTCTGATATCTCTGTACTTGAAGACCGACTCAAAGGACTGGAGGCTGAAGTCCAGAAGTTGTCCACCGCTGAGACCTCTACTCCTTCCCAAGATCTCTCCCTTCGTAATAATGACAAAGAGGGGGAGAAAGCATCTGAAGAAAATAAGGAGAAAGAAGCTGATGTTGTTGAACAACTGAAGGAAACTCCCTCTCAGGTTGAGGGGGAGATAGTTGCTAACAAAGCCCCTCCCACCATCACTGATCTAGTCGATGATGAAGAGGAGGAAGAAGACGATAATGAAGACCTAGATCTTGAAGATCAATAGGATAATTCTCATCAAGATGATGACGATGACGATGAAGACCAATCTCTATGGTGTTCTTCAGCCGTCACTTCATCTGCGATAGCTTCGAAAGAAGTTATCCAAGCAGGGAGGAGTCAAGAGACACCTTCAAGAACCCCTTCCCAAAGCAAAGGTGCAACTGCTGAGGGAACCCTGAAGATGATTTCACTACCTGAGGAGAATCCTTCTCAGGTATGCCTTACTCTTGTTCCTTTTTCTTTCATAAAAATCCCACCCCTGTTTCTTTCTAGCCTTTATCTCTCTCCTTCCCTAAAATAAATCTAACCTTTTTCTTTTTCTGACCGGACAGTTCTCTCCCCTTTTTAAGGGTAAAGAGCTCCAAATAATCCCAGCTGCTGAAGCTGATGATCAAATAATCCCAATCTCTATCAGAAAGATTGATGAAGAGGATGAAGAAGAAGAAGAGTCCCTGCAACATCATGGAAGGCCCTCTAGACCGTCTCACTGGTCAGAGGAAGAGATAAAGAAAAGAACAGAGATGATCTCTCATCTGGAGTGTCAACGACGAAAGATCTCATCTCAATCATCAGATTTGGAGTTCCTGACTGAAGCTGAAATTGAAGAATCCGTCAAGGCTGAGAAGCTGATTGCTGACTGTGAAAAAGATGCCTCTCTGGATCTCAAAATCCAGTCTTCTCAAGTCAAAGACAAGAAGCTGAAAAGCAAACCAGTGGAAGTTCAGCCAGCTCTTTTGAAAGAGATTGAAGAGGAACGCTCCAAAGAAAAAGTGGCCAGCGATAATTCTGTCGATTGGTGCAAGCACAAAATTGACTATCGCTCTGCCCCAATGAATATCGTAGCGGTTTCTATCTCTGAAAGAAAGAAGAAGGATAAACTCTCTGTCACCATGGAGATTACCAGAGAGGATGGAAGCTGCAAGGCTATGTTCATTTCAAAGCTGGAAGATCTTGGCTACAAGGAGTGGCTTGAGTTCAAAGATGCGTTGAAGAAATCAAAGTCTACATACAGAGGCTATGTTGAAAGGGTAAATGATGCCCTCATCAATAGAGTCGCTGCTATACTAAAAGTGTCATCTACTCTTCCTCCAAAGTCCAAGAAAATCAAGAGAAAGCCTATCTCCTCCTCATCTGATAATGTCGCAGTGATCAGGAATGAAACCACCATAAAATTCTCAAGAGAAGCTCTGTTCGGTCCTCCTCCTGATCTTTCAGTTCTGGATCTATCTCTGCCTCCTGACGGACCATATGCTGCGGGACAAGTACTCAAAGAACCTTTTGGAATCTTCTTCAGAGATGACGAGGAACAGCTCAGATTTCAAAGGGTCTCTGAAATCCCTATCTGTCCCCTCGCTCTTCTCAAGGATCTCATGTGCCTATGGTGTACTCTCTCTCCTGCTGCTGAGCCAATCATAGCGATCATCTGCAAAGAATCTTTAGAACAAAGCCAAAAAGGAGAAGAAATACCTGAGTACTTGATCAATCCTCCTAAACCCTCTTTAGATAGTTGATAGATTAGTTTCTTTTCTTGTAATCTATTAGTTTAACTTACAGTAGTTAGTACATCACTTGTACTTGTAATTTTCATTCCTTGTAATTCTTTTCTTGGATTAATGAGAATTTCAGTGAAGTACTTAACTCTATCAGTATTGTAAAAGATCCCTTAAAATAGTAATTGGGACATGTATGTTATGAGTCCTGATTATTCCATCATTTTGAATTATAAAGTAATTTTCTTCAGTTACTTTGTCATTATCAAATAGGGGGAGATTGTTGATCCAAACTCTCTCAGTGATTTGATAACGACCCTTTTCTATACTTAGTAAAAATTACGTTTTAATATGTATTAGTGTTTCACCATCAGCGATCAGACTGATTATGTTCATTTATCGCTGATAGTCTTCTTATAAACATCTAGTATGTATTAGTGTTTCACTATCAGTGATCAAACTGATTATGTTCAGTATCGCTGATAGTTTCTGATGTAAACAGTAACGTAATCCCTGAAGACAAGTTTCGCGTCAACAGATGTTCATAGCTGAATCGAAGACGAAGCTGCTGAACAAAGACAAGTCTACTAGTGACCTGATGCGGATATCAGTGAAGCAAAGACGAATCTACTTATACGCGAAGGAAGATGAGGAAAAGCTTCAGCGATCGTTGAACTCTTGATATCTTTGAAGAAAGAGATACTCATCGATCGAATGATCACTTAGCTTATGTCTCAAGTTTCCTTTTGTCTCTCCTTGCACAACTTAGTACGATATGTCAGAACGGACATGTCTCTGCCACAATTCGTACAACACCTCTGTCAACTACACTGTTCATTTCCCGGCCGAAAGCATGTCTCCCAAAAGTCAGACTCCCAAAGCCAATCAGTGAACGCCACGTGTAAAGTGCCCTGCCATGCATTTAATGCATAGGGTATAAATAGGAAGATCACCCCTTCATCTGAAGTGTGCTCAATCCTTGAAACCAATATAGAAACCCTTATTTTCTATATCTCTTAATCCCCCATTCTCTGAATTTCTTGTGCAACAATCTTAGTGTTTCTTAAGTTTGTTTAGATTGAGTCTGTCTTAATCTTATTCCGCAACAAACTTGTAAATTGTATTTGATTTATCAATAAACAATTTATTAAACTTTAAATTCTTGTGTTTGTATTCAACCCCCCCCCCCTTCTACAAACTTGTTAAGCACCTTAGGGACCAACAAACTTCATACTGATCACCCATTCTCTTCATTCTGATATATTCTGTTCTTTTGTCCAAGAGTGTATCCCAATGAATGATTTCCGGAGCATTCACTGAGATAGGATCAGCTTTCACTGGTTCTTCATCTGTTACTGTCATGTACAAATCAAACTGCACATCAGATTGACTTGATTGTTCTTGACTATGCTCAGTTTCAACATGCTCTGTAGGAGGTGCAACAGTATGTTCTGATGGTTCTGGATTCATTCTTTTACTTTCCTTTTCTTTCTCCACTTCCTCAATCCTTTGCCTTTTTGTCTGTTTCTTTGAAGCAATAGACTTCATTCTTTTAACAGCTCTGATCTTCTGGGCTAGTGTTTCTTCTTTCTGGACTTCTGCCCTTTCTTTTGTAGGAGTGCCTTCTTCTTTGTCAGGGAAGGGTTGTTGAATATTCAGATCATGTCTCTCTTTCATTTTTCTTTCAAACTCAACCCTCTGACTGAAATCCCCTTGAAGCTTGGCCATCTCCTTCTTGTATAATTCCTCAATTTTGCTGAAGGACATATTTGTAAGCATTCCTTCAGGAACTCCAATGGATCCTTTCAGGAAGTTGATTATCTTTCTTCTTTCTTGATTGTCTAAGAAGGTTTTTGAGGGCTGTCTTTTCTGTGGAGCTTTCATAGTAACCCTCTTCACAGCAGTTTTCAAGCTTTTCTGATACTCTTCATTCAGCCTTTTTGCCAAATCTAGGGCAAGCTTTCTGTCCTTGGCAGTTTGGATCTCATTCTCTTTTTCAAGCTCTTCCTGCAGCTTCTTTTCCAACTCTGCATCCATATCTATTTGCTTTTGTTTTTTCACTGGTTTCACAGATTCGACCACCTTCTCTTTTCCTTTCTTCTTTGCATCTGACATGCTTATCTCTTTCTTTGTCTTCTCTGTTTCTCCTTCTTTGATCACCACTCCCTTAGCCTTTTGAGTGGCTTTAGGAGTGTCATGTTTTGCCTTAACCAGAGTTTCAGCTATCTCTATCTATTCTCTGGACATTTCAGTTTCTGCTTCTTGTTCTTTTGTTTCTACTGCTAGTTCAGTTACTACTTCTTGTTCATTTGTTACTTTTGCTTTCACTGTTTTTGCTGTTGACTGAGTTACTGTTGCTTTAACAGTTTCTGCTTCTTTCTCAGTTTCTGCTGCCTTACCAGTTTCGTTCTGACCCTTCTGTTCAGATTCACCATTAAACTTTCCCTCAAACTTAGAATCCATAGCTTCTAAACTCTCCCCCTTTATGGAAGCATCATGTGCAGTTCCCCTTTTCTTCAAGACAAACTGGGTTCTCTTCTTCTTGTGCACTAATTTCAACACTAGCTTCTTGAGTTTGGCTATCTACTCTTGTTGAGAGATTATCACCTGTTTCATCTCCTTTATCTCCTTACCCTGACTGATGATATCCAGATTGACATTTCCAATTGTTTCCATCAATTCATCATAGTTATATCTGTCATCGCCTCCTTTAGGTGTTTTTACCACCCTCGAAGGATCCTTGGATCTTTTAGTAGAGGTCTTCTGCCTAGCATAAGCACCTGTTACCCCTATGGTTTTAAGGCACTTGGGACCCTTAGATGATTTCTCATCTAAAGTTGCCGTGGGGAAGGTCTTAGAGATGTTCACACTGTCCTGATCCACACCTTGTGCAGAATCAGAAGTGTGAGCCTTACTGCCCACATGCTCTTCCTTCTCCTTAGAGAGCACCTTCTTGGGGTTGGGAGACACCCCTGTGGTTTCCCATTAGAGGGCTTGCAGGCTGTTAGGGTGAAGATACAGGAAGGGAAGGAACCTTCTGTACCTTTTTCCTTATATATGTTTTGGTGATGTGGGAAATTGGCTTCACAATAGGGTTCTGAGGAGGATTAATTGAAATTAATGGTGTGGGTAGGTCATCAGTGGGTTGATCAGATGTGGGCTTTGCCCCTGATGCCTCACCATGGGAATGAGACACACCCATCATTGTAGAGAACAATGGAGTGTCTTGTCCAGAAAAGTCCTTACTAGGCCTTTTCATGTTAGAGAACACCTTCCCTTTGGGAGGTTTAGGTACATACACCTCTTGAAAAGAGGGTAAATCCGTCAATTCATTGTTGAGTACTTCTTGTACAAACCTTGGATACATGTAAAATCGTTTAGTTTTGGTTTTGGTATCCAGGTTTGACAGTAGATCATTCAAAATCATTAAATAATATACTATGTTTCTTGTCACAGACCTGTGATACACTTAACAGGTTGTATCTCAATTGCTCAACATAGTACATATCTTCAAAAGTCATCTTACCTTTTGAAACCATACCTTTTCCACTTATCTTACCTCCTGCTGGATTGTCACCAAAGCAACACGTCCTCCATCAAAACTCTTGAAATTTTAAAGGCAGGACATGTTACCTGTCATGTGCCTAGAGCAACCACTGTCTACATGCCAAATGCTCTTCCCATTGAGCTGTTGGTTACCCTGGACATAAGATAGAACAGTTAGTTTCTTGAGGGAACCCAAGCCAAAGTGGTCTTGGGTTGTCCTTTCTCATCAACATACTCATATTCATTAGGCTTAGTCTTGATGAGATGATCAGAGTCAGGAATCTCATGGCTAGAATACTTTGTCTTAATTATAGGTTTGGCAGTATTAACACTGGTAGCAGTACTATCCTTGTTAGCAGTATTAACTTGGTCAGCAGCACTAACTTTGTTAGCAGTACTAACCTAATTAGAAGTACTAATTTGGTCAGCAGTACTAACTCTGATAGCAGTACTAACTTTATTAACATTACTAACTTGGTCAGCAGTAGTATTGCTATTAGAAGCACTATTTTTGTTTGCAGTACTATTTGAGGTTGCAGTACTAACAGGTTTAGTTTCTTTTCGGACCCAAATTAAGAAACATTTGTTTGCTTTCTTATTCTTTGTGTTACTCCTTGATTTTCTTGGAGTATTTTCTATGGCTTTAACAAACTTATTCTAAATATGAGATTTTGCAATACCAGTTTTCACTGGTGCTGTTCTCACATTCTCAGCCATGTGGTTCCTTGATCTTCTTGATTGCTTCCTATAACCAACAATTTTTTGATGTTGTCTTTGAAAAATAAATCTTTGGTTAATAGGATTGAAATAACAGTGTTTGGGTAGATGATTCAACTTGCCACAAATAAAACAAGGCTTTGGTCTATTGACTTTGCTTAGATCAATTCCCTGTTTTTGAGCCCACTGGTTATTTCTGTTTCTCTGATTTCCCCTTATTTTATCATGTTGATGGGGCTTTTTCTGTTGACAAGTACAGGGATTTACAATAGTAGTTTGCATATAGTGATCTTCCTGTACATTTTCCTTCCCTTTCCTAGAGGTCTCAACTTTCTCACTCTTGACAGTCTCTTCCCCAGTCTTAAACTTCTCTACTTTCTCACTCTTGACAAATGGTTTACCTCCCCTCTCATTTGTAAGAATGTGGTTTTCTAGGGGAACTTCTTTCTGGTCTACCTTGTTCTCATCTTCAGATTTTGCCTCAATCACTACAGTGTCTAAAGGATCTACTTCTGTGGATCCTTCAGGTAAGTCATTCTTATCCTGCCTTTCTAAGAGGTCTGAAGTGGGTGGAATATAGTTATTGTTGTAAGGTGGAGGAGTGTTATTATATCTTATACCTCTCTTCAGTTTGTCATGAACTTGAGATTTGAGTAAAGTGTCCATTGCTTTAGAGGCATTGGAAAATTTCTCAATGTCTAGTTTGGCCTTCTCAAATTAACTTCTGACTTTTTCACATTCTTCCCTAGCCTTTTCTAGTTTAATCTCCAACTCCTTTTTCTCCCACTTCCAATAATTTTGATCATATAAATGTTGAAGTTCATTGGCCTGATATGCCTTAATTTGTTCTTCAAAATTCACAATGATCAAATTAGATTCTCTCCTATGTTTCTCCAGTCTTTTAAGGTCATCACACATGCTCTGATTGTGATCCCTGTACTTCTTAACAGTTTCAAGACAGACTTTAGAGCAGAGTTTAGATTTTACCTCTGTGGGAATTGCAGTGCTTGAAGACTCTGAAACTTCAATCATCAGTGTTTGATTCTGAACTGTATCATCAGCTTGATCACTCCAATCAAATCCCATTCCATCTTCTGAGACAAGTGCTTGAGATGGGTTCCAGTTGTTGGTGGACTTTGATTGTTGATTGTTGCTCACATGCCGTTGAGAGATTCCCCCTCTGCATTCTCTTGCAAAGTGCCCCAACTTTGGATTTGTCAAATCCAGCACCATCTTCTCTTCTCATGGAAAAGTTGTTTCTTCTAGTTCTTTTAATGAATCTTTTGATTCTCATGGTGAGCATTGCCATTTGCCATTTAATGTCCATCTCTTCAAGATCATCAACATTAATTTGCTCCAGATCATCATCAATAAGAGAAGATTTTGCATGACTAGCAACGAAGGCTTCCAAAACAGAATCATTGAGTCCATCCTTTTTTGAGCCATAAGCAGTACTAACTGATTCTGTATTAGCAGAAGAATCAGTAGTAGATGATAAGAGAGCAGTATTATGAGAGTATCCAGATGGCCTTTTCTTAGATTCAACTTCTGCTTCAAACACCCTGAGATCATTGTAGAGATCATTAAGTTCTTTATCCTCTAGATTATCATTCTGTCTGAATGATATTGTATACATTACCCATTCTTCACCAAGAGATCTTAAAAACTTTCTGTTGACATCATCCTGGTCCATCTTGACACCAACAGTGGACAATTCTCCAATCAACTTGTTGAATCTATCAAAAGTTTGAGTCATAGACTCATTCTTTGTAGACATAAAGTCTTCATATTGTTGCTTGAGAATAGCTTTTTGATTTCTCTTAGTGCTTTTAGTACCTGAAAATCTCTTCTCCAACGCATTCCACAAGATTCTGGCATCAATACAGTTGCAAAACTGATGTTGGTATTCATTACGAATAGCCAAGCGCAGAGTGCTCAAGGCCTTCATCTCAGTCTGCCTCATCTTTCATTCTCCATCAGTCTTTGGTGGAGGTATTTTTCCATCTGCTTCCATCTCTCCTTCATTGGAGGAACCATTCTCAATGATATCCCACATTGAGTAATCTGTAAGAAGGATATATTGCCTGATCTTGATTTTCCACATGTCAAACTCATTGGGTTTGAGCATGGGAACCTTTGAAACAAGAACACTGTCATGTGATCCGTCCATGATGATTATAGCTTTCTGAGTTCCTTGGCTCTGATACCACTTGTCAAGATCGAAATTCTAAACAAGAATTTAATTAACACTCAGAAACTTTGTTAAAGAAGTTTGCGGAATAACACTTTAACAGTAAATCCATAGAACAGTGTATGGATCAAATCACAAGTTATATTGAATTAACTTAATGATTACAATTACATCCTCAATCTGTTGAACAGGCTCAATAGACGTTCAATACTTCTCTATTGAAAGGACTACAAAGAACCTTGAGGCTAATTCTCTCTAGAATAAAAACGTATTCTCTGTATATTCTATCAAAAACTATATCTCTATGCTAAGACTTCTAGACTATATATATATACAAATCAAATTACAAGATAAATATGAAAATAATATTGATCTTCAGCATCCAGTCCATAATTGTTAAGTCTGATTTTATAGTAATCATTGTATTTATAGGCTTAGTCAAATACTGTGTTTAGAGTCTAATACTGTGTTGTATTGACCAAGGGTATTTAAGTCCCTTTGGTCTTGGTTCCTTGTAACACATTCGCGGATATTCAATATCATTGTTACTTTGCGCTACATTGCTCTCTCTCTCTCTACTTTCTCTCTCTAGAGATTTAGTGATCTTGGACTCACAATTAGTATCAGAGCCAATCTGAATCTTGAGATAATTGAGAGATTGTTTTTTCGAATCTGAATTTTTAGATTAATCGAAAATTTGATCGATTTTCTTGAATTTTTTTCAAGAAAATGTCGTTTTCTTAAATTTTCATCAAATTCGGATGTGTTTTTGAATTGGTCCTTCTAAAGGACGACGTCCCTGTTTGACGTCCATACTGCACTTGATGATCTATGCAATCGTCCGTGGTTTTTACCGACGACGGGGTTTTTCGCGTCACCAAATTCTCTGTCTCTTGTCTATTTTTTACCCTTGACGCATGATTTGTTGATCGATCGCTTACTTTATTTGTTGAATCTCCATACCGACCTTAAGTCTTCCTTTGGACAATTATTGGCGTAAACACAGCCCAAACCTCACTCAAACGTGAATGGAAAACGGACTCCCAATTATAAAAATGCAGCTAAATCTTTGTATCCCGAAACACCCAAAGCACGGGTGGGGCATAATACTCAACTCAAAAATCATGGAAAAGCAATCCATATAATTATAATATGCCACCGAAAACATGGAACTAAAATTCAATACTCACGTGACCATAAAATGGAATGAAATCCAAATGTTAAAGCATGGACAATTAAATATCCAAAATAATGTTGGCTGACAACGGTGGAGACCCGTATCCATTAAGAGTGGAGCAACACGAAAGTATGCCACTCATACAATGTTAATCGTATGACACTTCACGACAAAAAAGCCCAAGTGTCCCTACGACTCCTTCGAAGCTACACCAAAAGAGAAAGCTGACCTTAGTGAATATTACCATGAACACCAGCAAAGGCCTAACACAGTTGGGGGGTTACAGCCAAGGCATTGCCCCGACATGACGGAGGCCCCAAACGCCCATCAACAAGATAGCACAACCGGACTCAGCCCTCCTAGTGTACACTTGAAAGGTTAAGGTCATAATACATGGGTTGCGGAGTCTAACCTCGTAATACCCAATTGACCATCAGATAAAGACTGACTTACGTGCCTATGGATCCAATGCAACACAGTCTAAAATTACATGACTGCAGAGGAATGACCAACACACTCGAGCATGTAATTATCATTAATATACCACAAGATGCATTTAGATGCAAAACATAAATGGGGCTCTACATTGAGCCATTAAAACCGGACAAATGTCCTCAAGACTCTTTTAAGTTAAAACCGAGCTAAAATGCTCAAAATCCATTTGGCCAACAAATAATAGATGTTAATGCCAAAAATCGTCCAAAGGAAGATCTTTGGTCGGTGTTGAGCTTTAACAACTAAAGTAGGCAATCACTTCGACAAATCATATGACAATGACATAAAGTAAATTGAACACAGAGATTTGGTAACTCGGAAAACCCCGTCGAGGGTAAAAACCATGGATGACAGTGAGTGCATTAAACTGTAATGATGGGTTACATCCATCTAGCCAATCACTCGCCATCCAACGGTGCTGATATTGACCGGTCTTGATGGCGGTCGTCCGTTATATCCATTGGTCATTATGTGCATTAAACCTGTAATGAAAGAACCAAAAAGGAAAAACGGTTGTGTGCAATGAATGATCAATGATCATTAGTAACATTACATAGATCGTAAGATATAAGCCTGTCGAGTGCTTCCTTTTAGTCGTGGACGTGGTAAACTCACGACGATCGTCGTCGAGGACGACGATGTCTACTGTCGTACATTATCGGCAGGACGTTATCTTAATAAAAGAATGGTCCATAGATTGGAGACGTTTGGTTATCTTCCATCGGTCATGACTTGTGGAATTTTACCCAAACAATTTACCCCCAAAACTCGTAAATTAGGCGGCAAGCCGTTTTTTCGAATTTTGTAACCAGGTGGGAAACATATCGATTTCTTGTAACTAAATCATTTCCTCGAGAACCGAAATGATTCTGGGAGGAAGCTTGCAGCTGTTTAACTGTTGTGACGTCATGACGACGTGGGGCACGTGGTGTCAGGCGTAGGGACAGGTGTCGTTCATTCGTAGAGGAAGGCGAAGAGTCGATGACAGGTGTCGACCATATGTCGGCTCGACTTGATACCGAACTAGATATAAATATTGAGCATGGTTGAATCCTTTTCTTTTTAAGTGATTAAGTGTTTAGAAAGGATCTGCCAAAAATCTGCAAGAAATAGCAAATCATTGCCAAAATTTCAGTCAGTGTTTAGAGCATTATTTAAGGTACGATCTTCATCCTTTAGCTTATGCAATTTAAGACTCGAGCCTAAAATCCTATAAAGTGTTGGGACGCTTTCGGTTTTTACATAGCAACCATTCAGGATCCTGACTTTGTAATGTCGTTAGATTTTATTAGCGTTTTCAGTGAAGATGAGGAAATTGAGTCCTTTAGACAGTTGGATAAGATTCCAGGGGACATAAGCCTTAGTCCAGCGGTGTTGCTCCGTCCGGAGCAATGTCCTGATGGATATTAAATGATATCGAATATCCACTTAAGATATGATTTACATGGCCTTATTCTCGTTTATCGAGATCGTTCCTCACGATCTTTTACTTGTCTCCGCGGCAGATGATGCCCCAATTTTGGACAATCATTCATGTGATCAAACAATTGACGGATAAACAGGAATCACCATTTATCGTTTATGACCTTCTCTCGCCTAATACGGATAAGTCAGAGCCAAACCATCGTTACAACCTCTTTTATAAATTTAGAGGGCCTCGTACTTTGGTTCAATTGACCGTGGTTAACGACCGCAACTGGAAGACGAGATATGTCTTCGGTCACTTGCATTCGGTCACTGGTGATATCCAGTGGCTCAATACGGGATGGAGTACTGAAGGTAAGATATAGAATCTTCCTTTTTGTCGTAAAATTTTCTTCTTGTCGAAAGATTTTTCTAACACTTGTTTGTTTGTCAAAGATTGACTTCATGGTAGATTCACCTTCTGAAGATTCGACTACCAAGGTCGAGAGGTTTCTTGGAATGTCGGGTATCTCTTCCGTAGAGGAAAGAGAAGAGAAAGAGAAGGAGGAAGAACCCACCGAGGAATCCCCAAAGGTGGAGATGGCAGGTACGTTCGTTCCTTTTGTAGAGTCTAGTCGTAGGACGTCATCTACAAGTTAGTAGTTTTTAATGGGTCCAGTTTAAATAGACGTTATCCATTTGTCGTACATTTATATGAATCGTCAGACCTTTATAAGGTTTTTATGGGGTATAGTCAAATAGACGTCACCCATGAGTCGTATAGTCAGTGGGTCTAGTTGCCTGGACGTCACCACTTGTCGTATGATCTTTAGGGTTAGTCATATGGAGTTCCCTTTTAGATCGTGTAAGGTCTAGTCTTCATGCGAGACGTCACTTACATAGATATATTTTGTTTATTTGATGTTTCAGGAGGATCGACCCCCACCAAACCATCGACTGGGCTCTCAAAGAGAGAGTCCCTCGCTCAACTTGCCCGCAAAGGGCAAGAGATAAAAGGGAACGTTTCCCCGACATATGGGTCAGGGATTAAGAAGGCGAAGGTGGTCCCGAGGGAACCGCCTTCAAAGGACAGTGGTCTCGAGGCCACTGCTCTTGAAAAGACGAAGGCGTCTTCGGAAATCGACGCGGAGCCGATTTCGTAGGCCTCTCCGGCGGGGACGACAGGGCAGTCTTCGGGGCTGTTTGGTTGGTTTTCCATTAAGTTATGTATGGATAAAGTCGTTTGTATCTATAGATTTAGAAGGTTTTTATATGAGAGAGTTTTTTTATAGATAGAATAAACGTGTTTTTTAATGGGAGGGACTGGTTTGTAAAAAACTTGGCTTTCTGTATAAAGCTCCCCCTTGAAATCTTACTGAATAAGCCACTTTCTATATCATTAAGCCTCTACCAAACAGTCATATATAGCTGACTGAATAAGTTGTGAGTCTCATTAAGCTCATTAAGCTGCTAACAAACAAGCCCTTCCTCTTCTCAGGACAATGGGAAGAGCCTGCGGACTAAGGAGGCATTGGCCCCGATCGATATGAGTTTTACCCTCCCATGTGATTTCATGTCGTCGGGCAAACTGGGGACGAAGACTTTATTTCCTCATCTGGGGAAATTTATTTTGCCGACCTTCTCCGATCGATACAAGGATGTATCAATCGACGACTTGGTTGCCCATGCCTTGGGGCTTTCTTTCATGGTAAGAATCTTTCGATTCTTCTTTATGCTTATGGGTCGTCAATCACTTTACTAGAATTACACCTTTATGCAGGCCTTTGAAGATGGACTGGTCTTGAATACCCGCATGGACCAAATCCGATGTATCGTCCTGAGTGCTTTAGCCAGAGAGTAGGCGGCACTTGCTAGGGCTTTGGATGCGGAGACCAGGGCCAAGGCAGCGGAGGCCAAGAAAGTGGAGTACTCCGTCCGACTTGACGACGCCCTCAATCAAGTTGAGTCGACGATCATGTAAAGGAAGTACTCCGGGAGCAGCCGGGCAGCTGAGAGAGGCCCTTAGTTGAGTGTCTGCGGTGGAGGCGGAGTTGGAGGCGACTAAGAAGGTCTCAACCGTGAATAAAAAAGAGATCGAGGCCCTTAGGTCAAAGTTGGAGGCGACGAAGAAGCAAATCGCCAGACTTGAGGAAGATGTGAAGTCCATCGAGACCTTCACTTGTCTCAAAGTTTGTGCGGACTTGATACGATGCCACCTGAGGGGCCAAGATCCCCTGGCGTCGGCTGAAGATGAGCTCAACTTCTTCTTGAAGGAAGTTAGGGCTGGGAAGGACCTCGACTCAGAAGATAAGCAAGAAGTCGAGTCGGGGGATGACGCCTCTAAAGGTGGAGATGTTGCATCCAACCCCCAGTAGCAAGAACAGCAACAGGAGCAACCGGCTCCTTAGTTTTGGGTTAATTTTTCTTTTTTGTATTTTTAATCAGACGACCGTTGGTGGTCGTGCAATGCACTGTAATACCTTTTTAGGTATTTTCAATGAAAGACTTTTTGAACAGATCGAACTGTCGCAACAATCTATGCTTCATTGAAATAAAATAACAAAGTAATTGCATAAGTAACTTACGACAGACGTAAGGAAAGTAATCGAAAGATAATGAAGACTTAACGAAAATCTGAGCAGTCCTTGATAATGTGTGTTCCACAATGCTTATCAAGTTTTATAGAAACAACAACACAATATGATTACCAACCTGTATTGATATATAACAAAGGTTACAAGGTTGATCAGATTTAAGCTTGGATGTGTTCTCTCTGTTTCTCTCTTTTACACCTTTTAGTGTGTGTTTTTGTGTTCTTGATAATATCTGATGATTTTAGAGATGAGAGATTTGTTGAGATATGATATTATCTCAAGCTTCTTAGACACTCAACCTAAACCACTTGCAACAACAAGTTGCAATATTAAACAATATAAACCAAATAATATCTAATCTAACTTAGATATTATAAAGCTAACTAAACTAACTAACTAAACTAAAAATAATAAACATTAATTACTTTGACATTTATTACAAATAAACATTATACTTTAATATCGAGATTCGACGTTTCGGCTTTAGCTTCAGATTACGATCTTCAGTTTGGATGATATTGAATCCAATAGATATGTGATCTAACAATCTCCCCCTTTGGATCAAGATCATTACGAAAATGATTTAGCAATTTGGTCTTCTCTTTCAGCTCAGAAGATGCAATCTCTTTCTCTAGTTCTGAAATCGGCATGTCTTCAGAATACTTGCTTTTGAAGAGTTCAATCTTAGACGTGATTCTTGAAACATGTGATCTTTGCCATTTCTTGTGTATTCATTCTCCCCCTTTTTGATGATAAGTGCAACGACTTCATCAAAACTTTTTGTAAGAAATGTCAACCACTTGGAGCCACTGATCCGTCAATTCAATAGTTATTCATCCAGATCTTTGCAAATCTAGACAAAATAATCATGTGACACCTGAATCAACTAATGAATCAGTTAACATGCCTGTCAGTAACACTAGGTTACTGTGTGTAACTAATACACATTGGAAAGGAGCTGTTTGATGTTGACTCCCCCAGGGGTTCCATTTAATCATCGAAACACCACAAAGGTTATTTCTATAAACGTTATGACAAAGAAACAAATTCCTTGTGTGTTCGTGCTTGTGTTTGAAAGAATTAAGCACTGATGATTGCTTATTGGCTCAAAATTGTGTAAACCACTAAGACAACAGTAACTTAAACACAGACTCAATGTGCATGATTGAAGTGCGAAGGTGGATCCGGCCTCCTTCTTTTCAATATCAAGATTTTCCAAATGAAAATCAGATAGCAAATATGCTGCATCCCCTTGAAAATGGGAAACACTTTCTTTTTGAGAGGAAAATGAGTAGATAGTTAGGTTTGATCAAGAGTTGGCATGGGTTAGTTGCCTGTTTCAATAATGATAACCAAAGAATTGTGAAACACTAGAGTGGTGGCTACTCGGCTCAGAAAAAGTTGGTGCAGAGTTGTGATATTCTTTTCACTCTGTTCTCACACGCTCTTTCTTTAAAACGTTTTGCTTTCTCTAATCACACTCATTTCTTTTCACTTTGCACACTCAATAACTAAGGATTAACTTCTTGGTTAGAAATCACTGGTTAAGGTGATTCCATAGAAGTTGTGTTAATTCCTAGCACAATGATTCCTTGTTTTCCTATGATGCACGTGAAGCTCAGATTGGTTTAACTATTTCAGTTAAAGCACAATTTAGATCATGAAAACATTTAAAAATACACTCCCAAAATATAAAATCTGTTGAAAAATCGGGAAGTGGTTTGAACATTAAAAACAATGTTTTGCAATGATTGAAAGTTGTCCTTCTTTCAATCATATATGAGATGAAGATATAGAATTATACCTTGATGTACGATCTTCAATCTCATGAAACTAAGCTTTAAGTCATAAACATATGAACATGTAAGCTTCTCTCAAACTTCTGCAAAAGTGTTAAGTCAAAGTCAAAGTAAAATTTATTCACTTAAACTGAAAAAACAAAAAGCAGTAAAACTTTTTAAAGTACGAGTTCTGATCAGAAATAATCAGGAGTCATATCCGTACTCTTCTTTTGTCTTGAAGAGCTCCCCCTAAATTCTTGCATTACAAAAAAATTTTGGCATTAAAAGGTACATGCAAAATTTTATGAGCTCTCCCTTGAAGTAATATTGACTACTTGTCAATTTATTCTCATACTCCCCCTTAGTTCATGAACGGAATAGAGAAGTGCAGATATCAATCAGAGTTACGAATGAAGAAATGATGAAAAAGTATACAATTAGAAAACTTTGATAGGTAACTACTGATTAAATCTTTAGATTTAGCATACCGAGCTTAGAGACAAGAAAGGTAAACCTCTTTTCGTCTAAAGGTTTGGTAAATAAATCGGCAAGTTGATAATCAGTTTTTACAAAGAAAAGTTCAATTGTTCCTTTTTCAACATGATCTTTAATAAAATGATACCTGACGTCTATGTCCTTAGTCTTGGTTTGTTGAACAGGATTCGCTGATATTGCGATGGCGCTCTTGGAGTCACAGTATATCGGGATCTTGTTGAAGTGGAAACCGTAGTCGCGCAATTGAGTTCTCATCCATAAGACCTGAGAACAGCAGCTAGCAGCAGCTACATATTCTGCTTCGACCGTGGAGGTTGAAACACAAAGTTGCTTCTTCGATGCCCAACTGATGAGCTTGTCACTGAGGAACTGTACAAGTCCCGACGTGCTCTTCCTATCTAACATACAACCTGCATAATCTGCATCTGTGTAGGTTCTTAGTTCAAAACTAGTATTTTTAGGATACCACAGACCAAGATCTGCAGTGCCCTTTAAATACCTAAATATGTGCTTCACAGCAGACATATGGATTTCTTTAGGATTGGCCTGATATCGTGCACATAAGCATGTTGAAAACATTATATCTGGCCTACTAGAAGTAAGATACATTAAATAACCTATCATCCCTCGATAAGTCCTAACATCAACATCCTTTCTCGAAGGATCTGTACCAATCTTAGTACCTGGTGCCATTGGGGTACCAATCGGTTTTGAATTTTCCATCTTGAACTTCCAAAGATTATCCATAATGTATTTTGATTGATTGATAAAAATACCCAATGAAAATTGTTTGACTTGTAAACCGAGAAAGAAATTCATCTCTCCCATCAAATTCATCTGAAATCTAGACACCATAAGGTTTGCAAAATTCTTACAGTACTTAGTGTTTGTAGAGCCAAAGATAATATCATCTACATAGATTTGAATTAAAATGATATCGGATTTTTCCTTTTTGATAAACAAAGTGGTATTCACCGTACATTTTGAAAACCCAGACTTGACTAGAAAAGTGGAAAGGACATCATACCAGGCTTGAGGTGCTTGTTTCAGACCGTATAGTGCCTTGTCGAGAATGTAGACGTGATTCGGCTTCTCTTGATTGACAAAACCATCTGGCTGAGAGACGTAGACTTCCTCCTTTAGAATTTCATTCAGGAATGTTGTCTTCACGTCCATTTGAAAGATCGTGAAGTTCTTGTGGGCTGCGTAGGCTAGAAACATTCTAATTGCCTCTAATTACGCCACAGGAGCATATGTCTCGTCATAGTCGATTCCTTCCTCTTGTCTGTATCCTTTGGCTACTAGTCTTGCCTTGTTTCGGATAACGGTACCCTCTTCGTCTTTCTTTATCTTGAAAACCCATTTCGTACCTATAATGGTTTTACCTGGAGGCTTTGGTACGATTCTCTAGACTTGAAGTGCATCGAACTGATTCAGCTCTTCTTGCATTGAGATCACCCATTCTGGATCAGCAAGCGCCTCTGATACGCATGTTGGCTCGAACTTGCTCAGAAAGGAGTCATGCATGCACATATTCAATGATGCTGACCTAGTTTGCACCGGTTTTGATGGATCGCCAATGATCTGGCTTATCGGGTGCTCTTTGGTCCATTTATGTTCATGAGGCAGTGGATTAAATGATTGTATGTTAGTTGTATCATCTATAAATCCACTTGTACCTTCTTCAACTTGTTCAGGAGTAATTATGATTGCAGTTGAAGTGGTAGGTTTAGAAGGCTCAGCAGGTACAGCTTGTTCCGGCTGTGGATGGATATGTACAGAACATCCTACTGGTTCAGCTACTTCTGTCTCTTCATCACATGGAACTTCTTCAACTGTTGGAGTCAACATTTGAATTGGAACTTCTTGTTGAATCGGGGCGTTGGATTCAATAGGAACATCTGATCTGGTTGGATAAGTAGTCGTTAAGTCTTCCATCCTGTCAACCATAACAGATTTCTTTACATTAGATCCAAGAAATTCATCACAAAACAATTCAAATAATAAGTCTAAATCAGATATATTATTAGTTGACGTTGATGCTTCATCTGACTTATTCTGTTGAGACGCAGGTTCTGGACAAAGTTGCCCAGAAGCTAGTATTCCTGTTATAGCGGGTTCTGAACTTTGATGTTCGGAAGCCATCTCTTCATCAAACGTGACGTGGATGCTTTCAATCACCGTTTTTGACTTCTTCAGATATACACGGAATGCAGTTGATGTCGAGGAATAACCAATGAAAATGCCTTCGTCCGCCTTGGCACTGAACTTGTTGAGACTTTCCCTATCGTTTAGCATGAAACACTTACACCCAAATATATGGAAATATTTGATTGTCGGTGTTCGGTTGTTGATTAAAGCATAAGGAGTCTTCTTGAATCTGCGATGTATCATGGAGCGATTCTGTGTATAACACACGGTCGATACAGCTTCAACCCACAAAAATAGAGGTAAGTCTGATTGACTTAGCATAGTATGAGCAGCCTCGACTAGCGTACGATTTCTTCTTTCGACCACTCCATTTTGTTGAGGCGTACGAGCAGCAGAGTATTGATGTGAAATCCCGACAGATTCGAGATATTCTTCAACCTTTTGGTTCTTGAACTCTATGTCGTTGTTTATTCGTAGAAACTTGACCGGTTTCTGCAGATTCACCTGGGTCGTCTTTAGGAATGTGATGAGAACATCTGGTGTCTCATCCTTTGAACGTAGAAACTTGACCCATGTGTATCGCGAGTAATCGTCCACGATCACGAGTATGTACTTCCTTCCACCTAGACTCTGAGTTCGCATCGGACCGCATAAGTCCATATGCAATAACTCTAACGGAGCGCTTGTACTTGGTTCAGGCTTTGGTTTATGAGGTGCCCTCTTCATCTTTCCCTTTTCACATGTTGCACAAAGATGTTCTCTTTCATATTTGAGCACTAGAAGTCCTTTAACGAGCTTTCCACTGACCAGATTGTTGATGTACCTTAAGTTGAGGTGAGAGAGCCTTCGATGCCATAGCCAACTTTGTTGCTTCAAGGCTTTCGTCAATAGACAAACCTGGTTGTCATTCTGGATTTTTGACAAGTTAATTGTGTAGAGGTCTGACATTCTTGTGCCGACCAAGAGTTCCTCGCCTTCTTCAGTGCGAACTGAACACGTCTTGGCTTTGAAATTGACCTCTAAGCTTTTGTCACAGAACTGACAAAAATTGAACAGGTTGTGCCGTAAGCCTTCAACATAGCTCACCTTCTTGATCGTGACATTGTCATGTTGTACATCACCATATCCCATGATTGGAGAAAACTGGTCGTTGACGAATCTGACTGATCCGCAATATTTCTCTTTAAAATTGGACAACATATCTTTTTGTCCAGTCATATGCTTGGAGCATCCGCTATCCAAGTACCACATATGACGGATCTGCACAAGATAAATAATGAAACAATTGATTTAGAATAGACTTAAAACAAAGATGGAATTAAGACTCTTGAGCATTGAGGAGCGGGTCTTGAACTGATGTATTCAAGAACCTATTTTCTTTGAGGAACGAGTCCTAGACTGTTTTGTCTAGAAGTCATATCTGTAAGCTCCCTTTTTAAACTTGATGTGCCTGCAACACAGATTTAGCCTTAGGTACCCACTGGAATTTGGGTCCTACTGTGTTAGCACAAGATTTTGGTACCCATTTCAAATTGGGCCCTCTTTTCTTTTGAAATGCATTTGAAGAATTAGAATGAGATGAATGCACATGATAATTGCCAAACCAATCGTCAGAATATTGACAAGAGAGAGAAACATGTTTATTATAAATAGAAGACTTTCTAGCAGATAAAGATAACTGAAATAATTGATTCATTGAATATTGTTTACGAGAAACAGCACGTTCTGAGTTCAAAATCACAACATCAACAATTAAAACATCTTTACTAAGCGAAGTCTTACTACAATTAACACTACTAAACGATTTAACGGTCTTGTCAAGCTTCTGTTTTGGTTGCCACAGAGATTTAACTTCTGGCCTTTGCTTGCTCAGATCTGAAACATGTGAAACTGTGGAGTTAGACTTTGGAGAAACAAACGAATGCTTCTTCTTCGGATGACCAGTAGTGTTCGGTTTCTGTGAATTCTTAGATGTAATCTTACCTTTAGCATTTTTAGCTTTCACAGAGACTGAGTTATCAACTTTCGTTGATTTTGCACTGTTAACAACCATACTGGTTTTTCCTAAAGATTTCTTAACAAAAGATGAATGGTTAGGAAGTTTTGCATTAAAGTCAAATTGATTAGAACAATCATCTAAACCACCGTTAGCATTCAGAAAATCAAACCCTTTATTTGCTAAACCAAACATATCCTCGGAGTTTGAAGCCTTAGAAATAATAACATTTTTGAACACAGTTGAAAAAACATTTTGTTCAATATTCATCAAAAGTCTTTCATCTGTTAAAGAATTCTCGAGTTTAGAAATTTTACTTTCTAAAACGAGAGGAGGGACATATAGTTTACCTTGAATAGGCTTTGCCTCCATTTCTTTTTCAGAATAACTTTGAAAGAAATCACTTGAAAGAGTTTTCTTCTTTTGATATATTGGATTTTCATTATAACTATTATTCATCTTCACATAATAGAATGGAAGATGAACTTTAGATGATTTCAACCGTTTTTCAGTTTCGTTGGTTTCATCCTCTTCTGATAGTTTAGTCCAAAAAGTTTTAAACTTAGGGATTCGTCGAGCTAATTTCATAGAAAGATGATCATAAAGTGCAGGCACTTCAAACATTCCTTTTTGAAGACAGTGAGGATTCTTATAACCGATTCCCCATCTCTCTATTTCCTCTTTGGGTTTGTTCAGATGAATAGTCTGTTCAGTTTGACCCATTTTGTATAACTTCTCTTCCAAACTCTTTAATTTACCAAGTAAAGAAAAGTTTTCTTTGGTACATGAAGAATGCAATTTTGTAAGCTCATATATATCAATCTCACTTTTTGTCAGCTTAGACTTGAGTTCAGAATTCTCTTTAAGAATTATTGTCTTTTCTTTTGCGTTGGTGTCATTATCTCTATATAAAACTTCAACCAATACTTTCTTCTCAGCAATTTGATTGCTAAGTTTCTGTATCAGTTGGTTTTTGTCAGTTATAACACCATTTTCTCGCTCAAGATTCGACTCTAACTATTGTTGTTTTAAAATCATGGCATTCATTTTATTCATGAAGTCTGAATATGATAAATTACATACCTCATCTTCTTCATTATCTGTATCAGCTTCAGCATCTGATTCTTGCTTTCCCATCAAGCACATGTTGACGGCTTCATCTTTTTCTTCATCCTCTTCTTCTTCGTCAGAATGATCAAGCCAGTATTCATCTTCTGCCATCAGTACCTTACCAGCCTCCTGTTGCTTTGCAAAAAGCATCTTGTTCTTTTAATAATCGGAGTTTCTGACTTTTGGTCTTCGGCAGTCTCTGGCATAGTGACCTGTTTTGCCACAGTTGTAGCACATTGGTGGTTCTGTCTGACTGGATCCTTCAACTTTAAACTTTCCCTCTTCTGGTTTCCTCTCCTCTATTCTCTTTCCTTCAGACTGATATCTTCTCTCTTCAGGTTTCCTCTCCTCTGTTCTTTTCCCTTCAAATCTCTTTCCTTCATATCTACTTCCTTCAACCCTTTCCTTGTGGATGTAGTTGTTCGGACCAGAAGAATATCTCTGACTATTTGAACTTGGCTTTGTGTAGAACTTTTTCTTAAAAGCATTTGACAGCAGAATCATTGCTTGCTTCAGTTGTTCATTTTCATCCATATCAGAGTTTGCATAACCTTCATCTTCTTCTGATTCATACACAATTGTCTTGTTCTTCTTCTTCCTGACAACAAGAGCAACTGTGTCTTCAACTGTCTTTCCTTTCTGCCTCTTCTCATCTAGAATTTCATCCACCTCTTCTTCATTTTGTCTGAGGGTTTCATACACCTCATGAAGTGGAATCTCATTCAGATCTTTGATCTGCTTCATCTTTCTGGCAAATCTTTTCCATTCCGGTTGTAGAATACTCGGGAATTTGACGTTCAGCTCAATTTGAGATTTGTTGACCTTGTTCTTGCTTAGTTCGTTCAGCAAAGTCACAAACCTGTCATAGGTTTCTTCTAAACATTCTCCCACTCTGTCTCTAAATTCTTCATAATTATTTAGGCAGTTGGAGATTTTAAACTGATTCCCAACCTTTGAACCCAGCATCATCTTCTCAAGTTGATCCCACATTTCTTTGCCGGAGGCCTTGTAGCTGTCAATCTTTACATAGATTTCATTTGGAATTCCTTGTAGAATGTATGACTTAGCTAATCTGTCGCCTTTAGCTCTTATGAGGTTATCATCTTCTAGCTTATGATACTTAAGTTCAACCTGAGTCGGCACGGTTCCAACCAAACGAGTCGTCATGACTGGTTTCATAACCCCTTCTTCTATAGATTTCCTGATGAATTCACCCACCTCATGTCTGTCAACAAAGTTCAGAAACTGATCCTTCCACTGTTCGTATTCTCCTTTAAAGAGAACTCGTGGCTTGGTGTCAGTTCCGATTGTAAGGGCTTCTCTGGATGTCATTTTGAAGAAAATTCTAAGTCTGGATTGGAGCAAAGAGAGGTTTGTGTATCAAGGTTTGCGTGCGCAAATGGAGGTTTGCGTGTCAAGCGGGTTGCGCAAACTGAGGTTTGCGTATCAAGCGGGTTGCGCAAAGTTATGTTTTGCGTATCACGTTAGATTCGCAAAGTGAACTTTGCGTTTCGAGGGGATTGCGCAAATTGGACTTGATCTTTTCGTGAAGAGATTATCACTTGAACTAAGGTTTGCGTGTTTGAGTGAGTTGCGAAAATCGTGCTTTGCGTATTAGGAGGGTTGCGAGAAGTGAAGTTCGAGGTTTACGTATCAAGAGTGTATCGAGAAGTGGAGTTTACGTAAGTCGTTGGATGCTTAAAGTATGCTTTGCGTGTTGCTTGAGATGCGCAAATTGGACTTTGCGTTTCACGTTGGTTGCCCAAAGTTGGGTTTGCGTATCAGGCGTGTTGCGCAAAGTAAGCTTTGTGTGTGTTCGTCTTCTAGTTTGCGCAAGTTCGTTTGTACTTCAATAATTTCGACTTTTCAACCTGATTTTCCAAGATTAACAGACCCAAACTCTACCAATAGGTCTAGAAACACTTCTAGAACTGAATGCTATCACTCGATCTCGATAAAACACACTTTTTGAAAATAAATTTGATCGCACAGTGACTTTCTAAACTCGACTGTTTTCTCACAAAAATCACAAAATGGAACTCGATTAAAGCTTTATAGTGAAATCAAACAACAACAACTCGATCTAGCAACCTAATCGATCACAACTTGATCGATTTTAACACTTAAAACACTTAAAATCTCGAAATTGATTTTCAAATAAGAACACAGAGTCGTTTTTCTTAAAAAACTTGATTTTGATCTTAATCAGTCTCTGATACCAATTGTGTGTCCCCCAATGCTTATCAAGTTTTATAGAAACAACAACACAATATGATTACCAACCTGTATTGATATATAACAAAGGTTACAAGGTTGATCAGATTTAAGCTTGGAAGTGTTCTCTCTGTTTTTCTCTCTTTTACACCTTTTAATGTGTGTTTTTGTGTTCTTGATAATATCTGATGATTTTAGAGATGAGAGAGTCGTTGAGATATGATATTATCTCAAGCTTCTTAGACACTCAACCTAAACCACTTGCAACAACAAGTTGCAATATTAAACAATATAAACCAAATAATATCTAATCTAACTTAGATATTATAAAGCTAACTAAACTAACTAACTAAACTAATAACAATAAACATTAATTACTTTGACATTTATTACAAATAAACATTAGACTTTGTTGGATCATAATTGTATTCAAGATTAAAGGGTCTAAACTGTATTTGTTTGATAGTTAAAGTTAGAGGGTTTAAAGTGTAATATGTTAATAGTTATTTGTAAATAGGCCTAAAGCCTGTTAGAAAGCCCATTAAGGTTAAAGCCCATATGGCCTAGGTATTTAATGTTTTGTTTAATTAGTTTTAGGTTAGAACTCTGATAATATTCTAGTTAATAGTCGTACGTTTTCTCTGTATTCAAGGGTATCAAGAACACACAAGGGTTTCATTGTTTATTCAAGGGATTGGTATGTTATTATGATCTTTATATCACTTGATCTATATGTGTTTGTGTGTTTAATTATCAACTAGATTAAACTGGGATAACAATATGGACCTTTGTGGCCCAATGCGCACAACATCTGTCAACGGAAAGAAATATGTGTTGGTAATGATAGATGACTACTCAAGGTATACTGCTAGTCCAGAACCCTCAGTATCAGAAACACCAGTACAAGATGTCCCGAGTACATCTATGGAGCTGCCTACTGTGCACGATGAAAACGATGCGTCCAATACGCAACAACAAGTTGAATCCTTACCAAGCACACATCGTTGGACTAAGGATCATCCCCTGACCAATGTGATAGGTGACGTACAATATGGTGTCACGACAAGGTCAGCAACAGCCAACTTCTGTAACACCCCAAGTTTTGTTTGGTTTTGTGATGTTGAAAGAAATTTTTTGGGCTGCCTGCGTTGGTTTTCAGGGCGCACGGGTCGTGCGTCCTCCTTCAGAAAGAGCGCACGGGTCGTGCGCAAGGGTCAGGGATTGGCAGTGGGTTACGCACGGGTCGTGCGTTTCCCTTCAGCAAAAACACACGGGTCGTGCGTCGTGGCAGGGGCTCCATCAGCGTGGGTTTTATTGAATTAATTCCCAAATCTCATCCATTCTCATTTCTTTCTTCCTTTCCAAGTTCTCCTTTCCCTCTCTCCTCATTTACTCCTCTAGGGTTTCTCCAACCACCAATTATCCCATTTATTACTTGAATCAAGTGTTCCATTCAAGGTTTTGGGTTTGAAGCTTCACCTCCATTATCATCTTCTCCAAGTGGTCCAACCTAGCATTTTGGGGTTTTCTTCTAAAACCTACTTGGTGAGTTCCTACTATCATTTTACAAACTTTATACATATCAAAGGTTACATTTTTGAACTCCTATATATCTCTATGGTTTTGGATCTAAGTTTATGGCATTTTGACCTAACTTGAGTTTTTGGGATATTTTAGGGTTCCTAATCATTTTCTTGAAATGTAAAGGGTTTAATCTTATTGAGAGTAAAATGGAGATTTACTTGCACATTTATGTGATTTACTTGAAAAAATGTATATAAACTCATTTTATGATTTTCATTCTTATCAGCAGTTAAACTTGAAAAAGGCATTTTTGGTTATAAATGTGTTTGGAAGCTATACGTTTAGCTTTGGTTAGTCACACGTGTTATTGTGACAAGTTTAGACTATTACTAGTGGATCCCTAGGTTTTGAGTCGACTTATATTATTGGGATGTCTTTTCCCCATTTTGTAGCTATGGATGCATTTGATCCTCGGGGGCCTTTATGGTACGGTTATGCGAGACCGGTTACTAGTCATGGATCAAATGTAGTCCTAGTGAACGAGTATGACTTGGTTTCCTCGGGGGCCCTCCCTCACATCTTAGTACGTTCCGAAGTGTTCGTGGCCATGGATTCCAAGTATTTAGCTCACAACTCGGGTCGTGGCCTACTTTTGTGTTCCGTCACCACCCTTGGTAAATCGGGTATCCCCCGTCATCGCGAGATGAACTTTTGGACCGATTGTCCTTTACTGATAAAGATCTCCTCTTGTAAACTAAAAGTTTTGTAAAGATTTATCTATGTTACAAATGTTTATATCTCTTGAGTTATATAAACTGTATGTTCTCACTAGGCTAAAGCCTAACACTTTTTCTCAAATGATATGTATAACAGGTTCCCTTAGCGGTGGGGTGCCAAGGTCGTGAGTGACGAGCATGTCTTAGAGGCATTTTTGGAATGACTAGTAGTCAATGTTGGGCATTGTTTAAGTCCCATCTTTTGGTGATTTTGGGTCGACAACCGATGTAATCTAGATAGATGTATTTAGATTAGTTTGTTGTTGATTTCCATTTTTATTCTCAGGTTTTTGTAAAGGTTTAGTACTTTACCCCTTTTTGGGAGGTTTATACCAAATGCTAAGTCATATTGCCTATAATTCCGCGGTTTTATTTCACCTTGATTTTTAGGGTGTTACAACTTCTGCATGTTTTCAAGCTTCCTCAGTTCCTCAGAGCCAAATAAAGTGTCTGAAGCTCTACGTGATCCCTTCTGGATTTCTGCCATGCAAGACGAGCTTCTACAATTCGAAAGGAACAAGGTATGGCGCTTGATTCCACTACCTAAAGGTAAATATGTTATAGAAACAAAGTGGGTTTTCAAAAACAAGAAAGACGAAGTCGGAGTAGTTGTGAGAAACAAAGCTCGTTTGGTCGCCAAAGGGTATTGTCAACAAGAGGGCATTGACTATGACGAAACATTCGCCCCGGTTGCAAGGATCGAAGCCATCAGAATCTTCCTAGCCTATGCAGCGCACAAAAACTTTACAGTCTATCAAATGGATGTAAAGTCAGCTTTCCTGAATGGCGTTCTGCATGAGGAGGTCTACGTGGCTCAACCTGAAGGTTTCGTTGATCCTCATCACCCTGATCATGTCTACGTCCTAGACAAAGCGTTGTATGATCCTCATCACCCTTATCCTCTCACTAAATTTCTACTTGCTTCTGGTTTCAAGAAAGGTACAGTAGATACTACCTTATTTCTCAAAAGGCAAGGTGAGGACTTGATTCTCATTCAGATTTATGTTGACGACATAATTTTTGGGTCGACAAATCAGAAATTTTGTAAGAACTTTTCAAAAATAATGAAAACAAAGTTTGAGATGTCGACGATGGGTGAATTGAATTTATTTCTTGGTCTACAAGTAAAGCAATTACCCGACGGCATATTTATTAATCAAGCTAAATATATAAAAGATATTTTGAAAAAGTTCAATATGTCAGATAGTTCAGTCATGAAAACACCAATGGCTACTGGTACACTCTTAGACGCAGATCCCTCTGGAAAACCTGTTGATCAAAAGGTGTATCGTAGCATGATTGGATCTTTACTTTATCTGACTGCAAGTCGCCCAGATATAATGTTTGCCACATGCTTTTGTGCGAGATATCAGTCTAATCCTAAAGAGTCGCACTTAACTGCTGCTAAGCGAATCCTTGGATATCTCAAAGGCTCTCCTGATTTAGGCCTTTGGTATCCAAAGGATTCTCGTTTTGAACTAACTGCCTTTACAGATGCTGATCATGCAGGATGTAAGCTAGACCGAAAAAGCACCTCTGGATCATGTCAATTCATAGGTGACAAACTTGTGAGTTGGACTTCAAAGAAACAAAATTGCGTTTCAACATCCACTGCTGAGGCTGAGTATGTAGCTGCTGCTAGCTGCTATTCTCAAGTCCTCTGGATGACGACACAGTTAAGGGACTTTGGATACAACTACAAGTGTGTTCCTATTTATTGTGATTCCAAGAGTGCCATATCTATAACTGCTAATCCGATACAACATTCGAAGGCCAAGCATATCGATGTACGCTATCATTTCATCAAGGATCATGTAGAAAAAGGTAATATTGAAATGCACTTTGTTCAAACTGACTTCCAGTTAGCTGATCTTTTCACCAAGCCGTTGGATGAAAAGCGTTTTCAATTTCTAATCAGCAAACATGGTATGTTGAACATGTCTTAGACCTTACTCATGATTCTAGGGGAGTATTCCAAATCTTGATTTTGTGTTCATTCATTCAACTGTTGCTAATGAAAGAGGAATCATTTTCACAAATGATTACCATTATTTCTTTCATTTATGCAGTTTTGTTCATGTGACTATGGCTTCTAATCACATCAGATTAGGACCTGCACCTCAGTGCTTTACTTTATTTTTCTGAATTTAAAAAAATTTATATTTACATTATGTTAAGGGGGAGAATATCTGTGATTTTAACAGATTTTTGGATACTTAAATGCTTATCTAACCGTGTGTTCTTAAAGATAAATACTTGCGTTTTATCTTGTCAATATACTTTGTCAAGTATTCATACACATAACGGTTCAGAACATTCTATTTGACTTTATTATTACCATGTATCAAAAGTTAAATATTTCTGTGGTAATACTCACGTTCTTTGTATTCACTGATGATTGAATCAAACGTCATTTCATGTGCTTTCATTGAAAATATGTTTATATATTGTTCATATAAACAAAATTCGTTTTTGATTCTCCAGCATATTATTCTTCATGACAAATTGATATGAGCTTATTGCCAACCACTTTTAGGTTGAGGGGGAGAATTGCATCGTCAAACATCTTCTATTTTGACTTCTCAAAATTTTTATGTTTCATGTAACAAGTGGTATTTGTGCTTACATGTACAAAACGCATGTTGAACAACATGTTCTTTTAGGAAAATACACGGGATTCAGTGTGAGTACTTAACAGAACTTCCATGGATTCACGATAACCAGTGTTTCCTACCCAGGAAGTATTCCCTGAGTGATTGAGGGGAGAGGGGTCAAAAGAATTGAGTGATGGTGTGTGAAGAAGTAAAATGGAAAAGAGAGATTGGTTAGAAGTGAGCATTAAAAGAAAAAGGGTGAGAGATCAGAGTAAAAGAATACTAGACTCTGCACCAAACCACTTTCTGAGCCGGGCAGGCACATAATCTGATTGGTTTACATTCATTGGTGACCATCATTGAAAAAGGCACCTAGCCCATGCCATCTCTTGCATACAACCTCACCAGCTACTCATTCTTTTCTCAAAAAGAGAATGTTTCACATTTTCTGGGGACGCAACACATACGCTATTGGTTCTTCATTTGGAAGATACTAATATTGAAAAAGAAGGAAAGTTGCCCCACCTTCGAACCCTTTCTCATGCACATTGAGTCCTTGTATAATTTGTTGTTGTCTCAACAAGTTTACATATTTTGAGCCTATATTGAAAAGCAATCATCTATGCTTAAATTTTTTCATACACATGCACGAGCACACAGAAATTTGTTTTCTATCAGAACGTTCATAGATAACCATGTGTTATTCGATGATCGAATGGAAGAACTGGGAGTCAACATCAAAACCAGCTCCTTATATAGTAACTTTGTGTTACTCAGTGACTTTGTGTTACTGACAGGCGTTCTAACTGAGTCATTTGTTGATTCAGGGTTACACTTATTAAACTGTTTGAATTTGAAAATATTCGAATGGTTAATACTTTCTATTTTAATCCGAAAAGATTGAAATAATCACTCTTTCCATTTGGAGAGACTGCTCTTATTTACAAACAGGGCTCGATACATGAAGACGGTGCTACATTGAAGTTTATAAAGACAAAGGGGGAGATTTTTGTCATAAAGGGGGAGATTGTTTTGATAAGTTTTGATGATGATGATTCTCACCACTAATCAAAAAGGGGGAGAATATATTAAGGGGGAGAATATAATCTGAAGAAAAGAGAAGACAAGTGAGGACCTGAAGATTATTGTCTTCAAGCTATCAACATCATATCTGAAGACAAGTGAGGACCTGAAGATTATTGTCAAAAAAAATTTAATCTTGAATCCAAAGGGGGAGATTGTTGGATCATAATTGTATTCAAGATTAAAGGGTCTAAACTGTATTTGTTTGATAGTTAAAGTTAGAGGGTTTAAAGTGTAATATGTTAATAGTTATTTGTAAATGGGCCTAAAGCCTGTTAGAAAGCCCATTAAGGTTAAAGCCCATATGGCCTAGGTATTTAATGTTTTGTTTAATTTGTTTTAGGTTATAACTCTGATAATATTCTAGTTAATAGCCATACGTTTTCTCTGTATTCAAGGGTATCAAGAACACACAAGGGTTTCATTGTTTATTCAAGGGATTGGTATGTTATTCTGATCTTTATATCTGTTGATCTATATGTGTTTGTGTGTTTAATTATCAACTAGATTAAACTGGGATAACAAACTTTAATATCGAGAATCGACGTTTCGGCTTTAGCTTCAGATTATGATCTTCAGTTTGGATGATCTTGAATCCAATAGATATGTGATCTAACAAATAAGTATAAGAAAGCGTTCGTAAGATAACGAAGATTAAATAAGAATCAAAGTAACTAACGACAAACACAGATGGTTAGAAGTATAAAATACTTCAAACAAAATCAAGCGTTAGTCGAGCTCGCAACTGAGCAAGCATACAAGGAACTTGCGTCTCAACGTAAATCACAAGTATATCGATTGAAGACCTGTTTAATGGAGATAAATTCACAAGGAACTTATGATTTGTCCTGATATTAATAAGGTTTAGACCTTAAACCCCATGGATTACACGACATGATCATGAGATAACCGTAAGGTGTAAATGCAGTCGAATGATCGACTGATTCTAGAATAAAATAGCTAAAAGAAGGGGGATCGTTGGTTTGACCAACGGACGCTCCGATGCTTAAGTCAGTAAGGCTTGTAGAAGTATATTTGTAATGAAAAAGGAAATGAGTTTTCAGAAAAAATACCTCTTTAGATGTACCACATTCCAACTTTGAGGAATATCTCGACCGTCGAGGGTTTGCAGTTGGTAGGCTCCCTTTCCAACAACCTCGATTATTTGATACGATCCTTCCCACTTGGTGGATAATTTACCTGATCCAGGTTCTTGCGTGTTTTGAAACACTCATCGTAAGACATAATCACCTGTTTGAAAGATTTTGTCCTTGACATTCTTATTGAAATGTCGTTCCACCAATTGCTTATTTGAAGCCATCCTGATTAAGGCTGACCTTCGCAATTCTTCTAGTGCATCGAGGTCTTAACTTAGATCGACTAAGTTGTGATCGACCGTCGAGTGTTGTGAGGTTGGAATTTGAGTCTGGACAGGCAAGACCGCCTCGCAAATGTAGACAAGAGAGAAAGGAGTTTGTCCTGTGGATGTACGAGGTATCGTACGATTAGCCCAAAGAACTGTCAGGAGTTCTTTGACCCATTTGCCTTTGGCTGCTTTGAGTCTTTTCTTGATCGAGTTAACAATCGTCTTGTTGCTCGATTCAGCGAGTCCATTGCACTAAGGATATCGAGATGTTGAAGTCGTAAGCTAGATGTTACAATCTTCCCATAACTGTTGGGTTCTGTCGCTTATGAATTGTTACCCGTTATCACATACGATTTCAGATGGAATTTCAAACCTGCAGATGATGTTAGTTTGGATAAAGGAAACCACTTCCTTGTCCCGGACCTGGGAGTAAGCAGCCACTTCTATCCATTTTGAGAAATAATCTGTAAGGACTAGAACATATAACTTTTGCTCGGCGGCCGGAGGTAACTTGCCGACTATATACATTCCCCATCGCATGAAGGGCCATGGAGTTAAGGTCGGATGCAAGGGTTCGAAGGATTTATGGGACATACCTGAATGTCGCTGACATACGTCACAACTATGGACGTACCTTGTTGCGTCTTGGTGCAAGGTTGGCCAGTAGTACCCTTGTCGGGAGACACAATTAGCCAATTTGTGACCTCCTGAGTGGTTTCCACACTCTCCGTCGTGCATTTCTCGCATAATTCTTTGGACTTGATTTTTGTTGGTAGCACATCGTAAGTTTACTCCTGTCGATGATCTTCTGTAGAGTTGATCTCTGATCATACTTTATTTGGATGCCTTAAATCGAATTTTTCTAGATTCCATTTTGTCTTCAGGAAGTTGGTCGTGTATTAGAAATTTTTTGATATCGCTCGACCAATTGCCTTCCTTTTCGATCTTCTGTAAATCTTTTCCTTTGTCGATGGATGATGTCGCCAAATGAATTATGGGAATGGTATCTAATGGATGATACCCAAGTGTCGACCCAAGGTTGGCTAAGGCATCGGCATGAGTATTCTGATCTCTTGGAATCCGTGAAATAGAAAATTATTCGAATTCCTCATATTTGTCTTTTGCTATCTTGAGATAAGCCGTCATTCTGTAATCTTTAGCGGCAAAATCTTCGTTCATTTGATTCACTACCAAAAGTGAGTCACTTTTGATGTGAAGTTTTGTTGCCCCCAAGTCTGGGCCATATTCAATCCTACTATCAAAGCTTCATATTCAGCCTCATTGTTGGTAGCTTTGAATTAACATCGTATGGAGTACACCATCATGCCCCCTTGTGGCGACTTGAGGACGACACCAAGTTCTGCCCCCCGGACGTTGGATGATTCGTCGACATGGAGAGTCCATGTTGGGTCGTCGAGAGTTGCCACAATATCTGTCGATGCTTCCAGTTCTGGACTAAAATCTTCGACGAAGTAAGCTAATCCCTGCGATTTGACTGCAGCTCTTGGTTTATACTCAATGTCGTAACTACTAAGGTAGATACTCCATTTTGCCAGTCGACCTGTCAACTCTGGTTTTCTTAAAACAGACTTAAAAGGAAAGTTAGTCACGACAATAATAGGGTGCGATTTGAAATAATGACGTAACTTTTTCGCTGCAGTGATCAAGGCTAATAAGAGTTTTTCATTGGAGGAATACCTAGTTTCCGCATCCATAAGTGACTTACTCACATAATATATTGGTCGTTGTTGTTTGTCATCTTCTCAAATGAGAATGGCACTTACAGCGTTCGGGGTGACTGCTAAATATACCTGGAGGATCTCTTGATCCTCAGGTTTCGATAGTAAAGGTGGGGACGCAATGTACTTTTTGAGCTCTTGGAGTGCGTTTTCGTGATCGTCCGTCCACTCGAAACCCCTGTTTTTTCTCAAGATATTATAGAATAAAAAACATTTTTCTGAAGATCGAGAGATAAACCTGTTTAGTGCTGCGACACGGCCTGTAAGTCGTTGGACCTCTTTGATATTACGTGGAGATTTGACATCCAAGATGGCTTTTATTTGATCAGGATTGGCCTCGATCCCTCATCGGGTGACCATATATCCTAAGAACTTTCCTGTGCTTACACCAAAGAAGCATTTTGTAGGGTTAAGCTTCATATGATATTGTCTAAGGTTATCGAACAACTGTCTTAAGTGATCGATATGACCGATAACCTGCTTTGATTTGACCAGCATTTCGTCGATGTATACTTCCATTGTGTCTCCATGACATTCTTTGAACATCCTGTTGACTAATCTTTGATATGTTGATCCTGCATTCTTAAGACCAAAGGGCATAACTTTATAACAGTAGATCCCTTTGTCTGTCATGAACGTCGTCTTCTCTTGATCGTCTCGATGCATCAGAATTTGGTTGTATTCTGAGTACGCATCAATAAATGTAAGTAACTCATATCCAGCAATTGCGTCAACCATGGCGTCGATGTGCGGTAAGGGGATTGGTCCTTTGGACAGGCCTTGTTGAGATCTGTGAAATAAATACACACTCTCCATTTCCCATTTTTCTATTGCACGACCACGACGTTGGCCTGCCAATCGGGATATTTGACTTCCCAAATTTTTCCTGTGTTGAGCAAGTTATCAACTTCGTCGTTGATTTGTTGAGTTCTGGGGTGAACATGCAACGCTTCTGTTTAATAGGTTTAAACGAAGGATCAACATTGATTCGATGTGTGATGACCTCTGGGTCGATGTCGACCATGTCTTCATGTGTCCATGCAAAACTATCGGCATATTCCTGCAAAAAATAAATTATTGAACCCTTTAAGGTAGGGTCAAGCGACGTACCAATGTAGACCACTCTGTCAGGTTTCTCCTGATCCAGGACGATTTCTTCCAATTGATAGTCATCGGTAGTTTTAGGATCTACCTGGCTCTGTAATTGCTTGATGTTCTGCTTTCTATGATTCATAGAGATTTTGTAACACTCGCTAGCGATCTTCCGCTCATTTTGATCTCTTGGACGCCCCAAGTTGTAGAAAACTTGATCGTCTGATGGTACGTCGAATGCACAACTTTCATGTCATATATCCAGGGTCGCCCCAAGATAACGTTGTATGATGATGAACAGTCGAGGACGTTGAATTTAGTCTATTTCGTTGACTCCTTTTGCAAATACCGGGAGTATGATTTCCCCAATGGTGTCAGACATGTCTCCATTGAAGCCCTCAAGGACCATCGAACGTCGTACGATCTAGGATTTATCGATTCCCATTGCTTTGATTGTGTCGAGGAAGATAATATTAATAGAACTTCCATTGTCGGCCAGTATTCTTTTCGTCGAGCAATTACCGATCGTGAGCTGGATTATCAAGCCATCATGATGCTTCTACCATTGATCACCAAGATCTTTTTGCTCAAAGGTAATGGGCATGGCTTCTAATTACAAATCTTGTGAAGACGTGACGTTCGTGGAACAAAGGATTTGTCGGATCCTTGGCTAGCATGGCGCTTTGTTGCCGAATAGGTTAACCCGCAAACATCAGATCCTCCGGTTACACCGTTGACAACCTTAGTATTTTTAGGTGAAGCTGTTTGCACGTTTACACCCAATAAATCCTGCAAATGACCTTTGGGTACGAGCCAAGACAATTATCGCCTTAGAGCAATACATTCGTCCGTCATATGACCATGATCGTTGTGGAAGTTGCACCACTTGGATTTGTCTTTCTTGGAATCGTCTTTTACATTCTTTGGTGGCCATTTGACGTTAGTCAGAACATTCTTAAGAGCTTCAATGATATCTTTGGACATTCCCTTAAACCCGTAAGAAGAGATCTTAGGATGTTGGGGGATTTATTTGCTGGAGCAACTTTCTTTTTGTCGAATCTCACGTTTGAGAATTGTTTAGAAGTCTCGACATGAGCAGTCGACCTTGGTTTGAAGTCCGGCTTCTTGACGCTCACTACTTTCTTGTCACCTGAGTGCTTATGACGGAAAGCTGCATCATCCTCGACTCGCATATAAGCTAACTTGCGAGCTCGTACGTATTCAAAGTTTTCTGGGGATACTTTGTCAAATCATAGTTTCGCACGCTGGTCATCTCAGAGTTAAAGTGATTGAAATAGTTTTGAACTGATTCACCTGTCTTCTGAGTGATGTAATAAAGGTCACTGGTTTGCTTCTCCATTTTTCGACTGTTGGCGAACTGCTGGAAGAATTGGTTGACCAGTTCTGCGAAACTACCAATAGACTTGGGTTGCAAGTTAATTAACCATTGCAAGGCATCTCCAATGAGGGTCGCACCGAAACTTTTACACATGTAGACTTCTTGATACTGTTGAGGTATCGACACGGTCCACATTAGTTGCTTATATTGCGCAATATGATCCGTTGGATCGCTGATTCCCGAATATTTTGGTGTGAATGTCGGGATGTTATACTTTTTTGGCACGTCGACCAGAACAATCTCGTCGACAAAAGGTGATGCCTGAAATACAGTTCTTGGTTCGACGTCTACTGGCATAGTAGCCCAAGGTAGCTTTGCAAGCAGTGATAGCATCTTTTCATTCTGCTCTTCCAACTGTTTTAAGCATCGTGCGACATGATCATCTAGATTGACACCATTACTGGGCATGAATCTAGAGTCTTGAGACGTAGGAGATGTATTGGGAAAAAAGACATTGTTCTGTGACGTGCCCCCATTATCTCCATTCATTGGTGCATGCATGTAAGGCATGGTTACTGATGGAAACGTTGTTACAGGTGCTGGCATCGTAAGGATTATTGGGATAGAGAAAGTAGCGACTCCAGTAGTTACTCCCATACCTTGCGTTGGCCTGGGGTATGAAGGAGGTGGAGGTGGAACACCTGCAAAAGACATGTTAAAGGGAGGTCTTGGACCGAACGGAGGTCCAAATTGGTTACCCATGTTTGGATATCTCATTGCTGATTTCTTATGGCAGAGAGTTCCTCGTTAGCCCTGCGATTTTGCTCGTCCAAAGTATGAATTTGGTTGCAAGTAGCGTCGAGTTCCATGCACATTTGAGGAATGATACTAGCTTAAGTTCCTTATGTTGCCATGATCCTGTCAAACAAGAATCCTGCACTAAAACGGTTAGTAGGTCGCACTTTCTGCCGAGGATGTTACTCTAGCTGGGGCCCTACGATGGGCGCCAAACTGTTAATGCCAAAAATCGTCCAAAGGAAGATCTAAGGTCGGTGTGGAGCTTTAACAACAAAAGTAGGCAATCACTTCGACAAATCGTATGACAATGATAGAAAGTAAATTGAACACAGAGATTTGGTGACGCGGAAAACCCCGTCGAGGGTAAAAACCGTGGACGACAGTGAGGATCGTCAAGTGCACTATGGACGTCAAGCAAGGACGTCGTGCTTTAGAAGGAATGATTACAAGTACAAATGACAATGTTACAATAGAAAATAATGTAATCGTGCATCGTATGCTAAATGTCGTGCAATGGAACACTTCTGTCGAGAGATTCTGTTTGAAAGAATGCGTGAGAGTTGTATCTTCGTAATTGTTTGTTATCAGATGTTGATCTTGTCCTTGTATTGATCTACAAGGTTGTATATATAGCTTTGGTTGCCACAAATGAGCATTAATTGTCCAACGGTACTGATATTAACTGATCTTGATGGCGGTCGTCCATTATATCCGTTGGTCATTATGTACATTAAACCTGTAATGAAAGATCCACAAAGGAAACATAGTTGTGTGCAATGAATGATCAATGATCATTAGTAATGTTACATAGATCCTAAGATATAAGCATGTCGAGTGATTCCTGTTAGTCGTGGACGTGGGTAACTCATGACGATCGTCATCGAGGACAACGATGTCTACTGTCGTACATTGTCGGAAGGACCTTATCTTAATACAAGAATGGTCCATAGACTGGAGACGTTTGGTTATCTTCCGTCGGTCGTGACTTGTGGAATTTTACCCAAACAACAGTTCCTAAATAATAAAACGTATTTAAACGGCGTTTTTACCGACACATACCTCAAAGATGTGACTAACCCAAAACTCATGACGAATTGGAACAAACAATTTTCCAAATGGGCTCATACCCTTACGTTTCCAAAATGTTTCATAACACGGAGACATGCATTTTCCAAAAGGTTTATGAAATTAAATACATCAAAAACTCATAAATAATAAAATAGATTTCATTTGTACAAAATCTCCAAAAATGCATAAATAATAAAATAGATTTTGTCAGGATCGAATTCTCAACAAGAATTAATTCTCAGAAACAATATCAAAGAAGTTTGCGGAATAACACTTTGATATTCAATGAAATAGTAAATCAATACAGAAAATATGAGAAACAAACTGTAAACTTGTATTGAATGCTTTTAAGTTACAGAATTACACACTCAACCTCAATATTGATGAACAGGCTCACCAATACGAATTCTACTTCTCTAGAATTAGGATCTATGCCTTGAGGTTGTTTTTCTCTCTTGAAAAATAATTATTAAAAGTTCTTTCTATCTATTCTAAACATTCTATACATATACTGATAAAAAGATAATTACAAAGAATAAACAAATCTTCAGTATATCTTCCATGTATATCTTCTAAGTATATCTTCAGTATATCCAGCTGTAGTATTTTCCATCCGGATCTCTTTAGCAGCACTAATAATGCTCAGCAGCATTAACTTCATCTAGCAGCATTAACTGCAAGCAGTACTAACCACTAGCAGTACTAACTAGCTAAGCAGTACTAACTTTGTTCAAGCAGTACTAACTTTAACTAGCAGTAGTAATTCTACTAGCAGTAGTAACACTTAGCAGTATTAATCTTCAACTTGTTCTGGTAGTAGTAACTACATTTATACTAGCAGTAGTAACTACACTTAGTAGAATCTTCAGTTCCCAACAATCTCCCCCTAACTTGACTTTTAGAAGAGAAGTCAAGTTCTTCAGATATTCTTACAGATGCTCTTTTTGATGCTCTTTTTGATGCTCCCAAAACTTCCAAAATCATTCTCCTAAGTCTGGATTCAGTCCCAAACTCTGATTGATTATCCTCTGAATTAGATACTTGGCCATTTCTGAATTTGGTGCACAACCCAACTTCTTCTTTAGCATGGCATGAACCTTCAGTCTGGTGTGATTATATACTCTATCCACTAGGAAGTATTCTGTGTGATTTCTATCCAAAGTTACTGCATATACTCCACTAGTTTCATATAGAGTCCAACTTGTGACTTCTTTAAACACACTCTTGATTACCTGGTCCACTTCTTCAGGTTTGAACATCATGCATAGATACTCCATCACCAGTTTTGTAAGAGAAATTCCTGGAGTATTCAGATGATCTGCATACAGCTTAATTCCTATGTCAAACATCTCTTCTATATCAGATCTAGAGCATGTTCTGACAATCTTGACCCAAGTGTTGAATACTTCATACTTATCACTCTTCCTCTTGAGTCTGATGTAATCTTTCCCATCCATTGTCAGTACATCCCAGTGAATGATCTCAGGTGGCTTAACTCCAACAGGTTCTGCAGAAATTGGTTCAGGCACTTTGTCCATCACTACCATATATAAGCTTACATCATCTTTGATTGATGACCCTTGCTTGCTTGATGACTCAGGTGCCACTTCTTCTTCAGCAACATTTTGTTCTTCTTCTACTCTAGACTTCTTATCTTTCTTTCTTTTGGCCATCATCTTGGTTCTTTTCAAAGTCTTTTGAACCTGTACTAGAGTAGCTTCCTTCTTCTTTTCTTCCTTTTCCTTTGCCATTTCTTTGATAGGAGTTCCCTCTTCACTTTCAGGAAATGGTTGATTCATATCTATATCATTACTCTCCTTGGCCTTCTTTTCAAACTCTACTCTTTTCTTTTCATTGCTCTTCAGATTCCCCATTTCCTTTTCATAGAGCTCTCTGATTTGATCAAAACTCATCTTCACAAACATTTCTTTCTTTACCCCAATTGCACTCCTCAAGAAAGTTATCATTTTGTTTCTTTCCTGAGTGGCAAGGTAAGTTTGTGAAGGTCTTCTTTTCTTTGCACTTGTATTAGCCATCATAGCCTTTCTCAGACTTATAGCCCTTTGTTTAGCCTTTTCAGTTTCAAGCCCCTTTTGATAAGCTTTATTTAGCTCAGCAGCTAAAGCCTTTGCCATTTCCCTGTCCTTCTCCACCTGAGCTCTTTCTTCTTTTTCCATCTCCTTCTGCATTTTCCTTGCTAAAGCTTCATCTGATTCAACCAACCTTTGCTTCTTGATTGGTTGATCAGATTCCACTATCTTTTCTTTTCCCTTATTCTTTGATTCTGCAGCTTTGTCTTTCTGTTCTGATTTTCTGTCTCTCCCTTCATTTATGACCACTCCCTTTGCTTTGGGAGTGTCATTCTTAGCTTTGATTAGCACTTCAGCTACTTCAATTTCTGTTGGTGTTAACTCTGTTACTGCTGCTTGTGAGGTTTCAGCAGCATTAACAGTTTCTGCTTCCTTCTCCCCCTCAACTTCAACTCTTTCTTTATCAATCTCCCCTTCCCTTGATGCTTCTTCCATGTTGATCTCCCCCTTTTTGGGAGCATCAGTCACTGGTTTTCTCCTTCTGAGCACAAATTGTTTCTTCTTCTTTTGCAGAATCAGTTTCCTTACCATTTGTTTCAACTTGATGATTTGTTCTTGTTGTGACAGTACAATGAGTTTTAGCTCTTCTATATCTTTGCCCTGTTTGAGTACATCCATGTTGATGTTGCCCATTGCCTCCATCAATTCATCATAGTTATATTTGTCCTCACCTTCTCCAGGAGTGTTACCCCCTATTGAAGGATCATTGGATCTTTTAGTAGTGGAAGTCTTCTGCCTAGCAGAAGCACTATCCACCCCTGTGGTTTCTTGGCACCAGGGACCTTCAAATGATTGCTCATTCAAAGTTGCCATGGGGGAGGTCTTATTGATGTTACCACTTTCCTCCTCTGTGTTAGCAGGAGTAGTGGCAGCCTCATCACCCATATGCTCTACCTCCTCCTCAGAGAGCACCTCCTTTGGGTTGGGAGACACCCTTGTGGTTTCCCTTTGGATATTCTCTAGGGGAGAATTCTCCCTTAGAGGGCTTAAAGGCTGTGTGGGTGATGGTACAAGAAGGGAAGGAGCCTTCTTTACCTGTTTTCTTTGATAAGTTTGGGTAATTGGAGAGGTTGGTTTTGTA
This sequence comes from Arctium minus, assembly GCA_954870635.1. NCBI lineage: Eukaryota > Viridiplantae > Streptophyta > Magnoliopsida > Asterales > Asteraceae > Arctium > Arctium minus. The sequence continues at coordinate 66,734,540 of OX941090.1, read as the reverse complement.
AGAATGGACTGGGGAATTGTTTTTGAGTGAGAAGGTTGGGCTTGGCTAGCAGTGGGATGGTCTGATGAGGGCCTTGACCCTGCTGCCATACCTTCAGTGTTTTGGGACACCACCATCATTGTAGAGAACAATGGGGTGTCAACTCCTTCCGAGTCCCCAGCAGATCTTCTCATATTTGAGAAAACCTTGCCTTTTGGGGGTTTAGGTACATATACCCCAACAGGTTGAGGTATATCCGTCAATTCATGGTTAATTACTTCCTGAACAAATCTGGGATACATAAAGAAACTCTTTTTGTTTCCCATATTTGATACAAGATCACTGAAAATCATCTTTGAGAAATTGTACCTTCTGGATGTAGCCAAGCATACCAAAGCATATGCAATTGGACTGCTGAACTCACTCCATCCAGTGGTCTTTTTGGAGATGCAATGCATCAGGGTATGAACAAGAAAACGCCATTGGGGTGAAAACTTTGCTTTTGAGAATTTGAAAACACCCAATGGGCCTCCATACCCCATTATAGTAAGATTAGAAAACAGTTCATCATTAGAGATAGACATTATACCAGAGGCATCGTCTAGACGTAGACTGATGCGAATGACTTCTTCAGTAACTGTAAGTGAGTGATCACAGATTCTTGTCTTGATCATTTGCACACCATTTTCCACAACAATGGTTGCATTAGCCCAGAACTGCCTTTGGTGCTCAATGTAGATTGTAGGTGATACAGTAAGAGCATGAGCAATGTGACTTGACTTGAGGAAATCCACAATCTGATGAAATCCTGAAGCTTGCTTTGGCTTTTGTAGCATCGCAATCTCGTTGTGCTCGTCGATGAATGTCATGGATGCCATTGATCTTAGTGAACACTTGCCTGAAAACTTCGAACTTGAGAGAGAAAAGGTTTTGAGCGCAAGAGAACAGTATGCAAAGAGTCGTTATGAACTTTTAGGCGGGCAAAAAGTATTTATAGTATTCGGAATATAAGCAGTATTAACCTAGAGCAGTATTAACTAACTAGCAGTATTAACCGCGAGCAGTATTAACCACGAGCAGTATTAACTGAACTAGCAGTATTAACTACTAGCAGTATTAACTAACTAGCAGTATTAACCGCGAGCAGTATTAACCACGAGCAGTATTAACTGAACTAGCAGTATTAACTACTAGCAGTATTAACTGAAAGCAGTATTAACCACTAGCAGTATTAACTACTAGCAGTATTAACTGAAAGCAGTATTAACTGAAAGCAGTATTAACTGAAAGCAGTATTAACTACTAGCAGTATTAACTACTCTTACACTTTTTGACACCATCCTCTTTTTTTTTCTTTTTCTTACTTTTTACTACTTTGTTCATCCCCTGATCCTTTTCTTCTTGATCCTTCATGATCATTACTCCCTCTGGAGTATTTCTAACTTCAACCTTCTGCTGGATTAAAAGTAACATGTCCTTCATCAAATCTTTTAAAGAATTTGAAGGCAGTCCATGTTCCTGGTTATGTGCCAAGAGCAACCATTTTCTTCATTCCGAATGCTCTTCCTCTTGAGCTTTTGATTGCCCTGCACACTTGATAAATCAGTTAGTCTTGTAGGGAACCCAAGCCAAAGTGGTCTTGGGTTGACCTTTCTCATTAATATAATCTGTCAGTTTGGTCTGAATGAGTTGTTTAGGAATCTCATGACTGGAGTACTTTGTCAAGATTATAGGCTTGGCTGCATTACTACTAGAAGCAGCACTAGCTTTGTTAGCAGTACTAACTTGGTTAGCAGTACTAATCAAGTTAGCAGCACTATTTGTGTTAGCAGTACTATCTGGGATAGCAGTACTAACAGGTTTCTTTGCAATTGGAACCCAAACTTGAACAAAGTTGTTTGCTTTCTTTGTCTTTAAATTACTCCTTGGCTTATTTGGAGTATTTTTCTTTGGTTTAGCAAACTTGTTCTGAGCATGTGATCTTATAGGTGCTCTGTTCTCAGCCATATGATTCCTTCTCTGATTCCTATAACCAAAAGAGTTTTGTGGTTTTCTTTGAAAAGTGACTCTTTGGTTGATAGGGTTGAAATAACAGTGTTTGGCAAGATGATTCAATTTGCCACAGATAAAACAAGGTTTTGGTCTATTGATTTTACTCAAATTAACTCCTTGTTTTTGTGCCCACTGATTATTCCAGTTTCTCTGATTTCCCCTTGGTTTATCATGTTTTTGGGGCTCAGATTTATTGCAAGAACACTGTTTACAAGGGACAGGATTCACAACTGTGGTTTGCTTATAATGGACCTTCTCAGACTTTCCCTCAGTCTTTTCTATGTCCTCAGACTTGATCCAAGCCTTTCCACATCCCTCATTGGTGATAATGTTATTTTCTAGAGTAATCTCACCACTCACAGTGTTCTTCTTACTTTTTTCATTAAAGTTTTCTTCTTCAGAGTCTGTTTCAACCACCACTTTGTCTAATGGATCTACCTTAGTGACTTCATCAGACAATTCCTTCCTATTCTTGGTCTCTAGCAAGTCTGATATAGGAGGGATGTAGTTGTTGTTGTATGGTGGTGGTGTGGTGTTATATCCTATTCCTCTTCTAAGTTTGTCATGGATTTGAGTTTGGAGCAAAGAGTCCATTGCTTTAGAGGCATTGGAAAATTTCTCAATATCCAGCTTGGCTTTCTCAAACTCACTTTTTATCTTTTCATTCTCCTCTTCTTTCTGTTTAAGCTTAAATTCATACTGATCTTTCTCCCACTTCCAGTAGTTTGTGTCATAGGAATGTTGAAGCTCATTGGCTTGAAAACTCTTAATCTGCTCTTCAAACCTCTCAACAATCCTAACATAGTCTTTTATATCTTTTTCTAATCTCTTAAGGTCATCACTCATCTTCTGATTGTGATCCCTGTACCTTTTAACAGTTTCAATACAGGGTTTAGAACAAAGATTAGATGTTACCTCTGTAGGAATTTCTGAGCTTGAAGACTCTGAACCTTTAGCCATGATGATTGTGATTTTGAGTGTAGGTTTCTGAGAATACTAGCTCTGATACCACTTGTCAGGATCGAATTCTCAACAAGAATTAATTCTCAGAAACAATATCAAAGAAGTTTGCGGAATAACACTTTGATATTTAATGAAATAGTAAATCAATACAGAAAATATGAGAAACAAACTGTAAACTTGTATTGAATGCTTTTAAGTTACAGAATTACACACTCAACCTCAATATTGATGAACAGGCTCACCAATACGAATTCTACTTCTCTAGAATTAGGATCTATGCCTTGAGGTTGTTTTTCTCTCTTGAAAAATAATTATTAAAAGTTCTTTCTATCTATTCTAAACATTCTATACATATACTGATAAAAAGATAATTACAAAGAATAAACAAATCTTCAGTATATCTTCCATGTATATCTTCTAAGTATATCTTCAGTATATCCAGCTGTAGTATTTTCCATCCGGATCTCTTTAGCAGCACTAATAATGCTCAGCAGCATTAACTTCATCTAGCAGCATTAACTGCAAGCAGTACTAACCACTAGCAGTACTAACTAGCTAAGCAGTACTAACTTTGTTCAAGCAGTACTAACTTTAACTAGCAGTAGTAATTCTACTAGCAGTAGTAACACTTAGCAGTATTAATCTTCAACTTGTTCTGGCAGTAGTAACTACATTTATACTAGCAGTAGTAACTACACTTAGTAGAATCTTCAGTTCCCAACAGATTTGATTCGTACAAAATCACCAAAAAATGCATAAACCATGTTCTTTACTTATCAAGTATCCAAATCCCAAATATGAGCATTTCATGAGATCAAATGAACCCAAATTTACCAAATATGAAAACTTATCAAAATACTCGACACATTGACAATTACCAAGTATTAAAGCATACTTTTACTTCAAAATACACATTTTGGCATGTACATAGTTTTCACAAAGCAACTTGAACTCACTTTGTTAGATTTAGGCAAAATCTAGATTTTACCCCAACCTAAACTTCCTTGAAGGAGCTTGAATCCAAAAGCAAATCCTTCCAAAAGAACCTAGATCCACAAGTTTCCAACCATAAACATTAATTTTCAATCATTTTGAATCGTTTCCCAAACATTTTATATCAAAATCTCCATTTTGGCCAAAAACCCTAATTTGACCTAACTTTTCTCAAAATCTTCCAAACCGAAATTGGAGAAATAAAACACTAGGTTTTCATCAATATAGAATTTATAACTCATAAAGAAGTTTCGAAGTGGAAGGGATGATTATACAACTTAGGTTTTGGTGATAACCTAAAAACCCCAAAATTCTTGAAGATGGAGGTGAAGATGATAAGCTCTTGATCTTTGTTTCCAATCCACCAACAATTACTCTTATATATTCCAAAAACTAACAATATACCCTTGAAACTCCCTAAAAAACGAACCCATAGCAACTCGAATCGCCAAAAACGGAGTTGAAATGATAGAGTTATGAGTAATGAAAAATGGGCTGAAAATCCGACTTTTGACAAGTCTCGTACACCCGTGCTACAATGCCATGCGACTTTGCCCTGGCATTGTCTCATGACATAGTCGCTCCAAGTGTATTGTGGGCTAAAACTTGCCTGCGGCTTTGCCCGTGTGACTATGACATTGTCAAAGTCGTCGGGCATTGTAGTCGGACTCGTACCAAGCCCCGAAACTCGACTTTTTCTATGCCAACACTCCCAAAACTCTTAGGGACTTAAATTAATGTTTTCCCAACATAAACTCCACTATTTACAAGTTTCAAAAATGTTCGGGTGGCTTTTACTTACGGAAAATTACGGGTGTTACACTTACTTTATATGATCAATGGCGGAATATTTGGATTTAGTTAATCATATATGCGAGCGAGACAAGGATTCACCTCTGTCAAAATTAACCCGAATCATAGGACAATATCGATTATAAATCATCATAATTGCTCCAATCACAAGACAATATCGATTGTTTATAGACAGATGAAATAGCAAGAAAAACAAGATTTTAGAAGTCGTATTAAACATAAATCAATAATCGTTGAAGAAACACGAAACAGAAATCGATATGCTAACCTGTTCGAGATTTTGTGATTCGAGTAGAAATCGATAATCATTGAAGAAACACTAAACATAAATCGATATGCAAACATGTTCGAGATTTTGTGATTCGAGCATAAATCGATAATCATTGAAAAAACACTAAACAAAAATCGATATGCTAACCTATTCGAGATTTTGTGATTCGAGCGGAAATCGATAACAGGTTCTTAAAGTAAATAGTAGACAACGAAGAATGATTCGAGCGATGGAGAGACTGAGGTGAGCGATGGTGAGAGATTTAATCGATGGCGATAGATTCGACCGACGAGAATAAGCCTACATTGAATTAAGCCCTAGCGCTATGTAGTCCGAACTTGAGTAACAAAGTGACCAAATTGATTGATTTGTTGTTTATTTTTTTATATGTTTAATTAATTTACTCTTAATTATATTTGTTATATATTATTTTTCTTAAATAAATCTTTAGATACACTTCTGAAAAGTGTAACTAAATCTTTTTATTTAATTTTAAATTTTTAGAGAAGCTTAAAATAAGTGTTACTAAAACTTGATTAGACTTTTTAGAGAAGTTTTTAATAAAAAGCTTCTTTAAAGCTTTTAGCGACATTTTCCATTCCATATGTTTAGCCTGCAAATCTTTCCCTAAAAATCGCTCTACCTTTTAATACGCTTTTCAGATTTGTCATCTTAATCCTTCTCTATAGTGTATATTTAGATACACTTCTAAAAACTTCTCTAAAAGTTCCTTCTCTGAAGCTCCTTTCTCTTGTAGTGAACATTGATTGCCTTTTATTGAAAGTCATACTCATGTTGAATCTATTTTTGATCTTTTGCATGCATGTTGATTTTTGGGGTCCTTTTCACACTCTTAATCATGATGGACATTGATATTTTCTTACTATGGTAGATGATATAATAGTTACACATGGATTAATTGATCTATAATTCATAAGAGTTCTGCCTTCTTTGTTATCCGGTCTGCCACCTAATTTGTTCAAATTCAGTTTCACAAAAATATCAAAATAACTCATTTAGACAAAGCTAAAGAACTTGGTAATTGCATTGAAGGGAAATCAATTTTTTCCTCTAAAGGAAATTATTCACCAACTTTCATATCCCTATACGCCTCAACAAAATGGGGTAGTAGAAAGAAAACACAAGCATTTGCTTATTCGTTCCTTGATTATACAATCTAGTTTGCCTTTAAAATTTTGGGGGGATTGTGTGTTAACAGTTGTGTATCTTATAATTGGAATGCCCACTAAATCTTAAATCATCTCATACCTTTTGAAGTTCTATTCAAGATTAAGCCAAAACCTTTGGCTACCTTTGTTTTGTGTCAACTTATTTAATCAATCTACATAAATTCCATCTAGAGTTAAACCTCATGTTTTTCTGGGATATCCATTTGGTAGAAAAGCTTATAAAGTGATGCATCTGATTATAAAACAAATTTATTATTCAAGAAATGTTAAATTCTGTGAATCTGAATTTCCTTTATTTTTCTCCAAAATCTATTTATTCAGATTTACTTCTTCTTGTTCATGTCAATGATACAACCACATATCCTTCCACGTATCAACCTGATTAATTTAATCATATTCGTTCATCGATAAGGTCTATTTTACCTCCTATATCACCATCCAATCCTGAACCTGTTGTGGCTCATAATTCTAAACCTTTATGTGCTAACCCATTTGTGAATTCACCTTCTAGTTCTATTCCAATTCATGTTCCTCTTACTCATAAATCAATCAAAATTCATAAACATCTAGCAAACCTAGATGATTTTGTTTGTCACCATGTTTCTTCTGATATAAATGATTGGGTCTTTGATACTTGTCCTCACACCATGACTAACTTGTGTATTTCATCTCAAAGTTTATGTTTTGATGCTTTAAATAGTGATAGTCGGTCATTACATGAAAATATTATTCCTATTGTTGATTCTAAAACTTATGAAGAGGCTATCACTAATCCTTTTTGGTGAAAATCCATGGCAAAAGAATTTGCAGCCTTGGAAGCGAATCAAACATGGAAGTTAGTGTCGGTCCACAATATAATCAAGTTATTATCAAAACAACGACATAAATGATTAACCAACCTGTTTGATTAATAACAAAGATTACAGGATTTGATCTCTTGAAGCTCTCGATGTTTTTCTCTCTGATGAACACTAAACACCGTGTATGTGTGTGTTGTATATATGAGTTGTATGTGATCTGATATAAAATATTATTATATCCCATATCCTACCTAACAACTAACATACATAATATTTAACTAAGATATTATCTAAAAGTAAATATAATATCTAAACTAATATCTAAACTAAATATCTATTATTAGATATTTAGGACTAATATTAAATACTACAATTAACACAATAATTAACTTTGACAATTATTACAAACTAACATTAGACTAATCTTGAGAGCGACTTTTCAGCTTTAGCTTTAGATTCCAAACTTCAGATTGGATGATCTTGAATCCAATAGATCTGTGCGCTAACAATCTCCCCCTTTGGATCAAGATCATTACTAAAATGATTTAGCAATTCAGTCTTCTCTTTCAGCTCAGAAGTTGGAATCTCCTTCTCTGTCTTCAATATGTAATAATCTCCAGGTTTTAGCTCAGAATGCTTTAGCAAAGTATCTTCAAAAAAAAATTCTCTAAAATCAGCATGTCTTCAGAATACTTTGATCTCTCGCATTTCTTGGTTAGCTCTTCTCTTTTCCAATCTTGTAATGTAATGGACATTTCTTCAAGATTTAGGTTCTCCCCCTTTTTGATGAATAGAGAAACGATTCCATCAAAACTCTGAGTAAGAAATGTCTTTCATTTGGAGCCTCTGATTCGTCAATTCAAAAGATATTCATCTAGATCTTTGCAAATCCAAAAAAAAATAATCGTGTAACACCTGAATCAACAAATGAATCAGTTAAAATGTCTGTCAGTAACACTAAGTCACTGTTTGTAACTAATACACATTGGAAAGGAGCTTTTATGATGTTCACTCCCCCAGGGCTTCCATTCAATCATCGAAACACCACAAAGGTAATTTCTATAAACGTTATGACAAAGAAACAAATTCCTTGTGTGTTCGTGCATGTGATAGAAAGAATTAAGCACTTAATGATTGCTTATAAGGCTAAAAATTATGTAAACCACTAAGATAACAGTAAGTTAAACACAAACTCAATGTGCATGAGTGAAGTGCGAAGGTGGGGCAGACTTCCTTCTTTTCAATATCCAGATTTTCCAAATGAAAATCAGATAGTAAATGTGCTGCTTCCCCTTTGAAAATGTGAAACACTTTCTTTTGAAGAATAAAATGAGTAGTTGGTGGGGTTAATCAAGAGTTGGCATGGGCTAGTTGCCTATTTCAATAATGATCACCAAAGAAATGTGAAACACTAGAAATGTGGTTGCCCGACTCAGAAAGTAGTTGGTGCAGAGTTCTTATATTCTTTTAACTCTGTTCTCACACTCTCTTTCTTTTAAACATTTAGCTTACTCTAACCAAACTCTCTTTTTCTGTATAACTCATCACACAATCTACACTCATTTCTTTTGATTTCTCACACTCAATCACTATGGATTAACCTCTTGGGTAGGAAACACTGGTTAACGTGTATCCATAGAAGTTGTGTTAAGTCCTAGCACAATGAAATCCGATGTTTTCTTATGAATCATATGATTCTCAAAATGGTTTAACTATCTCAGTTAAAGTACAAATTATATCTTGAAAACATTTAAAGGCACACTTCCAATTCATGAAATCGGTTTGAGATTCGGGAAGTGGTTTGAACTTTTAAGAACAATGTTTTCTATGATTGAAAGTTATCCTTCTTTCAACCATATATGAGATTAAGATAAAGGATTATACCTTTACGTGCGTGAAAATGTATTCCCAAATTACAATCAAGCAATTCAATCTCTAATCAAGATGTAACAATGTTAATTCTAGAGAGATAGAGTAGAGAGAGAAACGTAATCATATGTATATTGCAATTATGAACCACACACTTACAACGAACACAAACCAAGGTATTTATACCAAGGACTAAAACTACAAGCTTAACAACAAAGTAAACTCTAAGATTGACTAAAACTAAACTTTGACTTTGTGGACTTATCTTGACTTGATTTTTCCTATTAAATCTTAGATACAATAATACACTAACAATCTCTCCCTTTGTATTCAAGATTTAAAAAAATTTTGATTCTAGTCTTCAGCACTTGATTCTTCAACTTTTGTCTCTGACATTCTTGAACTTTGAAGCTCTTCCTAAAGTTGTTGAGAAATCTTGAAAAGTCATTCACGATTAGTATCTTTGAATAGTCAACAAGTCTTGTAGACGAACCATTTGAAGTCTTGAAACAATACTTTGAAAACTTCTTTAAACTTCTTTGAAACACTTCATCTTTGAAACATTTGAAACTTCGAGGGATCTTTGAACTTTGTATCTTCATCTCTTTGATCTCTTGACCATCTCCGGAAAAACAAACTTTCTCAAATCATCTTAATTTGGACTTGTCTTCAGAATCTTTTGAGAGTGATTTCTTTTCATCAGATTTGAACTTTCAGAAATACTCCACAAATCTTGACTTTGAACATTCTTCAGTACTTTGAAATTTTTTTGAAATTGAACTCTGTAGATTTCTCCCCCTTTTTGATGATTGTGAGCTTAATGATCATCAAAACTTTCTCAATTTCAGCATTTTCTTTGAATCTCCCCCTTTTTACAAACATTGTCCCCTTTTTAGATACATTTAACATTCTCTGCACTTTGATCTGAATAGCTGAATCATGAACTGTATATACCCGAATCTTTTCAAATCCAGATATAATGAACGTTGTAACCCTGATTCAACAAATGAAACAGTTAGGAGTGTCTGTCAGTAACATGGAGTTACTATGTACAACGAATGTACAATTTAAGGAGCTGGTTTGATGATGACTCCCCAGGACTTCCATTCAATCATTGAAAAACACAATGTTTATCTATGAATGTTCTGACAGAAAAACAAATTTTCTGTGTGCTCGTGCTTGTGTTATGAAAGAATTTAGCACAATGATTGTGTTTCATAAGGCTCAAATTGTGTAAACTGTTGAGACAGCAACAAGTACACGGACTCAATGTGCATGAAAGAGGTGCGAAGGTGGGGCAACGTTCCTTCTTTTTCAATATCTAAATCTTCCGAGTGAAAACCAGATAGCAGATGTGTTGCGTCCCCAAGAAAATGAAACATTTCTTTGTTAAGAAAAAAACGAGTGGCTAGTGGAGTAATTTCAAGAGTTGGCATGGGCTCACTGCCTGTTTCAATGATGGTCACCAAAGAATGTGAACCAACAAAAGATGTGATTGCCCGACTCAGAAAGTGTTTGGTGCAGACTTTTGATATTCTTTTAACTCTGTTCTCACACCCTCTTTCTTTTTAACATTAAAGCTCACTACTAACCAAACTCTCATTTACATTTTACCGCTCCACACAATGAGAAAAACTCAACCGGATGATTTATCTCCCCCACTATTTGATTTAAAACCCCTCACCCCCTCAATCACTCTAGGATAACTTCCTGGGTAGGAAACACTGGTTAACGTGAATCCATGGAAGTTCTTTTTAAGCTCACACACGAATACCATGTAAGTCCTAAAAAGAATTGTTTCTCAACAGTTTAACTTGAACAGTTTAGCACAAATTGTATGATAACATTGTCAAAATGTATGCTCATGAGATTTGAGCAATTGAACTTTGAAGATTTCTCAAAACAAGCATATTGAATGAATGAAATGATATCAAGAGAATTGTTTTGAGAATCTGACAATGTATCAATCAGATCAAATAAAATGGTTAGGGTATCAAAGAATTGGATATTTTGTTTATATGAACGAATATAAACAATTTTGCAATGAAAGCACAAATATTGAAATGATGATTGATGCTCAACAACATTTGAAAGCAAACGGGAGTATTACCATCGAAAAATTTGTTCGTTATGAGAAATGGTAATAACAGATTCAAATGAAGTATTGAACCGATGTGTGTGAATACTTTACAGTATATAGACAAGATAATACGCAAGTATTGATCTTTAGAAACACACGGTCAGTTAAACATTAAAGCTCAATAATGAAAAACATTTAAAATCACACTTCTTAATTCATAAAATATTTTGAGAATAGAGAAGTGGTTTGAACATTTAAGAAAAACGTTTTTCATGCTTGAAAGTTGTTCTTATCTCAAACAATCAAAGATCAAGATTAGAAGATATTTACCTTTAAGGCTCCCCCTGGATATTTGCAAAATATCCATGCCTGAACATTAAAGAACAGGTCCTGATCTGTCATGTGATCAGAAGCCACAATCTTAACATTAAAGTTCGGGTTTTGAACTGTTTTGTTCAAAAGCCATTGTTCTTTAAACTTTGAAGAACGAGTCATAGACTGTTTTGTCTAGAAGTCAAACATCTTGCTCTCCCTAAACTTGTGGTACCTGCAAAACAGATTTAACAGGTTTTGGTACCCACTGGTATTTGGGTCCTGGTATGTTAGATTTAGGAATCCACTTCTCATTTGACTTATATCTTTTAAATCCAGAATTCTGAGAAGTAATTCTGTAAGAACCGTACCAGTTATGAGCAGTTTTTCTTTGAACGAAGTTATTCTCTCCAAAGTAAGAACAACATATTTTCCTTTGAGCAATCCTGATCAAATGATTAGTTGGGTAATATATATCAGAATTACCAAGAGATTTACCTTTATGCTCATTGTTCTTTTTGGCATTTGATGTGGATTTGAATGAACTGTCATTCTTCTTCTCTTCTTCTGAATAACTCTTTACTCTCCAGAGCATCTGTTTTTTCTTCGAATTCTTTCCAATAGATTTTATATAAAAATTAGCTGAACCATCAACAGATATATCATAAAACAGATTTGATGGTCTGATCTGACTTGATTTGACAATGATTGGTTTGACACTTTTCTTTTTGAAAACATTTTTGTGATGAATAGAACTTGAAGTTGTTTTGAAAGAACAGACTGATTCTGTTGAGTTATCAACAGGTGATTGACTTATCACATCAGCTGTTACTTTATCTGACAATTCAATGTTTGCAGCTTCTAAGTCATTTATCTTTTTAGTTAAAATGTTTCTTTCATCTGAAAGTGTGTCAAACTTTTGTTTCAAATCAGATTTAGCCATCTTTTCTTTTTGCACATTTGATGATAGAACATTTATTTTTGATATGAGCTTTGATATTTCAGATTCAAAATGTAAGCGTTCAAGCTCAAAATCTTTTTGTAAGTTCTTGGTTTTATCAGAAATTTCATTGAAGATCCCAACATTTCTCTTTTCATATTTCTTCTTTTCAATCTCCAAAGACTTTTTGTTTTCTTGAAAAGTTTTTCTTTCTTGCTCAAGTAAGTCTTTTAGAATAGAGATCTGTTTGGGAAATTCATAATTTTTATCTTCAAGAACTTTTCTTTCTTTGGCAAAGGTGTCTCTTTTAGTGATTATTATCTTTTCGAATTCAGACACTTGCTTAGAACGTTTAATGCATCTCAGCTCCAAATCCTTTTTCTCTTGGAGAGTTTTCTTGGAAAGTTCAGATGACTGTTGAGTAGAAGATGTTTTCACATTTGATCTATCTTTATCTGCTTGGAGGCTTGTTTTCAGTGCAACATTCTTCTTCTCCAGAGTAGATATCTGATCTTCAAAAGCCTTAAACTTATGTTGAAGCTTAACTGATTCATCTTTCAACTCAGATGATTTTTGTTCAGTCGTCTTCAGTTGTCTTTGAAGATTTATAATTACAGACTCTTTAACCTTGATTGCTCTCTCAAGAGACTGAATGGCATATTCTTTTATTTTAATCATTTTCTCTCCATCTTTAATTGGTGTCTCTTTTTCTCTAATTTCCTTCTCTCTTGCGCTGATGATACCTGCATAATCATTTTGAAAACATTTTTGTCATGAATAGAACTTGAAGTTGTTTTGAAAGAACAGACTGATTCTGTTGAGTTATCAACAGGTGATTGACTTATCACATCAGCTATTACTTTATCTGACAATTCAATGTTTGCAGCTTCTAAGTCATTTATCTTTTTAGTTAAAATGTTTTTTTCATCTGAAAGTGTGTCAAACTTTTGTTTCAAATCAGATTTAGCCATCTTTTCTTTTTGCACATTTGATGATAGAACATTTATTTTGGATTTGAGCTTTGATATTTCAGATTCAAAATGTAAGCGTTCAAGCTCAAACTATTTTTGTAAGTTCTTGGTTTTATCAGAAATTTCATTGAAGATCCCAACATTTCTCTTTTCATATTTCTTCTTTTCAATCTCCAAAGACTTTTTGTTTTCTTGAAAATCTTTTCTTTCTTGCTCAAGTAAGTCTTGTAGAATAGAGATCTGTTTGGGAAATTCAGAATTTTTATCTTCAAGAACTTTTCTTTCTTTGGCAAAGGTGTCTCTTTTAGTGATTATTATCTTTTCGAATTCAGACACTTGCTTAGAACGTTTAATGCATCTCAGCTCCAAATCCTTTTTCTCTTGGAGAGTTTTCTTGGAAAGTTCAGATGACTGTTGAGTAGAAGATGTTTTCACATTTGATCTATCTTTATCTGCTTGGAGGCTTGTTTTCAGTGCAACATTCTTCTTCTCCAGAGTAGATATCTGATCTTCAAAAGCCTTAAACTTATGTTGAAGCTTAACTGATTCATCTTTCAACTCAGATGATTTTTGTTCAGTCGTCTTCAGTTGGCTTTGAAGATTTATAATTACAGACTCTTTAACCTTGATTGCTCTCTTTAATCATTTTCTCTCCATCTTTAATTTGTGTCTCTTTTTCTCTAATTTCCTTCTCTCTTGCGCTGATGATACCTGCATAATCAGATTTTGCATGATTAGCACACTTTACACAATCAGAAGATTTATCAGAATTTGACAATTTTGATTTAAACTCTTGAATTTGTTTGATAAAGGTTGCATTCTGAATTCTCAATTTGTCTCGTTCAGCCTCTATAACAGATATCTCAGGCATGTACAATACAGCCATATCTCTTGCAGATAGAACAGTATTTCCCCTCTCATCTGTCATTGGCATCTTGAATGAAAATGTTAGCTTAAAAAACATGATCGTCAAAAATTAGAAAATTATTACCACTATCAAAATATGTCCCCCTCCGCAGACTTAGCACGGGGAATAAATGCTTGAAAAAAAATTATCGTTCCCAAACCAATTCAGAAAAGTTGACTGAAAGTCCACAATATAATCAAGTTCTTATCAAAACAACAACATAAATGATTAACCAACCTATTTGATTAATAACAAAGATTACAGGATTTGATCTCTTGAAGCTCTCGATGTTTTTCTCTCTGATGAACAATAAACACCGTGTATGTGTGTGTTGTATGTATGAGTTGTTTGTGATCTGATATGAGATATTATTATATCTCATATCCTACCTAACAACTAACATACATAATATTTAACTAAGATATTATCTAAAAGTAAATATAATATCTAAACTAATATCTAAACTAAATATCTATTATTAGATATTTAGGACTAATATTAAATACTATAATTAACACAATAATTAACTTTGACAATTATTACAAATTAACATTAGACTAATTTTGAGAGCGACTTTTCAGCTTTAGCTTCAGATTCCAAACTTCAGATTGGATGATCTTGATCCAATAGATCTGTCCGCTAACAATTAGTTCTTTTACCTGCTAGAAAATGAGCTATAGGCTGTAAATGAGTTTATAAAACCAAATTCAACAAAGATGGCACCATTGAAAGGCATAAGGCAAGGCTATTGGTCCAAGGTTTCAAACAACGTCCAAATGAAGATTATCATGACACATTATCTCCAGTAGTTAAATTTTATACTATACATTGCATTGTGGTACTTGCTGTCAAAAGGAAATGAGATTTACATCAGCTAGACATCAACAATGGATTTTTACACGGTAATCTTTATGAAGAGGTCAATATGAAGAGACCGAAATTCATTTCATGTTTTGATCCCAATTACGTGTGCAACCTATCCAAGTCTCTTTATGCATTCCAAAACTTATTATTCTTTGTTTTTGAGGAATTCTAGTACTTCGTTTACTATTGTAGCAATTTTTGTTGATGACGTGATGTTACAAGAAATTGCTTGTCTGAAATTGATGACTTAGGGGTTGTTTGCCAGTTACTAATGGTTTGGTGTGGAATGATTAAGTATCCAGAATGATTAAGAGGCTCTTTTGATATAGTACAAAATAAAATATGGTTGTTTGATAATTATTCATAATGAAATCAGGGCACTGAATGGTTAAGGGAGACCTAAGATACAAAATCATTCAGAGCATTTTGGAACCATTAAGACGCATACTTTTTTTTTGCTAAACAAGATTCACCTCTTAGCAATTCAGATGTTGCCTCTTAATGGAACCATTAAGAGGTAAACAAACAGCCCCTTAAAGGCTTATTTGCATCATACTTTCAAGATAAAGGATTTGGGACAACTGATTTACTTTCTTAGTCTTGAGTCTCTTCAAGGTTCTCAAGGAATGTTTCTAACTCAAAAGAAAAACCCTACTGAGTTATTGTGTGAGCATGGTATTACTTCATAGGTTGGTGTTACTTCTCTTTTGGATGATCCTAGCAAGTAAAGACAACTAACTGGGAAGCTTAAAATTTAGGGTACACGCAAGACCAAATTTGGCTTTTTGTGTTCAATTCTTAAGCCAGTTCAATCAGAATGCATCTCAAAAGCATTAGGATGTTGTGATCCATGTGTTAAAGTATCTCAAAGCTTTAAGTTCTTATGGTTTGTTTTTTAATGACAACAAAGATCTGACTTTATCTACCTAATGTAATTCTAATTAGGCTTCTTGTCCTTTATACATGAAAATTTGTTAGTGGTTACTTTGTTTCATTTGGAGGGAGCCCAATCTCTTGGAAGTTAAAGACACAGGTAATGTGTCTTTATCTTCTGCGGAAGTAGAATTCCGATCAATGAAAATAATACATGTGAAATTACTTGGTTAAGTAGACTTTTGAAGGACATGATAACAGAAGAAGTCACTCTAATTGCCTTTGAAGTGTGACAATATGATGAGTATACATACATATTAATTGCAAACAATCCGGTGTTTCATGAGAAAACAAAATACAATAATTTGGACCGCTATTATAATGTGCGAGAGCAACTACAGGCTCGAGTAATCTCTCTCGATTTCACACCAACTACTTCACAGCTTGCTGATGTTTTCACGAAGCCTCTTGCTCGTCCAACACGTTCTACATGATACGCAGGTTGGGTTTGTTGACAGAACCACCAACATAAAGAGGTTTTTATCTTTAGTTTCCTTGTACCCTATGATATTTAACTTGTACTTTCCTTTAGCCGACCTTTTGTCTATGTCTATATTGATTAGTCTCCATGTATTGCTTAATTCTTTCTATCTCTACTCCTCTATCCTCCTATTCCATTTTCCTCTCAACTACTTCCTAAATAATTAGTTATATGATATGATAGAATGTCTTGCGAAATTGCACTACACCAAACGTTGTCTTAGACAACAAATGTTAATTGCCTATGTTGCTTAAGATAAGCATAAGCAACAAAGACTAATATATGTTGCCTAAGTTTCCTCTTAGGCATGGTGTAATTCTATGTTGCCTAAGTGGGACCTTATGCAATGTATGAATAATTATATGTTGCCTCAACTATCTTAAGTAACATCTTCCCCTATGTTGCCTTAGTTGTGTAATGTTTTTTTCATTTAAATCAATGAAAGTTATCTTAGGCAACATATTTTCTTGTTTCTATGTTGCCTAAGGTCAAAAAATATAAATAAATATAGGTAGTTAAAAATGTAATAACGTGTTGACGCATTTCCAACATTTCATCTTTATTCCAACATTTCTTCTCTATTTCAAATAATTTCGTTTCTAAGGAATTGGGACGCGATTTTGACGACTTTTGGCTTCCAACAAACGTCGTTTTCATCATCAAAAGGCATGTATGTATGTATGTATGTATGTATGTATGTATGTATGTATGTATGTATGTATGTATGTATACACACATACACGTGTATATATATATATATATATATGTAGGGGGTCGTTCAATGGAGAACTTGACTATTTTGTGATAACTGTGAGATCCAATTTGAACCACATATTAAAGAAAGGAAAACCCACAAAATATGAGGTGGCATCCTAAGAATTGAGAATTCACCATTTCTTGAATTGTGGTTGATTCTTATGTATCCCACATTGATTGAAAGACAAAAAATTGAAAATGAATTGTGGATATATAAATGGAGGTTGAGATGCCTTTGTGGCAACTCATGAGGTTAACTCATCTTGGTTGATCATTTAAACTCATGTTCTTAGCTAATTTTGGTTGACTCTTTAAGCTAATGGGTTGGCTCATTTTGGCCAACTCAAAAGTTTAAAATTTATATCTACTTATATCTAAAAGGAAAACTGACAATTTTTTTTTGAAAGGATGAAGTTTTCACCATTTCATGAATTGTTTTTGAGTTTTTAGTATCCCACATTGGTGGAGAAACAAAGAAAACCCACAAAATATGAGGTGACGTCCTAAGAATTGAGAATTCACCATTTTTTGAATTGTGGTTGATTCTTATGTATCCCACATTGATGGAAAGACAAAAAATTGAAAATGAATTGTGGATATATAAATGAAGGTTGAGATGCCTTTGTGGCAACTCATGAGGTTAACTCATCTTGGTTGATCATTTAAACTCATGTTCTTAGCTAATTTTGGTTGACTCTTTAAGCTAATGGGTTGGCTCATTTTGGCCAACTCAAAAGTTTAAAATTTATATCTACATATATCTAAAATGAAAACTGACAATTTTTTTTTAAAGGATGGAGTTTTCACCATTTCATGAATTGTTTTTGAGTTTTTAGTATCCCACATTGGTGGAGAAACAAAGAAAACCCACAAAATATGAGGTGACGTCCTAAGAATTGAGAATTTACCATTTTTTGAATTGTGGTTGATTCTTATGTATCCCACATTGATGGAAAGACAAAAGATTGAAAATGAATTGTGGATATATAAATGAAGGTTGAGATGCCTTTGTGGCAACTCATGAGGTTAACTCATCTTGGTTGATCATTTAAACTCATGTTCTTAGCTAATTTTGGTTGACTCTTTAAGCTAATAGGTTGGCTATTTTTGGCCAACCCAAAAGTTTAAAATTTATATCTACATATATCTAAAAGGAAAATCGACAATTTTTTTTTGAAAGGATGAAGTTTTCCCCATTTCATGAATTGGTTTTGAGTTTTTAGTATCCCACATTGGTGGAGAAACAAAAGATTGGCAATGAATTGTGGATATATACATGGAGGTTGAGATGCCTTTGTGGCAACTTATGGGGTTGGCTCATTCTAGCCGATCCTCTAAGCTTACGTTGTTGGCTTATTTTGGCCGACCCTCGAAGCTAATAGGTTGGCTCATTTTGGCCAACCCAAAAGTTTAAAATATATATATATATATATATATATATATATATAAAAGGGTTCAATTATAAAAAGTCAATGATTAATTTATATCAAAATCTCTCAATATATATTAAATGAACAACCATAAGTGTAGGGTGATATTTTAGAAGAGGATAAAATGAAATGAGGTGGATATCATAATGAACAATTTTATATTTTTATATGTACATATACAAAAGGAACAACCAAAGGTATTTGAGATGGTATTGTGAGAATTGAGTGTTCTCAAATGGTGGATTGTGGTTGAGTTTAAGTTGTTCCACATTGATAAAAGTTCAAAGATTGGAATAAATAAGGGTGTATAATAAATGTGGATAAAATATCTTTGAAAGGAGGTAAGTATAGTATAAGAATGAACAAGTATAAAAGTATAGAACATTTTCTTGAAAATTGCATTGCTATATTATTTAAAATACATGATAAAACAATTCATTATATCAAAATCTCACAATCTTTATCTTTATACATATAAAAGGAACCACCAAGGATATTTGAGGTGACATTGTGAGAATTGAATATTCTCAAATATTGCATTGTGGTATTGCTTTAGTTATCCCACATTGATTAAGAAATATTATATTTGAGAATTAAGCTGGTTATAAAAAAAGGAGGAGGGATGACTTTGATGATTAAAATGTTATATTTGTTTAAAAATATCTTTTAACTAACCCCTCAATAGAAATTTTTTACAAAACTTTACATAATTCTTTGTTATATCTTTATCTTTCTTTTTTATATGTACAAAAGAAATAACCAAGGATATTTGAGTTAGTATTGTAATATTCTTGTATTCCTAAATCTTGCATTTTGATGTTGTTTTAGTCATCCCACATGGATGAGAGAACGTTAGAAATAGAGATTTTTAGGTGGCTATAATAAATGAGGAATGAATGTTTATATAAATATGAAATTTGGTGAGGTTTGTAATCCTATAAAGATAAGAAGATTAATTTTTTTATGAAACGTGTGATTTTATATTGAGAAGAGCATGTCAAATTGTTGCAACTCATAAGGTTAGCTAATTTTAGTTGAACCTTTCGTAACAACAAAATTGATATGGTTGTTTGACATGTGGTTTGAGTTCTAAAAAGCATAACATAAAATATTATAACCGATACATCTTAAATTTTTTCATAACAACAAACGATTATCAATATATTAAAATGTACCAGTTATGGAAATACATTCTTCATTTTAATTTGGATCTTATAAATTATTAACTGAAAAATTAATTACGTTTTATCTTAACTCGGACAAGTATTTTTTTTAAATATTTTTTCGCTACCGCACAATGCACGGGTGACATACTAGTTTAATTTAAAGAGAATTTTAGGTATTTTAATTTTTTTTTCTCTCTCCTCTCTCTTCTCTCATCTATTCTCTCATCTCCCCTCTCCTCTTTTCTCTTTTCTCACCGGAACCCAACCCTATATATTGAATACTACATTTATTATTTTCTTCTTTTTTAAACAAAACAACATTTATTATCTAAAGTTATTTATTTTAGATCAAAAAAAACAAATCAAACTTTTAATAAATTCTTAAATCAACTTTTTAACAAAACAAATTAACTTTTAAATTAAGAAAACAAATCAACTTTTTAACAAAAACTCAAATTTAACCAAAAAAAAAAGTTCCGCCCTCCCCTCCCACATTTTTTCCATGTTTCACCTTCTTCAATTCCCTCCCCCAAAAAAACAATTAGGTTTAAAAAACTCTCCCAAATCCAAGAGACCAAGAACCACCAGCCACCACCACCGGCCAACGTCGCCACCAACAGCAACCACCATCACCAGTCAATGTCGCCACGACTAGCCGACGTCGCCATCTAGAAGAACGCTATCTAGAAGAACGAGAAGCACTACCGTCTCTATCAAGAGGTGAGCTACACTCGATTTCTACTTAGCAAGGCTACACTTGTTTTCTACTTAGCAAGGTTGCACTCGATTTCTCTCCGCTTTAAAACGATTTGGTACAATGACTCAGGTTTTAATTTTTGTTTTAGATCGATTTTTGGTTACAATTTTTACCGATTTGGTTTTTACTACAGGTTTTGCAATTGATCCGTGCAATCGTCCTGTACAAAGACTCAGCTTCTGTTTTCTGTTTTAGATTGATATGTACAAAGACTCAGGTTTTGATTTTTACCGATTTGGTTTTGATTTGGTTTTTTACCATTTGGTTTTGATTTTACCGATTTGGTTTTTATTACAGGTTTTGCAATCGATCTGTGCAATAGTCCTGTACAAAGACTCAGGTTTTTGCTGATCAATTTTCGTGAACTGCTCCAAATAGAATTATGTTTGTGCAAATTGACATGAACTGCTCCAAATCGATTGATGCGTATCGATGAACTTGACTACTTGAGACTTGGTTTTGTACTTGTTTATGATTGTATATCTGTAATTGTAAATTTGTTTGATTTATTTACAGTGTTTGAGTTCCAATTTGGCAACAATTTGCCATTAGCTAATAAGTAAATGGCCTTGGGTCTTAAGAAAAAGGTACATACGTGTATAAGTGTTGCCTAACAAAACGGTCTTGGGTCTTGGGTCTTAAGAAAACGATCTTGCAACTATAAAACTGTATCATGGCACACAAAATGTGCAGTAATATTTTTTTTTCATATATAAAACATCTTAGGCAACTTATCTATAAATGTTGCCTAAGAGAAATATTATATTTTTTTAATCACAGTTCAAATGCAACATACACAAATAGAGTATGTTGTCTAAGTTGATATCTTAGGCAACACATGCATAAATCTAATGTTGCCTTATAGTGTTTGTTTGGTGCAACACATTTTTTTTCTTATAGGCAACATAACCTGTTGTGTATTGCTTAAGGAGTCCGCTTAGGCAACATATGATGTCTGCCTATGTTGCCTAGATTCTTATCTAACATTGAGAAGACAACATTGCTTAGGCAACACATAAACCCCTCTTAGGCAACATTTTTCATTTGTTGTCTAAGTGACATTTTGAGGTAGTGTTGTCACATTAAAACAATACATCAAAATGACAACGTATCGCTAAAAAAGTTGTCGATTTTTAAGCTCAAGACTATAATAATGGATTCATCAAAATAAATTGGGTACGGCATTAAAGTTCTTTGTAACGGAATATATACAATATATACATACAACCATCCTATCATGTAAGAAAACTATTCTCTTAATTTTGGCATACCATTTGTCACTATCATGTCATCTTCATTAATGAAACTGAACTAAGGAATGATCTTGTGAAAATGACAAAAATACGATACCTAAGGGTTAGTCTGATGACACTCTTCCAATCCACAATCCGAATCATTTTTGTTTCTTATTGGCAATTCTTTAACTCGAGTCCTGTTTTCGTTCTCGATTTGTTGTGTATAAGAGCTGTTGTGTTCTTCATTCAGATGTTGCTCCTTGACTACGATTTCCGACTCATTTCTATCGCGTTTGTTTACATGAACATTGTGATTATTTGGTTCACTTTGATTTTGACTCTGACCTTGGCTTTGATTTTGAATATGGCTATTCAAATCTTCACATATGCATACGATTGGATATTCGTGGAATTCACCCTTTCCCGGCATAGCCTCGTTTGGTCGTCCCATGAACCCAATCTGATGAGTTCGGACTCGTGAGGCGAATTCTTCCCATGTCATGTTACCACGATCCAAGAACAATCGATATAGTTTCTTGGCATTAGGTCTGATGGTTGGCTTGTAGCCGAAGTATCTCCTGGATCACACAAAGTATGAAAATGTAGCAATTTTGAAAGGGGGAAATCATATGAACATCTTTTAATAGTATCATACCTTCTCCCTGCTAACATTTTGGCCATGTTCCCGTTGTTGTTGGTGACAAAAACGTCGCTCGCATTACAAACGATGAAATCTAGAGCGGCCATACGAGAAGAGTAGGATGCAAATGGTGCCAACTCCTCTTTCGTAGCGATAGTGTCCTTAGAATGAAAATTTGGGAAAAGTTGTTTCAATGGCGATAAGGTGTTTTCACCTCCGTAAACTTCACCAGATGCGACGTATATGTGAACATCCTCCCCGTATCCTAACGCTCTTAGCATTAGCCCGACTTCTTCTGGTGTCAAAGGACATCTCCCTAACCTTCGTTCCTTGTCAGGGTTTCGTTTCTGTATTATAAAAGTAGAAATTAATCCAATGTGTCTATTTCGATCTAACAGCGTTCTTAATGAAGTCAGTTTGAATACAAATGTAAGTAATAACGAACCAAGGATCAGCTTACATGTAGAGTTTCCCATCTCGTTCGTATTTGTTCTAATTCTTCTCTTTCTTTATCTCCACCACCAAAGTAGCATCCGGAGAACGCGAGCATGTCCGATTCAAATCTGTTAACGAAAATCAATCAATCAAGTAGTATCATTATTTTAGAAGAGGCGAACTTCAATTCGGCGTTAATAGTTTCAATTACCTCAAATGTAGAGCAATAAAACGCTTGCTTTTCATCTTCATTCGCTCGATTAACTTGTCACCCATTTCACGAATGGGTTCGGTATACCTCAATGCATGATAATTAGCTCGACATCTCAGCTTCTGCAGATCTGTATCCAACCTATTCGAGAGTCGGTAATCATATTTCGTAAGCATAACAACCTGCGCCACACCGAAAACCCGTAATCAATTTCACCAACACCAAAGAAAACCATGGAAAATGATCAAGACCTGACCTTTTTCTTTTGAAGAATAGGTAGGGCGCGAGAATAATAACATTCGGGATCGCATTTGCGGGGTATGCGCATTTGATACGGATGAATGGATCTTCCCTCGATCATTGGAACTTCTTTTACTATCTTAACGTCTTTTGCGAGATACGATATGAACCAGTCAACATCAAAAATATCGGAAAAGTTGCTACAAAATGACGAATATATATTAGTAGTAAGATTGATTATATATATATATATATATATAGCTAAAAAATCTAATTAATAAACGTTAAGACATGAAAGATATATAGCAGCTTTATTATATATGCCGACCTTTGATCTTTCCAGTATGATTTGTTATCTAACTTGGGAACAACTAATGTCGAGTTAAGTATATAAGCTGCAACAACAGCATCCGTTATCTGCATTCCAATCCAAGATTAATTAATTCTAGGGTTTCACTATTCATTTTATATATGGGATCAAAAACGACTTACTCCGGTTCGTTGTTGATTCAAACCACCACTCGTGACGATCATCAAGAACCGACTGTCGTTTGTTTTTGCATCCACATCTATATATAAAATAAATGAAACTTGGTAAAGAATTCATCCGTAATTTTTCCAAATTAAGAAAAACGATCAGAAATTTCGTCGTTTCTCGTAAACTAATTAAAACAGACCCAAGCCGCATGCATGGCATCGCAAAGGATTAATCATAAGAAAAACCCCAAAACGTGATTAATTGTTTAGGTTCTATGCTTGCAAATTCCAATCACTCTTGAAACTATTTACAGAAATTGCATTGAGAATTAATCCAACACCTAGAAAATAATTGAAATAAGAAGACCTTGGTAATTTTCACTTTTTTGGGAGCAACCGTAATATGATTGTGATTGACTCGACCTCCAAATTTCATCTCCTAAACTCCCACCTGCTCTCTGCATCATCCATTTCCAAGAACAAATTTATTTACCAAAAAGAAAAAGTAATGGGATTTAAGAAAAAAAAGTTGAAGCTATATGAAATGAATTCTTACGGGAATAAGAAAAGTTGATGTATTTCCAATATTTGACCGGAAATCGATTTCATCATCAAGCTGTTGATCGAATTTTTAAATGAGATTATATTAATGAAGTCAAATTAAAGAAAGATAAAAATTAATTAGTGCATGTTCATTAATTAAAAAATGAATAAAATCGATATCTTGAAATGGGTTTAATTGATTACCGAGGTATGGTTATAACGGAAATGGTGGACATGGTGGTGGTTGATTGGTGGAGACAGAAATGATACAATGGCAAAGAAAAATAGGATACAACCCCCGACAGCGGAAATGAAGGGGAGGAGCTGGCCGCGGAGGCGACGGCGGCGACAGAATATTACGCCTTGTAATATACCCAACACCGAGTTGTCAACGTTGTTGCTGCTGCTGCGGCTGCGGTTATTGCGGTGATGGAGGTGGTGGTTGCTTTTCTTTTTCATGACGATAATTTGTTTACAACGCTGCAAACGGTGGCGACGGCGACGGTCAGAGAAAAATTCATTTTTTTGATGGACACCTCTTTGTTCTTGGCTTGGCTTGGCTTGGGTTCCAAAATGTTGTTGTTCCTAACATAAGGCTGTCTGGTTTTGTAAGGTTTATATTTTATTTTATATTATTTTCTAGATATTAACAAAAGATAATTTGCATCAAGGAACATGATGTTAGCACGTGGCAGTTAACATGAATCTGAGTCGATCATTTTAGGGTACATATATTTGGTCTGGAAATAAAGAGGAAAGGTAGATATTTAGCCTTAAACAGTAGTTCGTTACGGATGAAATTTAGTACACTGACAAAGTCATATTGATGTTATTTTAGAACGTTGAGATTTCATCGTAAATTACATAAAAATTAATATCTTAATTCTTTTATATAAGAAAAACATTGATGGTACGAAACATTCCACACACGTATAACATTTCGACCATCAAAATTGATTATTGATAAGCGTTTTAAACCTGACAATCATTTATCGGGTAAAAGTAATTTCTCCACTTACCAGACTCTAGGTCCTTGTTATAGTTTTTACCGGTTAAGATTCAAGGTAGTTTAATACTCAATAGGTAAGGACAGTAAGCTAAGTGACACAGGTAAACGTTTACCCGGGTAAGTATTTAGTAAATGACTCCTTAGTATCACATTTCTACCATAAGTGATTAATTATAATATGTTATAAATAGAGTATATGACATAATCGAAATTGAATAAAGCGGTAAACAAGGACGTGATTATATCACTATCCTTAAAGAATATTAGCGCCCACAAAGTTAATTGTTAATGGATCTAGGCTAATTCACTCCAAGGATCTCCTCGAGTTTTAAGAACCGTAAACAACGATCCTACAAGTTCTTCTCATGATCATGGTTGTGATATGACGAAGAAGATGAAAACATAATTAATGAGAGTGAAGAAAATTACATATATACATATATATAGGTGAAAAATCGTGTGAGAAGTTGAGTTAACGGTGAGAAACGTGAGAAGTGGATCTGAACCGTTAATCTCTTTTAATCTCAAGCCTCTCCCATGAATTGTGGCTTAGAAGGAAATTGATGTATCTTGGTGCATCTTATCTCGATGCATCCCATCGTAATGTGCGCCAATTTCTCATCCAACGGTTGATAACCACTTCTCACCATTAACTCACACACACACACAGATATATATATATATATATATATATATATATATATATATATAGGGAGAGGTTCATTTGAGAAATGCTAAATATATGTGAAATAGAGAATTAATCCTAGTTTTTCATTCGGTCAAGATCGGCTTTGTCTGGTCAAATATTTCGTCTTTGATTGGTCAACAATTACGGCTTTAACTGTTCAAAAGTTGCGGCTATTCCAAAATCAAAAGGACAGTTTCGTAATTTTTACAATTACACGGGACGAGTTCATATACGAACTTGTATGATTCACATATTAACTATATGTTCATATGTGAACCAGTGTAATTCACATATGAACTATTTTAACTGATTCATATATGAACATTTGTGATTCATATATGAACCAATTAACCGATTCACATATGAACTAATTACCTGTAAGTTCATATGTGAATCAGTTGAACTAATTAACAGATTCATATATGAACTAATTAACCGATTCATATATGAACGTATAGTTCATATATGAATCACAAATGTTCATATATGAATCAATTAAAAGAGTTCATACGTGAAATACATTAGTTCATATATGAACATATAACTCATATGTGAATCATATTGGTTCATATATGAACTCGTTCTGCGTATTTTACGAAACTACCCCTTTATCTTCTACAGACCACACAAGGAATTATCCGGTGTTTCACTATCAAAGCCGCAAATGTTGACCTGATAAAGGGGTAGGATAATTTCTTTATTTATCATATTTTTAGCATTTCTCATTTGAACTTAATCATATATATATATATATATATAGGGTTAGGTTCAGGGGAAAACCTCAAAAAAAGGGAAAACCGAAGAACACCCTGTTAGCACTTCATATGGACGGTATGCACTTGTGCATATAAGTAATTTGTAACATGCACACGTGCATGCATAAGTGCACAATGCACTTGTGCATAAAAACCAAAAAAACGACATAATTTACTTGTATGCACAATTGCATATCGTCCAAATGAAGGCTACCAAAGTGTTCTTCAGTTTTCCATTTTTTAAGGTTTTCCCTGAACCTCCCCCTATTTATATATATATATATATATATATATATATATGTATGTATTTATATATATATATATATATATATATATATATGTATGTATATATAAAGAGAGAGAGAGAGAAGGGGAGAGGTTCAAACAAAAACGCTAACTATTTAAGAAAACAAGAAAATAGCAAAAAACAACAAATTATGTACATAATCATATGTGATTTTACATTAGTTTGAAAAAAAGGACGCGGACGACTGTGGGCGTGACCTAAAGTCGCATGCAACCTGGCATGAATCATATGTGATTTTGTATGTACTCGGATGTTCTCATGTTTTCTTAAATATATGTTGTTCTCATATGAACCCAACTCTCTCTCTCTCTCTCTCTCTATATATATATATATATATGATAAAACTCCCTACAGTTGCAATGTTTCATGAAAAGATGCAACCGTTCATGAACAAATGCAATATATTGTTTTTCCTCCAAAAATAACAGAATTAAGTAACTGAAAGTTAACGGAAAAGTTAATTTGCCGTTAATTGTTAAGACCAAAAATGTAAGACAATTTTATCTACAAGTGCAAAGTGCTAAGTCTTTAATATATACAAAATGAGTTTAATTAGATCATCTAAAAATTTAGCTGAAAGTAGTAGACACTCTGATAGGCTACTATATGTAATATTGCCAAAAAAGAAACCTCTAGATCTTGCCCCTTTGAGTTCACTCCAAATCATTTTAATTCAAATCAATTTCATCTTATAAACCAATAAAAGGTTCTATGTGGCACTAAACACAGAACAAGCTATGTGATAAATACTACTTGTTCTGACATAATATCATGTCAAGAACACTCTTATCACATTTGATAATACATAAGGGGGGCTTAATGGGTGTCAAAGGTCGTTTGCATCTCTGATTTATTATCACATGTGTATCATTTGTGATGTGGATTTTGGTAATTTAAAAAAAACAATTTTATTTAAATAAAAAAATATTCACAATTATCCACTAATCAATTAATATATAGGTACCAGTAATTCACAATTTAAATCAATGTATAAGAATTGAACATGATAAGATTGGGAGAGAACAAATTTTATTCACATATAAAATAAGAACACAACCTAGAGAGAGAAAGTGTATAAGTCTCTCTGTAAAAGACACGACTCTCTTAAAGAGTACATTGTAAAATGAATTGTTTAGCTACATTACAAACACAAACACTATTTATAATCACCCTCTCTTACTTGTTCTACATTAAGCTTTTAACCCAAAATACTAATGACAAGGCCTTTTTACTAAACATAAAGACCTTTACAAAACTTTCGAAATATGGACATTATATGTCTTAACAATCTCCCCCTAAAGTTTTGTAAATGAATCATCTATTTTCATCTTCACCTCTTCTCCCCCTTGATTTCTTTGAAAAACTTTAGTGTTGCATATCTTCAAGACAACTGTGGCTCCCCCTTGAATATAACTCTTATTTTTCAAAGTTTCAACTTTAATACCAGATTCGGTGTGCACAATAACCTCGGTTGAGTGTACTCAAGACAACTTTTATCTCTTGAAATTCAACACATTCGTTACGTCCACAAGAAAGAAATGTGTGAATTTTGCGTGACAACCACTGTGCATCTTCAGTTTATAACAACGAATCTGTTTTTGAACCACGAGTTGAATATGAGTTCAGCCTAAGAGCTTGATCTGATAGGCTCATAGATGAAACATCTTGTAGCAAACACTACTTGGCAAGGATTAGAAGATTCTTCTGATAACTGTTCAACAAATGATGAAGTATGCTCATCTTCTAACTGCTTTCCAGAAAAATGAATGAATAAACTCAAACCTCCTTTCTTCACGAATAAGCTAGATGATTATAAGCACTCAATATTCTAGATCACAACAAAAGCACCAGAACGATGATTGCAAGCACTCACAATTTTGATTGATCATGTCAGAAGAATGATTAAGAGCACTCAAAGGTCTAGCATCGTCATGAAAACTCTAGAATAATGATTACAGATACTCAAGCTGCTAATTCAACGCAATCAGAGACCAAATCCAAACACTCAATGTCTGAAAATCTTGACTGGCATGAGCTCTATGAAATTCTGATCAGTTGCTAAAAATATGTGACCAACTGAGGATAAGAGAGATGTCACATATGCGTTTAACGAAAATCTCATGAACATATTGTCTCCCTCTTTTGACTTAGCACGGGGGTCTAGGGGTAGCGCCTTGAGAGAAAAAACTTTAGCAATTAAGTTTCATAGGGCAACTTGTCGCAAAAATGAGTTTGAATAGTAACTTCTCGCAAAGGCTTAAGCATGAACTTGTCGCAGACTACCAACCATGAAAATGCACTTCTCGTAAGTGGCATGAGCCGATAAATCACTTGTCGCAAAGGCTTACTTGCGAGTTCCTACTTATCGCAAGGGCCTATGTACGAGTTCCTCAGTTCTCGTAGGGTACAGCATGCGAGTTCCTACTTGTCGTAGGCAACACTTTGCGAGTTCAACACTTGTTGCAAGTAGTTCTCTGCGAGTTCTTACTTCTCGCAAACCCCTTCATGAGAGTTCTGAACTTAGTCGTACATGCTAACATCCTGGAAGCCAACTTGTCGTAGACTACAACATGCGTGTTCTTACTTCTCATAAGTAATGGCTTGCGAGTTCTTCAAAATTTAAATTAATGTATAAGAATTAAACAAGATAAGATTGGGAGAGAACAAATTTTATTCACATGTAAAATAAGAACACAACCTAGAGAGAGAAAGTCTATGTCTCTCTCTAGAAGACACGACTCTCTCAAAGACTACATTGTAAAATGAATTGCTTAGCTACATTACAAACACAAACACTATTTATACTCACCCTCTCTTACCTGTTCAAGATTAAGCTTTTAACCCAAAATGCTAATGACAAGGCCTTTTTACTAAACATAAAGACCTTTACAAAACTTTCCAAATATGGACATTATTATATATCCTAACATAATAATTAAAAATCAACAAAAAAATAACAATTATGCATTAACTAACATGGGTCTCCTTCTTTTGTTAACCAAGAGATAAGTGATAACT
This sequence comes from Arctium minus, assembly GCA_954870635.1. Taxonomy (NCBI): domain Eukaryota; kingdom Viridiplantae; phylum Streptophyta; class Magnoliopsida; order Asterales; family Asteraceae; genus Arctium; species Arctium minus. The sequence goes on along the minus strand of OX941090.1, from coordinate 66,704,455 downwards.
TTGTTAACCTAAACGGGTCAATGAGATTTCACCAAATTTGTAACACCAAAAATTGGGACAAACAAAATTTTTCATAAAAACGAAAATATGCTATATAAATACCAAGACAGTAGCCTCCCAAAAAGGAGAATAGTAATGATCTAATCCATTAAAAGAAATAAGATTACAATCGGGTGTCGTTCAATCAACTAAAATGATAATCTTCTAAAATGATGGTATCTCAAAAGGTCTTCCCCCAAGCTCTCTCTAACACTCCGTCTATCCCTTCTTAGAGACTGCTCCGCTAGAACCTGATATACATATCAACATCAAGCATGTGTTAGGCCAAAAAGTTTAGTGAGTTAAATAAATAACAAATAATAGCATTAAAATATGAAGAGACCAACATAAGGTAATGGCTTAACATATAGAATCAATGGGGGAGACCCATAGAACGAAATCAAGTTTCACCTCAAGAGTCGACATACCTTGGTATCTACTCCCACAAGTAATACCCCAAAAGGCCCGGCACAATGAGGACTACATCCAAGGCAGTACCCCAATTGGCGGAGATCTAGGTGCATACCTCCAAGGTGGCACCTAAGACTATGTCCGCCTAATGCCTACTCGATGACTCATCCAATTTCATAATATAACATAACACATGTTTACTCCATCCGAAGTGTGTATAAAGCCATTGAGTATGTGGTCCAACCACTATATTCAATTATTGGTCCCGAAGGTGTTATACAAGTTTGTATAAGGAGGAGGGGGGTTGAATACAAACACAAATTTTTAGTTTAATAAATTGTTTATTGATAAATCAAATTACAATTTACAGTTTGTTGTGGAATAATATTAAGTAAGACCTAATCTAAACAAACATGAGAATCACTAAGTATGGTTGCACAAGAATAGAGAGAAAGGGAGGTTGTGAGGATTATAGAAAACAAGAGTTTCTGCAATGTACATGAAGAGAGAAAAGGTACTAGGTAACCCTTTAAAATGAAGGATGAATCTCTTATTTATACCCTATGCATTTAATACGTGGTAGAGGTACTTTACACGTGTCATCATCTAGTTGGGTACATGCTTCAGACTTTTAGCGACATGTTTCCGGTCGTATGGTGAACAGTGTGGTCTTCAGAGCTGTTGTACGATCTTGGACAACAACATGTATGTTCTGACAATTCGTACTATTTGTGCAAATTATAAGACAAATGAACCTTGGAGTATAAGATGCATGATCAGTGATCGCTGATGAAGTATTTTATCATAGAGCTTGGATAAAAGTCAGTTATCGCCAAAGCTTTCCTTCGTGGTTAGTCGCGTGTGTGGACTTGTCTTGGTTTCACTGATATCTGCATCAGATCATAAGTAGACTTGTCACTTGTTCATCGGCTTTCTCTTCGATGTTAGCGATGAATGTCTTTGTCGCGAAACTTATCTTCAGGGATTACATTCTACAATTACATAAGAATTCATCAGACATACTGAACAGACTCATTATATTATCGCTGATGGTGAAACACTAATACATACATATGTTAAATGTAATTTTCACTAAGTAATTGTAAGGGTCATCATAAAATCACTGAGAGAGTTTAGATCAACAATCTCCCCCTATTTGATGATGACAAAGCAACATAAGAAAATTGATTAAATTCAAAACATAAGAATGAATAGGACTCGTAAAATACATGTCCCAATTAATATTTTGAGGGATCTTTTCTAGTATTGATGGAGTAAAGTAGTTCACTGAAAAATTTCATTCATTTATAATAATATTACATAAGGAATATGAAAATTTATAAGTAGAAGTGAAAACTATACAACTACTACAAGTATATAGCTAATAGATTACAAGAAGAAAGGCTAATCTATCAGCTAAGTTAGTTCTTCCTTAACTTGGAATTCTTTTTCAGCAATCATATAATCAGCTATCTCTTCTCCTCTCTGTCTTCTAATGGTTGCTTCCTTTCGAATAAGAGATTTTATGAGAGTCCCTGATGTTGAGTTATTGCACCAGCAGTAAAGAAGATCCTTACGATGAGCAAGAAGGCAGAACGGAATATCTGAGACTCTTTGCAATCTAATGAAGTCACCATCATCAAGGAAGATTATGCCATATGGATTACTTATCAGTTGCCCAGGAATAAAAGGTCCTCTAGGGGGTAATGATAAGTTTAGAGCTAAGAGGTCAGGTGGTGGTTCAATGACTGCATCTCTGGAGAATTTGATTCCAGTTTCATTTCGGAGAACAACTTAGTTATCAGAAGTAGATGCATGTTTCTTTTGTCTAGTTGAACTTGGATTCTGAGGTAGAGGAGAAGGAATGTCAATCTTTGCAGAGACTCTGTCGATAAGAAGATTTACCAGGGATTCAACGTGGCCTTTGTACTTGGATTTCGTTAACACTTCTCTAAACTCTATCCACTAGTAGTAACAAAAAATTTCCAACTTCGACAGGTTTATTGTCTTCACTGTGCCATCTATCCTGAATACCTCCATAGTTACCGTCACTGATCCCATTTTGCTCTTCACTGTTATTGTTATGGATGAGATTTGATATGGGTCAACTCTGTGAACAAGTTTCTTCTTGCACCAAACAAGTTCAGAGTCGTTGACTGCTTTTTCTTTTTGGACCTCCTCCTCAATTTCTTTCAGTAGAGACTAAGTTGCGCGATAGCTTAAGGGCAAGTTTGGTGTCCTTTAGGCATGCAACATATAGTTTCTCAGCCCTAATGAATTCTTCACGTTCTTCCGGAGTCAAGAAGTCTAGATCTTCAGTGCTTTGTTGAGGAGGGATTCTAAGTCATTGCCTTTCCAGCTGTTGAATCATCACTGATCTTCTTTGTAGTTCATTCTTAGAACTTTGGATGAGTCGTGAGCGTCTGTTTGGGTGATTCAGCGATTCTTATTCTTCTTTTTCTTGTTCATTAGTCTCTAATATAGAGACTGGGATTATTTGAAGGTCTTCAGCAGGGGTTGCTGGGATTATTTGGTGATCAACTTGTCTCTCAAGCAAGGGAGAGAAATAGCTAAGTGAAAAAGAAGAAAAAGTTAAGTGTTTGGTAGGAGATAGATAAAGGTTAGAAAGGAAGGAGGAGTTTTAGGTGAGACAAAGTAGTAGAATAGGTAATTATGGATAGGCATACCTGAGAAGGTTTCTCCCCCTTAAATGTAGAGTAGATCTTCAGATTTCCAGTGACAGCTATCCCCTTTTGTTTACCCTGGGAAGATTGTTTTGGAGTCTTCTCAGATCTCCCCCATGCTTCATTTATGACAACTCCTGTAAACCGTGGAACGCTTATGGGGTTTGGTTTGAACCATAGAGCTGATTTATCATTTTCGTCATCATCATCATCAGCGTCCCTGGAGTCCTTGTAACACCCCGATTCTCGAACAAGAAAAAAAGGTGAAGTGGGCAGTGTCCCGCACGCATGGCCGCACGAGTGGAGCTGCGCCATGAAACGCACAAAGCTTTATCCTCTCATGACTCCAGAGGCTGGCGCACCTCCCCGCACGAGTCCACCCGCGCAACTGCTCGCGCGTGGCCCCTGTGCGTCTTGAAAGGGGAAATAAGCCATCCTCTTAATTTTATTTCCCCTCTACTCTCATTCAAAGTCTCTCCTCACTAAATACCTTTCCAGATCATACCTAGAGCACTCAAGATTATCTTCTCCACATTTATTGCACCAACCAAGATTTCAAGCCCTTGAGCATCTTCCTCCTCCAACATCTTGTTTTCTAGAGTTTGCAATATTTCTAGGTTTTTCTTTAAAAACATAGTTAGTGAGTTCCTAAACCCTTTTGTTAAACTAGATGCACATCATTTTATGTTTCTAGTTGCTACCCTTACATTTTTCATATATTATCTCTAATTCCATGTCTTGGGCTTACATGGGTATTAAATATATGAATCCATGTATTGTATGCAAAGTTGTATTGAATGATTGCTTGGGGATTTCTTTAGTCATTTATGTTGGTGGAAATCTCTTCCTTTTTGACTAATCTTGAAGTAATGGTTATGTGAAGGATTTTTGACCTAACTTGAGTAGGTGATTTACATGGTGCCTAAGTGATGAGGGGTTTTTTGGTATTTATTTACTGAACTATAAAGCATGAAAATTGGTAGCCTTATACTTGTTTACACCTTACATTGAAATATGTGTATATTGGTGGGAGAAAACGTGTACAAACCCTATATGAAGAATTTACATGATGAGTTGAACATATGGTCTAATATGCTTACCTATGATTGGTATTGTGTACATATATGGTGGACCAAAGTGCCTTAAGGCCTATTAATAGTATTGTTGGACGGATCAATTCATTAGACACTAAGAGGAGTCTTGGGTGCCACCGTGTGGGTATGTACCTAGACCTCCGCCATTCAAGGTAAAGCCATGGTTGTAGTGCTCGGATGTTCCGGGCCTTTTGGATGTCGCTCATGGTAGTTGACATCAAGGTGTATCGACTCTTTGGGTGGAACTTGATTGGTGCTATGGGTCTCCCCTATTGACTCCACATATTGAGACTTTAATGCTAAACGTCATATGCTTATACTCATTATTGAATTGCGATTAATTGTTCAAACTCACTAGGTTTTTTGGCCTAACACTTGTTTGGTGTCGACGTGTATCTCAGGTTCAAGCGGGGCCGATATTAAGAAAGTTTAGCCGGGGATTAGAGTGAGCTTGGGGGGAATTCTTTTGGGACACCGACATGTAGAAGTTTTTAATTCTTTTGGAAGTATTGGGTGACACCCGAGTTTTAATCTCGTTCCATGTGAAATTAGATTAGTAGGTTGTCATTTCCATTACTTCGAATTTTAACTTGTATAAACAGGTGACTATTCAATCCCCCTTTCGGGAGGCTCGATGCTTTGACAATTTTTTTATATACCATATTTCCAATTTTCCGAAAATTTTGTTATTCCCAATTTTTGGGATGTAACAAGTTGGTATCAGAGCTTTAGTTTAAGTGAACTAGGTATTGACCTTAACGTATCTAGACTTAAGCTGTAAGCGTTAATAATAGGTTGTCCACCTTGGGGTAAAAGTCATAGGTGGTGAGAGTATTAGGAACTATGGAACTACGCTAATTAAGAGTTGTGATGATGGTGGCAAGAATCCTTGTCTATAATTCGTTCATAATTTCACTTAGCTAATGATATTATGAATGTATTGTTACGTAATCCTACTTGATTAACTGTTGTTATGATAATTAATGAATGTATTAGTACATATCTTTGAGTTTAAACTCACTTAGTCATTTCTCAACCTCATTCTCGTGTGTGTGGCAGATAATGATGGTAAATACACGAAGCAAGTTACCAACTCCACGCGAGGATAACGTGGAGGACGAATCCACCGCCAACCAACCTCCTTTGGTCGCGACCGCCGTAGGTCCTCCCATAACCACTGTTTTGGGTGGGGGAGTCCAACAAATCCCACGAGTAAACATTGCCCCAACCAACTCAATCATAGAAGAGGTGACCCTCAAAACCCGAATCAAGGATAACATGATGCAATCCATGAACTCGGCTATGGGACAACAACAGGAATTCTTCATGAAGCTTTTGGAGGACTGCGACGCCAATCACCGACAACCCGAAACGGTGGCAGAAAATGCCGTGATTGGGTCGGGAGGTAGAGTGAATGTCATTAGTACTGATGAACATGTTATAGTTCGAGACAAGGAATGAAAGACGAGATACACATACAATACTTTTCTGGGTTGCAAACCGCCTGAATTCGCAGGTATCACCAATCCCGTAAGTTTCATGTACTGTATCTGTGAGATGGAGATGGCCTTCAAGGCTACCGAGTGCGATGACTCTCAAAGGGTCAAATTCACCACTCACTTGCTAAAGGGCGACGCCCTAAGTTGGTGGAATTTCACCCGATCCTCTCTTACTTTCGAAGTGTTGGCCAAACTCTCGTGACCAACATTCAAGAAGAAAATCTTAGACAAGTATTGTAGTGAGAGAGCTCTAGAGAAGATCGAGCTGGAATTCCATAATCTGAAGAAGGGAAGCATGACCATTTCTGATTACTCGAAACAATTCTTGGAGAAGTTGAGCTTTGTGGAGCATTTGGCTCCCGATGAAAAGATGAAGATCAAGGCCTACCAGTTGGGATTGTCGGCCGAGATGAAGACGGTGGTGAGGAACACCAAGGTATCAACGCTAGAGGAGGCAATTAAAGAGTCATTCTTTGTAGAGGATGACATTGCTCAAAGGAAGGAGGAGAGGAGTCAGATCGGAGACAAGAGAAAGTGGGAAGGGCCATCTGGGATAATTCGTCAGTTAAGACCATTTGTGGGTGGGAGATTTGGAGACTCCTGACGCGAAGCAAGGTGGTGCCGTAAGTGCAAGACCAACCATTACGGCCCATGCAACCCAAGATCTCAGTCAGGTCCTGTCAAGTGTGTGAAGTACGAGAAGAAAGGCCATGTGATCCGAGATTGCCCTATCCGGGGGCCGGTATGCCCAAAACCTCAGTCGGGTCCTATCGAATGCCCAAAATCGGGACACATTAAGAGAGAGTGTTCGAAGCTTGGGGGTGGTGGACGTGGAAGTTCTTTCGGATCGACTACAAGGACCGAGCAACCTCCAAGGGCACTGAGACGAGCGTTTTGGATGACCATCAAAGAGGCAATGGAGACTGATGATGTTGTATCAGGTACGTTCCTAGTAAACTCCTTACCTGCTCGTGTGTTATTTGATTCGGGTGCAACATGCTCTTTTGTGTCATGTATTTTCTATAAGCAATTCGTCACCCCTATTAGTACCCTTCCCGACGCATTGATAGTAGAAGTGGATAATGGAGATCAAGCAATAATTCGAGAATGATTCAATGAATGTACTATAGAGATTGATGGGAACACCTTTGAGGTGAATTTATTACCTATGGCTATAGGTGGCTTTGATGTAGTTGTAGGAATGGATTGGTTGGTCAGGCATAAGGCCGACATCTTTTGTTCCAAAAAATGGTTCAAGTGCCCTTGCCGGAAGGTGGTGTGGTCACTATCTATGGGGAGAAAGGGAAGAGGAGTAACCCCATCATCTCATCTCTCAAAGCTCGTAAGTTTCTAGCAAAAGGACACTCCTCATTTCTAGCATATATGGTTGATGCAAAGCCGGAGAAGAAATCGGTGGAAGACGTGGAGATTGTGTGAGACTACCCGGATGTCTTTCCGGAGGACCTGCCCGGACTGCCGCTGGAACGCCAAATGGAGTTTAAGATCGACCTTACTTCGGGAGCGGCTCCGATATCCCGTGCTACTTACCGATTGGCACCGACCAAAATGCAAGAGATGATGACACAACTTCAAGAGCTTCTAGAGAGGGGATTCATCCGACCAAGATCATCGCTTTGGGGAGCTCCAGTTTTATTTGTAAAGAAAAATAACGGATCGATGCGGACGTGCATAGACTACCGAGAGATGAATAAAGTTACGGTGAAGAACAAGTACCCACTTCCCCGGATGGACGACCTTTGTGTGTCCCTAAATTCAAGATTCCTATTGCAATTAATCAGACAAACAAGAATGAATTAACTACCTGTTTGATTCAATTCACAAAATCACAAGATTACAACTTTCTCTCTCTAGACTTCTCTTTCTCTCTCTACAATTCTCTCTAGAACGTATCTGAAAATTAGAACTCTACCTATTACAACAAAAGAAAAACTATTTATATCTATTATAAAAAAACAAGGAAATACAAATACAATACAAAGACTTTGACTTTGACATTTTATTACAAAGACTTTGTCTTTAATGAGAGTTGACTTTCAGCTTTGACTTCTTGTATCTTTGACCTTCAGCAATCTTGATCTTGTATCCAACAGATTTATGCTCTAACAATCTCCCCCTTTGGATTCAAGATCATCACAAAAAGATTTAGCAAAACAATCTCCCCTTTTAGTTCAATCTAAGCATTATAATCTCCCCTTTCTTTGACGGTATTTTTTCCCAATCTGTCTTCAGACTCTTTCATACTTTGGAAAGAAATTATCTTCAGAATTAGCTCAACTTGCTTCAGCAAATAATCTTCAAAGAAAATTTCAGTGAAATCAACATATCTTCAAACATCTTTGACTTTGCTCTCAAACTTTGAACTTTATCTTCTTCAAATCTTTAACTCTGAAATTTATAACACTGACATTTCTTTAAAATCATCTCCCCATTTTTGATGAAACGAGCATTGGTATCATCAAAACTTTCTCCAAGAAATGTCTTTATCCGATCTGACCACTGATCTTTCAAACTAAGCCTCTGATTCGTTGCCAATTCGAACAATGTATTCATCAAGATCTTTTCAAATCTAGACAAAATAAGAATGGAACACCTGAATCAACAAATGAATCAGTTAATATGCCTGTCAGTAACACAAAGTTACTGTGTGTAACGGATACACAATATAAATGAGCTTTTTGATGTTCACTCCCCCAGGGCTTCCATCCAATCATCGAAACACCACAAAGGCAATTTCTATGAATGTTATGACAAAGAAACGAATCCCTTGTGTGTTCGTGCAAGTGTAGAAAGAATTAAGCACTTGATGATTGCTTTTTAAGGCTTAACATTGTGTAAACCACTGATACAACAGTAGAAAAACACAGACTCTAAGTGCATGATTGAAGTGCGAAGGTGGGGCATACTTCCTTCTTTTTCAATATCCAGGTTTTCCAAATGAAAATCAGATAGCATATGTGTTGCGTCCCCAGAAAAATGTGAAACATTTTCTTTTTGAGAAGAAAATGAGTGGCTAGTGGCGTTAAAGTCAAGAGTTGGCATGGGCTAGGTTCCTGTTTCAATAACGTTCACCAAAGAGTTGTGAAACGCTAGTAATGTGGCTGCCCGACTCAGATAGTAGTTGGTGCAGAGTCTGATATTCTTTTACTCTGATCTCTCACACCCTCTTTCTTTTATCATTATGCTCACATCTAACCAAACTCTCATTTCCATTTTACCTCCACACACAACCCACACTAATTTCTTTTTAACTCCTCACACTCAATCACTATGGAGTAACTTCTTGGGTAGGAGACACTGGTAATCGTGAATCCATAGAAGTTCATTTAAGTCCTAGCACAAAGAACCCATATTGTCCTAGAAAGCATGTGTTGCTCAGATGAATTAACTTTATCAGTTAAATCTCATATACAAATGTCAGATAAAGTGTATGCTCAGATGATATAATCATGAAGATATGAGCATTTTTAAACATTGAAGTATTTTCAAACAAGTATATTGAATGAATGAACATGAATGCAAAAGACTTGTTCGAAAATCTGACATTGTATGAAAATGATCAGAAATGAAATGATATATCAATTAAGGCTTATGGTCAAAATAACAGATATTGTCCATATGAAACAAAAATATAGACTTTCTTGAAATGAACGCTTCGAAATGAAATGACGCTCAAGATACATTGAAGTACAAGCGGGGTGTCTTACCATCGGAAATATGTTTCTGAGGTATATCTGTCAATTCAATGGTGATAACTGCCTAGACAAATCTTGGATACATATAGAAACTCTTTTTATTCTCCAAGTTTGACACAAGGTCATTGAAAATCATTTTTGAGAAATTATACTTTCGAGCAGTGGACAAGCAGACCAAAGCATAAGCAATGGTACTACTGAACTGACTCCATCCAGTAGTTTTTCTAGAAATACAGTGCATAAGGGTAGGAACAAGGAACCGCCATTGGGAAGAAAAGTTAGCTTTGTAAAATTTGAAAACACCCTGTTGGCCTTCATACCCCATTCTTGTGAGATTGGAAAACAAGTCCTCATTAGGAATAAAAGTAATACCTGAGGCATCGTCTAGTTGTATACTGATGCGAATGACCTCTTCAGTGACTATCAAGGGTTTGTCACACACCCTTGTCTTGATAATCTGCACATCGTTTTCAGTAACAGCGGTGGCATTGGCCCAAAGTTGCTTCTGGTGCGCGATAAAGATTGGTGGTGACACAGTAAGAGCATACGCTATATGACTGGTCTTGAGAAAATCAACTATTTGATGGAATCCATCACCCTGCTTCGGCTTTTGAAGCATTGCAATCTCATTGTGTTCATAAATAAACGCCATGGATGCCATCGGTCTTGAGGATACTTGACTGAAACACACAGGTTGCTTGAGAGAAAAGAGTTAGAGAGAAGATGAACAATATTCAAAGAGTCGTTGTGAGCTTTTAGGCGGGCAAAAAGGGTATTTATATGATTCGGGAAAGAAGCAGTATTAACCATCTAGCAGTATTAACTCACTAGCAGTATTAACTAACTAGCAGTATTAACTAACTAGTAGTATTAATCGAGTGCAGTATTAACTGAGAGCAGTATTAACTACCTTGCAGTATTAACTGAGAGCAGTATTAACTACCTGGCAGTATTAACTAACTAGCAGTATTAACTGAGAGCAGTATTAACTGAGAGCAGTATTAACTGAGAGCAGTATTAACTGAGAGCAATATTAACTGAGAGCAGTATTAACTACCTGGCAGTATTAACTGAGAGCAGTATTAACTACCTGGCAGTATTAACTAACTAGCAGTATTAACTGAGAGCAGTATTAACTAACTAGCAGTATTAACCCATACCTGAAGTAGTAACTCAGACTAGCAGTAGTAATAATGAACCTGCAGTAGTAACTTTGCACTGGCAGTATTAAAAATACTTACACTGTTGAAGCTTGTTTTAGTCTGAGCAGGGCAATAAACTTCCTGAGAAAGATGATTATTAGCACCAAACAAATAAACAAATAACAGGTATACAAACACTTATTAAACATGAGCTCATTCAGAGTTGATCATGCCCACACTTGTGACCAAGAAAGTGAATCTACCCACATTAAAAGCTTTAGTGAATAGATCATCAAACTGGTTACATTATGAACTTTAGCAACTTGAATAAGCTTCTTTTCATTACAATCTCTAATAAAGTGATACCTGATTTCAATGTGCTTTGTTTTGGAGTGCTTGACTGGATTGTTAACAATGCTAATAGCACTGCTATTGTCAATGAAGATTGGAGTGTGAAGAAAGGTTACCCCATAGTCCAGCATTTGATTCTGAATCCATAGAACCTGAGAGAAGCAACTTGCAACAGCAATGTACTCAACTTCTGTTGTGGATAAGGACATAGTGGTTTGCTTCTTACACTGCCATGAGACTAGTCTTGCACCCAAAAGCTGACATCCTCCTGAAGTAGACTTTCTATCCATATTAGAACCACCCAAGTCACTATCTGAATATGCAATCAAGTCAAAAGTAGATTCATAAGAATACCAAATACCTAATCTAGGTTGCCTTCTTAAGTATCTGAAAATCCTCTTAACAGCTTGAAGATGTGACTGCTTTGGCTTGACTTGGAATCTGGCACACACACATACTGGAAACATGATATCTGGTCTTTAGGCTATGAGATACATGAGAGATCCAATCATTGATCTATAAAGGTGGACATCAACATCCTCCCCCTCAAGATCAGCAGTGATTTGTTTGTGTATTTCCATAGGTGTGCTGGCTGGCTTTGAGTCTGATAAACCATACTTATCAAGGATGTCTTTCACATACTTTGATTGACTTATGAAAATCCCATCTTTCTGCTGTTTCACTTGAAGCCCAAGGAAGAAGGTGAGTTCACCCATTGAACTCATTTTGAAGCTCTTGTGCATCAACTCTTCAAAGTCTCTACACATCTGATCTTTTGTGGATCCAAAAATGATGTCATCCATATAGATCTGAACCAGTAGGATGTCCTTTTTTCTTCTTTTAATGAAAAGGGTCTTGTCAATGATTCCCCTTTCAAATCCATTTTCCAAGAGATAGGTAGACAGAGTATCATACCATGCTCTTGGGGCTTGATGTAGACCATAGAGTGCTTTCTTAAGTTTGTATACTCTATCAGGATATGATGGATTTTCAAATCCAGGGGGCTGACAGACGTATACTTCTTCATCAATTGTTCCATATAAAAAGGCACTCTTCACATCCATCTGATATACCTTGAACTTCATATATGAAGCATATGCTAGAAACAGCCTAATAGCCTCTACCCTTGCAACTGGAGCAAAACTTCCTCATAGTCTATGCTTTCTTCCTGAGTGTACCCTTGTGCCACTAGCCTTTCTTTGTTCATGATTACTATTCCTCTCTCATCCTTTTTATTTCTGAAAATCCACTTGGTGCCAATTGCTCTATGACCTTTTGGAAGGTCCACCAAGTCCCAAACATCTTGTAATTTAAACTGTAGCAACTCTTCTAGCATGGCTTCTATCCAACTTGAATATTCCATTGCATCATGAGCCTTCTTAGGCTCAATTTGAGATAGAAAGCAAGAGAGTACTGTATGTTGCTGATCCTGCTAAACTTGAAGTCTGCTTTGATTCCTAGTCATCATAGGAGAAGAGATGTCTCCTATTACCAACTCAGGAGGATGAATCTTCTGAGTTCTTGTCTGATGACTAGGTTCTTCATTAATTCCCACATCTAAATTTGAGTCATTTAAGTCAGCTGAGGGGATCTCATCAGCTACTTCTGGTTCTCCATGCTCTGAATTCTCCTCATCTCTTCTTTCTTCTTCACTCTGAATTGGTTCAGTAACAGTCTCCTTTTCAAAGATTTCAACAGGGTCCATTGTAGGTATTGGAAAGATCACAGACTGAGGTATATGTTGTACTTGTTCTTCCCCTGATCCTCTACTTCTTGATCCTGCATGATCATTACTACTGAAACCCCAAGAGTTAGTGAGTGAATCAATGTCAAATAACCACTGAGGACCTGAACCAATAGGATTTGGTGTGTTCTCATTGCACTTGACATTGTCAGTTTCCTCAATTATTCTAGAAGAAGAATTAAACACTCTGTAGGACTTACTCTGAGATGAGTAACCAACAAGAAAACCATCATCTGCATTGCTATCAAACTTTCCTAAGTGAGTTTTGGTATTGAGAATGGTACAAGGACACGCAAAAGGTTTGAAAAATCCAATAAATGGTTTTCTTTTATTTAAAAGCTCATATGGTGTCTTGTTTTTAGGCTTGACTACTAGAACTCTGTATTGGACATAGCAAGAAGTATTAACTGCTTCAGCCCAGAAAGTAATTGGAAGTTTTGAATCAGCTAACAGAGATCTAGCAGCTTCAATCAGTGTCCTATTCCTTCTCTCAGCAACACCATTTTGTTGTGGAGTCCTAGGAGCATTGTATTTCCTTGCAAATCCTTTTTTCTCAGAAAAGGTGTTTAGGTCAAGATTTTTAAATTCAGTACCATTATCTGACCTAATGACTTTTACCCTTTGATTTGTTTGGTTTTCAATTATTAGAATAAAGGATTTGATCAGTCCACTTGTCTCATCCTTAGTCCTTAGAAAATATACCCAAGTAAATCTAGAGTAATCATCAACAATAACTAAGAAGTATGATTTCTTACCTATACTCATAACATTTGTAGGACCAAACAGATCCATATGCAATAACTGAAGAGAAGAAGAAATTGTGTTCAACTCTTTCGAATTATGAGAAGTTTTATGTTGTTTGCCTTTGAGACAAGCAACACAATGATCATCACATGAAAAAACTTTTGAAGGTAGACGTCTTACAAGGTTGTTTTTAACAAGTTTATTCATTGTTTTAAAGTTCGTGTGACACATCCTTCTGTGCCAAAGTGATGATTCATCCAAAGAGGCTTTTGAAACAAGATAGTTTAGGGATGAATCATTTGAAACATTTTCCATATCCAAACAATAGACATTATCCTTTCTAGGAGTTCCTAGTAGTATCATCTTTTCATCAACTACCTTGAATCCAGAAGCAAGGATAATGCATTCAGAATCAGTGAATAATATACTATGCTTTTTGTCACAAACCTGTGATACACTTAACAGGTTGTACCTTAACTGCTCAACATAGAAAACATCCTCAAAGGTCATCTTACCTTTTTTTACATCTCCCTTACCACTAATCTTACCTCCATCTGGAGTATTACCAAAGGCAACATGCCCTCCATCAATTTTCTTGAAATTCTTGAGGCAAGCCATGTTCCCTGTCATGTGCCTAGAGCAACCACTATCAACATGCCAAACGCTCTTTCCCTTAAGCTGCTGGTTGCCCTACAGATAAGATAAATCAATTAGTATTGACTGGGAACCCAAGCCAAAGTGGTCTTGGGCCTCCCTTTCTCATCAAACTACTTACACTCCTTTTTGATGAGATTTTTAAATTTAGAATCCTCTTGACTGGAGTACTTTGTCAAGATGATTGGTCTGGAAGCACAAACACTAGAAGCAGTACTAATTTTAGAAGTACTAACAGAGTTAGCAGTACTAACAGGTTTAGCAGTACTAACCTTGTTAGAAGCACTAACAGAGTTAGCAGTATTAACATTTAAAGAAGTACTAACAATGTTAGTTTTAGAAGTACTAATACTCTCAGCAGCACTAACATTGATAGCAGTAGTATTGCTTCTGGCAGCACTATCTGTGGTAGCAGTACTAACATTTTTAGTGCTTTTGGGAACCCACATCTTGACACTCTCTTTTACAGTCTTTTTCTTCATGTGACTTTTAGATTTAACAGGTTTCTTAGCCACATGGTTTCTTTCATTCTGCCTATAACCAAAGGGTTTTTGTACAGATCTTTGAAAATTTATCCTTAGGTTCATAGGATTAAAATAAGAGTGCTTGGCAAGATGGTTCAATTTGCCACATATGAAACAAGGTTTTGGTTTGATGATTCTACTCAGATCAATTCCTTGTTTCTGAGCCCACTGATTATTCCAATTTCTTTGATTTCCTCTCCTTTTATCATGTTTTAGGGGCTCATTTTTATTACGTGCACACTGTTTGCAAGGAACAGGATTCACAACTGTAGTCTGCTTGTAATGGACCTTTTTGGATTTTCCCTCAGTCTTCTCTACACCATCAAATTTGACCCAATCCCTTCCACCACCCTCATTGGTAAGAATGTTATTTTCTAAGGGAATCTCAACACTCACATTATTATCCTTACCCTTACCAGCTTCTTTCTCAGTCTTGTCCTCAACAACTACTTCATCTAAATGATCTATCTCAGTGGCTCCCTCATGCAAATCCTTCCTATCCTTGGTCTCTACCAAGTCTGATTTAGGAGGGATGTAGTTGTTCTTGTATGGAGGTGGTGTGTTATTGTACCCAATTCCTGGTTTAAGCTTATCATGGATTTGGACCTTTAGAATTGAATCCATGGCTTTAGAAGCATATGAAAACTTTTCCACATCTAGCTTAACCTTGTCTAGTTCTCCTCTCAACTTTTCATTCTCCTCCTTGGACTTTGTCAGTTGGATTTCTAGCTCATTTTTCTCCCACTTCCAGTAATTTGTATCATATGTGTGTTGAAGTTCATTGGCTTGGAACCCTTTAATTTGTTCCTCAAACCTTTCAGCAATTTTCACATAGTCTTTTCTATCCTTTTCTAACCTCTTAAGGTCATCACTCATACTTTGGTTGTCATCCCTGTAACTTTTAACAGTGTCTATGCAAGTTTGAGAACAGAGATTATAAAGTACCTCAGTTGGGAGATCAGATACCTCTGCCATGAGAGCTTGATTTTGAATGGCCTCTTCTGCTTGATCACTCCAGTCAAACCCCATTCCTTGTTGAGAAACAAGAGCTTGAGCAGAGTTTCTGTTCTAATTGAAGCTTCCAGTCTGAGCTTTTTGGTGGTTGTTTTGAGACATTCCACTTCTGCATTCCCTGGCAAAGTGTCCCTTCATGTGACACTTGTAACACTCCACCTTTCACTTATTTGGGAGAAGTTGTTCCTCCCAGTCCTCTTGATAAACTTCTTCACCCTCATAGAGAGCATGGCCATCTACCATTTAATATCCATCTCTTCAAGATCATCAGGATGAAGTTGTTCCAAGTCATCATTGATCAAAGAGGAGTTACTATGGCTGGAAAGAAAGGCTTCAAAAACAGATTCATTGCCTTTTTCTTGATTTACTCCATTAGCAACATTAACTGATTCAGGGTTAGCAGTAGAATCAGTTGATGCTGATAGGAGTGCAACATTATGAACATACCCAGTAGGCTTCTTCTTTGCCTCCACTTCAGATTCAAACACTCTCAGATCATTGTACAGATCATCCAATTCCTTTTCTTCCAACATGTCATTCTGTCTGAATGAGACAGTGTACATAGTCCATTCATCTCCAAGAGATCTAAGGAACTTTCGGTTGACATCATCTTGTTCCAACTGAACTCCAACAGTAGCCAACTCACCAATTAACTTACTGAATATGTCAAAAGTTTGAGTCATAAACTCATTCTTTGAAGATGTAAAATTCTCATATTGTTGCTTGAGAATATCCCTTTGATTCCTCTTAGTGCTCTTGGTGCCAGCAAATCTCTTCTCTAAAGCATTCCATAGAATCTGAGCATCAGTGCATGATGAAACTGATGTTGATACTCATTGGGGATGGCCAAAAGCAGGGTGCTTAAGTCTTTCATTTCCAATTGTCTCACTTTCTTCTCAGCATCAGTTTTTGGAGGTGGTCTTCTTCCATCTTGACCAATTTTACCTTCACCAGAGGGACCATTCTCAACAATGTCCCACATAGAAAAGTCTGTAAGGAGGATGTACTACTTGATCCTAATTTTCTACATGTCAAACTCATTAGGTTTGAGCATGGGAACCTTTGAAACAAGAGTACTTGTTGATTCAACTGTGTTGTGCATGATGAATGAAGGTTTCTGAGAATACTAGGCTCTGATACCACTAGTCAGGATCTGATTCTTAACAAGAATAATGAAACTCAGAAACAATATTAAAGAAGTTGCGGAAAAACACTTTAATATTCTGAGAGTTCAAAGATCTCTGATTCGTTAGAGAGAAAGTAGAGAGAGAGTAACAATGGAGCGCAAAGTAGAGAGTGTATTCAATATGCGTGTGAGACTCCTTAAAAAAACAAAGGCGCAAAGGGGACTTAAATACCCCTAGCCTTTACAAACAGAATACACTACTAAAAGCATTAAAAGCTATACAATAAATACAATTATTACTACAAAATTAGACTTAACAATCTCCCCCTTAGTAATCATTGGCGCCGTGGTCTTCAAAAACAAACTTCAATAACAGCATAGACCATCCAGGCGACTTTGTAGAATTATTAACGCTCTTCTCTTTGATGTAATCTATTCAACCCGAGTAACACTTTTAATCGTCGCAGAGTAGAGCGGAAATTCAACCTCTCATTGATTTTATCCAATGCATTCCGTAGAAGTTGAATCTCATCATTTGTTATCAGAGCCCTGTTTGTTCGTGTCTCCATAAATCTTCTAACAACATCTTTCAATCTTTGATCTAACTGTAGCCTGATCACTTTCAAAGTTCCATCGGAGTAATGACTTATCTCTTCAAATCTGAGGAAGCACTTTTGACCTGATGCATTCCTGTATACAACTCCATGTGGATCCTGAAGAATAGTGAATAATGAGTAAGAATCAATGTCTGGCAGGCTACGGTTAGGTCTTAGCAAATTCACCACTGGCTGAAAGCTTTCGACTGCCATTTGAAAATCGAAAACCCTGAAGAACCTGATCTGACGCCTTATAAACCTTTTGATTACAAACAAGGCTTGAGAGATATCATTTGTCCTGTAGTACTGATTCCTCAATTCATTGTACATAAACTCAACGTCGTCAATGGATAAATCATTAACGTCAGCCTCTGAGAAGATATAACGGTTGCAGTCTCTTCTTTCAACCTCGAAAACTGGATAGCAGATATTAACCAACCTCTGAATTTCAATTTTGATAATCCGAACAATCAGATAAGGAGAAAAAACCAAATCCCTTCCACGACGTTGACATCTGATAAGCATTACATACTCATATTTAAAAGCATCTGATTCCTTTTCTACACCAAGAATAGCATGGATGTTGATCGGTCTTCTTCTCGAAACAAAAATATTGCTTTGGGAATCTTCAAGAAAGGCAAATCTTTGACGTGAAGCCATATAACGTTCTTGTAAATTTCTTCGTCTCTCCCGTCTTGACAAAGCTGGTCCTTCTTCTAAAATACTTGGAGAAATTACAGGTTCAGCAGGATGATCAACAACTTATGCTCTAGACGACTGACCTACTTCAAATGTATCTGAACGAGCAGAGGTAGTCAGAGCATTAACAACAACAGGAGATGAAGAAATAGGAGTAGCTTCAGGAACAGTAGATTCAGGAATAATAGCTTCAGGAATAGTAGATTCAGGAATAATAGCTTCAGGAATAGTAGCATCAGGAAGATCTCTGTACAACATATCTGATATCTCTTCATCCTTAGCATCCATGAACACTGAGTCATCTTCTGTGTCTGATATGATGATGATGTCATCACAGTCTTCTTCATTTACTTGACATATCTTTTCTAATCTGACATCTGCATCATCATCAGAATTAATCTCGATGAAGTTAGCGAAGAATGATCTCATGTCATTTGCTGCTTCAGATTCTTCAACTTCATGAACGCTAGGAGAAACATTTGGATCCATGTAGACAACAATTTGCATATTATCATTAATGTTGCTTTCAGAAAAATTCAGTTCATTATGCAAAGAAGACATATCAACATTCTCAATCATAATATTCACTAAGTCCTGAATGTTGCAGTCTTCAACAGATCCTCCACTCTTTCCTCTATCACCAGTCGCTTCTTCCTGAATATCCTCTCTTGCTTCAGAAGATCCTTCAACTCTTGGTCTCTTTGCCATCTCCCCCTCATGGCCTTGATGATCAGAATCATCTTGGTCATGTCTGCGTTTAAGAGACGGACCGGCCTCAGTTCTGCAGCTTTGTTCATGAATATCAATCCTGGAAGATAGATCAGAGAAGGCTTGAGACATAAATGTTTTGAGATCAGCAAAACTTGATCGGACTTCTGATCTGAATGAATGAAACTCATCAGATAAAGCAGTGATCCTGTCAGAGTCAGACGAAGGAACTGGAGGCGGCGTAGGTTGGAAGTTCCGAAGCAGAGAAAGAAGATCTTGATCCTGATGTTCTGGTGGCGACATAGAAAGAAGACGAGCATAGAGTAAATCTGTCAACTCTGAAATAGGAAGATCTGATACTGGAGTGTTGAAAGAAGACACAGGAATACGGGTAGATGAAGAAACACCAGTTGACTGATTAAACAACGGAGGTAGAGGAATATACATGATCGCTGGAGCAGAAGATTCAACAGCAGAATACGGTTCTCTTAGAACAACCCCAGATGGGCGTCTGAACGGAATCTCTGTAGGAATCACTGAAGTATCAATCTCAGGCATCTTCCCTTTGAATAAAGCTTTTAACTTCAGAATCTGTGCTTCTTTTTCAGCATCCATTCTCTCCGATAACTGTCGAATTACATCATTCAAAGTAGAGAATTTGTCAGTGGAAACCCGAGCTTGATCAGAAGTAACCTCTACAGCTGATGAAGTAGACTGAATAACTGCAAGTGTAGTTGTTGGAGCTTGACTTTGAACCGATGTTGTGGCTTGATCAAAAGCTGTATCCAATTCATCTACTTGAAGATGTGCAACTGAAGAATTAACTGGAACAGAATCATCATCATAGATAACTTCTGTTAAGACAACCACTTCCGGTGTCTTGGACTTCCTTTCATATACCTGAATACGCGATCGATCAGTATGATCACTATCATCATCATCATAATCACTTTCTTTCTCATCTCTATCACTAGCAAGAATATCATCAGTAGCAGTATCATCTACATCTTCAAAATCAAAAACAATAGCATCAGAAGCTACAGTTCCAATATCAGCAATAACATTCTCAATTTGTTGAGAAGCAACATCCTCCTGAACTACTTCTGTTTCAACAATAACCGCAACTTCTTGAACATCTTCAGCCTCTTGTTCAACTTCATGTTCTTGTTCAGGAATAGTTGCTTCAATTTCAACATCTTGTTCAGCTGCTTGATTATCATGAGAGGGCTCTTCTTGTACAACTTCCATGAATTCATTGTCCATACAATATTCTATGACATCCTCATTTGCAACATCAACGTAGTTTGCAATATGAGCGTATGGAATAGTCATAGAATAATTGAACGTCTTCTTTTGCTTCTGAATGTATTGCATTTCCGAGTCTGGAACCTGTGGCCAAGACAACCTGCGAGGAATAAAAGGATTGCTACGGAGCAAGCTTCGAACAATAAGCTTCATAAATCTGACAAACGGAATAAACTTTCTTTTCCTGTTGGTGAACTTGTCATGTACTACCTCCGAGAGTTCTGTCCAAAAGATAAACGTATAGTCGACATGCAAGTCATAGACGACTGCATGGAACAATCGGAGATACAGTAGACTTGCACTATCAGTGCCAGAATGTTTCGATGTCAGGCACCTGATGAGAACAGAGAACAGTGCGTACCAAACTGGAGGTAGATTTGACTTGTCAAAATCTGTAGGTTTGTTCAAAGTACCCACATATCCAAGATTCCGAATCCCTTCATAGACTTCCTCTTCAGATGGAAAAGTGTCATATGTAATTCTGCCTGATCTGGAGTTCGGCTCAGGAAGCTCCAATATCAATCTCGGTCTTTTGTAGGAAAGGAAAGATTCAAACTGATCTACTTGAAGCTCAAAGCGATGCGGACGAGCCAGTTCATTCTTTGATATAGTATTCCAAGCCTGTTGTAGATATACTTCAGGAACATCTGCACAGTATGAAAGAGCAGGAACAAGAGGATGTCCTTTGAGAATTGCTCGTATCACGGGATGAATCTTGATTCTGTCAAAGTCCACGTGATAGTTGTTTGGCTTGTATGGCATGTACATGATGGTTGGGAATACATCATTTGGTGTACGTCTAGAAGCAGAAAGATCGGCCCCTACAGAAGGATGTGACGGCATTGGAGTATCATGAGAAGCTCGATCAGATGGATCATCGAGAATGGCATTCTCATCTTGAATCATGGGATCAGTATTAGTTTTGGAAGCCATAAGAGACCTGGAAAACAAAATGAAAAAGAATTAGAAGAAAAGAAGAAAGAAAAGTTTTAATTCTAGAGAGAATCATCCTCAAGGCATAGTTCCTAATTCTAGAGAAGTAGAATTCGTCTTGAAAGAGCTTGTTCTTCAAGATTGAGGTTGAGTGTGTAATCTTGTGATTTTAATACAAGTTTGCAAAGTGTTTATCATATACTGTTTGTTTACTGTTTTATTGAATATCAAAGTGTTATTCCGCAACTTCTTTGATATTGTTTCTGAGTATTCATAATTCTTGTTAAGAATTAGATTCTGAGTATTCCCCAGTCTCTTCTTGAAAAACCAACTTCACCAATCACCCATACTTACAAAAGGAAACAGGTAAAGAAGGCTCCTTCCCTTCTTGTACCATCAACCACTAAGCTTACTAGCCCTCTAAGGGAGAATTCTCCCTTAGAGAATATCCATAGGGAAACCACAGGGGTGTCTCCCAACCCCAAGGAGGTGCTCTCTGAGGAGGAGGTTGAGCATATGGGTACTGAGGCTGCCACTAATTCTGCTAGCACAGAGAAGGACAATGGTAACATAAATAAGACCTCCCCCATGGCAACTTTGAATGAGCAATCATTCAAAGGTCCCTGGTGCCAAGAAACCAAGGGGGTGGACAGTGCTTCTGCTAGGCAGAAGACTTCCACTACAAAAAGATCCAATGATCCTTCAAAAGAAGGTAACACTTCTGGAGAGGGTGAGGACAGATATTCTTACTATAAATTGATGGAAACAATGGGCAACATCAACCTAGATGTTCTCAAACAAGGGAAAGAAATTGAAGAAATGAAATTGGTAATCTTATCCCAACAAGTGCAGATTACCAAACTCAAGAAATTGGTGATGAAGCTAGTACAGAAAAAGAAGAAGAGACAATTTGTGCTAAGGAGAAGGAAATCTGGGAATGATGCTCCCAAAAAGGGGGAGATCAACATGGAAGAAGCTACAGAAAAGAGGGAGCTTGATGGGATGAAATATGGTGGTGAGGGGGAGAAATTTGATGTTGAGGGGGAGCAGGAAGCAGAAACAGAAAGAGAATCAGTGCAAATAGAAACACAAGAAGCAGCAGTAACAACAGAGCAAGCAGTAGAAACCATTAATACTGCTAGTTCAAGTAAAGCAGCAGAAATGGTTAATACTGCTGAAATTAAACAAGCAGCAGAAACAGTGAAAGAAGTATTAACAGATCTTGAGATTGCAGAAACCTTACTTAAAGCCAAGAATGATACTCCCAAGGTCACTTCAAAGACCAAAGGAGTAATCATCAAAGAACAAGGTGAAGTGATCAAGAAAGATAACATTAAGAAGGCAATGAACAAAGACAAAGGAAAAGCAAAGATGGTGGAATCTGATCAACCAGTCAAAAAGCAAAGGTTGGTTGAATCAGATGAAGCCTTAGCCAGGAAGATGCAGGATGACATTGAAAAGGAAGAAAGAGTTCAGGTTGAAAAGGACAGGGAGATGGCAAAGGCTCTAGCTGCTGAACTAAATGAAGCCTATCAACAAAGCCTGGCAACTGAAATTGCACAGAAGAAAGCTGCAATTCTGAAGAAATCAGTGGTGGTAAAAACAACTTCAAAGAAGAGAAAACCCTCAAAGACATTCCTAGGTACCCAAGAGAGAAACAAGATGATTATATTTCTCAAAGGTGCTGTAGGAGTCAGAAAGGAGATGTTCTCCAAGATGTCTTTTGAGAAGATTAAAGAGTTGTATGATTCAGAGATGTTAAAGCTTCAGGGGAATTAAACTGCAAGGGTGGAGATGGAGAAGAGGATGAAAGAAAGTAATGACTTTCTGATACAAAAGCCATTTCCAGATGAGCAGGAAACACCATCAAAGAAAGAAGCCACTCTGGGTGAAAGTCTAAGGACTTTAAAGAGAACCAAGATGATGGCAAGGAGAAAGTCAATCAAGAAGCCTAGAATAGCTGAAGGAGAGGCTGAGAAGGTTGCTGAAGAAGAAGGGGCGCCTGAGTCATCTGAAAAGAAAGAATCTTCAAGTACTGATGATTTAAAGATGTACATGGTAGTGATGGACAAAGTTCCTGAACCAATTTCAGCAGAACCTGTTGGTATAAAGCCTCCTGAAGTTATTCACTGGGATACATTGACAGTGGATGGAAAGGAGTATATTAGACTAAAGAGGAAGGATGATAAGTATGAGGTATTCAACACTTGGGTCAAGATTGTCAGAACATGCTCTAGGTCAGATCTTGAAGAAATGTTTGAGATAGGAATGAAGTTGTATGCAGATATACTGAAGGCTCCAGGGATTTCAATTACAAAACTGGTGATGGAGTATCTGTATATGATGTTCAAGCCTGATGAAGTAAAGCATGTGATCAAGAATGTGTTCAAATCAGTCAACAAGTGGACTCTATATGAAACTAGTGGAGTATATGCAGTGACTTTGGATTTAAATCACACTGAATACTTTCTAGTGGATAGAGTATATAACCATAGCAGATTAAAGCTTCATGCCATGCTGAAGAAGAAGCTAGGATGTGTTCCAGATTCAGAAATGGCTAAATATTTTATCCAAAGAACAATTAATCAGAGTTTGGGGTTGGATGCAAACACTGGAATTTAGGCCATGATAGAGTTTTGGGAGCATCTTGAAGAAAATCTGAAGAACTTGACTTCTCTTCCTAAAATTCAAGTTAGGGGGAGATTGTTGGGAACTGAAGAATAACTCAAGTGATTAATGCTGCTGGTTGAGATTTACTACTGCTAGAATACTTCAAAGTTAATACTGCTGAGTATTACTACTGCTAGTAGAATTAATACTGCTAGTCAAAGTTAGTGCTGCTTGAACAAAGTTAGTACTGCTTAGCTAGTTAGTACTGCTAGTGGTTAGTGATGCTTAGTAGTTAATGCTGCCAAGACTTAATGCTGCTTATAAGGTAATGAGAAGATAATGATGATGAAATCGTGGTTAAAGATAAACAAGGATATTCTGAAGATATACATGGAAGATATTGTGAAGATATTTTATTTATTTGTAATTATCTTTTGCTCAATATATGTATAGTCTTGATAGAATAGTATTGAAATAGATTGATAGTTTTACAGATTTAATTAAAAAAAAAAGTTTTAATTCTAGAGAGAATCAACCTCAAGGCATAGTTCCTAATTCTAGAGAAGTAGAATTCGTCTTGAAAGAGCTTGTTCTTCAAGATTGAGGTTGAGTGTGTAATCTTGTGATTTTAATACAAGTTTGCAAAGTGTTTATCATATACTGTTTGTTTACTGTTTTATTGAATATCAAAGTGTTATTCCGCAACTTCTTTGATATTGTTTCTGAGTATTCATAATTCTTGTTAAGAATTAGATCCTGACAAAAACTTAACAACTAAGTAAATGATACAACTTTGACTTTCCTAAAACATTGACAATGTTGACTTCTAACATTGACTTTCCTAATTAAATCTTGGATACAATATTTGGACTTAACAATCTCCCCCTTTGTATTTAAGATTTAATAAAAATTTGATACAAATCTTCAGGCCTTGATTCTTCAGCTTTTGTCTCTTTGAAGCTTTCACAATCTTTAAACTTTCAGCTCTTGAAGAATCTTGGAAAGTCTTTTTCACTTTGAAGCTTTGAAAGTCAACATGTCATGAACAAGAAACAGAATTCTTGAAACTTCTGAAACAATGAACTTTGAAACATCTTTGAAAAACTTTGGAACGTTCTTTGAAAACTGTCTTTGAACAATGAAACAGCTTTGAGGAATCTCTGATATTGAATCTTCATCTCTTTGATCTCTTGACTGTCTTCAGAGAAACAAACTTTCACAAATCATCTTGATTTATCTTTGAATAAAATTTCTTCAGAATCTTTTGACTTTGTATCAGCGGAAGCATTTTGAAATGCATTTGAAATTCTGACTTAAATCTGAAATTGAATCTTTATAAAAATGTCTCCCCCTTTTTGATGATGTGAGCATCATGATCATCAAAACATCTTCAATTTCAGCACAGTCTTTGATTTCCCCCTTTGTGAACAAATAACAATCTCCTCTTTGACAGTCTCCGCCCGTTGATCTGAATAGCCGTCAATTCATGAAAGGTATATATCTGAGTCTTTTCAAATCCAGACATAATGAACGAGGTAACCCTGAATCAACAAATGAAACAGTTAGAAGTGCCTGTCAGTAACACAAAGTTACTGTGTACAACGAATGTACATTTTAAGGAGCTGGCTTGATAATGACTCTCCAAGACTTCCATTCAATTATCGAAAAACACAAGGTTTATCTATGAATGTTTTGACAGAAAAACAGATTTTCTGTGTGCTCGTGCTTGTGTTTTGAAAGAATTAGCACAATGATTGTGTTTCATAAGGCTCAAAGTATGTAAATCACTGAGACAGCAATGATTGTACATGGACTCAATGTGCATGAGAAAGGGTCGAAGGTGGGGCAACTTTCCTTCTTTTTCAATATCAGTATCTTCCAAGAGAAGAACCAATAGATTATGTGTTGCTTCCCCAGAAAATGTGAAACATTCTCTTTTTAAGAAAATAATGAGTAGCTAGTAGGGTTGTATGCAAGAGATGGCATGGGCTATTTTCCTATTTCAATGATGGTCACCAAAGAATGTGAACCAATCAGTAGATGTGGCTGCCTGGCTCAGAAAGTGGTAGGTGCAGAGTTCTAATATTCTTTTAACTCTGTTCTCACACCCTCTTTTTTTATCATTTTGCTTACTTCTAACCAAACTCTCATTTCCATTTTTTCCGCTCCACACAATGAGAATAACTCAACCGGATGAGTTATCTCCCCCACTCTTTGATTTTGACCCCTCACCCCTCAATCACTCAATGATAACTTCCTGGGTAGGAAACACAGGTTGCGTGAATCCATGGAAGTTCTATTTAAGCTCACACACGAATCCCATGATATTTCCTATGAAGAACGGTTGCTCAACAGTTTAACTGAAACAGTTTAGCACAAGATATATGATACCATTGTCAATATGTATGCTCGTGAGATTTGAGCAATTGAACAATGAAGATTTCTCAAAACAATGATATTGAATGAATGAAATGAAATCAAGAGAATTGTTTTGAGAATCTGACAATGAATCAATCAGATCAAATCAAAAGGTTAGGGTATCAAAGAATTGGAAATTTGTTTATATGAACAAATATAAACAATTTATCAATGAAAGCACAAATATGAAAAAGATGAATGATGCTCATCAACTTTGAACTTCAAACGGGGGTATTACCATCGAAATTTTTTTTGAATTTGAGACATGGTAATAACAATTTCAAATAAAATACTGAACCGGTGTGTATGAATACTTGACAGTATATGGACAAGATAATACACAAGTATTGATCTTTGGAAACACATGGTCAGTTAAACAATAAGCTCAAAAAATTTAGAAAAACATTTAAAATCACACTTCTAAATTCATGAAACTTTTGAGAATAAGAAGTGGTTTGAACATTTCAGAAATTGTTTTTCATGTTCGAAAGTTGTCCTTCTTTCAAACAATCTGAGATCTAGATCAGAAGATTTTTACCTTTTCAGCTCCCCCTCAAATCAAGATATAAAGATTTTAATCTTTTCAGCTCCCCCTGGATATTAGCACAATATCCGTCTTTGATCATTGATGAATGGGTCCTGATCTGTCATGTGACCAGAAGCCATCACCTTTACTCCCCCTTAAATTAAGCATCTGAAATATGTCAGTTAAAACAGGATAGAGATCAAACACTCCCTTTGAATTGTTAGACCATCAATATCAGAAAAATTTAGCAAAGAAAAAGTATAGGATAGAGATCAGATCAATTCACTGGGGACGGAGACCATCATTATCCATCGGATGCAAGCATACAGGAGTAAGGTCTTTTTGAACGTTGAGGTACGGGTCCTAAGTTGTTGTGCTTAGAAGCCATTGTCTTGACATTGAGGTGCGGGTCTTGAACTGTAATATTCAAGAGCCATTGTCTTTCTTACTCCCCCTTGGATTGAGGTGCCTGCAACACAGAATCAAATTTCTTCTTTGGTACCCACTGGTATTTGGGTCCCGAAATGTGAGTTGCAGTTCGTGTGGGGGATATGGAGTAAGAACCATACCAGTAATGATCAGTTGATTTATTAAAATGATCATGTGTACAGCAAATAGAACAATAAAATTTCTTACCGTTAAGTGCTTTGTTCTTCTTTGCTTTGTGCACAGTTACACATGATTTCTTCTCTTTCAACTCATTTTCCTTATCATCTTTGACTGGTTTCTTTTTCCACACCAGTTTCTCTTTCTTGAAACTTGTTCTCCTTGGAAAAGTATCTGAACCATCTAAATAATCATCATAGAAAAGGTTAGTGCGACGAATCTGGTTAAAGGATTTGATTGACCTTTGTGAAGAGATAAATTTCTGATTTGAACTTGAAATAGATTTTTCAAGCTCTTTGATTTTTAAGGCGAAGTCGTCTCTTTCTTTCACAAGCTGGTCAATCTTTGCCTTGAATTCATACTTCGTTCTTTATTCATTCAGCGCAGCTGCAGACAGTTCAGACAACTTAGAAGTCAGTTTTTTAATTTCATTTTCAAGGATGGATCTTTCTTCCTCAAATCCTTTTTCTGATTCTTTTCTCTGTCCAGATAATTATTTAAAAAATCCTATATTTTTCTGTTCTATGGCCTTCTTTTCTTTATCAAACTTCTCTCTTTCCATGATCAGTACTTTCTCAAAATCGGAGATTTGTTGAGAAAGCTTGATGCATTTAAGCTCCACTGACTTCTTTTCTTCAAAACACTTTTTAAAGAAATCTGAGAACTTCTTTGAAAAACCTTTCTTTTCGCTCTCAAAATTAGCTATATCTTCAGTAAGCTTTTGCTTCAAATCAGATATAGTCTTTCTAAGCTCAGCATTATCAGATTCCAATTTCTTAACTTTCTGCTCATTACTCTCAACAGAGACTGTCTGCTGAACTTTAGCTTCCAACTCATAAATCTTTCCTTTTAGTTCAGACACAACCGTTGGCCCTAACATTGTCCATTCAAGATAGTCACATATCTCCTTTCCTGTCGACTTGTATAAATCTTTTCCTGTCGACTTGTAGGTATTTATGTGACCATTAATCTCATGACGAATACTATTCAACAAAAAAGTTCGAGCCATATTATCAGCAATCTTTCTTTTCTCTCGATCCTCAGTACAATCTTCTGTTGGAGTATGAGATTTCATCTCTCCTTCAGTTAACGACACCCTGATATAACAACTCAGCTCATGTGTATCTACAAAGTTGAAAAAATCAGTTTTACACTGTTCGTATCTTCATCTGAGCAAAATTGGAGAACTCATCCTTGCAATTTCAATCGGTGAACATGAAAACTTGAATTTGATTTTCAAAATGAAATCCAAATTCCACTGAATTGATTCCACCGCCCCACTAAAACTTTTCCTCCAATCATAAAATAATCTATCACCATCACCAATTGATTATGAATTCCAGAAATTCTTCACCATCATCAAAAAAATTCTCAGTTTACGATCTGCAATTACCAGAAACCACAGATTAGATAGACTTGAATTCGTAGAACAATTGAAATCGAAAATCCCAAATTAATTGAAAATGAAAATCGCAGATGATGATGTTCGTGTTCTTCAAATTTGTTCCACAGATCAATCCAAAATGTTTAAAATCTGAAATTAAATCACAAAATTGCATAAGAATGATCGATTAAGCATATAGAACATATTTTCAATGACAATTTCTGACTAAAATCAACAAAACACAAAAATTTGATCAAGAACAGATTCAAACATTTCAACAGTGTTCTTGATATTTTCAAGAAAAATCAACTTTTTGATCTAAAAATCCAGAAATTCAATCTGATTTTCTGTACAAATCTCTTCTGAAAATTGTTTGGTACGGCTCAGATACCAATTGTGAATTATAAATCCCTATTTATCAAGCTAAATCTATAAACAAGATCAAACATTCAAGAATTCTAGAGAGAGAGTAGAGAGAGAAAGTTTTCCAAATTCATGTATCTCACCTATACAAAATATTACAATGAAGTTCTTACAAGATTAACAAAGACTAATCCTATTTATACCACCTAACAAAACTAAAACTTAACAACTAAGTAAATGATACAACTTTGACTTTCCTAAAACATTGACAACGTTGACTTCTAACATTGACTTTCCTAATTAAATCTTGGATACAATATTTGGACTTAACACAGTTCAAGACCCGTACCTCAATGTCAAGATTGTGGCTTCTAAGTACACAGCTTAGGACCCGTTCTTCAAAGGAGTTTGACTTCTAAACACAACAGTTTAGAACTCGGACCTCAACGATCAAATGACCTTACTCATGTTTTTGCATCCGATAAGATATGACGGTCTACACTTCACAAGGGAGTTGTATTGATCTCTATCCTATACTTTTTCATTGCAATATACTTACGATATGATGGTCTACACTTCAAACGGAAGTTGTATTGATCTCTATCTTGTGTTTTAACTGACATATTTCAGATGCTTAATTTAAGGGGGAGTAAAGGTGATAACTTCTGGTTATTTCAGATTAGAACTCATACTATAAACTGTTTTACTGCTTTCTGTTTTTTTATTTTTGAATAAATGTTCTGAATAAAGTGGCTTCTGATCACATGACAGATCAAGACCCGTTTTTCAACGATCAAAGAAGGAAATTTTGCTAATATCCAGGGGGAGCTTAAAAGATATAAATCATTTAATCATGATTTGAGGGGGAGCTGAAAAGGTAAAATATCTTCTGTCCTAGATCTATGATTGTTTGAAAGAAGAACAACTTTCGAACATGAAAAACCGTTTCTTAAATGTTCAAACCACTTCTTATTCTCAAAAGATTTTATGAATTTAGAAGTGTGCTTTTAAATGTTTTTCAAATTTTGAGCTTTAATGTTTAATTGACCGTGTGTTTCCATAGATCAATACTTGTGTATTATCTTATCCATATACTATCCAGTATTCACACACACCGGTTCAATATTTCATTTGAAATTGTTATTACTATGTCTCAAATTCAACCAATTTTTCGATGGTAATACCCCCGTTTGCGTTCAAAGTTGTTGAGCATCATTCATCTTTTTCATATTTGTGCTTTCATTGATAAATTGTTTATATTCGTTCATATAAACAAATTTTCCAATTCTTTGATACCCTAACATTTTGATTTGATCTGATTGATTCATTGTCAGATTCTTAAAACAATTCTCGACTTTATTTCATTCATTCAATATCCTTGTTTTGAGAAATCTTCAAAGTTCAATTGCTCAAATTTCATTCATATTTTTAAATCAGCATACATTCTGACATTGTTATCTTTTTGAGCTTAACTGTTTCAGTTAAATTGTTGAGAAACCATGCTTCTTAGGAATTAACATGGGATTCGTGTGTGAGCTTAAACAGAACTTCCATGGATTCATGCTACCTGTGTTTCCTACGCAGGAAGTTATCCTTGAGTGATTTAGGGGTGAGGGGTTAAAATCAAAGAGAGGGGGAGATAACTCATCCGATTGAGTTATTCTCATTGTTTGGAGCGGAAAAATGGAAATGAGAGTTTGGTTAGAAGTGACCTTTAATGTTAAAAAGAAAGAGGGTGTGAGATCAGAGTTAAAAGAATATCAAAACTATGCACCTACTAATTTCTGAGCCGGGCAGCCACATCTACTGATTGGTTCACATTCTTTGGTGACCATCATTGAAACAGGCAGTGAGCTCATGCCAACTCTTGCAAATACCCCACCAACCACTCGTTTCTTTCTCGAAAAAAAATGTTTCATTTTCTTTGGGGACGCAGCATATATGCTATCTAATCTTCGCTCGGAAGATTTAGATAATGAACAAGAAGGAAAGTTGCCTCACCTTCGTACCTCTTTCATGCACATTGAGTCCGTGTATTATCTGTTGTTGTCTCAACAGTTTACACAATTTGAGCCTTATGAAACACAATCATTGTGCTAAATTCTTTCATACACAAGCATGAGCACACAGAAAATTTGTTTTTCTGTCAGAACATTCATAGATAAACTTGTGTTTTTCAATGATTGAATGGAAGTCCTGGGGAGTCATCATCAAACCAGCTCCTTAAATTGTACATTCGTTGTACACAGTAACTTTGTATTACTGACAGGCATTCCTAACTGTTTCATTTGTTGAATCAGGATTACCATGTTCATTATATCATAATTTAAAAAGATTCGGATATATACAGTTCATGATTCAGCTATTCAGATCAAAGAGCGGCGAATGTCAAATTATCATTGAAAGGGGAGATTGTTACAAAGGGGTGATCAAAGACTTTGTTGAAATTGAAGATGTTTTGATGATCATGATGCTCACAATCATCAAAAAGGGGGAGACATTTACAAAGATTCAATTTCAAAGCCATGAAGAGTTGTCAAAGATGAAAAGACTTGTGAAGAAATTTTGAGAGTTCAAAAGTAGTCAATTCAAAATGCTTCCGCTGATACATAGTTTAAAAGACTCTGAAGATAGACGATTCGAGAAAGTTTGTTTGTCTGAAGACTGTCAAGAGATCAGAGAGATGAAGATACAAGTTTTTCAAAGATTCCTCAATCAAAGCTGTTTCAAAGTTCAAAGCTGAAGATTTCAAAGATATTTCAAAGATGTTTCAAAGATTCAAAGTTTCAAAGAAGTTTGAAGAATTCTGGTTCGCGTTCAAGACATGTTGACTTTAAAAGCTTCAAAGTTAAAAAGACTTTTCAAGATTCTTCAAATGATCAAAGTGCGGAAACTGTAAAAGGGGAGATTGTTAGTTGTTCACAAAGAGGAAATCAAAGTCTGAGCTGAAATTGATGAAGTTTTGATGATCTTGATGCTCACATCATCAAAAAGGGGGAGAATTTTATAAAGATTCAATTTCAAGTTCAAATTCAAAGTTCAAGTCATAATTTCAAAATACTTCCGCTGATTTAAAGTTCAAGTCTGATAAAGAAATTCAAAGCCAAAAGATTTTGAAGGAAGAATGTTCAAAGTTTAATCAAGATGATTTGTGAAAGTTTGTTCTTCCAAAGATGGTTCAGAGATCAAAGTGATGAAGATACTTGTTTGTCTGTTACCGTCAACATTTCAAAGATGTTTCAAAGATGAAGTTTCATGTTCAAAGATGTTTCATGTATTATAATTTTCGTTCATGACTTGTTGACTTTTAAAGTTTCAAAGAGAAAAAGACTTTCCAAGATTCTTCAAGAGCTGAAAGATTAAAGATTGTGAAAGCTTCAAAGAGACAAAAGCTGAAGAATCAAGAGCTGAAGATTTGTATCAAATTTTTATTAAATCTTGAATACAAAGGGGGAGATTGTTAAGTCTAAATATTGTACCCAAAATTTAATAGGAAAGTCAATGTTGTAAAAGTCAACAATGTCTTTGTCAAAGCTTGTTTAGTTTCTTTAGCCTTTAAGGCTTTGTAATAGATAGGTAGTATATATAGGGTTTGTCTTGTAATCATGTAATAACGATCTAGAGAGCTGTGATTGTATTATAATTCAGAGACATATGAATACGAGTTCTACTTTCTCTCTCTATACTTTCTCTCTCTAGTTCTTGATCTATAATGTCTAAATCTTGAGTAATTGCTTGTTGTAATTGGGATTTTATGTGAAGAAATTCTGAGAGTTCAAAAGTAGTCAATTCAAAATGCTTCCGCTGATACATAGTTTAAAAGACTCTGAAGATAGATGATTCGAGAAAGTTTGTTTGTCTGAAGACTGTCAAGAGATCAGAGAGATGAAGATACAAGTTTTTCAAAGATTCCTCAATCAAAGCTGTTTCAAAGTTCAAAGCTGAAGATTTCAAAGATATTTCAAAGATATTTCAAAGATGTTTCAAAGATTCAAAGTTTCAAAGAAGTTTGAAAAATTCTGGTTCGCGTTCAAGACATGTTGACTTTCAAAGCTTCAAAGTTAAAAAGACTTTTCAAGATTCTTCAAAGGATGAAAGTGTTTCAAAGTTCAAAGATGTTAGAGACAAAAGCTGAAGAATCAAGTGCTGAAGACTAGTGTCAAATTTTTATTAAATCTTGAATACAAAGGGGGAGATTGTTAAGTCAAAATATTGTATCCAAGATTTAATTAGAAAAGTCAAAATGTAAAAGTCAACAATGTCAAAGTCAAAGTCTATATTGTCAAGTCAAAGTTGTTTTAGGTTCCTTTGTTATTAAGTCTTGTTATTAGTTAGGTGGTATAAATAGGATTAGGCTTTGTTAATCTTGTAAGAACGTCATTTGTAATATGTGTAATTGTGTGTGAGATTTATGAGATATGGAGCTTTTATGTCTAAACTTTCTCTCTCTACATTCTCTCTCTATGATTTAGATAGATTTTGGGTTTAACAGAGTGTACCTCATAATCAGATTCTTCATTCAGATGAGCCATGACATTGTAGTGGACTTGAGTCACATTCACTTTAACTTCCTCCTCTTCATCAGAATACTCCAGTCAAATTTCCTCCTCAGCTTTCAAAGCTTTTCCTTTCTCCAAAGCCTTTGCCAACTGAGCTTTCTTGGCATTATACTCATAATTCATAGCTCTCTTTTCCAGATAGTCTCTCACATAGTGACCGGTTTTACCACAGTTAAAACACTTGTCACTTTTCTCCTTTTCTTTCTCCTCTCTCTTCTCTTCTTTCCTTTCATCTTTTCTCTCCTCTTTCTTGTCAAACTTTCCTTTGTACTTGTTGTCTTGGTAATGATCAAATTTGGACTTGTTGTAGTACTTTTTCCTTCCAAATCTTTTGTGAAAATTTGTGGTCAGCAATGCCAATTTTTCAGCAAACTCAGTCAATTCATTATCAGACTCCTCATCCTCTTCCTCAAAAGTTTAAGAGGACTCAACAATATCATAAACAAAAGCTTTATGCTTTCCATACTTGGCTGAAACTGAACTTCCTTTCATCATCTTTCCTTTTCCTTGAGTAAGTAGAGCCAAAGAATCCTCAACATTCTTCTGTTTCTCTTTGTTTTGTGACAATTCTTTGTTCACAGCAGCTTGTTCCTTAACCTTGTCCTCATGTTGGTTTAGGACACAAAACAGATCATTGAGTTTTTCTTCATCCATGTCTTTGTTCATTTGCAATTGAATGGAGTAAGTATCCCATTCTGGTTGAAGATTTTTGATGAACTTAAAGTTGATCTCAGACTCTGATTTCTGTACCCCATTTCTCCGTAGATCATTCAAAATAATGTTGTACCGGTTGTAAGCATCCGTCAGAGATTCCCCATCCTTGGCTCTGAAACCTTCATAAGCATTGATGCTTTGTTTCCTTTTAGTTTTCATGGATTTTTTAGATCCTTGAAACTGCCTTTCCAATACATCGCAGATATCCATAGCAGAGTCCCGACTGTCTACTCTGTTAAAGATGTCATTTGGGATAGCCATTATCAAAAAGGTTAGGGATTGTGCATCCCGCTCAACTAATTCCTTGTCTTTCTCACTGTATTAAATTGGTTCCCTAGCCACTATTCTCTCAGGAATTTCTGGATTAGTGTCAGTTGCCGGAATTCTCTCAACTGTAACATGCGGAAAATGTGGTCCATCAATAATAGAGCTCATCAGTTTCTTGTCCTGATTGTTCAAAAAGTTTATCATCCGCTTCTTCCACTGCGGATATTCATCTGCCTGTAAAGCTGGAGGTTTGGACTTGGAGCCCATGCTAAGAAGATATCTAGACATTTTGCTGATTTGAGAAGAGAAATCTGATACACTGCTTGAAATGATCATCCAAAGAATTCAGAAACAATTTGAATCTCAAAGTCATCCTTGGTCAAACACAGAAAAACTCAGAAAAATTCGAAGTGTTGAAGTCGCAGACAACTAAGAGTAGAAGTCACAAGGAACAGTAACTTGTCACAGGCCTTAAGAAGTCGCAAATCAAAGGTTGTGATTTCCTACTTGTCGCAAGTAGGGGTCTGCGAGTTCTGAGAAGTCGTAAATCACAGTCTGCGAGTTTTGCCTTAGCTGAAATTGAGAAGTCGTAGAGAACTTGTCGCAATGCGTCTGCGAGTTCTTGCCTTAGAAAAATTATGAGAGATTAACTTGTCGCAGAGAATATACTTATCGCAGATCAAACAAGAGAAACACTAAGAAGTCGCACGTAGTGTCTTACGAGTTCTTACTTGTCGCAAAGGGCACCCTGCGAGTTCTATACTTAAAAATTCTATGTTTTAGAAATCAATATCAAAAGGAGGGCCTTGCGAGTTCTTATATAGAAGTCACAAACAACACAAAACAAACAAATTCTTCAGCTTGCGAGTTCTTCAGATGAAGCATGCGACAACCATAGATCTTACGAGTTCTTCCTTGAAAATGCTAAATTCTACCATTTGGAACTCAAATCCTACAAATATGATTTCAAACTTGACAGAGTTGATCGATTACAGTGCTAGAACAAATCTTTAATACAAAAATTCGACTTAAAACAACAAAATATGAGAATTCGATCCTATCACAGTGAGTTCGAAACTTTTTCAAAAAAATGAACAAAATCCCAAAATTAACAAGGATACAGTGAGAATTTGAATATGAATTTCAAACAAGAAATGTTCTCCTTGATGATGCGATCACTGTGGAATCAATTTCCATCTCCAAAATCGAACAATCGAGAAAATTCAAATCCAACAGCTACTTTCCAAAATAGTTTTTGCGAGTTCTTCCAAAAATGGAAATTGTCAATGATTTTGACCAAAAATTCGTATCAATCCATGTCTGAAAATATTTGGTTTGCTCTGATACCAATTGTTAGTCCAAGATTTCAAGCAAATCAATCAATATAGCACACAAGATTAAGAACACAAAGAGAGGATTTCTAGAGAGAGAAATAATGTGTCATAGATCTCACTTTAGTCACAAGGGTACAATCTCTCATTACATTGACTTGCAAGGAACAAAGACAAAGAAACAAAACTTATATATGGGTCAAACAATTCTTGACCTCGGATAAACCAACACATTGAAAAGTCAAACATTACAATACAAATAATCTAAACAAAAATACATTAACACATTTGATTTTGTTGAACAATTTGTTGAATTTGTTGTTGGAATGTATTTTGGAACAATACTTGAATACTTGAACAATATATTTGGATTTTGAACGTTAAATTATGGAACGTTCGTTGTATATTATGTTTTTTTATAGTTCGGACATTAAATTATAGTTTTTACAGTATTCAGCGGATTTTTACAGCTTTTTAGCAGGTTTTACTGTTTTTAGGATGATTTTTAAAGAAAAGCTAGGTTTTTCTGTTTCTGATTTTTAATTTTTTTGGCGGATTTTCGGCGGATGGATCCGCCGAAAATCTGCCAAAACATTTCCCTTTAAAAAATATAAAGAAAATAAATATATTAATTATTTTCGGTGGATCTGTCCGTCGAAAATTGGTAAAATTAATTGTTTTAATGAGAAAAAAAATTAAGTCCGGGTAATTATTGAAATATTATTTCGGCGGAGTTTCGGCGGCCTAAATCCGCCGAAAATATTGATTTGCCGAAAATTCTGAGTTTTCGGCGCCTTTTATTCCGGCCGAAAATTCAATTTTTCGGTGTATATTTTCGTCGAAAAAACAGGTCTATTTTGTAGTGAAATAAGTCATACTCATGGATTATAATCAATTGACACATCAAGCTTAACTACTCCAAGTCTATTGATCGTGGAGTCTCAACTTCAACTACACTAGATCTATACCTTGAGATATCCAAAATCCGAGATAGTCTTAACCACTATGAAGTTACATTTTACCGCTCATTGGGCGATGCCCGACCAACTGGCCCACACCTTACTTTCCCATCGAGACTCAATGCCTACTCCATGTTAAAGTATGGGAATTTGACATCCCAATAAAATGCAAAATAGTTCTATGCTTATGGATCCATTACACTATAGTCTACAGAATCATGTCGTCAAAGTATGCGGCGGAATCAATGAAAAATACATAACCATCTAGGCATAAGAAAAATACCAAGTACAATATCCCAAATTTGCCAAATATCATAAATATGGGAAAATACCCAATTGGTTCCAAAATTCATCAAAACTTTAATTAGGACGTTTAAATATATGGAACCATTATCCAAAATCATTTCATCAAATAATTAAAATTCTCCAAAACTCTAATTTGACCTAGGTTTTCACACTTCTCCCAGATAAGATCATTGTGTGATATCAAGCTTGTGAATCCATAAATAAGCATGAAAAACTCGTTAAAACATGTATGTGAGAAATATCCTCAATAAGTCCCAAAATCCTACAAGTCTTCCAAATTCTCCAAAATAGAGTTTAATTAAGTTAATAAAATGAGGAATGTGATTTAGAGGGGGGGTTAGAAGATCAAATAATGATGTTTTAACATGTATAAGATTTAAAAGTTGGGATGAACTCACTATTTAGGTTTTAGTAAAAAGTTAGAAAACCTAGATTTCTTGAAGGAGGTGTGAGATGGAGGACTTGAGGCTCTAGACTTCTAATCCCTAGCTTGGACATGAGAGACTTGAAGAATGGTGGTTGAGACCCTCTTGAATGCCCTAAAATCGCCTTCAATGAAGATCTTCAAGTAGAGAGCATTTAAGGTGAAGTAGGTAAGGAGTTACGAGAGTTGTATATCAAAAACGCAGCTTAAAACCCTCCTATCACCCGTTGGAGAATTTTACATCGCGATTGTGCCATACTTTCCAGGCACAATCGTCCCAATTGTACCGAAGGCGGGGGTATTTCTGCGATAATGTCATGTGACAGTGACTCTGGCATTCTCGCCAAGCACTGTTGCCCAGAATGTATCGAAAGGGGCTTAAGCCCCGGTGCCTTGCGATAATGCCCTGGGGCATAGTCTCCAGGCATTGTCGCCCAACACATCCCGAACCCCAAAAATTCCAACTTTTAGATTGAATCTAACGATATAGAATGCATCAATCCAAATGAACGAGTTCTAAAGAATGGGTCAATCCTAGGAAACATCTATGGAGAAAATGGAATCATTACTTACCAAAATCACGGGTTTTACAATAAGGATGGATAGAAAAAAAGATGGGGGTCTTAGTATAGGATGTTTATTTGCTTTTAATAGGGCCTTACTTTTCATATGGATGTAGAGCTTTCGAGTTGATCACGAGATGGTGTGGACTAAAGTGATTCAATCGATACATGGTGTAAATGGTCGGACTGGATCGGTTTATCTGTTGTGGGTTTTAATTCAACATGGTTGGCTATCTTGAAGGAATTTATCCATCTATGGAGTAAAAATTTTGATCTTTTGTCGTTTTGTAAGAAAAAAGTAGGAGATGGATTAGATACTTCATTTTTGGCATGATATTTGGTTGAGAAGTGGGCTTTTGAAAATCGAATATCCGAGAGCATATACTTTGGATCTTGATAAATAGGTTATGGTCAAAGAGCGGGTAATGAACGAGAATTGGTTTAGTTATTTTTGTAGGAACCGAGGGGTAGCAGAATTGGCGCAATTATCCGTCTTGAGGGATAAATTGGTATCGTTTGAGATTTCTCATCAGAAAAATTGGTGAGTGTGGTCATTGGATGGATCAGGTTCTTTTACCGTTTCGTCTGCTAGGAATTACATTGATTCCAGACTGTTGGTTGTAGATTCAATTGATACTAGATGGAATCGGTTAGTTTCTATTAAGGATAATGCTTTTTGTTGGCGTTTGGGTTTGAACAGGATAGTCACTCAGGATAATTTGGATAGGAGAGGGATTGATGTTGGCTCTTTGCTTTATCAACTATGTGATATGGGTTTGGATTCATGTGATCATTTGCTTTTTCGAGCTCTTTGCGGACAGAGATTTGAAGACAAGTTGATAGATGGTGGCATTTGGATATTCCAACGTTTAGTTCCTATGCAACTTGGATTACCTGGTTTTCTAATTTACGGTTGAAGAGTAGGGATAAGATGTGCTTTGATGTCGTTATTCTTACTATACTTTGGTACATATGGTCGTACCAGAATGTGACCATTTTTGGCGAGACCAAGCTGAAGAAGGCAGATATCTTTGACAAGATTGTGACTCAAGCTTATTTTTGGGTGGGTTGGCTTCATAACCCTCTCCTGGCTATTTCTTGTATATAATTGTTTGCTCTAGCGTCTTGCTGGTTTTCAATAAAATTTCATTGTTGTTCAAAAAAAAATACATATTAAAATTTGTTCGTTAAGATAAATAACTTTTTGCTATGAAAAAATTAATAATCTGTCAGGATCTTAATTCTAAACAAGAATAAACACTCAGAAACAATATCAAAGGAGTTTGCGGAATAACACTTTGATATTCAATAATTAATGGAACACAGTAAATCAGAATAAGAACTTGCAAACTTTATTGAATGATTATAAAGTTACAAGATTCAACACACAACCACAATATTGATGAACAGGCTCACCAATACGAATTCTACTTCTCTAGAATTAGGATTACAAACCTTGAGGTTGATTCTCTCTATTAAAAACAAAAACTTAGAATACTAAAGTTATCATTCTATCAAGTC
Organism: Arctium minus; assembly: GCA_954870635.1. Taxonomy (NCBI): domain Eukaryota; kingdom Viridiplantae; phylum Streptophyta; class Magnoliopsida; order Asterales; family Asteraceae; genus Arctium; species Arctium minus. The sequence goes on along the minus strand of OX941090.1, from coordinate 66,664,924 downwards.
TAAACTATTCTATATGTACTGAAGATAAAAGATAATTACAAATAATAAAAGATCTTCAAAATAATCTTCCATCTTTATCTTCCAGCTTTCCATACTCTTCAAACTTGATCTGCACGAATCTTGATTATCTCATAAGCAGCACTAAGTCTTCAGCAGTATTAATACTTTGAGCAGTATTAACATTCAGCAGTACTAACTACTAGCAGTATTAAAATTGCTTAGCAGTAGTAATCTCCTCTAGCAATATTAACCTTGACTTAGCAGCATTAATCTTGTTCAGCAGCATTAACTTCAGAAGTAGTAACTTTAGAAGTAGTAACCAAGTTCTTCTAGCAGTATTAACTGTACTTGTCAAATTCTGAATTTCCCAACAATCTCCCCCTAACTTGACTTTTAGGAAGAGAAGTCAAGTTCTTCAAATAATCTTCAAGATTCTCCCAAAACTTCATGGCTCATACACTTGTATTTACATCCAACCCCAAACTCTGATTTATAGTTCTTTGGATCAGATACTTAGCCATTTCTGAATTTGAAACACATCCTAGCTTCTTCTTCAGCATTGCATGAAGCTTCAGTCTGCTGTGATTGTACACTCTATCCACTAGGAAGTACTCTATGTGATTTAAATCCATAGTTAGTGCATATACCCCACTAGTTTCATATAGAGTCCACTTGTTGACAGTTTTGAACACATTTCTGATGACATGCTCCACTTCTTCAGGCTTGAACATCATACACAGATACTCCATCACTAATTTTGTAATTGAAATCTCTGGAGCTTTCAGTTGATCTGCGTACAACTTCATTCCAATCTCAAACATTTCTTCAAGATCTGACCTGGAGCATGTTCTTACAATCTTTGCCCAAGTATTTTGTACTTCATACTTTTCATCCTTCCTCTTGAGCCTGATGTACTCTTTACCATCAACCTTCAGTGTATCCCAGAAGATGACTTCAGGAGGTTTCACACCAACAGGTTCAGCTGAAATTGGTTCAGGCACTTTGTCCATCACTACCATGTATAGATTTACATCATCAGACCTTGCTGATTCTTTCTGTTCAGATGACTTAGGTGCCTCTTTTTCATCAGCAACCTTCTCAGCTTCTTCTGTAGCTATTTTAGGCTTCTTGATTGACTTTCTCTTTCCCATCATCTTGGTTCTTTTTAAAGTCCTTAGACTTTCACCAAGAGTTGCTTCTTTCTTTGGTGGTGTTTCTTGCTCATCTGGAAAAGGTTTTTCTATCATGAAATCATTGCTTTCTTTCATTCTCTTCTCCATCTCCACCCTTGCAGTTTCATTCCCTTGAAGCTTGAGCATTTCTGAATCATACAACTCTTTAATTTGTTCAAACGGCATTGTTGAGAACATCTCCTTTCTGACTCCTACAGCACCTTTGAGAAATGTGATCATCTTGTTTCTCTCTTGGATACCAAGATAAGTCTTTGAGGGTTGTCTCTTCTTTGCAGCCTTCTTGACCATCATAGATTTCTTAAGAGTTCAGCTTTCTTCTGAGCCATTTCAGTTGCTAAGCTTTGTTGATAAGCTTTATTCAGTTCTGCAGCTAAAGCCTTTGCCATCTCCCTATCTTTGTCTACTTGAACCCTATCTTCTTGCTCAAGATCAGCTTGCATCTTCCTGGCTAAAGCTTCATTTGACTCAACCAACTTTTGCTTTTTGACTGGTTGATCAGATTCCACTAGCTTAGCTTTGCCTTTATCTTTGCTCATCACCTTCTCAATGCTTGATTTCTTTACAGCCTCACCTCTTTCTTTGATGACAACTCCTTTGGCCTTTGAGATGACCTTGGGAGTATCATGCTTGGCTTTGATTAGAGTTTCAGCAATTTCAAGATCTGTTAGTACCTCTTGTACTATTTCTGCTGCTTCTTTCAGATCAGCAGTAATAACAGTTTCTGCTACTTGGCTTGACTCAGCAACATTAACTGTTACTGCTTCTTGTTATGTTACTGCTTCTTTCTCTTTTTCTGCTGCTTGTACAAACTCAGTTTCCACAGCTTGTTGCTCCCCCTCAAAATAAACTTACTCTTTCTCTTGCTCCCCCTTATTTGTGGCATCTTCCATGTTGGCATCAGCTTCTGACTCCCCCTTTTTGGGATCATCAGTCACTGGTTTCCTTCTTCTTAGCACAAATTGTTTCTTCTTCTTTTGTAGAATCAATTTCTTCACCATTTGCTTCAAGTTGACAATCTGTTCTTGTTGAGACAGAACTATCAGTTTCAGCTCTTCTATTTCTTTCCCCTGCTTGATCACATCCATGTTTATGTTTCCCATTGCTTCCATCAATTCATAGTAGTTATATCTGTCCTCGCCTTCTCTAGAAGTGTTACCCTCTTTTGAAGGATCATTGGATCTTTTTGTAGTGGGAGCCTTCTGCCTAACTGAAGCACTCTCCACCCCCTTGGGTTCTTGGCACCTGGGACCTTTGGATGATTGCTCACGCAAAGTTGCCATGGGGAAGGTCTTATTTATGTTACCACTGACCTCCTCTGTGCTAGCAGGAGTAGTGGCAGCCTTAGCACCCATATGCTCGAACATCTCCTTAGTGAGCACCTCCTTGGGGTTGGGAGACACCCCTGTGGTTTCCCTATAGATATTCTCTAATGGAGAATTCTCCATTAGAGGGCTTAGAGGCTCAGTGGGTGATGGTACAAGAAGGGAAGGAGCCTTCTTTACCTTTTTCCTTATGTAGGTTTGGGTGATTGGAGAATTTGGCTTTTGAACAAGAGACTGAGGGATTGATATGGAGGGTGAAGGTTGGGATTGGCTAGCAGTGGGATGGTCTAATGAGGGCCTTGACCCTGCTGTCATACCTTCTTCAGTGTGGGACACCACCATCATTGTAGAGAACAATGGGGTGTCAACTCCTTCCGAGTCCAATGGAGATATTTTCATGTTTGAAAAGACCTTACCTTTGGGGATTTTTGGTACATATACCTCATCAAAGAGAGGCATATCCGTCAATTCATGGGTTATAACTTCCTGAACAAACCTGGGGTACATGTAAAAACTCTTTTTGCTTCCCATGTTTGATACAAGATCACTGAAAATCATTCGTGAAAAATTGTACTTTCTGGCAGTGGCCAAGCAGACCAAAGCATAAGCAATGGTACTGCTAAACTCACTCCAACCATTAGTCTTTTTGGAAATACAGAGCATTAAGGTATGAACAAGAAATAGCCATTGGGTATAAAATTTTGCTTTTGAGAATTTGAAACCACCCAATTGGCCTCCATACCCCATTCTTGACAAATTTGAGAACAAGTCCTCATTTGGAATAGAAGTAATACCTGCAGCATCATCTAGACGTAGACAGATGCGTATCACCTCTTCAGAAACTGACAAGGGTTTATCACAGACCCTTGTTTTGATTATCTGCGCACCATTCTCTGTGACGACGGTGGCATTTGCCCAGAAATGTAATTGATGCTCTATGTAGATTGTAGGTGACACAGTGAGAGCATGGGCAATGTGGCTAGCCTTGAGAAAATCCACAATCTGGTGGAATCCAGCAACTTGTTTCGGCTTCTGTAGCATCGCAATCTCGTTGTGCTCATCAATGAAAGCCATGGATGCCATTGTGCTTGAGTAAGCTGTACTGGAACACTTGGTTCTTGAGAGAAAAAGGTTAGAGAGAAGATGAATAGAAAGCAAAGAGTCGTTATGAACTTTTGGGCGGGCAAAAAGGGTATTTATATGATTCGGGACATAAGCATTATTAACTCCTAGCAGTATTAACTAACTAGCAGTACTAACTGAGAGCAGTATTAACCACTAGCAGTATTAACTAACTAGCAGTATTAACCACTAGCAGTATTAACTAACTAGCAGTATTAACTGAGAGCAGTATTAACTACTAGCAGTATTAACTGAGAGCAGTATTAACCACTAGCAGTATTAACTAACTAGCAGTATTAACTGAGAGCAGTATTAACTAACTAGCAGTATTAACTGAGAGCAGTATTAACTACTTGCACTTTTTGAAGCTTGAGGTACTCTGTGCAAGGTAATAACTTCCTGGAAAAGATGTTAGTAGCACCAAAAAATAAACCAATAACAGGTATGAAAACACTTTTTAAACCAAATGAGCTTATTCAGAGTTGATCATGCCCACACTTGTGACCAAGAAAGTGAATCTACCCACATCAAAAGCTTTAGTGAATAGATCAGCAAACTGGTTGTCAGTATGAACTTTAGCAACTTGAATTAGCTTTTTTTCATTACAATCTCTGATAAAGTGATACCTGATCTGAATGTGCTTAGTTTTGGAGTGCTTGACTGGATTATTAACAATGCTTATAGCACTGCTATTGTCAATGAAGATTGGAGTGTGAAGAAAGGTTACCCCATAGTCCAGCATCTGATTCTGAATCCATAGAACCTGAGAACAGCAACTTGCAGCAACAATATACTCAGCTTCTGTTGTTGATAAGGACACTATGGTTTGTTTCTTACACTGCCAAGATACTAGACTTGCACCCAAAAGTTGACATCCACCTGAAGTAGACTTTCTGTCCATGTTAGCACCTCCCAAGTTACTATTTGAATAGGCAATCAAGTCAAAGTTGGATTCATAAGGATACCAAAGTCCTAATCTAGGTTGCCCTCTTAAGTATCTGAAAATACTTTTAACAGCTTGTAGATGTGATTGCTTTGGCTTGACTTGGAATCTGGCACACAAACATACTGGAAACATGATGTCTGGTCTTGAGGCTGTGAGATACATGAGAGATCCAATCATTGATCTGTATAGATGGACATCAACATCCTCCCCCTCAAGATCAACAGTGATCTGTTTATGAGTCTCCATAGGTGTGCTTGCTGGTTTTGAGTCTGTTAGACCATACTTATCCAGGATGTCTTTCATATATTTTGATTGGCTTATGAAGATCCCATCTTTCTTTTGTTTCACTTGAAGCCCAAGGAAGAAGATAAGTTCACCCATTGAACTCATTTTAAAGCTCTTGTGCATCAACTTTTCAAAGTCTCTACACATTTGATCTTTTGTGGATCCAAAGATGATATCATCCACATAAATCTGAACCAATAGGATGTCCTTCTTACTTCTTTTAATGAAGAGGGTCTTGTCAATTATACCTCTTTCAAACCCATTCTCCAAGAGATAGGTAGACAGAGTATCATACCATGCTCTTGGGGCTTGATGAAGACCATACAGTGCTTTCTTCAGTTTGTATACTCTGTCTGGATATGATGGATTTTCAAATCCAGGGGGATGACAGACATATACTTCTTCATCAATTGTACCATAAAGAAAAGCACTCATCACATCCATTTGGTATACCTTGAACTTCATGTATGAGGCATAGGCTAGAAATAGCCTAATTGCCTCTACCCTTGCCACTGGAGCAAACACTTCTTCATAGTCAATGCCTTCTTCTTGAGTGTACCCTTGTGCCACCAGCCTTGCTTTGTTTCTTATCACAATGCCTCTCTCATCCTTTTTGTTCCTGAAAATCCACTTGGTGCCTATGGCTCTATGGCCTTTTGGAAGGTCCACCAAGTCCCAAACTTCTTGCAACTTGAACTGCAGTAACTCTTCTTGCATAGCTTCTATCCAACTGGAATCTTTCATTGCTTCAAAAACCTTCTTAGGCTCAATCTTAGATAGAAAGCAGGAGAGTATTGTGTGTTGTTGATCCTGTAGCTCTTGAAGTCTGCTTTGATTCCTTGTTATCATAGGAGAAGAGATGTCTCCTATGACTAGCTCTGGAGGATGATTCTTTTGAGTTCTAGTCTGATGACCAGGTTCTTCAGTGATTCCCACATCCAGATTGGAATCATTTAAGTCAGCTGAGGGAATCTCATCAGCTGCTTCTGGCTCATCATGCACATGAGTCTCCTCATCTCTTCCTTCTTCTTCACTCTGAATTGGTTCAGCAGCAGTCTCTTTTTCACATACATCAACAAGCTCTATTGTAGGACTGGGAAAGATCACAGACAGAGGAATAATATCCTGTACTTGTACTTGTTCATCTCCTGATCCTCCACTTCCTGAACCTGTATTGTAATCACTACTGAAACCCAAAGATTTAGTTAGTGAATCAATGTCAAATAACCACTGAGGACCAGAACCAATAGGATTTGGTATGTTCTCATTGCACTTAACATTGTCACTTTCCTAAATTATTCTAGAAGAAGTATTAAAAACTCTGTAAGCCTTACTCTGAGATAAGTAACCAACAAGAAAACCATCTTCTGCCTTGCTATCAAACTTTCCTAAGTGAGTTTTGGTATTGAGTATGGTACAAGGACACCCAAAAGGTTTGAAAAATCCTATAAAAGGTTTTCTATTATTTAAAAGCTCATAGGGTGTCTTGTTTTTAGGCTTAACTACTAAAACTCTGTTTTGGACATAGCAAGCAGTATTAACTGCTTCAGCCCAGAAAGTAATTGGAAGTTTTGAATTTGCCAACAGAGATCTAGCAGCTTCAATCAGTGTCCTATTCCTTCTCTCAGCAACACCATTTTGTTGTGGAGTCCTAGGAGCACTGTATTGCCTCTCAATTCCTTTTTCCTCACAAAAGGTGTTTAAGTCATGATTTTTAAATTTAGTACCATTGTCTGACCTAATAACTTTTACCTTTTGATTTGTTTGGTTTTCAATTCTTAGAATAAAGGATTTGATCAGTCCACTTGTCTCATCCTTATTCCTTAGAAAATATACCCAAGTAAATCTAGAGTAATCATCAACAATAACTAGGCAGTATGATTTCTTACCTATACTCATAACATTTGTAGGACCAAACAAATCCATATGCAACAACTGAAGAGAATTAGAGATTGTGTTCAACTCTTTGGACTTATGAGAAGTTTTGTGTTGTTTTCCTTTAAGACAGGCAACACAATGATCATCACATGAAAAGACTTTGGAAGGTAAACCTCTTACAAGGTTGTTTTTAACAAGTTTATTCATTGTTTTAAAGTTCATGTGACACATCCTTCTGTGCCAAAGTGACGATTCATCCAAAGAGGCTTTTGAAACAAGATAGTTTAGGGATGAATCAGTTGAAACACTTTCCATATCTAAGCAATAAACATTATTCTTTCTGGGAGTTCTTAGTAGTATCATATTTTCATCAACTACCTTGAATCCAGGAGCAAGGATAATACATTCAGAATTTGTAAATAATATACTATGTTGTTTGTCACAGACCTGTGATGCACTTAACAGGTTGTACCTTAACTGCTCAACATAGAATACATCTTCAAAGGTCATTTTACCTTTGGATACTTCCCCCTTACCACTTATCTTACCTCCATCTAGAGTATTACCAAAGGCAACATGTCCACCATCAATTTTCTTGAAATTCTTGAGGCATGACATGTTCCCTGTCATGTGCCTAGAGCAACCACTATCAACATGCCAGATGTTCTTCCCCTTGAGCTGTTGGTTGCCCTGCACATAAGATTAAACAATTAGTATTGATTGGGGACCCAAGCCGAAGTGGTCTTGGGTCTCCCTTTCTCATCAAAGTATTTACATTCCTTTTTGATGAGGTTTTTAAACTCAAAGCACTCTTTATTAGAGTACTTTGTCAATATGATTGGCTTAGCAGCACAAACACTAGAAGCAGTACAAACCTTAGCAATACTAACGGAGTTATCAGAACTAACAGGTTTAGAAGTACTAACCTTGTTAGCAGCACTAACAGAGTTAGCAGTATTAACTTTTGAAGAAGTACTAACAATGTCAGCAACACTAACATTGTTAGCAGTAGTATTACTTCTAGCAGCACTATCATTTTTAGTGCTTTTAGGAACCCACATATTGACACTTTCTTTAACAGACTTTTTCTTCATGTGGCTTTTAGATTTAACAGATTTCTTAGCCACATGGTTCTTTTCAATCTTCCTATAACCAAAGGGTTTTTGCATGGATCTTTGAAAATCCATCCTTTGGTTCATAGGATTGAAATAATAGTATTTGGCAAGATGATTCAATTTGCCACAGATAAAACAAGGTTTTGTTCTATTGATTTTACTCAGATCAACCCCTTGTTTTTATGCCCACTGTTTATTCCAGTTTCTTTGATTTCCCCTCTTATTATCATGTTTTAGGGGCTCACTCTTCTTACATGCACACTGTTTGCAAGGACCTGGATTCACAACTGTGGTCTGTTTGTAATGGACCTTACCAGACTTTCCTTCTGTCTTCTCTATGTCCTTAGATTTGATCCAAGCCCTTCCACATTCCTCATTGGTGATAATGTTATTCTCTAGAGGAATCTCACCACTCACCTTGTTCTCCTTACTCTTGCCAACCTCTTTCTCAGTCTTATCCTCAACAACTACCTCATCTAAGGGATCTACTTCAGTGGCTCCCTCAGGTAAGTCCTTCCTATCTTTGGTGTCTAATAGGTCTGAAGTAGGAGGGATGTAATTGTTGTTATATGGTGGAGGTGTGGCATTGTATCCAATTCCTCTTCTCAGCTTATCATGAATCTGAGTTTGTAGTAAAGAGTCCAGTGCTTTAGAAGCATTGGAAAACTTTTCTACATCAAGCTTGACCTTGGTTAGTTCATCTCTCAATTTCTTAGTCTCCTCTTTAGATTTGGTCAGTTTAAGCTCTAGATCCTTTTTCTCCCACTTCCAGTAATTGGTGTCATATGAGTGTTGGAGTTCATTGGCCTGGAAACCTTTAATCTGTTCCTCAAACCTCTCAACAATTCTCACATAATCTTTGATATCCTTTTCTAATCTCTTAAGGTCATCACTCATCTTCTGATTGTGATCCCTGTACCTTTTAACAGTGTCTATGCAAGTTTTAGAACAGATATTAGAATTTACCTCAGATGGGAGATCGGATACTTCATCCATAAGAGCTTGATTCTGGATAGCCTCTTCTACTTGATCACTCCAATCAAACCCCATTCCTTGTTGAGAAACAAGGGCTTGAGCAGAGTTTCTGTTGTTATTGAAGCTTCCAGATTGAGCTTGTTGGTGGTTGTTGTTGTGAGACACTCCACTTCTGCACTCCCTTGCAAAATGTCCCTTCAGATGGCATTTGTAGCATTCCACCTTTGATTTATCAAACCCTGCTCCATCTTCTCTTCTTTGGGAGAAGTTGTTCCTCCCAGTCCTCTTTATAAACTTCTTCACCCTCATGGAAAGCATTGCCATCTTCCATTTAATATCCATCTCTTCCAGATCATCAGGATGAAGTTGTTCCAAATCATCATTGACTAAGGAGGAATTCCCATGACTGGAAAGAAAGGCTTCAAACACAGAATCATTGCCTTTTTCTTGATTTGCTCCATTAGCAGCATTCACTGATTCAGGGTTAGCAGTAGAATCAATTGATGCTGATAGGAGTGCAGCATTATGAATATATCCAGAAGGCTTCTTCTTTGCCTCCACCTCAGCTTCAAATACTCTAAGATCATTGTACAGATCATCAAGTTCTTTCTCTTCCAACTAATCATTCTGTCTGAATGAAACAGTGTACATGGTCCATTCATCTCCAAGGGACCTTATGAACTTTCTATTTACATCATCTTGATCAATCTGTACTCCCATAGTAGCTAGTTCACCAATCAGTTTGTTAAACCTGTCAAAAGTTTGAGTCATGGACTCATTCTTAGTTGACATGAAGTTTTCATACTGTTGCTTCAAGATTGCCTTTTGATTTCTTTTGGTACTTTTGGTACCAGAGAATCTCTTCTCTAGAGCATTCCAGAGCATCTGTGCATCAGTATAATTGCAGAATTGATGCTGATATTCATTTGGAATGGCCAAGAGCAGTGTGCTCAAGGCTTTCATCTCTGTCTGCCTTGTCTTTCTGTCTGCATCAGTCTTTGGAGGGGTTCTTTTGCCATCTTCACCAATCTTTCCTGCATCAGATGGGCCATTCTCAATGATGTCCCACATAGAGTAATCTGTGAAGAAGAATGTATTGCTTGATTCTGATCATCCACATGTCAAATTCATTGGGTCTGAGCATTGGAACCTTTGAGACCAGAGTATTGTTTGATTCAGCTGTGTTTTCCATGATGAATGAGATTTCTGAGAATACTTGCTCTGATACCACATGTCAGGATCTTAATTCTAAACAAGAATAAACACTCAGAAACAATATCAAAGGAGTTTGCGGAATAACACTTTGATATTCAATAATTAATGGAACACAGTAAATCAGAATAAGAACTTGCAAACTTTATTGAATGATTATAAAGTTACAAGATTCAACACACAACCTCAATATTGATGAACAGGCTCACCAATACGAATTCTACTTCTCTAGAATTATGATTACAAACCTTGAGGTTGATTCTCTCTATTAAAAACAAAAACTTAGAATGCTAAAGTTATCATTCTATCAAGTCTATACTATTCTATATATACTGAAGATAAAAGATAATTACAAATAATAAAAGATCTTCAAAATAATCTTCCATCTTTATCTTCCAGCTTTCTATACTATTCAAACTTGATCTGTACGAATCTTGATTATCTCATAAGCAGCACTAAGTCTTCAGCAGTATTAATACTTTGAGCAGTATTAACATTCAGCAGTATTAAAATTGCTTAGCAGTAGTAATCTCCTCTAGCAATATTAACCTTGACTTAGCAGCATTAATCTTGTTCAGCAGCATTAACTTCAGAAGTAGTAACTTCAGAAGTAGTAACCAAGTTCTTCTAGCAGTATTAACTGTACTTGTCAAATTCTGAATTTCCCAACATAATCACCTTCTAAATATTAAAATGTTGTGAGAAATTTATTAAATTGAACTATAATTATGAACAAGCTACAACAATTAAATTGATATAATCATCAAAATATCATTAGATACATAATAACTTGAAATATTTCATATGGTTCTTGGAACAAAAAAAAAGAGTTAATATATCACAACTTTCTATATTTTTGGACAACAAACATTTTTTATTTATAGTTGCTCATATAATTACTCATTATTCTTATAGGACTTGGCAATAGTTTTTTTATTATTTGTTTGATTAATCCATGTTTTTTAATCTTAATTTATAATATATATCTTTATTTTGTTATTAATTTAAATATTTGTAGTTTGACTATGTATTAATAATCTCACATTAACCGTACTTAGGTCTCGTTTGGTTTGCAGGAATGGACTGAATTTGGATGGATTTGGATTTCAAATCCATTCCAATCTTGCGTTTGGATTGTAGGAATGAAATGTATTGACCAGATTTGAAATCCTTTGACTTTTTTAAAATCCAATACATGATGGGTTTGGAATTCCTTTGCAATGGGTCGAGATTTCAAATCCAAATCCTGATGGATTTGATAACTCGCTTCAGACTTCAATCGACTTTCACTCCAAACCCTACAAACCAAACACATGAAGGGATTCCAAATCCCCCCAAATCGAAATCCCTCCAAATCCAAATTCTTACATGAAATCCAATCCATTCCCGCAAACCAAGGTCACCCTTAGTGCACGTTTGGTTTGCGGGAATGGATTGGATTTCAAGTAAGGATTTGGATTTGGAGGGATTTGAAATCCCAACCTATTATAAAGGAATTCCAAATCCATTAGGTTAAGGATTTTAAAAAGGTCAAAGGATTTCAAATCCGGTCAACGAATTTCATTCCTGCAAACCAAACATAGGATTGGAATGGATTTAAAATCCAAATCCCTCCAAATCCATTCCAATCCCGCTAACCAAGCGCATCCTTAATTTCTAATACTTTGTTTGCATATTTCAATGTACAACTCAAAATATATGTGAATTTCTTTTGATTTCTTTGTTTTTCTAAATTTAAGATTTTATAACGTAAAAGTAATTTTGTCAATTTAATAGTTTTTAAATAAATATACAAAAACACTTTTATTTAATATTTACTTTAATGTAAATAATTTGAAAGTATGCTTATATATATATATATATATATATATATCTTAAAGAGTAAACTACAATTTTGGTCCATGTGGTTTACCAAAAAATAGGAAAGTGGTCCCTGAACTTCACTAAGTGTGGATTTCATCCCTGGAGTTCCGATTTTGCTATGAAAGTAGTCCCTCTGGCGTTAGGTCTGTTAAATCGTCCGTTAAGTCCGGGGTAATTTCGTCTTTTTACACTTTTTTTGTCTTTACTTGTTTTTGTCCTATTCTTTTTTTTTCTCTCTCTCTCTCTCTCTCTCTCTTTCTTGTACATAATCACAGACACATACATACATGTATAGAGAGACCTTTTGTTAACCAACAAAAGAGCCCAAACTTTATTAACCAAATTCAACCAATCATATTCAAACCTCTTAATTGGTTTAGATACATTTCTGATTTATTAATTAAGGGTATAAGTGTAATTCAAGATAGGCGTAGAGAGAGAGATTCCATATATTAAGGGCCCTTAAATATCTCGATAATTATGGAATTGAATATTTTATAAAAATTATTGATATTTTGTATTCAATTTGATGATAATTACCACGTTCATTTATGTTCGGGTTACATAACAGAAATGGAGAAAAATAATTTCAGTGTTATGGAAGCAAGCAACATGAACGAGATTGAAGAACCTATCGATTCCCATGTGTTTGATCAAATGGACGTCAGGAACGAGAATAATACATTGATTGATGAATCGAGTCTTGATGATATATTGATTGATGAATCTGGTTTTGATCATGTTCGTGAATATACATCTGTACAACATTTGAGTAGTAAGTTAGTTTTATTTTTTTTCTATTTTATTCCATAGTACTGTGTCGATTTAATTTTTTGTTGAGGAATGTTTGTCATCTGGTTTGTTGTTTTTTCGTTGTTGGTAGTGACGTGTGTTCAGAGACGTAGATGTTCATGTATGAAATGCATAGGCATTCTAATGTAGAGTTGGAAATCCAAGTTGATCATAATATTGTTCATAGATGAACAACATATCTACAGAACTCATATCTATATCCCCACGTGGCAATCCTAGTAGATCATGGATAGACTGGAGTGTGATTTGGATTACACTTTTATGCAACTTTAATTGCATACGGCTAGTGTTCAAGTTGTCTACAACGTAATAACCAAGCTTTGATGGGATCCCGTCGATAGTTAAACCCAACACTGAACCAAATCCCATTTCCATTACAGCTTTACGTTGGTCTCCATTTAAGACTTTCACTGTATCAAATAAAGTCTTTGGACAAGTTCTGGTTCTTAACCCTACAACTTTCCGGGCTTCCTTCTTATTCACAGTGTTCTTCGTGTTAGGAGATGGCTTTTTATCTTTCACAGGTACGTCCCTCATTGGTTCATCCTCAAAATCACTATCTGAAGGATAATCTATTATAAAATAAATTGTTTCGAAACCAATTTTGTACAACCTTTTTTTGACAACCGACTAAAATTTAAGTTTTAAGCAATATGTTTTACCTTGACGATGCTTCGTCTTACTGCGATCAACATCACTACCATGATCCATATTTGTTTGATCTTGTTACCCGTCGATCCTCAAAGGTGGGTTCAGCCATAACGGTTTTGCATATTTTCTCCATCCCCATTGATGTTTTAACTGTAAGGATATTTTAATGTCTCATTTCTATCTTAACTTCTATAATCCCAAAATAAGGTTCACAAATCTAAGCAGTTTGTTCATCAAGTATTTAAACCAAAGTTATGTAATTTTATTCAACTTCATACCTTCTTTTAACCCTTTTTTTCCTTCCCTTTCTCGCATGGCTTGTCTCGAAACAACTTCGTGACTTACTTTTTCAATACCCGAATCGGCTGCACTGACTTCAGCTTCTTTTCGCTTTCTATTTACATCTGATACTGGGGTATTTACTGTAAAATTCATCAAAAAGATAGATACCGGTTATAATTGATGTTCACATATGTTATTATATGCACATATATGAACGGTTTCATTGCAAAGACAAACACACAACATGGTTTTTCTCATATGTTTGAACAACTAACAACTTTCACTATCCTTTTATACAGTGCAAATCAAAAAACCATGTTCTCATGTATGTGCAATCGTGTATGTGTGCATATATGTGAACAATCACTATTTTTTATAGAGTGTAAATCAAAACACAATGTGTTCATGTATATGCACTTGTGCATATATGCGTCCATATGAACAATGAAGAAATACACACAACCCCATCGTTGATCACATATGTTGTCACATTTATGAACAATAACTATTTGTTTTATAATTACTTTCTATCAAGGATTTCCCATATCTGCACCCATATGAACATATTTCAATGAAAAAATACACCCAAGACCATGGTTGTTAACATATGTTTTCACATATGTGAACAATCACTATTCCTTTTATACTTACTTTCTATCAGGAATTTCCCATATGTGCACCCATATGAATACATTTCAATGCGAAAATACACACAAGACCATTTTGTTCACTTATGTTTTCAATCACTATTTTTTTAGAGTGTGAATCAAAACACAATGTGTTCATGTATATGCAATTGTGCATATATGCACAAATATGAACAATGAAGAAATTCACACAACACCATCGTTGATCACATATGTTGTCACATATATGAACAATCACCATTTGTTTTATAATTACTTTCTATTAAGGATTTCCCATATTTGCACCCATTTGAACATATTTCAATTCAAAAATACACCCAAGACCATGGTTGTTAACATTTGTTTTCACATATGTGAAGAATCACTATTCCTTTTAATAGAGTGTATATGATCGAAACACACTGTGTTCATGGGTATGCGATTGTGATTTTATGTTCATACAAAAACACAAGAAAAAACCATATCCAAAACATTTTTTTCACTAAACATGTTCCATCCACAAAAAAAAAAATACACATCCACAAAATCACCAGATTTAGAAAGTTCAATAATCAAGGAATTGTTAATAAAACAAAACCCTAACAATTGATAATCAACAGAGGTTTAATGTATTACCTTCATCAGCAACATTTGTGTGCTTTTGTTTCTTCATATTCGACCCCAAATCAACACTCTTTGCCACTTTTGTTACTAGCTACGATACTGTCAGTTGGTCATCAGCATCGCAATCAACCGGATCTTCCATTGTGTTTTTGAAGTTGGAAAACGAGGTATTGATCGCAATCCGCTCACTTTTTCTCCTAAATGCAACAAATCGTGTTCTTAGAAACCTAAATCATCAAGCAATTTATAAACCCTAAAATTTTCAAAAATTACCTCTTACGAAATCATTCCCGCCTTGAATAATGTGCCCCATTTTCTTCTCTGTTTTTGTAAATCATAAGCGAAGGAACCGAATTTGATGATTATCTTGTGCAATCAGAGAAGGATTGTGTGTCCCTGAATCTAGTTTTTAATCACAAACAATCAAACAATCAGATAATATGATTCAATTACCTGTTTGATTTACTTCAAGAAATCTCAATATTACAAGCTCTCTCTCTAGAACACTCTTTCTCTCTCAACAGATTTCTCTCTCTCTAAATCACACGGTTCAATTCACACACTTGAACTCAACTACTAAAAACAGAAATTAAAAGACTATTTATATCTATAACTAATAACAAGGAATACTAAAATACAAAATACAAATACATTTGACTTTTATTACAAAAGACTTTGACTTTTAATGAGATTTGACTTTCTTCAGCTTTGACTTTCTTAAACTTTGACCTTCAGTCTTCTTGATCTTGTATCCAACATATTTATGCTCTAACAATCTCCCCTTTGGATTCAAGATCACTGTTGAAAGATCTAGCAATTCAGTCTTCACTTTTATGCTCTGTCAAAACAATCTCCCCTTTTTCTTTGACTGTATTCTTTCCAAAAATTGTCTTCAACTAATGAACAATCTCCCCAAACTTTCATACAATACTTTCAGCCTTTGAAAAGAAATTATCTTCAGAATCAGCTCGAATTGCTTTAACAAAGAAAATTTCCTCAATAATCAGCACATCATCATAAATTCTTTGATCACCTTCAGCTCTTTATCATTTCTTTATATCATCTCCCCCTTTTTGATGATTTGAGCATCGATATCATCAAAACTTTTCTTCCAAGAAATGTCTTTGACCAATCTAATCTATTCAAGAGCCTCTGATTCACCATCAATCCGAACAATGTATTCATCCAGATCTTTTCAAATCCAGACAAAATAAGAACATGTAACTCCTGAATCAACAAATGAACCAGTTAAAATGCCTGTCAGTAACACAAAGTCACTGTGTGTAACGAATACACAATATAAAGGAGCTTTTTGATGTTCACTCCCCCAGGTGTTCCATCCAATCATCGAAACACCACAAAGGCAATTTCTATGAATGTTATGACAAAGAAACAAATTCTTTGTGTGTTCGTGCATGTGTAGAAAGAATTAAGCACGAATAATTGCTTTTTAAGGCTCAAAATTGTGTAAACCACTGAAACAACAATAGATAAACACAGACTCAATGTGCATGATTGAAGTGTGAAGGTGGGGCAGACTTCCTTCTTTTTCAATATCCAGATTTTCCAAATGAAAATTAGATAGATTATATGTTGCGTCCCCAGAAAAATATGAAACATTTTCTTTTTGAGAAGAAAATGAGTAGATGGTGAGGTTTTAGCAAGATTTGGCATGGGCTAGTTGCCTGTTTCAATAACGTTCACCAAAGAATTGTGAAACATTAGTAATGTGGTTGCCCGGCTGAAAAAGTAGTTGGTGCAGAGTTTGATATTCTTTTACTCTGATCTCACGCCCTCTTTCTTTTAAGTCAATAAGCTCACATCTAACCAAACTCTCTTTTCCATTTTACCTCATCACACATCCCACACTCATTTCTTTTAGACTCCTCACACTCAATCATTAAAGGATTAACTTCTTGGGTATAAATCACTGGTTAACATGATTTCATAGAAGTTCAGTTAATTCCTAGCACAAAGAACCCATATTTCTTATAAAAGCATAATGTTGCTCAAATGGTTTAACTTTATCAGTTAAAGTTCAAATATCTTGTCTTTACGAACTAAGATATAGACATTCTTGAAATGAACGTTTAGAAATGAAATAACGCTCAAAATTCTTTGAAGTACAAGCGGGGTGTCTTACCATCGAAAAAAAGTTGGTTACAATATGAGACATGGGAAGAAAAATGTTAACAAAAAAAAATCAAACCGGTGTGTGTGAATACTTGAAAGTATAAAGAAAAGACAATACACAAGTATTTATCTTTGGAAACACGCTATTTGTAAACATTTAAGCACAAATAAAATGAAAACATTTAAAATCACACTTCCAAATTATAAAATCTGTTTAAAAATCGGGAAGTGGTTTGAACATTTAAGAACATGTTTTCTATACCTGAAAGTTGTCCTTCTTTCAGATACATTTGAGATTAAGATAAGAAATTTACCTTTTCGCTCAATCTTAATTCTCAGAAAGTCAAACTGTAATCATATAGATATGATCGTGTCAGCTTCTCTCATCCTGCATAAGTCTCAAAGTCTAGTCAAAATTTATTCACAAAATTTATTCAAATGAAATAAAAGACGTAAAGCAATAAAATGATTAAAGTACGAGTTCTGATCAGAAGTAATCAGAAATCATTGTCTTACTCCTTTTGATTTGACTTATAAGCTCCCCCTAAAATCATGCATCACAAAAATTTGTCAGTTAAGTAAAATGCAAAAATTAGTTATGCTCCCCCTCAAATGAATGTAGATCATCTAAAACCTTCTCTTACTCCCCCTGAGATCATGAGTAAACAATTAAAGTGCAGATATCCTTTATGCATAAAAATAAAGAAAATGATGAAAACTAACAATTCGTAACTCTAGTAGGTAACAACCGATTATGTCTTTAGATTTAACATACCAAGCTTAGAGACAAGAAAATTAAATCTCTTTTCATCTAAGGGTTTGGTAAATAAATCTGCAAGTTGATAATCTGTTTTTACAAAATAAAGTTCAATTGTTCCTTTTTCTACATTATCTTTTATAAAATGATACCTTACATCAATGTGTTTGGTTTTCGTATGTTGGACAGGATTAGCAGATATTGCAATTGCACTCTTCGAGTCACAGTAGATTGGAATTTTGTCGAATTTGAATCCATAGTCTCGTAGCTGTGTTCGCATCCACAGGACTTGAGAGCAGCAACTGGCAGCAGCTACATACTCTGCTTCAGCAGTCGATGTGGAAACGCATAATTGTTTCTTTGATGCCCAGATAACGAGCTTGTCTCCAAGAAATTGAACGTGACCAGAAGTACTCTTTCTGTCCAACATGCAACCTGCATGATCTGCATCTGAATAGGCAGTCAGTTGAAACCCAGTATCCTTAGGATACCACAGACCAAGGTCTGCAGTCCCCTTCAGATACCTAAATATCCGTTTGACAGCAGCCAAATGGGATTCTTTGGGAGCATCCTGATATCTAGAACATAAGCATGTTGAAAACATAATATCTGGTGCCATCGGGGTTCCAATAGGTTTACATCAACACTTTTACCCGAACATACCTCTATAACTTCTATAACTTCTAACATCAACACTTTTACCCGAAAGATCAGTGTTAATCTTAGTACCTGGTGCCATCGGGGTTCCAATAGGTTTACAATTTTCCATTTTGTACTTCCGAAGAATGTCCAAAATATACTTAGACTGGTTAATAAAAATCCCCGTAGAAAACTGCTTAACTTGTAATCCGAGAAAGAAATTCATCTCTCCCATCATACTCATTTGAAAACGTGACACCATGAGGTTAGAAAAGTTATTGCAAAATTTAGGATTAGTAGAACCAAATATTATATCATCAACATATATTTGAATAAGAATAATATCAGCTTTTTCTTTCTTGATGAATAAAGTGGTATCAACTTTACCTTTAGAGAAACCAAACTTGACCAAGAATTTGGATAAGACGTAATACCATGCTCGAGGGGCTTGTTTTAATCCATAAAGGGCTTTGTCCAAGATGTAAACATGATCTGGCTTTTCTGGATTGACGAACCCTTCTGGTTGAGACACGTACACTTCCTCTTTAAGAATGCCATTCAGAAAGGCTATTTTCACATCCATCTGAAAGACTGTGAAATTCTTATGAGCTGCATAGGCTTGAAACATGCGGATTGCTTCTATACGCGCTACTGGAGCATACGTCTCATCGTAGTCTATGCCTTCCTCTTGCCGGTAACCTTTGGCAACAAGTCTAGCTTTGTTTCGTATGACGATGCCATCTTCATCCTTTTTGTTCTTGAATACCCATTTAGTTCCTATCACGGTCTTTCCTTCTGGCTTAGGAACTAATCTCCAAACCTTTAGGGCTTCAAACTGATTGATCTCTTCTTGCATGGCAGATACCCAGTCCGAATCAGCAAGAGCCTCAGATACTCGTGTTGGCTCAATCTTACTGAGGAATGAGTCATGCATACATTGATTCAAAGTCGCTGACCTAGTTTGTACAGGCTTGTTGAGAACTCCAATTACTTGGTGTAATGGATGCTCTTTGGTCCAGTGATGCTCATGAGGAAGTGGAGTAGATGAAGTTTGATTATGATCATCATCTAGAAATCCACTGTCAGAATCTTCAGTTTGAATAACTGGAGGGGGATTTGCAGTTGAAGTTCCAGGTGCAGAAGCATTAGTTGGAACAACAAATTCTGGCTGTTGAATAGACATTGTATGACACCCAACTGAAACAGTTACTTTTGGCTCAGCAGTGACTTGTACATCTTCAACTGTAGGAGTAGATATTGGAATGTGAGTTTCTGACTAAACGGGAGATGCTTGTTCAGTTATGACATCTGAAGTGACTGGATGATTGCAACTTGTATCTTCAGACCTATCAGTCACAGCATATTTAGGTATATTAGATCCTAGAAACTCATCATAAAAGAATTCAAATAACAAATCTAAATCAGATAAATGTGAAGTAGAAATAGAAGCGTTATTCGAATTATTCGCTGTAGAAACAGGTTCTGGACTGATCTGTCCACAAGCTAATACTCCTGTGATAACGGGTTCTGAACTGAATTGATCAGAAGCCATTTCTTCATCGAATGTGACATTAACGCTCTCAACAACTGTCTTTGACTTCTTTAGATAAACACGATATGCTGCCGATGTTGAAGAATAACCAATGAAGATACCCTCGTCCGCCTTAGCACTGAATTTATTCAGACTCTCTTTGTCGTTAAGCAAAAAACATTTACACCCAAATATGTGAAAATACTTGATTGTTGGTGTTTTGTTGTTAATCAGCTCATATGGAGTCTTTTGAAAACGGCGATGTATCATGGACCGATTTTGAGTATGGCATGCAGTCGACACAGCTTTTGCCCACAAGAATAGAGGAAAGTCCGATTGGGTAAGCATAGTCCGAGCGGCCTCGACTAGCGTCCGATTTCGCCTTTCGACTACTCCATTTTGTTCAGGCGTTCTAGCAGCAGAATACTGATGTGAAATCCCGACTGATTCGAGATATTCATCAACAATCTTGTTCTTGAATTCTGTGTCGTTGTCAGTTCGAAGAAACTTGACTTGTCGCTGCATTTTCACATGGGTCGTCTTTAAGAAAGTAATGATAACTTCGGGTGTCTCATCTTTTGATCGAAGAAATTTGACCCACGTGTATCTTGAGTAATCGTCCACAATAACCAACACGTACTTCTTTCCTCCCAAACTCTGAGTTCACATTGGACCACACAAATCCATGTGTAACAATTCTAACGGAGAACTAGTGCTTGGTTCAGGCTTCGGTTTATGCGGAGCTCTCTTCATCTTACCCTTTTCACATGCAGCACATAAGTGTTCTTTCTCGTATTTCAGCTCAGGAAGCCCTTTAACCAATTTCCCACTAACCAGCTTGTTGATATAACGAAAGTTCAGGTGTGATAAACGTCTGTGCCAGAGCCAACTTTGCTGCATTGAAGCTTTTGTCATCAAGCAAACTTGATTGTCATTATGTACCTTTGAAAGATTGATGGTATAGAGATTTGTCTTTCGATGTCCACCTAAGAGTTCTGTGCCATCTTCAGTACGAATCGAGCAACTCTTGGATTTAAAATTGACCTCTAACCCTTTATCGCAGAATTGACCAATGCTGAATAAGTTGTGCCCCAAGCCTTCGACATAACTCACCTTACTTATTATTATGTTGTCTTGAATAATGTCACCATATCCTAAGATAGGTGAAAGCTGATCGTTTCCAAATCTGACATTTCCACTGAATTTCTATGTATAGTTAGACAATAAAGCTTTTTGCCCAGTCATATGCTTGGAACATCCACTATCCAAGTACCACATATGTCGGGTCTGCAAGAGAAATCAGGCAATAACAATTTTAGGTACCCATTTAAAAACGGGTCCTAACAAATTAGCACAAGATTTTGGTATCCACTTGAAAATCGATCCGCTTTTGTTCTTTTGAAAACTTTTAAAAACATTTGATCTTGAAGAAATAACATGATAAGATTCATACCAATCAGAAGATTTATGAGAATATGCAAAATCATTTCTCCGATAATGATAAGATGTAGTAGAAATAGGAGATAATTGAATCAATTGCTTTATTGAATACCTCTTGTAAGAAGTTACAAGGTTTTGTTTATTTGAAGCAAATTGATCAACTACATCAGTATCACTACTAACTGATCTATTACAAGAATTATCAGAAACTGAATCGGCTATCTCATCATCCTTCCTTTTTGGTCTCCATTCGGATCGAGCTTTCAACTTTTTCATCCTTAAATCTGAAACATAAGATATAGATTTATTAGGAAAAGGAGATTTCCGAGATTGGATGTTCTTTTGTGTACCAGTGTATTTCTGTTTCTGTAATCGCTATTTCTTATGTTTCTTACCTCGAGCATAGTAATCAGCAGTTACAGAAACTGATTCACCAACCGTAGTTGATGATTTATCAATATTAACACCACTTGATAACACTTTGTCATTTACAAGACAAGTAGAATGATCAGGAAATTTATTATTGGATTCAAACAAATCATTTTCGTCTATGCACCCATCATCAGAATTAAGAAAATCATTTACAGACTCAAATAAGTCATCAGAATTATCAGAGAAAGTTTGAGGTGCCTTTGAAACTTTAGAACACATTGTAGATTTAGATTGAAAAATTGTGTTCTTTAATACTGTAGAAAACACGCTTTGTTGAATATCAACCAAAAGTTTTTCATCAGATAAATCATTTTCAAGCTCAACTATTTTGCTT
The DNA here is from genome assembly GCA_954870635.1 of Arctium minus. Taxonomy (NCBI): domain Eukaryota; kingdom Viridiplantae; phylum Streptophyta; class Magnoliopsida; order Asterales; family Asteraceae; genus Arctium; species Arctium minus. The sequence continues at coordinate 66,642,751 of OX941090.1, read as the reverse complement.
TCAAGAATAAGTGTAGGAACATAAACCTTTGCAATTGCAGGTTTTTCCTTCATCTCAGAAGCAGAATAACTAACAAAATAGTCGTTGGAAAGAACTTTTGATGTTTCTGAAAGATAACTATCATTTAACTTTACATAGTTAAACGGTAGTTGCATTTTCTTTTTATTCTTTCTATTTTCAGTTTCTTTGGCCTCAACTTCTTCTGGTAATTTGGTAACAAATTTAGGTTTTAAATGAGGACATTTACTAGAACATGCAAGAAAGTCATAATTATAAAGTGCTGGTTGTTTTCTGATGGCTTTCTTAAGATAATGGGGGTTTTTAAAACCAAGTCCCCATTTCTCTTTAACATCAGCCTCTTCATTAGGTGCATTGAGAAAAATGGTTTGATCTGTTTGACCTCCCGCATAAAGTTTTGCTTCCAGACCATTTACCTTCTTGTTCAAAAGCTTATTTTCAACCTGCAGTTTATGAACAGTTAGTGCAGATTCTTTCTTCTCAAACTCATACTTAGAAATTTTAACTTCAAAATCAGAAATCTTCTTTTCAAAACAATCTACTTGAAGTTTAGAATCAGAATCAGACTTGCGTAAAGAATCAATGAGACCTTTGTTCACAATAACAGACTTATTAAGCTCAAATATCTTATCGTTTCTTTTAACAGCTTTTTCTTTTTCGTTTTTCAATTTATTTTGTAAAACTTGAAGCTCAATCACCATGGTTTCCATTTTAGTAATGAAATCTTTTGCAGTTAAGTTTAATACCTCATCAGATGTCTCATCATCGAACTCATCATTCTTTGCTCCTTTGCCCATGAGACAGAGATGAGCTATTTCTTCCTTCTCCTCGTCTTCACCTTCGGAATGATCAAGCCAAAATTCATCTTCAGCCATTAAAGTTACACCCGCTTCTTGTTGTTTTGCCAAAAGCAATTTGTTTAGATAGTACTGAGAGTTGCGAACTTTTGGCTTTCGACAATCTTTAGCAAAATGACCCATCTTGCCACAATTGTAGCATTTGATTGAGTCAGTTGCTGGCTTTTCAGCAACATTGTAATCATTCACGAACTTCTTCTTCACGAACCTCTTCTTCTCATCAGGTTTCTTCTTCTCATCAGGTTTCCTTCTACTCTTTCACGGTGCTCATGATTCTTTGAACTTGATGAAAAATATCGTTGAGAATTTGATCCCGCCTTCTTGTAGAATTTCGTTTGAAAAGCACGGGTCAGTAAAATCATGGCTTGTTTCAGACTTTCTCCATCATCACCATCTGATGCAGATTCAGATTCAGAACTGATAAGAACTTTCTTCTTCTTCTTTTCTTTCTCCTTCTCTCCAGCTACCAAAGCAATAGGATCAGGAACTTTTTCTGCTTTCTTTTTCTCAGCTCTCTTCTCCTCCACTTCTTCTTCATTCTGCCTTAGAGTCTCATACACTTCATGTAACGGGATTTCATTCAGATCCTTCATTTGTTTCATCCTACGTGTATGCTTCTTCCATTCAGGTCGTAGAATGCTAAGGAATTTGACATTATTTTCCAGTTGCTTCTTTTTCACCTTGTTCTTTCTTATTTCATTCAGAAGCACAGTAAATCGTTCATATGTGTCTTCCAAACTCTCATTCTCTTTGGCTTTGAATTCCTCGTAGCGATTGATGCAGTTGGCTACTTTCATCTGATTCCCGACCTTGGATCCCATCATCATCTATTCCAATTGATCCCACATCTTTTTAGCTTCATGCTTGTAGCTATCATTCTTGATATAGATGTCATTAGGAATGCTTTGAAGTAGAAGAGACCTTGCTTGCCTGTCTGCTTTATACCGGCTTTTTTGTTCTTCAGAATATTGAGATAAATCCACTTTAACTAGTTCTGTCTTTTCTTCTCTTTCTTCATCATCATGTACATTATCAGATTCATTATTAACAACAGGTACTTGAACCATGATTTGTGCCATAGGACCATTTGTAATTGACTCTAGAATATTCTCCCCATTTGCATGTCGATCTATGAAATCTAGAAATCGATCCTTCCATTGTTCATACTCTCCTTTGAACAGTACAGGAGGCTTGACATCAGTGCCAATGGAAAGAGCATCTTTGGAAGCCATCTTGTTTAAACCTGTTTGAAAAATATATGCAATAAGAAACTAGAAACTGATCGTTAGTCCAAATATGAAATCACAAGAATATAGAAATGACACTGAAAATAAAATTCAGAATTTTTGATCACAATCAGTATTTTGTCCCCCTTCTCAGAAAATATTCTAAGTATAGAAACTTGCAAGTCACTATTAAAATATGAAACTCACAGACGCTGAAACTCGCAAACAACTGTTTACTGAGAAACTCGCAGGCTAAGGCTTGCGTGTTTGTGAAACTCGCACGCAAAGACTTGCGTGTTCTGAGAAACTCGCTAGTCAATGAAACTCGCTAGACGTAGAAACTCGCAAGAGACTATTCACTGATGAACTCGCAGATTAAGGCGTGCGTGTTTGAAAAACTCGCTAGTCGCTACTAGCGCGTTTTTGACCAAACTCGTAGATCGACCAAACTCGCAGATCGAACAAACTCGCAGACCACTATTCCGGCTCAAACTCGCACCCTTCGATTAGCGCGTTTGTAGAACTCGCAAGTGTCTACTTGCGCGTTTCAACACTTAGAAATTTTTTCCCAAATTTCAAACTCGAAAACTTAGATCTGCGCATTTCTAGAACTCGCAGATAACACCTTGCGCGTTTCAGACCAAAATCTTCAACTTGCGCGTTCTTGCGGATGAACTTGCGCGTTTCGTGGATCTTGCGCGTTCTTCAGTCTGTCGAACAAAAAATTGATTTTTCCATCTGATTTCGGTCCAATACTTGTCCAATTGATTTGAAACTTTGTAGGGATGCTCGATTTCACTATTCTAACAGTTTACAATACACGAATTACAAAATCAAACACTCAAAATTACAATTTGATCTATGAAACAGTGTTCAAGAACTCGTGCCTTAAAAACTCAACAAAATCCAAAAATTCGAGAAAATTACAGTGCAATTGAAGAATTAATCTTTACAAACTCGATCAATTATGCTTTTCTAACACAACCTAATCAAAATCTACTCCAAAAACACACTAAAACTCGAAATCAGATCTGGACTTGAAGAACACAGTGTCGACCATTTTTCTTGAATTGATTTCGATTTGGATCTGCTCTGATACCAATTGTGTGTCCTTGAATATAGTTTTTAATCACAAACAATCAAACAATCAGATAATATGATACAATTACCTGTTTGATTTACTTCAAGAAATCTCAATATTACAAGGTTTCTCTCTCTATAACACTCTTTCTCTCTCAACATATTTCTCTCTCTCTAAATCACACGGTTCAATTCACACACTTGAACTCAACTACTAAAAACAGAAATTAAAAGACTATTTATATCTATAACTAATAACAAGTAATACTAAAATACAAAATACAAATACATTTGACTTTTATTACAAAAGACTTTGACTTTTAATGAGATTTGACTTTCTTCAGCTTTGTCTTTCTTAAACTTTGACCTTCAGTCTTCTTGATCTTGTATCCAACAAATTTACGCTCTAACAAGGATTCGAGTGGAGATAGGTCAATCGGTTTCGATCACTACCCGTTCTAAGAGCCGATTAATTTGGGAACTGGTACCATTTCCTTATTAGATAGAGAGTGTTTTTGACCTTTTTGCCCCTGTTCACTTATGAGCCATTGTACACGCGTCCATATTATGTATTAAATATGAATTAAAAAATCAATAAATGTGATTAATTTACAGCCATTGATTTAATTGATGAACGGTTAAGATCGGTTAACAAGGTTAACACTAATTACCGAGTTAACACAAGAATGGGACCCTACATATATATATATATATATATATATATATATATATATATATATATATCACACATATATAATCATACACATATACATATATATATATATACACACACTCCGGTCACCATCTCCGGCGACCTCACTCACACACATATATATACATATATATAGAGGCAGATTCATTTGCTAACCGTGACATTGGTGCTAACCATGCTAACCAATCTCAACCGTAGATTAATGAGATCAATGGTCCACAATTATTTTATTTTTTATTAAAATAAAATATTAAAAATGGTTGATAAAAATACAATGCATGTATGCATAGGGGTATTTCGGTCAAAATACAATTTCCTTTAATTTGGGGAATATACACCTACCAAATTAAAATCCCAAATAATTAGAGATTTGATCCCCAAAATCGTGGGCATCATGGGCATTGCTTTCATCTTTTCTCCATCTCAATCCCCATAACCTTTCTCAATCTCCCACCTGCAACGAAATCTCCATTTCCTACATCTATAACTCCGGCTTCCAAATTCCACCGGCCACTATTCCCGTCGACCAGCCCTACAACTTCCAATCCACCTTCACTCTCACTAACGCCGCCGAAGACCGCCTCAATTCATGGCGGCTCTTTGTCGCCTTCCAACACCGCGAGTTCTTAGTCTCTACCTGCAATGTCGTGCTTGCTGATAGCACTTCTCTCCCTGCCAACGTTACCGGCGTTGCTACCTTTGTTGGGTTTCCCGTCACTGACCTCAAGACCGCAGTTGAGACCGCCGATGATTTCAACCAAATGCAGGCTCGGGTCTAGTTAATGGGAAACGAAGAAGGGAGAGAGAGAGGAACGAATAAGCAAAAAACACGAGCCAAGATTCAAAGGATCAAGAACCGGACTCACCAGAAAGTGATCGGAAAGTACGTGAAACCACCGCCAGAGAATGAGACGGTGGTGGCGGCGACAAGGCATTTCCGGTGACTCTTGATAGCTAGTATTAGTTGTAGTTTTTGATTAGTTCAAAAAAAATTGTGAAAAATTCACTTGTTTTTTGTTAGTTTTTGGTGGATAAAAGATGAGATGCATAGAGAGGGTTTTGTATGTAAATGACAGCTTTTTGATGATTGATGATATTGTTGATAATGCTAATTTCACCATAGTTTCTGATGATTCAAGAAATCTGTTATTTTCTGATGATAGTGCATATGTGCACACTTGCATACAGTGCATATATGCATATGTTTGCTGAAATATTACATGCATATGTGCACTGTAATTGAAAATGCATATGTGCACATTTGGGGAAATTCATACATGTACTATAATCATACATGCATATGTGCACAACTATCGGATATGGGTATGGATATATTTCCCAAATGCATATATGCATAGTTCTGTCTATTACCAAATTAATAAGATGCAAATCAAAATAAAATTTTAAATTAATATATTTAATATCAGGATAACTACCAAATTAAAAAACTCCTTTAAATATGGAAACAGGTTACATGGGGCGATATATTTAATATCAGGATAACTACCAAATTAAAAATCTCCTTTAAATATTGAAACAGATTAAATGGGGCGATTTTTAGCAAATTCCCATATTACCCTTTCAGATTTAACAGCATTAATGGCATAACAAAAACTCTAGGAAACTTCTGATTGGTCGAAATTTGGTTAGCACGGTTAACACCAATGTCACGGTTAGCAAATGAAGGAGACCCTATATATATATATATATATATATATATAGCCTTAGGTTCATTTGAGAAATGGTAAATATATGAGAAATAGAGAAGTAATCCTAGTCATTCATACGGTCAAGATCGTATTTGACTGGTCAAATATTTCGGCTTTGACTGGTCAAAAGTTGCGACTATTCCAAAAATAGAAGGGAACTTTCGTAATTTTTGCAAAATACACGGGTTGTGTTCATATATGAACCTGTATAATTCACAAATGAACTATATGTTCATATGTGAATCAGTGTAATTCACTCTGAACTCTTTTCACTGATTCATATAAGAACTTTTGTGATTCATATATGAACTAATTAACTGTAAGTTCATATATGAATCAGTTAAACTAATTAACATATTCATAGATGAACTTTTGTGATTCATATATGAACTAATTAACTGATTCACATATGAACGTATAGTTCATATGTGAATCATATAGGTTCATATATGAACTCATCTCGCGTATTTTACGAAACTACCCCTCGATTTCTATAGACCATGCAATGAATTATTCGGTGCTTCACGGTCAAAGTCACAAATGTTGACCAGATGAATGGCTAAGATTACTTCTCTATTTCTCATACATTTACCACTTCTCAAATGAACCTCTCCCTATATATATATATATATATATATATGTGTGTGTGTGTGTGTGTGTGTGTGTGTGTGTGTGTGTGTGCGTTTGTGCGTGTGTATATATATATATATATATATATATATATATATATATATATATATAAATAGGGGACCTTTCAAGGGAGATTTTACTATTTTGTGGTAACTATGAGATCTAATCTCATCCATCCATGTTAATAATCAATGGTTTAAAATAATTAAGAGAAATATTAATTAAAAACACAATTTTAGGCCATTAAAATAGGCAAAAAGGGTAAAAATGTCAACAAAAAAATTATAATTCAGTGTGATCTAATTTAGGCGGGGTCTGATAATTTGGGCATGGAATCAGATGTGATAATCTCAAAATATTGAAACACATCATTCAATCAAACAAATCGATTACACTAAATTGATTACACCAAATATCACAGCTATTTAACACGATTTTAACAGGATAAAAACCTAGTTATCGACGGAGCTAATCGACTGAAACAGGGAAAAGATCACATTGTGTACAGCAAAATGGGTGTGATACACTGTGATCATCTTGCAAAACCTTATCTCCTTCATGATAGAATGATGGGAATATTGTTGCTAATTCCGTAGGTGGTGATACACAATGATCAATGTCTCATGGTACATATGAGATTTAGATGATGTTAGATTATCAGATATATGCCAAATCAAAATGTAACACATACATCAGATATATGCCAAATCACATGGTACATATGAGATTCGGATGATTTTTAGATTATCACAATGTCACATGCTCCATACGGAATTCAAAGCTTGTTCCAGATTATCACAATGTAGCACATACATCAGACTCAATGACAAATCAGATGACACATGTATCAGTTTCAACAGCTATGATTTATCACATTATCAAAATGTAACACAGTATAACATTATCAAAATATAACACAACATAACAGTATATCTTCCCCTTCATTGGAACTACTAGACAAGGATTGAACGGAATCTTCAAATAATTCTCGGTCCATTGAAAGGCAAAAAACAAGTAGATCTTCTTTTTGCAGCAAGAATGTAGACTTAATCATGGGGCAAGAATGAAGACTTCATACGGCAGCAAGAATGCAGACTTCATAGGCTGAATTCAAAATCAAATATGGATATTATCTCAAAATCAATTTGTTGAGATAATAAAGGAAGCGTAATATTTGATTGATGAGGCTTTGATTTTTTCAGTTACAAAAAAGTTGTTATATTAATTAATTTATCAAATTACTACTATATCCTCCCCTATTAAATAATTTAAAAAAATAAATTAAAATGATTGGATGAGAGTGGATCTCATAATTACCACAAATTAGCAAGATCTCATATGATTAGGCCCCTATATAAATATGTGTGTGTATGATTATATATATATATATGTGTGTGTGTGTGTGTGTGTGTGTATAAATATGTGTGTGTATGATTATATATATATATATATGTGTGTGTCTGTGTCTGTGTCTGTGTGTATGATCATATATATATATATATATGTGTGTGTGTGTATATAAATATGTGTTTGTATGATTATATATATATATATATGTGTGTGTGTGTGTGTGTGTGTGTATGATTAATTTTGGAGAAGAAGATAGAGGTTGGGGAAGAAGGTGAGTGGTTGATGTATTAATGAGTTGTACACATGCTTTAAGCATGTGTACTCTAAACACAATTTAATAAAAAATGAAAAAAAAAACTTAAAAGAGGAAATTACCCCTGACTTAATGGATGATTTTAACGGAGCTAACGCTAGAGGGACTACTTTCATAGCAAAATCCAAACTTCAGGGATGAAATGCGCACTTATTGAAGTGCATGGACCACTTTCGTATATTTTGGTAAACCACATGGACCAAAATTGTAGTTTACTCTATTTTAAAAGACGTGAATCACATTAAAGTTTAGAGCGAATTATAGTTTTGTTTCCTATAGTTTGCTCAAAGACTGATTAGTCTGTTATAGCATTTGTTAATTGACGGTGTTAACTCACTACAAGAAAAAAACAAATTAGTGACAAAAACAAATTGGTCACTAACAACCTAAAATTGGTCACTGAAATCGTTTAGTGACCAAAATTTTGGTGGTCACTTTTCGTCACTAAAGGTCCATCACTAATTTACGATAGTGACCAAAAATAAAAATGGTCACTAATTAGTGACAAAATTAAGGTGGTCACTATGTTTGTGACGACTATTTTGATCACTAAAAATCGTCACTAAATCACTAAAAGTCGTCACTAATTGTTCAAGATAACGTCTCCATTAACGACTGTTAACTTCCATTAGTGACCAAAAGAAGTGGTCATTAATTAAGGAAGCATGAAAAAGAAAAAATGTCACTAATTTCTACTATGATTATTTCAACAATAAAACTAAAACATGCTAATTTGTATATATAGAAATTTAAAGTGTTAATTCCATTTCGTAACGTATAAAATTCTTGATCCAAACAAAAAACAAGTATGTGATCGTCATGTCTACTTCTTATCACTAAAAACACTTA